>OX467082.1:22751170-24029837 GCA_950106755.1 Climacium dendroides | reverse complement strand
AAAAAATAGGCACAAATTGAATGCAAGATCTTCAATGGTACTCCATGAGAAACTCACCAAAAAGAAATGTAATTGAAATGTTTCATGTGGCCCCATGTTCATGCACAAAATGGCCTGTTTTGGATTTACTTGGCACAGGTCCAAAAAGATATGCATCAAAAGCTCTAATGGGGAACCAAAAAATAGGCACAAGTTGAATGCAAGGTCTTCAATGGTACTCCATGAGAAACTCACCAAAAAGAAATGTAATTGAAATGTTTCATGTGGCCCCAGGTTCATGCACAAATGGCCTGTTATGGATTAATTTGGCAAAGGTTCAAGAAAATATGCATCGAAAGGTCTAATAGTGAACCAAAAAATAGGCACAAGTTGAATGCAAGGTCTTCAATGGTACTCCATGAGAAACTCACCAAAAAGAAATGTAATTGAAATATTTCATGTGGTTCCTAGTTCATGTACAAATGGCTTGTTATGGATTTATTTGGCAAAGGTCCAAAAAAATATGCATCGTGAGCTCTAATGGGGAACGAAAAATTGGCACAAGTTGAATGCAAGGTCTTCAATGGTACTCCATGAGAAACTCACCAAAAAGAAATGTAATTGAAATGTTTCATGTGGCCCCAGGTTCATGCACAAATGGCCTGTTATGGATTTATTTGGCAAAGGTCCAAAAAAATATGCATCAAAAGCTCTAATAGTGAACCAAAAAATAGGCACAAGTTGAATGGAAGGTCTTCAATGGTACTCCATGAGAAACTCACCAAAAAGAAATGTAATTGAAATATTTCATGTGGCCGCATGTTCATGCAGAAATGGCCAGTTATGGATTTATTTGGCAAAGGTCCAAAAAAATATGCATCGAAAGCTCTAATGGTGAACCAAAAAATTGGCACAAGTTGAATGCAAGGTCTTCAATGGTACTCCATGAGAAACTCACCAAAAAGAAATGTAATTGAAGTGTTTCATGTGGCCTCATGTTCATGCACAAATGGCCTAATTTGGATTTATTGGGCAAAGGTCCTAAAATATATGCATCGAAAGCTCTAATGGGGAACCAAAAATAGGCACAAGTTGAATGCAAGGTCTTCAATGGTACTCCATGAGAAACTCACCAAAAAGAAATGTAATTGAAATGTTTCATGTGGCCCCATGTTCATGCACAAATGGCCTGTTATGGATTTATTTGGCAAAGGTCCAAAAAAATATGCATCAAAAGCTCTAATAGTGAACCAAAAAATAGGCACAAGTTCAATGCAAGGTCTTCAATGGTACTCCATGAGATACTCACCAAAAAGAAATGTAATTGAAATGTTTCATGTGGCCCCATGTTCATGCACAAATGGCCTGTTATGGATTTATTTGGTAAAGGTCCAAAAAAATATGCATCAAAAGCTCTAATAGTGAACCAAAAAATAGGCACAAGTTGAATGCAAGGTCTTCAATGGTACTCCATGAGATACTCACCAAAAAGAAAAGTAATTGAAATGTTTCATGTGGCCCCAGGTTCATGCACAAATGGCTTGTTATGGATTTATTTGGCAAAGATCCGAAAAAATATGCATCGAAAGCTCTAATGGGGAACCAAAAAATAGGCACAAGTTGAATGGAAGGTCTTCAATGGTACTCCATGAGAAACTCACCAAAAAGAAATGTAATTGAAATGTTTCATGTGGCGCCATGTTCATGCACAATTGGCCTAATTTGGATTTATTGGGCAAAGGTCCAAAAATATATGCATGGAAAGCTCTAATGGTGAACCAAAAATAGGCACAAGTTGAATGCAAGGTCTTCAATGGTACTCCATGAGAAACTCACCAAAAAGAAATGTAATTGAAATGTTTCATGTGGCCCCAGGTTCATGCACAAATGGCTTTTTATGGATTTATTTGGCAAAGGTCCGAAAAAATGTGCATCGAAAGCTCTAATGGGGAACGAAAAATTGGCACAAGTTGAATGCAAGGTCTTCAATGGTACTCCATGAGAAACTCACCAAAAAGAAATGTAATTGAAATGTTTCATGTGACCCCATGTTCATGCACAAATGGCCTGTTATGGATTTATTTGGTAAAGGTCCAAAAAAATATGCATCAAAAGCTCTAATAGTGAACCAAAAAATAGGCACAAGTTGAATGCAAGGTCTTCAATGGTACTCCATGAGATACTCACCAAAAAGAAAAGTAATTGAAATGTTTCATGTGGCCCCAGGTTCATGCACAAATGGCTTGTTATGGATTTATTTGGCAAAGATCCGAAAAAATATGCATCGAAAGCTCTAATGGGGAACCAAAAAATAGGCACAAGTTGAATGCAAGGTCTTCAATGGTACTCCATGACAAACTCACCAAAAAGAAATGTAATTGAAATATTTCATGTGGCCGCATGTTCATGCACAAATGGCCAGTTATGGATTTATTTGGGAAAGGTCCAAAAAAATATGCATCGAAAGCTCTAATGGGGAACCAAAAAATTGGCACAAGTTGAATGCAAGGTCTTCAATGGTACTCCATGAGAAACTCACCAAAAAGAAATGTAATTGAAATGTTTCATGTGGCCCCATGTTCATGCACAAATGGCCTGTTATGGATTTATTTGGCAAAGGTCCAAAAAAATATGCATCAAAAGCTCTAATGGTGAACCAAAAAATAGGCACAAGTTGAATGCAAGGTCTTCAATGGTACTCCATGAGAAACTCACCAAAAAGAAATGTAATTGAAATGTTTCATGTGGCCCCAGGTTCATGCACAAATGGCCTGTTTTGGATTTACTTGGCAAACGCCCAAAAAGATATGCATCAAAAGCTCTAATGCTGAACCAAAAAATAGGCACAAGTTGAATGCAAGGTCTTCAATGGTACTCCATGAGAAACTCACCAAAAAGAAATGTAATTGAAATGTTTCATGTGGCCCCATGTTCATGCACAAATGGCCTGTTATAGATTTATTTGGCAAAGGTCCAAAAAAATATGCATGGAAAGCTCTAATGGTGAACCAAAAAATTGGCACAAGTTGAATGCAAGGTCTTCAATGGTACTCCATGAGAAACTCACCAAAAAGAAATGTAATTGAAATGTTTCATGTGGCCCCAGGTTCATGCACAAATGGCCTGTTATAGATTTATTTGGCAAAGGTCCAAAAAAATATGCATGGAAAGCTCTAATGGTAAACCAAAAAATTGGCACAAGTTGAATGCAAGGTCTTCAATGGTTCTCCATGAGAAACTCACCAAAAAGAAATGTAATTGAAATGTTTCATGTGGCCCCAGGTTCATGCACAAATGGCCTGTTTTGGATTTACTTGGCAAAGGTCCAAAAAGATATGCATCAAAAGCTCTAATGCTGAACCAAAAAATAGGCACAAGTTGAATGCAAGGTCTTCAATGGTACTCCATGAGAAACTCACCAAAAAGAAATGTAATTGAAATGTTTCATGTGGCCCCATGTTCATGCACAAATGGCCTGTTATAGATTTATTTGGCAAAGGTCCAAAAAAATATGCATGGAAAGCTCTAATGGTGAACCAAAAAATAGGCACAAGTTGAATGCAAGGTCTTCAACGGTACTCCATGAGAAACTCACCAAAAAGAAATGTAATTGAAATGTTTCATGTGGCCCCATGTTCATGCACAAATGGCCTGTTATGGATTTATTTGGCAAAGGTCCAAAAAAATATGCATCAAAAGCTCTAATAGTGAACCAAAAAATAGGCACAAGTTGAATGCAAGGTCTTCAATGGTACTCCATGAGATACTCACCAAAAAGAAAAGTAATTGAAATGTTTCATGTGGCCCCAGGTTCATGCACAAATGGCTTGTTATGGATTTATTTGGCAAAGGTCCGAAAAAATATGCATCGAAAGCTCTAATGGGGAACCAAAAAATAGGCACAAGTTGAATGGAAGGTCTTCAATGGTACTCCATGAGAAACTCACCAAAAAGAAATGTAATTGAAATACTTCATGTGGCCGCATGTTCATGCACAAATGGCCAGTTATGGATTTATTTGGCAAAGGTCCAAAAAAATGTGCATCGAAAGCTCTAATGGGGAACCAAAAAATTGGCACAAGTTGAATGCAAGGTCTTCAATGGTACTCCATGAGAAACTCACCAAAAAGAAATGTAATTGAAATGTTTCATGTGGCCCCATGTTCATGCACAAATGGCCTGTTATGGATTTATTTGGCAAAGGTCCAAAAAAATATGCATCAAAAGCTCTAATGGTGAACCAAAAAATAGGCACAACTTGAATGCAAGGTCTTCAATGGTACTCCATGAGAAACTCACCAAAAAGAAATGTAATTGAAATGTTTCATGTGGCCCCATGTTCATGCACAAATGGCCTGTTATGGATTTATTTGGCAAAGGTCCAAAAAAATATGCATCAAAAGCTCTAATAGTGAACCAAAAAATTGGCACAAGTTGAATGCAAGGTCTTCAATGGTACTCCATGAGATACTCACCAAAAAGAAAAGTAATTGAAATGTTTCATGTGGCCCCAGATTCATGCACAAATGGCCTGTTATAGATTTATTTGGCAAAGGTACAAAAAAATATGCATGGAAAGCTCTAATGGTGAACCAAAAAATTGGCACAAGTTGAATGCAAGGTCTTCAATGGTACTCCATGAGAAACTCACCAAAAAGAAATGTAATTGAAATGTTTCATGTGGCCCCAGGTTCATGCACAAATGGCCTGTTATAGATTTATTTGGCAAAGGTCCAAAAAAATATGCATGGAAAGCTCTAATGGTGAACCAAAAAATTGGCACAAGTTGAATGCAAGGTCTTCAATGGTACTCCATGAGAAACTCACCAAAAAGAAATGTAATTGAAGTGTTTCATGTGGCGCCATGTTCATGCACAAATGGCCTAATTTGAATTTATTGGGCAAAGGTCCAAAAATATATTTATGGAAAGCTCTAATGGTGAACCAAAAATAGGTACAAGTTGAATGCAAGGTCTTCAATGGTACTCCATGAGAAACTCACCAAAAAGAAATGTAATTGAAATGTTTCATGTGGCCCCAGGTTCATGCACAAATGGCTTGTTATGGATTTATTTGGCAAAGGTCCGAAAAAATATGCATCGAAAGCTCTAATGGGGAACGAAAAATTGGCACAAGTTGAATGCAAGGTCTTCAATGGTACTCCATGAGAAACTCACCAAAAAGAAATGTAATTGAAATGTTTCATGTGGCCCCATGTTCATGCACAAATGGCCTGTTATGGATTTATTTGGCAAAGGTCCAAAAAAATATGCATCAAAAGCTCTAATAGTGAACCAAAAAATTGGCACAAGTTGAATGCAAGGTCTTCAATGGTACTCCATGAGATACTCACCAAAAAGAAAAGTAATTGAAATTTTTCATGTGGCCCCAGGTTCATGCACAAATGGCTTGTTATGGATTTATTTGGCAAAGGTCCGAAAAAATATGCATGGAAAGCTCTAATGGGGAACCAAAAAATTGGCACAAGTTGAATGGAAGGTCTTCAATGGTACTCCATGAGAAACTCACCAAAAAGAAATGTAATTGAAATACTTCATGTGGCCGCATGTTCATGCACAAATGGCCAGTTATGGATTTATTTGGCAAAGGTCCAAAAAAATGTGCATCGAAAGCTCTAATGGGGAACCAAAAAATTGGCACAAGTTGAATGCAAGGTCTTCAATGGTACTCCATGAGAAACTCACCAAAAAGAAATGTAATTGAAATACTTCATGTGGCCGCATGTTCATGCACAAATGGCCAGTTATGGATTTATTTGGCAAAGGTCCAAAAAAATGTGCATCGAAAGCTCTAATGGGGAACCAAAAAATTGGCACAAGTTGAATGCAAGGTCTTCAATGGTACTCCATGAGAAACTCACCAAAAAGAAATGTAATTGAAATGTTTCATGTGGCCGCATGTTCATGCACAAATGGCCTGTTATGGATTTACTTGGCAAAGGTCCAAAAAGATATGCATCAAAAGCTCTAATAGTGAACCAAAAAATAGGCACAAGTTGAATGCAAGGTCTTCAATGGTACTCCATGAGATACTCAACAAAAAGAAAAGTAATTGAAATGTTTCATGTGGCCCCAGGTTCATGCACAAATGGCTTGTTATGGATTTATTTGGCAAAGGTCCAAAAAAATATGCATCGAAAGCTCTAATGGGGAACCAAAAAATTGGCACAAGTTGAATGCAAGGTCTTCAATGGTACTCCATGAGAAACTCACCAAAAAGAAATGTAATTGAAGTGTTTCATGTGGCGCCATGTTCATGCACAAATGGCCTAATTTGGATTTATTGGGCAAAGGTCCAAAAATATATTTATGGAAAGCTCTAATGGTGAACCAAAAATAGGCACAAGTTGAATGCAAGGTCTTCAATGGTACTCCATGAGAAACTCACCAAAAAGAAATGTAATTGAAATGTTTCATGTGGCCCCAGGTTCATGCACAAATGGCTTTTTATGGATTTATTTGGCAAAGGTCCGAAAAAATATGCATCGAAAGCTCTAATGGGGAACGAAAAATTGGCACAAGTTGAATGCAAGGTCTTCAATGGTACTCCATGAGAAACTCACCAAAAAGAAATGTAATTGAAATGTTTCATGTGGCCCCATGTTCATGCACAAATGGCCTGTTATGGATTTATTTGGCAAAGGTCCAAAAAAATATGCATCAAAAGCTCTAATAGTGAACCAAAAAATTGGCACAAGTTGAATGCAAGGTCTTCAATGGTACTCCATGAGATACTCACCAAAAAGAAAAGTAATTGAAATTTTTCATGTGGCCCCAGGTTCATGCACAAATGGCTTGTTATGGATTTATTTGGCAAAGGTCCGAAAAAATATGCATCGAAAGCTCTAATGGGGAACCAAAAAATTGGCACAAGTTGAATGGAAGGTCTTCAATGGAACTCCATGAGAAACTCACTAAAAAGAAATGTAATTGAAATACTTCATGTGGCCGCATGTTCATGCACAAATGGCCAGTTATGGATTTATTTGGCAAAGGTCCAAAAAAATGTGCATCGAAAGCTCTAATGGTGAACCAAAAAATAGGGACAAGTTGAATGCAAGGTCTTCAATGGTACTCCATGAGAAACTCACCAAAAAGAAATGTAATTGAAATGTTTCATGTGGCCGCATGTTCATGCACAAATGGCCTGTTATGGATTTATTTGGCAAAGGTCCAAAAAAATATGCATCAAAAGCTCTAATAGTGAACCAAAAAATAGGCACAAGTTGAATGCAAGGTCTTCAATGGTACTCCATGAGAAACTCACCAAAAAGAAATGTAATTGAAATGTTTCATGTGCCCCCATGTTCATGCACAAATGGCCTGTTTTGGATTTACTTGGCAAAGGTCCAAAAAGATATGCATCAAAAGCTCTAATGCTGAACCAAAAAATAGGCACAAGTTGAATGCAAGGTCTTCAATGGTACTCCATGAGAAACTCACCAAAAAGAAATGTAATTGAAATGTTTCATGTGGCCCCATGTTCATGCACAAATGGCCTGTTATAGATTTATTTGGCAAAGGTCCAAAAAAATATGCATGGAAAGCTCTAATGGTGAACCAAAAAATTGGCACAAGTTGAATGCAAGGTCTTCAATGGTACTCCATGAGAAACTCACCAAAAAGAAATGTAATTGAAATGTTTCATGTGGCCCCAGGTTCATGCACAAATGGCCTGTTATAGATTTATTTGGCAAAGGTCCAAAAAAATATGCATGGAAAGCTCTAATGGTGAACCAAAAAATTGGCACAAGTTGAATGCAAGGTCTTCAATGGTTCTCCATGAGAAACTCACCAAAAAGAAATGTAATTGAAATGTTTCATGTGGCCCCAGGTTCATGCACAAATGGCCTGTTTTGGATTTACTTGGCAAAGGTCCAAAAAGATATGCATCAAAAGCTCTAATGCTGAACCAAAAAATAGGCACAAGTTGAATGCAAGGTCTTCAATGGTACTCCATGAGAAACTCACCAAAAAGAAATGTAATTGAAATGTTTCATGTGGCCCCATGTTCATGCACAAATGGCCTGTTATAGATTTATTTGGCAAAGGTCCAAAAAAATATGCATGGAAAGCTCTAATGGTGAACCAAAAAATAGGCACAAGTTGAATGCAAGGTCTTCAACGGTACTCCATGAGAAACTCACCAAAAAGAAATGTAATTGAAATGTTTCATGTGGCCCCATGTTCATGCACAAATGGCCTGTTATGGATTTATTTGGCAAAGGTCCAAAAAAATATGCATCAAAAGCTCTAATAGTGAACCAAAAAATAGGCACAAGTTGAATGCAAGGTCTTCAATGGTACTCCATGAGATACTCACCAAAAAGAAAAGTAATTGAAATGTTTCATGTGGCCCCAGGTTCATGCACAAATGGCTTGTTATGGATTTATTTGGCAAAGGTCCAAAAAAATATGCATCGAAAGCTCTAATGGGGAACCAAAAAATTGGCACAAGTTGAATGCAAGGTCTTCAATGGTACTCCATGAGAAACTCACCAAAAAGAAATGTAATTGAAATGTTTCATGTGGCCCCAGGTTCATGCACAAATGGCCTGTTATGGATTTATTTGGCAAAGGTTCAAAAGAATATGCATCGAAAGCTCTAATGGGGAACCAAAAAATTGGCACAAGTTGAATGCAAGGTCTTCAATGGTACTCCATGAGAAACTCACCAAAAAGAAATGTAATTGAAGTGTTTCATGTGGCGCCATGTTCATGCACAAATGGCCTAATTTGGATTTATTGGGCAAAGGTCCAAAAATATATTTATGGAAAGCTCTAATGGTGAACCAAAAATAGGCACAAGTTGAATGCAAGGTCTTCAATGGTACTCCATGAGAAACTCACCAAAAAGAAATGTAATTGAAATGTTTCATGTGGCCCCAGGTTCATGCACAAATGGCTTTTTATGGATTTATTTGGCAAAGGTCCGAAAAAATATGCATCGAAAGCTCTAATGGGGAACGAAAAATTGGCACAAGTTGAATGCAAGGTCTTCAATGGTACTCCATGAGAAACTCACCAAAAAGAAATGTAATTGAAATGTTTCATGTGGCCCCATGTTCATGCACAAATGGCCTGTTATGGATTTATTTGGCAAAGGTCCAAAAAAATATGCATCAAAAGCTCTAATAGTGAACCAAAAAATTGGCACAAGTTGAATGCAAGGTCTTCAATGGTACTCCATGAGATACTCACCAAAAAGAAAAGTAATTGAAATGTTTCATGTGGCCCCAGGTTCATGCACAAATGGCTTGTTATGGATTTATTTGGCAAAGGTCCGAAAAAATATGCATCGAAAGCTCTAATGGGGAACCAAAAAATAGGCACAAGTTGAATGGAAGGTCTTCAATGGTACTCCATGAGAAACTCACCAAAAAGAAATGTAATTGAAATACTTCATGTGGCCGCATGTTCATGCACAAATGGCCAGTTATGGATTTATTTGGCAAAGGTCCAAAAAAATGTGCATCGAAAGCTCTAATGGGGAACCAAAAAATTGGCACAAGTTGAATGCAAGGTCTTCAATGGTACTCCATGAGAAACTCACCAAAAAGAAATGTAATTGAAATGTTTCATGTGGCCGCATGTTCATGCACAAATGGCCTGTTATGGATTTATTTGGCAAAGGTCCAAAAAAATATGCATCAAAAGCTCTAATAGTGAACCAAAAAATAGGCACAAGTTGAATGCAAGGTCTTCAATGGTACTCCATGAGAAACTCACCAAAAAGAAATGTAATTGAAATGTTTCATGTGGCCCCATGTTCATGCACAAATGGCCTGTTATAGATTTATTTGGCAAAGGTCCAAAAAAATATGCATGGAAAGCTCTAATGGTGAACCAAAAAATTGGCACAAGTTGAATGCAAGGTCTTCAATGGTACTCCATGAGAAACTCACCAAAAAGAAATGTAATTGAAATGTTTCATGTGGCCCCAGGTTCATGCACAAATGGCCTGTTATAGATTTATTTGGCAAAGGTCCAAAAAAATATGCATGGAAAGCTCTAATGGTGAACCAAAAAATTGGCACAAGTTGAATGCAAGGTCTTCAATGGTTCTCCATGAGAAACTCACCAAAAAGAAATGTAATTGAAATGTTTCATGTGGCCCCAGGTTCATGCACAAATGGCCTGTTTTGGATTTACTTGGCAAAGGTCCAAAAAGATATGCATCAAAAGCTCTAATGCTGAACCAAAAAATAGGCACAAGTTGAATGCAAGGTCTTCAATGGTACTCCATGAGAAACTCACCAAAAAGAAATGTAATTGAAATGTTTCATGTGGCCCCATGTTCATGCACAAATGGCCAGTTATAGAATGATTTGAGTAAGGTGCAGAAAAATATGCAACGAAAACTTTATTCGAGAACCAAAAAGTAGGCACAAGTTGAATGCAAGGTCTTCAATGGTACTCCATGAGAAACTCACCAAAAAGAAATGTAATTGAAATGTTTCATGTGGCCCCATGTTCATGCACAAATGGCCTGTTATGGATTTATTTGGCAAAGGTCCAAAAAAATATGCATCGAAAGCTCTAATGGGGAACCAAAAAATTGGCACAAGTTGAATGCAAGGTCTTCAATGGTACTCCATGAGAAACTCACCAAAAAGAAATGTAATTGAAATGTTTCATGTGGCCCCAGGTTCATGCACAAATGGCCTGTTATTGATTTATTTGGCAAAGGTCCAAAAAAATATGCATCAAATGCTCTAATAGTGAACCAAAAAATAGGCACAAGTTGAATGCAAGGTCTTCAATGGTACTCCATGAGATACTCACCAAAAAGAAAAGTAATTGAAATGTTTCATGTGGCCCCAGGTTCATGCACAAATGGCTTGTTATGGATTTATTTGGCAAAGGTCCAAAAAAATATGCATCGAAAGCTCTAATGGGGAACCAAAAAATTGGCACAAGTTGAATGCAAGGTCTTCAATGGTACTCCATGAGAAACTCACCAAAAAGAAATGTAATTGAAATGTTTCATGTGGCCCCAGGTTCATGCACAAATGGCCTGTTATTGATTTATTTGGCAAAGGTCCAAAAAAATATGCATCAAAAGCTCTAATAGTGAACCAAAAAATTGGCACAAGTTGAATGCAAGGTCTTCAATGGTACTCCATGAGAAACTCACCAAAAAGAAATGTAATTGAAGTGTTTCATGTGGCGCCATGTTCATGCACAAATGGCCTAATTTGGATTTATTGGGCAAAGGTCCAAAAATATATTTATGGAAAGCTCTAATGGTGAACCAAAAATAGGCACAAGTTGAATGCAAGGTCTTCAATGGTACTCCATGAGAAACTCACCAAAAAGAAATGTAATTGAAATGTTTCATGTGGCCCCAGGTTCATGCACAAATGGCTTTTTATGGATTTATTTGGCAAAGGTCCGAAAAAATATGCATCGAAAGCTCTAATGGGGAACGAAAAATTGGCACAAGTTGAATGCAAGGTCTTCAATGGTACTCCATGAGAAACTCACCAAAAAGAAATGTAATTGAAATGTTTCATGTGGCCCCATGTTCATGCACAAATGGCCTGTTATAGATTTATTTGGCAAAGGTCCAAAAAAATATGCATGGAAAGCTCTAATGGTGAACCAAAAAATTGGCACAAGTTGAATGCAAGGTCTTCAATGGTACTCCATGAGAAACTCACCAAAAAGAAATGTAATTGAAATGTTTCATGTGGCCCCAGGTTCATGCACAAATGGCTTGTTATGGATTTATTTGGCAAAGGTCCAAAAAAATATGCATCGAAAGCTCTAATGGGGAACCAAAAAATTGGCACAAGTTGAATGCAAGGTCTTCAATGGTACTCCATGAGAAACTCACCAAAAAGAAATGTAATTGAAATGTTTCATGTGGCCCCAGGTTCATGCACAAATGGCCTGTTATTGATTTATTTGGCAAAGGTCCAAAAAAATATGCATCAAAAGCTCTAATAGTGAACCAAAAAATAGGCACAAGTTGAATGCAAGGTCTTCAATGGTACTCCATGAGAAACTCACCAAAAAGAAATGTAATTGAAGTGTTTCATGTGGCGCCATGTTCATGCACAAATGGCCTAATTTGGATTTATTGGGCAAAGGTCCAAAAATATATTTATGGAAAGCTCTAATGGTGAACCAAAAATAGGCACAAGTTGAATGCAAGGTCTTCAATGGTACTCCATGAGAAACTCACCAAAAAGAAATGTAATTGAAATGTTTCATGTGGCCCCAGGTTCATGCACAAATGGCTTTTTATGGATTTATTTGGCAAAGGTCCGAAAAAATATGCATCGAAAGCTCTAATGGGGAACGAAAAATTGGCACAAGTTGAATGCAAGGTCTTCAATGGTACTCCATGAGAAACTCACCAAAAAGAAATGTAATTGAAATGTTTCATGTGGCCCCATGTTCATGCACAAATGGCCTGTTATAGATTTATTTGGCAAAGGTCCAAAAAAATATGCATGGAAAGCTCTAATGGTGAACCAAAAAATTGGCACAAGTTGAATGCAAGGTCTTCAATGGTACTCCATGAGAAACTCACCAAAAAGAAATGTAATTGAAATGTTTCATGTGGCCCCAGGTTCATGCACAAATGGCCTGTTATAAATTTATTTGGCAAAGGTCCAAAAAAATATGCATGGAAAGCTCTAATGGCGAACCAAAAAATAGGCACAAGTTGAATGCAAGGTCTTCAACGGTACTCCATGAGAAACTCACCAAAAAGAAATGTAATTGAAATGTTTCATGTGGCCCCATGTTCATGCACAAATGGCCTGTTATGGATTTATTTGGCAAAGGTCCAAAAAAATATGCATCAAAAGCTCTAATAGTGAACCAAAAAATAGGCACAAGTTGAATGCAAGGTCTTCAATGGTACTCCATGAGATACTCACCAAAAAGAAAAGTAATTGAAATGTTTCATGTGGCCCCAGGTTCATGCACAAATGGCTTGTTATGGATTTATTTGGCAAAGGTCCAAAAAAATATGCATCGAAAGCTCTAATGGGGAACCAAAAAATTGGCACAAGTTGAATGCAAGGTCTTCAATGGTACTCCATGAGAAACTCACCAAAAAGAAATGTAATTGAAATGTTTCATGTGGCCCCAGGTTCATGCACAAATGGCCTGTTATTGATTTATTTGGCAAAGGTCCAAAAAAATATGCATCAAAAGCTCTAATAGTGAACCAAAAAATTGGCACAAGTTGAATGCAAGGTCTTCAATGGTACTCCATGAGAAACTCACCAAAAAGAAATGTAATTGAAGTGTTTCATGTGGCGCCATGTTCATGCACAAATGGCCTAATTTGGATTTATTGGGCAAAGGTCCAAAAATATATTTATGGAAAGCTCTAATGGTGAACCAAAAATAGGCACAAGTTGAATGCAAGGTCTTCAATGGTACTCCATGAGAAACTCACCAAAAAGAAATGTAATTGAAATGTTTCATGTGGCCCCAGGTTCATGCACAAATGGCTTTTTATGGATTTATTTGGCAAAGGTCCGAAAAAATATGCATCGAAAGCTCTAATGGGGAACGAAAAATTGGCACAAGTTGAATGCAAGGTCTTCAATGGTACTCCATGAGAAACTCACCAAAAAGAAATGTAATTGAAATGTTTCATGTGGCCCCATGTTCATGCACAAATGGCTTGTTATGGATTTATTTGGCAAAGGTCCAAAAAAATATGCATCAAAAGCTCTAATAGTGAACCAAAAAATTGGCACAAGTTGAATGCAAGGTCTTCAATGGTACTCCATGAGATACTCACCAAAAAGAAAAGTAATTGAAATGTTTCATGTGGCCCCAGGTTCATGCACAAATGGCTTGTTATGGATTTATTTGGCAAAGGTCCGAAAAAATATGCATCGAAAGCTCTAATGGGGAACCAAAAAATAGGCACAAGTTGAATGGAAGGTCTTCAATGGTACTCCATGAGAAACTCACCAAAAAGAAATGTAATTGAAATACTTCATGTGGCCGCATGTTCATGCACAAATGGCCAGTTATGGATTTATTTGGCAAAGGTCCAAAAAAATGTGCATCGAAAGCTCTAATGGGGAACCAAAAAATTGGCACAAGTTGAATGCAAGGTCTTCAATGGTACTCCATGAGAAACTCACCAAAAAGAAATGTAATTGAAATATTTCATGTGGCCGCATGTTCATGCACAAATGGCCTGTTATGGATTTATTTGGCAAAGGTCCAAAAAAATATGCATCAAAAGCTCTAATAGTGAACCAAAAAATAGGCACAAGTTGAATGCAAGGTCTTCAATGGTACTCCATGAGATACTCACCAAAAAGAAAAGTAATTGAAATGTTTCATGTGGCCCCAGGTTCATGCACAAATGGCTTGTTATGGATTTATTTGGCAAAGGTACAAAAAAATATGCATCGAAAGCTCTAATGGGGAACCAAAAAATTGGCACAAGTTGAATGCAAGGTCTTCAATGGTACTCCATGAGAAACTCACCAAAAAGAAATGTAATTGAAGTGTTTCATGTGGCGCCATGTTCATGCACAAATGGCCTAATTTGGATTTATTGGGCAAAGGTCCAAAAATATATTTATGGAAAGCTCTAATGGTGAACCAAAAATAGGCACAAGTTGAATGCAAGGTCTTCAATGGTACTCCATGAGAAACTCACCAAAAAGAAATGTAATTGAAATGTTTCATGTGGCCCCAGGTTCATGCACAAATGGCTTGTTATGGATTTATTTGGCAAAGGTCCGAAAAAATATGCATCGAAAGCTCTAATGGGGAACGAAAAATTGGCACAAGTTGAATGCAAGGTCTTCAATGGTACTCCATGAGAAACTCACCAAAAAGAAATGTAATTGAAATGTTTCATGTGGCCCCATGTTCATGCACAAATGGCCTGTTATGGATTTATTTGGCAAAGGTCCAAAAAAATATGCATCAAAAGCTCTAATAGTGAACCAAAAAATTGGCACAAGTTGAATGCAAGGTCTTCAATGGTACTCCATGAGATACTCACCAAAAAGAAAAGTAATTGAAATTTTTCATGTGGCCCCAGGTTCATGCACAAATGGCTTGTTATGGATTTATTTGGCAAAGGTCCGAAAAAATATGCATCGAAAGCTCTAATGGGGAACCAAAAAATAGGCACAAGTTGAATGGAAGGTCTTCAATGGTACTCCATGAGAAACTCACCAAAAAGAAATGTAATTGAAATACTTCATGTGGCCGCATGTTCATGCACAAATGGCCAGTTATGGATTTATTTGGCAAAGGTCCAAAAAAATGTGCATCGAAAGCTCTAATGGGGAACCAAAAAATTGGCACAAGTTGAATGCAAGGTCTTCAATGGTACTCCATGAGAAACTCACCAAAAAGAAATGTAATTGAAATATTTCATGTGGCCGCATGTTCATGCACAAATGGCCTGTTATGGATTTATTTGGCAAAGGTCCAAAAAAATATGCATCAAAAGCTCTAATAGTGAACCAAAAAATAGGCACAAGTTGAATGCAAGGTCTTCAATGGTACTCCATGAGATACTCACCAAAAAGAAAAGTAATTGAAATGTTTCATGTGGCCCCAGGTTCATGCACAAATGGCTTGTTATGGATTTATTTGGCAAAGGTCCAAAAAAATATGCATCGAAAGCTCTAATGGGGAACCAAAAAATTGGCACAAGTTGAATGCAAGGTCTTCAATGGTACTCCATGAGAAACTCACCAAAAAGAAATGTAATTGAAGTGTTTCATGTGGCGCCATGTTCATGCACAAATGGCCTAATTTGGATTTATTGGGCAAAGGTCCAAAAATATATTTATGGAAAGCTCTAATGGTGAACCAAAAATAGGCACAAGTTGAATGCAAGGTCTTCAATGGTACTCCATGAGAAACTCACCAAAAAGAAATGTAATTGAAATTTTTCATGTGGCCCCAGGTTCATGCACAAATGGCTTGTTATGGATTTATTTGGCAAAGGTCCGAAAAAATATGCATCGAAAGCTCTAATGGGGAACGAAAAATTGGCACAAGTTGAATGCAAGGTCTTCAATGGTACTCCATGAGAAACTCACCAAAAAGAAATGTAATTGAAATGTTTCATGTGGCCCCATGTTCATGCACAAATGGCCTGTTATGGATTTATTTGGCAAAGGTCCAAAAAAATATGCATCAAAAGCTCTAATAGTGAACCAAAAAATTGGCACAAGTTGAATGCAAGGTCTTCAATGGTACTCCATGAGATACTCACCAAAAAGAAAAGTAATTGAAATTTTTCATGTGGCCCCAGGTTCATGCACAAATGGCTTGTTATGGATTTATTTGGCAAAGGTCCGAAAAAATATGCATCGAAAGCTCTAATGGGGAACCAAAAAATAGGCACAAGTTGAATGGAAGGTCTTCAATGGTACTCCATGAGAAACTCACCAAAAAGAAATGTAATTGAAATACTTCATGTGGCCGCATGTTCATGCACAAATGGCTAGTTATGGATTTATTTGGCAAAGGTCCAAAAAAATGTGCATCGAAAGCTCTAATGGGGAACCAAAAAATTGGCACAAGTTGAATGCAAGGTCTTCAATGGTACTCCATGAGAAACTCACCAAAAAGAAATGTAATTGAAATATTTCATGTGGCCGCATGTTCATGCACAAATGGCCTGTTATGGATTTATTTGGCAAAGGTCCAAAAAAATATGCATCAGAAGCTCTAATGGTGAACCAAAAAATAGGCACAAGTTGAATGCAAGGTCTTCAATGGTACTCCATGAGATACTCACCAAAAAGAAAAGTAATTGAAATGTTTCATGTGGCCCCAGGTTCATGCACAAATGGCTTGTTATGGATTTATTTGGCAAAGGTCCAAAAAAATATGCATCGAAAGCTCTAATGGGGAACCAAAAAATTGGCACAAGTTGAATGCAAGGTCTTCAATGGTACTCCATGAGAAACTCACCAAAAAGAAATGTAATTGAAGTGTTTCATGTGGCGCCATGTTCATGCACAAATGGCCTAATTTGGATTTATTGGGCAAAGGTCCAAAAATATATTTAAAGAAAGCTCTAATGGTGAACCAAAAATAGGCACAAGTTGAATGCAAGGTCTTCAATGGTACTCCATGAGAAACTCACCAAAAAGAAATGTAATTGAAATGTTTCATGTGGCCCCAGGTTCATGCACAAATGGCTTTTTATGGATTTATTTGTCAAAGGTCCGAAAAAATATGCATCGAAAGCTCTAATGGGGAACGAAAAATTGGCACAAGTTGAATGCAAGGTCTTCAATGGTACTCCATGAGAAACTCACCAAAAAGAAATGTAATTGAAATGTTTCATGTGGCCCCATGTTCATGCACAAATGGCCTGTTATGGATTTATTTGGCAAAGGTCCAAAAAAATATGCATCAATAGCTCTAATAGTGAACCAAAAAATTGGCACAAGTTGAATGCAAGGTCTTCAATGGTACTCCATGAGATACTCACCAAAAAGAAAAGTAATTGA
The DNA here is from genome assembly GCA_950106755.1 of Climacium dendroides. Lineage (NCBI taxonomy): Eukaryota > Viridiplantae > Streptophyta > Bryopsida > Hypnales > Climaciaceae > Climacium > Climacium dendroides. The sequence goes on along the minus strand of OX467082.1, from coordinate 24,012,358 downwards.
AATTTTTCATGTGGCCCCAGGTTCATGCACAAATGGCTTGTTATGGATTTATTTAGCAAAGGTCCGAAAAAATATGCATCGAAAGCTCTAATGGGGAACCAAAAAATAGGCACAAGTTGAATGGAAGGTCTTCAATGGAACTCCATGAGAAACTCACTAAAAAGAAATGTAATTGAAATACTTCATGTGGCCGCATGTTCATGCACAAATGGCCAGTTATGGATTTATTTGGCAAAGGTCCAAAAAAATGTGCATCGAAAGCTCTAATGGTGAACCAAAAAATAGGGACAAGTTGAATGCAAGGTCTTCAATGGTACTCCATGAGAAACTCACCAAAAAGAAATGTAATTGAAATACTTCATGTGGCCGCATGTTCATGCACAAATGGCCAGTTATGGATTTATTTGGCAAAGGTCCAAAAAAATGTGCATCGAAAGCTCTAATGGGGAACCAAAAAATTGGCACAAGTTGAATGCAAGGTCTTCAATGGTACTCCATGAGAAACTCACCAAAAAGAAATGTAATTGAAATGTTTCATGTGGCCCCATGTTCATGCACAAATGGCCTGTTATGGATTTATTTGGCAAAGGTCCAAAAAAATATGCATCAAAAGCTCTAATAGTGAACCAAAAAATTGGCACAAGTTGAATGCAAGGTCTTCAATGGTACTCCATGAGATACTCACCAAAAAGAAAAGTAATTGAAATTTTTCATGTGGCCCCAGGTTCATGCACAAATGGCTTGTTATGGATTTATTTGGCAAAGGTCCGAAAAAATATGCATCGAAAGCTCTAATGGGGAACCAAAAAATAGGCACAAGTTGAATGGAAGGTCTTCAATGGTACTCCATGAGAAACTCACCAAAAAGAAATGTAATTGAAATACTTCATGTGGCCGCATGTTCATGCACAAATGGCTAGTTATGGATTTATTTGGCAAAGGTCCAAAAAAATGTGCATCGAAAGCTCTAATGGGGAACCAAAAAATTGGCACAAGTTGAATGCAAGGTCTTCAATGGTACTCCATGAGAAACTCACCAAAAAGAAATGTAATTGAAATATTTCATGTGGCCGCATGTTCATGCACAAATGGCCTGTTATGGATTTATTTGGCAAAGGTCCAAAAAAATATGCATCAGAAGCTCTAATAGTGAACCAAAAAATAGGCACAAGTTGAATGCAAGGTCTTCAATGGTACTCCATGAGATACTCACCAAAAAGAAAAGTAATTGAAATGTTTCATGTGGCCCCAGGTTCATGCACAAATGGCTTGTTATGGATTTATTTGGCAAAGGTCCAAAAAAATATGCATCGAAAGCTCTAATGGGGAACCAAAAAATTGGCACAAGTTGAATGCAAGGTCTTCAATGGTACTCCATGAGAAACTCACCAAAAAGAAATGTAATTGAAGTGTTTCATGTGGCGCCATGTTCATGCACAAATGGCCTAATTTGGATTTATTGGGCAAAGGTCCAAAAATATATTTAAAGAAAGCTCTAATGGTGAACCAAAAATAGGCACAAGTTGAATGCAAGGTCTTCAATGGTACTCCATGAGAAACTCACCAAAAAGAAATGTAATTGAAATGTTTCATGTGGCCCCAGGTTCATGCACAAATGGCTTTTTATGGATTTATTTGTCAAAGGTCCGAAAAAATATGCATCGAAAGCTCTAATGGGGAACGAAAAATTGGCACAAGTTGAATGCAAGGTCTTCAATGGTACTCCATGAGAAACTCACCAAAAAGAAATGTAATTGAAATGTTTCATGTGGCCCCATGTTCATGCACAAATGGCCTGTTATGGATTTATTTGGCAAAGGTCCAAAAAAATATGCATCAATAGCTCTAATAGTGAACCAAAAAATTGGCACAAGTTGAATGCAAGGTCTTCAATGGTACTCCATGAGATACTCACCAAAAAGAAAAGTAATTGAAATTTTTCATGTGGCCCCAGGTTCATGCACAAATGGCTTGTTATGGATTTATTTAGCAAAGGTCCGAAAAAATATGCATCGAAAGCTCTAATGGGGAACCAAAAAATAGGCACAAGTTGAATGGAAGGTCTTCAATGGAACTCCATGAGAAACTCACTAAAAAGAAATGTAATTGAAATACTTCATGTGGCCGCATGTTCATGCACAAATGGCCAGTTATGGATTTATTTGGCAAAGGTCCAAAAAAATGTGCATCGAAAGCTCTAATGGTGAACCAAAAAATAGGGACAAGTTGAATGCAAGGTCTTCAATGGTACTCCATGAGAAACTCACCAAAAAGAAATGTAATTGAAATACTTCATGTGGCCGCATGTTCATGCACAAATGGCCAGTTATGGATTTATTTGGCAAAGGTCCAAAAAAATGTGCATCGAAAGCTCTAATGGGGAACCAAAAAATTGGCACAAGTTGAATGCAAGGTCTTCAATGGTACTCCATGAGAAACTCACCAAAAAGAAATGTAATTGAAATGTTTCATGTGGCCCCATGTTCATGCACAAATGGCCTGTTATGGATTTATTTGGCAAAGGTCCAAAAAAATATGCATCAAAAGCTCTAATAGTGAACCAAAAAATTGGCACAAGTTGAATGCAAGGTCTTCAATGGTACTCCATGAGATACTCACCAAAAAGAAAAGTAATTGAAATTTTTCATGTGGCCCCAGGTTCATGCACAAATGGCTTGTTATGGATTTATTTGGCAAAGGTCCGAAAAAATATGCATCGAAAGCTCTAATGGGGAACCAAAAAATAGGCACAAGTTGAATGGAAGGTCTTCAATGGTACTCCATGAGAAACTCACCAAAAAGAAATGTAATTGAAATACTTCATGTGGCCGCATGTTCATGCACAAATGGCTAGTTATGGATTTATTTGGCAAAGGTCCAAAAAAATGTGCATCGAAAGCTCTAATGGGGAACCAAAAAATTGGCACAAGTTGAATGCAAGGTCTTCAATGGTACTCCATGAGAAACTCACCAAAAAGAAATGTAATTGAAATATTTCATGTGGCCGCATGTTCATGCACAAATGGCCTGTTATGGATTTATTTGGCAAAGGTCCAAAAAAATATGCATCAGAAGCTCTAATAGTGAACCAAAAAATAGGCACAAGTTGAATGCAAGGTCTTCAATGGTACTCCATGAGATACTCACCAAAAAGAAAAGTAATTGAAATGTTTCATGTGGCCCCAGGTTCATGCACAAATGGCTTGTTATGGATTTATTTGGCAAAGGTCCAAAAAAATATGCATCGAAAGCTCTAATGGGGAACCAAAAAATTGGCACAAGTTGAATGCAAGGTCTTCAATGGTACTCCATGAGAAACTCACCAAAAAGAAATGTAATTGAAGTGTTTCATGTGGCGCCATGTTCATGCACAAATGGCCTAATTTGGATTTATTGGGCAAAGGTCCAAAAATATATTTAAAGAAAGCTCTAATGGTGAACCAAAAATAGGCACAAGTTGAATGCAAGGTCTTCAATGGTACTCCATGAGAAACTCACCAAAAAGAAATGTAATTGAAATGTTTCATGTGGCCCCAGGTTCATGCACAAATGGCTTTTTATGGATTTATTTGTCAAAGGTCCGAAAAAATATGCATCGAAAGCTCTAATGGGGAACGAAAAATTGGCACAAGTTGAATGCAAGGTCTTCAATGGTACTCCATGAGAAACTCACCAAAAAGAAATGTAATTGAAATGTTTCATGTGGCCCCATGTTCATGCACAAATGGCCTGTTATGGATTTATTTGGCAAAGGTCCAAAAAAATATGCATCAATAGCTCTAATAGTGAACCAAAAAATTGGCACAAGTTGAATGCAAGGTCTTCAATGGTACTCCATGAGATACTCACCAAAAAGAAAAGTAATTGAAATTTTTCATGTGGCCCCAGGTTCATGCACAAATGGCTTGTTATGGATTTATTTAGCAAAGGTCCGAAAAAATATGCATCGAAAGCTCTAATGGGGAACCAAAAAATAGGCACAAGTTGAATGGAAGGTCTTCAATGGAACTCCATGAGAAACTCACTAAAAAGAAATGTAATTGAAATACTTCATGTGGCCGCATGTTCATGCACAAATGGCCAGTTATGGATTTATTTGGCAAAGGTCCAAAAAAATGTGCATCGAAAGCTCTAATGGTGAACCAAAAAATAGGGACAAGTTGAATGCAAGGTCTTCAATGGTACTCCATGAGAAACTCACCAAAAAGAAATGTAATTGAAATACTTCATGTGGCCGCATGTTCATGCACAAATGGCCAGTTATGGATTTATTTGGCAAAGGTCCAAAAAAATGTGCATCGAAAGCTCTAATGGGGAACCAAAAAATTGGCACAAGTTGAATGCAAGGTCTTCAATGGTACTCCATGAGAAACTCACCAAAAAGAAATGTAATTGAAATATTTCATGTGGCCGCATGTTCATGCACAAATGGCCTGTTATGGATTTATTTGGCAAAGGTCCAAAAAAATATGCATCAAAAGCTCTAATAGTGAACCAAAAAATAGGCACAAGTTGAATGCAAGGTCTTCAATGGTACTCCATGAGATACTCACCAAAAAGAAAAGTAATTGAAATGTTTCATGTGGCCCCAGGTTCATGCACAAATGGCTTGTTATGGATATATTTGGCAAAGGTCCAAAAAAATATGCATCGAAAGCTCTAATGGGGAACCAAAAAATTGGCACAAGTTGAATGCAAGGTCTTCAATGGTACTCCATGAGAAACTCACCAAAAAGAAATGTAATTGAAGTGTTTCATGTGGCCCCATGTTCATGCACAAATGGCCTAATTTGGATTTATTGGGCAAAGGTCCAAAAATATATTTAAAGAAAGCTCTAATGGTGAACCAAAAATAGGCACAAGTTGAATGCAAGGTCTTCAATGGTACTCCATGAGAAACTCACCAAAAAGAAATGTAATTGAAATGTTTCATGTGGCCCCAGGTTCATGCACAAATGGCTTTTTATGGATTTATTTGGCAAAGGTCCGAAAAAATATGCATCGAAAGCTCTAATGGGGAACGAAAAATTGGCACAAGTTGAATGCAAGGTCTTCAATGGTACTCCATGAGAAACTCACCAAAAAGAAAAGTAATTGAAATTTTTCATGTGGCCCCAGGTTCATGCACAAATGGCTTGTTATGGATTTATTTGGCAAAGGTCCGAAAAAATATGCATCGAAAGCTCTAATGGGGAACGAAAAATTGGCACAAGTTGAATGCAAGGTCTTCAATGGTACTCCATGAGATACTCACCAAAAAGAAAAGTAATTGAAATTTTTCATGTGGCCCCAGGTTCATGCACAAATGGCTTGTTATGGATTTATTTGGCAAAGGTCCGAAAAAATATGCATCGAAAGCTCTAATGGGGAACCAAAAAATAGGCACAAGTTGAATGGAAGGTCTTCAATGGAACTCCATGAGAAACTCACTAAAAAGAAATGTAATTGAAATACTTCATGTGGCCGCATGTTCATGCACAAATGGCCAGTTATGGATTTATTTGGCAAAGGTCCAAAAAAATGTGCATCGAAAGCTCTAATGGTGAACCAAAAAATAGGGACAAGTTGAATGCAAGGTCTTCAATGGTACTCCATGAGAAACTCACCAAAAAGAAATGTAATTGAAATGTTTCATGTGGCCGCATGTTCATGCACAAATGGCCTGTTATGGATTTATTTGGCAAAGGTCCAAAAAAATATGCATCAAAAGCTCTAATAGTGAACCAAAAAATAGGCACAAGTTGAATGCAAGGTCTTCAATGGTACTCCATGAGAAACTCACCAAAAAGAAATGTAATTGAAATGTTTCATGTGGCCCCAAGTTCATGCACAAATGGCTTGTTATGGATTTATTTGGCAAAGGTCCAAAAAAATATGCATCGAAAGCTCTAATGGGGAACCAAAAAATTGGCACAAGTTGAATGCAAGGTCTTCAATGGTACTCCATGAGAAACTCACCAAAAAGAAATGTAATTGAAATACTTCATGTGGCAGCATGTTCATGCACAAATGGCCAGTTATGGATTTATTTGGCAAAGGTCCAAAAAAATATGCATCGAAAGCTCTAATGGGGAACCAAAAAATTGGCACAAGTTGAATGCAAGGTCTTCAATGGTACTCCATGAGAAACTCACCAAAAAGAAAAGTAATTGAAATGTTTCATGTGGCCCCATGTTCATGCACAAATGGCCTGTTATAGATTTATTTGGCAAAGGTCCAAAAAAATATGCATGGAAAGCTCTAATGGTGAACCAAAAAATTGGCACAAGTTGAATGCAAGGTCTTCAATGGTACTCCATGAGAAACTCACCAAAAAGAAATGTAATTGAAATGTTTCATGTGGCCCCAGGTTCATGCACAAATGGCTTGTTATGGATTTATTTGGGAAAGGTCCAAAAAAATATGCATGGAAAGCTCTAATGGTGAACCAAAAAATTGGCACAAGTTGAATGCAAGGTCTTCAATGGTACTCCATGAGAAACTCACCAAAAAGAAATGTAATTGAAATGTTTCATGTGGCCCCAGGTTCATGCACAAATGGCCTGTTATAGATTTATTTGGCAAAGGTCCAAAAAAATATGCATGGAAAGCTCTAATGGTGAATCAAAAAATTGGCACAAGTTGAATGCAAGGTCTTCAACGGTACTCCATGAGAAACTCACCAAAAAGAAATGTAATTGAAATGTTTCATGTGGCCCCATGTTCATGCACAAATGGCCTGTTATAGATTTATTTGGCAAAGGTCCAAAAAAATATGCATCGAAAGCTCTAATGGGGAACCAAAAAATAGGCACAAGTTGAATGCAAGGTCTTCAATGGTACTCCATGAGATACTCACCAAAAAGAAATGTAATTGAAATGTTTCATGTGGCCCCAAGTTCATACTCAAATGGCTTGTTATGGATTTATTTGGCAAAGGTCGAAAAAAATATGCATCAAAAGCTCTAATGGTGAACCAAAAAATTGGCACAAGTTGAATGCAAGGTCTTCAATGGTACTCCATGAGAAACTCACCAAAAAGAAATGTAATTGAAATGTTTCATGTGTCCCCAAGTTCATGCACAAATGGCTTGTTATGGATTTATTTGGCAAAGGTCCAAAAAAATATGCATCGAAAGCTCTAATGGGGAACCAAAAAATTGGCACAAGTTGAATGCAAGGTCTTCAATGGTACTCCATGAGAAACTCACCAAAAAGAAATGTAATTGAAATGTTTCATGTGGCCCCAGGTTCATGCACAAATGGCCTGTTATGGATTTATTTGGCAAAGGTCCAAAAAAATATGCATGGAAAGCTCTAATGGTGAACCAAAAAATTGGCACAAGTTGAATGCAAGGTCTTCAATGGTACTCCATGAGAAACTCACCAAAAAGAAATGTAATTGAAATGTTTCATGTGGCCCCAGGTTCATGCACAAATGGCTTGTTATGGATTTATTTGGGAAAGGTCCAAAAAAATATGCATCAAAAGCTCTAATGGGGAACCAAAAAATTGGCACAAGTTGAATGCAAGGTCTTCAATGGTACTCCATGAGAAACTCACCAAAAAGAAATGTAATTGAAATGTTTCATGTGGCCCCATGTTCATGCACAAATGGCCTGTTATGGATTTATTTGGCAAAGGTCCAAAAAAATATGCATGGAAAGCTCTAATGGTGAACCAAAAAATAGGCACAAGTTGAATGCAAGGTCTTCAATGGTACTCCATGAGAAACTCACCAAAAAGAAAAGTAATTGAAATGTTTCATGTGGCCCCAGGTTCATGCACAAATGGCTTGTTATGGATTTATTTGGCAAAGGTCCGAAAAAATATGCATCGAAAGCTCTAATGGGGAACCAAAAAATAGGCACAAGTTGAATGGAAGGTCTTCAATGGTACTCCATGAGAAACTCACCAAAAAGAAATGTAATTGAAATACTTCATGTGGCAGCATGTTCATGCACAAATGGCCAGTTATGGATTTATTTGGCAAAGGTCCAAAAAAATATGCATCGAAAGCTCTAATGGGGAACCAAAAAATTGGCACAAGTTGAATGCAAGGTCTTCAATGGTACTCCATGAGAAACTCACCAAAAAGAAAAGTAATTGAAATGTTTCATGTGGCCCCATGTTCATGCACAAATGGCCTGTTATAGATTTATTTGGCAAAGGTCCAAAAAAATATGCATGGAAAGCTCTAATGGTGAACCAAAAAATTGGCACAAGTTGAATGCAAGGTCTTCAATGGTACTCCATGAGAAACTCACCAAAAAGAAATGTAATTGAAATGTTTCATGTGGCCCCAGGTTCATGCACAAATGGCTTGTTATGGATTTATTTGGGAAAGGTCCAAAAAAATATGCATGGAAAGCTCTAATGGTGAACCAAAAAATTGGCACAAGTTGAATGCAAGGTCTTCAATGGTACTCCATGAGATACTCACCAAAAAGAAATGTAATTGAAATGTTTCATGTGGCCGCATGTTCATGCACAAATGGCCAGTTATGGATTTATTTGGCAAAGGTCCAAAAAAATATGCATCGAAAGCTCTAATGGGGAACCAAAAAATTGGCACAAGTTGAATGCAAGGTCTTCAATGATACTCCATGAGAAACTCACCAAAAAGAAAAGTAATTGAAATGTTTCATGTGGCCCCATGTTCATGCACAAATGGCCTGTTATGGATTTATTTGGCGAAGGTCCAAAAAAATATGCATCAAAAGCTCTAATGGGGAACCAAAAAATTGGCACAAGTTGAATGCAAGGTCTTCAATGGTACTCCATGAGAAACTCACCAAAAAGAAATGTAATTGAAATGTTTCATGTGGCCCCAGGTTCATGCACAAATGGCCTGTTATGGATTTATTTGGCAAAGGTCCAAAAAAATATGCATCAAAAGCTCTAATGGTGAACCCAAAAATATGCACAAGTTGAATGCACGGTCTTCAATGGTACTCCATGAGATACTCACCAAAAAGAAATGTAATTGAAATGTTTCATGTGGCCGCATGTTCATGCACAAATGGCTTGTTATGGATTTATTTGGCAAAGGTCCGAAAAAATATGCATCGAAAGCTCTAATGGGGAACCAAAAAATTGGCACAAGTTGAATGCAAGGTCTTCAATGGTACTCCATGAGAAACTCACCAAAAAGAAATGTAATTGAAGTGTTTCATGTGGCGCCATGTTCATGCACAAATGGCCTAATTTGGATTTATTGGGCAAAGGTCCTAAAATATATGCATGGAAAGCTCTAATGGAGAACCAAAAATAGGCACAAGTTGAATGCAAGGTCTTCAATGGTACTCCATGAGAAACTCACCAAAAAGAAATGTAATTGAAATGTTTCATGTGGCCCCATGTTCATGCACAAATGGCCTGTTATAGATTTATTTGGCAAAGGTCCAAAAAAATATGCATGGAAAGCTCTAATGGGGAACCAAAAAATTGGCACAAGTTGAATGCAAGGTCTTCAATGGTACTCCATGAGAAACTCACCAAAAAGAAATGTAATTGAAATGTTTCATGTGGCCCCAGGTTCATGCACAAATGGCTTGTTATGGATTTATTTGGGAAAGGTCCAAAAAAATATGCATCAAAAGCTCTAATGGTGAACCAAAAAATTGGCACAAGTTGAATGCAAGGTCTTCAATGGTACTCCATGAGAAACTCACCAAAAAGAAATGTAATTGAAATGTTTCATGTGGCCCCATGTTCATGCAGAAATGGCCTGATATGGATTTATTTGGCAAAGGTCAAAAAAAATATGCATCAAAAGCTCTAATGGTGAACCAAAAAATAGGCACAAGTTGAATGCAAGGTCTTCAATGGTACTCCATGAGAAACTCACCAAAAAGAAAAGTAATTGAAATGTTTCATGTGGCCCCAGGTTCATGCACAAATGGCTTGTTATGGATTTATTTGGGAAAGGTCCGAAAAAATATGCATCGAAAGCTCTAATGATGAACCAAAAAATAGGCACAAGTTGAATGCAAGGTCTTCAATGGTACTCCATGAGAAACTCACCAAAAAGAAATGTAATTGAAATACTTCATGTGGCAGCATGTTCATGCACAAATGGCCAGTTATGGATTTATTTGGCAAAGGTCCAAAAAAATATGCATCGAAAGCTCTAATGGGGAACCAAAAAATTGGCACAAGTTGAATGCAAGGTCTTCAATGGTACTCCATGAGAAACTCACCAAAAAGAAAAGTAATTGAAATGTTTCATGTGGCCCCATGTTCATGCACAAATGGCCTGTTATAGATTTATTTGGCAAAGGTCCAAAAAAATATGCATGGAAAGCTCTAATGGTGAACCAAAAAATTGGCACAAGTTGAATGCAAGGTCTTCAATGGTACTCCATGAGAAACTCACCAAAAAGAAATGTAATTGAAATGTTTCATGTGGCCCCAGGTTCATGCACAAATGGCTTGTTATGGATTTATTTGGGAAAGGTCCAAAAAAATATGCATGGAAAGCTCTAATGGTGAACCAAAAAATTGGCACAAGTTGAATGCAAGGTCTTCAATGGTACTCCATGAGAAACTCACCAAAAAGAAATGTAATTGAAATGTTTCATGTGGCCCCAGGTTCATGCACAAATGGCCTGTTATAGATTTATTTGGCAAAGGTCCAAAAAAATATGCATGGAAAGCTCTAATGGTGAATCAAAAAATTGGCACAAGTTGAATGCAAGGTCTTCAACGGTACTCCATGAGAAACTCACCAAAAAGAAATGTAATTGAAATGTTTCATGTGGCCCCATGTTCATACACAAATGGTCTGTTATAGATTTATTTGGCAAAGGTCCAAAAAAATATGCATCAAAAGCTCTAATGGGGAACCAAAAAATAGGCACAAGTTGAATGCAAGGTCTTCAATGGTACTCCATGAGATACTCACCAAAAAGAAATGTAATTGAAATGTTTCATGTGGCCCCAAGTTCATGCTCAAATGGCTTGTTATGGATTTATTTGGCAAAGGTCGAAAAAAATATGCATCAAAAGCTCTAATGGTGAACCAAAAAATTGGCACAAGTTGAATGCAAGGTCTTCAATGGTACTCCATGAGAAACTCACCAAAAAGAAATGTAATTGAAATGTTTCATGTGGCTCCAAGTTCATGCACAAATGGCCTGTTATAGATTTATTTGGCAAAGGTCCAAAAAAATATGCATCAAAAGCTCTAATAGTGAACCAAAAAATAGGCACAAGTTGAATGCAAGGTCTTCAATGGTACTCCATGAGAAACTCACCAAAAAGAAATGTAATTGAAATATTTCATGTGGCCGCATGTTCATGCACAAATGGCCTGTTATGGATTTATTTGGCGAAGGTCCAAAAAAATATGCATCAAAAGCTCTAATGGTGAACCAAAAAATAGGCACAAGTTGAATGCACGGTCTTCAATGGTACTCCATGAGATACTCACCAAAAAGAAATGTAATCGAAATGTTTCATGTGGCCGCATGTTCATGCACAAATGGCTTGTTATGGATTTATTTGGCAAAGGTCCAAAAAAATATGCATCAAAAGCTCTAATGGGGAACCAAAAAATTGGCACAAGTTGAATGTAAGGTCTTCAATGGTACTCCATGAGAAACTCACCAAAAAGAAATGTAATTGAAATGTTTCATGTGGCCCCATGTTCATGCACAAATGGCTTTTTATGGATTTATTTGGCAAAGGTCCGAAAAAATATGCATCGAAAGCTCTAATGGGGAACGAAAAATTGGCACAAGTTGAATGCAAGGTCTTCAATGGTACTCCATGAGAAACTCACCAAAAAGAAATGTAATTGAAATGTTTCATGTGGCCCCATGTTCATGCACAAATGGCCTGTTATGGATTTATTTGGCAAAGGTCCAAAAAAATATGCATGGAAAGCTCTAATAGTGAACCAAAAAATAGGCACAAGTTGAATGCAAGGTCTTCAATGGTACTCCATGAGATACTCACCAAAAAGAAAAGTAATTGAAATGTTTCATGTGGCCCCAGGTTAATGCACAAATGGCTTGTTATGGATTTATTTGGCAAAGGTCCGAAAAAATATGCATCGAAAGCTCTAATGGTGATCCAAAAATAGGCACAAGTTGAATGCAAGGTCCTCAATGGTACTCCATGAGAAACTCACCAAAAAGAAATGTAATTGAAATGTTTCATGTGGCCGCATGTTCATGCACAAATGGCTTGTTATGGATTTATTTGGCAAAGGTCAGAAAAAATATGTATCGAAAGCTCTAATGGGGAACGAAAAATTGGCACAAGTTGAATGCAAGGTCTTCAATGGTACTCCATGAGAAACTCACCAAAAAGAAATGTAATTGAAATGTTTCATGTGGCCCCATGTTCATGCAGAAATGGCCTGATATGGATTTATTTGGCAAAGGTCAAAAAAAATATGCATCAAAAGCTCTAATGGTGAACCAAAAAATAGGCACAAGTTGAATGCAAGGTCTTCAATGGTACTCCATGAGAAACTCACCAAAAAGAAATGTAATTGAAATGTTTCATGTGGCCGCAGGTTCATGCACAAAATGGCCTGTTTTGGATTTATTTGGCAAAGGTCCAAAAAAATATGCATCAAAAGCTCTAATGGCGAACCAAAAAATTGGCACAAGTTGAATGCAAGGTCTTCAATGGTACTCCATGAGAAACTCACCAAAAAGAAATGTAATTGAAATGTTTCATGTGGCGCCATGTTCATGCACAATTGGCCTAATTTGGATTTATTGGGCAAAGGTCCAAAAAAATATGCATCAAAAGCTCTAATGGGGAACCAAAAAATAGGCACAAGTTGAATGCAAGGTCTTCAATGGTACTCCATGAGAAACTCACCAAAAAGAAATGTAATTGAAATGTTTCATGTGGCCCGAAAGTCATGCACAAATGGCTTGTTATGGATTTATTTGGGAAAGGTCCAAAAAAATATGCATCGAAAGCTCTAATGGGGAACTGAAAAATTGGCACAAGTTGAATGCAAGTTCTTCAATGGTACTCCATGAGAAACTCACCAAAAAGAAATGTAATTGAAATGTTTCATGTGGCGCCATGTTCATGCACAATTGGCCTAATTTGGATTTATTGGGCAAAGGTCGAAAAAAATATGCATCAAAAGCTCTAATGGGGAACCAAAAAATAGGCACAAGTTGAATGCAAGGTCTTCAATGGTACTCCATGAGAAACTCACCAAAAAGAAATGTAATTGAAATGTTTCATGTGGCCCCAAAGTCATGCACAAATGGCTTGTTATGGATTTATTTGGGAAAGGTCCAAAAAAATATGCATCGAAAGCTCTAATGGGGAACTGAAAAATTGGCACAAGTTGAATGCAAGTTCTTCAATGGTACTCCATGAGAAACTCACCAAAAAGAAATGTAATTGAAATGTTTCATGTGGCGCCATGTTCATGCACAATTGGCCTAATTTGGATTTATTGGGCAAAGGTCGAAAAAAATATGCATCAAAAGCTCTAATGGGGAACCAAAAAATAGGCACAAGTTGAATGCAAGGTCTTCAATGGTACTCCATGAGAAACTCACCAAAAAGAAATGTAATTGAAATGTTTCATGTGGCCCCAAAGTCATGCACAAATGGCTTGTTATGGATTTATTTGGGAAAGGTCCAAAAAAATATGCATCGAAAGCTCTAATGGGGAACTGAAAAATTGGCACAAGTTGAATGCAATTTCTTCAATGGTACTCCATGAGAAACTCACCAAAAAGAAATGTAATTGAAATGTTTCATGTGGCGCCATGTTCATGCACAATTGGCCTAATTTGGATTTATTGGGCAAAGGTCGAAAAAAATATGCATCAAAAGCTCTAATGGGGAACCAAAAAATAGGCACAAGTTGAATGCAAGGTCTTCAATGGTACTCCATGAGAAACTCACCAAAAAGAAATGTAATTGAAATGTTTCATGTGGCCCCAAAGTCATGCACAAATGGCTTGTTATGGATTTATTTGGGAAAGGTCCAAAAAAATATGCATCGAAAGCTCTAATGGGGAACTGAAAAATTGGCACAAGTTGAATGCAAGTTCTTCAATGGTACTCCATGAGAAACTCACCAAAAAGAAATGTAATTGAAATGTTTCATGTGGCCCCAAGTTCATGCACAAATGGCTTGTTATGGATTTATTTGGGAATGGTCCTAAAAAATATGCATCGAAAGCTCTAATGGTGGACCAAAAGATAGGCACAAGTTGAATGCAAGGTCTTCAATGGTACTCCATGAGAAACTCACCAAAAAGAAATGTAATTGAAATGTTTCATATGGCCCCAGGTTCATGCACAAATGGCTTGTTATGGATTTATTTGGGAAAGGTCCAAGAAAATATGCATCGAAAGCTCTAATGGGGAATTAAAAAATAGGCACAAGTTGAATGCAAGGTCTTCAATGGTACTCCATGAGATATTCACCAAAAAGAAATGTAATTGAAATGTTTCATGTGGCCCCAAGTTCATGCACAAATGGCTTGTTATGGATTTATTTGGGAAAGGTCCAAAAAAATATGCATCAAAAGCTCTAATGGTGAACCAAAAAATTGGCACAAGTTGAATGCAAGGTCTTCAATGGTACTCCATGAGATACTCACCAAAAAGAAATGTAATTGAAATGTTTCATGTGGCCCCATGTTCATGCACAAATGGCCTGTTATAGATTTATTTGGGAAAGGTCCAAAAAAATATGCATGGAAAGCTCTAATGGTGAACCAAAAAATTGGCACAAGTTGAATGCAAGGTCTTCAATGGTACTCCATGAGATACTCACCAAAAAGAAATGTAATTGAAATGTTTCATGTGGCCGCATGTTCATGCACAAATGGCCAGTTATGGATTTATTTGGCAAAGGTCCAAAAAAATATGCATCAAAAGCTCTAATGGGGAACCAAAAAATAGGCAGAAGTTGAATGCAAGGTCTTCAATGGTACTCCATGAGAAACTCACCAAAATGAAATGTAATTGAAATGTTTCATGTGGACGGATGTTCATGCACAAATGGCCAGTTATGGATTTATTTGGCAAAGGTCCAAAAAAATATGCATCAAAAGCTCTAATGGGGAACCAAAAAATAGGCACAAGTTGAATGCAAGGTCTTCAATGGTACTCCATGAGAAACTCACCAAAAAGAAATGTAATTGAAATGCTTCATGTGGCCCCAAGTTCATGCACAAATGGCTTGTTATGGATTTATCTGGGAATGGTCCTAAAAAATATGCATCGAAAGCTCTAATGGGGAACCAAAAAATAGGCACAAGTTGAATGCAAGGCCTTCAATGGTACTCCATGAGATACTCACCAAAAAGAAAAGTAATTGAAATGTTTCATGTGGCCCCAGGTTAATGCACAAATGGCTTGTTATGGATTTATTTGGCAAAGGTCCGAAAAAATATGCATCGAAAGCTCTAATGGTGAACCAAAAATAGGCACAAGTTGAATGCAAGGTCCTCAATGGTACTCCATGAGAAACTCACCAAAAAGAAATGTAATTGAAATGTTTCATGTGGCCGCATGTTCATGCACAAATGGCTTGTTATGGATTTATTTGGCAAAGGTCAGAAAAAATATGCATCAAAAGCTCTAATGGTGAACCAAAAAATAGGCACAAGTTGAATGCAAGGTCTTCAATGGTACTCCATGAGAAACTCACCAAAAAGAAATGTAATTGAAATGTTTCATGTGGCCGCAGGTTCATGCACAAAATGGCCTGTTTTGGATTTATTTGGGAAAGGTCCAAAAAAATATGCATCGAAAGCTCTAATGGGGAACTGAAAAATTGGCACAAGTTGAATGCAAGTTCTTCAATGGTACTCCATGAGAAACTCACCAAAAAGAAATGTAATTGAAATGTTTCATGTGGCGCCATGTTCATGCACAATTGGCCTAATTTGGATTTATTGGGCAAAGGTCGAAAAAAATATGCATCAAAAGCTCTAATGGGGAACCAAAAAATAGGCACAAGTTGAATGCAAGGCCTTCAATGGTACTCCATGAGATACTCACCAAAAAGAAAAGTAATTGAAATGTTTCATGTGGCCCCAGGTTAATGCACAAATGGCTTGTTATGGATTTATTTGGCAAAGGTCCGAAAAAATATGCATCGAAAGCTCTAATGGGGAACGAAAAATTGGCACAAGTTGAATGCAAGGTCTTCAATGGTACTCCATGAGAAACTCACCAAAAAGAAATGTAATTGAAATGTTTCATGTGGCCCCATGTTCTTGCAGAAATGGCCTGATATGGATTTATTTGGCAAAGGTCAAAAAAAATATGCATCAAAAGCTCTAATGGTGAACCAAAAAATAGGCACAAGTTGAATGCAAGGTCTTCAATGGTACTCCATGAGAAACTCACCAAAAAGAAATGTAATTGAAATGTTTCATGTGGCCGCAGGTTCATGCACAAAATGGCCTGTTTTGGATTTATTTGGCAAAGGTCCAAAAAAATATGCATCAAAAGCTCTAATGGCGAACCAAAAAATTGGCACAAGTTGAATGCAAGGTCTTCAATGGTACTCCATGAGAAACCCACCAAAAAGAAATGTAATTGAAATGTTTCATGTGGCGCCATGTTCATGCACAATTGGCCTAATTTGGATTTATTGGGCAAAGGTCCAAAAAAATATGCATCAAAAGCTCTAATGGGGAACCAAAAAATAGGCACAAGTTGAATGCAAGGTCTTCAATGGTACTCCATGAGAAACTCACCAAAAAGAAATGTAATTGAAATGTTTCATGTGGCCCGAAAGTCATGCACAAATGGCTTGTTATGGATTTATTTGGGAAAGGTCCAAAAAAATATGCATCGAAAGCTCTAATGGGGAACTGAAAAATTGGCACAAGTTGAATGCAAGTTCTTCAATGGTACTCCATGAGAAACTCACCAAAAAGAAATGTAATTGAAATGTTTCATGTGGCGCCATGTTCATGCACAATTGGCCTAATTTGGATTTATTGGGCAAAGGTCGAAAAAAATATGCATCAAAAGCTCTAATGGGGAACCAAAAAATAGGCACAAGTTGAATGCAAGGTCTTCAATGGTACTCCATGAGAAACTCACCAAAAAGAAATGTAATTGAAATGTTTCATGTGGCCCCAAAGTCATGCACAAATGGCTTGTTATGGATTTATTTGGGAAAGGTCCAAAAAAATATGCATCGAAAGCTCTAATGGGGAACTGAAAAATTGGCACAAGTTGAATGCAAGTTCTTCAATGGTACTCCATGAGAAACTCACCAAAAAGAAATGTAATTGAAATGTTTCATGTGGCCCCAAGTTCATGCACAAATGGCTTGTTATGGATTTATTTGGGAATGGTCCTAAAAAATATGCATCGAAAGCTCTAATGGTGGACCAAAAGATAGGCACAAGTTGAATGCAAGGTCTTCAATGGTACTCCATGAGAAACTCACCAAAAAGAAATGTAATTGAAATTTTTCATATGGCCCCAGGTTTATGCACAAATGGCTTGTTATGGATTTATTTGGGAAAGGTCCAAGAAAATATGCATCGAAAGCTCTAATGGGGAATTAAAAAATAGGCACAAGTTGAATGCAAGGTCTTCAATGGTACTCCATGAGATATTCACCAAAAAGAAATGTAATTGAAATGTTTCATGTGGCCCCAAGTTCATGCACAAATGGCTTGTTATGGATTTATTTGGGAAAGGTCCAAAAAATTATGCATGGAAAGCTCTAATGGTGAACCAAAAAATTGGCACAAGTTGAATGCAAGGTCTTCAATGGTACTCCATGAGATACTCACCAAAAAGAAATGTAATTGAAATGTTTCATGTGGCCCCATGTTCATGCACAAATGGCCTGTTATAGATTTATTTGGGAAAGGTCCAAAAAAATATGCATGGAAAGCTCTAATGGTGAACCAAAAAATTGGCACAAGTTGAATGCAAGGTCTTCAATGGTACTCCATGAGATACTCACCAAAAAGAAATGTAATTGAAATGTTTCATGTGGCCGCATGTTCATGCATAAATGGCCAGTTATGGATTTATTTGGCAAAGGTCCAAAAAAATATGCATCAAAAGCTCTAATGGGGAACCAAAAAATAGGCAGAAGTTGAATGCAAGGTCTTCAATGGTACTCCATGAGAAACTCACCAAAATGAAATGTAATTGAAATGTTTCATGTGGACGGATGTTCATGCACAAATGGCCAGTTATGGATATATTTGGCAAAGGTCCAAAAAAATATGCATCAAAAGCTCTAATGGGGAACCAAAAAATAGGCACAAGTTGAATGCAAGGTCTTCAATGGTACTCCATGAGAAACTCACCAAAAAGAAATGTAATTGAAATGCTTCATGTGGCCCCAAGTTCATGCACAAATGGCTTGTTATGGATTTATCTGGGAATGGTCCTAAAAAATATGCATCGAAAGCTCTAATTGGGAACCAAAAAATAGGCACAAGTTGAATGCAAGGTCTTCAATGGTACTCCATGAGATACTCACCAAAAAGAAATGTAATTGAAATGTTTCATGTGGCCCCAAGTTCATGCACAAATGGCTTGTTATAGATTTATTTGGCAAAGGTCCAAAAAAATATGCATGGAAACCTCTAATGGGGAACCAAAAAATTGGCACAAGTTGAATGCAAGGTCTTCAATGGTACTCCATGAGAAACTCACCAAAAAGAAATGTAATTGAAATGTTTCATGTGGCCCCAAGTTCATGCACAAATGGCTTGTTATGGATTTCTTTGGGAAAGGTCCAAAAAAATATGCATCGAAAGCTCTAATGGGGAACCTAAAAATAGGCACAAGTTGAATGCAAGGTCTTCAATGGTACTCCATGAGATACTCACCAAAAAGAAATGTAATTGAAATGTTTCATGTGGCCGCATGTTCATGCACAAATGGCCAGTTATGGATTTATTTGGCGAAGGTCAAAAAAAATATGCATCAAAAGCTCTAATGGGGAACCAAAAAATAGGCAGAAGTTGAATGCAAGGTCTTCAATGGTACTCCATGAGAAACTCACCAAAAAGAAATGTAATTGAAATGCTTCATGTGGCCCCAAGTTCATGCACAAATGGCTTGTTATGGATTTATCTGGGAATGGTCCTAAAAAATATGCATCGAAAGCTCTAATGGGGAACCAAAAAATAGGCACAAGTTGAATGCAAGGTCTTCAATGGTACTCCATGAGAAACTCACCAAAAAGAAATGTAATTGAAATGTTTCATGTGGCCCCAAGTTCATGCACAAACGGCTTGTTATGGATTTATTTGGGAAAGGTCCAAAAAAATATGCATCGAAAGCTCTAATGGGGAATCAAAAAATAGGCACAAGTTGAATGCAAGGTCTTCAATGGTACTCCATGAGATACTCACCAAAAAGAAATGTAATTGAAATGTTTCATGTGGCCCCAGGTTCATGCACAAATGGCTTGTTATGGATTTATTTGGCAAAGGTCCAAAAAAATATGCATCAAAAGCTCTAATGGGGAAGCAAAAAATAGGCACAAGTTGAATGCAAGGTCTTCAATGGTACTCCATGAGATACTCACCAAAAAGAAATGTAATTGAAATGTTTCATGTGGCCCCAGGTTCATGCACAAATGGCTTGTTATGGATTTATTTGGCAAAGGTCCAAAAAAATATGCATCAAAAGCTCTAATGCTGAACCAAAAAATAGGCACAAGTTGAATGTCAGGTCTTCAATGGTACTCCATGAGAAACTCACCAAAAAGAAATGTAATTGAAATGTTTCATGTGGCCCCATGTTCATGCACACATGGCCTGTTTTGGATTTACTTGGCACAGGTCCAAAAAGATATGCATCAAAAGCTGTAATGGTGAACCAAAAAATACGCACAAGTTGAATGCAAGGTCTTCAATGGTACTCCATGAGAAACTCACCAAAAAGAAATGTAATTGAAATGTTTCATATGGCCGCATGTTCATGCACAAATGGCCAGTTATGGATTTATTTGGCAAAGGTCCAAAAAAATATGCATCAAAAGCTCTAATGGGGAACCAAAAAATACGCACAAGTTGAATGCAAGGTCTTCAATGGTACTCCATGAGAAACTCACCAAAAAGAAATGTAATTGAAATGTTTCATGTGGCCCCAAGTTCATGCACAAATGGCTTGTTATAGATTTATCTGGCGAAGGTCCAAAAAAATATGCATGGAAACCTCTAATGGGGAACCAAAAATTTGGCACAAGTTGAATGCAAGGTCTTCAATGGTACTCCATGAGAAACTCACCAAAAAGAAATGTAATTGAAATGTTTCATGTGGCCCCAGGTTCATGCACAAATGGCTTGTTATGGGTTTATTTGGGAAAGGTCCAAAAAAATATGCATCGAAAGCTCTAATGGGGAATCAAAAAATAGGCACAAGTTGAATGCAAGGTCTTCAATGGTACTCCATGAGATACTCACCAAAAAGAAATGTAATTGAAATGTTTCATGTGGCCCCAAGTTCATGCACAAATGGCTTGTTATGGATTTATTTGGGAAAGGTCCAAAAAAATATGCATCCAAAGCTCTAATGGGGAACTGAAAAATTGGCACAAGTTGAATGCAAGTTCTTCAATGGTACTCCATGAGAAACTCACCAAAAAGAAATGTAATTGAAATGTTTCATGTGGCGCCATGTTCATGCACAATTGGCCTAATTTGGATTTATTGGGCAAAGGTCGAAAAAAATATGCATCAAAAGCTCTAATGGGGAACCAAAAAATAGGCACAAGTTGAATGCAAGGTCTTCAATGGTACTCCATGAGAAACTCACCAAAAAGAAATGTAATTGAAATGTTTCATGTGGCCCCAAAGTCATGCACAAATGGCTTGTTATGGATTTATTTGGGAAAGGTCCAAAAAAATATGCATCGAAAGCTCTAATGGGGAACTGAAAAATTGGCACAAGTTGAATGCAAGTTCTTCAATGGTACTCCATGAGAAACTCACCAAAAAGAAATGTAATTGAAATGTTTCATGTGGCCCCAAGTTCATGCACAAATGGCTTGTTATGGATTTATTTGGGAATGGTCCTAAAAAATATGCATCGAAAGCTCTAATGGTGGACCAAAAGATAGGCACAAGTTGAATGCAAGGTCTTCAATGGTACTCCATGAGAAACTCACCAAAAAGAAATGTAATTGAAATTTTTCATATGGCCCCAGGTTCATGCACAAATGGCTTGTTATGGATTTATTTGGGAAAGGTCCAAGAAAATATGCATCGAAAGCTCTAATGGGGAATTAAAAAATAGGCACAAGTTGAATGCAAGGTCTTCAATGGTACTCCATGAGATATTCACCAAAAAGAAATGTAATTGAAATGTTTCATGTGGCCCCAAGTTCATGCACAAATGGCTTGTTATGGATTTATTTGGGAAAGGTCCAAAAAATTATGCATGGAAAGCTCTAATGGTGAACCAAAAAATTGGCACAAGTTGAATGCAAGGTCTTCAATGGTACTCCATGAGATACTCACCAAAAAGAAATGTAATTGAAATGTTTCATGTGGCCCCATGTTCATGCACAAATGGCCTGTTATAGATTTATTTGGGAAAGGTCCAAAAAAATATGCATGGAAAGCTCTAATGGTGAACCAAAAAATTGGCACAAGTTGAATGCAAGGTCTTCAATGGTACTCCATGAGATACTCACCAAAAAGAAATGTAATTGAAATGTTTCATGTGGCCGCATGTTCATGCATAAATGGCCAGTTATGGATTTATTTGGCAAAGGTCCAAAAAAATATGCATCAAAAGCTCTAATGGGGAACCAAAAAATAGGCAGAAGTTGAATGCAAGGTCTTCAATGGTACTCCATGAGAAACTCACCAAAATGAAATGTAATTGAAATGTTTCATGTGGACGGATGTTCATGCACAAATGGCCAGTTATGGATATATTTGGCAAAGGTCCAAAAAAATATGCATCAAAAGCTCTAATGGGGAACCAAAAAATAGGCACAAGTTGAATGCAAGGTCTTCAATGGTACTCCATGAGAAACTCACCAAAAAGAAATGTAATTGAAATGCTTCATGTGGCCCCAAGTTCATGCACAAATGGCTTGTTATGGATTTATCTGGGAATGGTCCTAAAAAATATGCATCGAAAGCTCTAATTGGGAACCAAAAAATAGGCACAAGTTGAATGCAAGGTCTTCAATGGTACTCCATGAGATACTCACCAAAAAGAAATGTAATTGAAATGTTTCATGTGGCCCCAAGTTCATGCACAAATGGCTTGTTATAGATTTATTTGGCAAAGGTCCAAAAAAATATGCATGGAAACCTCTAATGGGGAACCAAAAAATTGGCACAAGTTGAATGCAAGGTCTTCAATGGTACTCCATGAGAAACTCACCAAAAAGAAATGTAATTGAAATGTTTCATGTGGCCCCAAGTTCATGCACAAATGGCTTGTTATGGATTTCTTTGGGAAAGGTCCAAAAAAATATGCATCGAAAGCTCTAATGGGGAACCTAAAAATAGGCACAAGTTGAATGCAAGGTCTTCAATGGTACTCCATGAGATACTCACCAGAAAGAAATGTAATTGAAATGTTTCATGTGGCCGCATGTTCATGCACAAATGGCCAGTTATGGATTTATTTGGCGAAGGTCAAAAAAAATATGCATCAAAAGCTCTAATGGGGAACCAAAAAATAGGCAGAAGTTGAATGCAAGGTCTTCAATGGTACTCCATGAGAAACTCACCAAAAAGAAATGTAATTGAAATGCTTCATGTGGCCCCAAGTTCATGCACAAATGGCTTGTTATGGATTTATCTGGGAATGGTCCTAAAAAATATGCATCGAAAGCTCTAATGGGGAACCAAAAAATAGGCACAAGTTGAATGCAAGGTCTTCAATGGTACTCCATGAGAAACTCACCAAAAAGAAATGTAATTGAAATGTTTCATGTGGCCCCAAGTTCATGCACAAACGGCTTGTTATGGATTTATTTGGGAAAGGTCCAAAAAAATATGCATCGAAAGCTCTAATGGGGAATCAAAAAATAGGCACAAGTTGAATGCAAGGTCTTCAATGGTACTCCATGAGATACTCACCAAAAAGAAATGTAATTGAAATGTTTCATGTGGCCCCAGGTTCATGCACAAATGGCTTGTTATGGATTTATTTGGCAAAGGTCCAAAAAAATATGCATCAAAAGCTCTAATGGGGAAGCAAAAAATAGGCACAAGTTGAATGCAAGGTCTTCAATGGTACTCCATGAGATACTCACCAAAAAGAAATGTAATTGAAATGTTTCATGTGGCCCCAGGTTCATGCACAAATGGCTTGTTATGGATTTATTTGGCAAAGGTCCAAAAAAATATGCATCAAAAGCTCTAATGGTGAACCAAAAAATAGGCACAAGTTGAATGTCAGGTCTTCAATGGTACTCCATGAGAAACTCACCAAAAAGAAATGTAATTGAAATGTTTCATGTGGCCCCATGTTCATGCACACATGGCCTGTTTTGGATTTACTTGGCACAGGTCCAAAAAGATATGCATCAAAAGCTGTAATGGTGAACCAAAAAATACGCACAAGTTGAATGCAAGGTCTTCAATGGTACTCCATGAGAAACTCACCAAAAAGAAATGTAATTGAAATGTTTCATATGGCCGCATGTTCATGCACAAATGGCCAGTTATGGATTTATTTGGCAAAGGTCCAAAAAAATATGCATCAAAAGCTCTAATGGGGAACCAAAAAATACGCACAAGTTGAATGCAAGGTCTTCAATGGTACTCCATGAGAAACTCACCAAAAAGAAATGTAATTGAAATGTTTCATGTGGCCCCAAGTTCATGCACAAATGGCTTGTTATAGATTTATCTGGCGAAGGTCCAAAAAAATATGCATGGAAACCTCTAATGGGGAACCAAAAATTTGGCACAAGTTGAATGCAAGGTCTTCAATGGTACTCCATGAGAAACTCACCAAAAAGAAATGTAATTGAAATGTTTCATGTGGCCCCAGGTTCATGCACAAATGGCTTGTTATGGGTTTATTTGGGAAAGGTCCAAAAAAATATGCATCGAAAGCTCTAATGGGGAATCAAAAAATAGGCACAAGTTGAATGCAAGGTCTTCAATGGTACTCCATGAGATACTCACCAAAAAGAAATGTAATTGAAATGTTTCATGTGGCCCCAAGTTCATGCACAAATGGCTTGTTATGGATTTATTTGGGAAAGGTCCAAAAAAATATGCATCCAAAGCTCTAATGGGGAACTGAAAAATTGGCACAAGTTGAATGCAAGTTCTTCAATGGTACTCCATGAGAAACTCACCAAAAAGAAATGTAATTGAAATGTTTCATGTGGCGCCATGTTCATGCACAATTGGCCTAATTTGGATTTATTGGGCAAAGGTCGAAAAAAATATGCATCAAAAGCTCTAATGGGGAACCAAAAAATAGGCACAAGTTGAATGCAAGGTCTTCAATGGTACTCCATGAGAAACTCACCAAAAAGAAATGTAATTGAAATGTTTCATGTGGCCCCAAAGTCATGCACAAATGGCTTGTTATGGATTTATTTGGGAAAGGTCCAAAAAAATATGCATCGAAAGCTCTAATGGGGAACTGAAAAATTGGCACAAGTTGAATGCAAGTTCTTCAATGGTACTCCATGAGAAACTCACCAAAAAGAAATGTAATTGAAATGTTTCATGTGGCCCCAAGTTCATGCACAAATGGCTTGTTATGGATTTATTTGGGAATGGTCCTAAAAAATATGCATCGAAAGCTCTAATGGTGGACCAAAAGATAGGCACAAGTTGAATGCAAGGTCTTCAATGGTACTCCATGAGAAACTCACCAAAAAGAAATGTAATTGAAATGTTTCATATGGCCCCAGGTTCATGCACAAATGGCTTGTTATGGATTTATTTGGGAAAGGTCCAAGAAAATATGCATCGAAAGCTCTAATGGGGAATTAAAAAATAGGCACAAATTGAATGCAAGGTCTTCAATGGTACTCCATGACATATTCACCAAAAAGAAATGTAATTGAAATGTTTCATGTGGCCCCAAGTTCATGCACAAATGGCTTGTTATGGATTTATTTGGGAAAGGTCCAAAAAATTATGCATGGAAAGCTCTAATGGTGAACCAAAAAATTGGCACAAGTTGAATGCAAGGTCTTCAATGGTACTCCATGAGATACTCACCAAAAAGAAATGTAATTGAAATGTTTCATGTGGCCCCATGTTCATGCACAAATGGCCTGTTATAGATTTATTTGGGAAAGGTCCAAAAAAATATGCATGGAAAGCTCTAATGGTGAACCAAAAAATTGGCACAAGTTGAATGCAAGGTCTTCAATGGTACTCCATGAGATACTCACCAAAAAGAAATGTAATTGAAATGTTTCATGTGGCCGCATGTTCATGCATAAATGGCCAGTTATGGATTTATTTGGCAAAGGTCCAAAAAAATATGCATCAAAAGCTCTAATGGGGAACCAAAAAATAGGCAGAAGTTGAATGCAAGGTCTTCAATGGTACTCCATGAGAAACTCACCAAAATGAAATGTAATTGAAATGTTTCATGTGGACGGATGTTCATGCACAAATGGCCAGTTATGGATTTATTTGGCAAAGGTCCAAAAAAATATGCATCAAAAGCTCTAATGGGGAACCAAAAAATAGGCACAAGTTGAATGCAAGGTCTTCAATGGTACTCCATGAGAAACTCACCAAAAAGAAATGTAATTGAAATGCTTCATGTGGCCCCAGGTTCATGCACAAATGGCTTGTTATGGATTTATTTGGGAAAGGTCCAAAAAAAAAAGGAACGAAAGCTCTAATGGGGACTCAAAAAATAGGCACAAGTTGAATGCAAGGTCTTCAATGGTACTCCATGAGATACTCACCAAAAAGAAATGTAATTGAAATGTTTCATGTGGCCCCAAGTTCATGCACAAATGGCTTGTTATGGATTTATTTGGGAAAGGTCCAAAAAAATATGCATCGAAAGCTCTAATTGGGAACCAAAAAATAGGCACAAGTTGAATGCAAGGTCTTCAATGGTACTCCATGAGATACTCACCAAAAAGAAATGTAATTGAAATGTTTCATGTGGCCCCAAGTTCATGCACAAATGGCTTGTTATGGATTTATTTGGGAAAGGTCCAAAAAAATATGCATCGAAAGCTCTAATGGGGAATCAAAAAATAGGCACAAGTTGAATGCAAGGTCTTCAATGGTACTCCATGAGATACTCACCAAAAAGAAATGTAATTGAAATGTTTCATGTGGCCCCAAGTTCATGCACAAATGGCTTGTTATGGATTTCTTTGGGAAAGGTCCAAAAAAATATGCATCGAAAGCTCTAATGGGGAACCTAAAAATAGGCACAAGTTGAATGCAAGGTCTTCAACGGTACTCCATGAGATACTCACCAAAAAGAAATGTAATTGAAATGTTTCATGTGGCCGCATGTTCATGCACAAATGGCCAGTTATGGATTTATTTGGCAAAGGTCAAAAAAAATATGCATCAAAAGCTCTAATGGGGAACCAAAAAATAGCCACAAGTTGAATGCAAGGTCTTCAATGGTACTCCATGAGAAACTCACCAAAAAGAAATGTAATTGAAATGCTTCATGTGGCCCCAAGTTCATGCACAAATGGCTTGTTATGGATTTATCTGGGAATGGTCCTAAAAAATATGCATCGAAAGCTCTAATGGGGAACCAAAAAATTGGCACAAGTTGAATACAAGGTCTTCAATGGTACTCCATGAGAAACTCACCAAAAAGAAATGTAATTGAAATGTTTCATGTGGCCCCAGGTTCATGCACAAATGGCTTGTTATGGATTTATTTGGGAAAGGTCCAAAAAAAAAAGGAACGAAAGCTCTAATGGGGAATCAAAAAATAGGCACAAGTTGAATGCAAGGTCTTCAATGGTACTCCATGAGATACTCACCAAAAAGAAATGTAATTGAAATGTTTCATGTGGCCCCATGTTCATGCACAAATGGCCTGTTATAGATTTATTTGGGAAAGGTCCAAAAAAATATGCATGGAAAGCTCTAATGGTGAACCAAAAAATTGGCACAAGTTGAATGCAAGGTCTTCAATGGTACTCCATGAGATACTCACCAAAAAGAAATGTAATTGAAATGTTTCATGTGGCCGCATGTTCATGCATAAATGGCCAGTTATGGATTTATTTGGCAAAGGTCCAAAAAAATATGCATCAAAAGCTCTAATGGGGAACCAAAAAATAGGCAGAAGTTGAATGCAAGGTCTTCAATGGTACTCCATGAGAAACTCACCAAAATGAAATGTAATTGAAATGTTTCATGTGGACGGATGTTCATGCACAAATGGCCAGTTATGGATTTATTTGGCAAAGGTCCAAAAAAATATGCATCAAAAGCTCTAATGGGGAACCAAAAAATAGGCACAAGTTGAATGCAAGGTCTTCAATGGTACTCCATGAGAAACTCACCAAAAAGAAATGTAATTGAAATGCTTCATGTGGCCCCAAGTTCATGCACAAATGGCTTGTTATAGATTTATCTGGGAATGGTCCTAAAAAATATGCATCGAAAGCTCTAATGGGGAACCAAAAAATAGGCACAAGTTGAATGCAAGGTCTTCAATGGTACTCCATGAGATACTCACCAAAAAGAAATGTAATTGAAATGTTTCATGTGGCCCCAAGTTCATGCACAAATGGCTTGTTATAGATTTATTTGGCAAAGGTCCAAAAAAATATGCATGGAAACCTCTAATGGGGAACCAAAAAATTGGCACAAGTTGAATGCAAGGTCTTCAATGGTACTCCATGAGAAACTCACCAAAAAGAAATGTAATTGAAATGTTTCATGTGGCCCCAGGTTCATGCACAAATGGCTTGTTATGGATTTATTTGGGAAAGGTCCAAAAAAAAAAGGAACGAAAGCTCTAATGGGGAATCAAAAAATAGGCACAAGTTGAATGCAAGGTCTTCAATGGTACTCCATGAGATACTCACCAAAAAGAAATGTAATTGAAATGTTTCATGTGGCCCCATGTTCATGCACAAATGGCCTGTTATAGATTTATTTGGGAAAGGTCCAAAAAAATATGCATGGAAAGCTCTAATGGTGAACCAAAAAATTGGCACAAGTTGAATGCAAGGTCTTCAATGGTACTCCATGAGATACTCACCAAAAAGAAATGTAATTGAAATGTTTCATGTGGCCGCATGTTCATGCATAAATGGCCAGTTATGGATTTATTTGGCAAAGGTCCAAAAAAATATGCATCAAAAGCTCTAATGGGGAACCAAAAAATAGGCAGAAGTTGAATGCAAGGTCTTCAATGGTACTCCATGAGAAACTCACCAAAATGAAATGTAATTGAAATGTTTCATGTGGACGGATGTTCATGCACAAATGGCCAGTTATGGATTTATTTGGCAAAGGTCCAAAAAAATATGCATCAAAAGCTCTAATGGGGAACCAAAAAATAGGCACAAGTTGAATGCAAGGTCTTCAATGGTACTCCATGAGAAACTCACCAAAAAGAAATGTAATTGAAATGCTTCATGTGGCCCCAAGTTCATGCACAAATGGCTTGTTATAGATTTATCTGGGAATGGTCCTAAAAAATATGCATCGAAAGCTCTAATGGGGAACCAAAAAATAGGCACAAGTTGAATGCAAGGTCTTCAATGGTACTCCATGAGATACTCACCAAAAAGAAATGTAATTGAAATGTTTCATGTGGCCCCAAGTTCATGCACAAATGGCTTGTTATAGATTTATTTGGCAAAGGTCCAAAAAAATATGCATGGAAACCTCTAATGGGGAACCAAAAAATTGGCACAAGTTGAATGCAAGGTCTTCAATGGTACTCCATGAGAAACTCACCAAAAAGAAATGTAATTGAAATGTTTCATGTGGCCCCAGGTTCATGCACAAATGGCTTGTTATGGATTTATTTGGGAAAGGTCCAAAAAAAAAAGGAACGAAAGCTCTAATGGGGAATCAAAAAATAGGCACAAGTTGAATGCAAGGTCTTCAATGGTACTCCATGAGATACTCACCAAAAAGAAATGTAATTGAAATGTTTCATGTGGCCCCATGTTCATGCACAAATGGCCTGTTATAGATTTATTTGGGAAAGGTCCAAAAAAATATGCATGGAAAGCTCTAATGGTGAACCAAAAAATTGGCACAAGTTGAATGCAAGGTCTTCAATGGTACTCCATGAGATACTCACCAAAAAGAAATGTAATTGAAATGTTTCATGTGGCCGCATGTTCATGCATAAATGGCCAGTTATGGATTTATTTGGCAAAGGTCCAAAAAAATATGCATCAAAAGCTCTAATGGGGAACCAAAAAATAGGCAGAAGTTGAATGCAAGGTCTTCAATGGTACTCCATGAGAAACTCACCAAAATGAAATGTAATTGAAATGTTTCATGTGGACGGATGTTCATGCACAAATGGCCAGTTATGGATTTATTTGGCAAAGGTCCAAAAAAATATGCATCAAAAGCTCTAATGGGGAACCAAAAAATAGGCACAAGTTGAATGCAAGGTCTTCAATGGTACTCCATGAGAAACTCACCAAAAAGAAATGTAATTGAAATGCTTCATGTGGCCCCAAGTTCATGCACAAATGGCTTGTTATAGATTTATCTGGGAATGGTCCTAAAAAATATGCATCGAAAGCTCTAATGGGGAACCAAAAAATAGGCACAAGTTGAATGCAAGGTCTTCAATGGTACTCCATGAGATACTCACCAAAAAGAAATGTAATTGAAATGTTTCATGTGGCCCCAAGTTCATGCACAAATGGCTTGTTATAGATTTATTTGGCAAAGGTCCAAAAAAATATGCATGGAAACCTCTAATGGGGAACCAAAAAATTGGCACAAGTTGAATGCAAGGTCTTCAATGGTACTCCATGAGAAACTCACCAAAAAGAAATGTAATTGAAATGTTTCATGTGGCCCCAGGTTCATGCACAAATGGCTTGTTATGGATTTATTTGGGAAAGGTCCAAAAAAAAAAGGAACGAAAGCTCTAATGGGGAATCAAAAAATAGGCACAAGTTGAATGCAAGGTCTTCAATGGTACTCCATGAGATACTCACCAAAAAGAAATGTAATTGAAATGTTTCATGTGGCCCCAAGTTCATGCACAAATGGCTTGTTATGGATTTCTTTGGGAAAGGTCCAAAAAAATATGCATCGAAAGCTCTAATTGGGAACCAAAAAATAGGCACAAGTTGAATGCAAGGTCTTCAATGGTACTCCATGAGATACTCACCAAAAAGAAATGTAATTGAAATGTTTCATGTGGCCCCAAGTTCATGCACAAATGGCTTGTTATGGATTTATTTGGGAAAGGTCCAAAAAAATATGCATCGAAAGCTCTAATGGGGAATCAAAAAATAGGCACAAGTTGAATGCAAGGTCTTCAATGGTACTCCATGAGATACTCACCAAAAAGAAATGTAATTGAAATGTTTCATGTGGCCCCAAGTTCATGCACAAATGGCTTGTTATGGATTTCTTTGGGAAAGGTCCAAAAAAATAAGCATCGAAAGCTCTAATGGGGAACCTAAAAATAGGCACAAGTTGAATGCAAGGTCTTCAACGGTACTCCATGAGATACTCACCAAAAAGAAATGTAATTGAAATGTTTCATGTGGCCGCATGTTCATGCACAAATGGCCAGTTATGGATTTATTTGGCAAAGGTCCAAAAAAATATGCATCAAAAGCTCTAATGGGGAACCAAAAAATAGGCACAAGTTGAATGCAAGGTCTTCAATGGTACTCCATGAGAAACTCACCAAAAAGAAATGTAATTGAAATGCTTCATGTGGCCCCAAGTTCATGCACAAATGGCTTGTTATGGATTTATCTGGGAATGGTCCTAAAAAATATGCATCGAAAGCTCTAATGGGGAACCAAAAAATAGGCACAAGTTGAATGCAAGGTCTTCAATGGTACTCCATGAGAAACTCACCAAAAAGAAATGTAATTGAAATGTTTCATGTGGCCCCAAGTTCATGCACAAACGGCTTGTTATGGATTTATTTGGGAAAGGTCCAAAAAAATATGCATCGAAAGCTCTAATGGGGAATCAAAAAATAGGCACAAGTTGAATGCAAGGTCTTCAATGGTACTCCATGAGATACTCACCAAAAAGAAATGTAATTGAAATGTTTCATGTGGCCCCAGGTTCATGCACAAATGGCTTGTTATGGATTTATTTGGCAAAGGTCCAAAAAAATATGCATCAAAAGCTCTAATGGGGAACCAAAAAATAGGCACAAGTTGAATGCAAGGTCTTCAATGGTACTCCATGAGATACTCACCAAAAAGAAATGTAATTGAAATGTTTCATGTGGCCGCATGTTCATGCACAAATGGCCAGTTATGGATTTATTTGGCAAAGGTCCAAAAAAATATGCATCAAAAGCTCTAATGGTGAACCAAAAAATAGGCACAAGTTGAATGTCAGGTCTTCAATGGTACTCCATGAGAAACTCACCAAAAAGAAATGTAATTGAAATGTTTCATGTGGCCCCATGTTCATGCACACATGGCCTGTTTTGGATTTACTTGGCACAGGTCCAAAAAGATATGCATCAAAAGCTGTAATGGTGAACCAAAAAATACGCACAAGTTGAATGCAAGGTCTTCAATGGTACTCCATGAGAAACTCACCAAAAAGAAATGTAATTGAAATGTTTCATGTGGCCGCATGTTCATGCACAAATGGCCAGTTATGGATTTATTTGGCAAAGGTCCAAAAAAATATGCATCAAAAGCTCTAATGGGGAACCAAAAAATACGCACAAGTTGAATGCAAGGTCTTCAATGGTACTCCATGAGAAACTCACCAAAAAGAAATGTAATTGAAATGTTTCATGTGGCCCCAAGTTCATGCACAAATGGCTTGTTATAGATTTATCTGGCGAAGGTCCAAAAAAATATGCATGGAAACCTCTAATGGGGAACCAAAAAATTGGCACAAGTTGAATGCAAGGTCTTCAATGGTACTCCATGAGAAACTCACCAAAAAGAAATGTAATTGAAATGTTTCATGTGGCCCCAGGTTCATGCACAAATGGCTTGTTATGGGTTTATTTGGGAAAGGTCCAAAAAAATATGCATCGAAAGCTCTAATGGGGAATCAAAAAATAGGCACAAGTTGAATGCAAGGTCTTCAATGGTACTCCATGAGATACTCACCAAAAAGAAATGTAATTGAAATGTTTCATGTGGCCCCAAGTTCATGCACAAATGGCTTGTTATGGATTTATTTGGGAAAGGTCCAAAAAAATATGCATCCAAAGCTCTAATGGGGAATCAAAAAATAGGCACAAGTTGAATGCAAGGTCTTCAATGGTACTCCATGAGAAACTCACCAAAAAGAAATGTAATTGAAATGTTTCATGTGGCCCCATGTTCATGCACAAATGGCCTGTTTTGGATTTACTTGGCAAAGGTCCAAAAAAATATGCATGGAAAGCTCTAATGGCGAACCAAAAAATTGGCACAAGTTGAATGCAAGGTCTTCAATGGTACTCCATGAGGAACTCACTAAAAAGAAATGTAATTGAAATGTTTCATGTGGCCCCATGTTCATGCACAAATGGCCTGTTATAGATTTATTTGGCAAAGGTCCAAAAAAATATGCATGGAAAGCTCTAATGGTGAACCAAAAAATTGGCACAAGTTGAATGCAAGGTCTTCAATGGTACTCCATGAGAAACTCACCAAAATGAAATGTAATTGAAATGTTTCATGTGGCCGCATGTTCATGCACAAATGGCCAGTTATGGATTTATTTGGCAAAGGTCCAAAAAAATATGCATCAAAAGCTCTAATGGGGAACCAAAAAATAGGCAGAAGTTGAATGCAAGGTCTTCAATGGTACTCCATGAGAAACTCACCAAAATGAAATGTAATTGAAATGTTTCATGTGGACGGATGTTCATGCACAAATGGCCAGTTATGGATTTATTTGGCAAAGGTCCAAAAAAATATGCATCAAAAGCTCTAATGGGGAACCAAAAAATAGGCACAAGTTGAATGCAAGGTCTTCAATGGTACTCCATGAGAAACTCACCAAAAAGAAATGTAATTGAAATGCTTCATGTGGCCCCAAGTTCATGCACAAATGGCTTGTTATGGATTTATCTGGGAATGGTCCTAAAAAATATGCATCGAAAGCTCTAATGGGGAATCAAAAAATAGGCACAAGTTGAATGCAAGGTCTTCAATGGTACTCCATGAGATACTCACCAAAAAGAAATGTAATTGAAATGTTTCATGTGGCCCCAAGTTCATGCACAAATGGCTTGTTATAGATTTATTTGGCAAAGGTCCAAAAAAATATGCATGGAAACCTCTAATGGGGAACCAAAAAATTGGCACAAGTTGAATGCAAGGTCTTCAATGGTACTCCATGAGATACTCACCAAAAAGAAATGTAATTGAAATGTTTCATGTGGCCGCATGTTCATGCACAAATGGCCAGTTATGGATTTATTTGGCAAAGGTCCAAAAAAATATGCATCAAAAGCTCTAATGGGGAACCAAAAAATAGGCACAAGTTGAATGCAAGGTCTTCAATGGTACTCCATGAGAAACTCACCAAAAAGAAATGTAATTGAAATGCTTCATGTGGCCCCAAGTTCATGCACAAATGGCTTGTTATGGATTTATCTGGGAATGGTCCTAAAAAATATGCATCGAAAGCTCTAATGGGGAACCAAAAAATAGGCACAAGTTGAATGCAAGGTCTTCAATGGTACTCCATGAGATACTCACCAAAAAGAAATGTAATTGAAATGTTTCATGTGGCCCCAAGTTCATGCACAAACGGCTTGTTATGGATTTATTTGGGAAAGGTCCAAAAAAATATGCATCGAAAGCTCTAATGGGGAATCAAAAAATAGGCACAAGTTGAATGCAAGGTCTTCAATGGTACTCCATGAGATACTCACCAAAAAGAAATGTAATTGAAATGTTTCATGTGGCCCCAGGTTCATGCACAAATGGCTTGTTATGGATTTATTTGGGAAAGGTCCAAAAAAATATGCATCGAAAGCTCTAATGGGGAATCAAAAAATAGGCACAAGTTGAATGCAAGGTCTTCAATGGTACTCCATGAGATACTCACCAAAAAGAAATGTAATTGAAATGTTTCATGTGGCCCCAAGTTCATGCACAAATGGCTTGTTATAGATTTATTTGGGAGAGGTTCAAAAAAATATGCATCGAGAGCTCTAATGGGGAACCAAAAAATAGGCACAAGTTGAATGCAAGGTCTTCAATGGTACTCCATGAGATACTCACCAAAAAGAAATGTAATTGAAATGTTTCATGTGGCCGCATGTTCATGCACAAATGGCCAGTTATGGATTTATTTGGCAAAGGTCCAAAAAAATATGCATCAAAAGCTCTAATGGGGAACCAAAAAATTGGCACAAGTTGAATGCAAGGTCTTCAATGGTACTCCATGAGATATTCACCAAAAAGAAATGTAATTGAAATGTTTCATGTGGCCCCAAGTTCATGCACAAATGGCTTGTTATGGATTTATTTGGGAAAGGTCCAAAAAATTATGCATGGAAAGCTCTAATGGTGAACCAAAAAATTGGCACAAGTTGAATGCAAGGTCTTCAATGGTACTCCATGAGATACTCACCAAAAAGAAATGTAATTGAAATGTTTCATGTGGCCCCATGTTCATGCACAAATGGCCTGTTATAGATTTATTTGGGAAAGGTCCAAAAAAATATGCATGGAAAGCTCTAATGGTGAACCAAAAAATTGGCACAAGTTGAATGCAAGGTCTTCAATGGTACTCCATGAGATACTCACCAAAAAGAAATGTAATTGAAATGCTTCATGTGGCCCCAAGTTCATGCACAAATGGCTTGTTATGGATTTATCTGGGAATGGTCCTAAAAAATATGCATCGAAAGCTCTAATGGGGAACCAAAAAATAGGCACAAGTTGAATGCAAGGTCTTCAATGGTACTCCATGAGAAACTCACCAAAAAGAAATGTAATTGAAATGTTTCATGTGGACGGATGTTCATGCACAAATGGCCAGTTATGGATTTATTTGGCAAAGGTCCAAAAAAATATGCATCAAAAGCTCTAATGGGGAACCAAAAAATAGGCACAAGTTGAATGCAAGGTCTTCAATGGTACTCCATGAGAAACTCACCAAAAAGAAATGTAATTGAAATGTTTCATGTGGCCCCATGTTCATGCACACATGGCCTGTTTTGGATTTACTTGGCACAGGTCCAAAAAGATATGCATCAAAAGCTGTAATGGTGAACCAAAAAATACGCACAAGTTGAATGCAAGGTCTTCAATGGTACTCCATGAGAAACTCACCAAAAAGAAATGTAATTGAAATGTTTCATATGGCCGCATGTTCATGCACAAATGGCCAGTTATGGATTTATTTGGCAAAGGTCCAAAAAAATATGCATCAAAAGCTCTAATGGGGAACCAAAAAATACGCACAAGTTGAATGCAAGGTCTTCAATGGTACTCCATGAGAAACTCACCAAAAAGAAATGTAATTGAAATGTTTCATGTGGCCCCAAGTTCATGCACAAATGGCTTGTTATAGATTTATCTGGCGAAGGTCCAAAAAAATATGCATGGAAACCTCTAATGGGGAACCAAAAAATTGGCACAAGTTGAATGCAAGGTCTTCAATGGTACTCCATGAGAAACTCACCAAAAAGAAATGTAATTGAAATGTTTCATGTGGCCCCAGGTTCATGCACAAATGGCTTGTTATGGGTTTATTTGGGAAAGGTCCAAAAAAATATGCATCGAAAGCTCTAATGGGGAATCAAAAAATAGGCACAAGTTGAATGCAAGGTCTTCAATGGTACTCCATGAGATACTCACCAAAAAGAAATGTAATTGAAATGTTTCATGTGGCCCCAAGTTCATGCACAAATGGCTTGTTATGGATTTATTTGGGAAAGGTCCAAAAAAATATGCATCGAAAGCTCTAATGGGGAATCAAAAAATAGGCACAAGTTGAATGCAAGGTCTTCAATGGTACTCCATGAGATACTCACCAAAAAGAAATGTAATTGAAATGTTTCATGTGGCCCCAAGTTCATGCACAAATGGCTTGTTATGGATTTATTTGGGAAAGGTCCAAAAAAATATGCATGGAAAGCTCTAATGGGGAACCAAAAAATAGGCACAAGTTGAATGCAAGGTCTTCAATGGTACTCCATGAGATACTCACCAAAAAGAAATGTAATTGAAATGTTTCATGTGGCCCCAAGTTCATGCACAAATGGCTTGTTATGGATTTATTTGGGAAAGGTCCAAAAAAATATGCATGGAAAGCTCTAATGGCGAACCAAAAAATTGGCACAAGTTGAATGCAAGGTCTTCAATGGTACTCCATGAGGAACTCACTAAAAAGAAATGTAATTGAAATGTTTCATGTGGCCCCATGTTCATGCACAAATGGCCTGTTATAGATTTATTTGGCAAAGGTCCAAAAAAATATGCATGGAAAGCTCTAATGGTGAACCAAAAAATTGGCACAAGTTGAATGCAAGGTCTTCAATGGTACTCCATGAGAAACT
The DNA here is from genome assembly GCA_950106755.1 of Climacium dendroides. Classification (NCBI taxonomy): domain Eukaryota; kingdom Viridiplantae; phylum Streptophyta; class Bryopsida; order Hypnales; family Climaciaceae; genus Climacium; species Climacium dendroides. The sequence continues at coordinate 23,975,782 of OX467082.1, read as the reverse complement.
CACCAAAATGAAATGTAATTGAAATGTTTCATGTGGCCGCATGTTCATGCACAAATGGCCAGTTATGGATTTATTTGGCAAAGGTCCAAAAAAATATGCATCAAAAGCTCTAATGGGGAACCAAAAAATAGGCAGAAGTTGAATGCAAGGTCTTCAATGGTACTCCATGAGAAACTCACCAAAATGAAATGTAATTGAAATGTTTCATGTGGACGGATGTTCATGCACAAATGGCCAGTTATGGATTTATTTGGCAAAGGTCCAAAAAAATATGCATCAAAAGCTCTAATGGGGAACCAAAAAATAGGCACAAGTTGAATGCAAGGTCTTCAATGGTACTCCATGAGAAACTCACCAAAAAGAAATGTAATTGAAATGCTTCATGTGGCCCCAAGTTCATGCACAAATGGCTTGTTATGGATTTATCTGGGAATGGTCCTAAAAAATATGCATCGAAAGCTCTAATGGGGAACCAAAAAATAGGCACAAGTTGAATGCAAGGTCTTCAATGGTACTCCATGAGATACTCACCAAAAAGAAATGTAATTGAAATGTTTCATGTGGCCCCAAGTTCATGCACAAATGGCTTGTTATAGATTTATTTGGCAAAGGTCCAAAAAAATATGCATGGAAACCTCTAATGGGGAACCAAAAAATTGGCACAAGTTGAATGCAAGGTCTTCAATGGTACTCCATGAGAAACTCACCAAAAAGAAATGTAATTGAAATGTTTCATGTGGCCCCATGTTCATGCACAAACGGCTTGTTATGGATTTATTTGGGAAAGGTCCAAAAAAATATGCATCGAAAGCTCTAATGGGGAATCAAAAAATAGGCACAAGTTGAATGCAAGGTCTTCAATGGTACTCCATGAGATACTCACCAAAAAGAAATGTAATTGAAATGTTTCATGTGGCCCCAGGTTCATGCACAAATGGCTTGTTATGGATTTATTTGGGAAAGGTCCAAAAAAATATGCATCAAAAGCTCTAATGGGGAACCAAAAAATAGGCACAAGTTGAATGCAAGGTCTTCAATGGTACTCCATGAGAAACTCACCAAAAAGAAATGTAATTGAAATGTTTCATGTGGCCCCAAGTTCATGCACAAATGGCTTGTTATAGATTTATTTGGGAAAGGTCCAAAAAAATATGCATCGAAAGCTCTAATGGGGAACCAAAAAATAGGCACAAGTTGAATGTAAGGTCTTCAATGGTACTCCATGAGATACTCACCAAAAAGAAATGTAATTGAAATGTTTCATGTGGCCCCAAGTTCATGCACAAATGGCTTGTTATGGATTTATTTGGGAAAGGTCCAAAAAAATATGCATGGAAAGCTCTAATGGGGAACCAAAAAATAGGCACAAGTTGAATGCAAGGTCTTCAATGGTACTCCATGAGATACTCACCAAAAAGAAATGTAATTGAAATGTTTCATGTGGCCCCAAGTTCATGCACAAATGGCTTGTTATGGATTTATTTGGGAAAGGTCCAAAAAAATATGCATCGAAAGCTCTAATGGGGAACCAAAAAATAGGCACAAGTTGAATGCAAGGTCTTCAATGGTACTCCATGAGATACTCACCAAAAAGAAATGTAATTGAAATGTTTCATGTGGCCCCAAGTTCATGCACAAATGGCTTGTTATGGATTTATTTGGGAAAGGTCCAAAAAAATATGCATCGAAAGCTCTAATGGGGAACTAAAAAATAGGGACAAGTTGAATGCAAGGTCTTCAATGGTACTCCATGAGATACTCACCAAAAAGAAATGTAATTGAAATGTTTCATGTGGCCCCAGGTTCATGCACAAATGGCTTGTTATGGATTTATTTGGGAAAGGTCCAAAAAAATATGCATGGAAAGCTCTAATGGGGAACCAAAAAATAGGCACAAGTTGAATGCAAGGTCTTCAATGGTACTCCATGAGATACTCACCAAAAAGAAATGTAATTGAAATGTTTCATGTGGCCCCAAGTTCATGCACAAATGGCTTGTTATGGATTTATTTGGGAAAGGTCCAAAAAAATATGCATCGAAAGCTCTAATGGGGAACCAAAAAATAGGCACAAGTTGAATGCAAGGTCTTCAATGGTACTCCATGAGATACTCACCAAAAAGAAATGTAATTGAAATGTTTCATGTGGCCCCAAGTTCATGCACAAATGGCCAGTTATGGATTTATTTGGGAAAGGTCCAAAAAAATATGCATCGAAAGCTCTAATGGGGAATCAAAAAATAGGCACAAGTTGAATGCAAGGTCTTCAATGGTACTCCATGAGATACTCACCAAAAAGAAATGTAATTGAAATGTTTCATGTGGCCCCAAGTTCATGCACAAATGGCTTGTTATGGATTTATTTGGGAAAGGTCCAAAAAAATATGCATGGAAAGCTCTAATGGGGAACCAAAAAATAGGCACAAGTTGAATGCAAGGTCTTCAATGGTACTCCATGAGATACTCACCAAAAAGAAATGTAATTGAAATGTTTCATGTGGCCCCAAGTTCATGCACAAATGGCTTGTTATGGATTTATTTGGGAAAGGTCCAAAAAAATATGCATGGAAAGCTCTAATGGCGAACCAAAAAATTGGCACAAGTTGAATGCAAGGTCTTCAATGGTACTCCATGAGGAACTCACTAAAAAGAAATGTAATTGAAATGTTTCATGTGGCCCCATGTTCATGCACAAATGGCCTGTTATAGATTTATTTGGCAAAGGTCCAAAAAAATATGCATGGAAAGCTCTAATGGTGAACCAAAAAATTGGCACAAGTTGAATGCAAGGTCTTCAATGGTACTCCATGAGAAACTCACCAAAATGAAATGTAATTGAAATGTTTCATGTGGCCGCATGTTCATGCACAAATGGCCAGTTATGGATTTATTTGGCAAAGGTCCAAAAAAATATGCATCAAAAGCTCTAATGGGGAACCAAAAAATAGGCAGAAGTTGAATGCAAGGTCTTCAATGGTACTCCATGAGAAACTCACCAAAATGAAATGTAATTGAAATGTTTCATGTGGACGGATGTTCATGCACAAATGGCCAGTTATGGATTTATTTGGCAAAGGTCCAAAAAAATATGCATCAAAAGCTCTAATGGGGAACCAAAAAATAGGCACAAGTTGAATGCAAGGTCTTCAATGGTACTCCATGAGAAACTCACCAAAAAGAAATGTAATTGAAATGCTTCATGTGGCCCCAAGTTCATGCACAAATGGCTTGTTATGGATTTATCTGGGAATGGTCCTAAAAAATATGCATCGAAAGCTCTAATGGGGAACCAAAAAATAGGCACAAGTTGAATGCAAGGTCTTCAATGGTACTCCATGAGATACTCACCAAAAAGAAATGTAATTGAAATGTTTCATGTGGCCCCAAGTTCATGCACAAATGGCTTGTTATAGATTTATTTGGCAAAGGTCCAAAAAAATATGCATGGAAACCTCTAATGGGGAACCAAAAAATTGGCACAAGTTGAATGCAAGGTCTTCAATGGTACTCCATGAGAAACTCACCAAAAAGAAATGTAATTGAAATGTTTCATGTGGCCCCATGTTCATGCACAAACGGCTTGTTATGGATTTATTTGGGAAAGGTCCAAAAAAATATGCATCGAAAGCTCTAATGGGGAATCAAAAAATAGGCACAAGTTGAATGCAAGGTCTTCAATGGTACTCCATGAGATACTCACCAAAAAGAAATGTAATTGAAATGTTTCATGTGGCCCCAGGTTCATGCACAAATGGCTTGTTATGGATTTATTTGGGAAAGGTCCAAAAAAATATGCATCAAAAGCTCTAATGGGGAACCAAAAAATAGGCACAAGTTGAATGCAAGGTCTTCAATGGTACTCCATGAGAAACTCACCAAAAAGAAATGTAATTGAAATGTTTCATGTGGCCCCAAGTTCATGCACAAATGGCTTGTTATGGATTTATTTGGGAAAGGTCCAAAAAAATATGCATCGAAAGCTCTAATGGGGAACCAAAAAATAGGCACAAGTTGAATGTAAGGTCTTCAATGGTACTCCATGAGATACTCACCAAAAAGAAATGTAATTGAAATGTTTCATGTGGCCCCAAGTTCATGCACAAATGGCTTGTTATGGATTTATTTGGGAAAGGTCCAAAAAAATATGCATCGAAAGCTCTAATGGGGAACCAAAAAATAGGCACAAGTTGAATGCAAGGTCTTCAATGGTACTCCATGAGATACTCACCAAAAAGAAATGTAATTGAAATGTTTCATGTGGCCCCAAGTTCATGCACAAATGGCTTGTTATGGATTTATTTGGGAAAGGTCCAAAAAAATATGCATGGAAAGCTCTAATGGGGAACCAAAAAATAGGCACAAGTTGAATGCAAGGTCTTCAATGGTACTCCATGAGATACTCACCAAAAAGAAATGTAATTGAAATGTTTCATGTGGCCCCAAGTTCATGCACAAATGGCTTGTTATGGATTTATTTGAGAAAGGTCCAAAAAAATATGCATCGAAAGCTCTAATGGGGAACTAAAAAATAGGGACAAGTTGAATGCAAGGTCTTCAATGGTACTCCATGAGATACTCACCAAAAAGAAATGTAATTGAAATGTTTCATGTGGCCCCAGGTTCATGCACAAATGGCTTGTTATGGATTTATTTGGGAAAGGTCCAAAAAAATATGCATGGAAAGCTCTAATGGGGAACCAAAAAATAGGCACAAGTTGAATGCAAGGTCTTCAATGGTACTCCATGAGATACTCACCAAAAAGAAATGTAATTGAAATGTTTCATGTGGCCCCAAGTTCATGCACAAATGGCTTGTTATGGATTTATTTGGGAAAGGTCCAAAAAAATATGCATCGAAAGCTCTAATGGGGAACCAAAAAATAGGCACAAGTTGAATGCAAGGTCTTCAATGGTACTCCATGAGATACTCACCAAAAAGAAATGTAATTGAAATGTTTCATGTGGCCCCAAGTTCATGCACAAATGGCCAGTTATGGATTTATTTGGGAAAGGTCCAAAAAAATATGCATCGAAAGCTCTAATGGGGAACCAAAAAATAGGCACAAGTTGAATGCAAGGTCTTCAATGGTACTCTATGAGATACTCACCAAAAAGAAATGTAATTGAAATGTTTCATGTGGCCCCAAGTTCATGCACAAATGGCTTGTTATGGATTTATTTGGGAAAGGTCCAAAAAAATATGCATGGAAAGCTCTAATGGGGAATCAAAAAATAGGCACAAGTTGAATGCAAGGTCTTCAATGGTACTCTATGAGATACTCACCAAAAAGAAATGTAATTGAAATGTTTCATGTGGCCCCAAGTTCATGCACAAATGGCTTGTTATGGATTTATTTGGGAAAGGTCCAAAAAAATATGCATCGAAAGCTCTAATGGGGAACCAAAAAATAGGCACAAGTTGAATGCAAGGTCTTCAATGGTACTCCATGAGATACTCACCAAAAAGAAATGTAATTGAAATGTTTCATGTGGCCCCAAGTTCATGCACAAATGGCTTGTTATAGATTTATTTGGCAAAGGTCCAAAAAAATATGCATGGAAAGCTCTAATGGGGAACCAAAAAATAGGCACAAGTTGAATGCAAGGTCTTCAATGGTACTCCATGAGAAACTCACCAAAAAGAAATGTAATTGAAATGTTTCATGTGGCCCCAGGTTCATGCACAAATGGCTTGTTATGGATTTATTTGGGAAAGGTCCAAAAAAATATGCATCGAAAGCTCTAATGGGGAACCAAAAAATAGGCACAAGTTGAATGCAAGGTCTTCAATGGTACTCCATGAGATACTCACCAAAAAGAAATGTAATTGAAATGTTTCATGTGGCCCCAAGTTCATGCACAAATGGCCAGTTATGGATTTATTTGGGAAAGGTCCAAAAAAATATGCATCGAAAGCTCTAATGGGGAATCAAAAAATAGGCACAAGTTGAATGCAAGGTCTTCAATGGTACTCCATGAGATACTCACCAAAAAGAAATGTAATTGAAATGTTTCATGTGGCCCCAAGTTCATGCACAAATGGCTTGTTATAGATTTATTTGGCAAAGGTCCAAAAAAATATGCATGGAAAGCTCTAATGGGGAACCAAAAAATAGGCACAAGTTGAATGCAAGGTCTTCAATGGTACTCCATGAGAAACTCACCAAAAAGAAATGTAATTGAAGTGTTTCATGTGGCCCCATGTTCATGCACAAATGGCCAGTTTTGGATTTATTTGGCAAAGGTCCAAAAAAATATGCATCAAAAGCTCTAATGGGGAACCAAAAAATAGGCACAAGTTGAATGCAAGGTCTTCAATGGTACTCCATGAGATACTCACCAAAAAGAAATGTAATTGAAATGTTTCATGTGGCCCCAAGTTCATGCACAAATGGCTTGTTATGGATTTATTTGGGAAAGGTCCAAAAAAATATGCATCGAAAGTTCTAATCGGGAACCAAAAAATAGGCACAAGTTGAATGTAAGGTCTTCAATGGTACTCCATGAGATACTCACCAAAAAGAAATGTAATTGAAATGTTTCATGTGGCCCCAAGTTCATGCACAAATGGCTTGTTATGGATTTATTTGGGAAAGGTCCAAAAAAATATGCATCGAAAGCTCTAATGGGGAATCAAAAAATAGGCACAAGTTGAATGCAAGGTCTTCAATGGTACTCCATGAGATACTCACCAAAAAGAAATGTAATTGAAATGTTTCATGTGGCCCCAAGTTCATGCACAAATGGCTTGTTATAGATTTATTTGGCAAAGGTCCAAAAAAATATGCATGGAAAGCTCTAATGGGGAACCAAAAAATAGGCACAAGTTGAATGCAAGGTCTTCAATGGTACTCCATGAGATACTCACCAAAAAGAAATGTAATTGAAATGTTTCATGTGGCCCCAAGTTCATGCACAAATGGCTTGTTATGGATTTATTTGGGAAAGGTCCAAAAAAATATGCATGGAAAGCTCTAATGGGGAACCAAAAAATAGGCACAAGTTGAATGCAAGGTCTTCAATGGTACTCCATGAGATACTCACCAAAAAGAAATGTAATTGAAATGTTTCATGTGGCCCCAGGTTCATGCACAAATGGCTTGTTATGGATTTATTTGAGAAAGGTCCAAAAAAATATGCATCGAAAGCTCTAATGGGGAATCAAAAAATAGGCACAAGTTGAATGCAAGGTCTTCAATGGTACTCCATGAGATACTCACCAAAAAGAAATGTAATTGAAATGTTTCATGTGGCCCCAAGTTCATGCACAAATGGCTTGTTATGGATTTATTTGGGAAAGGTCCAAAAAAATATGCATCGAAAGCTCTAATGGGGAATCAAAAAATAGGCACAAGTTGAATGCAAGGTCTTCAATGGTACTCCATGAGATACTCACCAAAAAGAAATGTAATTGAAATGTTTCATGTGGCCCCAGGTTCATGCACAAATGGCCAGTTATGGATTTATTTGGGAAAGGTCCAAAAAAATATGCATCGAAAGCTCTAATGGGGAACCAAAAAATAGGCACAAGTTGAATGCAAGGTCTTCAATGGTACTCCATGAGATACTCACCAAAAAGAAATGTAATTGAAATGTTTCATGTGGCCCCAAGTTCATGCACAAATGGCTTGTTATGGATTTATTTGGGAAAGGTCCAAAAAAATATGCATCGAAAGCTCTAATGGGGAATCAAAAAATAGGCACAAGTTGAATGCAAGGTCTTCAATGGTACTCCATGAGATACTCACCAAAAAGAAATGTAATTGAAATGTTTCATGTGGCCCCAAGTTCATGCACAAATGGCTTGTTATGGATTTATTTGGGAAAGGTCCAAAAAAATATGCATCGAAAGCTCTAATGGGGAACCAAAAAATAGGCACAAGTTGAATGCAAGGTCTTCAATGGTACTCCATGAGATACTCACCAAAAAGAAATGTAATTGAAATGTTTCATGTGGCCCCAAGTTCATGCACAAATGGCTTGTTATAGATTTATTTGGCAAAGGTCCAAAAAAATATGCATGGAAAGCTCTAATGGGGAACCAAAAAATAGGCACAAGTTGAATGCAAGGTCTTCAATGGTACTCCATGAGAAACTCACCAAAAAGAAATGTAATTGAAATGTTTCATGTGGCCCCAGGTTCATGCACAAATGGCTTGTTATGGATTTATTTGGGAAAGGTCCAAAAAAATATGCATCGAAAGCTCTAATGGGGAACCAAAAAATAGGCACAAGTTGAATGCAAGGTCTTCAATGGTACTCCATGAGATACTCACCAAAAAGAAATGTAATTGAAATGTTTCATGTGGCCCCAAGTTCATGCACAAATGGCCAGTTATGGATTTATTTGGGAAAGGTCCAAAAAAATATGCATCGAAAGCTCTAATGGGGAATCAAAAAATAGGCACAAGTTGAATGCAAGGTCTTCAATGGTACTCCATGAGATACTCACCAAAAAGAAATGTAATTGAAATGTTTCATGTGGCCCCAAGTTCATGCACAAATGGCTTGTTATAGATTTATTTGGCAAAGGTCCAAAAAAATATGCATGGAAAGCTCTAATGGGGAACCAAAAAATAGGCACAAGTTGAATGCAAGGTCTTCAATGGTACTCCATGAGAAACTCACCAAAAAGAAATGTAATTGAAGTGTTTCATGTGGCCCCATGTTCATGCACAAATGGCTTGTTATGGATTTATTTGGCAAAGGTCCAAAAAAATATGCATCAAAAGCTCTAATGGGGAACCAAAAAATAGGCACAAGTTGAATGCAAGGTCTTCAATGGTACTCCATGAGATACTCACCAAAAAGAAATGTAATTGAAATGTTTCATGTGGCCCCAAGTTCATGCACAAATGGCTTGTTATGGATTTATTTGGGAAAGGTCCAAAAAAATATGCATCAAAAGCTCTAATCGGGAACCAAAAAATAGGCACAAGTTGAATGTAAGGTCTTCAATGGTACTCCATGAGATACTCACCAAAAAGAAATGTAATTGAAATGTTTCATGTGGCCCCAAGTTCATGCACAAATGGCTTGTTATGGATTTATTTGGGAAAGGTCCAAAAAAATATGCATCGAAAGCTCTAATGGGGAATCAAAAAATAGGCACAAGTTGAATGCAAGGTCTTCAATGGTACTCCATGAGATACTCACCAAAAAGAAATGTAATTGAAATGTTTCATGTGGCCCCAAGTTCATGCACAAATGGCTTGTTATAGATTTATTTGGGAAAGGTCCAAAAAAATATGCATGGAAAGCTCTAATGGGGAACCAAAAAATAGGCACAAGTTGAATGCAAGGTCTTCAATGGTACTCCATGAGATACTCACCAAAAAGAAATGTAATTGAAATGTTTCATGTGGCCCCAGGTTCATGCACAAATGGCTTGTTATGGATTTATTTGGGAAAGGTCCAAAAAAATATGCATCGAAAGCTCTAATGGGGAACCAAAAAATAGGCACAAGTTGAATGCAAGGTCTTCAATGGTACTCCATGAGATACTCACCAAAAAGAAATGTAATTGAAATGTTTCATGTGGCCCAAAGTTCATGCACAAATGGCTTGTTATGGATTTATTTGGGAAAGGTCCAAAAAAATATGCATCGAAAGCTCTAATGGGGAACCAAAAAATAGGCACAAGTTGAATGCAAGGTCTTCAATGGTACTCCATGAGATACTCACCAAAAAGAAATGTAATTGAAATGTTTCATGTGGCCCCAAGTCCATGCACAAATGGCTTGTTATGGATTTATTTGGGAAAGGTCCAAAAAAATATGCATCGAAAGCTCTAATGGGGAATCAAAAAATAGGCACAAGTTGAATGCAAGGTCTTCAATGGTACTCCATGAGATACTCACCAAAAAGAAATGTAATTGAAATGTTTCATGTGGCCCCAAGTTCATGCACAAATGGCTTGTTATGGATTTATTTGGGAAAGGTCCAAAAAAATATGCATCGAAAGCTCTAATGGGGAATCAAAAAATAGGCACAAGTTGAATGCAAGGTCTTCAATGGTACTCCATGAGATACTCACCAAAAAGAAATGTAATTGAAATGTTTCATGTGGCCCCAGGTTCATGCACAAATGGCTTGTTATGGATTTATTTGGGAAAGGTCCAAAAAAATATGCATCGAAAGCTCTAATGGGGAACCAAAAAATAGGCACAAGTTGAATGCAAGGTCTTCAATGGTACTCCATGAGATACTCACCAAAAAGAAATGTAATTGAAATGTTTCATGTGGCCCCAAGTTCATGCACAAATGGCTTGTTATGGATTTATTTGGGAAAGGTCCAAAAAAATATGCATCGAAAGCTCTAATGGGGAACCAAAAAATAGGCACAAGTTGAATGCAAGGTCTTCAATGGTACTCCATGAGATACTCACCAAAAAGAAATGTAATTGAAATGTTTCATGTGGCCCCAGGTTCATGCACAAATGGCTTGTTATGGATTTATTTGGGAAAGGTCCAAAAAAATATGCATGGAAAGCTCTAATGGGGAACCAAAAAATAGGCACAAGTTGAATGCAAGGTCTTCAATGGTACTCCATGAGATACTCACCAAAAAGAAATGTAATTGAAATGTTTCATGTGGCCCCAAGTTCATGCACAAATGGCTTGTTATGGATTTATTTGGGAAAGGTCCAAAAAAATATGCATCGAAAGCTCTAATGGGGAACCAAAAAATAGGCACAAGTTGAATGCAAGGTCTTCAATGGTACTCCATGAGATACTCACCAAAAAGAAATGTAATTGAAATGTTTCATGTGGCCCCAAGTTCATGCACAAATGGCCAGTTATGGATTTATTTGGGAAAGGTCCAAAAAAATATGCATCGAAAGCTCTAATGGGGAACCAAAAAATAGGCACAAGTTGAATGCAAGGTCTTCAATGGTACTCTATGAGATACTCACCAAAAAGAAATGTAATTGAAATGTTTCATGTGGCCCCAAGTTCATGCACAAATGGCTTGTTATGGATTTATTTGGGAAAGGTCCAAAAAAATATGCATGGAAAGCTCTAATGGGGAACCAAAAAATAGGCACAAGTTGAATGCAAGGTCTTCAATGGTACTCCATGAGATACTCACCAAAAAGAAATGTAATTGAAATGTTTCATGTGGCCCCAAGTTCATGCACAAATGGCTTGTTATGGATTTATTTGGGAAAGGTCCAAAAAAATATGCATCGAAAGCTCTAATAGGGAATCAAAAAATAGGCACAAGTTGAATGCAAGGTCTTCAATGGTACTCCATGAGATACTCACCAAAAAGAAATGTAATTGAAATGTTTCATGTGGCCCCAGGTTCATGCACAAATGGCCTGTTATGGATTTATTTGGCAAAGGTTCAAAAAAATATGCATCAAAAGCTCTAATAGTGAACCGAAAAATTGGCACAAGTTGAATGCAAGGTCTTCAATGGTACTCCATGAGATACACACCAAAAAGAAATGTAATTGAAATGTTTCATGTGGCCCCAAGTTCATGCACAAATGGCTTGTTATGGATTTATTTGGGAAAGGTCCAAAAAAATATGCATCGAAAGCTCTAATGGGGAACCAAAAAATAGGCACAAGTTGAATGCAAGGTCTTCAATGGTACTCCATGAGATACTCACCAAAAAGAAATGTAATTGAAATGTTTCATGTGGCCCCAGGTTCATGCACAAATGGCTTGTTATGGATTTATTTGGGAAAGGTCCAAAAAAATATGCATGGAAAGCTCTAATGGGGAACCAAAAAATAGGCACAAGTTGAATGCAAGGTCTTCAATGGTACTCCATGAGATACTCACCAAAAAGAAATGTAATTGAAATGTTTCATGTGGCCCCAGGTTCATGCACAAATGGCTTGTTATGGATTTATTTGAGAAAGGTCCAAAAAAATATGCATCGAAAGCTCTAATGGGGAATCAAAAAATAGGCACAAGTTGAATGCAAGGTCTTCAATGGTACTCCATGAGATACTCACCAAAAAGAAATGTAATTGAAATGTTTCATGTGGCCCCAAGTTCATGCACAAATGGCTTGTTATGGATTTATTTGGGAAAGGTCCAAAAAAATATGCATCGAAAGCTCTAATGGGGAACCAAAAAATAGGCACAAGTTGAATGCAAGGTCTTCAATGGTACTCCATGAGATACTCACCAAAAAGAAATGTAATTGAAATGTTTCATGTGGCCCCAAGTTCATGCACAAATGGCTTGTTATGGATTTATTTGGGAAAGGTCCAAAAAAATATGCATCGAAAGCTCTAATGGGGAACCAAAAAATAGGCACAAGTTGAATGCAAGGTCTTCAATGGTACTCCATGAGATACTCACCAAAAAGAAATGTAATTGAAATGTTTCATGTGGCCCCAGGTTCATGCACAAATGGCTTGTTATGGATTTATTTGGGAAAGGTCCAAAAAAATATGCATGGAAAGCTCTAATGGGGAACCAAAAAATAGGCACAAGTTGAATGCAAGGTCTTCAATGGTACTCCATGAGATACTCACCAAAAAGAAATGTAATTGAAATGTTTCATGTGGCCCCAAGTTCATGCACAAATGGCTTGTTATGGATTTATTTGGGAAAGGTCCAAAAAAATATGCATCGAAAGCTCTAATGGGGAACCAAAAAATAGGCACAAGTTGAATGCAAGGTCTTCAATGGTACTCCATGAGATACTCACCAAAAAGAAATGTAATTGAAATGTTTCATGTGGCCCCAGGTTCATGCACAAATGGCTTGTTATGGATTTATTTGGGAAAGGTCCAAAAAAATATGCATCGAAAGCTCTAATGGGGAACCAAAAAATAGGCACAAGTTGAATGCAAGGTCTTCAATGGTACTCCATGAGATACTCACCAAAAAGAAATGTAATTGAAATGTTTCATGTGGCCCCAAGTTCATGCACAAATGGCTTGTTATGGATTTATTTGGGAAAGGTCCAAAAAAATATGCATCGAAAGCTCTAATGGGGAATCAAAAAATAGGCACAAGTTGAATGCAAGGTCTTCAATGGTACTCCATGAGATACTCACCAAAAAGAAATGTAATTGAAATGTTTCATGTGGCCCCAGGTTCATGCACAAATGGCTTGTTATGGATTTATTTGGGAAAGGTCCAAAAAAATATGCATGGAAAGCTCTAATGGGGAACCAAAAAATAGGCACAAGTTGAATGCAAGGTCTTCAATGGTACTCCATGAGATACTCACCAAAAAGAAATGTAATTGAAATGTTTCATGTGGCCCCAAGTTCATGCACAAATGGCTTGTTATGGATTTATTTGGGAAAGGTCCAAAAAAATATGCATCGAAAGCTCTAATGGGGAACCAAAAAATAGGCACAAGTTGAATGCAAGGTCTTCAATGGTACTCCATGAGATACTCACCAAAAAGAAATGTAATTGAAATGTTTCATGTGGCCCCAGGTTCATGCACAAATGGCTTGTTATGGATTTATTTGGGAAAGGTCCAAAAAAATATGCATGGAAAGCTCTAATGGGGAACCAAAAAATAGGCACAAGTTGAATGCAAGGTCTTCAATGGTACTCCATGAGATACTCACCAAAAAGAAATGTAATTGAAATGTTTCATGTGGCCCCAAGTTCATGCACAAATGGCTTGTTATGGATTTATTTGGGAAAGGTCCAAAAAAATATGCATCGAAAGCTCTAATGGGGAACCAAAAAATAGGCACAAGTTGAATGCAAGGTCTTCAATGGTACTCCATGAGATACTCACCAAAAAGAAATGTAATTGAAATGTTTCATGTGGCCCCAAGTTCATGCACAAATGGCCAGTTATGGATTTATTTGGGAAAGGTCCAAAAAAATATGCATCGAAAGCTCTAATGGGGAACCAAAAAATAGGCACAAGTTGAATGCAAGGTCTTCAATGGTACTCCATGAGATACTCACCAAAAAGAAATGTAATTGAAATGTTTCATGTGGCCCCAAGTTCATGCACAAATGGCTTGTTATGGATTTATTTGGGAAAGGTCCAAAAAAATATGCATGGAAAGCTCTAATGGGGAACCAAAAAATAGGCACAAGTTGAATGCAAGGTCTTCAATGGTACTCCATGAGATACTCACCAAAAAGAAATGTAATTGAAATGTTTCATGTGGCCCCAAGTTCATGCACAAATGGCTTGTTATGGATTTATTTGGGAAAGGTCCAAAAAAATATGCATCGAAAGCTCTAATAGGGAATCAAAAAATAGGCACAAGTTGAATGCAAGGTCTTCAATGGTACTCCATGAGATACTCACCAAAAAGAAATGTAATTGAAATGTTTCATGTGGCCCCAGGTTCATGCACAAATGGCCTGTTATGGATTTATTTGGCAAAGGTTCAAAAAAATATGCATCAAAAGCTCTAATAGTGAACCGAAAAATTGGCACAAGTTGAATGCAAGGTCTTCAATGGTACTCCATGAGATACACACCAAAAAGAAATGTAATTGAAATGTTTCATGTGGCCCCAAGTTCATGCACAAATGGCTTGTTATGGATTTATTTGGGAAAGGTCCAAAAAAATATGCATCGAAAGCTCTAATGGGGAACCAAAAAATAGGCACAAGTTGAATGCAAGGTCTTCAATGGTACTCCATGAGATACTCACCAAAAAGAAATGTAATTGAAATGTTTCATGTGGCCCCAGGTTCATGCACAAATGGCTTGTTATGGATTTATTTGGGAAAGGTCCAAAAAAATATGCATCGAAAGCTCTAATGGGGAACCAAAAAATAGGCACAAGTTGAATGCAAGGTCTTCAATGGTACTCCATGAGATACTCACCAAAAAGAAATGTAATTGAAATGTTTCATGTGGCCCCAGGTTCATGCACAAATGGCTTGTTATGGATTTATTTGGGAAAGGTCCAAAAAAATATGCATGGAAAGCTCTAATGGGGAACCAAAAAATAGGCACAAGTTGAATGCAAGGTCTTCAATGGTACTCCATGAGATACTCACCAAAAAGAAATGTAATTGAAATGTTTCATGTGGCCCCAGGTTCATGCACAAATGGCTTGTTATGGATTTATTTGGGAAAGGTCCAAAAAAATATGCATGGAAAGCTCTAATGGGGAACCAAAAAATAGGCACAAGTTGAATGCAAGGTCTTCAATGGTACTCCATGAGATACTCACCAAAAAGAAATGTAATTGAAATGTTTCATGTGGCCCCAGGTTCATGCACAAATGGCTTGTTATGGATTTATTTGAGAAAGGTCCAAAAAAATATGCATCGAAAGCTCTAATGGGGAATCAAAAAATAGGCACAAGTTGAATGCAAGGTCTTCAATGGTACTCCATGAGATACTCACCAAAAAGAAATGTAATTGAAATGTTTCATGTGGCCCCAAGTTCATGCACAAATGGCTTGTTATGGATTTATTTGGGAAAGGTCCAAAAAAATATGCATCGAAAGCTCTAATGGGGAACCAAAAAATAGGCACAAGTTGAATGCAAGGTCTTCAATGGTACTCCATGAGATACTCACCAAAAAGAAATGTAATTGAAATGTTTCATGTGGCCCCAAGTTCATGCACAAATGGCTTGTTATGGATTTATTTGGGAAAGGTCCAAAAAAATATGCATCGAAAGCTCTAATGGGGAACCAAAAAATAGGCACAAGTTGAATGCAAGGTCTTCAATGGTACTCCATGAGATACTCACCAAAAAGAAATGTAATTGAAATGTTTCATGTGGCCCCAGGTTCATGCACAAATGGCCTGTTATGGATTTATTTGGCAAAGGTTCAAAAAAATATGCATCAAAAGCTCTAATAGTGAACCGAAAAATTGGCACAAGTTGAATGCAAGGTCTTCAATGGTACTCCATGAGATACACACCAAAAAGAAATGTAATTGAAATGTTTCATGTGGCCCCAAGTTCATGCACAAATGGCTTGTTATGGATTTATTTGGGAAAGGTCCAAAAAAATATGCATCGAAAGCTCTAATGGGGAACCAAAAAATAGGCACAAGTTGAATGCAAGGTCTTCAATGGTACTCCATGAGATACTCACCAAAAAGAAATGTAATTGAAATGTTTCATGTGGCCCCAGGTTCATGCACAAATGGCTTGTTATGGATTTATTTGGGAAAGGTCCAAAAAAATATGCATCGAAAGCTCTAATGGGGAACCAAAAAATAGGCACAAGTTGAATGCAAGGTCTTCAATGGTACTCCATGAGATACTCACCAAAAAGAAATGTAATTGAAATGTTTCATGTGGCCCCAGGTTCATGCACAAATGGCTTGTTATGGATTTATTTGGGAAAGGTCCAAAAAAATATGCATGGAAAGCTCTAATGGGGAACCAAAAAATAGGCACAAGTTGAATGCAAGGTCTTCAATGGTACTCCATGAGATACTCACCAAAAAGAAATGTAATTGAAATGTTTCATGTGGCCCCAGGTTCATGCACAAATGGCTTGTTATGGATTTATTTGGGAAAGGTCCAAAAAAATATGCATGGAAAGCTCTAATGGGGAACCAAAAAATAGGCACAAGTTGAATGCAAGGTCTTCAATGGTACTCCATGAGATACTCACCAAAAAGAAATGTAATTGAAATGTTTCATGTGGCCCCAGGTTCATGCACAAATGGCTTGTTATGGATTTATTTGAGAAAGGTCCAAAAAAATATGCATCGAAAGCTCTAATGGGGAATCAAAAAATAGGCACAAGTTGAATGCAAGGTCTTCAATGGTACTCCATGAGATACTCACCAAAAAGAAATGTAATTGAAATGTTTCATGTGGCCCCAAGTTCATGCACAAATGGCTTGTTATGGATTTATTTGGGAAAGGTCCAAAAAAATATGCATCGAAAGCTCTAATGGGGAACCAAAAAATAGGCACAAGTTGAATGCAAGGTCTTCAATGGTACTCCATGAGATACTCACCAAAAAGAAATGTAATTGAAATGTTTCATGTGGCCCCAAGTTCATGCACAAATGGCTTGTTATGGATTTATTTGGGAAAGGTCCAAAAAAATATGCATCGAAAGCTCTAATGGGGAACCAAAAAATAGGCACAAGTTGAATGCAAGGTCTTCAATGGTACTCCATGAGATACTCACCAAAAAGAAATGTAATTGAAATGTTTCATGTGGCCCCAGGTTCATGCACAAATGGCTTGTTATGGATTTATTTGGGAAAGGTCCAAAAAAATATGCATGGAAAGCTCTAATGGGGAACCAAAAAATAGGCACAAGTTGAATGCAAGGTCTTCAATGGTACTCCATGAGATACTCACCAAAAAGAAATGTAATTGAAATGTTTCATGTGGCCCCAAGTTCATGCACAAATGGCTTGTTATGGATTTATTTGGGAAAGGTCCAAAAAAATATGCATCGAAAGCTCTAATGGGGAACCAAAAAATAGGCACAAGTTGAATGCAAGGTCTTCAATGGTACTCCATGAGATACTCACCAAAAAGAAATGTAATTGAAATGTTTCATGTGGCCCCAGGTTCATGCACAAATGGCTTGTTATGGATTTATTTGGGAAAGGTCCAAAAAAATATGCATGGAAAGCTCTAATGGGGAACCAAAAAATAGGCACAAGTTGAATGCAAGGTCTTCAATGGTACTCCATGAGATACTCACCAAAAAGAAATGTAATTGAAATGTTTCATGTGGCCCCAAGTTCATGCACAAATGGCTTGTTATGGATTTATTTGGGAAAGGTCCAAAAAAATATGCATGGAAAGCTCTAATGGGGAACCAAAAAATAGGCACAAGTTGAATGCAAGGTCTTCAATGGTACTCCATGAGATACTCACCAAAAAGAAATGTAATTGAAATGTTTCATGTGGCCCCAAGTTCATGCACAAATGGCCAGTTATGGATTTATTTGGGAAAGGTCCAAAAAAATATGCATCGAAAGCTCTAATGGGGAACCAAAAAATAGGCACAAGTTGAATGCAAGGTCTTCAATGGTACTCTATGAGATACTCACCAAAAAGAAATGTAATTGAAATGTTTCATGTGGCCCCAAGTTCATGCACAAATGGCTTGTTATGGATTTATTTGGGAAAGGTCCAAAAAAATATGCATGGAAAGCTCTAATGGGGAACCAAAAAATAGGCACAAGTTGAATGCAAGGTCTTCAATGGTACTCCATGAGATACTCACCAAAAAGAAATGTAATTGAAATGTTTCATGTGGCCCCAAGTTCATGCACAAATGGCTTGTTATGGATTTATTTGGGAAAGGTCCAAAAAAATATGCATCGAAAGCTCTAATAGGGAATCAAAAAATAGGCACAAGTTGAATGCAAGGTCTTCAATGGTACTCCATGAGATACTCACCAAAAAGAAATGTAATTGAAATGTTTCATGTGGCCCCAAGTTCATGCACAAATGGCTTGTTATAGATTTATTTGGCAAAGGTCCAAAAAAATATGCATGGAAAGCTCTAATGGGGAACCAAAAAATAGGCACAAGTTGAATGCAAGGTCTTCAATGGTACTCCATGAGAAACTCACCAAAAAGAAATGTAATTGAAGTGTTTCATGTGGCCCCATGCTCATGCACAAATGGCCAGTTATGGATTTATTTGGCAAAGGTCGAAAAAAATATGCATCAAAAGCTCTAATGGGGAACCAAAAAATAGGCACAAGTTGAATGCAAGGTCTTCAATGGTACTCCATGAGATACTCACCAAAAAGAAATGTAATTGAAATGTTTCATGTGGCCCCAAGTTCATGCAGAAATGGCTTGTTATGGATTTATTTGGGAAAGGTCCAAAAAAATATGCATGGAAAGCTCTAATGGGGAACCAAAAAATAGGCACAAGTTGAATGTAAGGTCTTCAATGGTACTCCATGAGAAACTCACCAAAAAGAAATGTAATTGAAATGTTTCATGTGGCCCCAGGTTCATGCACAAATGGCTTGTTATGGATTTATTTGGGAAAGGTCCAAAAAAATATGCATCGAAAGCTCTAATGGGGAACCAAAAAATAGGCACAAGTTGAATGCAAGGTCTTCAATGGTACTCCATGAGATACTCACCAAAAAGAAATGTAATTGAAATGTTTCATGTGGCCCCAAGTTCATGCACAAATGGCTTGTTATGGATTTATTTGGGAAAGGTCCAAAAAAATATGCATCGAAAGCTCTAATGGGGAACCAAAAAATAGGCACAAGTTGAATGCAAGGTCTTCAATGGTACTCCATGAGATACTCACCAAAAAGAAATGTAATTGAAATGTTTCATGTGGCCCCAAGTTCATGCAGAAATGGCTTGTTATGGATTTATTTGGGAAAGGTCCAAAAAAATATGCATCGAAAGCTCTAATGGGGAACCAAAAAATAGGCACAAGTTGAATGCAAGGTCTTCAATGGTACTCTATGAGATACTCACCAAAAAGAAATGTAATTGAAATGTTTCATGTGGCCCCAAGTTCATGCACAAATGGCTTGTTATGGATTTATTTGGGAAAGGTCCAAAAAAATATGCATGGAAAGCTCTAATGGGGAACCAAAAAATAGGCACAAGTTGAATGCAAGGTCTTCAATGGTACTCCATGAGATACTCACCAAAAAGAAATGTAATTGAAATGTTTCATGTGGCCCCAAGTTCATGCACAAATGGCTTGTTATGGATTTATTTGGGAAAGGTCCAAAAAAATATGCATCGAAAGCTCTAATAGGGAATCAAAAAATAGGCACAAGTTGAATGCAAGGTCTTCAATGGTACTCCATGAGATACTCACCAAAAAGAAATGTAATTGAAATGTTTCATGTGGCCCCAAGTTCATGCACAAATGGCTTGTTATAGATTTATTTGGCAAAGGTCCAAAAAAATATGCATGGAAAGCTCTAATGGGGAACCAAAAAATAGGCACAAGTTGAATGCAAGGTCTTCAATGGTACTCCATGAGAAACTCACCAAAAAGAAATGTAATTGAAGTGTTTCATGTGGCCCCATGCTCATGCACAAATGGCCAGTTATGGATTTATTTGGCAAAGGTCGAAAAAAATATGCATCAAAAGCTCTAATGGGGAACCAAAAAATAGGCACAAGTTGAATGCAAGGTCTTCAATGGTACTCCATGAGATACTCACCAAAAAGAAATGTAATTGAAATGTTTCATGTGGCCCCAAGTTCATGCAGAAATGGCTTGTTATGGATTTATTTGGGAAAGGTCCAAAAAAATATGCATCGAAAGCTCTAATGGGGAACCAAAAAATAGGCACAAGTTGAATGTAAGGTCTTCAATGGTACTCCATGAGAAACTCACCAAAAAGAAATGTAATTGAAATGTTTCATGTGGCCCCAAGTTCATGCACAAATGGCTTGTTATGGATTTATTTGGGAAAGGTCCAAAAAAATATGCATCGAAAGCTCTAATGGGGAATCAAAAAATAAGCACAAGTTGAATGCAAGGTCTTCAATGGTACTCCATGAGATACTCACCAAAAAGAAATGTAATTGAAATGTTTCATGTGGCCCCAAGTTCATGCACAAATGGCTTGTTATAGATTTATTTGGCAAAGGTCCAAAAAAATATGCATGGAAAGCTCTAATGGGGAACCAAAAAATAGGCACAAGTTGAATGCAAGGTCTTCAATGGTACTCCATGAGAAACTCACCAAAAAGAAATGTAATTGAAATGTTTCATGTGGCCCCATGTTCATGCACAAATGGCCAGTTATGGATTTATTTGGCAAAGGTCGAAAAAAATATGCATCAAAAGCTCTAATGGGGAACCAAAAAATAGGCACAAGTTGAATGCAAGGTCTTCAATGGTACTCCATGAGATACTCACCAAAAAGAAATGTAATTGAAATGTTTCATGTGGCCCCAAGTTCATGCACAAATGGCTTGTTATAGATTTATTTGGCAAAGGTCCAAAAAAATATGCATGGAAAGCTCTAATGGGGAACCAAAAAATAGGCACAAGTTGAATGCAAGGTCTTCAATGGTACTCCATGAGAAACTCACCAAAAAGAAATGTAATTGAAATGTTTCATGTGGCCCCATGTTCATGCACAAATGGCCAGTTATGGATTTATTTGGCAAAGGTCGAAAAAAATATGCATCAAAAGCTCTAATGGGGAACCAAAAAATAGGCACAAGTTGAATGCAAGGTCTTCAATGGTACTCCATGAGATACTCACCAAAAAGAAATGTAATTGAAATGTTTCATGTGGCCCCAAGTTCATGCACAAATGGCTTGTTATGGATTTATTTGGGAAAGGTCGAAAAAAATATGCATCGAAAGCTCTAATGGGGAACCAAAAAATAGGCACAAGTTGAATGCAAGGTCTTCAATGGTACTCCATGAGATACTCACCAAAAAGAAATGTAATTGAAATGTTTCATGTGGCCCCAAGTTCATGCACAAATGGCCAGTTATGGATTTATTTGGGAAAGGTCCAAAAAAATATGCATCGAAAGCTCTAATGGGGAACCAAAAAATAGGCACAAGTTGAATGCAAGGTCTTCAATGGTACTCCATGAGATACTCACCAAAAAGAAATGTAATTGAAATGTTTCATGTGGCCCCAAGTTCATGCAGAAATGGCTTGTTATGGATTTATTTGGGAAAGGTCCAAAAAAATATGCATCGAAAGCTCTAATGGGGAACCAAAAAATAGGCACAAGTTGAATGTAAGGTCTTCAATGGTACTCCATGAGAAACTCACCAAAAAGAAATGTAATTGAAATGTTTCATGTGGCCCCAGGTTCATGCACAAATGGCTTGTTATGGATTTATTTGGGAAAGGTCCAAAAAAATATGCATCGAAAGCTCTAATGGGGAACCAAAAAATAGGCACAAGTTGAATGCAAGGTCTTCAATGGTACTCCATGAGATACTCACCAAAAAGAAATGTAATTGAAATGTTTCATGTGGCCCCAAGTTCATGCACAAATGGCTTGTTATGGATTTATTTGGGAAAGGTCCAAAAAAATATGCATCGAAAGCTCTAATGGGGAACCAAAAAATAGGCACAAGTTGAATGCAAGGTCTTCAATGGTACTCCATGAGATACTCACCAAAAAGAAATGTAATTGAAATGTTTCATGTGGCCCCAAGTTCATGCAGAAATGGCTTGTTATGGATTTATTTGGGAAAGGTCCAAAAAAATATGCATCGAAAGCTCTAATGGGGAACCAAAAAATAGGCACAAGTTGAATGCAAGGTCTTCAATGGTACTCTATGAGATACTCACCAAAAAGAAATGTAATTGAAATGTTTCATGTGGCCCCAAGTTCATGCACAAATGGCTTGTTATGGATTTATTTGGGAAAGGTCGAAAAAAATATGCATGGAAAGCTCTAATGGGGAACCAAAAAATAGGCACAAGTTGAATGCAAGGTCTTCAATGGTACTCCATGAGAAACTCACCAAAAAGAAATGTAATTGAAATGTTTCATGTGGCCCCAAGTTCATGCACAAATGGCTTGTTATGGATTTATTTGGGAAAGGTCCAAAAAAATATGCATCGAAAGCTCTAATAGGGAATCAAAAAATAGGCACAAGTTGAATGCAAGGTCTTCAATGGTACTCCATGAGATACTCACCAAAAAGAAATGTAATTGAAATGTTTCATGTGGCCCCAAGTTCATGCACAAATGGCTTGTTATAGATTTATTTGGCAAAGGTCCAAAAAAATATGCATGGAAAGCTCTAATGGGGAACCAAAAAATAGGCACAAGTTGAATGCAAGGTCTTCAATGGTACTCCATGAGAAACTCACCAAAAAGAAATGTAATTGAAGTGTTTCATGTGGCCCCATGCTCATGCACAAATGGCCAGTTATGGATTTATTTGGCAAAGGTCGAAAAAAATATGCATCAAAAGCTCTAATGGGGAACCAAAAAATAGGCACAAGTTGAATGCAAGGTCTTCAATGGTACTCCATGAGATACTCACCAAAAAGAAATGTAATTGAAATGTTTCATGTGGCCCCAAGTTCATGCAGAAATGGCTTGTTATGGATTTATTTGGGAAAGGTCCAAAAAAATATGCATCGAAAGCTCTAATGGGGAACCAAAAAATAGGCACAAGTTGAATGTAAGGTCTTCAATGGTACTCCATGAGAAACTCACCAAAAAGAAATGTAATTGAAATGTTTCATGTGGCCCCAAGTTCATGCACAAATGGCTTGTTATGGATT
This sequence comes from Climacium dendroides, assembly GCA_950106755.1. NCBI lineage: Eukaryota > Viridiplantae > Streptophyta > Bryopsida > Hypnales > Climaciaceae > Climacium > Climacium dendroides. Next base: position 23,952,655 of record OX467082.1, on the reverse strand, counting down.
TATTTGGGAAAGGTCCAAAAAAATATGCATCGAAAGCTCTAATGGGGAATCAAAAAATAAGCACAAGTTGAATGCAAGGTCTTCAATGGTACTCCATGAGATACTCACCAAAAAGAAATGTAATTGAAATGTTTCATGTGGCCCCAAGTTCATGCACAAATGGCTTGTTATAGATTTATTTGGCAAAGGTCCAAAAAAATATGCATGGAAAGCTCTAATGGGGAACCAAAAAATAGGCACAAGTTGAATGCAAGGTCTTCAATGGTACTCCATGAGAAACTCACCAAAAAGAAATGTAATTGAAATGTTTCATGTGGCCCCATGTTCATGCACAAATGGCCAGTTATGGATTTATTTGGCAAAGGTCGAAAAAAATATGCATCAAAAGCTCTAATGGGGAACCAAAAAATAGGCACAAGTTGAATGCAAGGTCTTCAATGGTACTCCATGAGATACTCACCAAAAAGAAATGTAATTGAAATGTTTCATGTGGCCCCAAGTTCATGCACAAATGGCTTGTTATAGATTTATTTGGCAAAGGTCCAAAAAAATATGCATGGAAAGCTCTAATGGGGAACCAAAAAATAGGCACAAGTTGAATGCAAGGTCTTCAATGGTACTCCATGAGAAACTCACCAAAAAGAAATGTAATTGAAATGTTTCATGTGGCCCCATGTTCATGCACAAATGGCCAGTTATGGATTTATTTGGCAAAGGTCGAAAAAAATATGCATCAAAAGCTCTAATGGGGAACCAAAAAATAGGCACAAGTTGAATGCAAGGTCTTCAATGGTACTCCATGAGATACTCACCAAAAAGAAATGTAATTGAAATGTTTCATGTGGCCCCAAGTTCATGCACAAATGGCTTGTTATGGATTTATTTGGGAAAGGTCGAAAAAAATATGCATCGAAAGCTCTAATGGGGAACCAAAAAATAGGCACAAGTTGAATGCAAGGTCTTCAATGGTACTCCATGAGATACTCACCAAAAAGAAATGTAATTGAAATGTTTCATGTGGCCCCAAGTTCATGCACAAATGGCCAGTTATGGATTTATTTGGGAAAGGTCCAAAAAAATATGCATCGAAAGCTCTAATGGGGAACCAAAAAATAGGCACAAGTTGAATGCAAGGTCTTCAATGGTACTCTATGAGATACTCACCAAAAAGAAATGTAATTGAAATGTTTCATGTGGCCCCAAGTTCATGCACAAATGGCTTGTTATGGATTTATTTGGGAAAGGTCCAAAAAAATATGCATGGAAAGCTCTAATGGGGAACCAAAAAATAGGCACAAGTTGAATGCAAGGTCTTCAATGGTACTCCATGAGATACTCACCAAAAAGAAATGTAATTGAAATGTTTCATGTGGCCCCAAGTTCATGCAGAAATGGCTTGTTATGGATTTATTTGGGAAAGGTCCAAAAAAATATGCATCGAAAGCTCTAATAGGGAATCAAAAAATAGGCACAAGTTGAATGCAAGGTCTTCAATGGTACTCCATGAGATACTCACCAAAAAGAAATGTAATTGAAATGTTTCATGTGGCCCCAGGTTCATGCACAAATGGCCTGTTATGGATTTATTTGGCAAAGGTTCAAAAAAATATGCATCAAAAGCTCTAATAGTGAACCGAAAAATTGGCACAAGTTGAATGCAAGGTCTTCAATGGTACTCCATGAGATACACACCAAAAAGAAATGTAATTGAAATGTTTCATGTGGCCCCAAGTTCATGCACAAATGGCTTGTTATGGATTTATTTGGGAAAGGTCCAAAAAAATATGCATCGAAAGCTCTAATGGGGAACCAAAAAATAGGCACAAGTTGAATGCAAGGTCTTCAATGGTACTCCATGAGATACTCACCAAAAAGAAATGTAATTGAAATGTTTCATGTGGCCCCAGGTTCATGCACAAATGGCTTGTTATGGATTTATTTGGGAAAGGTCCAAAAAAATATGCATCGAAAGCTCTAATGGGGAACCAAAAAATAGGCACAAGTTGAATGCAAGGTCTTCAATGGTACTCCATGAGATACTCACCAAAAAGAAATGTAATTGAAATGTTTCATGTGGCCCCAGGTTCATGCACAAATGGCTTGTTATGGATTTATTTGGGAAAGGTCCAAAAAAATATGCATGGAAAGCTCTAATGGGGAACCAAAAAATAGGCACAAGTTGAATGCAAGGTCTTCAATGGTACTCCATGAGATACTCACCAAAAAGAAATGTAATTGAAATGTTTCATGTGGCCCCAGGTTCATGCACAAATGGCTTGTTATGGATTTATTTGGGAAAGGTCCAAAAAAATATGCATGGAAAGCTCTAATGGGGAACCAAAAAATAGGCACAAGTTGAATGCAAGGTCTTCAATGGTACTCCATGAGATACTCACCAAAAAGAAATGTAATTGAAATGTTTCATGTGGCCCCAGGTTCATGCACAAATGGCTTGTTATGGATTTATTTGAGAAAGGTCCAAAAAAATATGCATCGAAAGCTCTAATGGGGAATCAAAAAATAGGCACAAGTTGAATGCAAGGTCTTCAATGGTACTCCATGAGATACTCACCAAAAAGAAATGTAATTGAAATGTTTCATGTGGCCCCAAGTTCATGCACAAATGGCTTGTTATGGATTTATTTGGGAAAGGTCCAAAAAAATATGCATCGAAAGCTCTAATGGGGAACCAAAAAATAGGCACAAGTTGAATGCAAGGTCTTCAATGGTACTCCATGAGATACTCACCAAAAAGAAATGTAATTGAAATGTTTCATGTGGCCCCAAGTTCATGCACAAATGGCTTGTTATGGATTTATTTGGGAAAGGTCCAAAAAAATATGCATCGAAAGCTCTAATGGGGAACCAAAAAATAGGCACAAGTTGAATGCAAGGTCTTCAATGGTACTCCATGAGATACTCACCAAAAAGAAATGTAATTGAAATGTTTCATGTGGCCCCAGGTTCATGCACAAATGGCTTGTTATGGATTTATTTGGGAAAGGTCCAAAAAAATATGCATGGAAAGCTCTAATGGGGAACCAAAAAATAGGCACAAGTTGAATGCAAGGTCTTCAATGGTACTCCATGAGATACTCACCAAAAAGAAATGTAATTGAAATGTTTCATGTGGCCCCAAGTTCATGCACAAATGGCTTGTTATGGATTTATTTGGGAAAGGTCCAAAAAAATATGCATCGAAAGCTCTAATGGGGAACCAAAAAATAGGCACAAGTTGAATGCAAGGTCTTCAATGGTACTCCATGAGATACTCACCAAAAAGAAATGTAATTGAAATGTTTCATGTGGCCCCAGGTTCATGCACAAATGGCTTGTTATGGATTTATTTGGGAAAGGTCCAAAAAAATATGCATGGAAAGCTCTAATGGGGAACCAAAAAATAGGCACAAGTTGAATGCAAGGTCTTCAATGGTACTCCATGAGATACTCACCAAAAAGAAATGTAATTGAAATGTTTCATGTGGCCCCAAGTTCATGCACAAATGGCTTGTTATGGATTTATTTGGGAAAGGTCCAAAAAAATATGCATGGAAAGCTCTAATGGGGAACCAAAAAATAGGCACAAGTTGAATGCAAGGTCTTCAATGGTACTCCATGAGATACTCACCAAAAAGAAATGTAATTGAAATGTTTCATGTGGCCCCAAGTTCATGCACAAATGGCTTGTTATGGATTTATTTGGGAAAGGTCCAAAAAAATATGCATCGAAAGCTCTAATGGGGAACCAAAAAATAGGCACAAGTTGAATGCAAGGTCTTCAATGGTACTCTATGAGATACTCACCAAAAAGAAATGTAATTGAAATGTTTCATGTGGCCCCAAGTTCATGCACAAATGGCTTGTTATGGATTTATTTGGGAAAGGTCCAAAAAAATATGCATGGAAAGCTCTAATGGGGAACCAAAAAATAGGCACAAGTTGAATGCAAGGTCTTCAATGGTACTCCATGAGATACTCACCAAAAAGAAATGTAATTGAAATGTTTCATGTGGCCCCAAGTTCATGCACAAATGGCTTGTTATGGATTTATTTGGGAAAGGTCCAAAAAAATATGCATCGAAAGCTCTAATAGGGAATCAAAAAATAGGCACAAGTTGAATGCAAGGTCTTCAATGGTACTCCATGAGATACTCACCAAAAAGAAATGTAATTGAAATGTTTCATGTGGCCCCAAGTTCATGCACAAATGGCTTGTTATAGATTTATTTGGCAAAGGTCCAAAAAAATATGCATGGAAAGCTCTAATGGGGAACCAAAAAATAGGCACAAGTTGAATGCAAGGTCTTCAATGGTACTCCATGAGAAACTCACCAAAAAGAAATGTAATTGAAGTGTTTCATGTGGCCCCATGCTCATGCACAAATGGCCAGTTATGGATTTATTTGGCAAAGGTCGAAAAAAATATGCATCAAAAGCTCTAATGGGGAACCAAAAAATAGGCACAAGTTGAATGCAAGGTCTTCAATGGTACTCCATGAGATACTCACCAAAAAGAAATGTAATTGAAATGTTTCATGTGGCCCCAAGTTCATGCAGAAATGGCTTGTTATGGATTTATTTGGGAAAGGTCCAAAAAAATATGCATCGAAAGCTCTAATGGGGAACCAAAAAATAGGCACAAGTTGAATGTAAGGTCTTCAATGGTACTCCATGAGAAACTCACCAAAAAGAAATGTAATTGAAATGTTTCATGTGGCCCCAGGTTCATGCACAAATGGCTTGTTATGGATTTATTTGGGAAAGGTCCAAAAAAATATGCATCGAAAGCTCTAATGGGGAACCAAAAAATAGGCACAAGTTGAATGCAAGGTCTTCAATGGTACTCCATGAGATACTCACCAAAAAGAAATGTAATTGAAATGTTTCATGTGGCCCCAAGTTCATGCACAAATGGCTTGTTATGGATTTATTTGGGAAAGGTCCAAAAAAATATGCATCGAAAGCTCTAATGGGGAACCAAAAAATAGGCACAAGTTGAATGCAAGGTCTTCAATGGTACTCCATGAGATACTCACCAAAAAGAAATGTAATTGAAATGTTTCATGTGGCCCCAAGTTCATGCAGAAATGGCTTGTTATGGATTTATTTGGGAAAGGTCCAAAAAAATATGCATCGAAAGCTCTAATGGGGAACCAAAAAATAGGCACAAGTTGAATGCAAGGTCTTCAATGGTACTCTATGAGATACTCACCAAAAAGAAATGTAATTGAAATGTTTCATGTGGCCCCAAGTTCATGCACAAATGGCTTGTTATGGATTTATTTGGGAAAGGTCGAAAAAAATATGCATGGAAAGCTCTAATGGGGAACCAAAAAATAGGCACAAGTTGAATGCAAGGTCTTCAATGGTACTCCATGAGATACTCACCAAAAAGAAATGTAATTGAAATGTTTCATGTGGCCCCAAGTTCATGCACAAATGGCTTGTTATGGATTTATTTGGGAAAGGTCCAAAAAAATATGCATCGAAAGCTCTAATAGGGAATCAAAAAATAGGCACAAGTTGAATGCAAGGTCTTCAATGGTACTCCATGAGATACTCACCAAAAAGAAATGTAATTGAAATGTTTCATGTGGCCCCAAGTTCATGCACAAATGGCTTGTTATAGATTTATTTGGCAAAGGTCCAAAAAAATATGCATGGAAAGCTCTAATGGGGAACCAAAAAATAGGCACAAGTTGAATGCAAGGTCTTCAATGGTACTCCATGAGAAACTCACCAAAAAGAAATGTAATTGAAGTGTTTCATGTGGCCCCATGCTCATGCACAAATGGCCAGTTATGGATTTATTTGGCAAAGGTCGAAAAAAATATGCATCAAAAGCTCTAATGGGGAACCAAAAAATAGGCACAAGTTGAATGCAAGGTCTTCAATGGTACTCCATGAGATACTCACCAAAAAGAAATGTAATTGAAATGTTTCATGTGGCCCCAAGTTCATGCAGAAATGGCTTGTTATGGATTTATTTGGGAAAGGTCCAAAAAAATATGCATCGAAAGCTCTAATGGGGAACCAAAAAATAGGCACAAGTTGAATGTAAGGTCTTCAATGGTACTCCATGAGAAACTCACCAAAAAGAAATGTAATTGAAATGTTTCATGTGGCCCCAAGTTCATGCACAAATGGCTTGTTATGGATTTATTTGGGAAAGGTCCAAAAAAATATGCATCGAAAGCTCTAATGGGGAATCAAAAAATAAGCACAAGTTGAATGCAAGGTCTTCAATGGTACTCCATGAGATACTCACCAAAAAGAAATGTAATTGAAATGTTTCATGTGGCCCCAAGTTCATGCACAAATGGCTTGTTATAGATTTATTTGGCAAAGGTCCAAAAAAATATGCATGGAAAGCTCTAATGGGGAACCAAAAAATAGGCACAAGTTGAATGCAAGGTCTTCAATGGTACTCCATGAGAAACTCACCAAAAAGAAATGTAATTGAAATGTTTCATGTGGCCCCATGTTCATGCACAAATGGCCAGTTATGGATTTATTTGGCAAAGGTCGAAAAAAATATGCATCAAAAGCTCTAATGGGGAACCAAAAAATAGGCACAAGTTGAATGCAAGGTCTTCAATGGTACTCCATGAGATACTCACCAAAAAGAAATGTAATTGAAATGTTTCATGTGGCCCCAAGTTCATGCACAAATGGCTTGTTATGGATTTATTTGGGAAAGGTCCAAAAAAATATGCATCGAAAGCTCTAATGGGGAATCAAAAAATAGGCACAAGTTGAATGCAAGGTCTTCAATGGTACTCCATGAGATACTCACCAAAAAGAAATGTAATTGAAATGTTTCATGTGGCCCCAAGTTCATGCACAAATGGCTTGTTATGGATTTATTTGGGAAAGGTCCAAAAAAATATGCATCGAAAGCTCTAATGGGGAACCAAAAAATAGGCACAAGTTGAATGCAAGGTCTTCAATGGTACTCCATGAGATACTCACCAAAAAGAAATGTAATTGAAATGTTTCATGTGGCCCCAGGTTCATGCACAAATGGCTTGTTATGGATTTATTTGAGAAAGGTCCAAAAAAATATGCATCGAAAGCTCTAATGGGGAATCAAAAAATAGGCACAAGTTGAATGCAAGGTCTTCAATGGTACTCCATGAGATACTCACCAAAAAGAAATGTAATTGAAATGTTTCATGTGGCCCCATGTTCATGCACAAATGGCCAGTTATGGATTTATTTGGCAAAGGTCGAAAAAAATATGCATGGAAAGCTCTAATGGGGAACCAAAAAATAGGCAGAAGTTGAATGCAAGGTCTTCAATGGTACTCCATGAGATACTCACCAAAAAGAAATGTAATTGAAATGTTTCATGTGGCCCCAGGTTCATGCACAAATGGCTTGTTATGGATTTATTTGAGAAAGGTCCAAAAAAATATGCATCGAAAGCTCTAATGGGGAACCAAAAAATAGGCACAAGTTGAATGCAAGGTCTTCAATGGTACTCCATGAGATACTCACCAAAAAGAAATGTAATTGAAATGTTTCATGTGGCCCCAAGTTCATGCACAAATGGCTTGTTATGGATTTATTTGGGAAAGGTCCAAAAAAATATGCATCGAAAGCTCTAATGGGGAACCAAAAAATAGGCACAAGTTGAATGCAAGGTCTTCAATGGTACTCCATGAGATACTCACCAAAAAGAAATGTAATTGAAATGTTTCATGTGGCCCCAAGTTCATGCACAAATGGCTTGTTATGGATTTATTTGGGAAAGGTCCAAAAAAATATGCATCGAAAGCTCTAATGGGGAACCAAAAAATAGGCACAAGTTGAATGCAAGGTCTTCAATGGTACTCCATGAGATACTCACCAAAAAGAAATGTAATTGAAATGTTTCATGTGGCCCCAGGTTCATGCACAAATGGCTTGTTATGGATTTATTTGAGAAAGGTCCAAAAAAATATGCATCGAAAGCTCTAATGGGGAATCAAAAAATAGGCACAAGTTGAATGCAAGGTCTTCAATGGTACTCCATGAGATACTCACCAAAAAGAAATGTAATTGAAATGTTTCATGTGGCCCCAAGTTCATGCACAAATGGCTTGTTATGGATTTATTTGGGAAAGGTCCAAAAAAATATGCATCGAAAGCTCTAATGGGGAACCAAAAAATAGGCACAAGTTGAATGCAAGGTCTTCAATGGTACTCCATGAGATACTCACCAAAAAGAAATGTAATTGAAATGTTTCATGTGGCCCCAAGTTCATGCACAAATGGCTTGTTATGGATTTATTTGGGAAAGGTCGAAAAAAATATGCATGGAAAGCTCTAATGGGGAACCAAAAAATAGGCACAAGTTGAATGCAAGGTCTTCAATGGTACTCCATGAGATACTCACCAAAAAGAAATGTAATTGAAATGTTTCATGTGGCCCCAAGTTCATGCACAAATGGCTTGTTATGGATTTATTTGGGAAAGGTCCAAAAAAATATGCATCGAAAGCTCTAATGGGGAACCAAAAAATAGGCACAAGTTGAATGCAAGGTCTTCAATGGTACTCCATGAGATACTCACCAAAAAGAAATGTAATTGAAATGTTTCATGTGGCCCCAAGTTCATGCACAAATGGCTTGTTATGGATTTCTTTGGGAAAGGTCCAAAAAAATATGCATCGAAAGCTCTAATGGGGAACCAAAAAATTGGCACAAGTTGAATGCAAGGTCTTCAATGGTACTCCATGAGATACTCACCAAAAAGAAATGTAATTGAAATGTTTCATGTGGCCCCATGTTCATGCACAAATGGCCAGTTATGGATTTATTTGGCAAAGGTCGAAAAAAATATGCATGGAAAGCTCTAATGGGGAACCAAAAAATAGGCAGAAGTTGAATGCAAGGTCTTCAATGGTACTCCATGAGATACTCACCAAAAAGAAATGTAATTGAAATGTTTCATGTGGCCCCATGTTCATGCACAAATGGCCAGTTATGGATTTATTTGGCAAAGGTCGAAAAAAATATGCATGGAAAGCTCTAATGGGGAACCAAAAAATAGGCAGAAGTTGAATGCAAGGTCTTCAATGGTACTCCATGAGATACTCACCAAAAAGAAATGTAATTGAAATGTTTCATGTGGCCCCAGGTTCATGCACAAATGGCTTGTTATGGATTTATTTGAGAAAGGTCCAAAAAAATATGCATCGAAAGCTCTAATGGGGAACCAAAAAATAGGCACAAGTTGAATGCAAGGTCTTCAATGGTACTCCATGAGATACTCACCAAAAAGAAATGTAATTGAAATGTTTCATGTGGCCCCAAGTTCATGCACAAATGGCTTGTTATGGATTTATTTGGGAAAGGTCCAAAAAAATATGCATCGAAAGCTCTAATGGGGAACCAAAAAATAGGCACAAGTTGAATGCAAGGTCTTCAATGGTACTCCATGAGATACTCACCAAAAAGAAATGTAATTGAAATGTTTCATGTGGCCCCAAGTTCATGCACAAATGGCTTGTTATGGATTTATTTGGGAAAGGTCCAAAAAAATATGCATCGAAAGCTCTAATGGGGAACCAAAAAATAGGCACAAGTTGAATGCAAGGTCTTCAATGGTACTCCATGAGATACTCACCAAAAAGAAATGTAATTGAAATGTTTCATGTGGCCCCAGGTTCATGCACAAATGGCTTGTTATGGATTTATTTGAGAAAGGTCCAAAAAAATATGCATCGAAAGCTCTAATGGGGAATCAAAAAATAGGCACAAGTTGAATGCAAGGTCTTCAATGGTACTCCATGAGATACTCACCAAAAAGAAATGTAATTGAAATGTTTCATGTGGCCCCAAGTTCATGCACAAATGGCTTGTTATGGATTTATTTGGGAAAGGTCCAAAAAAATATGCATCGAAAGCTCTAATGGGGAACCAAAAAATAGGCACAAGTTGAATGCAAGGTCTTCAATGGTACTCCATGAGATACTCACCAAAAAGAAATGTAATTGAAATGTTTCATGTGGCCCCAAGTTCATGCACAAATGGCTTGTTATGGATTTATTTGGGAAAGGTCGAAAAAAATATGCATGGAAAGCTCTAATGGGGAACCAAAAAATAGGCACAAGTTGAATGCAAGGTCTTCAATGGTACTCCATGAGATACTCACCAAAAAGAAATGTAATTGAAATGTTTCATGTGGCCCCAAGTTCATGCACAAATGGCTTGTTATGGATTTATTTGGGAAAGGTCCAAAAAAATATGCATCGAAAGCTCTAATGGGGAACCAAAAAATAGGCACAAGTTGAATGCAAGGTCTTCAATGGTACTCCATGAGATACTCACCAAAAAGAAATGTAATTGAAATGTTTCATGTGGCCCCAGGTTCATGCACAAATGGCTTGTTATGGATTTATTTGAGAAAGGTCCAAAAAAATATGCATCGAAAGCTCTAATGGGGAATCAAAAAATAGGCACAAGTTGAATGCAAGGTCTTCAATGGTACTCCATGAGATACTCACCAAAAAGAAATGTAATTGAAATGTTTCATGTGGCCCCAAGTTCATGCACAAATGGCTTGTTATGGATTTATTTGGGAAAGGTCCAAAAAAATATGCATCGAAAGCTCTAATGGGGAATCAAAAAATAAGCACAAGTTGAATGCAAGGTCTTCAATGGTACTCCATGAGATACTCACCAAAAAGAAATGTAATTGAAATGTTTCATGTGGCCCCAAGTTCATGCACAAATGGCTTGTTATAGATTTATTTGGCAAAGGTCCAAAAAAATATGCATGGAAAGCTCTAATGGGGAACCAAAAAATAGGCACAAGTTGAATGCAAGGTCTTCAATGGTACTCCATGAGAAACTCACCAAAAAGAAATGTAATTGAAATGTTTCATGTGGCCCCATGTTCATGCACAAATGGCCAGTTAAGGATTTATTTGGCAAAGGTCGAAAAAAATATGCATCAAAAGCTCTAATGGGGAACCAAAAAATAGGCACAAGTTGAATGCAAGGTCTTCAATGGTACTCCATGAGATACTCACCAAAAAGAAATGTAATTGAAATGTTTCATGTGGCCCCAAGTTCATGCACAAATGGCTTGTTATGGATTTATTTGGGAAAGGTCCAAAAAAATATGCATCGAAAGCTCTAATGGGGAATCAAAAAATAGGCACAAGTTGAATGCAAGGTCTTCAATGGTACTCCATGAGATACTCACCAAAAAGAAATGTAATTGAAATGTTTCATGTGGCCCCAAGTTCATGCACAAATGGCTTGTTATGGATTTATTTGGGAAAGGTCCAAAAAAATATGCATCGAAAGCTCTAATGGGGAACCAAAAAATAGGCACAAGTTGAATGCAAGGTCTTCAATGGTACTCCATGAGATACTCACCAAAAAGAAATGTAATTGAAATGTTTCATGTGGCCCCAGGTTCATGCACAAATGGCTTGTTATGGATTTATTTGAGAAAGGTCCAAAAAAATATGCATCGAAAGCTCTAATGGGGAATCAAAAAATAGGCACAAGTTGAATGCAAGGTCTTCAATGGTACTCCATGAGATACTCACCAAAAAGAAATGTAATTGAAATGTTTCATGTGGCCCCAAGTTCATGCACAAATGGCTTGTTATGGATTTATTTGGGAAAGGTCCAAAAAAATATGCATCGAAAGCTCTAATGGGGAACCAAAAAATAGGCACAAGTTGAATGCAAGGTCTTCAATGGTACTCCATGAGATACTCACCAAAAAGAAATGTAATTGAAATGTTTCATGTGGCCCCAGGTTCATGCACAAATGGCTTGTTATGGATTTATTTGAGAAAGGTCCAAAAAAATATGCATCGAAAGCTCTAATGGGGAATCAAAAAATAGGCACAAGTTGAATGCAAGGTCTTCAATGGTACTCCATGAGATACTCACCAAAAAGAAATGTAATTGAAATGTTTCATGTGGCCCCATGTTCATGCACAAATGGCCAGTTATGGATTTATTTGGCAAAGGTCGAAAAAAATATGCATGGAAAGCTCTAATGGGGAACCAAAAAATAGGCAGAAGTTGAATGCAAGGTCTTCAATGGTACTCCATGAGATACTCACCAAAAAGAAATGTAATTGAAATGTTTCATGTGGCCCCAGGTTCATGCACAAATGGCTTGTTATGGATTTATTTGAGAAAGGTCCAAAAAAATATGCATCGAAAGCTCTAATGGGGAACCAAAAAATAGGCACAAGTTGAATGCAAGGTCTTCAATGGTACTCCATGAGATACTCACCAAAAAGAAATGTAATTGAAATGTTTCATGTGGCCCCAAGTTCATGCACAAATGGCTTGTTATGGATTTATTTGGGAAAGGTCCAAAAAAATATGCATCGAAAGCTCTAATGGGGAACCAAAAAATAGGCACAAGTTGAATGCAAGGTCTTCAATGGTACTCCATGAGATACTCACCAAAAAGAAATGTAATTGAAATGTTTCATGTGGCCCCAAGTTCATGCACAAATGGCTTGTTATGGATTTATTTGGGAAAGGTCCAAAAAAATATGCATCGAAAGCTCTAATGGGGAACCAAAAAATAGGCACAAGTTGAATGCAAGGTCTTCAATGGTACTCCATGAGATACTCACCAAAAAGAAATGTAATTGAAATGTTTCATGTGGCCCCAAGTTCATGCACAAATGGCTTGTTATGGATTTATTTGGGAAAGGTCGAAAAAAATATGCATGGAAAGCTCTAATGGGGAACCAAAAAATAGGCACAAGTTGAATGCAAGGTCTTCAATGGTACTCCATGAGATACTCACCAAAAAGAAATGTAATTGAAATGTTTCATGTGGCCCCAAGTTCATGCACAAATGGCTTGTTATGGATTTATTTGGGAAAGGTCCAAAAAAATATGCATCGAAAGCTCTAATGGGGAACCAAAAAATAGGCACAAGTTGAATGCAAGGTCTTCAATGGTACTCCATGAGATACTCACCAAAAAGAAATGTAATTGAAATGTTTCATGTGGCCCCAAGTTCATGCACAAATGGCTTGTTATGGATTTCTTTGGGAAAGGTCCAAAAAAATATGCATCGAAAGCTCTAATGGGGAACCAAAAAATTGGCACAAGTTGAATGCAAGGTCTTCAATGGTACTCCATGAGATACTCACCAAAAAGAAATGTAATTGAAATGTTTCATGTGGCCCCATGTTCATGCACAAATGGCCAGTTATGGATTTATTTGGCAAAGGTCGAAAAAAATATGCATGGAAAGCTCTAATGGGGAACCAAAAAATAGGCAGAAGTTGAATGCAAGGTCTTCAATGGTACTCCATGAGATACTCACCAAAAAGAAATGTAATTGAAATGTTTCATGTGGCCCCATGTTCATGCACAAATGGCCAGTTATGGATTTATTTGGCAAAGGTCGAAAAAAATATGCATGGAAAGCTCTAATGGGGAACCAAAAAATAGGCAGAAGTTGAATGCAAGGTCTTCAATGGTACTCCATGAGATACTCACCAAAAAGAAATGTAATTGAAATGTTTCATGTGGCCCCAGGTTCATGCACAAATGGCTTGTTATGGATTTATTTGAGAAAGGTCCAAAAAAATATGCATGGAAAGCTCTAATGGGGAACCAAAAAATAGGCACAAGTTGAATGCAAGGTCTTCAATGGTACTCCATGAGATACTCACCAAAAAGAAATGTAATTGAAATGTTTCATGTGGCCCCAAGTTCATGCACAAATGGCTTGTTATGGATTTATTTGGGAAAGGTCCAAAAAAATATGCATCGAAAGCTCTAATGGGGAACCAAAAAATAGGCACAAGTTGAATGCAAGGTCTTCAATGGTACTCCATGAGATACTCACCAAAAAGAAATGTAATTGAAATGTTTCATGTGGCCCCAAGTTCATGCACAAATGGCTTGTTATGGATTTATTTGGGAAAGGTCCAAAAAAATATGCATCGAAAGCTCTAATGGGGAACCAAAAAATAGGCACAAGTTGAATGCAAGGTCTTCAATGGTACTCCATGAGATACTCACCAAAAAGAAATGTAATTGAAATGTTTCATGTGGCCCCAGGTTCATGCACAAATGGCTTGTTATGGATTTATTTGAGAAAGGTCCAAAAAAATATGCATCGAAAGCTCTAATGGGGAATCAAAAAATAGGCACAAGTTGAATGCAAGGTCTTCAATGGTACTCCATGAGATACTCACCAAAAAGAAATGTAATTGAAATGTTTCATGTGGCCCCAAGTTCATGCACAAATGGCTTGTTATGGATTTATTTGGGAAAGGTCCAAAAAAATATGCATCGAAAGCTCTAATGGGGAACCAAAAAATAGGCACAAGTTGAATGCAAGGTCTTCAATGGTACTCCATGAGATACTCACCAAAAAGAAATGTAATTGAAATGTTTCATGTGGCCCCAAGTTCATGCACAAATGGCTTGTTATGGATTTATTTGGGAAAGGTCCAAAAAAATATGCATGGAAAGCTCTAATGGGGAACCAAAAAATAGGCACAAGTTGAATGCAAGGTCTTCAATGGTACTCCATGAGATACTCACCAAAAAGAAATGTAATTGAAATGTTTCATGTGGCCCCAAGTTCATGCACAAATGGCTTGTTATGGATTTATTTGGGAAAGGTCCAAAAAAATATGCATCGAAAGCTCTAATGGGGAACCAAAAAATAGGCACAAGTTGAATGCAAGGTCTTCAATGGTACTCCATGAGAAACTCACCAAAAAGAAATGTAATTGAAATGTTTCATGTGGACGGATGTTCATGCACAAATGGCCAGTTATGGATTTATTTGGCAAAGGTCGAAAAAAATATGCATCAAAAGCTCTAATGGGGAACCAAAAAATAGGCACAAGTTGAATGCAAGGTCTTCAATGGTACTCCATGAGATACTCACCAAAAAGAAATGTAATTGAAATGTTTCATGTGGCCCCAAGTTCATGCACAAATGGCTTGTTATGGATTTATTTGGGAAAGGTCCAAAAAAATATGCATCGAAAGCTCTAATGGGGAATCAAAAAATAGGCACAAGTTGAATGCAAGGTCTTCAATGGTACTCCATGAGACACTCACCAAAAAGAAATGTAATTGAAATGTTTCATGTGGCCCCAAGTTCATGCACAAATGGCTTGTTATGGATTTATTTGGGAAAGGTCCAAAAAAATATGCATCGAAAGCTCTAATGGGGAACCAAAAAATAGGCACAAGTTGAATGCAAGGTCTTCAATGGTACTCCATGAGATACTCACCAAAAAGAAATGTAATTGAAATGTTTCATGTGGCCCCAGGTTCATGCACAAATGGCTTGTTATGGATTTATTTGAGAAAGGTCCAAAAAAATATGCATCGAAAGCTCTAATGGGGAATCAAAAAATAGGCACAAGTTGAATGCAAGGTCTTCAATGGTACTCCATGAGATACTCACCAAAAAGAAATGTAATTGAAATGTTTCATGTGGCCCCAAGTTCATGCACAAATGGCTTGTTATGGATTTATTTGGGAAAGGTCCAAAAAAATATGCATCGAAAGCTCTAATGGGGAACCAAAAAATAGGCACAAGTTGAATGCAAGGTCTTCAATGGTACTCCATGAGATACTCACCAAAAAGAAATGTAATTGAAATGTTTCATGTGGCCCCAGGTTCATGCACAAATGGCTTGTTATGGATTTATTTGAGAAAGGTCCAAAAAAATATGCATCGAAAGCTCTAATGGGGAATCAAAAAATAGGCACAAGTTGAATGCAAGGTCTTCAATGGTACTCCATGAGATACTCACCAAAAAGAAATGTAATTGAAATGTTTCATGTGGCCCCAAGTTCATGCACAAATGGCTTGTTATGGATTTATTTGGGAAAGGTCCAAAAAAATATGCATGGAAAGCTCTAATGGGGAACCAAAAAATAGGCACAAGTTGAATGCAAGGTCTTCAATGGTACTCCATGAGATACTCACCAAAAAGAAATGTAATTGAAATGTTTCATGTGGCCCCAAGTTCATGCACAAATGGCTTGTTATGGATTTATTTGGGAAAGGTCCAAAAAAATATGCATGGAAAGCTCTAATGGGGAACCAAAAAATAGGCACAAGTTGAATGCAAGGTCTTCAATGGTACTCCATGAGATACTCACCAAAAAGAAATGTAATTGAAATGTTTCATGTGGCCCCAAGTTCATGCACAAATGGCTTGTTATGGATTTATTTGGGAAAGGTCCAAAAAAATATGCATCGAAAGCTCTAATGGGGAACCAAAAAATAGGCACAAGTTGAATGCAAGGTCTTCAATGGTACTCCATGAGAAACTCACCAAAAAGAAATGTAATTGAAATGTTTCATGTGGACGGATGTTCATGCACAAATGGCCAGTTATGGATTTATTTGGCAAAGGTCGAAAAAAATATGCATCAAAAGCTCTAATGGGGAACCAAAAAATAGGCACAAGTTGAATGCAAGGTCTTCAATGGTACTCCATGAGATACTCACCAAAAAGAAATGTAATTGAAATGTTTCATGTGGCCCCAAGTTCATGCACAAATGGCTTGTTATGGATTTATTTGGGAAAGGTCCAAAAAAATATGCATCGAAAGCTCTAATGGGGAATCAAAAAATAGGCACAAGTTGAATGCAAGGTCTTCAATGGTACTCCATGAGACACTCACCAAAAAGAAATGTAATTGAAATGTTTCATGTGGCCCCAAGTTCATGCACAAATGGCTTGTTATGGATTTATTTGGGAAAGGTCCAAAAAAATATGCATCGAAAGCTCTAATGGGGAACCAAAAAATAGGCACAAGTTGAATGCAAGGTCTTCAATGGTACTCCATGAGATACTCACCAAAAAGAAATGTAATTGAAATGTTTCATGTGGCCCCAGGTTCATGCACAAATGGCTTGTTATGGATTTATTTGAGAAAGGTCCAAAAAAATATGCATCGAAAGCTCTAATGGGGAATCAAAAAATAGGCACAAGTTGAATGCAAGGTCTTCAATGGTACTCCATGAGATACTCACCAAAAAGAAATGTAATTGAAATGTTTCATGTGGCCCCAAGTTCATGCACAAATGGCTTGTTATGGATTTATTTGGGAAAGGTCCAAAAAAATATGCATCGAAAGCTCTAATGGGGAACCAAAAAATAGGCACAAGTTGAATGCAAGGTCTTCAATGGTACTCCATGAGATACTCACCAAAAAGAAATGTAATTGAAATGTTTCATGTGGCCCCAGGTTCATGCACAAATGGCTTGTTATGGATTTATTTGAGAAAGGTCCAAAAAAATATGCATCGAAAGCTCTAATGGGGAATCAAAAAATAGGCACAAGTTGAATGCAAGGTCTTCAATGGTACTCCATGAGATACTCACCAAAAAGAAATGTAATTGAAATGTTTCATGTGGCCCCAAGTTCATGCACAAATGGCTTGTTATGGATTTATTTGGGAAAGGTCCAAAAAAATATGCATGGAAAGCTCTAATGGGGAACCAAAAAATAGGCACAAGTTGAATGCAAGGTCTTCAATGGTACTCCATGAGATACTCACCAAAAAGAAATGTAATTGAAATGTTTCATGTGGCCCCAAGTTCATGCACAAATGGCTTGTTATGGATTTATTTGGGAAAGGTCCAAAAAAATATGCATCGAAAGCTCTAATGGGGAACCAAAAAATAGGCACAAGTTGAATGCAAGGTCTTCAATGGTACTCCATGAGATACTCACCAAAAAGAAATGTAATTGAAATGTTTCATGTGGCCCCAAGTTCATGCACAAATGGCCAGTTATGGATTTATTTGGGAAAGGTCCAAAAAAATATGCATCGAAAGCTCTAATGGGGAACCAAAAAATAGGCACAAGTTGAATGCAAGGTCTTCAATGGTACTCTATGAGATACTCACCAAAAAGAAATGTAATTGAAATGTTTCATGTGGCCCCAGGTTCATGCACAAATGGCTTGTTATGGATTTATTTGGGAAAGGTCCAAAAAAATATGCATCGAAAGCTCTAATGGGGAACCAAAAAATAGGCACAAGTTGAATGCAAGGTCTTCAATGGTACTCCATGAGATACTCACCAAAAAGAAATGTAATTGAAATGTTTCATGTGGCCCCAAGTTCATGCACAAATGGCTTGTTATGGATTTATTTGGGAAAGGTCCAAAAAAATATGCATCGAAAGCTCTAATGGGGAACTAAAAAATAGGCACAAGTTGAATGCAAGGTCTTCAATGGTACTCCATGAGAAACTCACCAAAAAGAAATGTAATTGAAATGTTTCATGTGGCCGCATGTTCATGCACAAATGGCTTGTTATGGATTTATTTGGCAAAGGTCCAAAAAAATATGCATGGAAAGCTCTAATGGGGAACCAAAAAATAGGCACAAGTTGAATGCAAGGTCTTCAATGGTACTCCATGAGAAACTCACCAAAAAGAAATGTAATTGAAATGTTTCATGTGGCCCCAAGTTCATGCACAAATGGCTTGTTATGGATTTATTTGGGAAAGGTCCAAAAAAATATGCATCGAAAGCTCTAATGGGGAACCAAAAAATAGGCACAAGTTGAATGCAAGGTCTTCAATGGTACTCCATGAGAAACTCACCAAAAAGAAATGTAATTGAAGTGTTTCATGTGGCCCCATGTTCATGCACAAATGGCTTGTTATGGATTTATTTGGGAAAGGTCCAAAAAAATATGCATCGAAAGCTCTAATGGGGAACCAAAAAATAGGCACAAGTTGAATGCAAGGTCTTCAATGGTACTCTATGAGATACTCACCAAAAAGAAATGTAATTGAAATGTTTCATGTGGCCCCAGGTTCATGCACAAATGGCTTGTTATGGATTTATTTGGGAAAGGTCCAAAAAAATATGCATCGAAAGCTCTAATGGGGAACCAAAAAATAGGCACAAGTTGAATGCAAGGTCTTCAATGGTACTCCATGAGATACTCACCAAAAAGAAATGTAATTGAAATGTTTCATGTGGCCCCAAGTTCATGCACAAATGGCTTGTTATGGATTTATTTGGGAAAGGTCCAAAAAAATATGCATCGAAAGCTCTAATGGGGAACTAAAAAATAGGCACAAGTTGAATGCAAGGTCTTCAATGGTACTCCATGAGAAACTCACCAAAAAGAAATGTAATTGAAATGTTTCATGTGGCCGCATGTTCATGCACAAATGGCTTGTTATGGATTTATTTGGCAAAGGTCCAAAAAAATATGCATGGAAAGCTCTAATGGGGAACCAAAAAATAGGCACAAGTTGAATGCAAGGTCTTCAATGGTACTCCATGAGAAACTCACCAAAAAGAAATGTAATTGAAATGTTTCATGTGGCCCCAAGTTCATGCACAAATGGCTTGTTATGGATTTATTTGGGAAAGGTCCAAAAAAATATGCATCGAAAGCTCTAATGGGGAACCAAAAAATAGGCACAAGTTGAATGCAAGGTCTTCAATGGTACTCCATGAGATACTCACCAAAAAGAAATGTAATTGAAATGTTTCATGTGGCCCCAAGTTCATGCACAAATGGCTTGTTATGGATTTATTTGGGAAAGGTCCAAAAAAATATGCATCGAAAGCTCTAATGGGGAACCAAAAAATAGGCACAAGTTGAATGCAAGGTCTTCAATGGTACTCCATGAGAAACTCACCAAAAAGAAATGTAATTGAAATGTTTCATGTGGCCCCATGTTCATGCACAAATGGCCAGTTATGGATTTATTTGGCAAAGGTCGAAAAAAATATGCATCAAAAGCTCTAATGGGGAACCAAAAAATAGGCACAAGTTGAATGCAAGGTCTTCAATGGTACTCCATGAGATACTCACCAAAAAGAAATGTAATTGAAATGTTTCATGTGGCCCCAAGTTCATGCACAAATGGCTTGTTATGGATTTATTTGGGAAAGGTCCAAAAAAATATGCATCGAAAGCTCTAATGGGGAATCAAAAAATAGGCACAAGTTGAATGCAAGGTCTTCAATGGTACTCCATGAGATACTCACCAAAAAGAAATGTAATTGAAATGTTTCATGTGGCCCCAAGTTCATGCACAAATGGCTTGTTATGGATTTATTTGGGAAAGGTCCAAAAAAATATGCATCGAAAGCTCTAATGGGGAACCAAAAAATAGGCACAAGTTGAATGCAAGGTCTTCAATGGTACTCCATGAGATACTCACCAAAAAGAAATGTAATTGAAATGTTTCATGTGGCCCCAGGTTCATGCACAAATGGCTTGTTATGGATTTATTTGAGAAAGGTCCAAAAAAATATGCATCGAAAGCTCTAATGGGGAATCAAAAAATAGGCACAAGTTGAATGCAAGGTCTTCAATGGTACTCCATGAGATACTCACCAAAAAGAAATGTAATTGAAATGTTTCATGTGGCCCCAAGTTCATGCACAAATGGCTTGTTATGGATTTATTTGGGAAAGGTCCAAAAAAATATGCATCGAAAGCTCTAATGGGGAACCAAAAAATAGGCACAAGTTGAATGCAAGGTCTTCAATGGTACTCCATGAGATACTCACCAAAAAGAAATGTAATTGAAATGTTTCATGTGGCCCCAGGTTCATGCACAAATGGCTTGTTATGGATTTATTTGAGAAAGGTCCAAAAAAATATGCATCGAAAGCTCTAATGGGGAATCAAAAAATAGGCACAAGTTGAATGCAAGGTCTTCAATGGTACTCCATGAGATACTCACCAAAAAGAAATGTAATTGAAATGTTTCATGTGGCCCCAAGTTCATGCACAAATGGCTTGTTATGGATTTATTTGGGAAAGGTCCAAAAAAATATGCATGGAAAGCTCTAATGGGGAACCAAAAAATAGGCACAAGTTGAATGCAAGGTCTTCAATGGTACTCCATGAGATACTCACCAAAAAGAAATGTAATTGAAATGTTTCATGTGGCCCCAAGTTCATGCACAAATGGCTTGTTATGGATTTATTTGGGAAAGGTCCAAAAAAATATGCATCGAAAGCTCTAATGGGGAACCAAAAAATAGGCACAAGTTGAATGCAAGGTCTTCAATGGTACTCCATGAGATACTCACCAAAAAGAAATGTAATTGAAATGTTTCATGTGGCCCCAAGTTCATGCACAAATGGCCAGTTATGGATTTATTTGGGAAAGGTCCAAAAAAATATGCATCGAAAGCTCTAATGGGGAACCAAAAAATAGGCACAAGTTGAATGCAAGGTCTTCAATGGTACTCTATGAGATACTCACCAAAAAGAAATGTAATTGAAATGTTTCATGTGGCCCCAGGTTCATGCACAAATGGCTTGTTATGGATTTATTTGGGAAAGGTCCAAAAAAATATGCATCGAAAGCTCTAATGGGGAACCAAAAAATAGGCACAAGTTGAATGCAAGGTCTTCAATGGTACTCCATGAGATACTCACCAAAAAGAAATGTAATTGAAATGTTTCATGTGGCCCCAAGTTCATGCACAAATGGCTTGTTATGGATTTATTTGGGAAAGGTCCAAAAAAATATGCATCGAAAGCTCTAATGGGGAACTAAAAAATAGGCACAAGTTGAATGCAAGGTCTTCAATGGTACTCCATGAGAAACTCACCAAAAAGAAATGTAATTGAAATGTTTCATGTGGCCGCATGTTCATGCACAAATGGCTTGTTATGGATTTATTTGGCAGAGGTCCAAAAAAATATGCATGGAAAGCTCTAATGGGGAACCAAAAAATAGGCACAAGTTGAATGCAAGGTCTTCAATGGTACTCCATGAGAAACTCACCAAAAAGAAATGTAATTGAAATGTTTCATGTGGCCCCAAGTTCATGCACAAATGGCTTGTTATGGATTTATTTGGGAAAGGTCCAAAAAAATATGCATCGAAAGCTCTAATGGGGAACCAAAAAATAGGCACAAGTTGAATGCAAGGTCTTCAATGGTACTCCATGAGATACTCACCAAAAAGAAATGTAATTGAAGTGTTTCATGTGGCCCCATGTTCATGCACAAATGGCCAGTTATGGATTTATTTGGCAAAGGTCCAAAAAAATATGCATCGAAAGCTCTAATGGGGAACCAAAAAATAGGCACAAGTTGAATGCAAGGTCTTCAATGGTACTCTATGAGATACTCACCAAAAAGAAATGTAATTGAAATGTTTCATGTGGCCCCAGGTTCATGCACAAATGGCTTGTTATGGATTTATTTGGGAAAGGTCCAAAAAAATATGCATCGAAAGCTCTAATGGGGAACCAAAAAATAGGCACAAGTTGAATGCAAGGTCTTCAATGGTACTCCATGAGATACTCACCAAAAAGAAATGTAATTGAAATGTTTCATGTGGCCCCAAGTTCATGCACAAATGGCTTGTTATGGATTTATTTGGGAAAGGTCCAAAAAAATATGCATCGAAAGCTCTAATGGGGAACTAAAAAATAGGCACAAGTTGAATGCAAGGTCTTCAATGGTACTCCATGAGAAACTCACCAAAAAGAAATGTAATTGAAATGTTTCATGTGGCCGCATGTTCATGCACAAATGGCCAGTTATGGATTTATTTGGCAAAGGTCCAAAAAAATATGCATGGAAAGCTCTAATGGGGAACCAAAAAATAGGCACAAGTTGAATGCAAGGTCTTCAATGGTACTCCATGAGAAACTCACCAAAAAGAAATGTAATTGAAATGTTTCATGTGGCCCCAAGTTCATGCACAAATGGCTTGTTATGGATTTATTTGGGAAAGGTCGAAAAAAATATGCATCGAAAGCTCTAATGGGGAACCAAAAAATAGGCACAAGTTGAATGCAAGGTCTTCAATGGTACTCCATGAGATACTCACCAAAAAGAAATGTAATTGAAATGTTTCATGTGGCCCCAGGTTCATGCACAAATGGCTTGTTATGGATTTATTTGGGAAAGGTCCAAAAAAATATGCATCGAAAGCTCTAATGGGGAATCAAAAAATAGGCACAAGTTGAATGCAAGGTCTTCAATGGTACTCCATGAGATACTCACCAAAAAGAAATGTAATTGAAATGTTTCATGTGGCCCCAAGTTCATGCACAAATGGCTTGTTATAGATTTATTTGGCAAAGGTCCAAAAAAATATGCATCGAAAGCTCTAATGGGGAACCAAAAAATAGGCACAAGTTGAATGCAAGGTCTTCAATGGTACTCCATGAGAAACTCACCAAAAAGAAATGTAATTGAAGTGTTTCATGTTTCCCCATGTTCATGCACAAATGGCCAGTTATGGATTTATTTGGCAAAGGTCGAAAAAAATATGCATCCAAAGCTCTAATGGGGAACCAAAAAATAGGCACAAGTTGAATGCAAGGTCTTCAATGGTACTCCATGAGATACTCACCAAAAAGAAATGTAATTGAAATGTTTCATGTGGCCCCAAGTTCATGCACAAATGGCTTGTTATGGATTTATTTGGGAAAGGTCCAAAAAAATATGCATCGAAAGCTCTAATGGGGAACCAAAAAATAGGCACAAGTTGAATGTAAGGTCTTCAATGGTACTCCATGAGATACTCACCAAAAAGAAATGTAATTGAAATGTTTCATGTGGCCCCAAGTTCATGCACAAATGGCTTGTTATGGATTTATTTGGGAAAGGTCCAAAAAAATATGCATCGAAAGCTCTAATGGGGAATCAAAAAATAGGCACAAGTTGAATGCAAGGTCTTCAATGGTACTCCATGAGAAACTCACCAAAAAGAAATGTAATTGAAGTGTTTCATGTGGCCCCATGTTCATGCACAAATGGCTTGTTATGGATTTATTTGGCAAAGGTCGAAAAAAATATGCATCAAAAGCTCTAATGGGGAACCAAAAAATAGGCACAAGTTGAATGCAAGGTCTTCAATGGTACTCCATGAGATACTCACCAAAAAGAAATGTAATTGAAATGTTTCATGTGGCCCCAAGTTCATGCACAAATGGCTTGTTATGGATTTATTTGGGAAAGGTCCAAAAAAATATGCATGGAAAGCTCTAATGGGGAACCAAAAAATAGGCACAAGTTGAATGCAAGGTCTTCAATGGTACTCCATGAGATACTCACCAAAAAGAAATGTAATTGAAATGTTTCATGTGGCCCCAAGTTCATGCACAAATGGCTTGTTATGGATTTATTTGGGAAAGGTCCAAAAAAATATGCATCGAAAGCTCTAATGGGGAATCAAAAAATAGGCACAAGTTGAATGCAAGGTCTTCAATGGTACTCCATGAGATACTCACCAAAAAGAAATGTAATTGAAATGTTTCATGTGGCCCCAAGTTCATGCACAAATGGCTTGTTATGGATTTATTTGGGAAAGGTCCAAAAAAATATGCATCGAAAGCTCTAATGGGGAACCAAAAAATAGGCACAAGTTGAATGCAAGGTCTTCAATGGTACTCCATGAGATACTCACCAAAAAGAAATGTAATTGAAATGTTTCATGTGGCCCCAGGTTCATGCACAAATGGCTTGTTATGGATTTATTTGAGAAAGGTCCAAAAAAATATGCATCGAAAGCTCTAATGGTGAACTAAAAAATAGGCACAAGTTGAATGCAAGGTCTTCAATGGTACTCCATGAGATACTCACCAAAAAGAAATGTAATTGAAATGTTTCATGTGGCCCCAGGTTCATGCACAAATGGCTTGTTATGGATTTATTTGGGAAAGGTCCAAAAAAATATGCATGGAAAGCTCTAATGGGGAACCAAAAAATAGGCACAAGTTGAATGCAAGGTCTTCAATGGTACTCCATGAGATACTCACCAAAAAGAAATGTAATTGAAATGTTTCATGTGGCCCCAAGTTCATGCACAAATGGCTTGTTATGGATTTATTTGGGAAAGGTCCAAAAAAATATGCATCGAAAGCTCTAATGGGGAATCAAAAAATAGGCACAAGTTGAATGCAAGGTCTTCAATGGTACTCCATGAGATACTCACCAAAAAGAAATGTAATTGAAATGTTTCATGTGGCCCCAAGTTCATGCACAAATGGCTTGTTATAGATTTATTTGGCAAAGGTCCAAAAAAATATGCATCGAAAGCTCTAATGGGGAACCAAAAAATAGGCACAAGTTGAATGCAAGGTCTTCAATGGTACTCCATGAGAAACTCACCAAAAAGAAATGTAATTGAAGTGTTTCATGTTTCCCCATGTTCATGCACAAATGGCCAGTTATGGATTTATTTGGCAAAGGTCGAAAAAAATATGCATCCAAAGCTCTAATGGGGAACCAAAAAATAGGCACAAGTTGAATGCAAGGTCTTCAATGGTACTCCATGAGATACTCACCAAAAAGAAATGTAATTGAAATGTTTCATGTGGCCCCAAGTTCATGCACAAATGGCTTGTTATGGATTTATTTGGGAAAGGTCCAAAAAAATATGCATCGAAAGCTCTAATGGGGAACCAAAAAATAGGCACAAGTTGAATGTAAGGTCTTCAATGGTACTCCATGAGATACTCACCAAAAAGAAATGTAATTGAAATGTTTCATGTGGCCCCAAGTTCATGCACAAATGGCTTGTTATGGATTTATTTGGGAAAGGTCCAAAAAAATATGCATCGAAAGCTCTAATGGGGAATCAAAAAATAGGCACAAGTTGAATGCAAGGTCTTCAATGGTACTCCATGAGATACTCACCAAAAAGAAATGTAATTGAAATGTTTCATGTGGCCCCAAGTTCATGCACAAATGGCTTGTTATAGATTTATTTGGCAAAGGTCGAAAAAAATATGCATCAAAAGCTCTAATGGGGAACCAAAAAATAGGCACAAGTTGAATGCAAGGTCTTCAATGGTACTCCATGAGAAACTCACCAAAAAGAAATGTAATTGAAGTGTTTCATGTGGCCCCATGTTCATGCACAAATGGCTTGTTATGGATTTATTTGGCAAAGGTCGAAAAAAATATGCATCAAAAGCTCTAATGGGGAACCAAAAAATAGGCACAAGTTGAATGCAAGGTCTTCAATGGTACTCCATGAGATACTCACCAAAAAGAAATGTAATTGAAATGTTTCATGTGGCCCCAAGTTCATGCACAAATGGCTTGTTATGGATTTATTTGAGAAAGGTCCAAAAAAATATGCATCGAAAGCTCTAATGGTGAACTAAAAAATAGGCACAAGTTGAATGCAAGGTCTTCAATGGTACTCCATGAGATACTCACCAAAAAGAAATGTAATTGAAATGTTTCATGTGGCCCCAGGTTCATGCACAAATGGCTTGTTATGGATTTATTTGAGAAAGGTCCAAAAAAATATGCATCGAAAGCTCTAATGGTGAACTAAAAAATAGGCACAAGTTGAATGCAAGGTCTTCAATGGTACTCCATGAGATACTCACCAAAAAGAAATGTAATTGAAATGTTTCATGTGGCCCCAGGTTCATGCACAAATGGCTTGTTATGGATTTATTTGGGAAAGGTCCAAAAAAATATGCATGGAAAGCTCTAATGGGGAACCAAAAAATAGGCACAAGTTGAATGCAAGGTCTTCAATGGTACTCCATGAGATACTCACCAAAAAGAAATGTAATTGAAATGTTTCATGTGGCCCCAAGTTCATGCACAAATGGCTTGTTATGGATTTATTTGGGAAAGGTCCAAAAAAATATGCATCGAAAGCTCTAATGGGGAATCAAAAAATAGGCACAAGTTGAATGCAAGGTCTTCAATGGTACTCCATGAGATACTCACCAAAAAGAAATGTAATTGAAATGTTTCATGTGGCCCCAAGTTCATGCACAAATGGCTTGTTATAGATTTATTTGGCAAAGGTCCAAAAAAATATGCATCGAAAGCTCTAATGGGGAACCAAAAAATAGGCACAAGTTGAATGCAAGGTCTTCAATGGTACTCCATGAGAAACTCACCAAAAAGAAATGTAATTGAAGTGTTTCATGTTTCCCCATGTTCATGCACAAATGGCCAGTTATGGATTTATTTGGCAAAGGTCGAAAAAAATATGCATCCAAAGCTCTAATGGGGAACCAAAAAATAGGCACAAGTTGAATGCAAGGTCTTCAATGGTACTCCATGAGATACTCACCAAAAAGAAATGTAATTGAAATGTTTCATGTGGCCCCAAGTTCATGCACAAATGGCTTGTTATGGATTTATTTGGGAAAGGTCCAAAAAAATATGCATCGAAAGCTCTAATGGGGAACCAAAAAATAGGCACAAGTTGAATGTAAGGTCTTCAATGGTACTCCATGAGATACTCACCAAAAAGAAATGTAATTGAAATGTTTCATGTGGCCCCAAGTTCATGCACAAATGGCTTGTTATGGATTTATTTGGGAAAGGTCCAAAAAAATATGCATCGAAAGCTCTAATGGGGAATCAAAAAATAGGCACAAGTTGAATGCAAGGTCTTCAATGGTACTCCATGAGATACTCACCAAAAAGAAATGTAATTGAAATGTTTCATGTGGCCCCAAGTTCATGCACAAATGGCTTGTTATAGATTTATTTGGCAAAGGTCGAAAAAAATATGCATCAAAAGCTCTAATGGGGAACCAAAAAATAGGCACAAGTTGAATGCAAGGTCTTCAATGGTACTCCATGAGAAACTCACCAAAAAGAAATGTAATTGAAGTGTTTCATGTGGCCCCATGTTCATGCACAAATGGCTTGTTATGGATTTATTTGGCAAAGGTCGAAAAAAATATGCATCAAAAGCTCTAATGGGGAACCAAAAAATAGGCACAAGTTGAATGCAAGGTCTTCAATGGTACTCCATGAGATACTCACCAAAAAGAAATGTAATTGAAATGTTTCATGTGGCCCCAAGTTCATGCACAAATGGCTTGTTATGGATTTATTTGGGAAAGGTCCAAAAAAATATGCATCGAAAGCTCTAATGGGGAACCAAAAAATAGGCACAAGTTGAATGCAAGGTCTTCAATGGTACTCCATGAGATACTCACCAAAAAGAAATGTAATTGAAATGTTTCATGTGGCCCCAAGTTCATGCACAAATGGCTTGTTATGGATTTATTTGGGAAAGGTCCAAAAAAATATGCATCGAAAGCTCTAATGGGGAATCAAAAAATAGGCACAAGTTGAATGCAAGGTCTTCAATGGTACTCCATGAGATACTCACCAAAAAGAAATGTAATTGAAATGTTTCATGTGGCCCCAAGTTCATGCACAAATGGCTTGTTATGGATTTATTTGGGAAAGGTCCAAAAAAATATGCATCAAAAGCTCTAATGGGGAACCAAAAAATAGGCACAAGTTGAATGCAAGGTCTTCAATGGTACTCCATGAGAAACTCACCAAAAAGAAATGTAATTGAAGTGTTTCATGTGGCCCCATGTTCATGCACAAATGGCTTGTTATGGATTTATTTGGCAAAGGTCGAAAAAAATATGCATCAAAAGCTCTAATGGGGAACCAAAAAATAGGCACAAGTTGAATGCAAGGTCTTCAATGGTACTCCATGAGATACTCACCAAAAAGAAATGTAATTGAAATGTTTCATGTGGCCCCAAGTTCATGCACAAATGGCTTGTTATGGATTTATTTGGGAAAGGTCCAAAAAAATATGCATCGAAAGCTCTAATGGGGAACCAAAAAATAGGCACAAGTTGAATGCAAGGTCTTCAATGGTACTCCATGAGATACTCACCAAAAAGAAATGTAATTGAAATGTTTCATGTGGCCCCAAGTTCATGCACAAATGGCTTGTTATGGATTTATTTGGGAAAGGTCCAAAAAAATATGCATCGAAAGCTCTAATGGGGAATCAAAAAATAGGCACAAGTTGAATGCAAGGTCTTCAATGGTACTCCATGAGATACTCACCAAAAAGAAATGTAATTGAAATGTTTCATGTGGCCCCAAGTTCATGCACAAATGGCTTGTTATGGATTTATTTGGGAAAGGTCCAAAAAAATATGCATCGAAAGCTCTAATGGGGAACCAAAAAATAGGCACAAGTTGAATGCAAGGTCTTCAATGGTACTCCATGAGATACTCACCAAAAAGAAATGTAATTGAAATGTTTCATGTGGCCCCAGGTTCATGCACAAATGGCTTGTTATGGATTTATTTGAGAAAGGTCCAAAAAAATATGCATCGAAAGCTCTAATGGGGAACTAAAAAATAGGCACAAGTTGAATGCAAGGTCTTCAATGGTACTCCATGAGATACTCACCAAAAAGAAATGTAATTGAAATGTTTCATGTGGCCCCAGGTTCATGCACAAATGGCTTGTTATGGATTTATTTGGGAAAGGTCCAAAAAAATATGCATGGAAAGCTCTAATGGGGAACCAAAAAATAGGCACAAGTTGAATGCAAGGTCTTCAATGGTACTCCATGAGATACTCACCAAAAAGAAATGTAATTGAAATGTTTCATGTGGCCCCAAGTTCATGCACAAATGGCTTGTTATGGATTTATTTGGGAAAGGTCCAAAAAAATATGCATCGAAAGCTCTAATGGGGAATCAAAAAATAGGCACAAGTTGAATGCAAGGTCTTCAATGGTACTCCATGAGATACTCACCAAAAAGAAATGTAATTGAAATGTTTCATGTGGCCCCAAGTTCATGCACAAATGGCTTGTTATGGATTTATTTGGGAAAGGTCCAAAAAAATATGCATCGAAAGCTCTAATGGGGAACCAAAAAATAGGCACAAGTTGAATGCAAGGTCTTCAATGGTACTCCATGAGATACTCACCAAAAAGAAATGTAATTGAAATGTTTCATGTGGCCCCAGGTTCATGCACAAATGGCTTGTTATGGATTTATTTGAGAAAGGTCCAAAAAAATATGCATCGAAAGCTCTAATGGGGAACTAAAAAATAGGCACAAGTTGAATGCAAGGTCTTCAATGGTACTCCATGAGATACTCACCAAAAAGAAATGTAATTGAAATGTTTCATGTGGCCCCAGGTTCATGCACAAATGGCTTGTTATGGATTTATTTGGGAAAGGTCCAAAAAAATATGCATGGAAAGCTCTAATGGGGAACCAAAAAATAGGCACAAGTTGAATGCAAGGTCTTCAATGGTACTCCATGAGATACTCACCAAAAAGAAATGTAATTGAAATGTTTCATGTGGCCCCAAGTTCATGCACAAATGGCTTGTTATGGATTTATTTGGGAAAGGTCCAAAAAAATATGCATCGAAAGCTCTAATGGGGAACCAAAAAATAGGCACAAGTTGAATGCAAGGTCTTCAATGGTACTCCATGAGATACTCACCAAAAAGAAATGTAATTGAAATGTTTCATGTGGCCCCAAGTTCATGCACAAATGGCTTGTTATAGATTTATTTGGCAAAGGTCCAAAAAAATATGCATGGAAAGCTCTAATGGGGAACCAAAAAATAGGCACAAGTTGAATGCAAGGTCTTCAATGGTACTCCATGAGAAACTCACCAAAAAGAAATGTAATTGAAATGTTTCATGTGGCCCCAGGTTCATGCACAAATGGCTTGTTATGGATTTATTTGGGAAAGGTCCAAAAAAATATGCATGGAAAGCTCTAATGGGGAACCAAAAAATAGGCACAAGTTGAATGCAAGGTCTTCAATGGTACTCCATGAGATACTCACCAAAAAGAAATGTAATTGAAATGTTTCATGTGGCCCCAAGTTCATGCACAAATGGCTTGTTATGGATTTATTTGGGAAAGGTCCAAAAAAATATGCATCGAAAGCTCTAATGGGGAACTAAAAAATAGGCACAAGTTGAATGCAAGGTCTTCAATGGTACTCCATGAGATACTCACCAAAAAGAAATGTAATTGAAATGTTTCATGTGGCCCCAAGTTCATGCACAAATGGCTTGTTATAGATTTATTTGGCAAAGGTCCAAAAAAATATGCATGGAAAGCTCTAATGGGGAACCAAAAAATAGGCACAAGTTGAATGCAAGGTCTTCAATGGTACTCCATGAGAAACTCACCAAAAAGAAATGTAATTGAAATGTTTCATGTGGCCCCAGGTTCATGCACAAATGGCTTGTTATGGATTTATTTGGGAAAGGTCCAAAAAAATATGCATCGAAAGCTCTAATGGGGAACCAAAAAATAGGCACAAGTTGAATGCAAGGTCTTCAATGGTACTCCATGAGATACTCACCAAAAAGAAATGTAATTGAAATGTTTCATGTGGCCCCAAGTTCATGCACAAATGGCTTGTTATGGATTTATTTGGGAAAGGTCCAAAAAAATATGCATCGAAAGCTCTAATGGGGAACCAAAAAATAGGCACAAGTTGAATGTAAGGTCTTCAATGGTACTCCATGAGATACTCACCAAAAAGAAATGTAATTGAAATGTTTCATGTGGCCCCAAGTTCATGCACAAATGGCTTGTTATGGATTTATTTGGGAAAGGTCCAAAAAAATATGCATCGAAAGCTCTAATGGGGAACCAAAAAATAGGCACAAGTTGAATGTAAGGTCTTCAATGGTACTCCATGAGATACTCACCAAAAAGAAATGTAATTGAAATGTTTCATGTGGCCCCAAGTTCATGCACAAATGGCTTGTTATGGATTTATTTGGGAAAGGTCCAAAAAAATATGCATCGAAAGCTCTAATGGGGAATCAAAAAATAGGCACAAGTTGAATGCAAGGTCTTTAATGGTACTCCATGAGATACTCACCAAAAAGAAATGTAATTGAAATGTTTCATGTGGCCCCAAGTTCATGCACAAATGGCTTGTTATGGATTTATTTGGGAAAGGTCCAAAAAAATATGCATGGAAAGCTCTAATGGGGAACTAAAAAATAGGCACAAGTTGAATGCAAGGTCTTCAATGGTACTCCATGAGATACTCACCAAAAAGAAATGTAATTGAAATGTTTCATGTGGCCCCAAGTTCATGCACAAATGGCTTGTTATAGATTTATTTGGCAAAGGTCCAAAAAAATATGCATGGAAAGCTCTAATGGGGAACCAAAAAATAGGCACAAGTTGAATGCAAGGTCTTCAATGGTACTCCATGAGAAACTCACCAAAAAGAAATGTAATTGAAATGTTTCATGTGGCCCCAGGTTCATGCACAAATGGCTTGTTATGGATTTATTTGGGAAAGGTCCAAAAAAATATGCATCGAAAGCTCTAATGGGGAACCAAAAAATAGGCACAAGTTGAATGCAAGGTCTTCAATGGTACTCCATGAGATACTCACCAAAAAGAAATGTAATTGAAATGTTTCATGTGGCCCCAAGTTCATGCACAAATGGCTTGTTATGGATTTATTTGGGAAAGGTCCAAAAAAATATGCATCGAAAGCTCTAATGGGGAACTAAAAAATAGGCACAAGTTGAATGCAAGGTCTTCAATGGTACTCCATGAGATACTCACCAAAAAGAAATGTAATTGAAATGTTTCATGTGGCCCCAAGTTCATGCACAAATGGCCAGTTATGGATTTATTTGGGAAAGGTCCAAAAAAATATGCATCGAAAGCTCTAATGGGGAACCAAAAAATAGGCACAAGTTGAATGCAAGGTCTTCAATGGTACTCCATGAGAAACTCACCAAAAAGAAATGTAATTGAAATGATTCATGTGGCCCCAGGTTCATGCACAAATGGCTTGTTATGGATTTATTTGGGAAAGGTCCAAAAAAATATGCATCGAAAGCTCTAATGGGGAACCAAAAAATAGGCACAAGTTGAATGCAAGGTCTTCAATGGTACTCCATGAGATACTCACCAAAAAGAAATGTAATTGAAATGTTTCATGTGGCCCCAAGTTCATGCACAAATGGCTTGTTATGGATTTATTTGGGAAAGGTCCAAAAAAATATGCATCGAAAGCTCTAATGGGGAACTAAAAAATAGGCACAAGTTGAATGCAAGGTCTTCAATGGTACTCCATGAGATACTCACCAAAAAGAAATGTAATTGAAATGTTTCATGTGGCCCCAAGTTCATGCACAAATGGCTTGTTATAGATTTATTTGGCAAAGGTCCAAAAAAATATGCATGGAAAGCTCTAATGGGGAACCAAAAAATAGGCACAAGTTGAATGCAAGGTCTTCAATGGTACTCCATGAGAAACTCACCAAAAAGAAATGTAATTGAAATGTTTCATGTGGCCCCAGGTTCATGCACAAATGGCTTGTTATGGATTTATTTGGGAAAGGTCCAAAAAAATATGCATCGAAAGCTCTAATGGGGAATCAAAAAATAGGCACAAGTTGAATGCAAGGTCTTCAATGGTACTCCATGAGATACTCACCAAAAAGAAATGTAATTGAAATGTTTCATGTGGCCCCAAGTTCATGCACAAATGGCTTGTTATGGATTTATTTGGCAAAGGTCCAAAAAAATATGCATCGAAAGCTCTAATGGGGAATCAAAAAATAGGCACAAGTTGAATGCAAGGTCTTCAATGGTACTCCATGAGATACTCACCAAAAAGAAATGTAATTGAAATGTTTCATGTGGCCCCAAGTTCATGCACAAATGGCTTGTTATAGATTTATTTGGCAAAGGTCCAAAAAAATATGCATGGAAAGCTCTAATGGGGAACCAAAAAATAGGCACAAGTTGAATGCAAGGTCTTCAATGGTACTCCATGAGAAACTCACCAAAAAGAAATGTAATTGAAGTGTTTCATGTGGCCCCATGTTCATGCACAAATGGCCAGTTATGGATTTATTTGGCAAAGGTCGAAAAAAATATGCATCAAAAGCTCTAATGGGGAACCAAAAAATAGGCACAAGTTGAATGCAAGGTCTTCAATGGTACTCCATGAGATACTCACCAAAAAGAAATGTAATTGAAATGTTTCATGTGGCCCCAAGTTCATGCACAAATGGCTTGTTATGGATTTATTTGGGAAAGGTCCAAAAAAATATGCATCGAAAGCTCTAATGGGGAACCAAAAAATAGGCACAAGTTGAATGCAAGGTCTTCAATGGTACTCCATGAGATACTCACCAAAAAGAAATGTAATTGAAATGTCTCATGTGGCCCCAGGTTCATGCACAAATGGCTTGTTATGGATTTATTTGAGAAAGGTCCAAAAAAATATGCATCGAAAGCTCTAATGGGGAATCAAAAAATAGGCACAAGTTGAATGCAAGGTCTTCAATGGTACTCCATGAGATACTCACCAAAAAGAAATGTAATTGAAATGTTTCATGTGGCCCCAAGTTCATGCACAAATGGCTTGTTATAGATTTATTTGGGAAAGGTCCAAAAAAATATGCATGGAAAGCTCTAATAGGGAACCAAAAAATAGGCACAAGTTGAATGCAAGGTCTTCAATGGTACTCCATGAGATACTCACCAAAAAGAAATGTAATTGAAATGTTTCATGTGGCCCCAAGTTCATGCACAAATGGCTTGTTATGGATTTATTTGGGAAAGGTCCAAAAAAATATGCATCGAAAGCTCTAATGGGGAACCAAAAAATAGGCACAAGTTGAATGCAAGGTCTTCAATGGTACTCCATGAGATACTCACCAAAAAGAAATGTAATTGAAATGTTTCATGTGGCCCCAAGTTCATGCACAAATGGCTTGTTATGGATTTATTTGGGAAAGGTCCAAAAAAATATGCATCGAAAGCTCTAATGGGGAACTAAAAAATAGGCACAAGTTGAATGCAAGGTCTTCAATGGTACTCCATGAGATACTCACCAAAAAGAAATGTAATTGAAATGTTTCATGTGGCCCCAAGTTCATGCACAAATGGCCAGTTATGGATTTATTTGGGAAAGGTCCAAAAAAATATGCATCGAAAGCTCTAATGGGGAACCAAAAAATAGGCACAAGTTGAATGCAAGGTCTTCAATGGTACTCCATGAGAAACTCACCAAAAAGAAATGTAATTGAAATGATTCATGTGGCCCCAGGTTCATGCACAAATGGCTTGTTATGGATTTATTTGGGAAAGGTCCAAAAAAATATGCATCGAAAGCTCTAATGGGGAACCAAAAAATAGGCACAAGTTGAATGCAAGGTCTTCAATGGTACTCCATGAGATACTCACCAAAAAGAAATGTAATTGAAATGTTTCATGTGGCCCCAAGTTCATGCACAAATGGCTTGTTATGGATTTATTTGGGAAAGGTCCAAAAAAATATGCATCGAAAGCTCTAATGGGGAATCAAAAAATAGGCACAAGTTGAATGCAAGGTCTTCAATGGTACTCCATGAGATACTCACCAAAAAGAAATGTAATTGAAATGTTTCATGTGGCCCCAAGTTCATGCACAAATGGCTTGTTATAGATTTATTTGGGAAAGGTCCAAAAAAATATGCATGGAAAGCTCTAATAGGGAACCAAAAAATAGGCACAAGTTGAATGCAAGGTCTTCAATGGTACTCCATGAGATACTCACCAAAAAGAAATGTAATTGAAATGTTTCATGTGGCCCCAAGTTCATGCACAAATGGCTTGTTATGGATTTATTTGGGAAAGGTCCAAAAAAATATGCATCGAAAGCTCTAATGGGGAACCAAAAAATAGGCACAAGTTGAATGCAAGGTCTTCAATGGTACTCCATGAGATACTCACCAAAAAGAAATGTAATTGAAATGTTTCATGTGGCCCCAAGTTCATGCACAAATGGCTTGTTATGGATTTATTTGGGAAAGGTCCAAAAAAATATGCATCGAAAGCTCTAATGGGGAACTAAAAAATAGGCACAAGTTGAATGCAAGGTCTTCAATGGTACTCCATGAGATACTCACCAAAAAGAAATGTAATTGAAATGTTTCATGTGGCCCCAAGTTCATGCACAAATGGCCAGTTATGGATTTATTTGGGAAAGGTCCAAAAAAATATGCATCGAAAGCTCTAATGGGGAACCAAAAAATAGGCACAAGTTGAATGCAAGGTCTTCAATGGTACTCCATGAGAAACTCACCAAAAAGAAATGTAATTGAAATGATTCATGTGGCCCCAGGTTCATGCACAAATGGCTTGTTATGGATTTATTTGGGAAAGGTCCAAAAAAATATGCATCGAAAGCTCTAATGGGGAACCAAAAAATAGGCACAAGTTGAATGCAAGGTCTTCAATGGTACTCCATGAGATACTCACCAAAAAGAAATGTAATTGAAATGTTTCATGTGGCCCCAAGTTCATGCACAAATGGCTTGTTATGGATTTATTTGGGAAAGGTCCAAAAAAATATGCATCGAAAGCTCTAATGGGGAACTAAAAAATAGGCACAAGTTGAATGCAAGGTCTTCAATGGTACTCCATGAGATACTCACCAAAAAGAAATGTAATTGAAATGTTTCATGTGGCCCCAAGTTCATGCACAAATGGCTTGTTATAGATTTATTTGGCAAAGGTCCAAAAAAATATGCATGGAAAGCTCTAATGGGGAACCAAAAAATAGGCACAAGTTGAATGCAAGGTCTTCAATGGTACTCCATGAGAAACTCACCAAAAAGAAATGTAATTGAAATGTTTCATGTGGCCCCAGGTTCATGCACAAATGGCTTGTTATGGATTTATTTGGGAAAGGTCCAAAAAAATATGCATCGAAAGCTCTAATGGGGAATCAAAAAATAGGCACAAGTTGAATGCAAGGTCTTCAATGGTACTCCATGAGATACTCACCAAAAAGAAATGTAATTGAAATGTTTCATGTGGCCCCAAGTTCATGCACAAATGGCTTGTTATGGATTTATTTGGGAAAGGTCCAAAAAAATATGCATCGAAAGCTCTAATGGGGAACCAAAAAATAGGCACAAGTTGAATGCAAGGTCTTCAATGGTACTCCATGAGATACTCACCAAAAAGAAATGTAATTGAAATGTTTCATGTGGCCCCAGGTTCATGCACAAATGGCTTGTTATGGATTTATTTGAGAAAGGTCCAAAAAAATATGCATCGAAAGCTCTAATGGGGAATCAAAAAATAGGCACAAGTTGAATGCAAGGTCTTCAATGGTACTCCATGAGATACTCACCAAAAAGAAATGTAATTGAAATGTTTCATGTGGCCCCAAGTTCATGCACAAATGGCTTGTTATAGATTTATTTGGGAAAGGTCCAAAAAAATATGCATGGAAAGCTCTAATAGGGAACCAAAAAATAGGCACAAGTTGAATGCAAGGTCTTCAATGGTACTCCATGAGATACTCACCAAAAAGAAATGTAATTGAAATGTTTCATGTGGCCCCAAGTTCATGCACAAATGGCTTGTTATGGATTTATTTGGGAAAGGTCCAAAAAAATATGCATCGAAAGCTCTAATGGGGAACCAAAAAATAGGCACAAGTTGAATGCAAGGTCTTCAATGGTACTCCATGAGATACTCACCAAAAAGAAATGTAATTGAAATGTTTCATGTGGCCCCAAGTTCATGCACAAATGGCTTGTTATGGATTTATTTGGGAAAGGTCCAAAAAAATATGCATCGAAAGCTCTAATGGGGAACCAAAAAATAGGCACAAGTTGAATGCAAGGTCTTCAATGGTACTCCATGAGATACTCACCAAAAAGAAATGTAATTGAAATGTTTCATGTGGCCCCAAGTTCATGCACAAATGGCTTGTTATAGATTTATTTGGGAAAGGTCCAAAAAAATATGCATCGAAAGCTCTAATGGGGAACCAAAAATAGGCACAAGTTGAATGCAAGGTCTTCAATGGTACTCCATGAGATACTCACCAAAAAGAAATGTAATTGAAATGTTTCATGTGGCCCCAAGTTCATGCACAAATGGCTTGTTATAGATTTATTTGGGAAAGGTCCAAAAAAATATGCATGGAAAGCTCTAATAGGGAACCAAAAAATAGGCACAAGTTGAATGCAAGGTCTTCAATGGTACTCCATGAGATACTCACCAAAAAGAAATGTAATTGAAATGTTTCATGTGGCCCCAAGTTCATGCACAAATTGCCAGTTATGGATTTATTTGGGAAAGGTCCAAAAAAATATGCATGGAAAGCTCTAATGGGGAACCAAAAAATAGGCACAAGTTGAATGCAAGGTCTTCAATGGTACTCCATGAGATACTCACCAAAAAGAAATGTAATTGAAATGTTTCATGTGGCCCCAAGTTCATCCACAAATGGCTTGTTATGGATTTATTTGGGAAAGGTCCAAAAAAATATGCATCGAAAGCTCTAATGGGGAACCAAAAAATAGGCACAAGTTGAATGCAAGGTCTTCAATGGTACTCCATGAGATACTCACCAAAAAGAAATGTAATTGAAATGTTTCATGTGGCCCCAAGTTCATGCACAAATGGCTTGTTATGGATTTAATTGGGAAAGGTCCAAAAAAATATGCATCGAAAGCTCTAATGGGGAATCAAAAAATAGGCACAAGTTGAATGCAAGGTCTTCAATGGTACTCCATGAGATACTCACCAAAAAGAAATGTAATTGAAATGTTTCA
The DNA here is from genome assembly GCA_950106755.1 of Climacium dendroides. Classification (NCBI taxonomy): domain Eukaryota; kingdom Viridiplantae; phylum Streptophyta; class Bryopsida; order Hypnales; family Climaciaceae; genus Climacium; species Climacium dendroides. The sequence goes on along the minus strand of OX467082.1, from coordinate 23,914,328 downwards.
TGTGGCCCCAGGTTCATGCACAAATGGCTTGTTATGGATTTATTTGGGAAAGGTCCAAAAAAATATGCATCGAAAGCTCTAATGGGGAACCAAAAAATAGGCACAAGTTGAATGCAAGGTCTTCAATGGTACTCCATGAGATACTCACCAAAAAGAAATGTAATTGAAATGTTTCATGTGGCCCCAAGTTCATGCACAAATGGCTTGTTATGGATTTATTTGGGAAAGGTCCAAAAAAATATGCATCGAAAGCTCTAATGGGGAATCAAAAAATAGGCACAAGTTGAATGCAAGGTCTTCAATGGTACTCCATGAGATACTCACCAAAAAGAAATGTAATTGAAATGTTTCATGTGGCCCCAAGTTCATGCACAAATGGCTTGTTATAGATTTATTTGGCAAAGGTCCAAAAAAATATGCATGGAAAGCTCTAATGGGGAACCAAAAAATAGGCACAAGTTGAATGCAAGGTCTTCAATGGTACTCCATGAGAAACTCACCAAAAAGAAATGTAATTGAAATGTTTCATGTGGCCCCAGGTTCATGCACAAATGGCTTGTTATGGATTTATTTGGGAAAGGTCCAAAAAAATATGCATCGAAAGCTCTAATGGGGAATCAAAAAATAGGCACAAGTTGAATGCAAGGTCTTCAATGGTACTCCATGAGATATTCACCAAAAAGAAATGTAATTGAAATGTTTCATGTGGCCCCAAGTTCATGCACAAATGGCTTGTTATAGATTTATTTGGCAAAGGTCCAAAAAAATATGCATGGAAAGCTCTAATGGGGAATCAAAAAATAGGCACAAGTTGAATGCAAGGTCTTCAATGGTACTCCATGAGAAACTCACCAAAAAGAAATGTAATTGAAATGTTTCATGTGGCCCCAGGTTCATGCACAAATGGCTTGTTATGGATTTATTTGGGAAAGGTCCAAAAAAATATGCATCGAAAGCTCTAATGGGGAATCAAAAAATAGGCACAAGTTGAATGCAAGGTCTTCAATGGTACTCCATGAGATACTCACCAAAAAGAAATGTAATTGAAATGTCTCATGTGGCCGCATGTTCATGCACAAATGGCTTGTCATGGATTTATTTGGGAAAGGTCCAAAAAAATATGCATCGAAAGCTCTAATGGGGAACCAAAAAATAGGCACAAGTTGAATGCAAGGTCTTCAATGGTACTCCATGAGATACTCACCAAAAAGAAATGTAATTGAAATGTTTCATGTGGCCCCAAGTTCATGCACAAATGGCTTGTTATGGATTTATTTGGGAAAGGTCCAAAAAAATATGCATCGAAAGCTCTAATGGGGAACCAAAAAATAGGCACAAGTTGAATGCAAGGTCTTCAATGGTACTCCATGAGATACTCACCAAAAAGAAATGTAATTGAAATGTTTCATGTGGCCCCAAGTTCATGCACAAATGGCTTGTTATGGATTTATTTGAGAAAGGTCCAAAAAAATATGCATCGAAAGCTCTAATGGGGAATCAAAAAATAGGCACAAGTTGAATGCAAGGTCTTCAATGGTACTCCATGAGATACTCACCAAAAAGAAATGTAATTGAAATGTTTCATGTGGCCCCAGGTTCATGCACAAATGGCTTGTTATGGATTTATTTGGGAAAGGTCCAAAAAAATATGCATCGAAAGCTCTAATGGGGAATCAAAAAATAGGCACAAGTTGAATGCAAGGTCTTCAATGGTACTCCATGAGATACTCACCAAAAAGAAATGTAATTGAAATGTTTCATGTGGCCCCAAGTTCATGCACAAATGGCTTGTTATGGATTTATTTGGGAAAGGTCCAAAAAAATATGCATCGAAAGCTCTAATGGGGAATCAAAAAATAGGCACAAGTTGAATGCAAGGTCTTCAATGGTACTCCATGAGATACTCACCAAAAAGAAATGTAATTGAAATGTTTCATGTGGCCCCAGGTTCATGCACAAATGGCTTGTTATGGATTTATTTGGGAAAGGTCCAAAAAAATATGCATGGAAAGCTCTAATGGGGAACCAAAAAATAGGCACAAGTTGAATGCAAGGTCTTCAATGGTACTCCATGAGATACTCACCAAAAAGAAATGTAATTGAAATGTTTCATGTGGCCCCAAGTTCATGCACAAATGGCTTGTTATGGATTTATTTGGGAAAGGTCCAAAAAAATATGCATCGAAAGCTCTAATGGGGAACCAAAAAATAGGCACAAGTTGAATGCAAGGTCTTCAATGGTACTCCATGAGATACTCACCAAAAAGAAATGTAATTGAAATGTTTCATGTGGCCCCAAGTTCATGCACAAATGGCTTGTTATGGATTTATTTGAGAAAGGTCCAAAAAAATATGCATCGAAAGCTCTAATGGGGAATCAAAAAATAGGCACAAGTTGAATGCAAGGTCTTCAATGGTACTCCATGAGATACTCACCAAAAAGAAATGTAATTGAAATGTTTCATGTGGCCCCAGGTTCATGCACAAATGGCTTGTTATGGATTTATTTGGGAAAGGTCCAAAAAAATATGCATGGAAAGCTCTAATGGGGAACCAAAAAATAGGCACAAGTTGAATGCAAGGTCTTCAATGGTACTCCATGAGATACTCACCAAAAAGAAATGTAATTGAAATGTTTCATGTGGCCCCAAGTTCATGCACAAATGGCTTGTTATGGATTTATTTGGGAAAGGTCCAAAAAAATATGCATCGAAAGCTCTAATGGGGAATCAAAAAATAGGCACAAGTTGAATGCAAGGTCTTCAATGGTACTCCATGAGATACTCACCAAAAAGAAATGTAATTGAAATGTTTCATGTGGCCCCAAGTTCATGCACAAATGGCTTGTTATAGATTTATTTGGCAAAGGTCCAAAAAAATATGCATGGAAAGCTCTAATGGGGAACCAAAAAATAGGCACAAGTTGAATGCAAGGTCTTCAATGGTACTCCATGAGAAACTCACCAAAAAGAAATGTAATTGAAATGTTTCATGTGGCCCCAGGTTCATGCACAAATGGCTTGTTATGGATTTATTTGGGAAAGGTCCAAAAAAATATGCATCGAAAGCTCTAATGGGGAATCAAAAAATAGGCACAAGTTGAATGCAAGGTCTTCAATGGTACTCCATGAGATATTCACCAAAAAGAAATGTAATTGAAATGTTTCATGTGGCCCCAAGTTCATGCACAAATGGCTTGTTATGGATTTATTTGGGAAAGGTCCAAAAAAATATGCATCGAAAGCTCTAATGGGGAATCAAAAAATAGGCACAAGTTGAATGCAAGGTCTTCAATGGTACTCCATGAGATACTCACCAAAAAGAAATGTAATTGAAATGTTTCATGTGGCCCCAAGTTCATGCACAAATGGCTTGTTATGGATTTATTTGGGAAAGGTCCAAAAAAATATGCATCGAAAGCTCTAATGGGGAACCAAAAAATAGGCACAAGTTGAATGCAAGGTCTTCAATGGTACTCCATGAGATACTCACCAAAAAGAAATGTAATTGAAATGTTTCATGTGGCCCCAGGTTCATGCACAAATGGCTTGTTATGGATTTATTTGAGAAAGGTCCAAAAAAATATGCATCGAAAGCTCTAATGGGGAATCAAAAAATAGGCACAAGTTGAATGCAAGGTCTTCAATGGTACTCCATGAGATACTCACCAAAAAGAAATGTAATTGAAATGTTTCATGTGGCCCCAAGTTCATGCACAAATGGCTTGTTATAGATTTATTTGGGAAAGGTCCAAAAAAATATGCATGGAAAGCTCTAATAGGGAACCAAAAAATAGGCACAAGTTGAATGCAAGGTCTTCAATGGTACTCCATGAGATACTCACCAAAAAGAAATGTAATTGAAATGTTTCATGTGGCCCCAAGTTCATGCACAAATGGCTTGTTATGGATTTATTTGGGAAAGGTCCAAAAAAATATGCATCGAAAGCTCTAATGGGGAATCAAAAAATAGGCACAAGTTGAATGCAAGGTCTTCAATGGTACTCCATGAGATACTCACCAAAAAGAAATGTAATTGAAATGTTTCATGTGGCCCCAGGTTCATGCACAAATGGCTTGTTATGGATTTATTTGGGAAAGGTCCAAAAAAATATGCATCGAAAGCTCTAATGGGGAACCAAAAAATAGGCACAAGTTGAATGCAAGGTCTTCAATGGTACTCCATGAGATACTCACCAAAAAGAAATGTAATTGAAATGTTTCATGTGGCCCCAAGTTCATGCACAAATGGCTTGTTATGGATTTATTTGGGAAAGGTCCAAAAAAATATGCATCGAAAGCTCTAATGGGGAACCAAAAAATAGGCACAAGTTGAATGCAAGGTCTTCAATGGTACTCCATGAGATACTCACCAAAAAGAAATGTAATTGAAATGTTTCATGTGGCCCCAAGTTCATGCACAAATGGCTTGTTATGGATTTATTTGGGAAAGGTCCAAAAAAATATGCATCGAAAGCTCTAATGGGGAACCAAAAAATAGGCACAAGTTGAATGCAAGGTCTTCAATGGTACTCCATGAGATACTCACCAAAAAGAAATGTAATTGAAATGATTCATGTGGCCCCAGGTTCATGCACAAATGGCTTGTTATGGATTTATTTGGGAAAGGTCCAAAAAAATATGCATCGAAAGCTCTAATGGGGAACCAAAAAATAGGCACAAGTTGAATGCAAGGTCTTCAATGGTACTCCATGAGATACTCACCAAAAAGAAATGTAATTGAAATGTTTCATGTGGCCCCAAGTTCATGCACAAATGGCCAGTTATGGATTTATTTGGGAAAGGTCCAAAAAAATATGCATGGAAAGCTCTAATGGGGAACCAAAAAATAGGCACAAGTTGAATGCAAGGTCTTCAATGGTACTCCATGAGATACTCACCAAAAAGAAATGTAATTGAAATGTTTCATGTGGCCCCAAGTTCATCCACAAATGGCTTGTTATGGATTTATTTGGGAAAGGTCCAAAAAAATATGCATCGAAAGCTCTAATGGGGAACCAAAAAATAGGCACAAGTTGAATGCAAGGTCTTCAATGGTACTCCATGAGATACTCACCAAAAAGAAATGTAATTGAAATGTTTCATGTGGCCCCAAGTTCATGCACAAATGGCTTGTTATGGATTTAATTGGGAAAGGTCCAAAAAAATATGCATCGAAAGCTCTAATGGGGAATCAAAAAATAGGCACAAGTTGAATGCAAGGTCTTCAATGGTACTCCATGAGATACTCACCAAAAAGAAATGTAATTGAAATGTTTCATGTGGCCCCAGGTTCATGCACAAATGGCTTGTTATGGATTTATTTGGGAAAGGTCCAAAAAAATATGCATCGAAAGCTCTAATGGGGAACCAAAAAATAGGCACAAGTTGAATGCAAGGTCTTCAATGGTACTCCATGAGATACTCACCAAAAAGAAATGTAATTGAAATGTTTCATGTGGCCCCAAGTTCATGCACAAATGGCTTGTTATGGATTTATTTGGGAAAGGTCCAAAAAAATATGCATCGAAAGCTCTAATGGGGAATCAAAAAATAGGCACAAGTTGAATGCAAGGTCTTCAATGGTACTCCATGAGATACTCACCAAAAAGAAATGTAATTGAAATGTTTCATGTGGCCCCAAGTTCATGCACAAATGGCTTGTTATAGATTTATTTGGCAAAGGTCCAAAAAAATATGCATGGAAAGCTCTAATGGGGAATCAAAAAATAGGCACAAGTTGAATGCAAGGTCTTCAATGGTACTCCATGAGATACTCACCAAAAAGAAATGTAATTGAAATGTTTCATGTGGCCCCAGGTTCATGCACAAATGGCTTGTTATGGATTTATTTGGGAAAGGTCCAAAAAAATATGCATCGAAAGCTCTAATGGGGAACCAAAAAATAGGCACAAGTTGAATGCAAGGTCTTCAATGGTACTCCATGAGATACTCACCAAAAAGAAATGTAATTGAAATGTTTCATGTGGCCCCAAGTTCATGCACAAATGGCTTGTTATGGATTTATTTGGGAAAGGTCCAAAAAAATATGCATCGAAAGCTCTAATGGGGAATCAAAAAATAGGCACAAGTTGAATGCAAGGTCTTCAATGGTACTCCATGAGATACTCACCAAAAAGAAATGTAATTGAAATGTTTCATGTGGCCCCAAGTTCATGCACAAATGGCTTGTTATAGATTTATTTGGCAAAGGTCCAAAAAAATATGCATGGAAAGCTCTAATGGGGAACCAAAAAATAGGCACAAGTTGAATGCAAGGTCTTCAATGGTACTCCATGAGATACTCACCAAAAAGAAATGTAATTGAAATGTTTCATGTGGCCCCAAGTTCATGCACAAATGGCTTGTTATAGATTTATTTGGCAAAGGTCCAAAAAAATATGCATGGAAAGCTCTAATGGGGAACCAAAAAATAGGCACAAGTTGAATGCAAGGTCTTCAATGGTACTCCATGAGAAACTCACCAAAAAGAAATGTAATTGAAATGTTTCATGTGGCCCCAGGTTCATGCACAAATGGCTTGTTATGGATTTATTTGGGAAAGGTCCAAAAAAATATGCATCGAAAGCTCTAATGGGGAATCAAAAAATAGGCACAAGTTGAATGCAAGGTCTTCAATGGTACTCCATGAGATATTCACCAAAAAGAAATGTAATTGAAATGTTTCATGTGGCCCCAAGTTCATGCACAAATGGCTTGTTATAGATTTATTTGGCAAAGGTCCAAAAAAATATGCATGGAAAGCTCTAATGGGGAATCAAAAAATAGGCACAAGTTGAATGCAAGGTCTTCAATGGTACTCCATGAGAAACTCACCAAAAAGAAATGTAATTGAAATGTTTCATGTGGCCCCAGGTTCATGCACAAATGGCTTGTTATGGATTTATTTGGGAAAGGTCCAAAAAAATATGCATCGAAAGCTCTAATGGGGAACCAAAAAATAGGCACAAGTTGAATGCAAGGTCTTCAATGGTACTCCATGAGATACTCACCAAAAAGAAATGTAATTGAAATGTTTCATGTGGCCCCAAGTTCATGCACAAATGGCTTGTTATGGATTTATTTGGGAAAGGTCCAAAAAAATATGCATCGAAAGCTCTAATGGGGAACCAAAAAATAGGCACAAGTTGAATGCAAGGTCTTCAATGGTACTCCATGAGATACTCACCAAAAAGAAATGTAATTGAAATGTTTCATGTGGCCCCAAGTTCATGCACAAATGGCTTGTTATGGATTTATTTGGGAAAGGTCCAAAAAAATATGCATCGAAAGCTCTAATGGGGAATCAAAAAATAGGCACAAGTTGAATGCAAGGTCTTCAATGGTACTCCATGAGATACTCACCAAAAAGAAATGTAATTGAAATGTTTCATGTGGCCCCAAGTTCATGCACAAATGGCTTGTTATAGATTTATTTGGCAAAGGTCCAAAAAAATATGCATGGAAAGCTCTAATGGGGAATCAAAAAATAGGCACAAGTTGAATGCAAGGTCTTCAATGGTACTCCATGAGATACTCACCAAAAAGAAATGTAATTGAAATGTTTCATGTGGCCCCAGGTTCATGCACAAATGGCTTGTTATGGATTTATTTGGGAAAGGTCCAAAAAAATATGCATCGAAAGCTCTAATGGGGAACCAAAAAATAGGCACAAGTTGAATGCAAGGTCTTCAATGGTACTCCATGAGATACTCACCAAAAAGAAATGTAATTGAAATGTTTCATGTGGCCCCAAGTTCATGCACAAATGGCTTGTTATGGATTTATTTGGGAAAGGTCCAAAAAAATATGCATCGAAAGCTCTAATGGGGAATCAAAAAATAGGCACAAGTTGAATGCAAGGTCTTCAATGGTACTCCATGAGATACTCACCAAAAAGAAATGTAATTGAAATGTTTCATGTGGCCCCAAGTTCATGCACAAATGGCTTGTTATAGATTTATTTGGCAAAGGTCCAAAAAAATATGCATGGAAAGCTCTAATGGGGAACCAAAAAATAGGCACAAGTTGAATGCAAGGTCTTCAATGGTACTCCATGAGATACTCACCAAAAAGAAATGTAATTGAAATGTTTCATGTGGCCCCAAGTTCATGCACAAATGGCTTGTTATAGATTTATTTGGCAAAGGTCCAAAAAAATATGCATGGAAAGCTCTAATGGGGAACCAAAAAATAGGCACAAGTTGAATGCAAGGTCTTCAATGGTACTCCATGAGAAACTCACCAAAAAGAAATGTAATTGAAATGTTTCATGTGGCCCCAGGTTCATGCACAAATGGCTTGTTATGGATTTATTTGGGAAAGGTCCAAAAAAATATGCATCGAAAGCTCTAATGGGGAATCAAAAAATAGGCACAAGTTGAATGCAAGGTCTTCAATGGTACTCCATGAGATATTCACCAAAAAGAAATGTAATTGAAATGTTTCATGTGGCCCCAAGTTCATGCACAAATGGCTTGTTATAGATTTATTTGGCAAAGGTCCAAAAAAATATGCATGGAAAGCTCTAATGGGGAATCAAAAAATAGGCACAAGTTGAATGCAAGGTCTTCAATGGTACTCCATGAGAAACTCACCAAAAAGAAATGTAATTGAAATGTTTCATGTGGCCCCAGGTTCATGCACAAATGGCTTGTTATGGATTTATTTGGGAAAGGTCCAAAAAAATATGCATCGAAAGCTCTAATGGGGAATCAAAAAATAGGCACAAGTTGAATGCAAGGTCTTCAATGGTACTCCATGAGATACTCACCAAAAAGAAATGTAATTGAAATGTCTCATGTGGCCGCATGTTCATGCACAAATGGCTTGTCATGGATTTATTTGGGAAAGGTCCAAAAAAATATGCATCGAAAGCTCTAATGGGGAACCAAAAAATAGGCACAAGTTGAATGCAAGGTCTTCAATGGTACTCCATGAGATACTCACCAAAAAGAAATGTAATTGAAATGTTTCATGTGGCCCCAAGTTCATGCACAAATGGCTTGTTATGGATTTATTTGGGAAAGGTCCAAAAAAATATGCATCGAAAGCTCTAATGGGGAACCAAAAAATAGGCACAAGTTGAATGCAAGGTCTTCAATGGTACTCCATGAGATACTCACCAAAAAGAAATGTAATTGAAATGTTTCATGTGGCCCCAAGTTCATGCACAAATGGCTTGTTATGGATTTATTTGAGAAAGGTCCAAAAAAATATGCATCGAAAGCTCTAATGGGGAATCAAAAAATAGGCACAAGTTGAATGCAAGGTCTTCAATGGTACTCCATGAGATACTCACCAAAAAGAAATGTAATTGAAATGTTTCATGTGGCCCCAGGTTCATGCACAAATGGCTTGTTATGGATTTATTTGGGAAAGGTCCAAAAAAATATGCATCGAAAGCTCTAATGGGGAATCAAAAAATAGGCACAAGTTGAATGCAAGGTCTTCAATGGTACTCCATGAGATACTCACCAAAAAGAAATGTAATTGAAATGTTTCATGTGGCCCCAAGTTCATGCACAAATGGCTTGTTATGGATTTATTTGGGAAAGGTCCAAAAAAATATGCATCGAAAGCTCTAATGGGGAATCAAAAAATAGGCACAAGTTGAATGCAAGGTCTTCAATGGTACTCCATGAGATACTCACCAAAAAGAAATGTAATTGAAATGTTTCATGTGGCCCCAGGTTCATGCACAAATGGCTTGTTATGGATTTATTTGGGAAAGGTCCAAAAAAATATGCATCGAAAGCTCTAATGGGGAACCAAAAAATAGGCACAAGTTGAATGCAAGGTCTTCAATGGTACTCCATGAGATACTCACCAAAAAGAAATGTAATTGAAATGTTTCATGTGGCCCCAAGTTCATGCACAAATGGCTTGTTATGGATTTATTTGGGAAAGGTCCAAAAAAATATGCATTGAAAGCTCTAATGGGGAACCAAAAAATAGGCACAAGTTGAATGCAAGGTCTTCAATGGTACTCCATGAGATACTCACCAAAAAGAAATGTAATTGAAATGTTTCATGTGGCCCCAAGTTCATGCACAAATGGCTTGTTATGGATTTATTTGAGAAAGGTCCAAAAAAATATGCATCGAAAGCTCTAATGGGGAATCAAAAAATAGGCACAAGTTGAATGCAAGGTCTTCAATGGTACTCCATGAGATACTCACCAAAAAGAAATGTAATTGAAATGTTTCATGTGGCCCCAAGTTCATGCACAAATGGCCAGTTATGGATTTATTTGGGAAAGGTCCAAAAAAATATGCATGGAAAGCTCTAATGGGGAACCAAAAAATAGGCACAAGTTGAATGCAAGGTCTTCAATGGTACTCCATGAGATACTCACCAAAAAGAAATGTAATTGAAATGTTTCATGTGGCCCCAAGTTCATGCACAAATGGCTTGTTATGGATTTATTTGGGAAAGGTCCAAAAAAATATGCATCGAAAGCTCTAATGGGGAACCAAAAAATAGGCACAAGTTGAATGCAAGGTCTTCAATGGTACTCCATGAGATACTCACCAAAAAGAAATGTAATTGAAATGTTTCATGTGGCCCCAAGTTCATGCACAAATGGCTTGTTATGGATTTATTTGAGAAAGGTCCAAAAAAATATGCATCGAAAGCTCTAATGGGGAATCAAAAAATAGGCACAAGTTGAATGCAAGGTCTTCAATGGTACTCCATGAGATACTCACCAAAAAGAAATGTAATTGAAATGTTTCATGTGGCCCCAAGTTCATGCACAAATGGCTTGTTATAGATTTATTTGGCAAAGGTCCAAAAAAATATGCATGGAAAGCTCTAATGGGGAACCAAAAAATAGGCACAAGTTGAATGCAAGGTCTTCAATGGTACTCCATGAGAAACTCACCAAAAAGAAATGTAATTGAAATGTTTCATGTGGCCCCAGGTTCATGCACAAATGGCTTGTTATGGATTTATTTGGGAAAGGTCCAAAAAAATATGCATCGAAAGCTCTAATGGGGAATCAAAAAATAGGCACAAGTTGAATGCAAGGTCTTCAATGGTACTCCATGAGATATTCACCAAAAAGAAATGTAATTGAAATGTTTCATGTGGCCCCAAGTTCATGCACAAATGGCTTGTTATAGATTTATTTGGCAAAGGTCCAAAAAAATATGCATGGAAAGCTCTAATGGGGAACCAAAAAATAGGCACAAGTTGAATGCAAGGTCTTCAATGGTACTCCATGGGAAACTCACCAAAAAGAAATGTAATTGAAATGTTTCATGTGGCCCCAGGTTCATGCACAAATGGCTTGTTATGGATTTATTTGGGAAAGGTCCAAAAAAATATGCATCGAAAGCTCTAATGGGGAATCAAAAAATAGGCACAAGTTGAATGCAAGGTCTTCAATGGTACTCCATGAGATACTCACCAAAAAGAAATGTAATTGAAATGTTTCATGTGGCCGCATGTTCATGCACAAATGGCTTGTTATGGATTTATTTGGGAAAGGTCCAAAAAAATATGCATGGAAAGCTCTAATGGGGAACCAAAAAATAGGCACAAGTTGAATGCAAGGTCTTCAATGGTACTCCATGAGAAACTCACCAAAAAGAAATGTAATTGAAATGTTTCATGTGGCCCCAGGTTCATGCACAAATGGCTTGTTATGGATTTATTTGGGAAAGGTCCAAAAAAATATGCATCGAAAGCTCTAATGGGGAATCAAAAAATAGGCACAAGTTGAATGCAAGGTCTTCAATGGTACTCCATGAGATACTCACCAAAAAGAAATGTAATTGAAATGTTTCATGTGGCCCCAAGTTCATGCACAAATGGCTTGTTATGGATTTATTTGGGAAAGGTCCAAAAAAATATGCATCGAAAGCTCTAATGGGGAACCAAAAAATAGGCACAAGTTGAATGCAAGGTCTTCAATGGTACTCCATGAGATACTCACCAAAAAGAAATGTAATTGAAATGTTTCATGTGGCCCCAAGTTCATGCACAAATGGCTTGTTATGGATTTATTTGGGAAAGGTCCAAAAAAATATGCATCGAAAGCTCTAATGGGGAATCAAAAAATAGGCACAAGTTGAATGCAAGGTCTTCAATGGTACTCCATGAGATACTCACCAAAAAGAAATGTAATTGAAATGTTTCATGTGGCCCCAAGTTCATGCACAAATGGCTTGTTATGGATTTATTTGAGAAAGGTCCAAAAAAATATGCATCGAAAGCTCTAATGGGGAATCAAAAAATAGGCACAAGTTGAATGCAAGGTCTTCAATGGTAATCCATGAGATACTCACCAAAAAGAAATGTAATTGAAATGTTTCATGTGGCCCCAAGTTCATGCACAAATGGCTTGTTATAGATTTATTTGGCAAAGGTCCAAAAAAATATGCATGGAAAGCTCTAATGGGGAACCAAAAAATAGGCACAAGTTGAATGCAAGGTCTTCAATGGTACTCCATGAGAAACTCACCAAAAAGAAATGTAATTGAAATGTTTCATGTGGCCCCAGGTTCATGCACAAATGGCTTGTTATGGATTTATTTGGGAAAGGTCCAAAAAAATATGCATCGAAAGCTCTAATGGGGAATCAAAAAATAGGCACAAGTTGAATGCAAGGTCTTCAATGGTACTCCATGAGATATTCACCAAAAAGAAATGTAATTGAAATGTTTCATGTGGCCCCAAGTTCATGCACAAATGGCTTGTTATAGATTTATTTGGCAAAGGTCCAAAAAAATATGCATGGAAAGCTCTAATGGGGAACCAAAAAATAGGCACAAGTTGAATGCAAGGTCTTCAATGGTACTCCATGGGAAACTCACCAAAAAGAAATGTAATTGAAATGTTTCATGTGGCCCCAGGTTCATGCACAAATGGCTTGTTATGGATTTATTTGGGAAAGGTCCAAAAAAATATGCATCGAAAGCTCTAATGGGGAATCAAAAAATAGGCACAAGTTGAATGCAAGGTCTTCAATGGTACTCCATGAGATACTCACCAAAAAGAAATGTAATTGAAATGTTTCATGTGGCCGCATGTTCATGCACAAATGGCTTGTTATGGATTTATTTGGGAAAGGTCCAAAAAAATATGCATGGAAAGCTCTAATGGGGAACCAAAAAATAGGCACAAGTTGAATGCAAGGTCTTCAATGGTACTCCATGAGAAACTCACCAAAAAGAAATGTAATTGAAATGTTTCATGTGGCCCCAGGTTCATGCACAAATGGCTTGTTATGGATTTATTTGGGAAAGGTCCAAAAAAATATGCATCGAAAGCTCTAATGGGGAATCAAAAAATAGGCACAAGTTGAATGCAAGGTCTTCAATGGTACTCCATGAGATACTCACCAAAAAGAAATGTAATTGAAATGTTTCATGTGGCCCCAAGTTCATGCACAAATGGCTTGTTATGGATTTATTTGGGAAAGGTCCAAAAAAATATGCATCGAAAGCTCTAATGGGGAACCAAAAAATAGGCACAAGTTGAATGCAAGGTCTTCAATGGTACTCCATGAGATACTCACCAAAAAGAAATGTAATTGAAATGTTTCATGTGGCCCCAAGTTCATGCACAAATGGCTTGTTATGGATTTATTTGGGAAAGGTCCAAAAAAATATGCATGGAAAGCTCTAATGGGGAATCAAAAAATAGGCACAAGTTGAATGCAAGGTCTTCAATGGTACTCCATGAGATACTCACCAAAAAGAAATGTAATTGAAATGTTTCATGTGGCCCCAGGTTCATGCACAAATGGCTTGTTATGGATTTATTTGGGAAAGGTCCAAAAAAATATGCATCGAAAGCTCTAATGGGGAATCAAAAAATAGGCACAAGTTGAATGCAAGGTCTTCAATGGTACTCCATGAGATATTCACCAAAAAGAAATGTAATTGAAATGTTTCATGTGGCCCCAAGTTCATGCACAAATGGCTTGTTATAGATTTATTTGGCAAAGGTCCAAAAAAATATGCATGGAAAGCTCTAATGGGGAACCAAAAAATTGGCACAAGTTGAATGCAAGGTCTTCAATGGTACTCCATGAGATATTCACCAAAAAGAAATGTAATTGAAATGTTTCATGTGGCCCCAGGTTCATGCACAAATGGCCTGTTATGGATTTATTTGGCAAAGGTTCAAAAGAATATGCATCGAAAGCTCTAATGGGGAACCAAAAAATTGGCACAAGTTGAATGCAAGGTCTTCAATGGTACTCCATGAGAAACTCACCAAAAAGAAATGTAATTGAAGTGTTTCATGTGGCCCCATGTTCATGCACAAATGGCCAGTTATGGATTTATTTGGCAAAGGTCCAAAAAAATATGCATGGAAAGCTCTAATGGGGAACCAAAAAATAGGCACAAGTTGAATGCAAGGTCTTCAATGGTACTCCATGAGAAACTCACCAAAAAGAAATGTAATTGAAATGTTTCATGTGGCCCCAGGTTCATGCACAAATGGCTTGTTATGGATTTATTTGGGAAAGGTCCAAAAAAATATGCATGGAAAGCTCTAATGGGGAATCAAAAAATAGGCACAAGTTGAATGCAAGGTCTTCAATGGTACTCCATGAGATATTCACCAAAAAGAAATGTAATTGAAATGTTTCATGTGGCCCCAAGTTCATGCACAAATGGCTTGTTATAGATTTATTTGGCAAAGGTCCAAAAAAATATGCATGGAAAGCTCTAATGGGGAACCAAAAAATTGGCACAAGTTGAATGCAAGGTCTTCAATGGTACTCCATGAGAAACTCACCAAAAAGAAATGTAATTGAAATGTTTCATGTGGCCCCAGGTTCATGCACAAATGGCCTTTTATGGATTTATTTGGCAAAGGTTCAAAAGAATATGCATCGAAAGCTCTAATGGGGAACCAAAAAATTGGCACAAGTTGAATGCAAGGTCTTCAATGGTACTCCATGAGAAACTCACCAAAAAGAAATGTAATTGAAGTGTTTCATGTGGCCCCATGTTCATGCACAAATGGCCAGTTATGGATTTATTTGGCAAAGGTCCAAAAAAATATGCATGGAAAGCTCTAATGGGGAACCAAAAAATAGGCACAAGTTGAATGCAAGGTCTTCAATGGTACTCCATGAGAAACTCACCAAAAAGAAATGTAATTGAAATGTTTCATGTGGCCCCAGGTTCATGCACAAATGGCCTATTATGTATTTATTTGGCAAAGGTTCAAAAGAATATGCATCGAAAGCTCTAATGGGGAACCAAAAAATTGGCACAAGTTGAATGCAAGGTCTTCAATGGTACTCCATGAGAAACTCACCAAAAAGAAATGTAATTGAAGTGTTTCATGTGGCCCCATGTTCATGCACAAATGGCCAGTTATGGATTTATTTGGCAAAGGTCCAAAAAAATATGCATCAAAAGCTCTAATGGGGAACCAAAAAATAGGCACAAGTTGAATGCAAGGTCTTCAATGGTACTCCATGAGAAACTCACCAAAAAGAAATGTAATTGAAATGTTTCATGTGGCCCCAGGTTCATGCACAAATGGCTTGTTATGGATTTATTTGGGAAAGGTCCAAAAAAATATGCATGGAAAGCTCTAATGGGGAATCAAAAAATAGGCACAAGTTGAATGCAAGGTCTTCAATGGTACTCCATGAGATATTCACCAAAAAGAAATGTAATTGAAATGTTTCATGTGGCCCCAAGTTCATGCACAAATGGCTTGTTATGGATTTATTTGGGAAAGGTCCAAAAAAATATGCATCGAAAGCTCTAATGGGGAAGCAAAAAATAGGCACAAGTTGAATGCAAGGTCTTCAATGGTACTCCATGAGATACTCACGAAAAAGAAATGTAATTGAAATCTTTCATGTGGCCCCAAGTTCATGCACAAATGGCTTGTTATAGATTTATTTGGCAAAGGTCCAAAAAAATATGCATGGAAAGCTCTAATGGGGAACCAAAAAATTGGCACAAGTTGAATGCAAGGTCTTCAATGGTACTCCATGAGAAACTCACCAAAAAGAAATGTAATTGAAATGTTTCATGTGGCCCCAGGTTCATGCACAAATGGCCTGTTATGGATTTATTTGGCAAAGGTTCAAAAGAATATGCATCGAAAGCTCTAATGGGGAACCAAAAAATTGGCACAAGTTGAATGCAAGGTCTTCAATGGTACTCCATGAGAAACTCACCAAAAAGAAATGTAATTGAAGTGTTTCATGTGGCCCCATGTTCATGCACAAATGGCCAGTTATGGATTTATTTGGCAAAGGTCGAAAAAAATATGCATCAAAAGCTCTAATGGGGAACCAAAAAATAGGCACAAGTTGAATGCAAGGTCTTCAATGGTACTCCATGAGATACTCACCAAAAAGAAATGTAATTGAAATGTTTCATGTGGGCCCAAGTTCATGCACAAATGGCTTGTTATGGATTTATTTGGGAAAGGTCCAAAAAAATATGCATCGAAAGCTCTAATGGGGAACCAAAAAATAGGCACAAGTTGAATGCAAGGTCTTCAATGGTACTCCATGGGAAACTCACCAAAAAGAAATGTAATTGAAATGTTTCATGTGGCCCCAGGTTCATGCACAAATGGCTTGTTATGGATTTATTTGGGAAAGGTCCAAAAAAATATGCATCGAAAGCTCTAATGGGGAATCAAAAAATAGGCACAAGTTGAATGCAAGGTCTTCAATGGTACTCCATGAGATACTCACCAAAACGAAATGTAATTGAAATGTTTCATGTGGCCCCAAGTTCATGCACAAATGGCTTGTTATGGATTTATTTGAGAAAGGTCCAAAAAAATATGCATCGAAAGCTCTAATGGGGAATCAAAAAATAGGCACAAGTTGAATGCAAGGTCTTCAATGGTACTCCATGAGATACTCACCAAAACGAAATGTAATTGAAATGTTTCATGTGGCCCCAAGTTCATGCACAAATGGCTTGTTATGGATTTATTTGGGAAAGGTCCAAAAAAATATGCATCGAAAGCTCTAATGGGGAATCAAAAAATAGGTACAAGTTGAATGCAAGGTCTTCAATGGTACTCCATGAGAAACTCACCAAAAAGAAATGTAATTGAAGTGTTTCATGTGGCCCCATGTTCATGCACAAATGGCCAGTTACGGATTTATTTGGCAAAGGTCGAAAAAAATATGCATCAAAAGCTCTAATGGGGAACCAAAAAATAGGCACAAGTTGAATGCAAGGTCTTCAATGGTACTCCATGAGAAACTCACCAAAAAGAAATGTAATTGAAATGTTTCATGTGGACGGATGTTCATGCAGAAATGGCCAGTTATGGATTTATTTGGCAAAGGTCCAAAAAAATATGCATCGAAAGCTCTAATGGTGAACCTAAAAATAGGCACAAGTTGAATGCAAGGTCTTCAATGGTACTCCATGAGAAACTCACCAAAAAGAAATGTAATTGAAATGTTTCATGTGGCCGCATGTTCATGCACAAATGGCTTGTTATGGATTTATTTTGGGAGAGGTCCAAAAAAATATGCATCGAAAGCTCTAATGGGGAACCAAAAAATAGGCACAAGTTGAATGCAAGGTCTTCAATAGTACTCCATGAGAAACTCACCAAAAAGAAATGTAATTGAAATGTTTCATGTGGCCCCAAGTTCATGCACAAATGGCCAGTTATGGATTTATTTGGCAAAGGTCCAAAAAAATATGCATCGAAAGCTCTAATGGTGAACCTAAAAATAGGCACAAGTTGAATGCAAGGTCTTCAATGGTACTCCATGAGATACTCACCAAAAAGAAATGTAATTGAAATGTTTCATGTGGCCCCAAGTTCATGCACAAATGGCTTGTTATGGATTTATTTGGGAAAGGTCCAAAAAAATATGCATCGAAAGCTCTAATGGGGAATCAAAAAATAGGTACAAGTTGAATGCAAGGTCTTCAATGGTACTCCATGAGAAACTCACCAAAAAGAAATGTAATTGAAGTGTTTCATGTGGCCCCATGTTCATGCACAAATGGCCAGTTACGGATTTATTTGGCAAAGGTCCAAAAAAATATGCATCAAAAGCTCTAATGGGGAACCAAAAAATAGGCACAAGTTGAATGCAAGGTCTTCAATGGTACTCCATGAGATACTCACCAAAAAGAAATGTAATTGAAATGTTTCATGTGGCCCCAAGTTCATGCACAAATGGCTTGTTATGGATTTATTTGGGAAAGGTCCAAAAAAATATGCATCGAAAGCTCTAATGGGGAACCAAAAAATAGGCACAAGTTGAATGCAAGGTCTTCAATGGTACTCCATGAGATACTCACCAAAACGAAATGTAATTGAAATGTTTCATGTGGCCCCAAGTTCATGCACAAATGGCTTGTTATGGATTTATTTGAGAAAGGTCCAAAAAAATATGCATCGAAAGCTCTAATGGGGAATCAAAAAATAGGCACAAGTTGAATGCAAGGTCTTCAATGGTACTCCATGAGATACTCACCAAAAAGAAATGTAATTGAAATGTTTCATGTGGCCCCAAGTTCATGCACAAATGGCTTGTTATGGATTTATTTGGGAAAGGTCCAAAAAAATATGCATCGAAAGCTCTAATGGGGAACCAAAAAATAGGTACAAGTTGAATGCAAGGTCTTCAATGGTACTCCATGAGAAACTCACCAAAAAGAAATGTAATTGAAGTGTTTCATGTGGCCCCATGTTCATGCACAAATGGCCAGTTACGGATTTATTTGGCAAAGGTCGAAAAAAATATGCATCAAAAGCTTTAATGGGGAACCAAAAAATAGGCACAAGTTGAATGCAAGGTCTTCAATGGTACTCCATGAGAAACTCACCAAAAAGAAATGTAATTGAAATGTTTCATGTGGACGGATGTTCATGCAGAAATGGCCAGTTATGGATTTATTTGGCAAAGGTCCAAAAAAATATGCATCGAAAGCTCTAATGGTGAACCTAAAAATAGGCACAAGTTGAATGCAAGGTCTTCAATGGTACTCCATGAGAAACTCACCAAAAAGAAATGTAATTGAAATGTTTCATGTGGCCGCATGTTCATGCACAAATGGCTTGTTATGGATTTATTTTGGGAGAGGTCCAAAAAAATATGCATCGAAAGCTCTAATGGGGAACCAAAAAATAGGCACAAGTTGAATGCAAGGTCTTCAATGGTACTCCATGAGAAACTCACCAAAAAGAAATGTAATTGAAATGTTTCATGTGGCCCCAAGTTCATGCACAAATGGCCAGTTATGGATTTATTTGGCAAAGGTCCAAAAAAATATGCATCGAAAGCTCTAATGGTGAACCTAAAAATAGGCACAAGTTGAATGCAAGGTCTTCAATGGTACTCCATGAGATACTCACCAAAAAGAAATGTAATTGAAATGTTTCATGTGGCCCCAAGTTCATGCACAAATGGCTTGTTATGGATTTATTTGGGAAAGGTCCAAAAAAATATGCATCGAAAGCTCTAATGGGGAATCAAAAAATAGGTACAAGTTGAATGCAAGGTCTTCAATTGTACTCCATGAGAAACTCACCAAAAAGAAATGTAATTGAAGTGTTTCATGTGGCCCCATGTTCATGCACAAATGGCCAGTTACGGATTTATTTGGCAAAGGTCGAAAAAAATATGCATCAAAAGCTCTAATGGGGAACCAAAAAATAGGCACAAGTTGAATGCAAGGTCTTCAATGGTACTCCATGAGAAACTCACCAAAAAGAAATGTAATTGAAATGTTTCATGTGGACGGATGTTCATGGAGAAATGGCCAGTTATGGATTTATTTGGCAAAGGTCCAAAAAAATATGCATCGAAAGCTCTAATGGTGAACCTAAAAATAGGCACAAGTTGAATGCAAGGTCTTCAATGGTACTCCATGAGATACTCACCAAAAAGAAATGTAATTGAAATGTTTCATGTGGCCCCAAGTTCATGCACAAATGGCTTGTTATGGATTTATTTGGGAAAGGTCCAAAAAAATATGCATCGAAAGCTCTAATGGGGAACCAAAAAATAGGCACAAGTTGAATGCAAGGTCTTCAATGGTACTCCATGAGATACTCACCAAAACGAAATGTAATTGAAATGTTTCATGTGGCCCCAAGTTCATGCACAAATGGCTTGTTATGGATTTATTTGGGAAAGGTCCAAAAAAATATTCATCGAAAGCTCTAATGGGGAATCAAAAAATAGGCACAAGTTGAATGCAAGGTCTTCAATGGTACTCCATGAGATACTCACCAAAATGAAATGTAATTGAAATGTTTCATGTGGCCCCATGTTCATGCACAAATGGCCTAATTTGGATTTATTGGGCAAAGGTCCAAAAATATATGCATCAAAAGCTCTAATGGTGAACCAAAAAATAGGCACAAGTTGAATGCAAGGTCTTCAATGGTACTCCATGAGATACTAACCAAAAAAAAATGTAATTGAAATGTTTCATGTGGACCCAAGTTCATGCACAAATGGCCAGTTATGGATTTATTTGGCAAAGGTCGAAAAAACTATGCATGGAAACCTCTAATGGGGAACCAAAAAATAGGCACAAGTTGAATGCAAGGTCTTCAATGGTACTGCATGAGAAACTCACCAAAAAGAAATGTAATTGAAATGTTTCATGTGGCCCCAAGTTCATGCACAAATGGTTGTTATGGATTTATTTGGGAAAGGTCCAAAAAAATATGCATCGAAAGCTCTAATGGGGAACCAAAAAATTGGCACAAGTTGAATGCAAGGTCTTCAATGGTACTCCATGACAAACTCACCAAAAAGAAATGTAATTGAAGTGTTTCATGTGGCCCCATGTTCATGCACAAATGGCCTAATTTGGATTTATTGGGCAAAGGTCCAAAAATATATGCATCAAAAGCTCTAATGGTGAACCAAAAAATTGGCACAAGTTGAATGCAAGGTCTTCAATGGTACTCCATGAGATACTCACCAAAAAGAAATGTAATTGAAATGTTTCATGTGGCCGCATGTTCATGCACAAATGGCCAGTTATGGATTTATTTGGCAAAGGTCGAAAAAAATATGCATCAAAAGCTCTAATGGGGAATCAAAAAATAGGCACAAGTTGAATGCAAGCTCTTCAATGGTACTCCATGAGATACTCACCAAAAAGAAATGTAATTGAAATGTTTCATGTGGCCGCATGTTCATGCACAAATGGCCAGTTATGGATTTATTTGGCAAAGGTCGAAAAAAATATGCATCAAAAGCTCTAATGGGGAACCAAAAAATAGGCACAAGTTGAATGCAAGGTCTTCAATGGTACTCCATGAGATACTCACCAAAAAGAAATGTAATTGAAATGTTTCATGTGGCCCCAAGTTCATGCACAAATGGCTTGTTATAGATTTATTTGGCAAAGGTCCAAAAAAATATGCATCGAAAGCTCTAATGCTGAACCAAAAAATTGGCACAAGTTGAATGCAAGGTCTTCAATGGTACTCCATGAGAAACTCACCAAAAAGAAATGTAATTGAAATGTTTCATGTGGCCCCAAGTTCATGCACAAATGGCTTGTTATGGATTTATTTGGGAAAGGTCCAAAAAAATATGCATGGAAACCTCTAATGGGGAACCAAAAAATTGGCACAAGTTGAATGCAAGGTCTTCAATGGTACTCCATGAGAAACTCACCAAAAAGAAATGTAATTGAAATGTTTCATGTGGCCCCAGGTTCATGCACAAATGGCTTGTTATGGATTTATTTGGGAAAGGTCCAAAAAAATATGCATCGAAAGCTCTAATGGGGAACCAAAAAATAGGCACAAGTTGAATGCAAGGTCTTCAATGGTACTCCATGAGAAACTCACCAAAAAGAAATGTAATTGAAATGTTTCATGTGGCCCCAGGTTCATGCACAAATGGCTTGTTATGGATTTATTTGGGAAAGGTCCAAAAAAATATGCATCGAAAGCTCTAATGGGGAATCAAAAAATAGGCACAAGTTGAATGCAAGGTCTTCAATGGTACTCCATGAGATACTCACCAAAAAGAAATGTAATTGAAATGTTTCATGTGGCCCCAGGTTCATGCACAATTCCCTAATTTGGATTTATTTGGGAAAGGTCCAAAAAAATATGCATCAAAAGCTCTAATGGGGAATCAAAAAATAGGCACAAGTTGAATGCAAGGTCTTCAATGGTACTCCATGAGAAACTCACCAAAAAGAAATGTAATTGAAGTGTTTCATGTGGACGGATGTTCATGCACAAATGGCCAGTTATGGATTTATTTGGCAAAGGTCGAAAAAAATATGCATCAAAAGCTCTAATGGTGAACCAGAAAATAGGCACAAGTTGAATGCAAGGTCTTCAATGGTACTCCATGAGAAACTCACCAAAAAGAAATGTAATTGAAATGTTTCATGTGGCCCCAGGTTCATGCACAAATGGCTTGTCATGGATTTATTTGGGAAAGGTCCAAAAAAATATGCATCGAAAGCTCTAATGGGAAACCAAAAAATAGGCACAAGTTGAATGCAAGGTCTTCAATGGTACTCCATGAGAAACTCACCAAAAAGAAATGTAATTGAAATGTTTCATGTGGCCGCAGGTTCATGCACAAATGGCCAGTTATGGATTTATTTGGCAAAGGTCCAAAAAAATATGCATCGAAAGCTCTAATGGGGAATCAAAAAATAGGCACAAGTTGAATGCAAGGTCTTCAATGGTACTCCATGAGATACTCACCAAAAAGAAATGTAATTGAAATGTTTCATGTGGCCGCATGTTCATGCACAAATGGCTTGTTATGGATTTATTTTGGGAGAGGTCCAAAAAAATATGCATCGAAAGCTCTTATGGGGAACCAAAAAATAGGCACAAGTTGAATGCAAGGTCTTCAATGGTACTCCATGAGAATCTCACCAAAAAGAAATGTAATTGAAATGTTTCATGTGGCCCCAAGTTCATGCACAAATGGCTTGTTATGGATTTATTTGGGAGAGGTCCAAAAAAATATGCATCGAAAGCTCTAATGGTGAACCTAAAAATAGGCACAAGTTGAATGCAAGGTCTTCAATGGTACTCCATGAGATACTCACCAAAAAGAAATGTAATTGAAATGTTTCATGTGGCCCCAAGTTCATGCACAAATGGCTTGTTATGGATTTATTTGGGAAAGGTCCAAAAAAATATGCATCGAAAGCTCTAATGGGGAACCAAAAAATAGGCACAAGTTGAATGCAAGGTCTTCAATGGTACTCCATGAGAAACTCACCAAAAAGAAATGTAATTGAAATGTTTCATGTGGCCGCAGGTTCATGCACAAATGGCTTGTTATGGATTTATTTGGGAAAGGTCCAAAAAAATATGCATCGAAAGCTCTAATGGGGAATCAAAAAATAGGCACAAGTTGAATGCAAGGTCTTCAATGGTACTCCATGAGAAACTCACCAAAAAGAAATGTAATTGAAATGTTTCATGTGGCCGCATGTTCATGCACAAATGGCTTGTTATGGATTTATTTTGGGAGAGGTCCAAAAAAATATGCATCGAAAGCTCTAATGGGGAACCAAAAAATAGGCACAAGTTGAATGCAAGGTCTTCAATGGTACTCCATGAGAAACTCACCAAAAAGAAATGTAATTGAAATGTTTCATGTGGCCCCAAGTTCATGCACAAATGGCTTGTTATGGATTTATTTGGGAAAGGTCCAAAAAAATATGCATCGAAAGCTCTAATGGGGAATCAAAAAATAGGCACAAGTTGAATGCAAGGTCTTCAATGGTACTCCATGAGATACTCACCAAAAAGAAATGTAATTGAAATGTTTCATGTGGCCGCATGTTCATGCACAAATGGCTTGTTATGGATTTATTTTGGGAGAGCTCCAAAAAAATATGCATCGAAAGCTCTAATGGGGAACCGAAAAATAGGCACAAGTTGAATGCAAGGTCTTCAATGGTACTCCATGAGAATCTCACCAAAAAGAAATGTAATTGAAATGTTTCATGTGGCCCCAAGTTCATGCACAAATGGCTTGTTATGGATTTATTTGGGAGAGGTCCAAAAAAATATGCATCGAAAGCTCTAATGGGGAACCTAAAAATAGGCACAAGTTGAATGCAAGGTCTTCAATGGTACTCCATGAGATACTCACCAAAAAGAAATGTAATTGAAATGTTTCATGTGGCCCC
The DNA here is from genome assembly GCA_950106755.1 of Climacium dendroides. Taxonomy (NCBI): domain Eukaryota; kingdom Viridiplantae; phylum Streptophyta; class Bryopsida; order Hypnales; family Climaciaceae; genus Climacium; species Climacium dendroides. The sequence goes on along the minus strand of OX467082.1, from coordinate 23,890,204 downwards.
AAGTTCATGCACAAATGGCTTGTTATGGATTTATTTGGGAGAGGTCCAAAAAAATATGCATCGAAAGCTCTAATGGGGAACCTAAAAATAGGCACAAGTTGAATGCAAGGTCTTCAATGGTACTCCATGAGAAACTCACCAAAAAGAAATGTAATTGAAATGTTTCATGTGGCCGCAGGTTCATGCACAAATGGGTTGTTATGGATTTATTTGGGAAAGGTCCTAAAAAATATGCATCGAAAGCTCTAATGGGGAATCAAAAAATAGGCACAAGTTGAATGCAAGCTCTTCAATGGTACTCCATGAGAAACTCACCAAAAAGAAATGTAATTGAAATGTTTCATGTGCCCGCATGTTCATGCACAAATGGCCAGTTATGGATTTATTTGGCAAAGGTCCAAAAAAATATGCATCGAAAGCTCTAATGGTGAACCTAAAAATAGACACAAGTTGAATGCAAGGTCTTCAATGGTACTCCATGAGATACTCACCAAAAAGAAATGTAATTGAAATGTTTCATGTGGCCCCAAGTTCATGCACAAATGGCTTGTTATGGATTTATTTGGGAAAAGTCCAAAAAAATATGCATCGAAAGCTCTAATGGGGAACCAAAAAATAGGCACAAGTTGAATGCAAGGTCTTCAATGGTACTCCATGAGATACTCACCAAAACGAAATGTAATTGAAATGTTTCATGTGGCCCCAAGTTCATGCACAAATGGCTTGTTATGGATTTATTTGAGAAAGGTCCAAAAAAATATGCATCGAAAGCTCTAATGGGGAATCAAAAAATAGGCACAAGTTGAATGCAAGGTCTTCAATGGTACCTCATGAGAAACTCACCAAAAAGAAATGTAATTGAAGTGTTTCATGTGGCCCCATGTTCATGCACAAATGGCCTAATTTGGATTTATTGGGCAAAGGTCCAAAAATATATGCATCAAAAGCTCTAATGGTGAACCAAAAAATAGGCACAAGTTGAATGCAAGGTCTTCAATGGTACTCCATGAGATACTAACCAAAAAGAAATGTAATTGAAATGTTTCATGTGGACGGATATTCATGCACAAATGGCCTGTTATGGATTTATTTGGCAAAGGTCGAAAAAACTATGCATGGAAACCTCTAATGGGGAACCAAAAAATAGGCACAAGTTGAATGCAAGGTCTTCAATGGTACTGCATGAGAAACTCACCAAAAAGAAATGTAATTGAAATGTTTCATGTGGCCCCAAGTTCATGCACAAATGGCTTGTTATGGATTTATTTGGGAAAGGTCCAAAAAAATATGCATCGAAAGCTCTAATGGGGAATCAAAAAATAGGCACAAGTTGAATGCAAGGTCTTCAATGGTACTCCATGAGATACTCACCAAAAAGAAATGTAATTGAAATGTTTCATGTGGCCCCAGGTTCATGCACAAATGGCCTAATTTGGATTTATTTGGGAAAGGTCCAAAAAAATATGCATCGAAAGCTCTAATGGGGAATCAAAAAATAGGCACAAGTTGAATGCAAGGTCTTCAATGGTACTCCATGAGAAACGCACCAAAAAGAAATGTAATTGAAGTGTTTCATGTGGACGGATGTTCATGCACAAATGGCCAATTATGGATTTATTTGGCAAAGGTCGAAAAAAATATGCATCAAAAGCTCTAATGGTGAACCAGAAAATAGGCACAAGTTGAATGCAAGGTCTTCAATGGTACTCCATGAGATACTCACCAAAAAGAAATGTAATTGAAATGTTTCATGTGGCCGCATGTTCATGCACAAATGGCTTGTCATGGATTTATTTGGGAAAGGTCCAAAAAAATATGCATGGAAAGCTCTAATGGGAAACCAAAAAATAGGCACAAGTTGAATGCAAGGTCTTCAATGGTACTCCATTTGAAACTCACCAAAAAGAAATGTAATTGAAATGTTTCATGTGGCCGCAGGTTCATGCACAAATGGCTTGTTATGGATTTATTTGGGAAAGGTCCAAAAAAATATGCATCGAAAGCTCTAATGGGGAATCAAAAAATAGGCACAAGTTGAATGCAAGGTCTTGAATGGTACTCCATGAGATACTCACCAAAAAGAAATGTAATTGAAATGTTTCATGTGGCCCCAAGTTCATGCACAAATGGCTTGTTATGGATTTATTTGGGAGAGGTCCAAAAAAATATGCATCGAAAGCTCTAATGGGGAACCTAAAAATAGGCACAAGTTGAATGCAAGGTCTTCAATGGTACTCCATGAGAATCTCACCAAAAAGAAATGTAATTGAAATGTTTCATGTGGCCCCAAGTTCATGCACAAATGGCTTGTTATGGATTTATTTGGGAGAGGTCCAAAAAAATATGCATCGAAAGCTCTAATGGGGAACCTAAAAATAGGCACAAGTTGAATGCAAGGTCTTCAATGGTACTCCATGAGAAACTCACCAAAAAGAAATGTAATTGAAATGTTTCATGTGGCCGCAGGTTCATGCACAAATGGCTTGTTATGGATTTATTTGGGAAAGGTCCAAAAAAATATGCATCGAAAGCTCTAATGGGGAATCAAAAAATAGGCACAAGTTGAATGCAAGGTCTTCAATGGTACTCCATGAGATACTCACCAAAAAGAAATGTAATTGAAATGTTTCATGTGGCCCCAGGTTCATGCACAAATGGCCTAATTTGGATTTATTTGGGAAAGGTCCAAAAAAATATGCATCGAAAGCTCTAATGGGGAATCAAAAAATAGGCACAAGTTGAATGCAAGGTCTTCAATGGTACTCCATGAGAAACGCACCAAAAAGAAATGTAATTGAAGTGTTTCATGTGGACGGATGTTCATGCACAAATGGCCAATTATGGATTTATTTGGCAAAGGTCGAAAAAAATATGCATCAAAAGCTCTAATGGTGAACCAGAAAATAGGCACAAGTTGAATGCAAGGTCTTCAATGGTACTCCATGAGATACTCACCAAAAAGAAATGTAATTGAAATGTTTCATGTGGCCGCATGTTCATGCACAAATGGCTTGTCATGGATTTATTTGGGAAAGGTCCAAAAAAATATGCATGGAAAGCTCTAATGGGAAACCAAAAAATAGGCACAAGTTGAATGCAAGGTCTTCAATGGTACTCCATTTGAAACTCACCAAAAAGAAATGTAATTGAAATGTTTCATGTGGCCGCAGGTTCATGCACAAATGGCTTGTTATGGATTTATTTGGGAAAGGTCCAAAAAAATATGCATCGAAAGCTCTAATGGGGAATCAAAAAATAGGCACAAGTTGAATGCAAGGTCTTGAATGGTACTCCATGAGATACTCACCAAAAAGAAATGTAATTGAAATGTTTCATGTGGCCCCAAGTTCATGCACAAATGGCTTGTTATGGATTTATTTGGGAGAGGTCCAAAAAAATATGCATCGAAAGCTCTAATGGGGAACCTAAAAATAGGCACAAGTTGAATGCAAGGTCTTCAATGGTACTCCATGAGATACTCACCAAAAAGAAATGTAATTGAAATGTTTCATGTGGCCCCAAGTTCATGCACAAATGGCTTGTTATGGATTTATTTGGGAGAGGTCCAAAAAAATATGCATCGAAAGCTCTAATGGGGAACCTAAAAATAGGCACAAGTTGAATGCAAGGTCTTCAATGGTACTCCATGAGAAACTCACCAAAAAGAAATGTAATTGAAATGTTTCATGTGGCCGCAGGTTCATGCACAAATGGCTTGTTATGGATTTATTTGGGAAAGGTCCAAAAAAATATGCATCGAAAGCTCTAATGGGGAATCAAAAAATAGGCACAAGTTGAATGCAAGGTCTTCAATGGTACTCCATGAGAAACTCACCAAAAAGAAATGTAATTGAAATGTTTCATGTGGCCGCATGTTCATGCACAAATGGCTTGTTATGGATTTATTTTGGGAGAGGTCCAAAAAAATATGCATCGAAAGCTCTAATGGGGAACCAAAAAATAGGCACAAGTTGAATGCAAGGTCTTCAATGGTACTCCATGAGAAACTCACCAAAAAGAAATGTAATTGAAATGTTTCATGTGGCCCCAAGTTCATGCACAAATGGCCAGTTATGGATTTATTTGGCAAAGGTCCAAAAAAATATGCATCGAAAGCTCTAATGGGAAACCAAAAAATAGGCACAAGTTGAATGCAAGGTCTTCAATGGTACTCCATGAGAAACTCACCAAAAAGAAATGTAATTGAAATGTTTCATGTGGCCGCAGGTTCATGCACAAATGGCTTGTTATGGATTTATTTGGGAAAGGTCCAAAAAAATATGCATCGAAAGCTCTAATGGGGAATCAAAAAATAGGCACAAGTTGAATGCAAGGTCTTGAATGGTACTCCATGAGATACTCACCAAAAAGAAATGTAATTGAAATGTTTCATGTGGCCGCATGTTCATGCACAAATGGCTTGTTATGGATTTATTTTGGGAGAGGTCCAAAAAAATATGCATCGAAAGCTCTAATGGGGAACCAAAAAATAGGCACAAGTTGAATGCAAGGTCTTCAATGGTACTCCATGAGAATCTCACCAAAAAGAAATGTAATTGAAATGTTTCATGTGGCCTCAAGTTCATGCACAAATGGCTTGTTATGGATTTATTTGGGAGAGGTCCAAAAAAATATGCATCGAAAGCTCTAATGGGGAACCTAAAAATAGGCACAAGTTGTATGCAAGGTCTTCAATGGTACTCCATGAGATACTCACCAAAAAGAAATGTAATTGAAATGTTTCATGTGGCCCCAAATTCATGCACAAATGGCTTGTTATGGATTTATTTGGGAGAGGTCCAAAAAAATATGCATCGAAAGCTCTAATGGGAAACCAAAAAATAGGCACAAGTTGAATGCAAGGTCTTCAATGGTACTCCATGAGAAACTCACCAAAAAGAAATGTAATTGAAATGTTTCATGTGGCCGCAGGTTCATGCACAAATGGCTTGTTATGGATTTATTTGGGAAAGGTCCAAAAAAATATGCATCGAAAGCTCTAATGGGGAATCAAAAAATAGGCACAAGTTGAATGCAAGGTCTTCAATGGTACTCCATGAGAAACTCACCAAAAAGAAATGTAATTGAAATGTTTCATGTGGCCGCATGTTCATGCACAAATGGCTTGTTATGGATTTATTTTGGGAGAGGTCCAAAAAAATATGCATCGAAAGCTCTAATGGGGAACCAAAAAATAGTCACAAGTTGAATGCAAGGTCTTCAATGGTACTCCATGAGAAACTCACCAAAAAGAAATGTAATTGAAATGTTTCATGTGGCCCCAAGTTCATGCTCAAATGGCCTGTTATGGATTTATTTGGGAAAGGTCCAAAAAAATATGCATGGAAAGCTCTAATGGGGAACCAAAAAATTGGCACAAGTTGAATGCAAGGTCTTCAATGGTACTCCATGAGAAACTCACCAAAAAGAAATGTAATTGAAATGCTTCATGTGGCCCCAAGTTCATGCACAAATGGCTTGTTATGGATTTATTTGAGAAAGGTCCAAAAAAATATGCATCGAAAGCTCTAATGGGGAACCAAAAAATAGGCACAAGTTGAATGCAAGGTCTTCAATGGTACTCCATGAGATACTCACCAAAAAGAAATGTAATTGAAATGTTTCATGTGGCCGCATGTTCATGCACAAATGGCTTGTTATGGATTTATTTGGGAAAAGTCGAAAAATATATGCATCGAAAGCTCTAATGGGGAACCAAAAAATAGGCACAAGTTGAATGCAAGGTCTTCAATGGTACTCCATGAGAAACTCACCAAAAAGAAATGTAATTGAAATGTTTCATGTGGCCCCATGTTCATGCACAAATGGCCTAATTTGGATTTATTGGGCAAAGGTCCAAAAATATATGCATCAAAAGCTCTAATGGTGAACCAAAAAATAGGCACAAGTTGAATGCAAGGTCTTCAATGGTACTCCATGAGATACTAACCAAAAAGAAATGTAATTGAAATGTTTCATGTGGACGGATATTCATGCACAAATGGCCAGTTATGGATTTATTTGGCAAAGGTCGAAAAAACTATGCATGGAAACCTCTAATGGGGAACCAAAAAATAGGCACAAGTTGAATGCAAGGTCTTCAATGGTACTGCATGAGAAACTCACCAAAAAGAAATGTAATTGAAATGTTTCATGTGGCCCTAAGTTCATGCACAAATGGTTGTTATGGATTTATTTGGGAAAGGTCCAAAAAAATATGCATCGAAAGCTCTAATGGGGAACCAAAAAATAGGCACAAGTTGAATGCAAGGTCTTCAATGGTACTCCATGAGATACTCACCAAAAAGAAATGTAATTGAAATGTTTCATGTGGCCCCAGGTTCATGCACAAATGGCTTGTTATGGATTTATTTGGAAAAGGTCCAAAAAAATATGCATGGAAAGCTCTAATGGGGAACCAAAAAATACGCACAAGTTGAATGCAAGGTCATCAATGGTACTCCATGAGAAACTCACCAAAAAGAAATGTAATTGAAATGTTTCATGTGGCCCCAAGTTCATGCACAAATGGCTTGTTATGGATTTATTTGGGAGAGGTCGAAAAAAATATGCATCGAAAGCTCTAATGGGGAACCTAAAAATAGGCACAAGTTGAATGCAAGGTCTTCAATGGTACTCCATGAGATACTCACCAAAAAGAAATGTAATTGAAATGTTTCATGTGGCCGCATGTTCATGCACAAATGGCCAGTTATGGATTTATTTGGCAAAGGTCCAAAAAAATATGCATCAGAAGCTCTAATGGTGAACCAAAAAATAAGCACAAGTTGAATGCAAGGTCTTCAATGGTACTCCATGAGATACTCACCAAAAAGAAATGTAATTGAAATGTTTCATGTGGCCCCAGGTTCATGCACAAATGGCTTGTTATGGATTTATTTGGGAAAGGTCCAAAAGAATATGCATCGAAAGCTCTAATGGGGAATCAAAAAATAGGCACAAGTTGAATGCAAGGTCTTCAATGGTACTCCATGAGAAACTCACCAAAAAGAAATGTAATTGAAATGTTTCATGTGGCCCCAGGTTCATGCACAAATGGCTTGTTATGGATTTATTTGGGAAAGGTCCAAAAGAATATGCATCGAAAGCTCTAATGGGGAAGCAAAAAATAGGCACAAGTTGAATGCAAGGTCTTCAATGGCACTCCATGAGATACTCACCAAAAAGAAATGTAATTGAAATGTTTCATGTGGCCCCAAGTTCATGCACAAATGGCTTGTTATAGATTTATTTGGCAAAGGTCCAAAAAAATATGCATGGAAACCTCTAATGGGGAACCAAAAAATTGGCACAAGTTGAATGCAAGGTCTTCAATGGTACTCCATGAGAAACTCACCAAAAAGAAATGTAATTGAAATGTTTCATGTGGCCCCAAGTTCATGCACTAATGGCTTGTTATGGATTTATTTGGGAAAGGTCCAGAAAAATATGCATCGAAAGCTCTAATGGGGAACCTAAAAATAGGCACAAGTTGAATGCAAGGTCTTCAATGGTACTCCATGAGAAACTCACCAAAAAGAAATGTAATTGAAATGCTTCATGTGGCCCCAAGTTCATGCACAAATGGCTTGTTATGGATTTATTTGGGAAAGGTCCAAAAAAATATGCATCGAAAGCTCTAATGGGGAACCTAAAAATAGGCACAAGTTGAATGCAAGGTCTTCAATGGTACTCCATGAGAAACTCACCAAAAAGAAATGTAATTGAAATGTTTCATGTGGCCCCAAGTTCATGCACAAATGGCTTGTTATGGATTTATTTGGGAGAGGTCCAAAAAAATATGCATCGAAAGCTCTAATGGGGAACCAAAAAATAGGCACAAGTTGAATGCAAGGTCTTCAATGGTACTCCATGAGATACTCACCAAAAAGAAATGTAATTGAAATGTTTCATGTGGCCCCAGGTTCATGCACAAATGGCTTGTTATGGATTTATTTGGGAAAGGTCCAAAAAAATATGCATCGAAAGCTCTAATGGGGAAGCAAAAAATAGGCACAAGTTGAATGCAAGGTCTTCAATGGTACTCCATGAGAAACTCACCAAAAAGAAATGTAATTGAAATGTTTCATGTGGCCCCAAGTTCATGCACAAATGGCTTGTTATAGATTTATTTGGCAAAGGTCCAAAAAAATATGCATGGAAACCTCTAATGGGGAACCAAAAAATTGGCACAAGTTGAATGCAAGGTCTTCAATGGTACTCCATGAGATACTCACCAAAAAGAAATGTAATTGAAATGTTTCATGTGGCCGCATGTTCATGCACAAATGGCCAGTTATGGATTTATTTGGCAAAGGTCCAAAAAAATATGCATCAGAAGCTCTAATGGTGAACCAAAAAATAAGCACAAGTTGAATGCAAGGTCTTCAATGGTACTCCATGAGATACTCACCAAAAAGAAATGTAATTGAAATGTTTCATGTGGCCCCAAGCTCATGCACAAATGGCTTGTTATGGATTTATTTGAGAAAGGTCCAAAAAAATATGCATCGAAAGCTCTAATGGGGAATCAAAAAATAGGCACAAGTTGAATGCAAGGTCTTCAATGGTACTCCATGAGATACTCACCAAAAAGAAATGTAATTGAAATGTTTCATGTGGCCCCTTGTTCATGCACAAATGGCTTGTTATGGATTTATTTGAGAAAGGTCCAAAAAAATATGCATCGAAAGCTCTAATGGGGAATCAAAAAATAGGCACAAGTTGAATGCAAGGTCTTCAATGGTACTCCATGAGATACTCACCAAAAAGAAATGTAATTGAAATGTTTCATGTGGCCCCAGGTTCATGCACAAATGGCTTGTTATGGATTTATTTGGGAAAGGTCCAAAAAAATATGCATCGAAAGCTCTAATGGGGAAGCAAAAAATAGGCACAAGTTGAATGCAAGGTCTTCAATGGTACTCCATGAGAAACTCACCAAAAAGAAATGTAATTGAAATGTTTCATGTGGCCCCAAGTTCATGCACAAATGGCTTGTTATAGATTTATTTGGCAAAGGTCCAAAAAAATATGCATGGAAACCTCTAATGGGGAACCAAAAAATTGGCACAAGTTGAATGCAAGGTCTTCAATGGTACTCCATGAGATACTCACCAAAAAGAAATGTAATTGAAATGTTTCATGTGGCCCCAAGTTCATGCACAAATGGCTTGTTATAGATTTATTTGGCAAAGGTCCAAAAAAATATGCATGGAAAGCTCTAATGGGGAACCAAAAAATAGGCACAAGTTGAATGCAAGGTCTTCAATGGTACTCCATGAGATACTCACCAAAAAGAAATGTAATTGAAATGTTTCATGTGGCCCCTTGTTCATGCACAAATGGCTTGTTATGGATTTATTTGAGAAAGGTCCAAAAAAATATGCATCGAAAGCTCTAATGGGGAATCAAAAAATAGGCACAAGTTGAATGCAAGGTCTTCAATGGTACTCCATGAGATACTCACCAAAAAGAAATGTAATTGAAATGTTTCATGTGGCCCCAGGTTCATGCACAAATGGCTTGTTATGGATTTATTTGGGAAAGGTCCAAAAAAATATGCATCGAAAGCTCTAATGGGGAAGCAAAAAATAGGCACAAGTTGAATGCAAGGTCTTCAATGGTACTCCATGAGAAACTCACCAAAAAGAAATGTAATTGAAATGTTTCATGTGGCCCCAAGTTCATGCACAAATGGCTTGTTATAGATTTATTTGGCAAAGGTCCAAAAAAATATGCATGGAAACCTCTAATGGGGAACCAAAAAATTGGCACAAGTTGAATGCAAGGTCTTCAATGGTACTCCATGAGAAACTCACCAAAAAGAAATGTAATTGAAATGTTTCATGTGGCCCCAAGTTCATGCACAAATGGCCTGTTATGGATTTATTTGGGAAAGGTCCAAAAAAATATGCATGGAAACCTCTAATGGGGAATCAAAAAATAGGCACAAGTTGAATGCAAGGTCTTCAATGGTACTCCATGAGATACTCACCAAAAAGAAATGTAATTGAAATGTTTCATGTGGCCCCAAGTTTATGCACAAATGGCTTGTTATGGATTTATTTGGGAAAGGTCCAAAAAAATATGCATCGGAAGCTCTAATGAGGAATCAAAAAATAGGCACAAGTTGAATGCAAGGTCTTCAATGGTACTCCATGAGAAACTCACCAAAAAGAAATGTAATTGAAATGTTTCATGTGGACGGATGTTCATGCACAAATGGCCAGTTATGGATTTATTTGGCAAAGGTCGAAAAAAATATGCATCAAAAGCTCTAATGGGGAACCAAAAAATAGGCACAAGTTGAATGCAAGGTCTTCAATGGTACTCCATGAGAAACTCACCAAAAAGAAATGTAATTGAAATGTTTCATGTGGCCGCATGTTCATGCACAAATGGCCAGTTATGGATTTATTTGGCAAAGGTCCAAAAAAATATGCATCAAAAGCTCTAATGGTTAACCAAAAAATACGCACAAGTTGAATGCAAGGTCATCAATGGTACTCCATGAGAAACTCACCAAAAAGGAATGTAATTGAAATGTTTCATGTGGCCCCAAGTTTATGCACAAATGGCTTGTTATGGATTTATTTGGGAAAGGTCCAAAAAAATATGCATCGGAAGCTCTAATGAGGAATCAAAAAATAGGCACAAGTTGAATGCAAGGTCTTCAATGGTACTCCATGAGAAACTCACCAAAAAGAAATGTAATTGAAATGTTTCATGTGGACGGATGTTCATGCACAAATGGCCAGTTATGGATTTATTTGGAAAAGGTCGAAAAAAATATGCATCAAAAGCTCTAATGGGGAACCAAAAAATAGGCACAAGTTGAATGCAAGGTCTTCAATGGTACTCCATGAGAAACTCACCAAAAAGAAATGTAATTGACATGTTTCATGTGGCCGCATGTTCATGCACAAATGGCCAGTTATGGATTTATTTGGCAAAGGTCCAAAAAAATATGCATCAAAAGCTCTAATGGTTAACCAAAAAATACGCACAAGTTGAATGCAAGGTCATCAATGGTACTCCATGAGAAACTCACCAAAAAGGAATGTAATTGAAATGTTTCATGTGGCCCCAAGTTCATGCACAAATGGCTTGTTATGGATTTATTTGGGAAAGGTCCAAAAAAATATGCATCGAAAGCTCTAATGAGGAATCAAAAAATAGGCACAAGTTGAATGCAAGGTCTTCAATGGTACTCCATGAGAAACTCACCAAAAAGAAATGTAATTGAAATGCTTCATGTGGCCCCAAGTTCATGCACAAATGGCTTGTTATGGATTTATTTGGGAAAGGTCCAAAAAAATATGCATCGAAAGCTCTAATGGGGAACCAAAAAATTGGCACAAGTTGAATGCAAGGTCTTCAATGGTACTCCATGAGATACTCACCAAAAAGAAATGTAATTGAAATGTTTTATGTGGCCCCAAGCTCATGCACAAATGGCTTGTTATGGATTTATTTGAGAAAGGTCCAAAAAAATATGCATCGAAAGCTCTAATGGGGAATCAAAAAATAGGCACAAGTTGAATGCAAGGTCTTCAATGGTACTCCATGAGATACTCACCAAAAAGAAATGTAATTGAAATGTTTCATGTGGCCCCAGGTTCATGCACAAATGGCTTGTTATGGATTTATTTGGGAAAGGTCCAAAAAAATATGCATCGAAAGCTCTAATGGGGAAGCAAAAAATAGGCACAAGTTGAATGCAAGGTCTTCAATGGTACTCCATGAGAAACTCACCAAAAAGAAATGTAATTGAAATGTTTCATGTGGCCCCAAGTTCATGCACAAATGGCTTGTTATAGATTTATTTGGCAAAGGTCCAAAAAAATATGCATGGAAACCTCTAATGGGGAACCAAAAAATTGGCACAAGTTGAATGCAAGGTCTTCAATGGTACTCCATGAGATACTCACCAAAAAGAAATGTAATTGAAATGTTTCATGTGGCCGCATGTTCATGCACAAATGGCCAGTTATGGATTTATTTGGCAAAGGTCCAAAAAAATATGCATCAGAAGCTCTAATGGTGAACCAAAAAATAAGCACAAGTTGAATGCAAGGTCTTCAATGGTACTCCATGAGATACTCACCAAAAAGAAATGTAATTGAAATGTTTCATGTGGCCCCAAGTTTATGCACAAATGGCTTGTTATGGATTTATTTGGGAAAGGTCCAAAAAAATATGCATCGGAAGCTCTAATGAGGAATCAAAAAATAGGCACAAGTTGAATGCAAGGTCTTCAATGGTACTCCATGAGAAACTCACCAAAAAGAAATGTAATTGAAATGTTTCATGTGGACGGATGTTCATGCACAAATGGCTTGTTATGGATTTATTTGGCAAAGGTCCAAAAAAATATGCATCGAAAGCTCTAATGGGGAACCAAAAAATTGGCACAAGTTGAATGCAAGGTCTTCAATGGTACTCCATGACAAACTCACCAAAAAGAAATGTAATTGAAGTGTTTCATGTGGCCCCATGTTCATGCACAAATGGCCTAATTTGGATATATTTGGCAAAGGTCCAAAAATATATGCATCAAAAGCTCTAATGGTGAACCAAAAAATAGGCACAAGTTGAACGCAAGGTCTTCAATGGTACTCCATGAGATACTCACCAAAAAGAAATGTAATTGAAATGTTTCATGTGGCCGCATGTTCATGCACAAATGGCCAGTTATGGATTTATTTGGCAAAGGTCGAAAAAAATATGCATCAAAAGCTCTAATGGGGAACCAAAAAATAGGCACAAGTTGAATGCAAGGTCTTCAATGGTACTCCATGAGATACTCACCAAAAAGAAATGTAATTGAAATGTTTCATGTGGCCCCAAGTTCATGCACAAATGGCTTGTTATGGATTTATTTGGGAAAGGTCCAAAAAAATATGCATCGAAAGCTCTAATGGGGAATCAAAAAATAGGCACAAGTTGAATGCAAGGTCTTCAATGGTACTCCATGAGATACTCACCAAAAAGAAATGTAATTGAAATGTTTCATGTGGCTCCAAGTTCATGCACAAATGGCTTGTTATAGATTTATTTGGCAAAGGTCCAAAAAAATATGCATGGAAACCTCTAATGGGGAACCAAAAAATTGGCACAAGTTGAATGCAAGGTCTTCAATGGTACTCCATGAGAAACTCACCAAAAAGAAATGTAATTGAAATGTTTCATGTGGCCCCAAGTTCATGCACAAATGGCTTGTTATGGATTTATTTGGGAAAGGTCGAAAAAAATATGCATCGAAAGCTCTAATGGGGAACCAAAAAATAGGCACAAGTTGAATGCAAGGTCTTCAATGGTACTCCATGAGATACTCACCAAAAAGAAATGTAATTGAAATGTTTCATGTGGCCCCAAGTTCATGCACAAATGGCTTGTTATAGATTTATTTGGCAAAGGTCCAAAAAAATATGCATGGAAACCTCTAATGGGGAACCAAAAAATTGGCACAAGTTGAATGCAAGGTCTTCAATGGTACTCCATGAGAAACTCACCAAAAAGAAATGTAATTGAAATGTTTCATGTGGACGGATGTTCATGCACAAATGGCTTGTTATGGATTTATTTGGCAAAGGTCGAAAAAAATATGCTTCAAAAGCTCTAATGGTGAACCAAAAAATAGGCAGAAGTTGAATGCAAGGTCTTCAATGGTACTCCATGAGATACTCACCAAAAAGAAATGTAATTGAAATGTTTCATGTGGCCCCAAGTTCATGCACAAATGGCTTGTTATAGATTTATTTGGCAAAGTTCCAAAAAAATATGCATCAAAAGCTCTAATGGGGAACCAAAAAATTGGCACAAGTTGAATGCAAGGTCTTCAATGGTACTCCATGAGAAACTCACCAAAAAGAAATGTAATTGAAATGTTTCATGTGGACGGATGTTCATGCACAAATGGCCAGTTATGGATTTATTTGGGAAAGGTCCAAAAAAATATGCATCGAAACCTCTAATGGGGAATCGAAAAATAGGCACAAGTTGAATGCAAGGTCTTCAATGGTACTCCATGAGATACTCACCAAAAAGAAATGTAATTGAAATGTTTCATGTGGCCCCAAGTTCATGCACAAATGGCTTGTTATAGATTTATTTGGCAAAGGTCCAAAAAAATATGCATGGAAACCTCTAATGGGGAACCAAAAAATTGGCACAAGTTGAATGCAAGGTCTTCAATGGTACTCCATGAGAAACTCACCAAAAAGAAATGTAATTGAAATGTTTCATGTGGACGGATGTTCATGCACAAATGGCTTGTTATGGATTTATTTGGGAAAGGTCGAAAAAAATATGCATCGAAAGCTCTAATGGGGAACCAAAAAATAGGCACAAGTTGAATGCAAGGTCTTCAATGGTACTCCATGAGATACTCACCAAAAAGAAATGTAATTGAAATGTTTCATGTGGCCCCAAGTTCATGCACAAATGGCTTGTTATAGATTTATTTGGCAAAGGTCCAAAAAAATATGCATGGAAACCTCTAATGGGGAACCAAAAAATTGGCACAAGTTGAATGCAAGGTCTTCAATGGTACTCCATGAGAAACTCACCAAAAAGAAATGTAATTGAAATGTTTCATGTGGACGGATGTTCATGCACAAATGGCTTGTTATGGATTTATTTGGCAAAGGTCGAAAAAAATATGCATCAAAAGCTCTAATGGTGAACCAAAAAATAGGCAGAAGTTGAATGCAAGGTCTTCAATGGTACTCCATGAGATACTCACCAAAAAGAAATGTAATTGAAATGTTTCATGTGGCCCCAAGTTCATGCACAAATGGCTTGTTATAGATTTATTTGGCAAAGGTCCAAAAAAATATGCATCAAAAGCTCTAATGGGGAACCAAAAAATTGGCACAAGTTGAATGCAAGGTCTTCAATGGTACTCCATGAGAAACTCACCAAAAAGAAATGTAATTGAAATGTTTCATGTGGACGGATGTTCATGCACAAATGGCCAGTTATGGATTTATTTGGGAAAGGTCCAAAAAAATATGCATGGAAACCTCTAATGGGGAATCGAAAAATAGGCACAAGTTGAATGCAAGGTCTTCAATGGTACTCCATGAGATACTCACCAAAAAGAAATGTAATTGAAATGTTTCATGTGGCCCCAAGTTCATGCACAAATGGCTTGTTATAGATTTATTTGGCAAAGGTCCAAAAAAATATGCATGGAAACCTCTAATGGGGAACCAAAAAATTGGCACAAGTTGAATGCAAGGTCTTCAATGGTACTCCATGAGAAACTCACCAAAAAGAAATGTAATTGAAATGTTTCATGTGGACGGATGTTCATGCACAAATGGCTTGTTATGGATTTATTTGGGAAAGGTCGAAAAAAATATGCATCGAAAGCTCTAATGGGGAACCAAAAAATAGGCACAAGTTGAATGCAAGGTCTTCAATGGTACTCCATGAGATACTCACCAAAAAGAAATGTAATTGAAATGTTTCATGTGGCCCCAAGTTCATGCACAAATGGCTTGTTATAGATTTATTTGGCAAAGGTCCAAAAAAATATGCATGGAAACCTCTAATGGGGAACCAAAAAATTGGCACAAGTTGAATGCAAGGTCTTCAATGGTACTCCATGAGAAACTCACCAAAAAGAAATGTAATTGAAATGTTTCATGTGGACGGATGTTCATGCACAAATGGCTTGTTATGGATTTATTTGGCAAAGGTCGAAAAAAATATGCATCAAAAGCTCTAATGGTGAACCAAAAAATAGGCAGAAGTTGAATGCAAGGTCTTCAATGGTACTCCATGAGATACTCACCAAAAAGAAATGTAATTGAAATGTTTCATGTGGCCCCAAGTTCATGCACAAATGGCTTGTTATAGATTTATTTGGCAAAGGTCCAAAAAAATATGCATCAAAAGCTCTAATGGGGAACCAAAAAATTGGCACAAGTTGAATGCAAGGTCTTCAATGGTACTCCATGAGAAACTCACCAAAAAGAAATGTAATTGAAATGTTTCATGTGGACGGATGTTCATGCACAAATGGCCAGTTATGGATTTATTTGGGAAAGGTCCAAAAAAATATGCATGGAAACCTCTAATGGGGAATCGAAAAATAGGCACAAGTTGAATGCAAGGTCTTCAATGGTACTCCATGAGATACTCACCAAAAAGAAATGTAATTGAAATGTTTCATGTGGCCCCAAGTTTATGCACAAATGGCTTGTTATGGAATTATTTGGGAAAGGTCCAAAAAAATATGCATCGAAAGCTCTAATGAGGAATCAAAAAATAGGCACAAGTTGAATGCAAGGTCTTCAATGGTACTCCATGAGAAACTCACCAAAAAGAAATGTAATTGAAATGTTTCATGTGGACGGATGTTCATGCACAAATGGCCAGTTATGGATTTATTTGGCAAAGGTCGAAAAAAATATGCATCAAAAGCTCTAATGGTGAACCAAAAAATAGGCAGAAGTTGAATGCAAGGTCTTCAATGGTACTCCATGAGATACTCACCAAAAAGAAATGTAATTGAAATGTTTCATGTGGCCCCAAGTTCATGCACAAATGGCTTGTTATGGATTTATTTGGGAAAGGTCCAAAAAAATATGCATCGAAAGCTCTAATGGGGAATCGAAAAATAGGCACAAGTTGAATGCAAGGTCATCAATGGTACTCCATGAGAAACTCACCAAAAAGAAATGTAATTGAAATGTTTCATGTGGCCCCAACTTCATGCACAAATGGCTTGTTATGGATTTATTTGGGAGAGGTCCAAAAAAATATGCATCGAAAGCTCTAATGGGGAACCAAAAAATAGGCACAAGTTGAATGCAAGGTCTTCAATGGTACTCCATGAGAAACTCACCAAAAAGAAATGTAATTGAAATGTTTCATGTGGACGGATGTTCATGCACAAATGGCCAGTTATGGATTTATTTGGCAAAGGTCGAAAAAAATATGCATCAAAAGCTCTAATGGTGAACCAAAAAATTGGCACAAGTTGAATGCAAGGTCTTCAATGGTACTCCATGACAAACTCACCAAAAAGAAATGTAATTGAAATGTTTCATGTGGCCCCAAGTTCATGCTCAAATGGCTTGTTATGGATTTATTTGGGAAAGGTCCAAAAAAATATGCATGGAAAGCTCTAATGGGGAACCAAAAAATTGGCACAAGTTGAATGCAAGGTCTTCAATGGTACTCCATGAGAAACTCACCAAAAAGAAATGTAATTGAAATGCTTCATGTGGCCCCAAGTTCATGCACAAATGGCTTGTTATGGATTTATTTGGGAAAGGTCCAAAAAAATATGCATGGAAACCTCTAATCGGGAACCAAAAAATAGGCACAAATTGAATGCAAGGTGTTCAATGGTACTCCATGAGATACTCACCAAAAAGAAATGTAATTGAAATGTTTCATGTGGCCCCAAGTTCATGCACAAATGGCTTGTTATGGATTTATTTGAGAAAGGTCCAAAAAAATATGCATCGAAAGCTCTAATGGGGAATCAAAAAATAGGCACAAGTTGAATGCAAGGTCTTCAATGGTACTCCATGAGATACTCACCAAAAAGAAATGTATTTGAAATGTTTCATGTGGCCCCCAGTTCATGCACAAATGGCTTGTTATGGATTTATTTGGGAAAGGTCGAAAAAAATATGCATCGAAAGCTCTAATGGGGAAGCAAAAAATAGGCACAAGTTGAATGCAAGGTCTTCAATGGTACTCCATGAGATACTCACCAAAAAGAAATGTAATTGAAATGTTTCATGTGGCCCCAAGTTCATGCACAAATGGCTTGTTATGGATTTATTTGGAAAAGGTCCAAAAAAATATGCATGGAAAGCTCTAATGGGGAACCAAAAAATACGCACAAGTTGAATGCAAGGTCATCAATGGTACTCCATGAGAAACTCACCAAAAAGAAATGTAATTGAAATGTTTCATGTGGCCCCAACTTCATGCACAAATGGCTTGTTATGGATTTATTTGGGAGAGGTCCAAAAAAATATGCATCGAAAGCTCTAATGGGGAACCAAAAAATAGGCACAAGTTGAATGCAAGGTCTTCAATGGTACTCCATGAGAAACTCACCAAAAAGAAATGTAATTGAAATGTTTCATGTGGACGGATGTTCATGCACAAATGGCCAGTTATGGATTTATTTGGCAAAGGTCGAAAAAAATATGCATCAAAAGCTCTAATGGTGAACCAAAAAATTGGCACAAGTTGAATGCAAGGTCTTCAATGGTACTCCATGACAAACTCACCAAAAAGAAATGTAATTGAAATGTTTCATGTGGCCCCAAGTTCATGCTCAAATGGCTTGTTATGGATTTATTTGGGAAAGGTCCAAAAAAATATGCATGGAAACCTCTAATGGGGAACCAAAAAATTGGCACAAGTTGAATGCAAGGTCTTCAATGGTACTCCATGAGAAACTCACCAAAAAGAAATGTAATTGAAATACTTCATGTGGCCCCAAGTTCATGCACAAATGGCTTGTTATGGATTTATTTGGGAAAGGTCCAAAAAAATATGCATGGAAACCTCTAATCGGGAACCAAAAAATAGGCACAAGTTGAATGCAAGGTCTTCAATGGTACTCCATGAGATACTCACCAAAAAGAAATGTAATTGAAATGTTTCATGTGGCCCCAAGTTCATGCACAAATGGCTTGTTATGGATTTATTTGAGAAAGGTCCAAAAAAATATGCATCGAAAGCTCTAATGGGGAATCAAAAAATAGGCACAAGTTGAATGCAAGGTCTTCAATGGTACTCCATGAGATACTCACCAAAAAGAAATGTATTTGAAATGTTTCATGTGGCCCCCAGTTCATGCACAAATGGCTTGTCATGGATTTATTTGGGAAAGGTCGAAAAAAATATGCATCGAAAGCTCTAATGGGGAAGCAAAAAATAGGAACAAGTTGAATGCAAGGTCTTCAATGGTACTCCATGAGATACTCACCAAAAAGAAATGTAATTGAAATGTTTCATGTGGCCCCAAGTTCATGCACAAATGGCTTGTTATAGATTTATTTGGCAAAGGTCCAAAAAAATATGCATGGAAACCTCTAATGGGGAACCAAAAAATTGGCACAACTTGAATGCAAGGTCTTCAATGGTACTCCATGAGAAACTCACCAAAAAGAAATGTAATTGAAATGTTTCATGTGGCCGCATGTTCATGCACAAATGGCCAGTTATGGATTTATTTGGCAAAGGTCGAAAAAAATATGCATCAAATGCTCTAATGGTGAACCAAGAAATAGGCACAAGTTGAATGCAAGGTCTTCAATGGTACTCCATGAGATACTCACCAAAAAGAAATGTAATTGAAATGTTTCATGTGGACGGATTTTCATGCACAAATGGCCAGTTATGGATTTATTTGGCAAAGGTCGAAAAAAATATGCATCAAAAGCTCTAATGGTGAACCAAAAAATTGGCACAAGTTGAATGCAAGGTCTTCAATGGTACTCCATGACAAACTCACCAAAAAGAAATGTAATTGAAATGTTTCATGTGGCCCCAAGTTCATGCTCAAATGGCTTGTTATGGATTTATTTGGGAAAGGTCCAAAAAAATATGCATGGAAACCTCTAATGGGGAACCAAAAAATTGGCACAAGTTGAATGCAAGGTCTTCAATGGTACTCCATGAGAAACTCACCAAAAAGAAATGTAATTGAAATACTTCATGTGGCCCCAAGTTCATGCACAAATGGCTTGTTATGGATTTATTTGGGAAAGGTCCAAAAAAATATGCATGGAAACCTCTAATCGGGAACCAAAAAATAGGCACAAGTTGAATGCAAGGTCTTCAATGGTACTCCATGAGATACTCACCAAAAAGAAATGTAATTGAAATGTTTCATGTGGCCCCAAGTTCATGCACAAATGGCTTGTTATGGATTTATTTGAGAAAGGTCCAAAAAAATATGCATCGAAAGCTCTAATGGGGAATCAAAAAATAGGCACAAGTTGAATGCAAGGTCTTCAATGGTACTCCATGAGATACTCACCAAAAAGAAATGTATTTGAAATGTTTCATGTGGCCCCCAGTTCATGCACAAATGGCTTGTTATGGATTTATTTGGGAAAGGTCGAAAAAAATATGCATCGAAAGCTCTAATGGGGAAGCAAAAAATAGGCACAAGTTGAATGCAAGGTCTTCAATGGTACTCCATGAGATACTCACCAAAAAGAAATGTAATTGAAATGTTTCATGTGGCCCCAAGTTCATGCACAAATGGCTTGTTATAGATTTATTTGGGAAAGGTCGAAAAAAATATGCATCAAATGCTCTAATGGTGAACCAAGAAATAGGCACAAGTTGAATGCAAGGTCTTCAATGGTACTCCATGAGATACTCACCAAAAAGAAATGTAATTGAAATGTTTCATGTGGCCCCAAGTTCATGCACAAATGGCTTGTTATGGATTTATTTGAGAAAGGTCCAAAAAAATATGCATCGAAAGCTCTAATGGGGAATCAAAAAATAGGCACAAGTTGAATGCAAGGTCTTCAATGGTACTCCATGAGAAACTCACCAAAAAGAAATGTAATTGAAGTGTTTCATGTGGCCCCATGTTCATGCACAAATGGCCTAATTTGGATTTATTGGGCAAAGGTCCAAAAATATATGCATCAAAAGCTCTAATGGTGAACCAAAAAATAGGCACAAGTTGAACGCAAGGTCTTCAATGGTACTCCATGAGATACTCACCAAAAAGAAATGTAATTGAAATGTTTCATGTGGCCCCAAGTTCATGCACAAATGGCTTGTTATAGATTTATTTGGGAAAGGTCCAAAAAAATATGCATGGAAACCTCTAATGGGGAACCAAAAAATTGGCACAAGTTGAATGCAAGGTCTTCAATGGTACTCCATGAGAAACTCACCAAAAAGAAATGTAATTGAAGTGTTTCATGTGGCCCCATGTTCATGCACAAATGGCCAGTTATGGATTTATTTGGCAAAGGTCCAAAAAAATATGCATCAAAAGCTCTAATGGGGAACCAAAAAATACGCACAAGTTGAATGCAAGGTCTTCAATGGTACTCCATGAGAAACTCACCAAAAAGAAATGTAATTGAAATGTTTCATGTGGACGGATGTTCATGCACAAATGGCCAGTTATGGATTTATTTGGCAAAGGTCGAAAAAAATATGCATCGAAAGCTCTAATGGGGAACCAAAAAATACGCACAAGTTGAATGCAAGGTCTTCAATGGTACTCCATGAGAAACTCACCAAAAAGAAATATAATTGAAATGGTTCATGTGGCCCCAAGTTCATGCACAAATGGCTTGTTATGGATTTATTTGGGAGAGGTCCAAAAAAATATGCATCGAAAGCTCTAATGGGGAACCAAAAAATAGGCACAAGTTGAATGCAAGGTCTTCAATGGTACTCCATGAGAAACTCACCAAAAAGAAATGTAATTGAAATGTTTCATGTGGACGGATGTTCATGCACAAATGGCCAGTTATGGATTTATTTGGCAAAGGTCGAAAAAAATATGCATCAAAAGCTCTAATGGGGAACCAAAAAATACGCACAAGTTGAATGCAAGGTCTTCAATGGTACTCCATGAGATACTCACCAAAAAGAAATGTAATTGAAATGTTTCATGTGGCCCCAAGTTCATGCACAAATGGCTTGTTATGGATTTATTTGGGAAAGGTCCAAAAAAATATGCATCGAAAGCTCTAATGGGGAACCAAAAAATAGGCACAAGTTGAATGCAAGGTCTTCAATGGTACTCCATGAGAAACTCACCAAAAAGAAATGTAATTGAAATGTTTCATGTGGACGGATGTTCATGCACAAATGGCCAGTTATGGATTTATTTGGCAAAGGTCGAAAAAAATATGCATCAAAAGCTCTAATGGGGAACCAAAAAATTGGCACAAGTTGAATGCAAGGTCTTCAATGGTACTCCATGAGAAACTCACCAAAAAGAAATGTAATTGAAATGTTTCATGTGGCCCCAAGTTCATGCACAAATGGCTTGTTATGGATTTATTTGGGAAAGGTCCAAAAAAATATGCATGGAAAGCTCTAATGGGGAACCAAAAAATTGGCACAAGTTGAATGCAAGGTCTTCAATGGTACTCCATGAGAAACTCACCAAAAAGAAATGTAATTGAAATGTTTCATGTGGCCCCAAGTTCATGCACAAATGGCTTGTTATGGATTTATTTGGGAGAGGTCCAAAAAAATATGCATCAAAAGCTCTAATGGGGAATCAAAAAATAGGCACAAGTTGAATGCAAGGTCTTCAATGGTACTCCATGAGAAACTCACCAAAAAGAAATGTAATTGAAGTGTTTCATGTGGCCCCATGTTCATGCACAAATGGCTTGTTATGGATTTATTTGGCAAAGGTCCAAAAAAATATGCATCAAAAGCTCTAATGGGGAACCAAAAAATAGGCAGAAGTTGAATGCAAGGTCTTCAATGGTACTCCATGAGATACTCACCAAAAAGAAATGTAATTGAAATGTTTCATGTGGCCCCAAGTTCATGCACAAATGGCTTGTTATGGATTTATTTGGGAGAGGTCCAAAAAAATATGCATCGAAAGCTCTAATGGGGAACCAAAAAATAGGCACAAGTTGAATGCAAGGTCTTCAATGGTACTCCATGAGAAACTCACCAAAAAGAAATATAATTGAAATGTTTCATGTGGCCCCAAGTTCATGCACAAATGGCTTGTTATGGATTTATTTGGGAAAGGTCCAAAAAAATATGCATGGAAAGCTCTAATGGGGAACCAAAAAATACGCACAAGTTGAATGCAAGGTCATCAATGGTACTCCATGAGAAACTCACCAAAAAGAAATGTAATTGAAATGTTTCATGTGGCCCCAAGTTCATGCACAAATGGCTTGTTATGGATTTATTTGGGAGAGGTCCAAAAAAATATGCATCGAAAGCTCTAATGGGGAACCAAAAAATACGCACAAGTTGAATGCAAGGTCATCAATGGTACTCCATGAGAAACTCACCAAAAAGAAATGTAATTGAAGTGTTTCATGTGGCCCCATGTTCATGCACAAATGGCCAGTTATGGATTTATTTGGCAAAGGTCGAAAAAAATATGCATCAAAAGCTCTAATGGGGAACCAAAAAATAGGCACAAGTTGAATGCAAGGTTTTCAATGGTAGTCCATGAGATACTCACCAAAAAGAAATGTAATTGAAATGTTTCATGTGGCCCCAAGTTCATGCACAAATGGCTTGTTATGGATTTATTTGGGAGAGGTCCAAAAAAATATGCATCGAAAGCTCTAATGGGGAACCAAAAAATAGGCACAAGTTGAATGCAAGGTCTTCAATGGTACTCCATGAGATACTCACCAAAAAGAAATGTAATTGAAGTGTTTCATGTGGCCCCATGTTCATGCACAAATGGCCAGTTATGGATTTATTTGGCAAAGGTCGAAAAAAATATGCATCAAAAGCTCTAATGGGGAACCAAAAAATAGGCACAAGTTGAATGCAAGGTCTTCAATGGTACTCCATGAGATACTCACCAAAAAGAAATGTAATTGAAATGTTTCATGTGGCCCCAAGTTCATGCACAAATGGCTTGTTATGGATTTATTTGGGAGAGGTCCAAAAAAATATGCATCGAAAGCTCTAATGGGGAACCAAAAAATAGGCACAAGTTGAATGCAAGGTCTTCAATGGTACTCCATGAGATACTCACCAAAAAGAAATGTAATTGAAGTGTTTCATGTGGCCCCATGTTCATGCACAAATGGCCAGTTATGGATTTATTTGGCAAAGGTCGAAAAAAATATGCATCAAAAGCTCTAATGGGGAACCAAAAAATAGGCACAAGTTGAATGCAAGGTTTTCAATGGTACTCCATGAGATACTCACCAAAAAGAAATGTAATTGAAATGTTTCATGTGGCCCCAAGTTCATGCACAAATGGCTTGTTATGGATTTATTTGGGAAAGGTCCAAAAAAATATGCATCGAAAGCTCTAATGGGGAACCAAAAAATAGGCACAAGTTGAATGCAAGGTCATCAATGGTACTCCATGAGAAACTCACCAAAAAGAAATGTAATTGAAATGTTTCATGTGGGCCCAAGTTCATGCACAAATGGCTTGTTATGGATTTATTTGGGAGAGATCCAAAAAAATATGCATCGAAAGCTCTAATGGGGAACCAAAAAATACGCACAAGTTGAATGCAAGGTCATCAATGGTACTCCATGAGAAACTCACCAAAAAGAAATGTAATTGAAGTGTTTCATGTGGCCCCATGTTCATGCACAAATGGCCAGTTATGGATTTATTTGGCAAAGGTCCAAAAAAATATGCATCGAAAGCTCTAATGGGGAACCAAAAAATAGGCACAAGTTGAATGCAAGGTCTTCAATGGTACTCCATGAGAAACTCACCAAAAAGAAATATAATTGAAATGTTTCATGTGGCCCCAAGTTCATGCACAAATGGCTTGTTATGGATTTATTTGGGAAAGGTCCAAAAAAATATGCATGGAAAGCTCTAATGGGGAACCAAAAAATACGCACAAGTTGAATGCAAGGTCATCAATGGTACTCCATGAGAAACTCACCAAAAAGAAATGTAATTGAAATGGTTCATGTGGCCCCAAGTTCATGCACAAATGGCTTGTTATGGATTTATTTGGGAGAGGTCCAAAAAAATATGCATCGAAAGCTCTAATGGGGAACCAAAAAATACGCACAAGTTGAATGCAAGGTCATCAATGGTACTCCATGAGAAACTCACCAAAAAGAAATGTAATTGAAGTGTTTCATGTGGCCCCATGTTCATGCACAAATGGCCAGTTATGGATTTATTTGGCAAAGGTCGAAAAAAATATGCATCAAAAGCTCTAATGGGGAACCAAAAAATAGGCACAAGTTGAATGCAAGGTTTTCAATGGTAGTCCATGAGATACTCACCAAAAAGAAATGTAATTGAAATGTTTCATGTGGCCCCAAGTTCATGCACAAATGGCTTGTTATGGATTTATTTGGAGAGGTCCAAAAAAATATGCATCGAAAGCTCTAATGGGGAACCAAAAAATAGGCACAAGTTGAATGCAAGGTCTTCAATGGTACTCCATGAGAAACTCACCAAAAAGAAATATAATTGAAATGTTTCATGTGGCCCCATGTTCATGCACAAATGGCCAGTTATGGATTTATTTGGCAAAGGTCGAAAAAAATATGCATCAAAAGCTCTAATGGGGAACCAAAAAATAGGCACAAGTTGAATGCAAGGTCATCAATGGTACTCCATGAGAAACTCACCAAAAAGAAATGTAATTGAAATGTTTCATGTGGGCCCAAGTTCATGCACAAATGGCTTGTTATGGATTTATTTGGGAGAGATCCAAAAAAATATGCATCGAAAGCTCTAATGGGGAACCAAAAAATACGCACAAGTTGAATGCAAGGTCTTCAATGGTACTCCATGAGATACTCACCAAAAGGAAATGTAATTGAAGTGTTTCATGTGGCCCCATGTTCATGCACAAATGGCCAGTTATGGATTTATTTGGCAAAGGTCGAAAAAAATATGCATCAAAAGCTCTAATGGGGAACCAAAAAATAGGCACAAGTTGAATGCAAGGTCATCAATGGTACTCCATGAGAAACTCACCAAAAAGAAATGTAATTGAAATGTTTCATGTGGGCCCAAGTTCATGCACAAATGGCTTGTTATGGATTTATTTGGGAGAGATCCAAAAAAATATGCATCGAAAGCTCTAATGGGGAACCAAAAAATACGCACAAGTTGAATGCAAGGTCATCAATGGTACTCCATGAGAAACTCACCAAAAAGAAATGTAATTGAAGTGTTTCATGTGGCCCCATGTTCATGCACAAATGGCTTGTTATGGATTTATTTGGGAAAGGTCCAAAAAAATATGCATCGAAAGCTCTAATGGGGAACCAAAAAATTGGCACAAGTTGAATGCAGGGTCTTCAATGGTACTCCATGAGAAACTCACCAAAAATAAATGTAATTGAAATGTTTCATGTGGCCGCATGTTCATGCACAAATGGCCAGTTATGGATTTATTTGGAGAGGTCCAAAAAAATATGCATCGAAAGCTCTAATGGGGAACCAAAAAATAGGCACAAGTTGAATGCAAGGTCTTCAATGGTACTCCATGAGATACTCACCAAAAGGAAATGTAATTGAAGTGTTTCATGTGGCCCCATGTTCATGCACAAATGGCCAGTTATGGATTTATTTGGCAAAGGTCGAAAAAAATATGCATCAAAAGCTCTAATGGGGAACCAAAAAATAGGCACAAGTTGAATGCAAGGTCATCAATGGTACTCCATGAGAAACTCACCAAAAAGAAATGTAATTGAAATGTTTCATGTGGGCCCAAGTTCTTGCACAAATGGCTTGTTATGGATTTATTTGGGAGAGATCCAAAAAAATATGCATCGAAAGCTCTAATGGGGAACCAAAAAATACGCACAAGTTGAATGCAAGGTCATCAATGGTACTCCATGAGAAACTCACCAAAAAGAAATGTAATTGAAGTGTTTCATGTGGCCCCATGTTCATGCACAAATGGCTTGTTATGGATTTATTTGGGAGAGGTCCAAAAAAATATGCATCGAAAGCTCTAATGGGGAACCAAAAAATAGGCACAAGTTGAATGCAAGGTCTTCAATGGTACTCCATGAGAAACTCACCAAAAAGAAATATAATTGAAATGTTTCATGTGGCCCCAAGTTCATGCACAAATGGCTTGTTATGGATTTATTTGGGAAAGGTCCAAAAAAATATGCATGGAAAGCTCTAATGGGGAACCAAAAAATACGCACAAGTTGAATGCAAGGTCATCAATGGTACTCCATGAGAAACTCACCAAAAAGAAATGTAATTGAAATGGTTCATGTGGCCCCAAGTTCATGCACAAATGGCTTGTTATGGATTTATTTGGGAGAGGTCCAAAAAAATATGCATCGAAAGCTCTAATGGGGAACCAAAAAATACGCACAAGTTGAATGCAAGGTCATCAATGGTACTCCATGAGAAACTCACCAAAAAGAAATGTAATTGAAGTGTTTCATGTGGCCCCATGTTCATGCACAAATGGCCAGTTATGGATTTATTTGGCAAAGGTCGAAAAAAATATGCATCAAAAGCTCTAATGGGGAACCAAAAAATAGGCACAAGTTGAATGCAAGGTCTTCAATGGTACTCCATGAGATACTCACCAAAAAGAAATGTAATTGAAATGTTTCATGTGGCCCCAAGTTCATGCACAAATGGCTTGTTATGGATTTATTTGGGAGAGGTCCAAAAAAATATGCATCGAAAGCTCTAATGGGGAACCAAAAAATAGGCACAAGTTGAATGCAAGGTCTTCAATGGTACTCCATGAGATACTCACCAAAAAGAAATGTAATTGAAGTGTTTCATGTGGCCCCATGTTCATGCACAAATGGCCAGTTATGGATTTATTTGGCAAAGGTCGAAAAAAATATGCATCAAAAGCTCTAATGGGGAACCAAAAAATAGGCACAAGTTGAATGCAAGGTCTTCAATGGTACTCCATGAGATACTCACCAAAAAGAAATGTAATTGAAGTGTTTCATGTGGCCCCAAGTTCATGCACAAATGGCTTGTTATGGATTTATTTGGGAGAGGTCCAAAAAAATATGCATCGAAAGCTCTAATGGGGAACCAAAAAATAGGCACAAGTTGAATGCAAGGTCTTCAATGGTACTCCATGAGATACTCACCAAAAGGAAATGTAATTGAAGTGTTTCATGTGGCCCCATGTTCATGCACAAATGGCCAGTTATGGATTTATTTGGCAAAGGTCGAAAAAAATATGCATCAAAAGCTCTAATGGGGAACCAAAAAATAGGCACAAGTTGAATGCAAGGTCATCAATGGTACTCCATGAGAAACTCACCAAAAAGAAATGTAATTGAAATGTTTCATGTGGGCCCAAGTTCATGCACAAATGGCTTGTTATGGATTTATTTGGGAGAGATCCAAAAAAATATGCATCGAAAGCTCTAATGGGGAACCAAAAAATACGCACAAGTTGAATGCAAGGTCATCAATGGTACTCCATGAGAAACTCACCAAAAAGAAATGTAATTGAAGTGTTTCATGTGGCCCCATGTTCATGCACAAATGGCTTGTTATGGATTTATTTGGGAAAGGTCCAAAAAAATATGCATCGAAAGCTCTAATGGGGAACCAAAAAATTGGCACAAGTTGAATGCAGGGTCTTCAATGGTACTCCATGAGAAACTCACCAAAAATAAATGTAATTGAAATGTTTCATGTGGCCGCATGTTCATGCACAAATGGCCAGTTATGGATTTATTTGGCAAAGGTCGAAAAAAATATGCATCAAAAGCTCTAATGGGGAACCAAAAAATAGGCACAAGTTGAATGCAAGGTCTTCAATGGTACTCCATGAGATACTCACCAAAAAGAAATGTAATTGAAATGTTTCATGTGGCCCCAAGTTCATGCACAAATGGCTTGTTATGGATTTATTTGGGAGAAATCCAAAAAAATATGCATCGAAAGCTCTAATGGGGAACCAAAAAATACGCACAAGTTGAATGCAAGGTCATCAATGGTACTCCATGAGAAACTCACCAAAAAGAAATGTAATTGAAATGTTTCATGTGGGCCCAAGTTCATGCACAAATGGCTTGTTATGGATTTATTTGGGAGAGATCCAAAAAAATATGCATCGAAAGCTCTAATGGGGAACCAAAAAATACGCACAAGTTGAATGCAAGGTCATCAATGGTACTCCATGAGAAACTCACCAAAAAGAAATGTAATTGAAGTGTTTCATGTGGCCCCATGTTCATGCACAAATGGCTTGTTATGGATTTATTTGGGAGAGGTCCAAAAAAATATGCATCGAAAGCTCTAATGGGGAACCAAAAAATAGGCACAAGTTGAATGCAAGGTCTTCAATGGTACTCCATGAGAAACTCACCAAAAAGAAATATAATTGAAATGTTTCATGTGGCCCCAAGTTCATGCACAAATGGCTTGTTATGGATTTATTTGGGAAAGGTCCAAAAAAATATGCATGGAAAGCTCTAATGGGGAACCAAAAAATACGCACAAGTTGAATGCAAGGTCATCAATGGTACTCCATGAGAAACTCACCAAAAAGAAATGTAATTGAAATGGTTCATGTGGCCCCAAGTTCATGCACAAATGGCTTGTTATGGATTTATTTGGGAGAGGTCCAAAAAAATATGCATCGAAAGCTCTAATGGGGAACCAAAAAATACGCACAAGTTGAATGCAAGGTCATCAATGGTACTCCATGAGAAACTCACCAAAAAGAAATGTAATTGAAGTGTTTCATGTGGCCCCATGTTCATGCACAAATGGCCAGTTATGGATTTATTTGGCAAAGGTCGAAAAAAATATGCATCAAAAGCTCTAATGGGGAACCAAAAAATAGGCACAAGTTGAATGCAAGGTCTTCAATGGTACTCCATGAGATACTCACCAAAAAGAAATGTAATTGAAATGTTTCATGTGGCCCCAAGTTCATGCACAAATGGCTTGTTATGGATTTATTTGGGAGAGGTCCAAAAAAATATGCATCGAAAGCTCTAATGGGGAACCAAAAAATAGGCACAAGTTGAATGCAAGGTCTTCAATGGTACTCCATGAGATACTCACCAAAAAGAAATGTAATTGAAGTGTTTCATGTGGCCCCATGTTCATGCACAAATGGCCAGTTATGGATTTATTTGGCAAAGGTCGAAAAAAATATGCATCAAAAGCTCTAATGGGGAACCAAAAAATAGGCACAAGTTGAATGCAAGGTCTTCAATGGTACTCCATGAGATACTCACCAAAAAGAAATGTAATTGAAGTGTTTCATGTGGCCCCAAGTTCATGCACAAATGGCTTGTTATGGATTTATTTGGGAGAGGTCCAAAAAAATATGCATCGAAAGCTCTAATGGGGAACCAAAAAATAGGCACAAGTTGAATGCAAGGTCTTCAATGGTACTCCATGAGATACTCACCAAAAGGAAATGTAATTGAAGTGTTTCATGTGGCCCCATGTTCATGCACAAATGGCCAGTTATGGATTTATTTGGCAAAGGTCGAAAAAAATATGCATCAAAAGCTCTAATGGGGAACCAAAAAATAGGCACAAGTTGAATGCAAGGTCATCAATGGTACTCCATGAGAAACTCACCAAAAAGAAATGTAATTGAAATGTTTCATGTGGGCCCAAGTTCATGCACAAATGGCTTGTTATGGATTTATTTGGGAGAGATCCAAAAAAATATGCATCGAAAGCTCTAATGGGGAACCAAAAAATACGCACAAGTTGAATGCAAGGTCATCAATGGTACTCCATGAGAAACTCACCAAAAAGAAATGTAATTGAAGTGTTTCATGTGGCCCCATGTTCATGCACAAATGGCTTGTTATGGATTTATTTGGGAAAGGTCCAAAAAAATATGCATCGAAAGCTCTAATGGGGAACCAAAAAATTGGCACAAGTTGAATGCAGGGTCTTCAATGGTACTCCATGAGAAACTCACCAAAAAGAAATGTAATTGAAATGTTTCATGTGGCCGCATGTTCATGCACAAATGGCCAGTTATGGATTTATTTGGCAAAGGTCGAAAAAAATATGCATCAAAAGCTCTAATGGGGAACCAAAAAATAGGCACAAGTTGAATGCAAGGTCTTCAATGGTACTCCATGAGATACTCACCAAAAAGAAATGTAATTGAAATGTTTCATGTGGCCCCAAGTTCATGCACAAATGGCTTGTTATGGATTTATTTGGGAGAAATCCAAAAAAATATGCATCGAAAGCTCTAATGGGGAATCGAAAAATAGGCACAAGTTGAATGCAAGGTCTTCAATGGTACTCCATGAGATACTCACCAAAAAGAAATGTAATTGAAATGTTTCATGTGGCCCCTTGTTCATGCACAAATGGCTTGTTATGGATTTATTTGGGAAAGGTCCAAAAAAATATGCATCGAAAGCTCTAATGGGGAACCAAAAAATTGGCACAAGTTGAATGCAAGGTCTTCAATGGTACTCCATGACAAACTCACCAAAAAGAAATGTAATTGAAGTGTTTCATGTGGCCCCATGTTCATGCACAAATGGCCTAATTTGGATTTATTGGGCAAAGGTCCAAAAATGTATGCATCAAAAGCTCTAATGGGGAAGCAAAAAATAGGCAGAAGTTGAATGCAAGGTCTTCAATGGTACTCGATGAGATACTCACCAAAAAGAAATGTAATTGAAATGTTTCATGTGGCCGCATGTTCATGCACAAATGGCTTGTTATGGATTTATTTGGGAAAGGTCCAAAAAAATATGCATCGAAAGCTCTAATGGGGAACCAAAAAATAGGCACAAGTTGAATGCAAGGTCTTCAATGGTACTCCATGAGAAACTCACCAAAAAGAAATATAATTGAAATGTTTCATGTGGCCCCAAGTTCATGCACAAATGGCTTGTTATGGATTTATTTGGGAAAGGTCCAAAAAAATATGCATCGAAAGCTCTAATGGGGAACCAAAAAATAGGCACAAGTTGAATGCAAGGTCTTCAATGGTACTCCATGAGATACTCACCAAAAAGAAATGTAATTGAAATGTTTCATGTGGCCCCAAGTTCATGCACAAATGGCTTGTTATGGATTTATTTGGGAGAGGTCCAAAAAAATATGCATCGAAAGCTCTAATGGGGAACCAAAAAATAGGCACAAGTTGAATGCAAGGTCTTCAATGGTACTCCATGAGAAACTCACCAAAAAGAAATATAATTGAAATGTTTCATGTGGCCCCAAGTTCATGCACAAATGGCTTGTTATGGATTTATTTGGGAAAGGTCCAAAAAAATATGCATCGAAAGCTCTAATGGGGAACCAAAAAATACGCACAAGTTGAATGCAAGGTCATCAATGGTACTCCATGAGAAACTCACCAAAAAGAAATGTAATTGAAATGGTTCATTTGGCCCCAAGTTCATGCACAAATGGCTTGTTATGGATTTATTTGGGAGAGGTCCAAAAAAATATGCATCGAAAGCTCTAATGGGGAACCAAAAAATACGCACAAGTTGAATGCAAGGTCATCAATGGTACTCCATGAGATACTCACCAAAAAGAAATGTAATTGAAGTGTTTCATGTGGCCCCATGTTCATGCACAAATGGCCAGTTATGGATTTATTTGGCAAAGGTCGAAAAAAATATGCATCAAAAGCTCTAATGGGGAACCAAAAAATAGGCACAAGTTGAATGCAAGGTTTTCAATGGTACTCCATGAGATACTCACCAAAAAGAAATGTAATTGAAATGTTTCATGTGGCCCCAAGTTCATGCACAAATGGCTTGTTATGGATTTATTCGGGAGAGGTCCAAAAAAATATGCATCGAAAGCTCTAATGGGGAACCAAAAAATAGGCACAAGTTGAATGCAAGGTCTTCAATGGTACTCCATGAGATACTCACCAAAAAGAAATGTAATTGAAATGTTTCATGTGGCCCCAAGTTCATGCACAAATGGCTTGTTATGGATTTATTTGGGAGAGGTCCAAAAAAATATGCATCGAAAGCTTTAATGGGGAACCAAAAAATAGGCACAAGTTGAATGCAAGGTCTTCAATGGTACTCCATGAGAAACTCACCAAAAAGAAATATAATTGAAATGTTTCATGTGGCCCCAAGTTCATGCACAAATGGCTTGTTATGGATTTATTTGGGAGAGGTCCAAAAAAATATGCATGGAAAGCTCTAATGGGGAATCAAAAAATAGGCACAAGTTGAATGCAAGGTCTTCAATGGTACTCCATGAGATACTCACCAAAAAGAAATGTAATTGAAATGTTTCATGTGGCCCCTTGTTCATGCACAAATGGCCAGTTATGGATTTATTTGGGAAAGGTCCAAAAAAATATGCATCGAAAGCTCTAATGGGGAACCAAAAAATTGGCACAAGTTGAATGCAAGGTCTTCAATGGTACTCCATGAGATACTCACCAAAAAGAAATGTAATTGAAATGTTTCATGTGGCCCCAAGTTCATGCACAAATGGCTTGTTATGGATTTATTTGGGAAAGGTCCAAAAAAATATGCATGGAAAGCTCTAATGGGGAACCAAAAAATAGGCACAAGTTGAATGCAAGGTCATCAATGGTACTCCATGAGAAACTCACCAAAAAGAAATGTAATTGAAATGTTTCATGTGGGCCCAAGTTCATGCACAAATGGCTTGTTCTGGATTTATTTGGGAGAGATCCAAAAAAATATGCATCGAAAGCTCTAATGGGGAACCAAAAAATACGCACAAGTTGAATGCAAGGTCATCAATGGTACTCCATGAGAAACTCACCAAAAAGAAATGTAATTGAAGTGTTTCATGTGGCCCCATGTCCATGCACAAATGGCTTGTTATGGATTTATTTGGGAAAGGTCCAAAAAAATATGCATCGAAAGCTCTAATGGGGAACCAAAAAATTGGCACAAGTTGAATGCAGGGTCTTCAATGGTACTCCATGAGAAACTCACCAAAAAGAAATGTAATTGAAATGTTTCATGTGGCCGCATGTTCATGCACAAATGGCCAGTTATGGATTTATTTGGCAAAGGTCGAAAAAAATATGCATCAAAAGCTCTAATGGGGAACCAGAAAATAGGCACAAGTTGAATGCAAGGTCTTCAATGGTACTCCATGAGATACTCACCAAAAAGAAATGTAATTGAAATGTTTCATGTGGCCCAAGTTCATGCACAAATGGTTTGTTATGGATTTATTTGGGAGAGGTCCAAAAAAATATGCATCGAAAGCTCTAATGGGGAACCAAAAAATAGGCACAAGTTGAATGCAAGGTCTTCAATGGTAGTCCATGAGATACTCACCAAAAAGAAATGTAATTGAAATGTTTCATGTGGCCCCTTGTTCATGCACAAATGGCTTGTTATGGATTTATTTGGGAAAGGTCCAAAAAAATATGCATCGAAAGCTCTAATGGGGAACCAAAAAATTGGCACAAGTTGAATGCAAGGTCTTCAATGGTACTCCATGACAAACTCACCAAAAAGAAATGTAATTGAAGTGTTTCATGTGGCCCCATGTTCATGCACAAATGGCCTAATTTGGATTTATTGGGCAAAGGTCCAAAAATATATGCATCCAAAGCTCTAATGGGGAACCAAAAAATAGGCACAAGTTGAATGCAAGGTCTTCAATGGTACTCCATGAGATACTCACCAAAAAGAAATGTAATTGAAATGTTTCATGTGGCCGCATGTTCATGCACAAATGGCCAGTTATGGATTTATTTGGGAAAGGTCCAAAAAAATATGCATCGAAAGCTCTAATGGGGAATCAAAAAATAGGCACAAGTTGAATGCAAGGTCTTCAATGGTACTCCATGAGATACTCACCAAAAAGAAATGTAATTGAAATGTTTCATGTGGCCCCAAGTTCATGCACAAATGGCTTGTTATGGATTTATTTGGGAGAGGTCCAAAAAAATATGCATCGAAAGCTCTAATGGGGAACCAAAAAATAGGCACAAGTTGAATGCAAGGTCTTCAATGGTACTCCATGAGAAACTCACCAAAAAGAAATATAATTGAAATGTTTCATGTGGCCCCAAGTTCATGCACAAATGGCTTGTTATGGATTTATTTGGGAAAGGTCCAAAAAAATATGCATCGAAAGCTCTAATGGGGAACCAAAAAATACGCACAAGTTGAATGCAAGGTCATCAATGGTACTCCATGAGAAACTCACCAAAAAGAAATGTAATTGAAATGGTTCATTTGGCCCCAAGTTCATGCACAAATGGCTTGTTATGGATTTATTTGGGAGAGGTCCAAAAAAATATGCATCGAAAGCTCTAATGGGGAACCAAAAAATAGGCACAAGTTGAATGCAAGGTCATCAATGGTACTCCATGAGAAACTCACCAAAAAGAAATGTAATTGAAGTGTTTCATGTGGCCCCATGTTCATGCACAAATGGCCAGTTATGGATTTATTTGGCAAAGGTCGAAAAAAATATGCATCAAAAGCTCTAATGGGGAACCAAAAAATAGGCACAAGTTGAATGCAAGGTTTTCAATGGTACTCCATGAGATACTCACCAAAAAGAAATGTAATTGAAATGTTTCATGTGGCCCCAAGTTCATGCACAAATGGCTTGTTATGGATTTATTTGGGAGAGGTCCAAAAAAATATGCA
The DNA here is from genome assembly GCA_950106755.1 of Climacium dendroides. NCBI lineage: Eukaryota > Viridiplantae > Streptophyta > Bryopsida > Hypnales > Climaciaceae > Climacium > Climacium dendroides. Next base: position 23,854,945 of record OX467082.1, on the reverse strand, counting down.
TCGAAAGCTCTAATGGGGAATCAAAAAATAGGAACAAGTTGAATGCAAGGTCTTCAATGGTACTCCATGAGATACTCACCAAAAAGAAATGTAATTGAAATGTTTCATGTGGCCCCTTGTTCATGCACAAATGGCTTGTTATGGATTTATTTGGGAAAGGTCCAAAAAAATATGCATCGAAAGCTCTAATGGGGAACCAAAAAATTGGCACAAGTTGAATGCAAGGTTTTCAATGGTACTCCATGAGATACTCACCAAAAAGAAATGTAATTGAAATGTTTCATGTGGCCCCAAGTTCATGCACAAATGGCTTGTTATGGATTTATTTGGGAAAGGTCCAAAAAAATATGCATGGAAAGCTCTAATGGGGAACCAAAAAATAGGCACAAGTTGAATGCAAGGTCATCAATGGTACTCCATGAGAAACTCACCAAAAAGAAATGTAATTGAAATGTTTCATGTGGGCCCAAGTTCATGCACAAATGGCTTGTTCTGGATTTATTTGGGAGAGATCCAAAAAAATATGCATCGAAAGCTCTAATGGGGAACCAAAAAATACGCACAAGTTGAATGCAAGGTCATCAATGGTACTCCATGAGAAACTCACCAAAAAGAAATGTAATTGAAGTGTTTCATGTGGCCCCATGTCCATGCACAAATGGCTTGTTATGGATTTATTTGGGAAAGGTCCAAAAAAATATGCATCGAAAGCTCTAATGGGGAACCAAAAAATTGGCACAAGTTGAATGCAGGGTCTTCAATGGTACTCCATGAGAAACTCACCAAAAAGAAATGTAATTGAAATGTTTCATGTGGCCGCATGTTCATGCACAAATGGTTTGTTATGGATTTATTTGGGAGAGGTCCAAAAAAATATGCATCGAAAGCTCTAATGGGGAACCAAAAAATACGCACAAGTTGAATGCAAGGTCATCAATGGTACTCCATGAGAAACTCACCAAAAAGAAATGTAATTGAAGTGTTTCATGTGGCCCCATGTCCATGCACAAATGGCTTGTTATGGATTTATTTGGGAAAGGTCCAAAAAAATATGCATCGAAAGCTCTAATGGGGAACCAAAAAATTGGCACAAGTTGAATGCAGGGTCTTCAATGGTACTCCATGAGATACTCACCAAAAAGAAATGTAATTGAAATGTTTCATGTGGCCCAAGTTCATGCACAAATGGTTTGTTATGGATTTATTTGGGAGAGGTCCAAAAAAATATGCATCGAAAGCTCTAATGGGGAACCAAAAAATAGGCACAAGTTGAATGCAAGGTCTTCAATGGTAGTCCATGAGATACTCACCAAAAAGAAATGTAATTGAAATGTTTCATGTGGCCCCTTGTTCATGCACAAATGGCTTGTTATGGATTTATTTGGGAAAGGTCCAAAAAAATATGCATCGAAAGCTCTAATGGGGAACCAAAAAATACGCACAAGTTGAATGCAAGGTCATCAATGGTACTCCATGAGAAACTCACCAAAAAGAAATGTAATTGAAGTGTTTCATGTGGCCCCATGTCCATGCACAAATGGCTTGTTATGGATTTATTTGGGAAAGGTCCAAAAAAATATGCATCGAAAGCTCTAATGGGGAACCAAAAAATTGGCACAAGTTGAATGCAGGGTCTTCAATGGTACTCCATGAGATACTCACCAAAAAGAAATGTAATTGAAATGTTTCATGTGGCCCCAAGTTCATGCACAAATGGCTTGTTATGGATTTATTTGGGAAAGGTCCAAAAAAATATGCATGGAAAGCTCTAATGGGGAACCAAAAAATAGGCACAAGTTGAATGCAAGGTCATCAATGGTACTCCATGAGAAACTCACCAAAAAGAAATGTAATTGAAATGTTTCATGTGGGCCCAAGTTCATGCACAAATGGCTTGTTCTGGATTTATTTGGGAGAGATCCAAAAAAATATGCATCGAAAGCTCTAATGGGGAACCAAAAAATACGCACAAGTTGAATGCAAGGTCATCAATGGTACTCCATGAGAAACTCACCAAAAAGAAATGTAATTGAAGTGTTTCATGTGGCCCCATGTCCATGCACAAATGGCTTGTTATGGATTTATTTGGGAAAGGTCCAAAAAAATATGCATCGAAAGCTCTAATGGGGAACCAAAAAATTGGCACAAGTTGAATGCAGGGTCTTCAATGGTACTCCATGAGAAACTCACCAAAAAGAAATGTAATTGAAATGTTTCATGTGGCCGCATGTTCATGCACAAATGGTTTGTTATGGATTTATTTGGGAGAGGTCCAAAAAAATATGCATCGAAAGCTCTAATGGGGAACCAAAAAATACGCACAAGTTGAATGCAAGGTCATCAATGGTACTCCATGAGAAACTCACCAAAAAGAAATGTAATTGAAGTGTTTCATGTGGCCCCATGTCCATGCACAAATGGCTTGTTATGGATTTATTTGGGAAAGGTCCAAAAAAATATGCATCGAAAGCTCTAATGGGGAACCAAAAAATTGGCACAAGTTGAATGCAGGGTCTTCAATGGTACTCCATGAGATACTCACCAAAAAGAAATGTAATTGAAATGTTTCATGTGGCCCAAGTTCATGCACAAATGGTTTGTTATGGATTTATTTGGGAGAGGTCCAAAAAAATATGCATCGAAAGCTCTAATGGGGAACCAAAAAATAGGCACAAGTTGAATGCAAGGTCTTCAATGGTAGTCCATGAGATACTCACCAAAAAGAAATGTAATTGAAATGTTTCATGTGGCCCCTTGTTCATGCACAAATGGCTTGTTATGGATTTATTTGGGAAAGGTCCAAAAAAATATGCATCGAAAGCTCTAATGGGGAACCAAAAAATACGCACAAGTTGAATGCAAGGTCATCAATGGTACTCCATGAGAAACTCACCAAAAAGAAATGTAATTGAAGTGTTTCATGTGGCCCCATGTCCATGCACAAATGGCTTGTTATGGATTTATTTGGGAAAGGTCCAAAAAAATATGCATCGAAAGCTCTAATGGGGAACCAAAAAATTGGCACAAGTTGAATGCAAGGTTTTCAATGGTACTCCATGAGATACTCACCAAAAAGAAATGTAATTGAAATGTTTCATGTGGCCCCAAGTTCATGCACAAATGGCTTGTTATGGATTTATTTGGGAAAGGTCCAAAAAAATATGCATGGAAAGCTCTAATGGGGAACCAAAAAATAGGCACAAGTTGAATGCAAGGTCATCAATGGTACTCCATGAGAAACTCACCAAAAAGAAATGTAATTGAAATGTTTCATGTGGGCCCAAGTTCATGCACAAATGGCTTGTTCTGGATTTATTTGGGAGAGATCCAAAAAAATATGCATCGAAAGCTCTAATGGGGAACCAAAAAATACGCACAAGTTGAATGCAAGGTCATCAATGGTACTCCATGAGAAACTCACCAAAAAGAAATGTAATTGAAGTGTTTCATGTGGCCCCATGTCCATGCACAAATGGCTTGTTATGGATTTATTTGGGAAAGGTCCAAAAAAATATGCATCGAAAGCTCTAATGGGGAACCAAAAAATTGGCACAAGTTGAATGCAGGGTCTTCAATGGTACTCCATGAGAAACTCACCAAAAAGAAATGTAATTGAAATGTTTCATGTGGCCGCATGTTCATGCACAAATGGTTTGTTATGGATTTATTTGGGAGAGGTCCAAAAAAATATGCATCGAAAGCTCTAATGGGGAACCAAAAAATACGCACAAGTTGAATGCAAGGTCATCAATGGTACTCCATGAGAAACTCACCAAAAAGAAATGTAATTGAAGTGTTTCATGTGGCCCCATGTCCATGCACAAATGGCTTGTTATGGATTTATTTGGGAAAGGTCCAAAAAAATATGCATCGAAAGCTCTAATGGGGAACCAAAAAATTGGCACAAGTTGAATGCAGGGTCTTCAATGGTACTCCATGAGATACTCACCAAAAAGAAATGTAATTGAAATGTTTCATGTGGCCCAAGTTCATGCACAAATGGTTTGTTATGGATTTATTTGGGAGAGGTCCAAAAAAATATGCATCGAAAGCTCTAATGGGGAACCAAAAAATAGGCACAAGTTGAATGCAAGGTCTTCAATGGTAGTCCATGAGATACTCACCAAAAAGAAATGTAATTGAAATGTTTCATGTGGCCCCTTGTTCATGCACAAATGGCTTGTTATGGATTTATTTGGGAAAGGTCCAAAAAAATATGCATCGAAAGCTCTAATGGGGAACCAAAAAATACGCACAAGTTGAATGCAAGGTCATCAATGGTACTCCATGAGAAACTCACCAAAAAGAAATGTAATTGAAGTGTTTCATGTGGCCCCATGTCCATGCACAAATGGCTTGTTATGGATTTATTTGGGAAAGGTCCAAAAAAATATGCATCGAAAGCTCTAATGGGGAACCAAAAAATTGGCACAAGTTGAATGCAAGGTTTTCAATGGTACTCCATGAGATACTCACCAAAAAGAAATGTAATTGAAATGTTTCTTGTGGCCCCAAGTTCATGCACAAATGGCTTGTTATGGATTTATTTGGGAAAGGTCCAAAAAAATATGCATGGAAAGCTCTAATGGGGAACCAAAAAATAGGCACAAGTTGAATGCAAGGTCATCAATGGTACTCCATGAGAAACTCACCAAAAAGAAATGTAATTGAAATGTTTCATGTGGGCCCAAGTTCATGCACAAATGGCTTGTTCTGGATTTATTTGGGAGAGATCCAAAAAAATATGCATCGAAAGCTCTAATGGGGAACCAAAAAATACGCACAAGTTGAATGCAAGGTCATCAATGGTACTCCATGAGAAACTCACCAAAAAGAAATGTAATTGAAGTGTTTCATGTGGCCCCATGTCCATGCACAAATGGCTTGTTATGGATTTATTTGGGAAAGGTCCAAAAAAATATGCATCGAAAGCTCTAATGGGGAACCAAAAAATTGGCACAAGTTGAATGCACGGTCTTCAATGGTACTCCATGAGAAACTCACCAAAAAGAAATGTAATTGAAATGTTTCATGTGGCCGCATGTTCATGCACAAATGGCCAGTTATGGATTTATTTGGCACAGGTCGAAAAAAATATGCATCAAAAGCTCTAATGGGGAACCAGAAAATAGGCACAAGTTGAATGCAAGGTCTTCAATGGTACTCCATGAGATACTCACCAAAAAGAAATGTAATTGAAATGTTTCATGTGGCCCAAGTTCATGCACAAATGGTTTGTTATGGATTTATTTGGGAGAGGTCCAAAAAAATATGCATCGAAAGCTCTAATGGGGAACCAAAAAATAGGCACAAGTTGAATGCAAGGTCTTCAATGGTAGTCCATGAGATACTCACCAAAAAGAAATGTAATTGAAATGTTTCATGTGGCCCCTTGTTCATGCACAAATGGCTTGTTATGGATTTATTTGGGAAAGGTCCAAAAAAATATGCATCGAAAGCTCTAATGGGGAACCAAAAAATTGGCACAAGTTGAATGCAAGGTCTTCAATGGTACTCCATGACAAACTCACCAAAAAGAAATGTAATTGAAGTGTTTCATGTGGCCCCATGTTCATGCACAAATGGCCTAATTTGGATTTATTGGGCAAAGGTCCAAAAATATATGCATCAAAAGCTCTAATGGGGAACCAAAAAATAGGCACAAGTTGAATGCAAGGTCTTCAATGGTACTCCATGAGATACTCACCAAAAAGAAATGTAATTGAAATGTTTCATGTGGCCGCATGTTCATGCACAAATGGCTTGTTATGGATTTATTTGGGAAAGGTCCAAAAAAATATGCATCGAAAGCTCTAATGGGGAATCAAAAAATAGGCACAAGTTGAATGCAAGGTCTTCAATGGTACTCCATGAGATACTCACCAAAAAGAAATGTAATTGAAGTGTTTCATGTGGCCCCAAGTTCATGCACAAATGGCCTAATTTGGATTTATTGGGCAAAGGTCCAAAAATATATGCATCAAAAGCTCTAATGGGGAATCAAAAAATAGGCACAAGTTGAATGCAAGGTCTTCAATGGTACTCCATGAGAAACTCACCAAAAAGAAATATAATTGAAGTATTTCATGTGGCCCCATGTTCATGCACAAATGGCCTAATTTGGATTTATTGGGCAAAGGTCCAAAAATATATGCATCAAAAGCTCTAATGGGGAATCAAAAAATAGGCACAAGTTGAATGCAAGGTCTTCAATGGTACTCCATGAGAAACTCACCAGAAAGAAATATAATTGAAATGTTTCATGTGGCCCCAAGTTCATGCACAAATGACTTGTTATGGATTTATTTGGGAAAGGTCCAAAAAAATATGCATCGAAAGCTCTAATGGGGAACCAAAAAATAGGCACAAGTTGAATGCAAGGTCTTCAATGGTACTCCATGAGATACTCACCAAAAAGAAATGTAATTGAAATGTTTCATGTGGCCCCAAGTTCATGCACAAATGGCTTGTTATGGATTTATTTGGGAGAGGTCCAAAAAAATATGCATCGAAAGCTCTAATGGGGAACCAAAAAATAGGCACAAGTTGAATGCAAGGTCTTCAATGGTACTCCATGAGAAACTCACCAAAAAGAAATCTAATTGAAATGTTTCATGTGGCCCCAAGTTCATGCACAAATGGCTTGTTATGGATTTATTTGGGAAAGGTACAAAAAAATATGCATCGAAAGCTCTAATGGGGAACCAAAAAATACGCACAAGTTGAATGCAAGGTCATCAATGGTACTCCATGAGAAACTCACCAAAAAGAAATGTAATTGAAATGGTTCATTTGGCCCCAAGTTCATGCACAAATGGCTTGTTATGGATTTATTTGGGAGAGGTCCAAAAAAATATGCATCAAAAGCTCTAATGGGGAACCAAAAAATACGCACAAGTTGAATGCAAGGTCATCAATGGTACTCCATGAGAAACTCACCAAAAAGAAATGTAATTGAAGTGTTTCATGTGGCCCCATGTTCATGCACAAATGGCCAGTTATGGATTTATTTGGCAAAGGTCGAAAAAAATATGCATCAAAAGCTCTAATGGGGAACCAAAAAATAGGCACAAGTTGAATGCAAGGTTTTCAATGGTACTCCATGAGATACTCACCAAAAAGAAATGTAATTGAAATGTTTCATGTGGCCCCAAGTTCATGCACAAATGGCTTGTTATGGATTTATTTGGGAGAGGTCCAAAAAAATATGCATCGAAAGCTCTAATGGGGAACCAAAAAATACGCACAAGTTGAATGCAAGGTCATCAATGGTACTCCATGAGAAACTCACCAAAAAGAAATGTAATTGAAGTGTTTCATGTGGCCCCATGTCCATGCACAAATGGCTTGTTATGGATTTATTTGGGAAAGGTCCAAAAAAATATGCATCGAAAGCTCTAATGGGGAACCAAAAAATTGGCACAAGTTGAATGCAGGGTCTTCAATGGTACTCCATGAGAAACTCACCAAAAAGAAATGTAATTGAAATGTTTCATGTGGCCGCATGTTCATGCACAAATGGTTTGTTATGGATTTATTTGGGAGAGGTCCAAAAAAATATGCATCGAAAGCTCTAATGGGGAACCAAAAAATACGCACAAGTTGAATGCAAGGTCATCAATGGTACTCCATGAGAAACTCACCAAAAAGAAATGTAATTGAAGTGTTTCATGTGGCCCCATGTCCATGCACAAATGGCTTGTTATGGATTTATTTGGGAAAGGTCCAAAAAAATATGCATCGAAAGCTCTAATGGGGAACCAAAAAATTGGCACAAGTTGAATGCAGGGTCTTCAATGGTACTCCATGAGATACTCACCAAAAAGAAATGTAATTGAAATGTTTCATGTGGCCCAAGTTCATGCACAAATGGTTTGTTATGGATTTATTTGGGAGAGGTCCAAAAAAATATGCATCGAAAGCTCTAATGGGGAACCAAAAAATAGGCACAAGTTGAATGCAAGGTCTTCAATGGTAGTCCATGAGATACTCACCAAAAAGAAATGTAATTGAAATGTTTCATGTGGCCCCTTGTTCATGCACAAATGGCTTGTTATGGATTTATTTGGGAAAGGTCCAAAAAAATATGCATCGAAAGCTCCAATGGGGAACCAAAAAATAGGCACAAGTTGAATGCAAGGTCATCAATGGTACTCCATGAGAAACTCACCAAAAAGAAATGTAATTGAAATGTTTCATGTGGGCCCAAGTTCATGCACATATGGCTTGTTCTGGATTTATTTGGGAGAGATCCAAAAAAATATGCATCGAAAGCTCTAATGGGGAACCAAAAAATACGCACAAGTTGAATGCAAGGTCATCAATGGTACTCCATGAGAAACTCACCAAAAAGAAATGTAATTGAAGTGTTTCATGTGGCCCCATGTCCATGCACAAATGGCTTGTTATGGATTTATTTGGGAAAGGTCCAAAAAAATATGCATCGAAAGCTCTAATGGGGAACCAAAAAATTGGCACAAGTTGAATGCACGGTCTTCAATGGTACTCCATGAGAAACTCACCAAAAAGAAATGTAATTGAAATGTTTCATGTGGCCGCATGTTCATGCACAAATGGCCAGTTATGGATTTATTTGGCACAGGTCGAAAAAAATATGCATCAAAAGCTCTAATGGGGAACCAGAAAATAGGCACAAGTTGAATGCAAGGTCTTCAATGGTACTCCATGAGATACTCACCAAAAAGAAATGTAATTGAAATGTTTCATGTGGCCCAAGTTCATGCACAAATGGTTTGTTATGGATTTATTTGGGAGAGGTCCAAAAAAATATGCATCGAAAGCTCTAATGGGGAACCAAAAAATAGGCACAAGTTGAATGCAAGGTCTTCAATGGTAGTCCATGAGATACTCACCAAAAAGAAATGTAATTGAAATGTTTCATGTGGCCCCTTGTTCATGCACAAATGGCTTGTTATGGATTTATTTGGGAAAGGTCCAAAAAAATATGCATCGAAAGCTCTAATGGGGAACCAAAAAATTGGCACAAGTTGAATGCAAGGTCTTCAATGGTACTCCATGACAAACTCACCAAAAAGAAATGTAATTGAAGTGTTTCATGTGGCCCCATGTTCATGCACAAATGGCCTAATTTGGATTTATTGGGCAAAGGTCCAAAAATATATGCATCAAAAGCTCTAATGGGGAACCAAAAAATAGGCACAAGTTGAATGCAAGGTCTTCAATGGTACTCCATGAGATACTCACCAAAAAGAAATGTAATTGAAATGTTTCATGTGGCCGCATGTTCATGCACAAATGGCTTGTTATGGATTTATTTGGGAAAGGTCCAAAAAAATATGCATCGAAAGCTCTAATGGGGAATCAAAAAATAGGCACAAGTTGAATGCAAGGTCTTCAATGGTACTCCATGAGATACTCACCAAAAAGAAATGTAATTGAAGTGTTTCATGTGGCCCCAAGTTCATGCACAAATGGCCTAATTTGGATTTATTGGGCAAAGGTCCAAAAATATATGCATCAAAAGCTCTAATGGGGAATCAAAAAATAGGCACAAGTTGAATGCAAGGTCTTCAATGGTACTCCATGAGAAACTCACCAAAAAGAAATATAATTGAAGTATTTCATGTGGCCCCATGTTCATGCACAAATGGCCTAATTTGGATTTATTGGGCAAAGGTCCAAAAATATATGCATCAAAAGCTCTAATGGGGAATCAAAAAATAGGCACAAGTTGAATGCAAGGTCTTCAATGGTACTCCATGAGAAACTCACCAAAAAGAAATATAATTGAAATGTTTCATGTGGCCCCAAGTTCATGCACAAATGACTTGTTATGGATTTATTTGGGAAAGGTCCAAAAAAATATGCATCGAAAGCTCTAATGGGGAACCAAAAAATAGGCACAAGTTGAATGCAAGGTCTTCAATGGTACTCCATGAGATACTCACCAAAAAGAAATGTAATTGAAATGTTTCATGTGGCCCCAAGTTCATGCACAAATGGCTTGTTATGGATTTATTTGGGAGAGGTCCAAAAAAATATGCATCGAAAGCTCTAATGGGGAACCAAAAAATAGGCACAAGTTGAATGCAAGGTCTTCAATGGTACTCCATGAGAAACTCACCAAAAAGAAATGTAATTGAAATGTTTCATGTGGCCCCAAGTTCATGCACAAATGGCTTGTTATGGATTTATTTGGGAAAGGTACAAAAAAATATGCATCGAAAGCTCTAATGGGGAACCAAAAAATACGCACAAGTTGAATGCAAGGTCATCAATGGTACTCCATGAGAAACTCACCAAAAAGAAATGTAATTGAAATGGTTCATTTGGCCCCAAGTTCATGCACAAATGGCTTGTTATGGATTTATTTGGGAGAGGTCCAAAAAAATATGCATCAAAAGCTCTAATGGGGAACCAAAAAATACGCACAAGTTGAATGCAAGGTCATCAATGGTACTCCATGAGAAACTCACCAAAAAGAAATGTAATTGAAGTGTTTCATGTGGCCCCATGTTCATGCACAAATGGCCAGTTATGGATTTATTTGGCAAAGGTCGAAAAAAATATGCATCAAAAGCTCTAATGGGGAACCAAAAAATAGGCACAAGTTGAATGCAAGGTTTTCAATGGTACTCCATGAGATACTCACCAAAAAGAAATGTAATTGAAATGTTTCATGTGGCCCCAAGTTCATGCACAAATGGCTTGTTATGGATTTATTTGGGAGAGGTCCAAAAAAATATGCATCGAAAGCTCTAATGGGGAACCAAAAAATAGGCACAAGTTGAATGCAAGGTCTTCAATGGTACTCCATGAGATACTCACCAAAAAGAAATGTAATTGAAATGTTTCATGTGGCCGCATGTTCATGCACAAATGGCCAGTTATGGATTTATTTGGGAAAGGTCCAAAAAAATATGCATCGAAAGCTCTAATGGGGAATCAAAAAATAGGCACAAGTTGAATGCAAGGTCTTCAATGGTACTCCATGAGATACTCACCAAAAAGAAATGTAATTGAAATGTTTCATGTGGCCCCAGGTTCATGCACAAATGGCTTGTTATGGATTTATTTGGGAAAGGTCCAAAAAAATATGCATCGAAAGCTCTAATGGGGAACCAAAAAATTGGCACAAGTTGAATGCAAGGTCTTCAATGGTACTCCATGAGAAACTCACCAAAAAGAAATATAATTGAAATGTTTCATGTGGCCCCAAGTTCATGCACAAATGGCTTGTTATGGATTTATTTGGGAAAGGTCCAAAAAAATATGCATCGAAAGCTCTAATGGGGAACCAAAAAATAGGCACAAGTTGAATGCAAGGTCTTCAATGGTACTCCATGAGATACTCACCAAAAAGAAATGTAATTGAAATGTTTCATGTGGCCCCAAGTTCATGCACAAATGGCTTGTTATGGATTTATTTGGGAGAGGTCCAAAAAAATATGCATCGAAAGCTCTAATGGGGAACCAAAAAATAGGCACAAGTTGAATGCAAGGTCTTCAATGGTACTCCATGAGAAACTCACCAAAAAGAAATATAATTGAAATGTTTCATGTGGCCCCAAGTTCATGCACTAATGGCTTGTTATGGATTTATTTGGGAAAGGTCCAAAAAAATATGCATCGAAAGCTCTAATGGGGAACCAAAAAATACGCACAAGTTGAATGCAAGGTCATCAATGGTACTCCATGAGAAACTCACCAAAAAGAAATGTAATTGAAATGGTTCATTTGGCCCCAAGTTCATGCACAAATGGCTTGTTATGGATTTATTTGGGAGAGGTCCAAAAAAATATGCATCGAAAGCTCTAATGGGGAACCAAAAAATACGCACAAGTTGAATGCAAGGTCATCAATGGTACTCCATGAGATACTCACCAAAAAGAAATGTAATTGAAGTGTTTCATGTGGCCCCATGTTCATGCACAAATGGCCAGTTATGGATTTATTTGGCAAAGGTCGAAAAAAATATGCATCAAAAGCTCTAATGGGGAACCAAAAAGTAGGCACAAGTTGAATGCAAGGTTTTCAATGGTACTCCATGAGATACTCACCAAAAAGAAATGTAATTGAAATGTTTCATGTGGCCCCAAGTTCATGCACAAATGGCTTGTTATGGTTTTATTTGGGAGAGGTCCAAAAAAATATGCATCGAAAGCTCTAATGGGGAACCAAAAAATAGGCACAAGTTGAATGCAAGGTCTTCAATGGTACTCCATGAGATACTCACCAAAAAGAAATGTAATTGAAATGTTTCATGTGGCCCCAAGTTCATGCACAAATGGCTTGTTATGGATTTATTTGGGAGAGGTCCAAAAAAATATGCATCGAAAGCTCCAATGGGGAACCAAAAAATAGGCACAAGTTGAATGCAAGGTCTTCAATGGTACTCCATGAGAAACTCACCAAAAAGAAATATAATTGAAATGTTTCATGTGGCCCCAAGTTCATGCACAAATGGCTTGTTATGGATTTATTTGGGAGAGGTCCAAGAAAATATGCATGGAAAGCTCTAATGGGGAATCAAAAAATAGGCACAAGTTGAATGCAAGGTCTTCAATGGTACTCCATGAGATACTCACCAAAAAGAAATGTAATTGAAATGTTTCATGTGGCCCCTTGTTCATGCACAAATGGCTTGTTATGGATTTATTTGGGAAAGGTCCAAAAAAATATGCATCGAAAGCTCTAATGGGGAACCAAAAAATTGGCACAAGTTGAATGCAAGGTTTTCAATGGTACTCCATGAGATACTCACCAAAAAGAAATGTAATTGAAATGTTTCATGTGGCCCCAAGTTCATGCACAAATGGCTTGTTATGGATTTATTTGGGAAAGGTCCAAAAAAATATGCATGGAAAGCTCTAATGGGGAACCAAAAAATAGGCACAAGTTGAATGCAAGGTCTTCAATGGTACTCCATGAGAAACTCACCAAAAAGAAATGTAATTGAAATGTTTCATGTGGGCCCAAGTTCATGCACAAATGGCTTGTTCTGGATTTATTTGGGAGAGATCCAAAAAAATATGCATCGAAAGCTCTAATGGGGAACCAAAAAATACGCACAAGTTGAATGCAAGGTCATCAATGGTACTCCATGAGAAACTCACCAAAAAGAAATGTAATTGAAGTGTTTCATGTGGCCCCATGTCCATGCACAAATGGCTTGTTATGGATTTATTTGGGAAAGGTCCAAAAAAATATGCATCGAAAGCTCTAATGGGGAACCAAAAAATTGGCACAAGTTGAATGCAAGGTCTTCAATGGTACTCCATGAGAAACTCACCAAAAAGAAATGTAATTGAAATGTTTCATGTGGCCGCATGTTCATGCACAAATGGCCAGTTATGGATTTATTTGGCAAAGGTCGAAAAAAATATGCATCAAAAGCTCTAATGGGGAACCAGAAAATAGGCACAAGTTGAATGCAAGGTCTTCAATGGTACTCCATGAGATACTCACCAAAAAGAAATGTAATTGAAATGTTTCATGTGGCCCAAGTTCATGCACAAATGGTTTGTTATGGATTTATTTGGGAGAGGTCCAAAAAAATATGCATCGAAAGCTCTAATGGGGAACCAAAAAATAGGCACAAGTTGAATGCAAGGTCTTCAATGGTAGTCCATGAGATACTCACCAAAAAGAAATGTAATTGAAATGTTTCATGTGGCCCCTTGTTCATGCACAAATGGCTTGTTATGGATTTATTTGGGAAAGGTCCAAAAAAATATGCATCGAAAGCTCTAATGGGGAACCAAAAAATTGGCACAAGTTGAATGCAAGGTCTTCAATGGTACTCCATGACAAACTCACCAAAAAGAAATGTAATTGAAGTGTTTCATGTGGCCCCATGTTCATGCACAAATGGCCTAATTTGGATTTATTGGGCAAAGGTCCAAAAATATATGCATCAAAAGCTCTAATGGGGAACCAAAAAATAGGCACAAGTTGAATGCAAGGTCTTCAATGGTACTCCATGAGATACTCACCAAAAAGAAATGTAATTGAAATGTTTCATGTGGCCGCATGTTCATGCACAAATGGCCAGTTATGGATTTGTTTGGGAAAGGTCCAAAAAAATATGCATCGAAAGCTCTAATGGGGAATCAAAAAATAGGCACAAGTTGAATGCAAGGTCTTCAATGGTACTCCATGAGATACTCACCAAAAAGAAATGTAATTGAAATGTTTCATGTGGCCCCAGGTTCATGCACAAATGGCTTGTTATGGATTTATTTGGGAAAGGTCCAAAAAAATATGCATCGAAAGCTCTAATGGGGAACCAAAAAATAGGCACAAGTTGAATGCAAGGTCTTCAATGGTACTCCATGAGATACTCACCAAAAAGAAATGTAATTGAAATGTTTCATGTGGCCCCAAGTTCATGCACAAATGGCTTGTTATGGATTTATTTGGGAGAGGTCCAAAAAAATATGCATCGAAAGCTCTAATGGGGAACCAAAAAATAGGCACAAGTTGAATGCAAGGTCTTCAATGGTACTCCATGAGAAACTCACCAAAAAGAAATCTAATTGAAATGTTTCATGTGGCCCCAAGTTCATGCACAAATGGCTTGTTATGGATTTATTTGGGAAAGGTCCAAAAAAATATGCATCGAAAGCTCTAATGGGGAACCAAAAAATACGCACAAGTTGAATGCAAGGTCATCAATGGTACTCCATGAGAAACTCACCAAAAAGAAATGTAATTGAAATGGTTCATTTGGCCCCAAGTTCATGCACAAATGGCTTGTTATGGATTTATTTGGGAGAGGTCCAAAAAAATATGCATCAAAAGCTCTAATGGGGAACCAAAAAATACGCACAAGTTGAATGCAAGGTCATCAATGGTACTCCATGAGAAACTCACCAAAAAGAAATGTAATTGAAGTGTTTCATGTGGCCCCATGTTCATGCACAAATGGCCAGTTATGGATTTATTTGGCAAAGGTCGAAAAAAATATGCATCAAAAGCTCTAATGGGGAACCAAAAAATAGGCACAAGTTGAATGCAAGGTTTTCAATGGTACTCCATGAGATACTCACCAAAAAGAAATGTAATTGAAATGTTTCATGTGGCCCTAAGTTCATGCACAAATGGCTTGTTATGGATTTATTTGGGAGAGGTCCAAAAAAATATGCATCGAAAGCTCTAATGGGGAACCAAAAAATAGGCACAAGTTGAATGCAAGGTCTTCAATGGTACTCCATGAGATACTCACCAAAAAGAAATGTAATTGAAATGTTTCATGTGGCCCCAAGTTCATGCACAAATGGCTTGTTATGGATTTATTTGGGAAAGGTCCAAAAAAATATGCATGGAAACCTCTAATGGGGAACCAAAAAATTCGCACAAGTTGAATGCAAGGTCTTCAATGGTACTCCATGACAAACTCACCAAAAAGAAATGTAATTGAAGTGTTTCATGTGGCCCCATGTTCATGCTCAAATGGCCTAATTTGGATTTATTGGGCAAAGGTCCAAAAATATATGCATCAAAAGCTCTAATGGTGAACCAAAAAATAGGCACAAGTTGAATGCAAGGTCTTCAATGGTACTCCATGAGATACTCACCAAAAAGAAATGTAATTGAAATGTTTCATGTGGCCGCATGTTCATGCACAAATGGCCAGTTATGGATTTATTTGGCAAAGGTCGAAAAAAATATGCATCAAAAGCTCTAATGGGGAACCAAAAAATAGGCACAAGTTGAATGCAAGGTTTTCAATGGTACTCCATGAGATACTCACCAAAAAGAAATGTAATTGAAATGTTTCATGTGGCCCCAAGTTCATGCACAAATGGCTTGTTATGGATTTATTTGGGAAAGGTCCAAAAAAATATGCATGGAAACCTCTAATGGGGAACCAAAAAATTCGCACAAGTTGAATGCAAGGTCTTCAATGGTACTCCATGACAAACTCACCAAAAAGAAATGTAATTGAAGTGTTTCATGTGGCCCCATGTTCATGCTCAAATGGCCTAATTTGGATTTATTGGGCAAAGGTCCAAAAATATATGCATCGAAAGCTCTAATGGGGAACCAAAAAATAGGCACAAGTTGAATGCAAGGTCATCAATGGTACTCCATGAGAAACTCACCAGAAAGAAATGTAATTGAAATGGTTCATGTGGCCCCAAGTTCATGCACAAATGGCTTGTTATGGATTTATTTGGGAAAGGTCCAAAAAAATATGCATCGAAAGCTCTAATGGGGAACCAAAAAATAGGCACAAGTTGAATGCAAGGTCATCAATGGTACTCCATGAGAAACTCACCAGAACGAAATGTAATTGAAATGGTTCATGTGGCCCCAAGTTCATGCACAAATGGCTTGTTATGGATTTATTTGGGAGAGGTCCAAAAAAATATGCATCGAAAGCTCTAATGGGGAACCAAAAAATACGCACAAGTTGAATGCAAGGTCATCAATGGTACTCCATGAGAAACCCACCAAAAAGAAATGTAATTGAAGTGTTTCATGTGGCCCCATGTTCATGCACAAATGGCCAGTTATGGATTTATTTGGCAAAGGTCGAAAAAAATATGCATCAAAAGCTCTAATGGGGAACCAAAAAATAGGCACAAGTTGAATGCAAGGTCTTCAATGGTACTCCATGAGATACTCACCAAAAAGAATTGTAATTGAAATGTTTCATGTGGCCCCAAGTTCATGCACAAATGGCTTGTTATGGATTTATTTGGGAGAGGTCCAAAAAAATATGCATCGAAAGCTCTAATGGGGAACCAAAAAATAGGCAGAAGTTGAATGCAAGGTCTTCAATGGTACTCCATGAGATACTCACCAAAAAGAAATATAATTGAAATGTTTCATGTGGCCCCAAGTTCATGCACAAATGGCTTGTTATGGATTTATTTGGGAAAGGTCCAAAAAAATATGCATCGAAAGCTCTAATGGGGAACCAAAAAATACGCACAAGTTGAATGCAAGGTCATCAATGGTACTCCATGAGAAACTCACCAAAAAGAAATATAATTGAAATGTTTCATGTGGCCCCAAGTTCATGCACAAATGGCTTGTTATGGATTTATTTGGGAGAGGTCCAAAAAAATATGCATCGAAAGCTCTAATGGGGAACCAAAAAATAGGCACAAGTTGAATGCAAGGTCTTCAATGGTACTCCATGAGAAACTCACCAAAAAGAAATGTAATTGAAATGTTTCATGTGGCCCCAAGTTCATGCACAAATGGCTTGTTATGGATTTATTTGGGAGAGGTCCAAAAAAATATGCATCGAAAGCTCTAATGGGGAACCAAAAAATAGGCACAAGTTGAATGCAAGGTCATCAATGGTACTCCATGAGAAACTCACCAGAACGAAATGTAATTGAAATGTTTCATGTGGCCCCAAGTTCATGCACAAATGGCTTGTTATGGATTTATTTGGGAGAGGTCCAAAAAAATATGCATCGAAAGCTCTAATGGGGAACCAAAAAATAGGCACAAGTTGAATGCAAGGTCTTCAATGGTACTCCATGAGATACTCACCAAAAAGAAATGTAATTGAAATGTTTCATGTGGCCGCATGTTCATGCACAAATGGCCAGTTATGGATTTATTTGGCAAAGGTCGAAAAAAATATGCATCAAAAGCTCTAATGGGGAACCAAAAAATAGGCACAAGTTGAATGCAAGGTTTTCAATGGTACTCCATGAGATACTCACCAAAAAGAAATGTAATTGAAATGTTTCATGTGGCCCCAAGTTCATGCACAAATGGCTTGTTATGGATTTATTTGGGAGAGGTCCAAAAAAATATGCATCGAAAGCTCTAATGGGGAACCAAAAAATAGGCACAAGTTGAATGCAAGGTCTTCAATGGTACTCCATGAGAAACTCACCAAAAAGAAATATAATTGAAATGTTTCATGTGGCCCCAAGTTCATGCACAAATGGCTTGTTATGGATTTATTTGGGAAAGGTCCAAAAAAATATGCATCGAAAGCTCTAATGGGGAACCAAAAAATAGGCACAAGTTGAATGCAAGGTCATCAATGGTACTCCATGAGAAACTCACCAGAACGAAATGTAATTGAAATGGTTCATGTGGCCCCAAGTTCATGCACAAATGGCTTGTTATGGATTTATTTGGGAGAGGTCCAAAAAAATATGCATCGAAAGCTCTAATGGGGAACCAAAAAATAGGCACAAGTTGAATGCAAGGTCATCAATGGTACTCCATGAGAAACTCACCAGAAAGAAATGTAATTGAAATGGTTCATGTGGCCCCAAGTTCATGCACAAATGGCTTGTTATGGATTTATTTGGGAGAGGTCCAAAAAAATATGCATCGAAAGCTCTAATGGGGAACCAAAAAATACGCACAAGTTGAATGCAAGGTCATCAATGGTACTCCATGAGAAACCCACCAAAAAGAAATGTAATTGAAGTGTTTCATGTGGCCCCATGTTCATGCACAAATGGCCAGTTATGGATTTATTTGGCAAAGGTCGAAAAAAATATGCATCAAAAGCTCTAATGGGGAACCAAAAAATAGGCACAAGTTGAATGCAAGGTCTTCAATGGTACTCCATGAGATACTCACCAAAAAGAATTGTAATTGAAATGTTTCATGTGGCCCCAAGTTCATGCACAAATGGCTTGTTATGGATTTATTTGGGAGAGGTCCAAAAAAATATGCATCGAAAGCTCTAATGGGGAACCAAAAAATAGGCAGAAGTTGAATGCAAGGTCTTCAATGGTACTCCATGAGATACTCACCAAAAAGAAATCTAATTGAAATGTTTCATGTGGCCCCAAGTTCATGCACAAATGGCTTGTTATGGATTTATTTGGGAAAGGTCCAAAAAAATATGCATCGAAAGCTCTAATGGGGAACCAAAAAATAGGCACAAGTTGAATGCAAGGTCATCAATGGTACTCCATGAGAAACTCACCAGAACGAAATGTAATTGAAATGGTTCATGTGGCCCCAAGTTCATGCACAAATGGCTTGTTATGGATTTATTTGGGAGAGGTCCAAAAAAATATGCATCGAAAGCTCTAATGGGGAACCAAAAAATAGGCACAAGTTGAATGCAAGGTCTTCAATGGTACTCCATGAGATACTCACCAAAAAGAAATGTAATTGAAATGTTTCATGTGGCCGCATGTTCATGCACAAATGGCCAGTTATGGATTTATTTGGCAAAGGTCGAAAAAAATATGCATCAAAAGCTCTAATGGGGAACCAAAAAATAGGCACAAGTTGAATGCAAGGTTTTCAATGGTACTCCATGAGATACTCACCAAAAAGAAATGTAATTGAAATGTTTCATGTGGCCCCAAGTTCATGCACAAATGGCTTGTTATGGATTTATTTGGGAGAGGTCCAAAAAAATATGCATCGAAAGCTCTAATGGGGAACCAAAAAATAGGCACAAGTTGAATGCAAGGTCTTCAATGGTACTCCATGAGAAACTCACCAAAAAGAAATATAATTGAAATGTTTCATGTGGCCCCAAGTTCATGCACAAATGGCTTGTTATGGATTTATTTGGGAAAGGTCCAAAAAAATATGCATCGAAAGCTCTAATGGGGAACCAAAAAATAGGCACAAGTTGAATGCAAGGTCATCAATGGTACTCCATGAGAAACTCACCAGAAAGAAATGTAATTGAAATGGTTCATGTGGCCCCAAGTTCATGCACAAATGGCTTGTTATGGATTTATTTGGGAGAGGTCCAAAAAAATATGCATCGAAAGCTCTAATGGGGAACCAAAAAATACGCACAAGTTGAATGCAAGGTCATCAATGGTACTCCATGAGAAACCCACCAAAAAGAAATGTAATTGAAGTGTTTCATGTGGCCCCATGTTCATGCACAAATGGCCAGTTATGGATTTATTTGGCAAAGGTCGAAAAAAATATGCATCAAAAGCTCTAATGGGGAACCAAAAAATAGGCACAAGTTGAATGCAAGGTCTTCAATGGTACTCCATGAGATACTCACCAAAAAGAATTGTAATTGAAATGTTTCATGTGGCCCCAAGTTCATGCACAAATGGCTTGTTATGGATTTATTTGGGAGAGGTCCAAAAAAATATGCATCGAAAGCTCTAATGGGGAACCAAAAAATAGGCAGAAGTTGAATGCAAGGTCTTCAATGGTACTCCATGAGATACTCACCAAAAAGAAATCTAATTGAAATGTTTCATGTGGCCCCAAGTTCATGCACAAATGGCTTGTTATGGATTTATTTGGGAAAGGTCCAAAAAAATATGCATCGAAAGCTCTAATGGGGAACCAAAAAATAGGCACAAGTTGAATGCAAGGTCATCAATGGTACTCCATGAGAAACTCACCAGAACGAAATGTAATTGAAATGGTTCATGTGGCCCCAAGTTCATGCACAAATGGCTTGTTATGGATTTATTTGGGAGAGGTCCAAAAAAATATGCATCGAAAGCTCTAATGGGGAACCAAAAAATACGCACAAGTTGAATGCAAGGTCATCAATGGTACTCCATGAGAAACCCACCAAAAAGAAATGTAATTGAAGTGTTTCATGTGGCCCCATGTTCATGCACAAATGGCCAGTTATGGATTTATTTGGCAAAGGTCGAAAAAAATATGCATCAAAAGCTCTAATGGGGAACCAAAAAATAGGCACAAGTTGAATGCAAGGTCTTCAATGGTACTCCATGAGATACTCACCAAAAAGAATTGTAATTGAAATGTTTCATGTGGCCCCAAGTTCATGCACAAATGGCTTGTTATGGATTTATTTGGGAGAGGTCCAAAAAAATATGCATCGAAAGCTCTAATGGGGAACCAAAAAATAGGCAGAAGTTGAATGCAAGGTCTTCAATGGTACTCCATGAGATACTCACCAAAAAGAAATATAATTGAAATGTTTCATGTGGCCCCAAGTTCATGCACAAATGGCTTGTTATGGATTTATTTGGGAAAGGTCCAAAAAAATATGCATCGAAAGCTCTAATGGGGAACCAAAAAATACGCACAAGTTGAATGCAAGGTCATCAATGGTACTCCATGAGAAACTCACCAAAAAGAAATGTAATTGAAATGTTTCATGTGGCCCCAAGTTCATGCACAAATGGCTTGTTATGGATTTATTTGGGAGAGGTCCAAAAAAATATGCATCGAAAGCTCTAATGGGGAACCAAAAAATAGGCACAAGTTGAATGCAAGGTCTTCAATGGTACTCCATGAGAAACTCACCAAAAAGAAATGTAATTGAAATGTTTCATGTGGACGGATGTTCATGCACAAATGGCCAGTTATGGATTTATTTGGCAAAGGTCGAAAAAAATATGCATGGAAAGCTCTAATGGGGAACCAAAAAATTGGCACAAGTTGAATGCAAGGTCTTCAATGGTACTCCATGAGAAACTCACCAAAAAGAAATGTAATTGAAATGTTTCATGTGGCCCCAAGTTCATGCACAAATGGCTTGTTATGGATTTATTTGGGAAAGGTCCAAAAAAATATGCATGGAAAGCTCTAATGGGGAACCAAAAAATTGGCACAAGTTTAATGCAAGGTCTTCAATGGTACTCCATGAGAAACTCACCAAAAAGAAATGTAATTGAAATGTTCCATGTGGCCCCAAGTTCATGCACAAATGGCTTGTTATGGATTTATTTGGGAAAGGTCCAAAAAAATATGCATCAAAAGCTCTAATGGGGAATCAAAAAATAGGCACAAGTTGAATGCAAGGTCTTCAATGGTACTCCATGAGAAACTCACCAAAAAGAAATGTAATTGAAGTGTTTCATGTGGCCCCATGTTCATGCACAAATGGCTTGTTATGGATTTATTTGGGAGAGGTCCAAAAAAATATGCATCGAAAGCTCTAATGGGGAACCAAAAAATACGCACAAGTTGAATGCAAGGTCATCAATGGTACTCCATGAGAAACTCACCAAAAAGAAATGTAATTGAAGTGTTTCATGTGGCCCCATGTTCATGCACAAATGGCCAGTTATGGATTTATTTGGCAAAGGTCGAAAAAAATATGCATCGAAAGCTCTAATGGGGAACCAAAAAATACGCACAAGTTGAATGCAAGGTCATCAATGGTACTCCATGAGAAACTCACCAAAAAGAAATGTAATTGAAATGGTTCATGTGGCCCCAAGTTCATGCACAAATGGCTTGTTATGGATTTATTTGGGAGAGGTCCAAAAAAATATGCATCGAAAGCTCTAATGGGGAACCAAAAAATAGGCACAAGTTGAATGCAAGGTCATCAATGGTACTCCATGAGAAACTCACCAAAAAGAAATGTAATTGAAGTGTTTCATGTGGCCCCATGTTCATGCACAAATGGCCAGTTATGGATTTATTTGGCAAAGGTCGAAAAAAATATGCATCAAAAGCTCTAATGGGGAACCAAAAAATAGGCACAAGTTGTATGCAAGGTTTTCAATGGTACTCCATGAGATACTCACCAAAAAGAAATGTAATTGAAATGTTTCATGTGGCCCCAAGTTCATGCACAAATGGCTTGTTATGGATTTATTTGGGAGAGGTCCAAAAAAATATGCATCGAAAGCTCTAATGGGGAACCAAAAAATAGGCACAAGTTGAATGCAAGGTCATCAATGGTACTCCATGAGAAACTCACCAGAAAGAAATGTAATTGAAATGGTTCATGTGGCCCCAAGTTCATGCACAAATGGCTTGTTATGGATTTATTTGGGAGAGGTCCAAAAAAATATGCATCGAAAGCTCTAATGGGGAACCAAAAAATACGCACAAGTTGAATGCAAGGTCATCAATGGTACTCCATGAGAAACCCACCAAAAAGAAATGTAATTGAAGTGTTTCATGTGGCCCCATGTTCATGCACAAATGGCCAGTTATGGATTTATTTGGCAAAGGTCGAAAAAAATATGCATCAAAAGCTCTAATGCGGAACCAAAAAATACGCACAAGTTGAATGCAAGGTCTTCAATGGTACTCCATGAGATACTCACCAAAAAGAAATGTAATTGAAGTGTTTCATGTGGCCCCATGTTCATGCACAAATGGCCAGTTATGGATTTATTTGGCAAAGGTCGAAAAAAATATGCATCAAAAGCTCTAATGGGGAACCAAAAAATAGGCACAAGTTGAATGCAAGGTTTTCAATGGTACTCCATGAGATACTCACCAAAAAGAAATGTAATTGAAATGTTTCATGTGGCCCCAAGTTCATGCACAAATGGCTTGTTTTGGATTTATTTGGGAGAGGTCCAAAAAAATATGCATCGAAAGCTCTAATGGGGAACCAAAAAATACGCACAAGTTGAATGCAAGGTCATCAATGGTACTCCATGAGAAACTCACCAAAAAGAAATGTAATTGAAATGTTTCATGTGGACGGATGTTCATGCACAAATGGCCAGTTATGGATTTATTTGGCAAAGGTCGAAAAAAATATGCATCAAAAGCTCTAATGGGGAACCAAAAAATTGGCACAAGTTGAATGCAAGGTCTTCAATGGTACTCCATGAGAAACCCACCAAAAAGAAATGTAATTGAAATGTTTCATGTGGCCCCAAGTTCATGCACAAATGGCTTGTTATGGATTTATTTGGGAAAGGTCCAAAAAAATATGCATGGAAAGCTCTAATGGGGAACCAAAAAATTGGCACAAGTTGAATGCAAGGTCTTCAATGGTACTCCATGAGAAACTCACCAAAAAGAAATGTAATTGAAATGTTTCATGTGGCCCCAAGTTCATGCACAAATGGCTTGTTATGGATTTATTTGGGAAAGGTCCAAAAAAATATGCATCAAAAGCTCTAATGGGGAATCAAAAAATAGGCACAAGTTGAATGCAAGGTCTTCAATGGTACTCCATGAGAAACTCACCAAAAAAAAATGTAATTGAAGTGTTTCATGTGGCCCCATGTTCATGCACAAATGGCCAGTTATGGATTTATTTGGCAAAGGTCGAAAAAAATATGCTTCAAAAGCTCTAATGGGGAACCAAAAAATAGGCACAAGTTGAATGCAAGGTTTTCAATGGTACTCCATGAGATACTCACCAAAAAGAAATGTAATTGAAATGTTTCATGTGGCCCCCAGTTCATGCACAAATGGCTTGTTATGGATTTATTTGGGAGAGGTCCAAAAAAATATGCATCGAAAGCTCTAATGGGGAACCAAAAAATACGCACAAGTTGAATGCAAGGTCATCAATGGTACTCCATGAGAAACTCACCAAAAAGAAATGTAATTGAAGTGTTTCATGTGGCCCCATGTTCATGCACAAATGGCCAGTTATGGATTTATTTGGCAAAGGTCGAAAAAAATATGCATCAAAAGCTCTAATGGGGAACCAAAAAATAGGCACAAGTTGAATGCAAGGTTTTCAATGGTACTCCATGAGATACTCACCAAAAAGAAATGTAATTGAAATGTTTCATGTGGCCCCAAGTTCATGCACAAATGGCTTGTTATGGATTTATTTGGGAGAGGTCCAAAAAAATATGCATCGAAAGCTCTAATGGGGAACCAAAAAATACGCACAAGTTGAATGCAAGGTCATCAATGGGACTCCATGAGAAACTCACCAAAAAGAAATGTAATTGAAATGTTTCATGTGGACGGATGTTCATGCACAAATGGCCAGTTATGGATTTATTTGGCAAAGGTCGAAAAAAATATGCATCAAAAGCTCTAATGGGGAACCAAAAAATTGGCACAAGTTGAATGCAAGGTCTTCAATGGTACTCCATGAGAAACTCACCAAAAAGAAATGTAATTGAAATGTTTCATGTGGCCCCAAGTTCATGCACAAATGGCTTGTTATGGATTTATTTGGGAAAGGTCCAAAAAAATATGCATGGAAAGCTCTAATGGGGAACCAAAAAATTGGCACAAGTTGAATGCAAGGTCTTCAATGGTACTCCATGAGAAACTCACCAAAAAGAAATGTAATTGAAATGTTTCATGTGGGCCCAAGTTCATGCACAAATGGCTTGTTATGGATTTATTTGGGAAAGGTCGAAAAAAATATGCATCAAAAGCTCTAATGGGGAATCAAAAATTAGGCACAAGTTGAATGCAAGGTCTTCAATGGTACTCCATGAGAAACTCACCAAAAAATAATGTAATTGAAGTGTTTCATGTGGCCCCATGTTCATGCACAAATGGCCAGTTATGGATTTATTTGGCAAAGGTCGAAAAAAATATGCATCAAAAGCTCTAATGGGGAACCAAAAAATAGGCACAAGTTGAATGCAAGGTTTTCAATGGTACTCCATGAGATACTCACCAAAAAGAAATGTAATTGAAATGTTTCATGTGGCCCCAAGTTCATGCACAAATGGCTTGTTATGGATTTATTTGGGAGAGGTCCAAAAAAATATGCATCGAAAGCTCTAATGGGGAACCAAAAAATACGCACAAGTTGAATGCAAGGTCATCAATGGTACTCCATGAGAAACTCACCAAAAAGAAATGTAATTGAAATGTTTCATGTGGACGGATGTTCATGCACAAATGGCCAGTTATGGATTTATTTGGCAAAGGTCGAAAAAAATATGCATCAAAAGCTCTAATGGGGAACCAAAAAATTGGCACAAGTTGAATGCAAGGTCTTCAATGGTACTCCATGAGAAACTCACCAAAAAGAAATGTAATTGAAATGTTTCATGTGGCCCCAAGTTCATGCACAAATGGCTTGTTATGGATTTATTTGGGAAAGGTCCAAAAAAATATGCATGGAAAGCTCTAATGGGGAACCAAAAAATTGGCACAAGTTGAATGCAAGGTCTTCAATGGTACTCCATGAGAAACTCACCAAAAAGAAATGTAATTGAAATGTTTCATGTGGGCCCAAGTTCATGCACAAATGGCTTGTTATGGATTTATTTGGGAAAGGTCCAAAAAAATATGCATCAAAAGCTCTAATGGGGAACCAAAAATTAGGCACAAGTTGAATGCAAGGTCTTCAATGGTACTCCATGAGAAACTCACCAAAAAATAATGTAATTGAAGTGTTTCATGTGGCCCCATGTTCATGCACAAATGGCCAGTTATGGATTTATTTGGCAAAGGTCGAAAAAAATATGCATCAAAAGCTCTAATGGGGAACCAAAAAATAGGCACAAGTTGAATGCAAGGTTTTCAATGGTACTCCATGAGATACTCACCAAAAAGAAATGTAATTGAAATGTTTCATGTGGCCCCAAGTTCATGCACAAATGGCTTGTTATGGATTTATTTGGGAGAGGTCCAAAAAAATATGCATCGAAAGCTCTAATGGGGAACCAAAAAATACGCACAAGTTGAATGCAAGGTCATCAATGGTACTCCATGAGAAACTCACCAAAAAGAAATGTAATTGAAGTGTTTCATGTGGCCCCATGTTCATGCACAAATGGCCAGTTATGGATTTATTTGGCAAAGGTCGAAAAAAATATGCATCAAAAGCTCTAATGGGGAACCAAAAAATAGGCACAAGTTGAATGCAAGGTTTTCAATGGTACTCCATGAGATACTCACCAAAAAGAAATGTAATTGAAATGTTTCATGTGGCCCCAAGTTCATGCACAAATGGCTTGTTATGGATTTATTTGGGAGAGGTCCAAAAAAATATGCATCGAAAGCTCTAATGGGGAACCAAAAAATACGCACAAGTTGAATGCAAGGTCATCAATGGTACTCCATGAGAAACTCACCAAAAAGAAATGTAATTGAAATGTTTCATGTGGACGGATGTTCATGCACAAATGGCCAGTTATGGATTTATTTGGCAAAGGTCGAAAAAAATATGCATCAAAAGCTCTAATGGGGAACCAAAAAATTGGCACAAGTTGAATGCAAGGTCTTCAATGGTACTCCATGAGAAACTCACCAAAAAGAAATGTAATTGAAATGTTTCATGTGGCCCCAAGTTCATGCACAAATGGCTTGTTATGGATTTATTTGGGAAAGGTCCAAAAAAATATGCATGGAAAGCTCTAATGGGGAACCAAAAAATTGGCACAAGTTGAATGCAAGGTCTTCAATGGTACTCCATGAGAAACTCACCAAAAAGAAATGTAATTGAAATGTTTCATGTGGCCCCAAGTTCATGCACAAATGGCTTGTTATGGATTTATTTGGGAAAGGTCCAAAAAAATATGCATCAAAAGCTCTAATGGGGAATCAAAAAATAGGCACAAGTTGAATGCAAGGTCTTCAATGGTACTCCATGAGAAACTCACCAAAAAAAAATGTAATTGAAGTGTTTCATGTGGCCCCATGTTCATGCACAAATGGCCAGTTATGGATTTATTTGGCAAAGGTCGAAAAAAATATGCTTCAAAAGCTCTAATGGGGAACCAAAAAATAGGCACAAGTTGAATGCAAGGTTTTCAATGGTACTCCATGAGATACTCACCAAAAAGAAATGTAATTGAAATGTTTCATGTGGCCCCAAGTTCATGCACAAATGGCTTGTTATGGATTTATTTGGGAGAGGTCCAAAAAAATATGCATCGAAAGCTCTAATGGGGAACCAAAAAATACGCACAAGTTGAATGCAAGGTCATCAATGGTACTCCATGAGAAACTCACCAAAAAGAAATGTAATTGAAGTGTTTCATGTGGCCCCATGTTCATGCACAAATGGCCAGTTATGGATTTATTTGGCAAAGGTCGAAAAAAATATGCATCAAAAGCTCTAATGGGGAACCAAAAAATAGGCACAAGTTGAATGCAAGGTTTTCAATGGTACTCCATGAGATACTCACCAAAAAGAAATGTAATTGAAATGTTTCATGTGGCCCCAAGTTCATGCACAAATGGCTTGTTATGGATTTATTTGGGAGAGGTCCAAAAAAATATGCATCGAAAGCTCTAATGGGGAACCAAAAAATACGCACAAGTTGAATGCAAGGTCATCAATGGTACTCCATGAGAAACTCACCAAAAAGAAATGTAATTGAAATGTTTCATGTGGACGGATGGTCATGCACAAATGGCCAGTTATGGATTTATTTGGCAAAGGTCGAAAAAAATATGCATCAAAAGCTCTAATGGGGAACCAAAAAATTGGCACAAGTTGAATGCAAGGTCTTCAATGGTACTCCATGAGAAACTCACCAAAAAGAAATGTAATTGAAATGTTTCATGTGGCCCCAAGTTCATGCACAAATGGCTTGTTATGGATTTATTTGGGAAAGGTCCAAAAAAATATGCATGGAAAGCTCTAATGGGGAACCAAAAAATTGGCACAAGTTGAATGCAAGGTCTTCAATGGTACTCCATGAGAAACTCACCAAAAAGAAATGTAATTGAAATGTTTCATGTGGGCCCAAGTTCATGCACAAATGGCTTGTTATGGATTTATTTGGGAAAGGTCCAAAAAAATATGCATCAAAAGCTCTAATGGGGAATCAAAAATTAGGCACAAGTTGAATGCAAGGTCTTCAATGGTACTCCATGAGAAACTCACCAAAAAATAATGTAATTGAAGTGTTTCATGTGGCCCCATGTTCATGCACAAATGGCCAGTTATGGATTTATTTGGCAAAGGTCGAAAAAAATATGCATCAAAAGCTCTAATGGGGAACCAAAAAATAGGCACAAGTTGAATGCAAGGTTTTCAATGGTACTCCATGAGATACTCACCAAAAAGAAATGTAATTGAAATGTTTCATGTGGCCCCAAGTTCATGCACAAATGGCTTGTTATGGATTTATTTGGGAGAGGTCCAAAAAAATATGCATCGAAAGCTCTAATGGGGAACCAAAAAATACGCACAAGTTGAATGCAAGGTCATCAATGGGACTCCATGAGAAACTCACCAAAAAGAAATGTAATTGAAATGTTTCATGTGGACGGATGGTCATGCACAAATGGCCAGTTATGGATTTATTTGGCAAAGGTCGAAAAAAATATGCATCAAAAGCTCTAATGGGGAACCAAAAAATTGGCACAAGTTGAATGCAAGGTCTTCAATGGTACTCCATGAGAAACTCACCAAAAAGAAATGTAATTGAAATGTTTCATGTGGCCCCAAGTTCATGCACAAATGGCTTGTTATGGATTTATTTGGGAAAGGTCCAAAAAAATATGCATGGAAAGCTCTAATGGGGAACCAAAAAATTGGCACAAGTTGAATGCAAGGTCTTCAATGGTACTCCATGAGAAACTCACCAAAAAGAAATGTAATTGAAATGTTTCATGTGGGCCCAAGTTCATGCACAAATGGCTTGTTATGGATTTATTTGGGAAAGGTCCAAAAAAATATGCATCAAAAGCTCTAATGGGGAATCAAAAATTAGGCACAAGTTGAATGCAAGGTCTTCAATGGTACTCCATGAGAAACTCACCAAAAAATAATGTAATTGAAGTGTTTCATGTGGCCCCATGTTCATGCACAAATGGCCAGTTATGGATTTATTTGGCAAAGGTCGAAAAAAATATGCATCAAAAGCTCTAATGGGGAACCAAAAAATAGGCACAAGTTGAATGCAAGGTTTTCAATGGTACTCCATGAGATACTCACCAAAAAGAAATGTAATTGAAATGTTTCATGTGGCCCCAAGTTCATGCACAAATGGCTTGTTATGGATTTATTTGGGAGAGGTCCAAAAAAATATGCATCGAAAGCTCTAATGGGGAACCAAAAAATACGCACAAGTTGAATGCAAGGTCATCAATGGTACTCCATGAGAAACTCACCAAAAAGAAATGTAATTGAAATGTTTCATGTGGACGGATGTTCATGCACAAATGGCCAGTTATGGATTTATTTGGCAAAGGTCGAAAAAAATATGCATCAAAAGCTCTAATGGGGAACCAAAAAATTGGCACAAGTTGAATGCAAGGTCTTCAATGGTACTCCATGAGAAACTCACCAAAAAGAAATGTAATTGAAATGTTTCATGTGGCCCCAAGTTCATGCACAAATGGCTTGTTATGGATTTATTTGGGAAAGGTCCAAAAAAATATGCATGGAAAGCTCTAATGGGGAACCAAAAAATTGGCACAAGTTGAATGCAAGGTCTTCAATGGTACTCCATGAGAAACTCACCAAAAAGAAATGTAATTGAAATGTTTCATGTGGCCCCAAGTTCATGCACAAATGGCTTGTTATGGATTTATTTGGGAAAGGTCCAAAAAAATATGCATCAAAAGCTCTAATGGGGAATCAAAAAATAGGCACAAGTTGAATGCAAGGTCTTCAATGGTACTCCATGAGAAACTCACCAAAAAAAAATGTAATTGAAGTGTTTCATGTGGCCCCATGTTCATGCACAAATGGCCAGTTATGGATTTATTTGGCAAAGGTCGAAAAAAATATGCATCAAAAGCTCTAATGGGGAACCAAAAAATAGGCACAAGTTGAATGCAAGGTTTTCAATGGTACTCCATGAGATACTCACCAAAAAGAAATGTAATTGAAATGTTTCATGTGGCCCCAAGTTCATGCACAAATGGCTTGTTATGGATTTATTTGGGAGAGGTCCAAAAAAATATGCATCGAAAGCTCTAATGGGGAACCAAAAAATACGCACAAGTTGAATGCAAGGTCATCAATGGTACTCCATGAGAAACTCACCAAAAAGAAATGTAATTGAAGTGTTTCATGTGGCCCCATGTTCATGCACAAATGGCCAGTTATGGATTTATTTGGCAAAGGTCGAAAAAAATATGCATCAAAAGCTCTAATGGGGAACCAAAAAATAGGCACAAGTTGAATGCAAGGTTTTCAATGGTACTCCATGAGATACTCACCAAAAAGAAATGTAATTGAAATGTTTCATGTGGCCCCAAGTTCATGCACAAATGGCTTGTTATGGATTTATTTGGGAGAGGTCCAAAAAAATATGCATCGAAAGCTCTAATGGGGAACCAAAAAATACGCACAAGTTGAATGCAAGGTCTTCAATGGTACTCCATGAGATACTCACCAAAAAGAAATGTAATTGAAGTGTTTCATGTGGCCCCATGTTCATGCACAAATGGCCAGTTATGGATTTATTTGGCAAAGGTCGAAAAAAATATGCATCAAAAGCTCTAATGGGGAACCAAAAAATAGGCACAAGTTGAATGCAAGGTTTTCAATGGTACTCCATGAGATACTCACCAAAAAGAAATGTAATTGAAATGTTTCATGTGGCCCCAAGTTCATGCACAAATGGCTTGTTATGGATTTATTTGGGAAAGGTCCAAAAAAATATGCATGGAAAGCTCTAATGGGGAACCAAAAAATAGGCACAAGTTGAATGCAAGGTCATCAATGGTACTCCATGAGAAACTCACCAAAAAGAAATGTAATTGAAATGTTTCATGTGGGCCCAAGTTCATGCACAAATGGCTTGTTATGGATTTATTTGGGAGAGATCCAAAAAAATATGCATCGAAAGCTCTAATGGGGAACCAAAAAATACGCACAAGTTGAATGCAAGGTCATCAATGGTACTCCATGAGAAACTCACCAAAAAGAAATATAATTGAAATGTTTCATGTGGCCCCAAGTTCATGCACAAATGGCTTGTTATGGATTTATTTGGGAAAGGTCCAAAAAAATATGCATCAAAAGCTCTAATGGGGAATCAAAAAATAGGCACAAGTTGAATGCAAGGTCTTCAATGGTACTCCATGAGAAACTCACCAAAAAAAAATGTAATTGAAGTGTTTCATGTGGCCCCATGTTCATGCACAAATGGCCAGTTATGGATTTATTTGGCAAAGGTCGAAAAAAATATGCATCAAAAGCTCTAATGGGGAACCAAAAAATAGGCACAAGTTGAATGCAAGGTTTTCAATGGTACTCCATGAGATACTCACCAAAAAGAAATGTAATTGAAATGTTTCATGTGGCCCCAAGTTCATGCACAAATGGCTTGTTATGGATTTATTTGGGAGAGGTCCAAAAAAATATGCATCGAAAGCTCTAATGGGGAACCAAAAAATACGCACAAGTTGAATGCAAGGTCATCAATGGTACTCCATGAGAAACTCACCAAAAAGAAATGTAATTGAAGTGTTTCATGTGGCCCCATGTTCATGCACAAATGGCCAGTTATGGATTTATTTGGCAAAGGTCTAAAAAAATATGCATCAAAAGCTCTAATGGGGAACCAAAAAATAGGCACAAGTTGAATGCAAGGTTTTCAATGGTACTCCATGAGATACTCACCAAAAAGAAATGTAATTGAAATGTTTCATGTGGCCCCAAGTTCATGCACAAATGGCTTGTTATGGATTTATTTGGGAGAGGTCCAAAAAAATATGCATCGAAAGCTCTAATGGGGAACCAAAAAATACGCACAAGTTGAATGCAAGGTCTTCAATGGTACTCCATGAGATACTCACCAAAAAGAAATGTAATTGAAGTGTTTCATGTGGCCCCATGTTCATGCACAAATGGCCAGTTATGGATTTATTTGGCAAAGGTCGAAAAAAATATGCATCAAAAGCTCTAATGGGGAACCAAAAAATAGGCACAAGTTGAATGCAAGGTTTTCAATGGTACTCCATGAGATACTCACCAAAAAGAAATGTAATTGAAATGTTTCATGTGGCCCCAAGTTCATGCACAAATGGCTTGTTATGGATTTATTTGGGAGAGGTCCAAAAAAATATGCATCGAAAGCTCTAATGGGGAACCAAAAAATACGCACAAGTTGAATGCAAGGTCTTCAATGGTACTCCATGAGATACTCACCAAAAAGAAATGTAATTGAAGTGTTTCATGTGGCCCCATGTTCATGCACAAATGGCCAGTTATGGATTTATTTGGCAAAGGTCGAAAAAAATATGCATCAAAAGCTCTAATGGGGAACCAAAAAATAGGCACAAGTTGAATGCAAGGTTTTCAATGGTACTCCATGAGATACTCACCAAAAAGAAATGTAATTGAAATGTTTCATGTGGCCCCAAGTTCATGCACAAATGGCTTGTTATGGATTTATTTGGGAAAGGTCCAAAAAAATATGCATGGAAAGCTCTAATGGGGAACCAAAAAATAGGCACAAGTTGAATGCAAGGTCATCAATGGTACTCCATGAGAAACTCACCAAAAAGAAATGTAATTGAAATGTTTCATGTGGGCCCAAGTTCATGCACAAATGGCTTGTTATGGATTTATTTGGGAGAGATCCAAAAAAATATGCATCGAAAGCTCTAATGGGGAACCAAAAAATACGCACAAGTTGAATGCAAGGTCATCAATGGTACTCCATGAGAAACTCACCAAAAAGAAATATAATTGAAATGTTTCATGTGGCCCCAAGTTCATGCACAAATGGCTTGTTATGGATTTATTTGGGAAAGGTCCAAAAAAATATGCATCAAAAGCTCTAATGGGGAATCAAAAAATAGGCACAAGTTGAATGCAAGGTCTTCAATGGTACTCCATGAGAAACTCACCAAAAAAAAATGTAATTGAAGTGTTTCATGTGGCCCCATGTTCATGCACAAATGGCCAGTTATGGATTTATTTGGCAAAGGTCGAAAAAAATATGCATCAAAAGCTCTAATGGGGAACCAAAAAATAGGCACAAGTTGAATGCAAGGTTTTCAATGGTACTCCATGAGATACTCACCAAAAAGAAATGTAATTGAAATGTTTCATGTGGCCCCAAGTTCATGCACAAATGGCTTGTTATGGATTTATTTGGGAGAGGTCCAAAAAAATATGCATCGAAAGCTCTAATGGGGAACCAAAAAATACGCACAAGTTGAATGCAAGGTCATCAATGGTACTCCATGAGAAACTCACCAAAAAGAAATGTAATTGAAGTGTTTCATGTGGCCCCATGTTCATGCACAAATGGCCAGTTATGGATTTATTTGGCAAAGGTCGAAAAAAATATGCATCAAAAGCTCTAATGGGGAACCAAAAAATAGGCACAAGTTGAATGCAAGGTTTTCAATGGTACTCCATGAGATACTCACCAAAAAGAAATGTAATTGAAATGTTTCATGTGGCCCCAAGTTCATGCACAAATGGCTTGTTATGGATTTATTTGGGAGAGGTCCAAAAAAATATGCATCGAAAGCTCTAATGGGGAACCAAAAAATACGCACAAGTTGAATGCAAGGTCTTCAATGGTACTCCATGAGATACTCACCAAAAAGAAATGTAATTGAAGTGTTTCATGTGGCCCCATGTTCATGCACAAATGGCCAGTTATGGATTTATTTGGCAAAGGTCGAAAAAAATATGCATCAAAAGCTCTAATGGGGAACCAAAAAATAGGCACAAGTTGAATGCAAGGTTTTCAATGGTACTCCATGAGATACTCACCAAAAAGAAATGTAATTGAAATGTTTCATGTGGCCCCAAGTTCATGCACAAATGGCTTGTTATGGATTTATTTGGGAAAGGTCCAAAAAAATATGCATGGAAAGCTCTAATGGGGAACCAAAAAATAGGCACAAGTTGAATGCAAGGTCATCAATGGTACTCCATGAGAAACTCACCAAAAAGAAATGTAATTGAAATGTTTCATGTGGGCCCAAGTTCATGCACAAATGGCTTGTTATGGATTTATTTGGGAGAGATCCAAAAGAATATGCATCGCAAGCTCTACTGGGGAACCAAAAAATACGCACAAGTTGAATGCAAGGTCATCAATGGTACTCCATGAGAAACTCACCAAAAAGAAATATAATTGAAATGTTTCATGTGGCCCCAAGTTCATGCACAAATGGCTTGTTATGGATTTATTTGGGAAAGGTCCAAAAAAATATGCATGGACAGCTCTAATGGGGAACCAAAAAATACGCACAAGTTGAATGCAAGGTCATCAATGGTACTCCATGAGAAACTCACCAAAGAGAAATGTAATTGAAATGTTTCATGTGGGCCCAAGTTCATGCACAAATGGCTTGTTATGGATTTATTTGGGAGAGATCCAAAAAAATATGCATCGAAAGCTCTAATGGGGAACCAAAAAATACGCACAAGTTGAATGCAAGGTCATCAATGGTACTCCATGAGAAACTCACCAAAAAGAAATATAATTGAAATGTTTCATGTGGCCCCAAGTTCATGCACAAATGGCTTGTTATGGATTTATTTGGGAAAGGTCCAAAAAAATATGCATGGACAGCTCTAATGGGGAACCAAAAAATACGCACAAGTTGAATGCAAGGTCATCAATGGTACTCCATGAGATACTCACCAAAAAGAAATGTAATTGAAATGTTTCATGTGGCCCCAAGTTCATGCACAAATGGCTTGTTATGGATTTATTTGGGAGAGGTCCAAAAAAATATGCATCGAAAGCTCTAATGGGGAACCAAAAAATACGCACAAGTTGAATGCAAGGTCATCAATGGTACTCCATGAGAAACTCACCAAAAAGAAATGTAATTGAAATGTTTCATGTGGACGGATGTTCATGCACAAATGGCCAGTTATGGATTTATTTGGCAAAGGTCGAAAAAAATATGCATCAAAAGCTCTAATGGGGAACCAAAAAATTGGCACAAGTTGAATGCAAGGTCTTCAATGGTACTCCATGAGAAACTCACCAAAAAGAAATGTAATTGAAATGTTTCATGTGGCCCCAAGTTCATGCACAAATGGCTTGTTATGGATTTATTTGGGAAAGGTCCAAAAAAATATGCATGGAAAGCTCTAATGGGGAACCAAAAAATTGGCACAAGTTGAATGCAAGGTCTTCAATGGTACTCCATGAGAAACTCACCAAAAAGAAATGTAATTGAAATGTTTCATGTGGCCCCAAGTTCATGCACAAATGGCTTGTTATGGATTTATTTGGGAAAGGTCCAAAAAAATATGCATTAAAAGCTCTAATGGGGAATCAAAAAATAGGCACAAGTTGAATGCAAGGTCTTCAATGGTACTCCATGAGAAACTCACCAAAAAAAAATGTAATTGAAGTGTTTCATGTGGCCCCATGTTCATGCACAAATGGCCAGTTATGGATTTATTTGGCAAAGGTCTAAAAAAATATGCATCAAAAGCTCTAATGGGGAACCAAAAAATAGGCACAAGTTGAATGCAAGGTTTTCAATGGTACTCCATGAGATACTCACCAAAAAGAAATGTAATTGAAATGTTTCATGTGGCCCCAAGTTCATGCACAAATGGCTTGTTATGGATTTATTTGGGAGAGGTCCAAAAAAATATGCATCGAAAGCTCTAATGGGGAACCAAAAAATAGGCACAAGTTGAATGCAAGGTCATCAATGGTACTCCATGAGAAACTCACCAAAAAGAAATGTAATTGAAGTGTTTCATGTGGCCCCATGTTCATGCACAAATGGCCAGTTATGGATTTATTTGGCAAAGGTCGAAAAAAATATGCATCAAAAGCTCTAATGGGGAACCAAAAAATAGGCACAAGTTGAATGCAAGGTTTTCAATGGTACTCCATGAGATACTCACCAAAAAGAAATGTAATTGAAATGTTTCATGTGGCCCCAAGTTCATGCACAAATGGCTTGTTATGGATTTATTTGGGAGAGGTCCAAAAAAATATGCATCGAAAGCTCTAATGGGGAACCAAAAAATACGCACAAGTTGAATGCAAGGTCTTCAATGGTACTCCATGAGATACTCACCAAAAAGAAATGTAATTGAAGTGTTTCATGTGGCCCCATGTTCATGCACAAATGGCCAGTTATGGATTTATTTGGCAAAGGTCGAAAAAAATATGCATCAAAAGCTCTAATGGGGAACCAAAAAATAGGCACAAGTTGAATGCAAGGTTTTCAATGGTACTCCATGAGATACTCACCAAAAAGAAATGTAATTGAAATGTTTCATGTGGCCCCAAGTTCATGCACAAATGGCTTGTTATGGATTTATTTGGGAAAGGTCCAAAAAAATATGCATGGAAAGCTCTAATGGGGAACCAAAAAATAGGCACAAGTTGAATGCAAGGTCATCAATGGTACTCCATGAGAAACTCACCAAAAAGAAATGTAATTGAAATGTTTCATGTGGGCCCAAGTTCATGCACAAATGGCTTGTTATGGATTTATTTGGGAGAGATCCAAAAAAATATGCATCGAAAGTTCTAATGGGGAACCAAAAAATACGCACAAGTTGAATGCAAGGTCATCAATGGTACTCCATGAGAAACTCACCAAAAAGAAATATAATTGAAATGTTTCATGTGGCCCCAAGTTCATGCACAAATGGCTTGTTATGGATTTATTTGGGAAAGGTCCAAAAAAATATGCATCAAAAGCTCTAATGGGGAATCAAAAAATAGGCACAAGTTGAATGCAAGGTCTTCAATGGTACTCCATGAGAAACTCACCAAAAAAAAATGTAATTGAAGTGTTTCATGTGGCCCCATGTTCATGCACAAATGGCCAGTTATGGATTTATTTGGCAAAGGTCGAAAAAAATATGCATCAAAAGCTCTAATGGGGAACCAAAAAATAGGCACAAGTTGAATGCAAGGTTTTCAATGGTACTCCATGAGATACTCACCAAAAAGAAATGTAATTGAAATGTTTCATGTGGCCCCAAGTTCATGCACAAATGGCTTGTTATGGATTTATTTGGGAGAGGTCCAAAAAAATATGCATCGAAAGCTCTAATGGGGAACCAAAAAATACGCACAAGTTGAATGCAAGGTCATCAATGGTACTCCATGAGAAACTCACCAAAAAGAAATGTAATTGAAGTGTTTCATGTGGCCCCATGTTCATGCACAAATGGCCAGTTATGGATTTATTTGGCAAAGGTCGAAAAAAATATGCATCAAAAGCTCTAATGGGGAACCAAAAAATAGGCACAAGTTGAATGCAAGGTTTTCAATGGTACTCCATGAGATACTCACCAAAAAGAAATGTAATTGAAATGTTTCATGTGGCCCCAAGTTCATGCACAAATGGCTTGTTATGGATTTATTTGGGAGAGGTCCAAAAAAATATGCATCGAAAGCTCTAATGGGGAACCAAAAAATACGCACAAGTTGAATGCAAGGTCTTCAATGGTACTCCATGAGATACTCACCAAAAAGAAATGTAATTGAAGTGTTTCATGTGGCCCCATGTTCATGCACAAATGGCCAGTTATGGATTTATTTGGCAAAGGTCGAAAAAAATATGCATCAAAAGCTCTAATGGGGAACCAAAAAATAGGCACAAGTTGAATGCAAGGTTTTCAGTGGTACTCCATGAGATACTCACCAAAAAGAAATGTAATTGAAATGTTTCATGTGGCCCCAAGTTCATGCACAAATGGCTTGTTATGGATTTATTTGGGAAAGGTCCAAAAAAATATGCATGGAAAGCTCTAATGGGGAACCAAAAAATAGGCACAAGTTGAATGCAAGGTCATCAATGGTACTCCATGAGAAACTCACCAAAAAGAAATGTAATTGAAATGTTTCATGTGGGCCCAAGTTCATGCACAAATGGCTTGTTATGGATTTATTTGGGAGAGATCCAAAAAAATATGCATCGAAAGCTCTAATGGGGAACCAAAAAATACGCACAAGTTGAATGCAAGGTCATCAATGGTACTCCATGAGAAACTCACCAAAAAGAAATATAATTGAAATGTTTCATGTGGCCCCAAGTTCATGCACAAATGGCTTGTTATGGATTTATTTGGGAAAGGTCCAAAAAAATATGCATGGACAGCTCTAATGGGGAACCAAAAAATACGCACAAGTTGAATGCAAGGTCATCAATGGTACTCCATGAGATACTCACCAAAAAGAAATGTAATTGAAATGTTTCATGTGGCCCCAAGTTCATGCACAAATGGCTTGTTATGGATTTATTTGGGAGAGGTCCAAAAAAATATGCATCGAAAGCTCTAATGGGGAACCAAAAAATACGCACAAGTTGAATGCAAGGTCATCAATGGTACTCCATGAGAAACTCACCAAAAAGAAATGTAATTGAAATGTTTCATGTGGACGGATGTTCATGCACAAATGGCCAGTTATGGATTTATTTGGCAAAGGTCGAAAAAAATATGCATCAAAAGCTCTAATGGGGAACCAAAAAATTGGCACAAGTTGAATGCAAGGTCTTCAATGGTACTCCATGAGAAACTCACCAAAAAGAAATGTAATTGAAATGTTTCATGTGGCCCCAAGTTCATGCACAAATGGCTTGTTATGGATTTATTTGGGAAAGGTCCTAAAAAATATGCATCGAAAGCTCTAATGGGGAACCAAAAAATAGGCACAAGTTGAATGCAAGGTCATCAATGGTACTCCATGAGAAACTCACCAAAAAGAAATGTAATTGAAATGTTTCATGTGGCCCCATGTTCATGCACAAATGGCCAGTTATGGATTTATTTGGCAAAGGTCGAAAAAAATATGCATGAAAAGCTCTAATGGGGAATCAAAAAATAGGCACAAGTTGAATGCAAGGTCTTCAATGGTACTCCATGAGAAACTCACCAAAAAAAAATGTAATTGAAGTGTTTCATGTGGCCCCATGTTCATGCACAAATGGCCAGTTATGGATTTATTTGGCAAAGGTCTAAAAAAATATGCATCAAAAGCTCTAATGGGGGGAACCAAAAAATAGGCACAAGTTGAATGCAAGGTTTTCAATGGTACTCCATGAGATACTCACCAAAAAGAAATGTAATTGAAATGTTTCATGTGGCCCCAAGTTCATGCACAAATGGCTTGTTATGGATTTATTTGGGAGAGGTCCAAAAAAATATGCATCGAAAGCTCTAATGGGGAACCAAAAAATAGGCACAAGTTGAATGCAAGGTCATCAATGGTACTCCATGAGAAACTCACCAAAAAGAAATGTAATTGAAGTGTTTCATGTGGCCCCATGTTCATGCACAAATGGCCAGTTATGGATTTATTTGGCAAAGGTCGAAAAAAATATGCATCAAAAGCTCTAATGGGGAACCAAAAAATAGGCACAAGTTGAATGCAAGGTTTTCAATGGTACTCCATGAGATACTCACCAAAAAGAAATGTAATTGAAATGTTTCATGTGGCCCCAAGTTCATGCACAAATGGCTTGTTATGGATTTATTTGGGAGAGGTCCAAAAAAATATGCATCGAAAGCTCTAATGGGGAACCAAAAAATACGCACAAGTTGAATGCAAGGTCTTCAATGGTACTCCATGAGATACTCACCAAAAAGAAATGTAATTGAAGTGTTTCATGTGGCCCCATGTTCATGCACAAATGGCCAGTTATGGATTTATTTGGCAAAGGTCGAAAAAAATATGCATCAAAAGCTCTAATGGGGAACCAAAAAATAGGCACAAGTTGAATGCAAGGTTTTCAATGGTACTCCATGAGATACTCACCAAAAAGAAATGTAATTGAAATGTTTCATGTGGCCCCAAGTTCATGCACAAATGGCTTGTTATGGATTTATTTGGGAAAGGTCCAAAAAAATATGCATGGAAAGCTCTAATGGGGAACCAAAAAATAGGCACAAGTTGAATGCAAGGTCATCAATGGTACTCCATGAGAAACTCACCAAAAAGAAATGTAATTGAAATGTTTCATGTGGGCCCAAGTTCATGCACAAATGGCTTGTTATGGATTTATTTGGGAGAGATCCAAAAAAATATGCATCGAAAGCTCTAATGGGGAACCAAAAAATACGCACAAGTTGAATGCAAGGTCATCAATGGTACTCCATGAGAAACTCACCAAAAAGAAATATAATTGAAATGTTTCATGTGGCCCCAAGTTCATGCACAAATGGCTTGTTATGGATTTATTTGGGAAAGGTCCAAAAAAATATGCATGGAAAGCTCTAATGGGGAACCAAAAAATACGCACAAGTTGAATGCAAGGTCATCAATGGTACTCCATGAGATACTCACCAAAAAGAAATGTAATTGAAATGGTTCATGTGGCCCCAAGTTCATGCACAAATGGCTTGTTATGGATTTATTTGGGAGAGGTCCAAAAAAATATGCATCGAAAGCTCTAATGGGGAACCAAAAAATACGCACAAGTTGAATGCAAGGTCATCAATGGTACTCCATGAGAAACTCACCAAAAAGAAATGTAATTGAAGTGTTTCATGTGGCCCCATGTTCATGCACAAATGGCCAGTTATGGATTTATTTGGCAAAGGTCTAAAAAAATATGCATCAAAAGCTCTAATGGGGAACCAAAAAATAGGCACAAGTTGAATGCAAGGTTTTCAATGGTACTCCATGAGATACTCACCAAAAAGAAATGTAATTGAAATGTTTCATGTGGCCCCAAGTTCATGCACAAATGGCTTGTTATGGATTTATTTGGGAGAGGTCCAAAAAAATATGCATCGAAAGCTCTAATGAGGAACCAAAAAATACGCACAAGTTGAATGCAAGGTCATCAATGGTACTCCATGAGAAACTCACCAAAAAGAAATGTAATTGAAGTGTTTCATGTGGCCCCATGTTCATGCACAAATGGCCAGTTATGGATTTATTTGGCAAAGGTCGAAAAAAATATGCATCAAAAGCTCTAATGGGGAACCAAAAAATAGGCACAAGTTGAATGCAAGGTTTTCAATGGTACTCCATGAGATACTCACCAAAAAGAAATGTAATTGAAATGTTTCATGTGGCCCCAAGTTCATGCACAAATGGCTTGTTATGGATTTATTTGGGAGAGGTCCAAAAAAATATGCATCGAAAGCTCTAATGGGGAACCAAAAAATACGCACAAGTTGAATGCAAGGTCTTCAATGGTACTCCATGAGATACTCACCAAAAAGAAATGTAATTGAAGTGTTTCATGTGGCCCCATGTTCATGCACAAATGGCCAGTTATGGATTTATTTGGCAAAGGTCGAAAAAAATATGCATCAAAAGCTCTAATGGGGAACCAAAAAATAGGCACAAGTTGAATGCAAGGTTTTCAATGGTACACCATGAGATACTCACCAAAAAGAAATGTAATTGAAATGTTTCATGTGGCCCCAAGTTCATGCACAAATGGCTTGTTATGGATTTATTTGGGAAAGGTCCAAAAAAATATGCATGGAAAGCTCTAATGGGGAACCAAAAAATAGGCACAAGTTGAATGCAAGGTCATCAATGGTACTCCATGAGAAACTCACCAAAAAGAAATGTAATTGAAATGTTTCATGTGGGCCCAAGTTCATGCACAAATGGCTTGTTATGGATTTATTTGGGAGAGATCCAAAAAAATATGCATCGAAAGCTCTAATGGGGAACCAAAAAATACGCACAAGTTGAATGCAAGGTCATCAATGGTACTCCATGAGAAACTCACCAAAAAGAAATGTAATTGAAGTGTTTCATGTGGCCCCATGTTCATGCACAAATGGCTTGTTATGGATTTATTTGGGAAAGGTCCAAAAAAATATGCATCGAAAGCTCTAATGGGGAACCAAAAAATTGGCACAAGTTGAATGCAGGGTCTTCAATGGTACTCCATGAGATACTCACCAAAAAGAAATGTAATTGAAATGTTTCATGTGGCCGCATGTTCATGCACAAATGGCCAGTTATGGATTTATTTGGCAAAGGTCGAAAAAAATATGCATCAAAAGCTCTAATGGGGAACCAAAAAATAGGCACAAGTTGAATGCAAGGTCTTCAATGGTACTCCATGAGATACTCACCAAAAAGAAATGTAATTGAAATGTTTCATGTGGCCCCAAGTTCATGCACAAATGGCTTGTTATGGATTTATTTGGGAGAGGTCCAAAAAAATATGCATCGAAAGCTCTAATGGGGAACCAAAAAATACGCACAAGTTGAATGCAAGGTCATCAATGGTACTCCATGAGAAACTCACCAAAAAGAAATGTAATTGAAGTGTTTCATGTGGCCCCATGTTCATGCACAAATGGCCAGTTATGGATTTATTTGGCAAAGGTCGAAAAAAATATGCATCAAAAGCTCTAATGGGGAACCAAAAAATAGGCACAAGTTGAATGCAAGGTTTTCAATGGTACTCCATGAGATACTCACCAAAAAGAAATGTAATTGAAATGTTTCATGTGGCCCCAAGTTCATGCACAAATGGCTTGTTATGGATTTATTTGGGAGAGGTCCAAAAAAATATGCATCGAAAGCTCTAATGGGGAACCAAAAAATACGCACAAGTTGAATGCAAGGTCTTCAATGGTACTCCATGAGATACTCACCAAAAAGAAATGTAATTGAAGTGTTTCATGTGGCCCCATGTTCATGCACAAATGGCCAGTTATGGATTTATTTGGCAAAGGTCGAAAAAAATATGCATCAAAAGCTCTAATGGGGAACCAAAAAATAGGCACAAGTTGAATGCAAGGTTTTCAATGGTACTCCATGAGATACTCACCAAAAAGAAATGTAATTGAAATGTTTCATGTGGCCCCAAGTTCATGCACAAATGGCTTGTTATGGATTTATTTGGGAAAGGTCCAAAAAAATATGCATGGAAAGCTCTAATGGGGAACCAAAAAATAGGCACAAGTTGAATGCAAGGTCATCAATGGTACTCCATGAGAAACTCACCAAAAAGAAATGTAATTGAAATGTTTCATGTGGGCCCAAGTTCATGCACAAATGGCTTGTTATGGATTTATTTGGGAGAGATCCAAAAAAATATGCATCGAAAGCTCTAATGGGGAACCAAAAAATACGCACAAGTTGAATGCAAGGTCATCAATGGTACTCCATGAGAAACTCACCAAAAAGAAATATAATTGAAATGTTTCATGTGGCCCCAAGTTCATGCACAAATGGCTTGTTATGGATTTATTTGGGAAAGGTCCAAAAAAATATGCATGGAAAGCTCTAATGGGGAACCAAAAAATACGCACAAGTTGAATGCAAGGTCATCAATGGTACTCCATGAGATACTCACCAAAAAGAAATGTAATTGAAATGTTTCATGTGGCCCCAAGTTCATGCACAAATGGCTTGTTATGGATTTATTTGGGAGAGGTCCAAAAAAATATGCATCGAAAGCTCTAATGGGGAACCAAAAAATACGCACAAGTTGAATGCAAGGTCATCAATGGTACTCCATGAGAAACTCACCAAAAAGAAATGTAATTGAAGTGTTTCATGTGGCCCCATGTTCATGCACAAATGGCCAGTTATGGATTTATTTGGCAAAGGTCTAAAAAAATATGCATCAAAAGCTCTAATGGGGAACCAAAAAATATGCACAAGTTGAATGCAAGGTTTTCAATGGTACTCCATGAGATACTCACCAAAAAGAAATGTAATTGAAATGTTTCATGTGGCCCCAAGTTCATGCACAAATGGCTT
This sequence comes from Climacium dendroides, assembly GCA_950106755.1. Classification (NCBI taxonomy): domain Eukaryota; kingdom Viridiplantae; phylum Streptophyta; class Bryopsida; order Hypnales; family Climaciaceae; genus Climacium; species Climacium dendroides. The sequence continues at coordinate 23,810,813 of OX467082.1, read as the reverse complement.
GTTATGGATTTATTTGGGAGAGGTCCAAAAAAATATGCATCGAAAGCTCTAATGGGGAACCAAAAAATACGCACAAGTTGAATGCAAGGTCATCAATGGTACTCCATGAGAAACTCACCAAAAAGAAATGTAATTGAAGTGTTTCATGTGGCCCCATGTTCATGCACAAATGGCCAGTTATGGATTTATTTGGCAAAGGTCGAAAAAAATATGCATCAAAAGCTCTAATGGGGAACCAAAAAATAGGCACAAGTTGAATGCAAGGTTTTCAATGGTACTCCATGAGATACTCACCAAAAAGAAATGTAATTGAAATGTTTCATGTGGCCCCAAGTTCATGCACAAATGGCTTGTTATGGATTTATTTGGGAGAGGTCCAAAAAAATATGCATCGAAAGCTCTAATGGGGAACCAAAAAATACGCACAAGTTGAATGCAAGGTCTTCAATGGTACTCCATGAGATACTCACCAAAAAGAAATGTAATTGAAGTGTTTCATGTGGCCCCATGTTCATGCACAAATGGCCAGTTATGGATTTATTTGGCAAAGGTCGAAAAAAATATGCATCAAAAGCTCTAATGGGGAACCAAAAAATAGGCACAAGTTGAATGCAAGGTTTTCAATGGTACACCATGAGATACTCACCAAAAAGAAATGTAATTGAAATGTTTCATGTGGCCCCAAGTTCATGCACAAATGGCTTGTTATGGATTTATTTGGGAAAGGTCCAAAAAAATATGCATGGAAAGCTCTAATGGGGAACCAAAAAATAGGCACAAGTTGAATGCAAGGTCATCAATGGTACTCCATGAGAAACTCACCAAAAAGAAATGTAATTGAAATGTTTCATGTGGGCCCAAGTTCATGCACAAATGGCTTGTTATGGATTTATTTGGGAGAGATCCAAAAAAATATGCATCGAAAGCTCTAATGGGGAACCAAAAAATACGCACAAGTTGAATGCAAGGTCATCAATGGTACTCCATGAGAAACTCACCAAAAAGAAATGTAATTGAAGTGTTTCATGTGGCCCCATGTTCATGCACAAATGGCTTGTTATGGATTTATTTGGGAAAGGTCCAAAAAAATATGCATCGAAAGCTCTAATGGGGAACCAAAAAATTGGCACAAGTTGAATGCAGGGTCTTCAATGGTACTCCATGAGAAACTCACCAAAAAGAAATGTAATTGAAATGTTTCATGTGGCCGCATGTTCATGCACAAATGGTTTGTTATGGATTTATTTGGGAGAGATCCAAAAAAATATGCATGGAAAGCTCTAATGGGGAACCAAAAAATAGGCACAAGTTGAATGCAAGGTCATCAATGGTACTCCATGAGAAACTCACCAAAAAGAAATGTAATTGAAATGTTTCATGTGGGCCCAAGTTCATGCACAAATGGCTTGTTATGGATTTATTTGGGAGAGATCCAAAAAAATATGCATCGAAAGCTCTAATGGGGAACCAAAAAATACGCACAAGTTGAATGCAAGGTCATCAATGGTACTCCATGAGAAACTCACCAAAAAGAAATGTAATTGAAGTGTTTCATGTGGCCCCATGTTCATGCACAAATGGCTTGTTATGGATTTATTTGGGAAAGGTCCAAAAAAATATGCATCGAAAGCTCTAATGGGGAACCAAAAAATTGGCACAAGTTGAATGCAGGGTCTTCAATGGTACTCCATGAGAAACTCACCAAAAAGAAATGTAATTGAAATGTTTCATGTGGCCGCATGTTCATGCACAAATGGCTTGTTATGGATTTATTTGGGAGAGATCCAAAAAAATATGCATCGAAAGCTCTAATGGGGAACCAAAAAATACGCACAAGTTGAATGCAAGGTCATCAATGGTACTCCATGAGAAACTCACCAAAAAGAAATATAATTGAAATGTTTCATGTGGCCCCAAGTTCATGCACAAATGGCTTGTTATGGATTTATTTGGGAAAGGTCCAAAAAAATATGCATGGAAAGCTCTAATGGGGAACCAAAAAATACGCACAAGTTGAATGCAAGGTCATCAATGGTACTCCATGAGAAACTCACCAAAAAGAAATGTAATTGAAATGGTTCATGTGGCCCCAAGTTCATGCACAAATGGCTTGTTATGGATTTATTTGGGAGAGGTCCAAAAAAATATGCATCGAAAGCTCTAATGGGGAACCAAAAAATAGGCACAAGTTGAATGCAAGGTCATCAATGGTACTCCATGAGAAACTCACCAAAAAGAAATGTAATTGAAGTGTTTCATGTGGCCCCATGTTCATGCACAAATGGCCAGTTATGGATTTATTTGGCAAAGGTCTAAAAAAATATGCATCAAAAGCTCTAATGGGGAACCAAAAAATAGGCACAAGTTGAATGCAAGGTTTTCAATGGTACTCCATGAGATACTCACCAAAAAGAAATGTAATTGAAATGTTTCATGTGGCCCCAAGTTCATGCACAAATGGCTTGTTATGGATTTATTTGGGAGAGGTCCAAAAAAATATGCATGGAAAGCTCTAATGGGGAACCAAAAAATAGGCACAAGTTGAATGCAAGGTCATCAATGGTACTCCATGAGAAACTCACCAAAAAGAAATGTAATTGAAATGTTTCATGTGGGCCCAAGTTCATGCACAAATGGCTTGTTATGGATTTATTTGGGAAAGGTCCAAAAAAATATGCATGGAAAGCTCTAATGGGGAACCAAAAAATAGGCACAAGTTGAATGCAAGGTCATCAATGGTACTCCATGAGAAACTCACCAAAAAGAAATGTAATTGAAATGTTTCATGTGGGCCCAAGTTCATGCACAAATGGCTTGTTATGGATTTATTTGGGAGAGATCCAAAAAAATATGCATCGAAAGCTCTAATGGGGAACCGAAAAATACGCACAAGTTGAATGCAAGGTCATCAATGGTACTCCATGAGAAACTCACCAAAAAGAAATATAATTGAAGTGTTTCATGTGGCCCCATGTTCATGCACAAATGGCTTGTTATGGATTTATTTGGGAAAGGTCCAAAAAAATATGCATCGAAAGCTCTAATGGGGAACCAAAAAATTGGCACAAGTTGAATGCAGGGTCTTCAATGGTACTCCATGAGAAACTCACCAAAAAGAAATGTAATTGAAATGTTTCATGTGGCCGCATGTTCATGCACAAATGGCCAGTTATGGATTTATTTGGCAAAGGTCGAAAAAAATATGCATCAAAAGCTCTAATGGGGAACCAAAAAATACGCACAAGTTGAATGCAAGGTCTTCAATGGTACTCCATGAGATACTCACCAAAAAGAAATGTAATTGAAATGTTTCATGTGGCCGCATGTTCATGCACAAATGGCCAGTTATGGATTTATTTGGCAAAGGTCGAAAAAAATATGCATCAAAAGCTCTAATGGGGAATCAAAAAATAGGCACAAGTTGAATGCAAGGTCTTCAATGGTACTCCATGAGATACTCACCAAAAAGAAATGTAATTGAAATGTTTCATGTGGCCCCAAGTTCATGCACAAATGGCTTGTTATGGATTTATTTGGGAGAGGTCCAAAAAAATATGCATCGAAAGCTCTAATGGGGAACCAAAAAATACGCACAAGTTGAATGCAAGGTCATCAATGGTACTCCATGAGAAACTCACCAAAAAGAAATGTAATTGAAGTGTTTCATGTGGCCCCATGTTCATGCACAAATGGCCAGTTATGGATTTATTTGGCAAAGGTCGAAAAAAATATGCATCAAAAGCTCTAATGGGGAACCAAAAAATAGGCACAAGTTGAATGCAAGGTTTTCAATGGTACTCCATGAGATACTCACCAAAAAGAAATGTAATTGAAATGTTTCATGTGGCCCCAAGTTCATGCACAAATGGCTTGTTATGGATTTATTTGGGAGAGGTCCAAAAAAATATGCATCGAAAGCTCTAATGGGGAACCAAAAAATACGCACAAGTTGAATGCAAGGTCTTCAATGGTACTCCATGAGATACTCACCAAAAAGAAATGTAATTGAAGTGTTTCATGTGGCCCCATGTTCATGCACAAATGGCCAGTTATGGATTTATTTGGCAAAGGTCGAAAAAAATATGCATCAAAAGCTCTAATGGGGAACCAAAAAATAGGCACAAGTTGAATGCAAGGTTTTCAATGGTACTCCATGAGATACTCACCAAAAAGAAATGTAATTGAAATGTTTCATGTGGCCCCAAGTTCATGCACAAATGGCTTGTTATGGATTTATTTGGGAAAGGTCCAAAAAAATATGCATGGAAAGCTCTAATGGGGAACCAAAAAATACGCACAAGTTGAATGCAAGGTCATCAATGGTACTCCATGAGAAACTCACCAAAAAGAAATGTAATTGAAATGTTTCATGTGGCCCCAAGTTCATGCACAAATGGCTTGTTATGGATTTATTTGGGAGAGATCCAAAAAAATATGCATCGAACGCTCTAATGGGGAACCAAAAAATACGCACAAGTTGAATGCAAGGTCATCAATGGTACTCCATGAGAAACTCACCAAAAAGAAATATAATTGAAATGTTTCATGTGGCCCCAAGTTCATGCACAAATGGCTTGTTATGGATTTATTTGGGAAAGGTCCAAAAAAATATGCATGGAAAGCTCTAATGGGGAACCAAAAAATACGCACAAGTTGAATGCAAGGTCATCAATGGTACTCCATGAGAAACTCACCAAAAAGAAATGTAATTGAAATGTTTCATGTGGCCCCAAGTTCATGCACAAATGGCTTGTTATGGATTTATTTGGGAGAGGTCCAAAAAAATATGCATCGAAAGCTCTAATGGGGAACCAAAAAATACGCACAAGTTGAATGCAAGGTCTTCAATGGTACTCCATGAGATACTCACCAAAAAGAAATGTAATTGAAGTGTTTCATGTGGCCCCATGTTCATGCACAAATGGCCAGTTATGGATTTATTTGGCAAAGGTCGAAAAAAATATGCATCAAAAGCTCTAATGGGGAACCAAAAAATAGGCACAAGTTGAATGCAAGGTTTTCAATGGTACTCCATGAGATACTCACCAAAAAGAAATGTAATTGAAATGTTTCATGTGGCCCCAAGTTCATGCACAAATGGCTTGTTATGGATTTATTTGGGAAAGGTCCAAAAAAATATGCATGGAAAGCTCTAATGGGGAACCAAAAAATAGGCACAAGTTGAATGCAAGGTCATCAATGGTACTCCATGAGAAACTCACCAAAAAGAAATGTAATTGAAATGTTTCATGTGGGCCCAAGTTCATGCACAAATGGCTTGTTATGGATTTATTTGGGAGAGATCCAAAAAAATATGCATCGAAAGCTCTAATGGGGAACCAAAAAATACGCACAAGTTGAATGCAAGGTCATCAATGGTACTCCATGAGAAACTCACCAAAAAGAAATGTAATTGAAGTGTTTCATGTGGCCCCATGTTCATGCACAAATGGCTTGTTATGGATTTATTTGGGAAAGGTCCAAAAAAATATGCATCGAAAGCTCTAATGGGGAACCAAAAAATTGGCACAAGTTGAATGCAGGGTCTTCAATGGTACTCCATGAGAAACTCACCAAAAAGAAATGTAATTGAAATGTTTCATGTGGCCGCATGTTCATGCACAAATGGCCAGTTATGGATTTATTTGGCAAAGGTCGAAAAAAATATGCATCAAAAGCTCTAATGGGGAATCAAAAAATAGGCACAAGTTGAATGCAAGGTCTTCAATGGTACTCCATGAGATACTCACCAAAAAGAAATGTAATTGAAATGTTTCATGTGGCCCCAAGTTCATGCACAAATGGCTTGTTATGGATTTATTTGGGAGAGGTCCAAAAAAATATGCATCGAAAGCTCTAATGGGGAACCAAAAAATACGCACAAGTTGAATGCAAGGTCATCAATGGTACTCCATGAGAAACTCACCAAAAAGAAATGTAATTGAAGTGTTTCATGTGGCCCCATGTTCATGCACAAATGGCCAGTTATGGATTTATTTGGCAAAGGTCGAAAAAAATATGCATCAAAAGCTCTAATGGGGAACCAAAAAATAGGCACAAGTTGAATGCAAGGTCATCAATGGTACTCCATGAGAAACTCACCAAAAAGAAATGTAATTGAAATGTTTCATGTGGGCCCAAGTTCATGCACAAATGGCTTGTTATGGATTTATTTGGGAGAGATCCAAAAAAATATGCATCGAAACCTCTAATGGGGAACCAAAAAATACGCACAAGTTGAATGCAAGGTCATCAATGGTACTCCATGAGAAACTCACCAAAAAGAAATATAATTGAAGTGTTTCATGTGGCCCCATGTTCATGCACAAATGGCTTGTTATGGATTTATTTGGGAAAGGTCCAAAAAAATATGCATCGAAAGCTCTAATGGGGAACCAAAAAATTGGCACAAGTTGAATGCAGGGTCTTCAATGGTACTCCATCAGAAACTCACCAAAAAGAAATGTAATTGAAATGTTTCATGTGGCCGCATGTTCATGCACAAATGGCCAGTTATGGATTTATTTGGCAAAGGTCGAAAAAAATATGCATCAAAAGCTCTAATGGGGAACCAAAAAATAGGCACAAGTTGAATGCAAGGTCTTCAATGGTACTCCATGAGATACTCACCAAAAAGAAATGTAATTGAAATGTTTCATGTGGCCGCATGTTCATGCACAAATGGCCAGTTATGGATTTATTTGGCAAAGGTCGAAAAAAATATGCATCAAAAGCTCTAATGGGGAATCAAAAAATAGGCACAAGTTGAATGCAAGGTCTTCAATGGTACTCCATGAGATACTCACCAAAAAGAAATGTAATTGAAATGTTTCATGTGGCCCCAAGTTCATGCACAAATGGCTTGTTATGGATTTATTTGGGAGAGGTCCAAAAAAATATGCATGGAAAGCTCTAATGGGGAACCAAAAAATACGCACAAGTTGAATGCAAGGTCATCAATGGTACTCCATGAGAAACTCACCAAAAAGAAATGTAATTGAAGTGTTTCATGTGGCCCCATGTTCATGCACAAATGGCCAGTTATGGATTTATTTGGCAAAGGTCTAAAAAAATATGCATCAAAAGCTCTAATGGGGAACCAAAAAATAGGCACAAGTTGAATGCAAGGTTTTCAATGGTACTCCATGAGATACTCACCAAAAAGAAATGTAATTGAAATGTTTCATGTGGCCCCAAGTTCATGCACAAATGGCTTGTTATGGATTTATTTGGGAGAGGTCCAAAAAAATAGGCATAGAAAGCTCTAATGGGGAACCAAAAAATACGCACAAGTTGAATGCAAGGTCTTCAATGGTACTCCATGAGATACTCACCAAAAAGAAATGTAATTGAAGTGTTTCATGTGGCCCCATGTTCATGCACAAATGGCCAGTTATGGATTTATTTGGCAAAGGTCGAAAAAAATATGCATCAAAAGCTCTAATGGGGAACCAAAAAATAGGCACAAGTTGAATGCAAGGTTTTCAATGGTACTCCATGAGATACTCACCAAAAAGAAATGTAATTGAAATGTTTCATGTGGCCCCAAGTTCATGCACAAATGGCTTGTTATGGATTTATTTGGGAAAGGTCCAAAAAAATATGCATGGAAAGCTCTAATGGGGAACCAAAAAATACGCACAAGTTGAATGCAAGGTCATCAATGGTACTCCATGAGAAACTCACCAAAAAGAAATGTAATTGAAATGTTTCATGTGGGCCCAAGTTCATGCACAAATGGCTTGTTATGGATTTATTTGGGAGAGATCCAAAAAAATATGCATCGAACGCTCTAATGGGGAACCAAAAAATACGCACAAGTTGAATGCAAGGTCATCAATGGTACTCCATGAGAAACTCACCAAAAAGAAATATAATTGAAATGTTTCATGTGGCCCCAAGTTCATGCACAAATGGCTTGTTATGGATTTATTTGGGAAAGGTCCAAAAAAATATGCATGGAAAGCTCTAATGGGGAACCAAAAAATACGCACAAGTTGAATGCAAGGTCATCAATGGTACTCCATGAGAAACTCACCAAAAAGAAATGTAATTGAAATGTTTCATGTGGCCCCAAGTTCATGCACAAATGGCTTGTTATGGATTTATTTGGGAGAGGTCCAAAAAAATATGCATCGAAAGCTCTAATGGGGAACCAAAAAATACGCACAAGTTGAATGCAAGGTCATCAATGGTACTCCATGAGAAGCTCACCAAAAAGAAATGTAATTGAAGTGTTTCATGTGGCCCCATGTTCATGCACAAATGGCCAGTTATGGATTTATTTGGCAAAGGTCGAAAAAAATATGCATCAAAAGCTCTAATGGGGAACCAAAAAATAGGCACAAGTTGAATGCAAGGTTTTCAATGGTACTCCATGAGATACTCACCAAAAAGAAATGTAATTGAAATGTTTCATGTGGCCCCAAGTTCATGCACAAATGGCTTGTTATGGATTTATTTGGGAAAGGTCCAAAAAAATATGCATGGAAAGCTCTAATGGGGAACCAAAAAATAGGCACAAGTTGAATGCAAGGTCATCAATGGTACTCCATGAGAAACTCACCAAAAAGAAATGTAATTGAAATGTTTCATGTGGCCGCATGTTCATGCACAAATGGCCAGTTATGGATTTATTTGGCAAAGGTCGAAAAAAATATGCATCAAAAGCTCTAATGGGGAACCAAAAAATAGGCACAAGTTGAATGCAAGGTTTTCAATGGTACTCCATGAGATACTCACCAAAAAGAAATGTAATTGAAATGTTTCATGTGGCCCCAAGTTCATGCACAAATGGCTTGTTATGGATTTATTTGGGAAAGGTCCAAAAAAATATGCATGGAAAGCTCTAATGGGGAACCAAAAAATACGCACAAGTTGAATGCAAGGTCATCAATGGTACTCCATGAGAAACTCACCAAAAAGAAATGTAATTGAAATGTTTCATGTGGGCCCAAGTTCATGCACAAATGGCTTGTTATGGATTTATTTGGGAGAGATCCAAAAAAATATGCATCGAACGCTCTAATGGGGAACCAAAAAATACGCACAAGTTGAATGCAAGGTCATCAATGGTACTCCATGAGAAACTCACCAAAAAGAAATATAATTGAAATGTTTCATGTGGCCCCAAGTTCATGCACAAATGGCTTGTTATGGATTTATTTGGGAAAGGTCCAAAAAAATATGCATGGAAAGCTCTAATGGGGAACCAAAAAATACGCACAAGTTGAATGCAAGGTCATCAATGGTACTCCATGAGAAACTCACCAAAAAGAAATGTAATTGAAATGTTTCATGTGGCCCCAAGTTCATGCACAAATGGCTTGTTATGGATTTATTTGGGAGAGGTCCAAAAAAATATGCATCGAAAGCTCTAATGGGGAACCAAAAAATACGCACAAGTTGAATGCAAGGTCATCAATGGTACTCCATGAGAAGCTCACCAAAAAGAAATGTAATTGAAGTGTTTCATGTGGCCCCATGTTCATGCACAAATGGCCAGTTATGGATTTATTTGGCAAAGGTCGAAAAAAATATGCATCAAAAGCTCTAATGGGGAACCAAAAAATAGGCACAAGTTGAATGCAAGGTTTTCAATGGTACTCCATGAGATACTCACCAAAAAGAAATGTAATTGAAATGTTTCATGTGGCCCCAAGTTCATGCACAAATGGCTTGTTATGGATTTATTTGGGAAAGGTCCAAAAAAATATGCATGGAAAGCTCTAATGGGGAACCAAAAAATAGGCACAAGTTGAATGCAAGGTCATCAATGGTACTCCATGAGAAACTCACCAAAAAGAAATGTAATTGAAATGTTTCATGTGGGCCCAAGTTCATGCACAAATGGCTTGTTATGGATTTATTTGGGAGAGATCCAAAAAAATATGCATCGAAAGCTCTAATGGGGAACCAAAAAATACGCACAAGTTGAATGCAAGGTCATCAATGGTACTCCATGAGAAACTCACCAAAAAGAAATGTAATTGAAGTGTTTCATGTGGCCCCATGTTCATGCACAAATGGCTTGTTATGGATTTATTTGGGAAAGGTCCAAAAAAATATGCATCGAAAGCTCTAATGGGGAACCAAAAAATTGGCACAAGTTGAATGCAGGGTCTTCAATGGTACTCCATGAGAAACTCACCAAAAAGAAATGTAATTGAAATGTTTCATGTGGCCGCATGTTCATGCACAAATGGCCAGTTATGGATTTATTTGGCAAAGGTCGAAAAAAATATGCATCAAAAGCTCTAATGGGGAACCAAAAAATACGCACAAGTTGAATGCAAGGTCTTCAATGGTACTCCATGAGATACTCACCAAAAAGAAATGTAATTGAAGTGTTTCATGTGGCCCCATGTTCATGCACAAATGGCCAGTTATGGATTTATTTGGCAAAGGTCGAAAAAAATATGCATGAAAAGCTCTAATGGGGAACCAAAAAATAGGCACAAGTTGAATGCAAGGTTTTCAATGGTACTCCATGAGATACTCACCAAAAAGAAATGTAATTGAAATGTTTCATGTGGCCCCAAGTTCATGCACAAATGGCTTGTTATGGATTTATTTGGGAGAGGTCCAAAAAAATATGCATGGAAAGCTCTAATGGGGAACCAAAAAATACGCACAAGTTGAATGCAAGGTCATCAATGGTACTCCATGAGAAACTCACCAAAAAGAAATGTAATTGAAGTGTTTCATGTGGCCCCATGTTCATGCACAAATGGCCAGTTATGGATTTATTTGGCAAAGGTCGAAAAAAATATGCATCAAAAGCTCTAATGGGGAACCAAAAAATAGGCACAAGTTGAATGCAAGGTTTTCAATGGTACTCCATGAGATACTCACCAAAAAGAAATGTAATTGAAATGTTTCATGTGGCCCCAAGTTCATGCACAAATGGCTTGTTATGGATTTATTTGGGAGAGGTCCAAAAAAATATGCATCGAAAGCTCTAATGGGGAACCAAAAAATACGCACAAGTTGAATGCAAGGTCTTCAATGGTACTCCATGAGATACTCACCAAAAAGAAATGTAATTGAAGTGTTTCATGTGGCCCCATGTTCATGCACAAATGGCCAGTTATGGATTTATTTGGCAAAGGTCGAAAAAAATATGCATCAAAAGCTCTAATGGGGAACCAAAAAATAGGCACAAGTTGAATGCAAGGTTTTCAATGGTACTCCATGAGATACTCACCAAAAAGAAATGTAATTGAAATGTTTCATGTGGCCCCAAGTTCATGCACAAATCGCTTGTTATGGATTTATTTGGGAAAGGTCCAAAAAAATATGCATGGAAAGCTCTAATGGGGAACCAAAAAATACGCACAAGTTGAATGCAAGGTCATCAATGGTACTCCATGAGAAACTCACCAAAAAGAAATGTAATTGAAATGTTTCATGTGGGCCCAAGTTCATGCACAAATGGCTTGTTATGGATTTATTTGGGAGAGATCCAAAAAAATATGCATCGAAAGCTCTAATGGGGAACCAAAAAATAGGCACAAGTTGAATGCAAGGTCATCAATGGTACTCCATGAGAAACTCACCAAAAAGAAATGTAATTGAAATGTTTCATGTGGCCCCAAGTTCATGCACAAATGGCTTGTTATGGATTTATTTGGGAAAGGTCCAAAAAAATATGCATGGAAAGCTCTAATGGGGAACCAAAAAATACGCACAAGTTGAATGCAAGGTCTTCAATGGTACTCCATGAGATACTCACCAAAAAGAAATGTAATTGAAGTGTTTCATGTGGCCCCATGTTCATGCACAAATGGCCAGTTATGGATTTATTTGGCAAAGGTCGAAAAAAATATGCATCAAAAGCTCTAATGGGGAACCAAAAAATACGCACAAGTTGAATGCAAGGTCTTCAATGGTACTCCATGAGATACTCACCAAAAAGAAATGTAATTGAAGTGTTTCATGTGGCCCCATGTTCATGCACAAATGGCCAGTTATGGATTTATTTGGCAAAGGTCGAAAAAAATATGCATGAAAAGCTCTAATGGGGAACCAAAAAATAGGCACAAGTTGAATGCAAGGTTTTCAATGGTACTCCATGAGATACTCACCAAAAAGAAATGTAATTGAAATGTTTCATGTGGCCCCAAGTTCATGCACAAATGGCTTGTTATGGATTTATTTGGGAGAGGTCCAAAAAAATATGCATGGAAAGCTCTAATGGGGAACCAAAAAATACGCACAAGTTGAATGCAAGGTCATCAATGGTACTCCATGAGAAACTCACCAAAAAGAAATGTAATTGAAGTGTTTCATGTGGCCCCATGTTCATGCACAAATGGCCAGTTATGGATTTATTTGGCAAAGGTCGAAAAAAATATGCATCAAAAGCTCTAATGGGGAACCAAAAAATAGGCACAAGTTGAATGCAAGGTTTTCAATGGTACTCCATGAGATACTCACCAAAAAGAAATGTAATTGAAATGTTTCATGTGGCCCCAAGTTCATGCACAAATGGCTTGTTATGGATTTATTTGGGAGAGGTCCAAAAAAATATGCATCGAAAGCTCTAATGGGGAACCAAAAAATACGCACAAGTTGAATGCAAGGTCTTCAATGGTACTCCATGAGATACTCACCAAAAAGAAATGTAATTGAAGTGTTTCATGTGGCCCCATGTTCATGCACAAATGGCCAGTTATGGATTTATTTGGCAAAGGTCGAAAAAAATATGCATCAAAAGCTCTAATGGGGAACCAAAAAATAGGCACAAGTTGAATGCAAGGTTTTCAATGGTACTCCATGAGATACTCACCAAAAAGAAATGTAATTGAAATGTTTCATGTGGCCCCAAGTTCATGCACAAATCGCTTGTTATGGATTTATTTGGGAAAGGTCCAAAAAAATATGCATGGAAAGCTCTAATGGGGAACCAAAAAATACGCACAAGTTGAATGCAAGGTCATCAATGGTACTCCATGAGAAACTCACCAAAAAGAAATGTAATTGAAATGTTTCATGTGGGCCCAAGTTCATGCACAAATGGCTTGTTATGGATTTATTTGGGAGAGATCCAAAAAAATATGCATCGAAAGCTCTAATGGGGAACCAAAAAATAGGCACAAGTTGAATGCAAGGTCATCAATGGTACTCCATGAGAAACTCACCAAAAAGAAATATAATTGAAATGTTTCATGTGGCCCCAAGTTCATGCACAAATGGCTTGTTATGGATTTATTTGGGAAAGGTCCAAAAAAATATGCATGGAAAGCTCTAATGGGGAACCAAAAAATACGCACAAGTTGAATGCAAGGTCATCAATGGTACTCCATGAGAAACTCACCAAAAAGAAATGTAATTGAAGTGTTTCATGTGGCCCCATGTTCATGCACAAATGGCCAGTTATGGATTTATTTGGCAAAGGTCGAAAAAAATATGCATCAAAAGCTCTAATGGGGAACCAAAAAATAGGCACAAGTTGAATGCAAGGTTTTCAATGGTACTCCATGAGATACTCACCAAAAAGAAATGTAATTGAAATGTTTCATGTGGCCCCAAGTTCATGCACAAATGGCTTGTTATGGATTTATTTGGGAGAGGTCCAAAAAAATATGCATCGAAAGCTCTAATGGGGAACCAAAAAATACGCACAAGTTGAATGCAAGGTCTTCAATGGTACTCCATGAGATACTCACCAAAAAGAAATGTAATTGAAGTGTTTCATGTGGCCCCATGTTCATGCACAAATGGCCAGTTATGGATTTATTTGGCAAAGGTCGAAAAAAATATGCATCAAAAGCTCTAATGGGGAACCAAAAAATAGGCACAAGTTGAATGCAAGGTTTTCAATGGTACTCCATGAGATACTCACCAAAAAGAAATGTAATTGAAATGTTTCATGTGGCCCCAAGTTCATGCACAAATGGCTTGTTATGGATTTATTTGGGAGAGGTCCAAAAAAATATGCATCGAAAGCTCTAATGGGGAACCAAAAAATACGCACAAGTTGAATGCAAGGTCTTCAATGGTACTCCATGAGATACTCACCAAAAAGAAATGTAATTGAAGTGTTTCATGTGGCCCCATGTTCATGCACAAATGGCCAGTTATGGATTTATTTGGCAAAGGTCGAAAAAAATATGCATCGAAAGCTCTAATGGGGAACCAAAAAATACGCACAAGTTGAATGCAAGGTCATCAATGGTACTCCATGAGAAACTCACCAAAAAGAAATATAATTGAAATGTTTCATGTGGCCCCAAGTTCATGCACAAATGGCTTGTTATGGATTTATTTGGGAAAGGTCCAAAAAAATATGCATGGAAAGCTCTAATGGGGAACCAAAAAATACGCACAAGTTGAATGCAAGGTCATCAATGGTACTCCATGAGAAACTCACCAAAAAGAAATGTAATTGAAATGTTTCATGTGGCCCCAAGTTCATGCACAAATGGCTTGTTATGGATTTATTTGGGAGAGGTCCAAAAAAATATGCATCGAAAGCTCTAATGGGGAACCAAAAAATACGCACAAGTTGAATGCAAGGTCATCAATGGTACTCCATGAGAAACTCACCAAAAAGAAATGTAATTGAAGTGTTTCATGTGGCCCCATGTTCATGCACAAATGGCCAGTTATGGATTTATTTGGCAAAGGTCGAAAAAAATATGCATCAAAAGCTCTAATGGGGAACCAAAAAATAGGCACAAGTTGAATGCAAGGTTTTCAATGGTACTCCATGAGATACTCACCAAAAAGAAATGTAATTGAAATGTTTCATGTGGCCCCAAGTTCATGCACAAATGGCTTGTTATGGATTTATTTGGGAAAGGTCCAAAAAAATATGCATCGAAAGCTCTAATGGGGAACCAAAAAATAGGCACAAGTTGAATGCAAGGTCATCAATGGTACTCCATGAGAAACTCACCAAAAAGAAATGTAATTGAAATGTTTCATGTGGGCCCAAGTTCATGCACAAATGGCTTGTTATGGATTTATTTGGGAGAGATCCAAAAAAATATGCATCGAAAGCTCTAATGGGGAACCAAAAAATACGCACAAGTTGAATGCAAGGTCATCAATGGTACTCCATGAGAAACTCACCAAAAAGAAATGTAATTGAAGTGTTTCATGTGGCCCCATGTTCATGCACAAATGGCTTGTTATGGATTTATTTGGGAAAGGTCCAAAAAAATATGCATCGAAAGCTCTAATGGGGAACCAAAAAATTGGCACAAGTTGAATGCAGGGTCTTCAATGGTACTCCATGAGAAACTCACCAAAAAGAAATGTAATTGAAATGTTTCATGTGGCCGCATGTTCATGCACAAATGGCCAGTTATGGATTTATTTGGCAAAGGTCGAAAAAAATATGCATCAAAAGCTCTAATGGGGAACCAAAAAATACGCACAAGTTGAATGCAAGGTCTTCAATGGTACTCCATGAGATACTCACCAAAAAGAAATGTAATTGAAGTGTTTCATGTGGCCCCATGTTCATGCACAAATGGCCAGTTATGGATTTATTTGGCAAAGGTCGAAAAAAATATGCATCAAAAGCTCTAATGGGGAACCAAAAAATAGGCACAAGTTGAATGCAAGGTTTTCAATGGTACTCCATGAGATACTCACCAAAAAGAAATGTAATTGAAATGTTTCATGTGGCCCCAAGTTCATGCACAAATGGCTTGTTATGGATTTATTTGGGAGAGGTCCAAAAAAATATGCATGGAAAGCTCTAATGGGGAACCAAAAAATACGCACAAGTTGAATGCAAGGTCATCAATGGTACTCCATGAGAAACTCACCAAAAAGAAATGTAATTGAAGTGTTTCATGTGGCCCCATGTTCATGCACAAATGGCCAGTTATGGATTTATTTGGCAAAGGTCGAAAAAAATATGCATCAAAAGCTCTAATGGGGGGAACCAAAAAATAGGCACAAGTTGAATGCAAGGTTTTCAATGGTACTCCATGAGATACTCACCAAAAAGAAATGTAATTGAAATGTTTCATGTGGCCCCAAGTTCATGCACAAATGGCTTGTTATGGATTTATTTGGGAGAGGTCCAAAAAAATATGCATCGAAAGCTCTAATGGGGAACCAAAAAATACGCACAAGTTGAATGCAAGGTCATCAATGGTACTCCATGAGATACTCACCAAAAAGAAATGTAATTGAAGTGTTTCATGTGGCCCCATGTTCATGCACAAATGGCCAGTTATGGATTTATTTGGCAAAGGTCGAAAAAAATATGCATCAAAAGCTCTAATGGGGAACCAAAAAATAGGCACAAGTTGAATGCAAGGTTTTCAATGGTACTCCATGAGATACTCACCAAAAAGAAATGTAATTGAAATGTTTCATGTGGCCCCAAGTTCATGCACAAATGGCTTGTTATGGATTTATTTGGGAAAGGTCCAAAAAAATATGCATGGAAAGCTCTAATGGGGAACCAAAAAATACGCACAAGTTGAATGCAAGGTCATCAATGGTACTCCATGAGAAACTCACCAAAAAGAAATGTAATTGAAATGTTTCATGTGGGCCCAAGTTCATGCACAAATGGCTTGTTATGGATTTATTTGGGAGAGATCCAAAAAAATATGCATCGAAAGCTCTAATGGGGAACCAAAAAATAGGCACAAGTTGAATGCAAGGTCATCAATGGTACTCCATGAGAAACTCACCAAAAAGAAATATAATTGAAATGTTTCATGTGGCCCCAAGTTCATGCACAAATGGCTTGTTATGGATTTATTTGGGAAAGGTCCAAAAAAATATGCATGGAAAGCTCTAATGGGGAACCAAAAAATACGCACAAGTTGAATGCAAGGTCATCAATGGTACTCCATGAGAAACTCACCAAAAAGAAATGTAATTGAAGTGTTTCATGTGGCCCCATGTTCATGCACAAATGGCCAGTTATGGATTTATTTGGGAAAGGTCGAAAAAAATATGCATCAAAAGCTCTAATGGGGAACCAAAAAATAGGCACAAGTTGAATGCAAGGTTTTCAATGGTACTCCATGAGATACTCACCAAAAAGAAATGTAATTGAAATGTTTCATGTGGCCCCAAGTTCATGCACAAATGGCTTGTTATGGATTTATTTGGGAGAGGTCCAAAAAAATATGCATCGAAAGCTCTAATGGGGAACCAAAAAATACGCACAAGTTGAATGCAAGGTCTTCAATGGTACTCCATGAGATACTCACCAAAAAGAAATGTAATTGAAGTGTTTCATGTGGCCCCATGTTCATGCACAAATGGCCAGTTATGGATTTATTTGGCAAAGGTCGAAAAAAATATGCATCAAAAGCTCTAATGGGGAACCAAAAAATAGGCACAAGTTGAATGCAAGGTTTTCAATGGTACTCCATGAGATACTCACCAAAAAGAAATGTAATTGAAATGTTTCATGTGGCCCCAAGTTCATGCACAAATGGCTTGTTATGGATTTATTTGGGAGAGGTCCAAAAAAATATGCATCGAAAGCTCTAATGGGGAACCAAAAAATACGCACAAGTTGAATGCAAGGTCTTCAATGGTACTCCATGAGATACTCACCAAAAAGAAATGTAATTGAAGTGTTTCATGTGGCCCCATGTTCATGCACAAATGGCCAGTTATGGATTTATTTGGCAAAGGTCGAAAAAAATATGCATCAAAAGCTCTAATGGGGAACCAAAAAATAGGCACAAGTTGAATGCAAGGTTTTCAATGGTACTCCATGAGATACTCACCAAAAAGAAATGTAATTGAAATGTTTCATGTGGCCCCAAGTTCATGCACAAATGGCTTGTTATGGATTTATTTGGGAAAGGTCCAAAAAAATATGCATGGAAAGCTCTAATGGGGAACCAAAAAATAGGCACAAGTTGAATGCAAGGTCATCAATGGTACTCCATGAGAAACTCACCAAAAAGAAATGTAATTGAAATGTTTCATGTGGGCCCAAGTTCATGCACAAATGGCTTGTTATGGATTTATTTGGGAGAGATCCAAAAATATATGCATCGAAAGCTCTAATGGGGAACCAAAAAATACGCACAAGTTGAATGCAAGGTCATCAATGGTACTCCATGAGAAACTCACCAAAAAGAAATATAATTGAAATGTTTCATGTGGCCCCAAGTTCATGCACAAATGGCTTGTTATGGATTTATTTGGGAAAGGTCCAAAAAAATATGCATGGAAAGCTCTAATGGGGAACCAAAAAATACGCACAAGTTGAATGCAAGGTCATCAATGGTACTCCATGAGAAACTCACCAAAAAGAAATGTAATTGAAATGTTTCATGTGGCCCCAAGTTCATGCACAAATGGCTTGTTATGGATTTATTTGGGAGAGGTCCAAAAAAATATGCATCGAAAGCTCTAATGGGGAACCAAAAAATACGCACAAGTTGAATGCAAGGTCATCAATGGTACTCCATGAGAAACTCACCAAAAAGAAATGTAATTGAAGTGTTTCATGTGGCCCCATGTTCATGCACAAATGGCCAGTTATGGATTTATTTGGCAAAGGTCGAAAAAAATATGCATCAAAAGCTCTAATGGGGAACCAAAAAATAGGCACAAGTTGAATGCAAGGTTTTCAATGGTACTCCATGAGATACTCACCAAAAAGAAATGTAATTGAAATGTTTCATGTGGCCCCAAGTTCATGCACAAATGGCTTGTTATGGATTTATTTGGGAGAGGTCCAAAAAAATATGCATCGAAAGCTCTAATGGGGAACCAAAAAATACGCACAAGTTGAATGCAAGGTCTTCAATGGTACTCCATGAGATACTCACCAAAAAGAAATGTAATTGAAGTGTTTCATGTGGCCCCATGTTCATGCACAAATGGCCAGTTATGGATTTATTTGGCAAAGGTCGAAAAAAATATGCATCAAAAGCTCTAATGGGGAACCAAAAAATAGGCACAAGTTGAATGCAAGGTTTTCAATGGTACTCCATGAGATACTCACCAAAAAGAAATGTAATTGAAATGTTTCATGTGGCCCCAAGTTCATGCACAAATGGCTTGTTATGGATTTATTTGGGAAAGGTCCAAAAAAATATGCATGGAAAGCTCTAATGGGGAACCAAAAAATACGCACAAGTTGAATGCAAGGTCTTCAATGGTACTCCATGAGATACTCACCAAAAAGAAATGTAATTGAAATGTTTCATGTGGCCCCAAGTTCATGCACAAATGGCTTGTTATGGATTTATTTGGGAGAGGTCCAAAAAAATATGCATCGAAAGCTCTAATGGGGAACCAAAAAATAGGCACAAGTTGAATGCAAGGTCTTCAATGGTACTCCATGACAAACTCACCAAAAAGAAATGTAATTGAAGTGTTTCATGTGGCCCCATGTTCATGCACAAATGGCCTAATTTGGATTTATTGGGCAAAGGTCCAAAAATATATGCATCAAAAGCTCTAATGGGGAACCAAAAAATAGGCACAAGTTGAATGCAAGGTCTTCAATGGTACTCCATGAGATACTCACTAAAAAGAAATGTAATTGAAATGTTTCATGTGGCCGCATGTTCATGCACAAATGGCCAGTTATGGATTTATTTGGGAAAGGTCCAAAAAAATATGCATCGAAAGCTCTAATGGGGAATCAAAAAATAGGCACAAGTTGAATGCAAGGTCTTCAATGGTACTCCATGAGATACTCACCAAAAAGAAATGTAATTGAAATGTTTCATGTGGCCCCAGGTTCATGCACAAATGGCTTGTTATGGATTTATTTGGGAAAGGTCCAAAAAAATATGCATCAAAAGCTCTAATGGGGAATCAAAAAATAGGCACAAGTTGAATGCAAGGTCTTCAATGGTACTCCATGAGAAACTCACCAAAAAGAAATGTAATTGAAGTGTTTCATGTGGCCCCATGTTCATGCACAAATGGCCAGTTATGGATTTATTTGGCAAAGGTCGAAAAAAATATGCATCAAAAGCTCTAATTGGGAACCAAAAAATAGGCAGAAGTTGAATGCAAGGTCTTCAATGGTACTCCATGAGATACTCACCAAAAAGAAATGTAATTGAAATGTTTCATGTGGCCCCAAGTTCATGCACAAATGGCTTGTTATGGATTTATTTGGGAGAGGTCCAAAAAAATATGCATCGAAAGCTCTAATGGGGAACCAAAAAATAGGCACAAGTTGAATGCAAGGTCTTCAATGGTACTCCATGAGAAACTCACCAAAAAGAAATATAATTGAAATGTTTCATGTGGCCCCAAGTTCATGCACAAATGGCTTGTTATGGATTTATTTGGGAAAGGTCCAAAAAAATATGCATCGAAAGCTCTAATGGGGAACCAAAAAATAGGCACAAGTTGAATGCAAGGTCTTCAATGGTACTCCATGAGATACTCACCAAAAAGAAATGTAATTGAAATGTTTCATGTGGCCCCAAGTTCATGCACAAATGGCTTGTTATGGATTTATTTGGGAGAGGTCCAAAAAAATATGCATCGAAAGCTCTAATGGGGAACCAAAAAATAGGCACAAGTTGAATGCAAGGTCTTCAATGGTACTCCATGAGAAACTCACCAAAAAGAAATATAATTGAAATGTTTCATGTGGCCCCAAGTTCATGCACAAATGGCTTGTTATGGATTTATTTGGGAAAGGTCCAAAAAAATATGCATCGAAAGCTCTAATGGGGAACCAAAAAATACGCACAAGTTGAATGCAAGGTCATCAATGGTACTCCATGAGAAACTCACCAAAAAGAAATGTAATTGAAATGGTTCATTTGGCCCCAAGTTCATGCACAAATGGCTTGTTATGGATTTATTTGGGAGAGGTCCAAAAAAATATGCATCGAAAGCTCTAATGGGGAACCAAAAAATACGCACAAGTTGAATGCAAGGTCATCAATGGTACTCCATGAGAAACTCACCAAAAAGAAATGTAATTGAAGTGTTTCATGTGGCCCCATGTTCATGCACAAATGGCCAGTTATGGATTTATTTGGCAAAGGTCGAAAAAAATATGCATCAAAAGCTCTAATGGGGAACCAAAAAATAGGCACAAGTTGAATGCAAGGTCTTCAATGGTACTCCATGAGAAACTCACCAAAAAGAAATCTAATTGAAATGTTTCATGTGGCCCCAAGTTCATGCACAAATGGCTTGTTATGGATTTATTTGGGAAAGGTCCAAAAATATATGCATGGAAAGCTCTAATGGGGAACCAAAAAATAGGCACAAGTTGAATGCAAGGTCATCAATGGTACTCCATGAGATACTCACCAAAAAGAAATGTAATTGAAATGTTTCATGTGGCCCCAGGTTCATGCACAAATGGCTTGTTATGGATTTATTTGGGAAAGGTCCAAAAAAATATGCATCAAAAGCTCTAATGGGGAATCAAAAAATACGCACAAGTTGAATGCAAGGTCATCAATGGTACTCCATGAGATACTCACCAAAAAGAAATGTAATTGAAATGTTTCATGTGGCCCCAGGTTCATGCACAAATGGCTTGTTATGGATTTATTTGGGAAAGGTCCAAAAAAATATGCATCAAAAGCTCTAATGGGGAATCAAAAAATAGGCACAAGTTGAATGCAAGGTCTTCAATGGTACTCCATGAGAAACTCACCAAAAAGAAATGTAATTGAAGTGTTTCATGTGGCCCCATGTTCATGCACAAATGGCCAGTTATGGATTTATTTGGCAAAGGTCGAAAAAAATATGCATCAAAAGCTCTAATTGGGAACCAAAAAATAGGCAGAAGTTGAATGCAAGGTCTTCAATGGTACTCCATGAGATACTCACCAAAAAGAAATGTAATTGAAATGTTTCATGTGGCCCCAAGTTCATGCACAAATGGCTTGTTATGGATTTATTTGGGAGAGGTCCAAAAAAATATGCATCGAAAGCTCTAATGGGGAACCAAAAAATAGGCACAAGTTGAATGCAAGGTCTTCAATGGTACTCCATGAGATACTCACCAAAAAGAAATGTAATTGAAGTGTTTCATGTGGCCCCATGTTCATGCACAAATGGCCAGTTATGGATTTATTTGGCAAAGGTCGAAAAAAATATGCATCAAAAGCTCTAATGGGGAACCAAAAAATAGGCACAAGTTGAATGCAAGGTTTTCAATGGTACTCCATGAGATACTCACCAAAAAGAAATGTAATTGAAATGTTTCATGTGGCCCCAAGTTCATGCACAAATGGCTTGTTATGGATTTATTTGGGAAAGGTCCAAAAAAATATGCATGGAAAGCTCTAATGGGGAACCAAAAAATACGCACAAGTTGAATGCAAGGTCTTCAATGGTACTCCATGAGATACTCACCAAAAAGAAATGTAATTGAAATGTTTCATGTGGCCCCAAGTTCATGCACAAATGGCTTGTTATGGATTTATTTGGGAGAGGTCCAAAAAAATATGCATCGAAAGCTCTAATGGGGAACCAAAAAATTGGCACAAGTTGAATGCAAGGTCTTCAATGGTACTCCATGACAAACTCACCAAAAAGAAATGTAATTGAAGTGTTTCATGTGGCCCCATGTTCATGCACAAATGGCCTAATTTGGATTTATTGGGCAAAGGTCCAAAAATATATGCATCAAAAGCTCTAATGGGGAACCAAAAAATAGGCACAAGTTGAATGCAAGGTCTTCAATGGTACTCCATGAGATACTCACTAAAAAGAAATGTAATTGAAATGTTTCATGTGGCCGCATGTTCATGCACAAATGGCCAGTTATGGATTTATTTGGGAAAGGTCCAAAAAAATATGCATCGAAAGCTCTAATGGGGAATCAAAAAATAGGCACAAGTTGAATGCAAGGTCTTCAATGGTACTCCATGAGATACTCACCAAAAAGAAATGTAATTGAAATGTTTCATGTGGCCCCAGGTTCATGCACAAATGGCTTGTTATGGATTTATTTGGGAAAGGTCCAAAAAAATATGCATCAAAAGCTCTAATGGGGAATCAAAAAATAGGCACAAGTTGAATGCAAGGTCTTCAATGGTACTCCATGAGATACTCACCAAAAAGAAATGTAATTGAAGTGTTTCATGTGGCCCCATGTTCATGCACAAATGGCCAGTTATGGATTTATTTGGCAAAGGTCGAAAAAAATATGCATCAAAAGCTCTAATTGGGAACCAAAAAATAGGCAGAAGTTGAATGCAAGGTCTTCAATGGTACTCCATGAGATACTCACCAAAAAGAAATGTAATTGAAATGTTTCATGTGGCCCCAAGTTCATGCACAAATGGCTTGTTATGGATTTATTTGGGAGAGGTCCAAAAAAATATGCATCGAAAGCTCTAATGGGGAACCAAAAAATAGGCACAAGTTGAATGCAAGGTCTTCAATGGTACTCCATGAGAAACTCACCAAAAAGAAATATAATTGAAATGTTTCATGTGGCCCCAAGTTCATGCACAAATGGCTTGTTATGGATTTATTTGGGAAAGGTCCAAAAAAATATGCATCGAAAGCTCTAATGGGGAACCAAAAAATAGGCACAAGTTGAATGCAAGGTCTTCAATGGTACTCCATGAGATACTCACCAAAAAGAAATGTAATTGAAATGTTTCATGTGGCCCCAAGTTCATGCACAAATGGCTTGTTATGGATTTATTTGGGAGAGGTCCAAAAAAATATGCATCGAAAGCTCTAATGGGGAACCAAAAAATAGGCACAAGTTGAATGCAAGGTCTTCAATGGTACTCCATGAGAAACTCACCAAAAAGAAATATAATTGAAATGTTTCATGTGGCCCCAAGTTCATGCACAAATGGCTTGTTATGGATTTATTTGGGAAAGGTCCAAAAAAATATGCATCGAAAGCTCTAATGGGGAACCAAAAAATACGCACAAGTTGAATGCAAGGTCATCAATGGTACTCCATGAGAAACTCACCAAAAAGAAATGTAATTGAAATGGTTCATTTGGCCCCAAGTTCATGCACAAATGGCTTGTTATGGATTTATTTGGGAGAGGTCCAAAAAAATATGCATCGAAAGCTCTAATGGGGAACCAAAAAATACGCACAAGTTGAATGCAAGGTCATCAATGGTACTCCATGAGAAACTCACCAAAAAGAAATGTAATTGAAGTGTTTCATGTGGCCCCATGTTCATGCACAAATGGCCAGTTATGGATTTATTTGGCAAAGGTCGAAAAAAATATGCATCAAAAGCTCTAATGGGGAACCAAAAAATAGGCACAAGTTGAATGCAAGGTCTTCAATGGTACTCCATGAGAAACTCACCAAAAAGAAATCTAATTGAAATGTTTCATGTGGCCCCAAGTTCATGCACAAATGGCTTGTTATGGATTTATTTGGGAAAGGTCCAAAAATATATGCATGGAAAGCTCTAATGGGGAACCAAAAAATAGGCACAAGTTGAATGCAAGGTCATCAATGGTACTCCATGAGATACTCACCAAAAAGAAATGTAATTGAAATGTTTCATGTGGCCCCAGGTTCATGCACAAATGGCTTGTTATGGATTTATTTGGGAAAGGTCCAAAAAAATATGCATCAAAAGCTCTAATGGGGAATCAAAAAATAGGCACAAGTTGAATGCAAGGTCATCAATGGTACTCCATGAGATACTCACCAAAAAGAAATGTAATTGAAATGTTTCATGTGGCCCCAGGTTCATGCACAAATGGCTTGTTATGGATTTATTTGGGAAAGGTCCAAAAAAATATGCATCAAAAGCTCTAATGGGGAATCAAAAAATAGGCACAAGTTGAATGCAAGGTCTTCAATGGTACTCCATGAGAAACTCACCAAAAAGAAATGTAATTGAAGTGTTTCATGTGGCCCCATGTTCATGCACAAATGGCCAGTTATGGATTTATTTGGCAAAGGTCGAAAAAAATATGCATCAAAAGCTCTAATTGGGAACCAAAAAATAGGCAGAAGTTGAATGCAAGGTCTTCAATGGTACTCCATGAGATACTCACCAAAAAGAAATGTAATTGAAATGTTTCATGTGGCCCCAAGTTCATGCACAAATGGCTTGTTATGGATTTATTTGGGAGAGGTCCAAAAAAATATGCATCGAAAGCTCTAATGGGGAACCAAAAAATAGGCACAAGTTGAATGCAAGGTCTTCAATGGTACTCCATGAGAAACTCACCAAAAAGAAATATAATTGAAATGTTTCATGTGGCCCCAAGCTCATGCACAAATGGCTTGTTATGGATTTATTTGGGAAAGGTCCAAAAAAATATGCATCGAAAGCTCTAATGGGGAACCAAAAAATACGCACAAGTTGAATGCAAGGTCATCAATGGTACTCCATGAGAAACTCACCAAAAAGAAATGTAATTGAAATGGTTCATTTGGCCCCAAGTTCATGCACAAATGGCTTGTTATGGATTTATTTGGGAGAGGTCCAAAAAAATATGCATCGAAAGCTCTAATGGGGAACCAAAAAATACGCACAAGTTGAATGCAAGGTCATCAATGGTACTCCATGAGAAACTCACCAAAAAGAAATGTAATTGAAATGTTTCATGTGGCCCCAAGTTCATGCACAAATGGCTTGTTATGGATTTATTTGGGAGAGGTCCAAAAAAATATGCATCGAAAGCTCTAATGGGGAACCAAAAAATACGCACAAGTTGAATGCAAGGTCATCAATGGTACTCCATGAGAAACTCACCAAAAAGAAATGTAATTGAAGTGTTTCATGTGGCCCCATGTTCATGCACAAATGGCCAGTTATGGATTTATTTGGCAAAGGTCGAAAAAAATATGCATCAAAAGCTCTAATGGGGAACCAAAAAATAGGCACAAGTTGAATGCAAGGTTTTCAATGGTACTCCATGAGATACTCACCAAAAAGAAATGTAATTGAAATGTTTCATGTGGCCCCAAGTTCATGCACAAATGGCTTGTTATGGATTTATTTGGGAGAGGTCCAAAAAAATATGCATGGAAAGCTCTAATGGGGAACCAAAAAATACGCACAAGTTGAATGCAAGGTCTTCAATGGTACTCCATGAGATACTCACCAAAAAGAAATGTAATTGAAGTGTTTCATGTGGCCCCATGTTCATGCACAAATGGCCAGTTATGGATTTATTTGGCAAAGGTCGAAAAAAATATGCATCAAAAGCTCTAATGGGGAACCAAAAAATAGGCACAAGTTGAATGCAAGGTTTTCAATGGTACTCCATGAGATACTCACCAAAAAGAAATGTAATTGAAATGTTTCATGTGGCCCCAAGTTCATGCACAAATGGCTTGTTATGGATTTATTTGGGAAAGGTCCAAAAAAATATGCATGGAAAGCTCTAATGGGGAACCAAAAAATACGCACAAGTTGAATGCAAGGTCTTCAATGGTACTCCATGAGATACTCACCAAAAAGAAATGTAATTGAAATGTTTCATGTGGCCCCAAGTTCATGCACAAATGGCTTGTTATGGATTTATTTGGGAGAGGTCCAAAAAAATATGCATCGAAAGCTCTAATGGGGAACCAAAAAATTGGCACAAGTTGAATGCAAGGTCTTCAATGGTACTCCATGACAAACTCACCAAAAAGAAATGTAATTGAAGTGTTTCATGTGGCCCCATGTTCATGCACAAATGGCCTAATTTGGATTTATTGGGCAAAGGTCCAAAAATATATGCATCAAAAGCTCTAATGGGGAACCAAAAAATAGGCACAAGTTGAATGCAAGGTCTTCAATGGTACTCCATGAGATACTCACTAAAAAGAAATGTAATTGAAATGTTTCATGTGGCCGCATGTTCATGCACAAATGGCCAGTTATGGATTTACTTGGGAAAGGTCCAAAAAAATATGCATCGAAAGCTCTAATGGGGAATCAAAAAATAGGCACAAGTTGAATGCAAGGTCTTCAATGGTACTCCATGAGATACTCACCAAAAAGAAATGTAATTGAAATGTTTCATGTGGCCGCATGTTCATGCACAAATGGCCAGTTATGGATTTATTTGGGAAAGGTCCAAAAAAATATGCATCAAAAGCTCTAATGGGGAATCAAAAAATAGGCACAAGTTGAATGCAAGGTCTTCAATGGTACTCCATGAGAAACTCACCAAAAAGAAATGTAATTGAAGTGTTTCATGTGGCCCCATGTTCATGCACAAATGGCCAGTTATGGATTTATTTGGCAAAGGTCGAAAAAAATATGCATCAAAAGCTCTAATTGGGAACCGAAAAATAGGCAGAAGTTGAATGCAAGGTCTTCAATGGTACTCCATGAGATACTCACCAAAAAGAAATGTAATTGAAATGTTTCATGTGGCCCCAAGTTCATGCACAAATGGCTTGTTATGGATTTATTTGGGAGAGGTCCAAAAAAATATGCATCGAAAGCTCTAATGGGGAACCAAAAAATAGGCACAAGTTGAATGCAAGGTCTTCAATGGTACTCCATGAGAAACTCACCAAAAAGAAATATAATTGAAATGTTTCATGTGGCCCCAAGTTCATGCACAAATGGCTTGTTATGGATTTATTTGGGAAAGGTCCAAAAAAATATGCATCGAAAGCTCTAATGGGGAACCAAAAAATAGGCACAAGTTGAATGCAAGGTTTTCAATGGTACTCCATGAGATACTCACCAAAAAGAAATGTAATTGAAATGTTTCATGTGGCCCCAAGTTCATGCACAAATGGCTTGTTATGGATTTATTTGGGAGAGGTCCAAAAAAATATGCATCGAAAGCTCTAATGGGGAACCAAAAAATAGGCACAAGTTGAATGCAAGGTCTTCAATGGTACTCCATGAGAAACTCACCAAAAAGAAATATAATTGAAATGTTTCATGTGGCCCCAAGTTCATGCACAAATGGCTTGTTATGGATTTATTTGGGAAAGGTCCAAAAAAATATGCATCGAAAGCTCTAATGGGGAACCAAAAAATACGCACAAGTTGAATGCAAGGTCATCAATGGTACTCCATGAGAAACTCACCAAAAAGAAATGTAATTGAAATGGTTCATTTGGCCCCAAGTTCATGCACAAATGGCTTGTTATGGATTTATTTGGGAGAGGTCCAAAAAAATATGCATCGAAAGCTCTAATGGGGAACCAAAAAATACGCACAAGTTGAATGCAAGGTCATCAATGGTACTCCATGAGAAACTCACCAAAAAGAAATGTAATTGAAGTGTTTCATGTGGCCCCATGTTCATGCACAAATGGCCAGTTATGGATTTATTTGGCAAAGGTCGAAAAAAATATGCATCAAAAGCTCTAATGGGGAACCAAAAAATAGGCACAAGTTGAATGCAAGGTCTTCAATGGTACTCCATGACAAACTCACCAAAAAGAAATCTAATTGAAATGTTTCATGTGGCCCCAAGTTCATGCACAAATGGCTTGTTATGGATTTATTTGGGAAAGGTCCAAAAATATATGCATGGAAAGCTCTAATGGGGAACCAAAAAATAGGCACAAGTTGAATGCAAGGTCATCAATGGTACTCCATGAGATACTCACCAAAAAGAAATGTAATTGAAATGTTTCATGTGGCCCCAGGTTCATGCACAAATGGCTTGTTATGGATTTATTTGGGAAAGGTCCAAAAAAATATGCATCAAAAGCTCTAATGGGGAATCAAAAAATAGGCACAAGTTGAATGCAAGGTTATCAATGGTACTCCATGAGATACTCACCAAAAAGAAATGTAATTGAAATGTTTCATGTGGCCCCAGGTTCATGCACAAATGGCTTGTTATGGATTTATTTGGGAAAGGTCCAAAAAAATATGCATCAAAAGCTCTAATGGGGAATCAAAAAATAGGCACAAGTTGAATGCAAGGTCTTCAATGGTACTCCATGAGAAACTCACCAAAAAGAAATGTAATTGAAGTGTTTCATGTGGCCCCATGTTCATGCACAAATGGCCAGTTATGGATTTATTTGGCAAAGGTCGAAAAAAATATGCATCAAAAGCTCTAATGGGGAACCAAAAAATAGGCAGAAGTTGAATGCAAGGTCTTCAATGGTACTCCATGAGATACTCACCAAAAAGAAATGTAATTGAAATGTTTCATGTGGCCCCAAGTTCATGCACAAATGGCTTGTTATGGATTTATTTGGGAGAGGTCCAAAAAAATATGCATCGAAAGCTCTAATGGGGAACCAAAAAATAGGCACAAGTTGAATGCAAGGTCTTCAATGGTACTCCATGAGAAACTCACCAAAAAGAAATATAATTGAAATGTTTCATGTGGCCCCAAGTTCATGCACAAATGGCTTGTTATGGATTTATTTGGGAAAGGTCCAAAAAAATATGCATCGAAAGCTCTAATGGGGAACCAAAAAATAGGCACAAGTTGAATGCAAGGTGTTCAATGGTACTCCATGAGATACTCACCAAAAAGAAATGTAATTGAAATGTTTCATGTGGCCCCAAGTTCATGCACAAATGGCTTGTTATGGATTTATTTGGGAGAGGTCCAAAAAAATATGCATCGAAAGCTCTAATGGGGAACCAAAAAATAGGCACAAGTTGAATGCAAGGTCTTCAATGGTACTCCATGAGAAACTCACCAAAAAGAAATATAATTGAAATGTTTCATGTGGCCCCAAGTTCATGCACAAATGGCTTGTTATGGATTTATTTGGGAAAGGTCCAAAAAAATATGCATCGAAAGCTCTAATGGGGAACCAAAAAATACGCACAAGTTGAATGCAAGGTCATCAATGGTACTCCATGAGAAACTCACCAAAAAGAAATGTAATTGAAATGGTTCATTTGGCCCCAAGTTCATGCACAAATGGCTTGTTATGGATTTATTTGGGAGAGGTCCAAAAAAATATGCATCGAAAGCTCTAATGGGGAACCAAAAAATACGCACAAGTTGAATGCAAGGTCATCAATGGTACTCCATGAGAAACTCACCAAAAAGAAATGTAATTGAAGTGTTTCATGTGGCCCCATGTTCATGCACAAATGGCCAGTTATGGATTTATTTGGCAAAGGTCGAAAAAAATATGCATCAAAAGCTCTAATGGGGAACCAAAAAATAGGCACAAGTTGAATGCAAGGTCTTCAATGGTACTCCATGACAAACTCACCAAAAAGAAATCTAATTGAAATGTTTCATGTGGCCCCAAGTTCATGCACAAATGGCTTGTTATGGATTTATTTGGGAAAGGTCCAAAAATATATGCATGGAAAGCTCTAATGGGGAACCAAAAAATAGGCACAAGTTGAATGCAAGGTCATCAATGGTACTCCATGAGATACTCACCAAAAAGAAATGTAATTGAAATGTTTCATGTGGCCCCAGGTTCATGCACAAATGGCTTGTTATGGATTTATTTGGGAAAGGTCCAAAAAAATATGCATCAAAAGCTCTAATGGGGAATCAAAAAATAGGCACAAGTTGAATGCAAGGTTATCAATGGTACTCCATGAGATACTCACCAAAAAGAAATGTAATTGAAATGTTTCATGTGGCCCCAGGTTCATGCACAAATGGCTTGTTATGGATTTATTTGGGAAAGGTCCAAAAAAATATGCATCAAAAGCTCTAATGGGGAATCAAAAAATAGGCACAAGTTGAATGCAAGGTCTTCAATGGTACTCCATGAGAAACTCACCAAAAAGAAATGTAATTGAAGTGTTTCATGTGGCCCCATGTTCATGCACAAATGGCCAGTTATGGATTTATTTGGCAAAGGTCGAAAAAAATATGCATCAAAAGCTCTAATGGGGAACCAAAAAATAGGCAGAAGTTGAATGCAAGGTCTTCAATGGTACTCCATGAGAAACTCACCAAAAAGAAATATAATTGAAATGTTTCATGTGGCCCCAAGTTCATGCACAAATGGCTTGTTATGGATTTATTTGGGAAAGGTCCAAAAAAATATGCATCGAAAGCTCTAATGGGGAACCAAAAAATAGGCACAAGTTGAATGCAAGGTCTTCAATGGTACTCCATGAGATACTCACCAAAAAGAAATGTAATTGAAGTGTTTCATGTGGCCCCATGTTCATGCACAAATGGCCAGTTATGGATTTATTTGGCAAAGGTCGAAAAAAATATGCATCAAAAGCTCTAATGGGGAACCAAAAAATAGGCACAAGTTGAATGCAAGGTCTTCAATGGTACTCCATGAGAAACTCACCAAAAAGAAATATAATTGAAATGTTTCATGTGGCCCCAAGTTCATGCACAAATGGCTTGTTATGGATTTATTTGGGAAAGGTCCAAAAAAATATGCATCGAAAGCTCTAATGGGGAACCAAAAAATACGCACAAGTTGAATGCAAGGTCATCAATGGTACTCCATGAGAAACTCACCAAAAAGAAATGTAATTGAAATGGTTCATTTGGCCCCAAGTTCATGCACAAATGGCTTGTTATGGATTTATTTGGGAGAGGTCCAAAAAAATATGCATCGAAAGCTCTAATGGGGAACCAAAAAATACGCACAAGTTGAATGCAAGGTCATCAATGGTACTCCATGAGAAACTCACCAAAAAGAAATGTAATTGAAGTGTTTCATGTGGCCCCATGTTCATGCACAAATGGCCAGTTATGGATTTATTTGGCAAAGGTCGAAAAAAATATGCATCAAAAGCTCTAATGGGGAACCAAAAAATAGGCACAAGTTGAATGCAAGGTCTTCAATGGTACTCCATGAGAAACTCACCAAAAAGAAATCTAATTGAAATGTTTCATGTGGCCCCAAGTTCATGCACAAATGGCTTGTTATGGATTTATTTGGGAAAGGTCCAAAAAAATATGCATCGAAAGCTCTAATGGGGAACCAAAAAATAGGCACAAGTTGAATGCAAGGTCTTCAATGGTACTCCATGAGATACTCACCAAAAAGAAATGTAATTGAAATGTTTCATGTGGCCCCAAGTTCATGCACAAATGGCTTGTTATGGATTTATTTGGGAGAGGTCCAAAAAAATATGCATCGAAAGCTCTAATGGGGAACCAAAAAATAGGCACAAGTTGAATGCAAGGTCTTCAATGGTACTCCATGAGAAACTCACCAAAAAGAAATATAATTGAAATGTTTCATGTGGCCCCAAGTTCATGCACAAATGGCTTGTTATGGATTTATTTGGGAAAGGTCCAAAAAAATATGCATCGAAAGCTCTAATGGGGAACCAAAAAATAGGCACAAGTTGAATGCAAGGTCTTCAATGGTACTCCATGAGATACTCACCAAAAAGAAATGTAATTGAAGTGTTTCATGTGGCCCCATGTTCATGCACAAATGGCCAGTTATGGATTTATTTGGCAAAGGTCGAAAAAAATATGCATCAAAAGCTCTAATGGGGAACCAAAAAATAGGCACAAGTTGAATGCAAGGTTTTCAATGGTACTCCATGAGATACTCACCAAAAAGAAATGTAATTGAAATGTTTCATGTGGCCCCAAGTTCATGCACAAATGGCTTGTTATGGATTTATTTGGGAAAGGTCCAAAAAAATATGCATGGAAAGCTCTAATGGGGAACCAAAAAATAGGCACAAGTTGAATGCAAGGTCATCAATGGTACTCCATGAGAAACTCACCAAAAAGAAATGTAATTGAAATGTTTCATGTGGGCCCAAGTTCATGCACAAATGGCTTGTTATGGATTTATTTGGGAGAGATCCAAAAAAATATGCATCGAAAGCTCTAATGGGGAACCAAAAAATACGCACAAGTTGAATGCAAGGTCATCAATGGTACTCCATGAGAAACTCACCAAAAAGAAATGTAATTGAAGTGTTTCATGTGGCCCCATGTTCATGCACAAATGGCTTGTTATGGATTTATTTGGGAAAGGTCCAAAAAAATATGCATCGAAACCTCTAACGGGGAACCAAAAAATTGGCACAAGTTGAATGCAGGGTCTTCAATGGTACTCCATGAGAAACTCACCAAAAAGAAATGTAATTGAAATGTTTCATGTGGCCGCATGTTCATGCACAAATGGCCAGTTATGGATTTATTTGGCAAAGGTCGAAAAAAATATGCATCAAAAGCTCTAATGGGGAACCAAAAAATAGGCACAAGTTGAATGCAAGGTCTTCAATGGTACTCCATGAGATACTCACCAAAAAGAAATGTAATTGAAATGTTTCATGTGGCCCCTTGTTCATGCACAAATGGCTTGTTATGGATTTATTTGGGAAAGGTCCAAAAAAATATGCATCGAAAGCTCTAATGGGGAACCAAAAAATTGGCACAAGTTGAATGCAAGGTCTTCAATGGTACTCCATGACAAACTCACCAAAAAGAAATGTAATTGAAGTGTTTCATGTGGCCCCATGTTCATGCACAAATGACCTAATTTGGATTTATTGGGCAAAGGTCCAAAAATATATGCATCAAAAGCTCTAATGGGGAACCAAAAAATAGGCACAAGTTGAATGCAAGGTCTTCAATGGTACTCCATGAGAAACTCACCAAAAAGAAATGTAATTGAAATGTTTCATGTGGCCGCATGTTCATGCACAAATGGCTTGTTATGGATTTATTTGGGAGAGATCCAAAAAAATATGCATCGAAAGCTCTAATGGGGAACCAAAAAATACGCACAAGTTGAATGCAAGGTCATCAATGGTACTCCATGAGAAACTCACCAAAAAGAAATGTAATTGAAGTGTTTCATGTGGCCCCATGTTCATGCACAAATGGCTTGTTATGGATTTATTTGGGAAAGGTCCAAAAAAATATGCATCGAAACCTCTAACGGGGAACCAAAAAATTGGCACAAGTTGAATGCAGGGTCTTCAATGGTACTCCATGAGAAACTCACCAAAAAGAAATGTAATTGAAATGTTTCATGTGGCCGCATGTTCATGCACAAATGGCCAGTTATGGATTTATTTGGGAAAGGTCCAAAAAAATATGCATCGAAAGCTCTAATGGGGAACCAAAAAATAGGCACAAGTTGAATGCAAGGTCTTCAATGGTACTCCATGAGATACTCACCAAAAAGAAATGTAATTGAAATGTTTCATGTGGCCCCAAGTTCATGCACAAATGGCTTGTTATGGATTTATTTGGGAGAGGTCCAAAAAAATATGCATCGAAAGCTCTAATGGGGAACCAAAAAATAGGCACAAGTTGAATGCAAGGTCTTCAATGGTACTCCATGAGAAACTCACCAAAAAGAAATATAATTGAAATGTTTCATGTGGCCCCAAGTTCATGCACAAATGGCTTGTTATGGATTTATTTGGGAAAGGTCCAAAAAAATATGCATCGAAAGCTCTAATGGGGAACCAAAAAATAGGCACAAGTTGAATGCAAGGTCTTCAATGGTACTCCATGAGATACTCACCAAAAAGAAATGTAATTGAAGTGTTTCATGTGGCCCCATGTTCATGCACAAATGGCCAGTTATGGATTTATTTGGCAAAGGTCGAAAAAAATATGCATCAAAAGCTCTAATGGGGAACCAAAAAATAGGCACAAGTTGAATGCAAGGTTTTCAATGGTACTCCATGAGATACTCACCAAAAAGAAATGTAATTGAAATGTTTCATGTGGCCCCAAGTTCATGCACAAATGGCTTGTTATGGATTTATTTGGGAAAGGTCCAAAAAAATATGCATGGAAAGCTCTAATGGGGAACCAAAAAATAGGCACAAGTTGAATGCAAGGTCATCAATGGTACTCCATGAGAAACTCACCAAAAAGAAATGTAATTGAAATGTTTCATGTGGGCCCAAGTTCATGCACAAATGGCTTGTTATGGATTTATTTGGGAGAGATCCAAAAAAATATGCATCGAAAGCTCTAATGGGGAACCAAAAAATAGGCACAAGTTGAATGCAAGGTCATCAATGGTACTCCATGAGAAACTCACCAAAAAGAAATGTAATTGAAGTGTTTCATGTGGCCCCATGTTCATGCACAAATGGCTTGTTATGGATTTATTTGGGAAAGGTCCAAAAAAATATGCATCGAAACCTCTAACGGGGAACCAAAAAATTGGCACAAGTTGAATGCAGGGTCTTCAATGGTACTCCATGAGAAACTCACCAAAAAGAAATGTAATTGAAATGTTTCATGTGGCCGCATGTTCATGCACAAATGGCCAGTTATGGATTTATTTGGCAAAGGTCGAAAAAAATATGCATCAAAAGCTCTAATGGGGAACCAAAAAATAGGCACAAGTTGAATGCAAGGTCTTCAATGGTACTCCATGAGATACTCACCAAAAAGAAATGTAATTGAAATGTTTCATGTGGCCCCTTGTTCATGCACAAATGGCTTGTTATGGATTTATTTGGGAAAGGTCCAAAAAAATATGCATCGAAAGCTCTAATGGGGAACCAAAAAATTGGCACAAGTTGAATGCAAGGTCTTCAATGGTACTCCATGACAAACTCACCAAAAAGAAATGTAATTGAAGTGTTTCATGTGGCCCCATGTTCATGCACAAATGACCTAATTTGGATTTATTGGGCAAAGGTCCAAAAATATATGCATCAAAAGCTCTAATGGGGAACCAAAAAATAGGCACAAGTTGAATGCAAGGTCTTCAATGGTACTCCATGAGATACTCACCAAAAAGAAATGTAATTGAAATGTTTCATGTGGCCGCATGTTCATGCACAAATGGCCAGTTATGGATTTATTTGGGAAAGGTCCAAAAACATATGCATCGAAAGCTCTAATGGGGAATCAAAAAATAGGCACAAGTTGAATGCAAGGTCTTCAATGGTACTCCATGAGATACTCACCAAAAAGAAATGTAATTGAAATGTTTCATGTGGCCCCAGGTTCATGCACAAATGGCTTGTTATGGATTTATTTGGGAAAGGTCCAAAAAAATATGCATCAAAAGCTCTAATGGGGAATCAAAAAATAGGCACAAGTTGAATGCAAGGTCTTCAATGGTACTCCATGAGAAACTCACCAAAAAGAAATGTAATTGAAGTGCTTCATGTGGCCCCATGTTCATGCACAAATGGCCAGTTATGGATTTATTTGGCAAAGGTCGAAAAAAATATGCATCAAAAGCTCTAATGGGGAACCAAAAAATAGGCAGAAGTTGAATGGAAGGTCTTCAATGGTACTCCATGAGATACTCACCAAAAAGAAATGTAATTGAAATGTTTCATGTGGCCCCAAGTTCATGCACAAATGGCTTGTTATGGATTAATTTGGGAGAGGTCCAAAAAAATATGCATCGAAAGCTCTAATGGGGAACCGAAAAATAGGCACAAGTTGAATGCAAGGTCTTCAATGGTACTCCATGAGAAACTCACCAAAAAGAAATATAATTGAAATGTTTCATGTGGCCCCAAGTTCATGCACAAATGGCTTGTTATGGATTTATTTGGGAAAGGTCCAAAAAAATATGCATCGAAAGCTCTAATGGGGAACCAAAAAATAGGCACAAGTTGAATGCAAGGTCTTCAATGGTACTCCATGAGATACTCACCAAAAAGAAATGTAATTGAAATGTTTCATGTGGCCCCAAGTTCATGCACAAATGGCTTGTTATGGATTTATTTGGGAGAGGTCCAAAAAAATATGCATCGAAAGCTCTAATGGGGAACCAAAAAATAGGCACAAGTTGAATGCAAGGTCTTCAATGGTACTCCATGAGAAACTCACCAAAAAGAAATATAATTGAAATGTTTCATGTGGCCCCAAGTTCATGCACAAATGGCTTGTTATGGATTTATTTGGAAAGGTCCAAAAAAATATGCATCGAAAGCTCTAATGGGGAACCAAAAAATACGCACAAGTTGAATGCAAGGTCATCAATGGTACTCCATGAGAAACTCACCAAAAAGAAATGTAATTGAAATGGTTCATTTGGCCCCAAGTTCATGCACAAATGGCTTGTTATGGATTTATTTGGGAGAGGTCCAAAAAAATATGCATCGGAAGCTCTAATGGGGAACCAAAAAATACGCACAAGATGAATGCAAGGTCATCAATGGTACTCCATGAGAAACTCACCAAAAAGAAATGTAATTGAAGTGTTTCATGTGGCCCCATGTTCATGCACAAATGGCCAGTTATGGATTTATTTGGCAAAGGTCGAAAAAAATATGCATCAAAAGCTCTAATGGGGAACCAAAAAATAGGCACAAGTTGAATGCAAGGTCTTCAATGGTACTCCATGAGATACTCACCAAAAAGAAATGTAATTGAAATGTTTCATGTGGCCCCAAGTTCATGCACAAATGGCTTGTTATGGATTTATTTGGGAGAGGTCCAAAAAAATATGCATCGAAAGCTCTAATGGGGAACCAAAAAATACGCACAAGTTGAATGCAAGGTCTTCAATGGTACTCCATGAGATACTCACCAAAAAGAAATGTAATTGAAATGTTTCATGTGGCCCCAAGTTCATGCACAAATGGCTTGTTATGGATTTATTTGGGAGAGGTCCAAAAAAATATGCATCGAAAGCTCTAATGGGGAACCAAAAAATACGCACAAGTTGAATGCAAGGTCATCAATGGTACTCCATGAGAAACTCACCAAAAAGAAATGTAATTGAAATGGTTCATTTGGCCCCAAGTTCATGCACAAATGGCTTGTTATGGATTTATTTGGGAGAGGTCCAAAAAAATATGCATCGAAAGCTCTAATGGGGAACCAAAAAATACGCACAAGTTGAATGCTAGGTCATCAATGGTACTCCATGAGAAACTCACCAAAAAGAAATGTAATTGAAGTGTTTCATGTGGCCCCATGTTCATGCACAAATGGCCAGTTATGGATTTATTTGGCAAAGGTCGAAAAAAATATGCATCGAAAGCTCTAATGGGGAACCAAAAAATACGCACAAGTTGAATGCAAGGTCATCAATGGTACTCCATGAGAAACTCACCAAAAAGAAATGTAATTGAAATGGTTCATGTGGCCCCAAGTTCATGCACAAATGGCTTGTTATGGATTTATTTGGGAGAGGTCCAAAAAAATATGCATCGAAAGCTCTAATGGGGAACCAAAAAATACGCACAAGTTGAATGCAAGGTCATCAATGGTACTCCATGAGAAACTCACCAAAAAGAAATGTAATTGAAGTGTTTCATGTGGCCCCATGTTCATGCACAAATGGCCAGTTATGGATTTATTTGGCAAAGGTCCAAAAAAATATGCATCGAAAGCTCTAATGGGGAACCAAAAAATACGCACAAGTTGAATGCAAGGTCATCAATGGTACTCCATGAGAAACTCACCAAAAAGAAATGTAATTGAAGTGTTTCATGTGGCCCCATGTTCATGCACAAATGGCCAGTTATGGATTTATTTGGCAAAGGTCGAAAAAAATATGCATCAAAAGCTCTAATGGGGAACCAAAAAATAGGCACAAGTTGAATGCAAGGTCTTCAATGGTACTCCATGAGAAACTCACCAAAAAGAAATGTAATTGAAGTGTTTCATGTGGCCCCATGTTCATGCACAAATGGCCAGTTATGGATTTATTTGGCAAAGGTCGAAAAAAATATGCATCGAAAGCTCTAATGGGGAACCAAAAAATAGGCACAAGTTGAATGCAAGGTCTTCAATGGTACTCCATGAGATACTCACCAAAAAGAAATGTAATTGAAATGTTTCATGTGGCCCCAAGTTCATGCACAAATGGCTTGTTATGGATTTATTTGGGAGAGGTCCAAAAAAATATGCATCGAAAGCTCTAATGGGGAACCAAAAAATAGGCACAAGTTGAATGCAAGGTCTTCAATGGTACTCCATGAGAAACTCACCAAAAAGAAATATAATTGAAATGTTTCATGTGGCCCCAAGTTCATGCACAAATGGCTTGTTATGGATTTATTTGGGAAAGGTCCAAAAAAATATGCATCGAAAGCTCTAATGGGGAACCAAAAAATAGGCACAAGTTGAATGCAAGGTCTTCAATGGTACTCCATGAGAAACTCACCAAAAAGAAATGTAATTGAAATGTTTCATGTGGCCCCAAGTTCATGCACAAATGGCTTGTTATGGATTTATTTGGGAGAGGTCCAAAAAAATATGCATCGAAAGCTCTAATGGGGAACCAAAAAATAGGCACAAGTTGAATGCAAGGTCTTCAATGGTACTCCATGAGAAACTCACCAAAAAGAAATATAATTGAAATGTTTCATGTGGCCCCAAGTTCATGCACAAATGGCTTGTTATGGATTTATTTGGGAAAGGTCCAAAAAAATATGCATCGAAAGCTCTAATGGGGAACCAAAAAATAGGCACAAGTTGAATGCAAGGTCTTCAATGGTACTCCATGAGAAACTCACCAAAAAGAAATGTAATTGAAATGTTTCATGTGGCCCCAAGTTCATGCACAAATGGCTTGTTATGGATTTATTTGGGAGAGGTCCAAAAAAATATGCATCGAAAGCTCTAATGGGGAACCAAAAAATAGGCACAAGTTGAATGCAAGGTCTTCAATGGTACTCCATGAGAAACTCACCAAAAAGAAATATAATTGAAATGTTTCATGTGGCCCCAAGTTCATGCACAAATGGCTTGTTATGGATTTATTTGGGAAAGGTCCAAAAAAATATGCATCGAAAGCTCTAATGGGGAACCAAAAAATACGCACAAGTTGAATGCAAGGTCATCAATGGTACTCCATGAGAAACTCACCAAAAAGAAATGTAATTGAAATGGTTCATTTGGCCCCAAGTTCATGCACAAATGGCTTGTTATGGATTTATTTGGGAGAGGTCCAAAAAAATATGCATCGAAAGCTCTAATGGGGAACCAAAAAATACGCACAAGTTGAATGCTAGGTCATCAATGGTACTCCATGAGAAACTCACCAAAAAGAAATGTAATTGAAGTGTTTCATGTGGCCCCATGTTCATGCACAAATGGCCAGTTATGGATTTATTTGGCAAAGGTCGAAAAAAATATGCATCGAAAGCTCTAATGGGGAACCAAAAAATAGGCACAAGTTGAATGCAAGGTCTTCAATGGTACTCCATGAGAAACTCACCAAAAAGAAATATAATTGAAATGTTTCATGTGGCCCCAAGTTCATGCACAAATGGCTTGTTATGGATTTATTTGGGAAAGGTCCAAAAAAATATGCATCGAAAGCTCTAATGGGGAACCAAAAAATAGGCACAAGTTGAATGCAAGGTCTTCAATGGTACTCCATGAGAAACTCACCAAAAAGAAATGTAATTGAAATGTTTCATGTGGCCCCAAGTTCATGCACAAATGGCTTGTTATGGATTTATTTGGGAGAGGTCCAAAAAAATATGCATCGAAAGCTCTAATGGGGAACCAAAAAATAGGCACAAGTTGAATGCAAGGTCTTCAATGGTACTCCATGAGAAACTCACCAAAAAGAAATATAATTGAAATGTTTCATGTGGCCCCAAGTTCATGCACAAATGGCTTGTTATGGATTTATTTGGGAAAGGTCCAAAAAAATATGCATCGAAAGCTCTAATGGGGAACCAAAAAATAGGCACAAGTTGAATGCAAGGTCTTCAATGGTACTCCATGAGAAACTCACCAAAAAGAAATGTAATTGAAATGTTTCATGTGGCCCCAAGTTCATGCACAAATGGCTTGTTATGGATTTATTTGGGAGAGGTCCAAAAAAATATGCATCGAAAGCTCTAATGGGGAACCAAAAAATAGGCACAAGTTGAATGCAAGGTCTTCAATGGTACTCCATGAGAAACTCACCAAAAAGAAATATAATTGAAATGTTTCATGTGGCCCCAAGTTCATGCACAAATGGCTTGTTATGGATTTATTTGGGAAAGGTCCAAAAAAATATGCATCGAAAGCTCTAATGGGGAACCAAAAAATACGCACAAGTTGAATGCAAGGTCATCAATGGTACTCCATGAGAAACTCACCAAAAAGAAATGTAATTGAAATGGTTCATTTGGCCCCAAGTTCATGCACAAATGGCTTGTTATGGATTTATTTGGGAGAGGTCCAAAAAAATATGCATCGAAAGCTCTAATGGGGAACCAAAAAATACGCACAAGTTGAATGCTAGGTCATCAATGGTACTCCATGAGAAACTCACCAAAAAGAAATGTAATTGAAGTGTTTCATGTGGCCCCATGTTCATGCACAAATGGCCAGTTATGGATTTATTTGGCAAAGGTCGAAAAAAATATGCATCGAAAGCTCTAATGGGGAACCAAAAAATAGGCACAAGTTGAATGCAAGGTCTTCAATGGTACTCCATGAGAAACTCACCAAAAAGAAATGTAATTGAAATGGTTCATGTGGCCCCAAGTTCATGCACAAATGGCTTGTTATGGATTTATTTGGGAGAGGTCCAAAAAAATATGCATCGAAAGCTCTAATGGGGAACCAAAAAATACGCACAAGTTGAATGCAAGGTCATCAATGGTACTCCATGAGAAACTCACCAAAAAGAAATGTAATTGAAGTGTTTCATGTGGCCCCATGTTCATGCACAAATGGCCAGTTATGGATTTATTTGGCAAAGGTCGAAAAAAATATGCATCAAAAGCTCTAATGGGGAACCAAAAAATAGGCACAAGTTGAATGCAAGGTTTTCAATGGTACTCCATGAGATACTCACCAAAAAGAAATGTAATTGAAATGTTTCATGTGGCCCCAAGTTCATGCACAAATGGCTTGTTATGGATTTATTTGGGAGAGGTCCAAAAAAATATGCATCGAAAGCTCTAATGGGGAACCAAAAAATAGGCACAAGTTGAATGCAAGGTCTTCAATGGTACTCCATGAGAAACTCACCAAAAAGAAATATAATTGAAATGTTTCATGTGGCCCCAAGTTCATGCACAAATGGCTTGTTATGGATTTATTTGGGAAAGGTCCAAAAAAATATGCATCGAAAGCTCTAATGGGGAACCAAAAAATAGGCACAAGTTGAATGCAAGGTCTTCAATGGTACTCCATGAGAAACTCACCAAAAAGAAATGTAATTGAAATGTTTCATGTGGCCCCAAGTTCATGCACAAATGGCTTGTTATGGATTTATTTGGGAGAGGTCCAAAAAAATATGCATCGAAAGCTCTAATGGGGAACCAAAAAATAGGCACAAGTTGAATGCAAGGTCTTCAATGGTACTCCATGAGAAACTCACCAAAAAGAAATATAATTGAAATGTTTCATGTGGCCCCAAGTTCATGCACAAATGGCTTGTTATGGATTTATTTGGGAAAGGTCCAAAAAAATATGCATCGAAAGCTCTAATGGGGAACCAAAAAATAGGCACAAGTTGAATGCAAGGTCTTCAATGGTACTCCATGAGAAACTCACCAAAAAGAAATGTAATTGAAATGTTTCATGTGGCCCCAAGTTCATGCACAAATGGCTTGTTATGGATTTATTTGGGAGAGGTCCAAAAAAATATGCATCGAAAGCTCTAATGGGGAACCAAAAAATAGGCACAAGTTGAATGCAAGGTCTTCAATGGTACTCCATGAGAAACTCACCAAAAAGAAATATAATTGAAATGTTTCATGTGGCCCCAAGTTCATGCACAAATGGCTTGTTATGGATTTATTTGGGAAAGGTCCAAAAAAATATGCATCGAAAGCTCTAATGGGGAACCAAAAAATACGCACAAGTTGAA
The DNA here is from genome assembly GCA_950106755.1 of Climacium dendroides. Taxonomy (NCBI): domain Eukaryota; kingdom Viridiplantae; phylum Streptophyta; class Bryopsida; order Hypnales; family Climaciaceae; genus Climacium; species Climacium dendroides. The sequence goes on along the minus strand of OX467082.1, from coordinate 23,768,314 downwards.
TGCAAGGTCATCAATGGTACTCCATGAGAAACTCACCAAAAAGAAATGTAATTGAAATGGTTCATTTGGCCCCAAGTTCATGCACAAATGGCTTGTTATGGATTTATTTGGGAGAGGTCCAAAAAAATATGCATCGAAAGCTCTAATGGGGAACCAAAAAATTGGCACAAGTTGAATGCAAGGTCATCAATGGTACTCCATGAGAAACTCACCAAAAAGAAATGTAATTGAAGTGTTTCATGTGGCCCCATGTTCATGCACAAATGGCCAGTTATGGATTTATTTGGCAAAGGTCGAAAAAAATATGCATCGAAAGCTCTAATGGGGAACCAAAAAATACGCACAAGTTGAATGCAAGGTCATCAATGGTACTCCATGAGAAACTCACCAAAAAGAAATGTAATTGAAATGGTTCATGTGGCCCCAAGTTCATGCACAAATGGCTTGTTATGGATTTATTTGGGAGAGGTCCAAAAAAATATGCATCGAAAGCTCTAATGGGGAACCAAAAAATACGCACAAGTTGAATGCAAGGTCATCAATGGTACTCCATGAGAAACTCACCAAAAAGAAATGTAATTGAAGTGTTTCATGTGGCCCCATGTTCATGCACAAATGGCCAGTTATGGATTTATTTGGCAAAGGTCGAAAAAAATATGCATCAAAAGCTCTAATGGGGAACCAAAAAATAGGCACAAGTTGAATGCAAGGTTTTCAATGGTACTCCATGAGATACTCACCAAAAAGAAATGTAATTGAAATGTTTCATGTGGCCCCAAGTTCATGCACAAATGGCTTGTTATGGATTTATTTGGGAGAGGTCCAAAAAAATATGCATCGAAAGCTCTAATGGGGAACCAAAAAATAGGCACAAGTTGAATGCAAGGTCTTCAATGGTACTCCATGAGATACTCACCAAAAAGAAATGTAATTGAAATGTTTCATGTGGCCCCAAGTTCATGCACAAATGGCTTGTTATGGATTTATTTGGGAGAGGTCCAAAAAAATATGCATCGAAAGCTCTAATGGGGAACCAAAAAATAGGCACAAGTTGAATGCAAGGTCTTCAATGGTACTCCATGAGAAACTCACCAAAAAGAAATATAATTGAAATGTTTCATGTGGCCCCAAGTTCATGCACAAATGGCTTGTTATGGATTTATTTGGGAAAGGTCCAAAAAAATATGCATCGAAAGCTCTAATGGGGAACCAAAAAATAGGCACAAGTTGAATGCAAGGTCTTCAATGGTACTCCATGAGAAACTCACCAAAAAGAAATGTAATTGAAATGTTTCATGTGGCCCCAAGTTCATGCACAAATGGCTTGTTATGGATTTATTTGGGAGAGGTCCAAAAAAATATGCATCGAAAGCTCTAATGGGGAACCAAAAAATTGGCACAAGTTGAATGCAAGGTCATCAATGGTACTCCATGAGAAACTCACCAAAAAGAAATGTAATTGAAGTGTTTCATGTGGCCCCATGTTCATGCACAAATGGCCAGTTATGGATTTATTTGGCAAAGGTCGAAAAAAATATGCATCAAAAGCTCTAATGGGGAACCAAAAAATAGGCAGAAGTTGAATGCAAGGTCTTCAATGGTACTCCATGAGATACTCACCAAAAAGAAATGTAATTGAAATGTTTCATGTGGCCCCAAGTTCATGCACAAATGGCTTGTTATGGATTTATTTGGGAGAGGTCCAAAAAAATATGCATCGAAAGCTCTAATGGGGAACCAAAAAATAGGCACAAGTTGAATGCAAGGTCATCAATGGTACTCCATGAGAAACTCACCAAAAAGAAATGTAATTGAAATGGTTCATGTGGCCCCAAGTTCATGCACAAATGGCTTGTTATGGATTTATTTGGGAGAGGTCCAAAAAAATATGCATCGAAAGCTCTAATGGGGAACCAAAAAATTGGCACAAGTTGAATGCAAGGTCATCAATGGTACTCCATGAGAAACTCACCAAAAAGAAATGTAATTGAAGTGTTTCATGTGGCCCCATGTTCATGCACAAATGGCCAGTTATGGATTTATTTGGCAAAGGTCGAAAAAAATATGCATCAAAAGCTCTAATGGGGAACCAAAAAATAGGCACAAGTTGAATGCAAGGTCTTCAATGGTACTCCATGAGATACTCACCAAAAAGAAATGTAATTGAAATGTTTCATGTGGCCCCAAGTTCATGCACAAATGGCTTGTTATGGATTTATTTGGGAGAGGTCCAAAAAAATATGCATCGAAAGCTCTAATGGGGAACCAAAAAATAGGCACAAGTTGAATGCAAGGTCTTCAATGGTACTCCATGAGATACTCACCAAAAAGAAATGTAATTGAAATGTTTCATGTGGCCCCAAGTTCATGCACAAATGGCTTGTTATGGATTTATTTGGGAGAGGTCCAAAAAAATATGCATCGAAAGCTCTAATGGGGAACCAAAAAATAGGCACAAGTTGAATGCAAGGTCTTCAATGGTACTCCATGAGAAACTCACCAAAAAGAAATATAATTGAAATGTTTCATGTGGCCCCAAGTTCATGCACAAATGGCTTGTTATGGATTTATTTGGGAAAGGTCCAAAAAAATATGCATCGAAAGCTCTAATGGGGAACCAAAAAATAGGCACAAGTTGAATGCAAGGTCTTCAATGGTACTCCATGAGAAACTCACCAAAAAGAAATGTAATTGAAATGTTTCATGTGGCCCCAAGTTCATGCACAAATGGCTTGTTATGGATTTATTTGGGAGAGGTCCAAAAAAATATGCATCGAAAGCTCTAATGGGGAACCAAAAAATTGGCACAAGTTGAATGCAAGGTCTTCAATGGTACTCCATGAGAAACTCACCAAAAAGAAATATAATTGAAATGTTTCATGTGGCCCCAAGTTCATGCACAAATGGCTTGTTATGGATTTATTTGGGAAAGGTCCAAAAAAATATGCATCGAAAGCTCTAATGGGGAACCAAAAAATACGCACAAGTTGAATGCAAGGTCATCAATGGTACTCCATGAGAAACTCACCAAAAAGAAATGTAATTGAAATGGTTCATTTGGCCCCAAGTTCATGCACAAATGGCTTGTTATGGATTTATTTGGGAGAGGTCCAAAAAAATATGCATCGAAAGCTCTAATGGGGAACCAAAAAATAGGCACAAGTTGAATGCAAGGTCATCAATGGTACTCCATGAGAAACTCACCAAAAAGAAATGTAATTGAAGTGTTTCATGTGGCCCCATGTTCATGCACAAATGGCCAGTTATGGATTTATTTGGCAAAGGTCGAAAAAAATATGCATCAAAAGCTCTAATGGGGAACCAAAAAATAGGCACAAGTTGAATGCAAGGTCTTCAATGGTACTCCATGAGAAACTCACCAAAAAGAAATGTAATTGAAGTGTTTCATGTGGCCCCATGTTCATGCACAAATGGCCAGTTATGGATTTATTTGGCAAAGGTCGAAAAAAATATGCATCAAAAGCTCTAATGGGGAACCAAAAAATAGGCAGAAGTTGAATGCAAGGTCTTCAATGGTACTCCATGAGATACTCACCAAAAAGAAATGTAATTGAAATGTTTCATGTGGCCCCAAGTTCATGCACAAATGGCTTGTTATGGATTTATTTGGGAGAGGTCCAAAAAAATATGCATCGAAAGCTCTAATGGGGAACCAAAAAATAGGCACAAGTTGAATGCAAGGTCATCAATGGTACTCCATGAGAAACTCACCAGAAAGAAATGTAATTGAAATGGTTCATGTGGCCCCAAGTTCATGCACAAATGGCTTGTTATGGATTTATTTGGGAGAGGTCCAAAGAAATATGCATCGAAAGCTCTAATGGGGAACCAAAAAATTGGCACAAGTTGAATGCAAGGTCATCAATGGTACTCCATGAGAAACTCACCAAAAAGAAATGTAATTGAAGTGTTTCATGTGGCCCCATGTTCATGCACAAATGGCCAGTTATGGATTTATTTGGCAAAGGTCGAAAAAAATATGCATCAAAAGCTCTAATGGGGAACCAAAAAATAGGCACAAGTTGAATGCAAGGTCTTCAATGGTACTCCATGAGATACTCACCAAAAAGAAATGTAATTGAAATGTTTCATGTGGCCCCAAGTTCATGCACAAATGGCTTGTTATGGATTTATTTGGGAGAGGTCCAAAAAAATATGCATCGAAAGCTCTAATGGGGAACCAAAAAATAGGCACAAGTTGAATGCAAGGTCTTCAATGGTACTCCATGAGATACTCACCAAAAAGAAATATAATTGAAATGTTTCATGTGGCCCCAAGTTCATGCACAAATGGCTTGTTATGGATTTATTTGGGAAAGGTCCAAAAAAATATGCATCGAAAGCTCTAATGGGGAACCAAAAAATACGCACAAGTTGAATGCAAGGTCATCAATGGTACTCCATGAGAAACTGACCAAAAAGAAATGTAATTGAAATGGTTCATGTGGCCCCAAGTTCATGCACAAATGAATTGTTATGGATTTATTTGGGAAAGGTCCAAAAAAATATGCATCGAAAGCTCTAATGGGGAACCAAAAAATAGGCACAAGTTGAATGCAAGGTCTTCAATGGTACTCCATGAGAAACTCACCAAAAAGAAATGTAATTGAAATGTTTCATGTAGACGGATGTTCATGCACAAATGGCCAGTTATGGATTTATTTGGGAGAGGTCCAAAAAAATATGCATCAAAAGCTCTAATGGGGAACCAAAAAATTGGCACAAGTTGAATGCAAGGTCTTCAATGGTACTCCATGAGATACTCACCAAAAAGAAATGTAATTGAAATGTTTCATGTGGCCCCAAGTTCATGCACAAATGGCTTGTTATGGATTTATTTGGGAGAGGTCCAAAAAAATATGCATCGAAAGCTCTAATGGGGAACCAAAAAATAGGCAAAAGTTGAATGCAAGGTCTTCAATGGTACTCCATGAGATACTCACCAAAAAGAAATATAATTGAAATGTTTCATGTGGCCCCAAGTTCATGCACAAATGGCTTGTTATGGATTTATTTGGAAAGGTCCAAAAAAATATGCATGGAAAGCTCTAATGGGGAACCAAAAAATACGCACAAGTTGAATGCAAGGTCATCAATGGTACTCCATGAGAAACTCACCAAAAAGAAATGTAATTGAAATGTTTCATGTGGCCCCAAGTTCATGCACAAATGGGTTGTTATGGATTTATTTGGGAGAGGTCCAAAAAAATATGCATCGAAAGCTCTAATGGGGAACCAAAAAATTGGCACAAGTTGAATGCAAGGTCTTCAATGGTACTCCATGAGAAACTCACCAAAAAGAAATGTAATTGAAATGTTTCATGTGGACGGATGTTCATGCACAAATGGCCAGTTATGGATTTATTTGGCAAAGGTCGAAAAAAATATGCATCAAAAGCTCTAATGGGGAACCAAAAAATAGGCACAAGTTGAATGCAAGGTTTTCAATGGTACTCCATGAGATACTCACCAAAAAGAAATGTAATTGAAATGTTTCATGTGGCCCCAAGTTCATGCACAAATGGCCAGTTATGGATTTATTTGGGAGAGGTCCAAAAAAATATGCATCAAAAGCTCTAATGGGGAACCAAAAAATTGGCACAAGTTGAATGCAAGGTCTTCAATGGTACTCCATGAGATACTCACCAAAAAGAAATGTAATTGAAATGGTTCATGTGGCCCCAAGTTCATGCACAAATGGCTTGTTATGGATTTATTTGGGAGAGGTCCAAAAAAATATGCATCGAAAGCTCTAATGGGGAACCAAAAAATAGGCACAAGTTGAATGCAAGGTCTTCAATGGTACTCCATGAGAAACTCACCAAAAAGAAATGTAATTGAAATGGTTCATGTGGCCCCAAGTTCATGCACAAATGGCTTGTTATGGATTTATTTGGGAGAGGTCCAAAAAAATATGCATCGAAAGCTCTAATGGGGAACCAAAAAATTGGCACAAGTTGAATGCAAGGTCATCAATGGTACTCCATGAGAAACTCACCAAAAAGAAATGTAATTGAAGTGTTTCATGTGGCCCCATGTTCATGCACAAATGGCCAGTTATGGATTTATTTGGCAAAGGTCCAAAAAAATATGCATCGAAAGCTCTAATGGGGAACCAAAAAATAGGCACAAGTTGAATGCAAGGTCTTCAATGGTACTCCATGAGAAACTCACCAAAAAGAAATGTAATTGAAATGTTTCATGTGGCCCCAAGTTCATGCACAAATGGCTTGTTATGGATTTATTTGGGAGAGGTCCAAAAAAATATGCATCGAAAGCTCTAATGGGGAACCAAAAAATACGCACAAGTTGAATGCAAGGTCATCAATGGTACTCCATGAGAAACTCACCAAAAAGAAATGTAATTGAAGTGTTTCATGTGGCCCCATGTTCATGCACAAATGGCCAGTTATGGATTTATTTGGCAAAGGTCGAAAAAAATATGCATCAAAAGCTCTAATGGGGAACCAAAAAATAGGCACAAGTTGAATGCAAGGTCTTCAATGGTACTCCATGAGAAACTCACCAAAAAGAAATGTAATTGAAGTGTTTCATGTGGCCCCATGTTCATGCACAAATGGCCAGTTATGGATTTATTTGGCAAAGGTCGAAAAAAATATGCATCAAAAGCTCTAATGGGGAACCAAAAAATAGGCAGAAGTTGAATGCAAGGTCTTCAATGGTACTCCATGAGATACTCACCAAAAAGAAATGTAATTGAAATGTTTCATGTGGCCCCAAGTTCATGCACAAATGGCTTGTTATGGATTTATTTGGGAGAGGTCCAAAAAAATATGCATCGAAAGCTCTAATGGGGAACCAAAAAATAGGCACAAGTTGAATGCAAGGTCATCAATGGTACTCCATGAGAAACTCACCAGAAAGAAATGTAATTGAAATGGTTCATGTGGCCCCAAGTTCATGCACAAATGGCTTGTTATGGATTTATTTGGGAGAGGTCCAAAGAAATATGCATCGAAAGCTCTAATGGGGAACCAAAAAATTGGCACAAGTTGAATGCAAGGTCATCAATGGTACTCCATGAGATACTCACCAAAAAGAAATATAATTGAAATGTTTCATGTGGCCCCAAGTTCATGCACAAATGGCTTGTTATGGATTTATTTGGGAAAGGTCCAAAAAAATATGCATCGAAAGCTCTAATGGGGAACCAAAAAATACGCACAAGTTGAATGCAAGGTCATCAATGGTACTCCATGAGAAACTGACCAAAAAGAAATGTAATTGAAATGGTTCATGTGGCCCCAAGTTCATGCACAAATGAATTGTTATGGATTTATTTGGGAAAGGTCCAAAAAAATATGCATCGAAAGCTCTAATGGGGAACCAAAAAATAGGCACAAGTTGAATGCAAGGTCTTCAATGGTACTCCATGAGAAACTCACCAAAAAGAAATGTAATTGAAATGTTTCATGTAGACGGATGTTCATGCACAAATGGCCAGTTATGGATTTATTTGGGAGAGGTCCAAAAAAATATGCATCAAAAGCTCTAATGGGGAACCAAAAAATTGGCACAAGTTGAATGCAAGGTCTTCAATGGTACTCCATGAGATACTCACCAAAAAGAAATGTAATTGAAATGTTTCATGTGGCCCCAAGTTCATGCACAAATGGCTTGTTATGGATTTATTTGGGAGAGGTCCAAAAAAATATGCATCGAAAGCTCTAATGGGGAACCAAAAAATAGGCAAAAGTTGAATGCAAGGTCTTCAATGGTACTCCATGAGATACTCACCAAAAAGAAATATAATTGAAATGTTTCATGTGGCCCCAAGTTCATGCACAAATGGCTTGTTATGGATTTATTTGGAAAGGTCCAAAAAAATATGCATCGAAAGCTCTAATGGGGAACCAAAAAATACGCACAAGTTGAATGCAAGGTCATCAATGGTACTCCATGAGAAACTCACCAAAAAGAAATGTAATTGAAATGTTTCATGTGGCCCCAAGTTCATGCACAAATGGGTTGTTATGGATTTATTTGGGAGAGGTCCAAAAAAATATGCATCGAAAGCTCTAATGGGGAACCAAAAAATTGGCACAAGTTGAATGCAAGGTCTTCAATGGTACTCCATGAGAAACTCACCAAAAAGAAATGTAATTGAAATGTTTCATGTGGACGGATGTTCATGCACAAATGGCCAGTTATGGATTTATTTGGCAAAGGTCGAAAAAAATATGCATCAAAAGCTCTAATGGGGAACCAAAAAATAGGCACAAGTTGAATGCAAGGTTTTCAATGGTACTCCATGAGATACTCACCAAAAAGAAATGTAATTGAAATGTTTCATGTGGCCCCAAGTTCATGCACAAATGGCTTGTTATGGATTTATTTGGGAGAGGTCCAAAAAAATATGCATCGAAAGCTCTAATGGGGAACCAAAAAATAGGCACAAGTTGAATGCAAGGTCATCAATGGTACTCCATGAGAAACTCACCAGAAAGAAATGTAATTGAAATGGTTCATGTGGCCCCAAGTTCATGCACAAATGGCTTGTTATGGATTTATTTGGGAGAGGTCCAAAAAAATATGCATCGAAAGCTCTAATGGGGAACCAAAAAATAGGCACAAGTTGAATGCAAGGTCTTCAATGGTACTCCATGAGATACTCACCAAAAAGAAATGTAATTGAAATGTTTCATGTGGCCCCAAGTTCATGCACAAATGGCTTGTTATGGATTTATTTGGGAGAGGTCCAAAAAAATATGCATCGAAAGCTCTAATGGGGAACCAAAAAATAGGCACAAGTTGAATGCAAGGTCTTCAATGGTACTCCATGAGAAACTCACCAAAAAGAAATATAATTGAAATGTTTCATGTGGCCCCAAGTTCATGCACAAATGGCTTGTTATGGATTTATTTGGGAAAGGTCCAAAAAAATATGCATCGAAAGCTCTAATGGGGAACCAAAAAATAGGCACAAGTTGAATGCAAGGTCTTCAATGGTACTCCATGAGAAACTCACCAAAAAGAAATGTAATTGAAATGTTTCATGTGGCCCCAAGTTCATGCACAAATGGCTTGTTATGGATTTATTTGGGAGAGGTCCAAAAAAATATGCATCGAAAGCTCTAATGGGGAACCAAAAAATACGCACAAGTTGAATGCAAGGTCATCAATGGTACTCCATGAGAAACTCACCAAAAAGAAATGTAATTGAAGTGTTTCATGTGGCCCCATGTTCATGCACAAATGGCCAGTTATGGATTTATTTGGCAAAGGTCGAAAAAAATATGCATCAAAAGCTCTAATGGGGAACCAAAAAATAGGCACAAGTTGAATGCAAGGTCTTCAATGGTACTCCATGAGAAACTCACCAAAAAGAAATGTAATTGAAGTGTTTCATGTGGCCCCATGTTCATGCACAAATGGCCAGTTATGGATTTATTTGGCAAAGGTCGAAAAAAATATGCATCAAAAGCTCTAATGGGGAACCAAAAAATAGGCAGAAGTTGAATGCAAGGTCTTCAATGGTACTCCATGAGATACTCACCAAAAAGAAATGTAATTGAAATGTTTCATGTGGCCCCAAGTTCATGCACAAATGGCTTGTTATGGATTTATTTGGGAGAGGTCCAAAAAAATATGCATCGAAAGCTCTAATGGGGAACCAAAAAATAGGCACAAGTTGAATGCAAGGTCATCAATGGTACTCCATGAGAAACTCACCAGAAAGAAATGTAATTGAAATGGTTCATGTGGCCCCAAGTTCATGCACAAATGGCTTGTTATGGATTTATTTGGGAGAGGTCCAAAGAAATATGCATCGAAAGCTCTAATGGGGAACCAAAAAATTGGCACAAGTTGAATGCAAGGTCATCAATGGTACTCCATGAGAAACTCACCAAAAAGAAATGTAATTGAAGTGTTTCATGTGGCCCCATGTTCATGCACAAATGGCCAGTTATGGATTTATTTGGCAAAGGTCGAAAAAAATATGCATCAAAAGCTCTAATGGGGAACCAAAAAATAGGCACAAGTTGAATGCAAGGTCTTCAATGGTACTCCATGAGATACTCACCAAAAAGAAATGTAATTGAAATGTTTCATGTGGCCCCAAGTTCATGCACAAATGGCTTGTTATGGATTTATTTGGGAGAGGTCCAAAAAAATATGCATCGAAAGCTCTAATGGGGAACCAAAAAATAGGCACAAGTTGAATGCAAGGTCTTCAATGGTACTCCATGAGATACTCACCAAAAAGAAATGTAATTGAAATGTTTCATGTGGCCCCAAGTTCATGCACAAATGGCTTGTTATGGATTTATTTGGGAGAGGTCCAAAAAAATATGCATCGAAAGCTCTAATGGGGAACCAAAAAATAGGCACAAGTTGAATGCAAGGTCTTCAATGGTACTCCATGAGAAACTCACCAAAAAGAAATATAATTGAAATGTTTCATGTGGCCCCAAGTTCATGCACAAATGGCTTGTTATGGATTTATTTGGGAAAGGTCCAAAAAAATATGCATCGAAAGCTCTAATGGGGAACCAAAAAATAGGCACAAGTTGAATGCAAGGTCTTCAATGGTACTCCATGAGAAACTCACCAAAAAGAAATGTAATTGAAATGTTTCATGTGGCCCCAAGTTCATGCACAAATGGCTTGTTATGGATTTATTTGGGAGAGGTCCAAAAAAATATGCATCGAAAGCTCTAATGGGGAACCAAAAAATAGGCACAAGTTGAATGCAAGGTCTTCAATGGTACTCCATGAGAAACTCACCAAAAAGAAATATAATTGAAATGTTTCATGTGGCCCCAAGTTCATGCACAAATGGCTTGTTATGGATTTATTTGGGAAAGGTCCAAAAAAATATGCATCGAAAGCTCTAATGGGGAACCAAAAAATACGCACAAGTTGAATGCAAGGTCATCAATGGTACTCCATGAGAAACTCACCAAAAAGAAATGTAATTGAAATGGTTCATTTGGCCCCAAGTTCATGCACAAATGGCTTGTTATGGATTTATTTGGGAGAGGTCCAAAAAAATATGCATCGAAAGCTCTAATGGGGAACCAAAAAATACGCACAAGTTGAATGCAAGGTCTTCAATGGTACTCCATGAGAAACTCACCAAAAAGAAATATAATTGAAATGTTTCATGTGGCCCCAAGTTCATGCACAAATGGCTTGTTATGGATTTATTTGGGAAAGGTCCAAAAAAATATGCATCGAAAGCTCTAATGGGGAACCAAAAAATACGCACAAGTTGAATGCAAGGTCATCAATGGTACTCCATGAGAAACTCACCAAAAAGAAATGTAATTGAAATGGTTCATTTGGCCCCAAGTTCATGCACAAATGGCTTGTTATGGATTTATTTGGGAGAGGTCCAAAAAAATATGCATCGAAAGCTCTAATGGGGAACCAAAAAATAGGCACAAGTTGAATGCAAGGTCTTCAATGGTACTCCATGAGAAACTCACCAAAAAGAAATATAATTGAAATGTTTCATGTGGCCCCAAGTTCATGCACAAATGGCTTGTTATGGATTTATTTGGGAAAGGTCCAAAAAAATATGCATCGAAAGCTCTAATGGGGAACCAAAAAATAGGCACAAGTTGAATGCAAGGTCTTCAATGGTACTCCATGAGAAACTCACCAAAAAGAAATGTAATTGAAATGTTTCATGTGGCCCCAAGTTCATGCACAAATGGCTTGTTATGGATTTATTTGGGAGAGGTCCAAAAAAATATGCATCGAAAGCTCTAATGGGGAACCAAAAAATAGGCACAAGTTGAATGCAAGGTCTTCAATGGTACTCCATGAGAAACTCACCAAAAAGAAATATAATTGAAATGTTTCATGTGGCCCCAAGTTCATGCACAAATGGCTTGTTATGGATTTATTTGGGAAAGGTCCAAAAAAATATGCATCGAAAGCTCTAATGGGGAACCAAAAAATACGCACAAGTTGAATGCAAGGTCATCAATGGTACTCCATGAGAAACTCACCAAAAAGAAATGTAATTGAAATGGTTCATTTGGCCCCAAGTTCATGCACAAATGGCTTGTTATGGATTTATTTGGGAGAGGTCCAAAAAAATATGCATCGAAAGCTCTAATGGGGAACCAAAAAATACGCACAAGTTGAATGCAAGGTCATCAATGGTACTCCATGAGAAACTCACCAAAAAGAAATGTAATTGAAGTGTTTCATGTGGCCCCATGTTCATGCACAAATGGCCAGTTATGGATTTATTTGGCAAAGGTCGAAAAAAATATGCATCAAAAGCTCTAATGGGGAACCAAAAAATAGGCACAAGTTGAATGCAAGGTCTTCAATGGTACTCCATGAGAAACTCACCAAAAAGAAATGTAATTGAAGTGTTTCATGTGGCCCTATATTCATGCACAAATGGCCAGTTATGGATTTATTTGGCAAAGGTCGAAAAAAATATGCATCAAAAGCTCTAATGGGGAACCAAAAAATAGGCAGAAGTTGAATGCAAGGTCTTCAATGGTACTCCATGAGATACTCACCAAAAAGAAATGTAATTGAAATGTTTCATGTGGCCCCAAGTTCATGCACAAATGGCTTGTTATGGATTTATTTGGGAGAGGTCCAAAAAAATATGCATGGAAAGCTCTAATGGGGAACCAAAAAATAGGCACAAGTTGAATGCAAGGTCATCAATGGTACTCCATGAGAAACTCACCAGAAAGAAATGTAATTGAAATGGTTCATGTGGCCCCAAGTTCATGCACAAATGGCTTGTTATGGATTTATTTGGGAGAGGTCCAAAGAAATATGCATCGAAAGCTCTAATGGGGAACCAAAAAATTGGCACAAGTTGAATGCAAGGTCATCAATGGTACTCCATGAGAAACTCACCAAAAAGAAATGTAATTGAAGTGTTTCATGTGGCCCCATGTTCATGCACAAATGGCCAGTTATGGATTTATTTGGCAAAGGTCGAAAAAAATATGCATCAAAAGCTCTAATGGGAAACCAAAAAATAGGCACAAGTTGAATGCAAGGTCTTCAATGGTACTCCATGAGATACTCACCAAAAAGAAATGTAATTGAAATGTTTCATGTGGCCCCAAGTTCATGCACAAATGGCTTGTTATGGATTTATTTGGGAGAGGTCCAAAAAAATATGCATCGAAAGCTCTAATGGGGAACCAAAAAATAGGCACAAGTTGAATGCAAGGTCTTCAATGGTACTCCATGAGAAACTCACCAAAAAGAAATATAATTGAAATGTTTCATGTGGCCCCAAGTTCATGCACAAATGGCTTGTTATGGATTTATTTGGGAAAGGTCCAAAAAAATATGCATCGAAAGCTCTAATGGGGAACCAAAAAATACGCACAAGTTGAATGCAAGGTCATCAATGGTACTCCATGAGAAACTGACCAAAAAGAAATGTAATTGAAATGGTTCATGTGGCCCCAAGTTCATGCACAAATGAATTGTTATGGATTTATTTGGGAAAGGTCCAAAAAAATATGCATCGAAAGCTCTAATGGGGAACCAAAAAATAGGCACAAGTTGAATGCAAGGTCTTCAATGGTACTCCATGAGAAACTCACCAAAAAGAAATGTAATTGAAATGTTTCATGTGGACGGATGTTCATGCACAAATGGCCAGTTATGGATTTATTTGGGAGAGGTCCAAAAAAATATGCATCAAAAGCTCTAATGGGGAACCAAAAAATTGGCACAAGTTGAATGCAAGGTCTTCAATGGTACTCCATGAGAAACTCACCAAAAAGAAATGTAATTGAAATGTTTCATGTGGACGGATGTTCATGCACAAATGGCCAGTTATGGATTTATTTGGCAAAGGTCGAAAAAAATATGCATCAAAAGCTCTAATGGGGAACCAAAAAATTGGCACAAGTTGAATGCAAGGTCTTCAATGGTACTCCATGAGATACTCACCAAAAAGAAATGTAATTGAAATGTTTCATGTGGCCCCAAGTTCATGCACAAATGGCTTGTTATGGATTTATTTGGGAGAGGTCCAAAAAAATATGCATCGAAAGCTCTAATGCGGAACCAAAAAATAGGCAAAAGTTGAATGCAAGGTCTTCAATGGTACTCCATGAGATACTCACCAAAAAGAAATATAATTGAAATGTTTCATGTGGCCCCAAGTTCATGCACAAATGGCTTGTTATGGATTTATTTGGAAAGGTCCAAAAAAATATGCATCGAAAGCTCTAATGGGGAACCAAAAAATACGCACAAGTTGAATGCAAGGTCATCAATGGTACTCCATGAGATACTCACCAAAAAGAAATGTAATTGAAATGTTTCATGTGGACGGATGTTCATGCACAAATGGCCAGTTATGGATTTATTTGGGAGAGGTCCAAAAAAATATGCATCAAAAGCTCTAATGGGGAACCAAAAAATTGGCACAAGTTGAATGCAAGGTCTTCAATGGTACTCCATGAGAAACTCACCAAAAAGAAATGTAATTGAAATGTTTCATGTGGACGGATGTTCATGCACAAATGGCCAGTTATGGATTTATTTGGCAAAGGTCGAAAAAAATATGCATCAAAAGCTCTAATGGGGAACCAAAAAATTGGCACAAGTTGAATGCAAGGTCTTCAATGGTACTCCATGAGATACTCACCAAAAAGAAATGTAATTGAAATGTTTCATGTGGCCCCAAGTTCATGCACAAATGGCTTGTTATGGATTTATTTGGGAGAGGTCCAAAAAAATATGCATCGAAAGCTCTAATGGGGAACCAAAAAATAGGCAAAAGTTGAATGCAAGGTCTTCAATGGTACTCCATGAGATACTCACCAAAAAGAAATATAATTGAAATGTTTCATGTGGCCCCAAGTTCATGCACAAATGGCTTGTTATGGATTTATTTGGAAAGGTCCAAAAAAATATGCATCGAAAGCTCTAATGGGGAACCAAAAAATACGCACAAGTTGAATGCAAGGTCATCAATGGTACTCCATGAGAAACTCACCAAAAAGAAATGTAATTGAAATGTTTCATGTGGCCCCAAGTTCATGCACAAATGGGTTGTTATGGATTTATTTGGGAGAGGTCCAAAAAAATATGCATCGAAAGCTCTAATGGGGAACCAAAAAATTGGCACAAGTTGAATGCAAGGTCTTCAATGGTACTCCATGAGAAACTCACCAAAAAGAAATGTAATTGAAATGTTTCATGTGGACGGATGTTCATGCACAAATGGCCAGTTATGGATTTATTTGGCAAAGGTCGAAAAAAATATGCATCAAAAGCTCTAATGGGGAACCAAAAAATAGGCACAAGTTGAATGCAAGGTTTTCAATGGTACTCCATGAGATACTCACCAAAAAGAAATGTAATTGAAATGTTTCATGTGGCCCCAAGTTCATGCACAAATGGCTTGTTATGGATTTATTTGGGAGTGGTCCAAAAAAATATGCATCGAAAGCTCTAATGGGGAACCAAAAAATTGGCACAAGTTGAATGCAAGGTCTTCAATGGTACTCCATGAGAAACTCACCAAAAAGAAATGTAATTGAAATGTTTCATGTGGCCCCAAGTTCATGCACAAATGGCTTGTTATGGATTTATTTGGCAAAGGTCCAAAAAAATATGCATCAAAAGCTCTAATGGTAAACCAAAAAATAGGCACAAGTTGAATGCAAGGTCTTCAATGGTACTCCATGAGAAACTCACCAAAAAGAAATGTAATTGAAATGGTTCATTTGGCCCCAAGTTCATGCACAAATGGCTTGTTATGGATTTATTTGGGAGAGGTCCAAAAAAATATGCATCGAAAGCTCTAATGGGGAACCAAAAAATAGGCACAAGTTGAATGCAAGGTCTTCAATGGTACTCCATGAGATACTCACCAAAAAGAAATATAATTGTAATGTTTCATGTGGCCCCAAGTTCATGCACAAATGGCTTGTTATGGATTTATTTGGAAAGGTCCAAAAAAATATGCATCGAAAGCTCTAATGGGGAACCAAAAAATACGCACAAGTTGAATGCAAGGTCATCAATGGTACTCCATGAGAAACTCACCAAAAAGAAATGTAATTGAAATGTTTCATGTGGCCCCAAGTTCATGCACAAATGGCTTGTTATGGATTTATTTGGGAGAGGTCCAAAAAAATATGCATGGAAAGCTCTAATGGGGAACCAAAAAATTGGCACAAGTTGAATGCAAGGTCTTCAATGGTACTCCATGAGAAACTCACCAAAAAGAAATGTAATTGAAATGTTTCATGTGGCCCCAAGTTCATGCACAAATGGCTTGTTATGGATTTATTTGGGAAAGGTCCAAAAAAATATGCATCGAAAGCTCTAATGGGGAACCAAATAATTGGCACAAGTTGAATGCAAGGTCTTCAATGGTACTCCATGACAAACTCACCAAAAAGAAATGTAATTGAAATGTTTCATGTGGCCCCATGTTCATGCACAAATGGCCAGTTATGGATTTATTTGGCAAAGGTCGAAAAAAATATGCATCAAAAGCTCTAATGGGGAACCAAAAAATAGGCACAAGTTGAATGCAAGGTCTTCAATGGTACTCCATGAGATACTCACCAAAAAGAAATGTAATTGAAATGTTTCATGTGGCCCCAAGTTCATGCACAAATGGCTTGTTATGGATTTATTTGGGAAAGGTCCAAAAAAATATGCATGGAAAGCTCTAATGGGGAACCAAAAAATACGCACAAGTTGAATGCAAGGTCATCAATGGTACTCCATGAGAAACTCACCAAAAAGAAATGTAATTGAAATGTTTCATGTGGCCCCAAGTTCATGCACAAATGGCTTGTTATGGATTTATTTGGGAGAGGTCCAAAAAAATATGCATCGAAAGCTCTAATGGGGAACCAAAAAATTGGCACAAGTTGAATGCAAGGTCTTCAATGGTACTCCATGAGAAACTCACCAAAAAGAAATGTAATTGAAATGGTTCATTTGGCCCCAAGTTCATGCACAAATGGCTTGTTATGGATTTATTTGGGAGAGGTCCAAAAAAATATGCATCGAAAGCTCTAATGGGGAACCAAAAAATAGGCACAAGTTGAATGCAAGGTCTTCAATGGTACTCCATGAGAAACTCACCAAAAAGAAATATAATTGAAATGTTTCATGTGGCCCCAAGTTCATGCACAAATGGCTTGTTATGGATTTATTTGGGAAAGGTCCAAAAAAATATGCATGGAAAGCTCTAATGGGGAACCAAAAAATACGCACAAGTTGAATGCAAGGTCATCAATGGTACTCCATGAGAAACTCACCAAAAAGAAATGTAATTGAAATGGTTCATTTGGCCCCAAGTTCATGCACAAATGGCTTGTTATGGATTTATTTGGGAGAGGTCCAAAAAAATATGCATCGAAAGCTCTAATGGGGAACCAAAAAATAGGCACAAGTTGAATGCAAGGTCTTCAATGGTACTCCATGAGAAACTCACCAAAAAGAAATATAATTGAAATGTTTCATGTGGCCCCAAGTTCATGCACAAATGGCTTGTTATGGATTTATTTGGGAAAGGTCCAAAAAAATATGCATGGAAAGCTCTAATGGGGAACCAAAAAATACGCACAAGTTGAATGCAAGGTCATCAATGGTACTCCATGAGAAACTCACCAAAAAGAAATGTAATTGAAATGTTTCATGTGGCCCCAAGTTCATGCACAAATGGCTTGTTATGGATTTATTTGGGAGAGGTCCAAAAAAATATGCATCGAAAGCTCTAATGGGGAACCAAAAAATTGGCACAAGTTGAATGCAAGGTCTTCAATGGTACTCCATGAGAAACTCACCAAAAAGAAATGTAATTGAAATGTTTCATGTGGCCCCAAGTTCATGCACAAATGGCTTGTTATGGATTTATTTGGGAGAGGTCCAAAAAAATATGCATCGAAAGCTCTAATGGGGAACCAAAAAATTGGCACAAGTTGAATGCAAGGTCTTCAATGGTACTCCATGAGAAACTCACCAAAAAGAAATGTAATTGAAATGTTTCATGTGGCCCCATGTTCATGCACAAAATGGCCTGTTATGGATTTATTTGGGAAAGGTCCAAAAAAATATGCATCAAAAGCTCTAATGGGGAACCAAAAAATACGCACAAGTTGAATGCAAGGTCATCAATGGTACTCCATGAGAAACTCACCAAAAAGAAATGTAATTGAAATGTTTCATGTGGCCCCAAGTTCATGCACAAATGGCTTGTTATGGATTTATTTGCGAAAGGTCCAAAAAAATATGCATGGAAAGCTCTAATGGGGAACCAAAAAATACACACAAGTTGAATGCAAGGTCATCAATGGTACTCCATGAGAAACTCACCAAAAAGAAATGTAATTGAAATGTTTCATGTGGCCCCAAGTTCATGCACAAATGGCTTGTTATGGATTTATTTGGGAGAGGTCCAAAAAAATATGCATCGAAAGCTCTAATGGGGAACCAAAAAATTGGCACAAGTTGAATGCAAGGTCTTCAATGGTACTCCATGAGAAACTCACCAAAAAGAAATGTAATTGAAATGTTTCATGTGGCCCCAAGTTCATGCACAAATGGCTTGTTATGGATTTATTTGGGAGAGGTCCAAAAAAATATGCATCGAAAGCTCTAATGGGGAACCAAAAAATTGGCACAAGTTGAATGCAAGGTCTTCAATGGTACTCCATGAGAAACTCACCAAAAAGAAATGTAATTGAAATGTTTCATGTGGCCCCATGTTCATGCACAAAATGGCCTGTTATGGATTTATTTGGGAAAGGTCCAAAAAAATATGCATCAAAAGCTCTAATGGGGAACCAAAAAATAGGCACAAGTTGAATGCAAGGTCATCAATGGTACTCCATGAGAAACTCACCAAAAAGAAATGTAATTGAAATGTTTCATGTGGCCCCAAGTTCATGCACAAATGGCTTGTTATGGATTTATTTGGGAGAGGTCCAAGAAAATATGCATCGAAAGCTCTAATGGGGAACCAAAAAATAGGCAAAAGTTGAATGCAAGGTCTTCAATGGTACTCCATGAGAAACTCACCAAAAAGAAATATAATTGAAATGTTTCATGTGGCCCCAAGTTCATGCACAAATGGCTTGTTATGGATTTATTTGGGAAAGGTCCAAAAAAATATGCATCGAAAGCTCTAATGGGGAACCAAAAAATACGCACAAGTTGAATGCAAGGTCATCAATGGTACTCCATGAGAAACTCACCAAAAAGAAATGTAATTGAAATGTTTCATGTGGCCCCAAGTTCATGCACAAATGGCTTGTTATGGATTTATTTGGGAGAGGTCCAAGAAAATATGCATCGAAAGCTCTAATGGGGAACCAAAAAATTGGCACAAGTTGAATGCAAGGTCTTCAATGGTACTCCATGAGAAACTCACCAAAAAGAAATGTAATTGAAATGTTTCATGTGGACGGATTTTCATGCACAAATGGCCAGTTATGGATTTATTTGGCAAAGGTCGAAAAAAATATGCATCAAAACCTCTAATGGATAACCAAAAAATTGGCACAAGTTGAATGCAAGGTCTTCAATGGTACTCCATGACAAACTCACCAAAAAGAAATGTAATTGAAATGTTTCATGTGGCCCCATGTTCATGCACAAATGGCTTGTTATGGATTTATTTGGGAAAGGTCCAAAAAAATATGCATCGAAAGCTCTAATGGGGAACCAAAAAATTGGCACAAGTTGAATGCAAGGTCTTCAATGGTACTCCATGAGAAACTCACCAAAAAGAAATGTAATTGAAATGTTTCATGTGGCCCCAAGTTCATGCACAAATGGCTTGTTATGGATTTATTTGGAAAGGTCCAAAAAAATATGCATCGAAAGCTCTAATGGGGAACCAAAAAATTGGCACAAGTTGAATGCAAGGTCTTCAATGGTACTCCATGAGATACTCACCAAAAAGAAATGTAATTGAAATGTTTCATGTGGCCCCAAGTTCATGCACAAATGGCTTGTTATGGATTTATTTGGGAGAGGTCCAAAAAAATATGCATCGAAAGCTCTAATGGGGAACCAAAAAATAGGCAAAAGTTGAATGCAAGGTCTTCAATGGTACTCCATGAGATACTCACCAAAAAGAAATATAATTGAAATGTTTCATGTGGCCCCAAGTTCATGCACAAATGGCTTGTTATGGATTTATTTGGAAAGGTCCAAAAAAATATGCATCGAAAGCTCTAATGGGGAACCAAAAAATACGCACAAGTTGAATGCAAGGTCATCAATGGTACTCCATGAGAAACTCACCAAAAAGAAATGTAATTGAAATGTTTCATGTGGCCCCAAGTTCATGCACAAATGGGTTGTTATGGATTTATTTGGGAGAGGTCCAAAAAAATATGCATCGAAAGCTCTAATGGGGAACCAAAAAATTGGCACAAGTTGAATGCAAGGTCTTCAATGGTACTCCATGAGAAACTCACCAAAAAGAAATGTAATTGAAATGTTTCATGTGGACGGATGTTCATGCACAAATGGCTTGTTATGGATTTATTTGGCAAAGGTCGAAAAAAATATGCATCAAAAGCTCTAATGGGGAACCAAAAAATAGGCACAAGTTGAATGCAAGGTTTTCAATGGTACTCCATGAGATACTCACCAAAAAGAAATGTAATTGAAATGTTTCATGTGGCCCCAAGTTCATGCACAAATGGCTTGTTATGGATTTATTTGGGAGTGGTCCAAAAAAATATGCATCGAAAGCTCTAATGGGGAACCAAAAAATTGGCACAAGTTGAATGCAAGGTCTTCAATGGTACTCCATGAGAAACTCACCAAAAAGAAATGTAATTGAAATGTTTCATGTGGCCCCAAGTTCATGCACAAATGGCTTGTTATGGATTTATTTGGGAGAGGTCCAAAAAAATATGCATCGAAAGCTCTAATGGGGAACCAAAAAATAGGCACAAGTTGAATGCAAGGTCTTCAATGGTACTCCATGAGAAACTCACCAAAAAGAAATGTAATTGAAATGTTTCATGTGGCCCCAAGTTCATGCACAAATGGCTTGTTATGGATTTATTTGGGAGAGGTCCAAAAAAATATGCATCGAAAGCTCTAATGGGGAACCAAAAAATAGGCACAAGTTGAATGCAAGGTCTTCAATGGTACTCCATGAGAAACTCACCAAAAAGAAATATAATTGAAATGTTTCATGTGGCCCCAAGTTCATGCACAAATGGCTTGTTATGGATTTATTTGGGAAAGGTCCAAAAAAATATGCATCGAAAGCTCTAATGGGGAACCAAAAAATACGCACAAGTTGAATGCAAGGTCATCAATGGTACTCCATGAGAAACTCACCAAAAAGAAATGTAATTGAAATGGTTCATTTGGCCCCAAGTTCATGCACAAATGGCTTGTTATGGATTTATTTGGGAGAGGTCCAAAAAAATATGCATCGAAAGCTCTAATGGGGAACCAAAAAATAGGCACAAGTTGAATGCAAGGTCTTCAATGGTACTCCATGAGATACTCACCAAAAAGAAATATAATTGTAATGTTTCATGTGGCCCCAAGTTCATGCACAAATGGCTTGTTATGGATTTATTTGGAAAGGTCCAAAAAAATATGCATCGAAAGCTCTAATGGGGAACCAAAAAATACGCACAAGTTGAATGCAAGGTCATCAATGGTACTCCATGAGAAACTCACCAAAAAGAAATGTAATTGAAATGTTTCATGTGGCCCCAAGTTCATGCACAAATGGCTTGTTATGGATTTATTTGGGAGAGGTCCAAAAAAATATGCATGGAAAGCTCTAATGGGGAACCAAAAAATTGGCACAAGTTGAATGCAAGGTCTTCAATGGTACTCCATGAGAAACTCACCAAAAAGAAATGTAATTGAAATGTTTCATGTGGCCCCAAGTTCATGCACAAATGGCTTGTTATGGATTTATTTGGGAAAGGTCCAAAAAAATATGCATCGAAAGCTCTAATGGGGAACCAAAAAATTGGCACAAGTTGAATGCAAGGTCTTCAATGGTACTCCATGACAAACTCACCAAAAAGAAATGTAATTGAAATGTTTCATGTGGCCCCATGTTCATGCACAAATGGCCAGTTATGGATTTATTTGGCAAAGGTCGAAAAAAATATGCATCAAAAGCTCTAATGGGGAACCAAAAAATAGGCACAAGTTGAATGCAAGGTCTTCAATGGTACTCCATGAGATACTCACCAAAAAGAAATGTAATTGAAATGTTTCATGTGGCCCCAAGTTCATGCACAAATGGCTTGTTATGGATTTATTTGGGAGAGGTCCAAAAAAATATGCATCGAAAGCTCTAATGGGGAACCAAAAAATAGGCACAAGTTGAATGCAAGGTCTTCAATGGTACTCCATGAGAAACTCACCAAAAAGAAATATAATTGAAATGTTTCATGTGGCCCCAAGTTCATGCACAAATGGCTTGTTATGGATTTATTTGGGAAAGGTCCAAAAAAATATGCATGGAAAGCTCTAATGGGGAACCAAAAAATACGCACAAGTTGAATGCAAGGTCATCAATGGTACTCCATGAGAAACTCACCAAAAAGAAATGTAATTGAAATGTTTCATGTGGCCCCAAGTTCATGCACAAATGGCTTGTTATGGATTTATTTGGGAGAGGTCCAAAAAAATATGCATCGAAAGCTCTAATGGGGAACCAAAAAATTGGCACAAGTTGAATGCAAGGTCTTCAATGGTACTCCATGAGAAACTCACCAAAAAGAAATGTAATTGAAATGTTTCATGTGGCCCCAAGTTCATGCACAAATGGCTTGTTATGGATTTATTTGGGAGAGGTCCAAAAAAATATGCATCGAAAGCTCTAATGGGGAACCAAAAAATTGGCACAAGTTGAATGCAAGGTCTTCAATGGTACTCCATGAGAAACTCACCAAAAAGAAATGTAATTGAAATGTTTCATGTGGCCCCATGTTCATGCACAAAATGGCCTGTTATGGATTTATTTGGGAAAGGTCCAAAAAAATATGCATCAAAAGCTCTAATGGGGAACCAAAAAATACGCACAAGTTGAATGCAAGGTCATCAATGGTACTCCATGAGAAACTCACCAAAAAGAAATGTAATTGAAATGTTTCATGTGGCCCCAAGTTCATGCACAAATGGCTTGTTATGGATTTATTTGCGAAAGGTCCAAAAAAATATGCATGGAAAGCTCTAATGGGGAACCAAAAAATACACACAAGTTGAATGCAAGGTCATCAATGGTACTCCATGAGAAACTCACCAAAAAGAAATGTAATTGAAATGTTTCATGTGGCCCCAAGTTCATGCACAAATGGCTTGTTATGGATTTATTTGGGAGAGGTCCAAGAAAATATGCATCGAAAGCTCTAATGGGGAACCAAAAAATTGGCACAAGTTGAATGCAAGGTCTTCAATGGTACTCCATGAGAAACTCACCAAAAAGAAATGTAATTGAAATGTTTCATGTGGCCCCAAGTTCATGCACAAATGGCTTGTTATGGATTTATTTGGGAGAGGTCCAAAAAAATATGCATCGAAAGCTCTAATGGGGAACCAAAAAATTGGCACAAGTTGAATGCAAGGTCATCAATGGTACTCCATGAGAAACTCACCAAAAAGAAATGTAATTGAAATGTTTCATGTGGCCCCAAGTTCATGCACAAATGGCTTGTTATGGATTTATTTGGGAGAGGTCCAAGAAAATATGCATCGAAAGCTCTAATGGGGAACCAAAAAATAGGCAAAAGTTGAATGCAAGGTCTTCAATGGTACTCCATGAGAAACTCACCAAAAAGAAATATAATTGAAATGTTTCATGTGGCCCCAAGTTCATGCACAAATGGCTTGTTATGGATTTATTTGGGAAAGGTCCAAAAAAATATGCATCGAAAGCTCTAATGGGGAACCAAAAAATACGCACAAGTTGAATGCAAGGTCATCAATGGTACTCCATGAGAAACTCACCAAAAAGAAATGTAATTGAAATGTTTCATGTGGCCCCAAGTTCATGCACAAATGGCTTGTTATGGATTTATTTGGGAGAGGTCCAAGAAAATATGCATCGAAAGCTCTAATGGGGAACCAAAAAATTGGCACAAGTTGAATGCAAGGTCTTCAATGGTACTCCATGAGAAACTCACCAAAAAGAAATGTAATTGAAATGTTTCATGTGGACGGATTTTCATGCACAAATGGCCAGTTATGGATTTATTTGGCAAAGGTCGAAAAAAATATGCATCAAAACCTCTAATGGATAACCAAAAAATTGGCACAAGTTGAATGCAAGGTCTTCAATGGTACTCCATGACAAACTCACCAAAAAGAAATGTAATTGAAATGTTTCATGTGGCCCCATGTTCATGCACAAATGGCTTGTTATGGATTTATTTGGGAAAGGTCCAAAAAAATATGCATGGAAAGCTCTAATGGGGAACCAAAAAATTGGCACAAGTTGAATGCAAGGTCTTCAATGGTACTCCATGAGAAACTCACCAAAAAGAAATGTAATTGAAATGTTTCATGTGGCCCCAAGTTCATGCACAAATGGCTTGTTATGGATTTATTTGGAAAAGGTCCAAAAAAATATGCATCGAAAGCTCTAATGGGGAACCAAAAAATTGGCACAAGTTGAATGCAAGGTCTTCAATGGTACTCCATGAGAAACTCACCAAAAAGAAATGTAATTGAAATGTTTCATGTGGCCCCAAGTTCAAGCACAAATGGCTTGTTATGGATTTATTTGGGAAAGGTCCAAAAAAATATGCATCGAAAGCTCTAATGGGGAATCGAAAAATAGGCACAACTTGAATGCAAGGTCTTCAATGGTACTCCATGAGATACTCACCAAAAAGAAATGTAATTGAAATGTTTCATGTGGCCCCAAGTTCATGCACAAATGGCTTGTTATGGATTTATTTGGGAAAGGTCAAAAAAAATATGCATCGAAAGCTCTAATGGGGAACCAAAAAATAGGCACAAGTTGAATGCAAGGTCTTCAATGGTACTCCATGACAAACTCACCAAAAAGAAATGTAATTGAAATGTTTCATGTGGCCCCAGGTTCATGCACAAATGGCTTGTTATGGATTTATTTGGGAAAGGTCCAAAAAAATATGCATCGAAAGCTCTAATGGGGAATCAAAAAATACGCAGAAGTTGAATGCAAGGTCTTCAATGGTACTCCATGAGATACTCACCAAAAAGAAATGTAATTGAAATGTTTCATGTGGCCCCATGTTCATGCACAAATGGCTTGTTATGGATTTATTTGGAAAAGGTCCAAAAAAATATGCATCGAAAGCTCTAATGGGGAACCAAAAAATTGGCACAAGTTGAATGCAAGGTCCTCAATGGTACTCCATGACAAACTCACCAAAAAGAAATGTAATTGAAATGTTTCATGTGGCCCCATGTTCATGCACAAATGGCTTGTTATGGATTTATTTGGGAAAGGTCCAAAAAAATATGCATCGAAAGCTCTAATGGGGAACCAAAAAATTGGCACAAGTTGAATGCAAGGTCTTCAATGGTACTCCATGAGAAACTCACCAAAAAGAAATGTAATTGAAATGTTTCATGTGGCCCCATGTTCATGCACAAAATGGCCTGTTTTGAATTTACTTGGCACAGGTCCAAAAAGATATGCATCAAAAGCTCTAATGGTGAACCGAAAAATAGGCACAAGTTGAATGCAAGGTCTTCAATGGTACTCCATGAGAAACACACCAAAAAGAAATGTAATTGAAATGTTTCATGTGGCCCCATGTTCATGCACAAAATGGCCTGTTTTGAATTTACTTGGCACAGGTCCAAAAAGATATGCATCAAAAGCTCTAATGGTGAACCGAAAAATAGGCACAAGTTGAATGCAAGGTCTTCAATGGTACTCCATGAGAAACACACCAAAAAGAAATGTAATTGAAATGTTTCATGTGGCCCGATGTTCATGCACAAAATGGCCTGTTTTGGATTTACTTGGCACAGGTCCAAAAAGATATGCATCAAAAGCTGTAATGGGGAACCAAAAAATAGGCACAAGTTGAATGCAAGGTCTTCAATGGTACTCCATGCGATTCTCACCAAAAAGAAATGTATTTGAAATGTTTCATGTGGCCCCAAGTTCATGCACAAATGGCTTGTTATGGATTTATTTGGGAAAGGTCCAAAAAAATATGCATCGAAAGCTCTAATGGGGAACCAAAAAATTGGCACAAGTTGAATGCAAGGTCTTCAATGGTACTCCATGAGAAACTCACCAAAAAGAAATGTAATTGAAATGTTTCATGTGGCCCCAAGTTCAAGCACAAATGGCTTGTTATGGATTTATTTGGGAAAGGTCCAAAAAAATATGCATCGAAAGCTCTAATGGGGAATCAAAAAATAGGCACAACTTGAATGCAAGGTCTTCAATGGTACTCCATGAGAAACTCACCAAAAAGAAATGTAATTGAAATGTTTCATGTGGCCCCAAGTTCATGCACAAATGGCTTGTTATGGATTTATTTGGGAAAGGTCCTAAAAAATATGCATCGAAAGCTCTAATGGGGAACCAAAAAATAGGCACAAGTTGAATGCAAGGTCTTCAATGGTACTCCATGACAAACTCACCAAAAAGAAATGTAATTGAAATGTTTCATGTGGCCCCATGTTCATGCACAAATGGCTTGTTATGGATTTATTTGGGAAAGGTCCAAAAAAATATGCATCGAAAGCTCTAATGGGGAATCAAAAAATTGGCACAAGTTGAATGCAAGGTCTTCAATGGTACTCCATGAGATACTCACCAAAAAGAAATGTAATTGAAATGTTTCATGTGGCCCCAAGTTCATGCACAAATGGCTTGTTATGGATTTATTTGGGAAAGGTCCAAAAAAATATGCATGGAAAGCTCTAATGGGGAACCAAAAAATTGGCACAAGTTGAATGCAAGGTCTTCAATGGTACTCCATGAGAAACTCACCAAAAAGAAATGTAATTGAAATGTTTCATGTGGCCCCATGTTCATGCACAAAATGGCCTGTTTTGAATTTACTTGGCACAGGTCCAAAAAGATATGCATCAAAAGCTCTAATGGGGAACCAAAAAATACGCACAAGTTGAATGCAAGGTCTTCAATGGTACTCCATGAGAAACACACCAAAAAGAAATGTAATTGAAATGTTTCATGTGGCCCCATGTTCATGCACAAAATGGCCTGTTTTGAATTACTTGGCACAGGTCCAAAAAGATATGCATCAAAAGCTCTAATGGTGAACCGAAAAATAGGCACAAGTTGAATGCAAGGTCTTCAATGGTACTCCATGAGAAACACACCAAAAAGAAATGTAATTGAAATGTTTCATGTGGCCCCATGTTCATGCACAAAATGGCCTGTTTTGGATTTACTTGGCACAGGTCCAAAAAGATATGCATCAAAAGCTGTAATGGGGAACCAAAAAATAGGCACAAGTTGAATGCAAGGTCTTCAATGGTATTCCATGCGATTCTCACCAAAAAGAAATGTATTTGAAATGTTTCATGTGGCCCCAAGTTCATGCACAAATGGCTTGTTATGGATTTATTTGGGAAAGGTCCAAAAAAATATGCATCGAAAGCTCTAATGGGGAACCAAAAAATAGGCACAAGTTGAATGCAAGGACTTCAATGGTACTCCATGACAAACTCACCAAAAAGAAATGTAATTGAAATGTTTCATGTGGCCCCATGTTCATGCAAAAATGGCCTAATTTGGATTTATTGGGCAAAGGTGCAAAAATATATGCATCAAAAGCTCTAATGGTGAACCAAAAAATAGGCACAAGTTGAATGCAAGGTCTTCAATGGTACTCCATGAGATACTCACCAAAAAGAAATGTAATTGAAATGTTTCATGTGGCCGCATGTTCATGCACAAATGGCCAGTTATGGATTTATTTGGCAAAGGTCCAAAAAAATATGCATCAAAAGCTCTAATGGGGAACCAAAAAATAGGCACAAGTTGAATGCAAGGTCTTCAATGGTACTCCATGAGAAACTCACCAAAAAGAAATGTAATTGAAATGTTTCATGTGGCCCCAGGTTCATGCAAAAATGGATTGTTATAGATTTATTTGGCAAAGGTCCAAAAAAATATGCATTGAAACCTCTAATGGGGAACCAAAAAATTGGCACAAGTTGAATGCAAGGTCTTCAATGGTACTCCATGAGATACTCACCAAAAAGAAATGTAATTGAAATGTTTCATGTGGCCCCAAGTTCATGCACAAATGGCTTGTTATGGATTTATTTGGGAAAGGTCCAAAAAAATATGCATCGAAAGCTCTAATGCGGAATCAAAAAATAGGCACAAGTTGAATGCAAGGTTTTCAATGGTACTCTATGAGATACTCACCGAAAAGAAATGTAATTGAAATGTTTCATGTGGCCCCAAGTTCATGCACAAATGGCTTGTTATGGATTTATTTGGGAAAGGTCCAAAAAAATATGCATCGAAAGCTCTAATGGGGAACCAAAAAATAGGCACAAGTTGAATGCAAGGTCTTCAATGGTACTCCATGAGATACTCACCAAAAAGAAATGTAATTGAAATGATTCATGTGGCCCCAGGTTCATGCAAAAATGGATTGTTATAGATTTATTTGGCAAAGGTCCAAAGAAATATGCATGGAAACCTCTAATGGGGAACCAAAAAATTGGCACAAGTTGAATGCAAGGTCTTCAATGGTACTCCATGAGAAACTCACCAAAAAGAAATGTAATTGAAATGTTTTATGTGGCCCCAAGTTCATGCACAAATGGCTTGTTATGGATTTATTTGGGAAAGGTCCAAAAAAATATGCATCAAAAGCTCTAATGGGGAACCAAAAAATAGGCACAAGTTGAATGCAAGGTCTTCAATGGTACTCCATGAGATACTCACCAAAAAGAAATGTAATTGAAATGTTTCATGTGGCCCCAAGTTCATGCACAAATGGCTTGTTATGGATTTATTTGGGAAAGGTCCAAAAAAATATGCATCGAAAGCTCTAATGGGGAACCAAAAAATAGGCACAAGTTGAATGCAAGGTCTTCAATGGTACTCCATGAGATACTCACCAAAAAGAAATGTAATTGAAATGTTTCATGTGGCCCCAAGTTCATGCACAAATGGCTTGTTATGGATTTATTTGGAAAAGGTCCAAAAAAATATGCATCGAAAGCTCTAATGGGGAACCAAAAAATTGGCACAAGTTGAATGCAAGGTCTTCAATGGTACTCCATGACAAACTCACCAAAAAGAAATGTAATTGAAATGTTTCATGTGGCCCCATGTTCATGCACAAATGGCTTGTTATGGATTTATTTGGGAAAGGTCCAAAAAAATATGCATGGAAAGCTCTAATGGGGAACCAAAAAATTGGCACAAGTTGAATGCAAGGTCTTCAATGGTACTCCATGAGAAACTCACCAAAAAGAAATGTAATTGAAATGTTTCATGTGGCCCCATGTTCATGCACAAAATGGCCTGTTTTGAATTTACTTGGCACAGGTCCAAAAAGATATGCATCAAAAGCTCTAATGGTGAACCGAAAAATAGGCACAAGTTGAATGCAAGGTCTTCAATGGTACTCCATGAGAAACACACCAAAAAGAAATGTAATTGAAATGTTTCATGTGGCCCCATGTTCATGCACAAAATGGCCTGTTTTGAATTACTTGGCACAGGTCCAAAAAGATATGCATCAAAAGCTCTAATGGTGAACCGAAAAATAGGCACAAGTTGAATGCAAGGTCTTCAATGGTACTCCATGAGAAACACACCAAAAAGAAATGTAATTGAAATGTTTCATGTGGCCCCATGTTCATGCACAAAATGGCCTGTTTTGGATTTACTTGGCACAGGTCCAAAAAGATATGCATCAAAAGCTGTAATGGGGAACCAAAAAATAGGCACAAGTTGAATGCAAGGTCTTCAATGGTATTCCATGCGATTCTCACCAAAAAGAAATGTATTTGAAATGTTTCATGTGGCCCCAAGTTCATGCACAAATGGCTTGTTATGGATTTATTTGGGAAAGGTCCAAAAAAATATGCATCGAAAGCTCTAATGGGGAACCAAAAAATAGGCACAAGTTGAATGCAAGGACTTCAATGGTACTCCATGACAAACTCACCAAAAAGAAATGTAATTGAAATGTTTCATGTGGCCCCATGTTCATGCAAAAATGGCCTAATTTGGATTTATTGGGCAAAGGTGCAAAAATATATGCATCAAAAGCTCTAATGGTGAACCAAAAAATAGGCACAAGTTGAATGCAAGGTCTTCAATGGTACTCCATGAGATACTCACCAAAAAGAAATGTAATTGAAATGTTTCATGTGGCCGCATGTTCATGCACAAATGGCCAGTTATGGATTTATTTGGCAAAGGTCCAAAAAAATATGCATCAAAAGCTCTAATGGGGAACCAAAAAATAGGCACAAGTTGAATGCAAGGTCTTCAATGGTACTCCATGAGAAACTCACCAAAAAGAAATGTAATTGAAATGTTTCATGTGGCCCCAGGTTCATGCAAAAATGGATTGTTATAGATTTATTTGGCAAAGGTCCAAAAAAATATGCATGGAAACCTCTAATGGGGAACCAAAAAATTGGCACAAGTTGAATGCAAGGTCTTCAATGGTACTCCATGAGATACTCACCAAAAAGAAATGTAATTGAAATGTTTCATGTGGCCCCAAGTTCATGCACAAATGGCTTGTTATGGATTTATTTGGGAAAGGTCCAAAAAAATATGCATCGAAAGCTCTAATGCGGAATCAAAAAATAGGCACAAGTTGAATGCAAGGTTTTCAATGGTACTCTATGAGATACTCACCGAAAAGAAATGTAATTGAAATGTTTCATGTGGCCCCAAGTTCATGCACAAATGGCTTGTTATGGATTTATTTGGGAAAGGTCCAAAAAAATATGCATCGAAAGCTCTAATGGGGAACCAAAAAATAGGCACAAGTTGAATGCAAGGTCTTCAATGGTACTCCATGAGATACTCACCAAAAAGAAATGTAATTGAAATGATTCATGTGGCCCCAGGTTCATGCAAAAATGGATTGTTATAGATTTATTTGGCAAAGGTCCAAAGAAATATGCATGGAAACCTCTAATGGGGAACCAAAAAATTGGCACAAGTTGAATGCAAGGTCTTCAATGGTACTCCATGAGAAACTCACCAAAAAGAAATGTAATTGAAATGTTTTATGTGGCCCCAAGTTCATGCACAAATGGCTTGTTATGGATTTATTTGGGAAAGGTCCAAAAAAATATGCATCAAAAGCTCTAATGGGGAACCAAAAAATAGGCACAAGTTGAATGCAAGGTCTTCAATGGTACTCCATGAGATACTCACCAAAAAGAAATGTAATTGAAATGTTTCATGTGGCCCCAAGTTCATGCACAAATGGCTTGTTATGGATTTATTTGGGAAAGGTCCAAAAAAATATGCATCGAAAGCTCTAATGGGGAACCAAAAAATAGGCACAAGTTGAATGCAAGGTCTTCAATGGTACTCCATGAGAAACTCACCAAAAAGAAATGTAATTGAAATGTTTCATGTGGCCCCAAGTTCATGCACAAATGGCTTGTTATGGATTTATTTGGGAAAGGTCCAAAAAAATATGCATCGAAAGCTCTAATGGGGAACCAAAAAATTGGCACAAGTTGAATGCAAGGTCTTCAATGGTACTCCATGAGAAACTCACCAAAAAGAAATGTAATTGAAATGTTTCATGTGGCCCCATGTTCATGCACAAAATGGCCTGTTTTGGATTTACTTGGCACAGGTCCAAAAAGATATGCATCAAAAGCTCTAATAGTGAACCCAAAAATAGGCACAAGTTGAATGCAAGGTCTTCAATGGTACTCCATGAGAAACTCACCAAAAAGAAATGTAATTGAAGTGTTTCATGTGGCCCCATGTTCATGCACAAATGGCCTAATTTGGATTTATTTGGGAGAGGTCCAAAAATATATGCATCAAAAGCTCTAATGGTGAACCAAAAAATAGGCACAAGTTGAATGCAAGGTCTTCAATGGTACTCCATGAGAAACTCACCAAAAAGAAATGTAATTGAAATGTTTCATGTGGCCGCATGTTCATGCACAAATGGCCAGTTATGGATTTATTTGGCAAAGGTCGAAAAAAATATGCATCAAAAGCTCTAATGGGGAACCAAAAAATAGGCACAAGTTGAATGCAAGGTCTTCAATGGTACCCCATGAGAAACTCACCAAAAAGAAATGTAATTGAAGTGTTTCATGTGGCCCCATGTTCATGCACAAATGGCCTAATTTGGATTTATTGGGCAAAGGTCCAAAAATATATGAATCAAAAGCTCTAATGGTGAACCAAAAAATAGTCACAAGTTGAATGCAAGGTCTTCAATGGTACTGCATGAGATACTCACCAAAAAGAAATGTAATTGAAATGTTTCATGTGGCCGCATGTTCATGCACAAATGGCCAGTTATGGATTTATTTGGCAAAGGTCGAAAAAAATATGCATCAAAAGCTCTAATGGGGAACCAAAAAATAGGCACAAGTTGAATGCAAGGTCTTCAATGGTACCCCATGAGATACTCACCAAAAAGAAATGTAATTGAAATGTTTCATGTGGCCCCAAGTTCATGCACAAATGGCTTGTTATGGATTTATTTGGGAGAGGTCCAAAAAAATATGCATCGAAAGCTCTAATGAGAACCAAAAAATTGGCACAAGTTGAATGCAAGGTTTTCAATGGTACTCCATGAGAAACTCACCAAAAAGAAATGTAATTGAAATGTTTCATGTGGCCCCATGTTCATGCACAAAATGGCCTGTTTTGGATTTACTTGGCACAGGTCCAAAAAGATATGCATCAAAAGCTCTAATAGTGAACCCAAAAATAGGCACAAGTTGAATGCAAGGTCTTCAATGGTACTCCATGAGAAACTCACCAAAAAGAAATGTAATTGAAGTGTTTCATGTGGCCCCATGTTCATGCACAAATGGCCTAATTTGGATTTATTTGGGAGAGGTCCAAAAATATATGCATCAAAAGCTCTAATGGTGAACCAAAAAATAGGCACAAGTTGAATGTAAGGTCTTCAATGGTACTCCATGAGAAACTCACCAAAAAGAAATGTAATTGAAATGTTTCATGTGGCCGCATGTTCATGCACAAATGGCCAGTTATGGATTTATTTGGCAAAGGTCGAAAAAAATATGCATCAAAAGCTCTAATGGGGAACCAAAAAATAGGCACAAGTTGAATGCAAGGTCTTCAATGGTACCCCATGAGAAACTCACCAAAAAGAAATGTAATTGAAGTGTTTCATGTGGCCCCATGTTCATGCACAAATGGCCTAATTTGGATTTATTGGGCAAAGGTCCAAAAATATATGAATCAAAAGCTCTAATGGTGAACCAAAAAATAGTCACAAGTTGAATGCAAGGTCTTCAATGGTACTGCATGAGAAACTCACCAAAAAGAAATGTAATTGAAATGTTTCATGTGGACGCATGTTCATGCACAAATGGCCAGTTATGGATTTATTTGGCAAAGGTCGAAAAAAATATGCATCAAAAGCTCTAATGGTGAACCAAAAAATAGGCACAAGTTGAATGCAAGGTCTTCAATGGTACTGCATGAGAAACTCACCAAAAAGAAATGTAATTGAAATGTTTCATGTGGACGCATGTTCATGCACAAATGGCTTGTTATGGATTTATTTGGGAGAGGTCCAAAAAAATATGCATCGAAAACTGTAATGGGGAACCAAAAAATAAGCACAAGTTGAATGCAAGGTCTTCAATGGTACCCCATGAGATACTCACCAAAAAGAAATGTAATTGAAATGTTTCATGTGGCCCCAAGTTCATGCACAAATGGCTTGTTATGGATTTATTTGGGAGAGGTCCAAAAAAATATGCATCGAAAGCTCTAATGGGAACCAAAAAATTGGCACAAGTTGAATGCAAGGTCTTCAATGGTACTCCATGAGAAACTCACCAAAAAGAAATGTACTTGAAATGTTTCATGTGGCCCCATATTCATGCACAAAATGGCCTGTTTTGGATTTACTTGGCACAGGTTCAAAAAGATATGCATCAAAAGCTCTAATAGTGAACCAAAAAATAGGCACAAGTTGAATGCAAGGTCTTCAATGATACTCCATGAGAAACTCACCAAAAAGAAATGTAATTGAAATGTTTCATGTGGCCCCATGTTCATGCAAAAATGGCTTGTTATGGATTTCTTTGGGAAAGGTCCAAAAAAATATGCATCGAAAGCTCTAATGGGGAACCAAAAAATTGGCACAAGTTGAATGCAAGGTCTTCAATGGTACCCCATGAGAATCTCACCAAAAAGAAATGTAATTGAAATGTTTCATGTGGCCCCATGTTCATGCACAAAATGGCCTGTTTTGAATTTACTTGGCACAGGTCCAAAAAGATATGCATCAAAAGCTCTAATGGTGAACCGAAAAATAGGCACAAGTTGAATGCAAGGTCTTCAATGGTACTTCATGAGAAACACACCAAAAAGAAATGTAATTGAAATGTTTCATGTGGCCCGATGTTCATGCACAAAATGGCCTGTTTTGGATTTACTTGGCACAGGTCCAAAAAGATATGCATCAAAAGCTGTAATGGGGAACCAAAAAATAGGCACGAGTTGAATGCAAGGTCTTCAATGGTACTCCATGCGATTCTCACCAAAAAGAAATGTAATTGAAATGTTTCATGTGGCCCCAAGTTCATGCACAAATGGCTTGTTATGGATTTATTTGGGAAAGGTCCAAAAAAATATGCATCGAAAGCTCTAATGGGGAACCAAAAAATTGGCACAAGTGGAATGCAAGGTCTTCAATGGTACTCCATGAGAAACTCACCAAAAAGAAATGTAATTGAAATGTTTCATGTGGCCCCATGTTCATGCACAAATGGCTTGTTATGGATTTATTTGGGAGAGGTCCAAAAAAATATGCATCGAAAGCTCTAATGGGGAACCAAAAAATAGGCACAAGTTGAATGCAAGGTCTTCAATGGTACCCCATGAGATACTCACCAAAAAGAAATGTAATTGAAATGTTTCATGTGGCCCCAAGTTCATGCACAAATGGCTTGTTATGGATTTATTTGGGAGAGGTCCAAAAAAATATGCATCGAAAGCTCTAATGGGAACCAAAAAATTGGCACAAGTTGAATGCAAGGTCTTCAATGGTACTCCATGAGAAACTCACCAAAAAGAAATGTAATTGAAATGTTTCATGTGGCCCCATGTTCATGCACAAAATGGCCTGTTTTGGATTTACTTGGCACAGGTCCAAAAAGATATGCATCAAAAGCTCTAATAGTGAACCAAAAAATAGGCACAAGTTGAATGCAAGGTCTTCAATGGTACTCCATGAGAAACTCACCAAAAAGAAATGTAATTGAAATGTTTCATGTGGCCCCAGGTTCATGCAAAAATGGCTTGTTATGGATTTATTTGGGAAAGGTCCAAAAAAATATGCATCGAAAGCTCTTATGGGGAACCAAAAAATTGGCACAAGTTGAATGCAAGGTCTTCAA
This sequence comes from Climacium dendroides, assembly GCA_950106755.1. Taxonomy (NCBI): domain Eukaryota; kingdom Viridiplantae; phylum Streptophyta; class Bryopsida; order Hypnales; family Climaciaceae; genus Climacium; species Climacium dendroides. Next base: position 23,732,743 of record OX467082.1, on the reverse strand, counting down.
TGGTACCCCATGAGAAACTCACCAAAAAGAAATGTAATTGAAGTGTTTCATGTGGCCCCATGTTCATGCACAAATGGCCTAATTTGGATTTATTGGGCAAAGGCCCAAAAATATATGCATCAAAAGCTCTAATGGGGAACCAAAAAATAGGCACAAGTTGAATGCAAGGTCTTCAATGGTACTCCATGAGAAACTCACCAAAAAGAAATGTAATTGAAATGTTTCATGTGGCCCCATGTTCATGCACAAATGGCTTGTTATGGATTTATTTGGGAGAGGTCCAAAAAAATATGCATCGAAAGCTCTAATGGGGAACCAAAAAATAGGCACAAGTTGAATGCAAGGTCTTCAATGGTACCCCATGAGATACTCACCAAAAAGAAATGTAATTGAAATGTTTCATGTGGCCCCAAGTTCATGCACAAATGGCTTGTTATGGATTTATTTGGGAGAGGTCCAAAAAAATATGCATCGAAAGCTCTAATGGGAACCAAAAAATTGGCACAAGTTGAATGCAAGGTCTTCAATGGTACTCCATGAGAAACTCACCAAAAAGAAATGTAATTGAAATGTTTCATGTGGCCCCATGTTCATGCACAAAATGGCCTGTTTTGGATTTACTTGGCACAGGTCCAAAAAGATATGCATCAAAAGCTCTAATAGTGAACCAAAAAATAGGCACAAGTTGAATGCAAGGTCTTCAATGGTACTCCATGAGAAACTCACCAAAAAGAAATGTAATTGAAATGTTTCATGTGGCCCCAGGTTCATGCAAAAATGGCTTGTTATGGATTTATTTGGGAAAGGTCCAAAAAAATATGCATCGAAAGCTCTTATGGGGAACCAAAAAATTGGCACAAGTTGAATGCAAGGTCTTCAATGGTACCCCATGAGAAACTCACCAAAAAGAAATGTAATTGAAGTGTTTCATGTGGCCCCATGTTCATGCACAAATGGCCTAATTTGGATTTATTGGGCAAAGGTCCAAAAATATATGCATCAAAAGCTCTAATGGTGAACCAAAAAATAGGCACAAGTTGAATGCAAGGTCTTCAATGGTACTGCATGAGATACTCACCAAAAAGAAATGTAATTGAAATGTTTCATGTGGACGCATGTTCATGCACAAATGGCCTAATTTGGATTTATTGGGCAAAGGTCGAAAAAAATATGCATCAAAAGCTCTAATGGTGAACCAAAAAATAGGCACAAGTTGAATGCAAGGTCTTCAATGGTACTCCATGAGAAACTCACCAAAAAGAAATGTAATTGAAATGTTTCATGTGGCCCCAAGTTCATGCACAAATGGCTTGTTATGGATTTCTTTGGGAAAGGTCCAAAAAAATATGCATCGAAAGCTCTAATGGGGAACCAAAAAATTGGCACAAGTTGAATGCAAGGTCTTCAATGGTACTCCATGAGAAACTCACCAAAAAGAAATGTAATTGAAGTGTTTCATGTGGCCGCATGTTCATGCACAAATGGCCTAATTTGGATTTATTGGGCAAAGGTCCAAATATATATGCATCAAAAGCTCTAATGGTGAACCAAAAAATAGGCACAAGTTGAATGCAAGGTCTTCAATGGTACTCCATGAGAAACTCACCAAAAAGAAATGTAATTGAAGTATTTCATGTGGCCCCAGGTTCATGCACAAATGGCTTGTTATGGATTTCTTTGGGAAAGGTCCAAAAAAATATGCATCGAAAGCTCTAATGGGGAACCAAAAAATAGGCACAAGTTGAATGCAAGGTCTTCAATGGTACTCCATGAGAAACTCACCAAAAAGAAATGTAATTGAAATGTTTCATGTGGCCCCATGTTCATGCACAAATGGCTTGTTATGGAATAATTTGGGAAAGGTCCAAAAAAATATGCATCAAAAGCTCTAATAGTGAACCAAAAAATAGGCACAAGTTGAATGCAAGGTCTTCAATGGTACTCCATGAGAAACTCACCAAAAAGAAATGTAATTGAAATGTTTCATGTGGCCCGATGTTCATGCACAAAATGGCATGTTTTGGATTTATTTGGCACAGGTCCAAAAAGATATGCATCAAAAGGTCTAATAGTGAACCAAAAAATAGGAACAAGTTGAATGCAAGGTCTTCAATGGTACTCCATGAGAAACTCACCAAAAAGAAATGTAATTGAAATGTTTCATGTGGCCCCAAGTTCATGCACAAATGGCTTGTTATGGATTTCTTTGGGAAAGGTCCAAAGAAATATGCATCGAAAGCTCTAATGGGGAACCAAAAAATTTGCACAAGTTGAATGCAAGGTCTTCAATGGTACTCCATGAGAAACTCACCAAAAAGAAATGTAATTGAAATGTTTCATGTGGCCCCATGTTCATGCAAAAATGGCCTAATTTGGATTTATTGGGCAAAGGTCCAAAAATATATGCATCAAAAGCTCTAATGGTGAACCAAAAAATAGGCACAAGTCGAATGCAAGGTCTTCAATGGTACTCCATGAGATACTCACCAAAAAGAAATGTAATTGAAATGTTTCATCTGGCCGCATGTTCATGCACAAATGGCCAGTTATGGATTTATTTGGCAAAGGTCCAAAAAAATATGCATCAAAAGCTCTAATGGGGAACCAAAAAATAGGCACAAGTTGAATGCAAGGTCTTCAATGGTACTCCATGAGAAACTCACCAAAAAGAAATGTAATTGAAATGTTTCATGTGGCGCGATGTTCATGCACAAAATGGCCTGTTTTGGATTTACTTGGCACAGGTCCAAAAAGATATGCATCAAAAGCTCTAATAGTGAACCAAAAAATAGGCACAAGTTGAATGCAAGGTCTTCAATGGTACTCCATGAGATACTCACCAAAAAGAAATGTAATTGAAATGTTTCATGTGGCCCCAGGTTCATGCAAAAATGGCTTGTTATGGATTTATTTGGGAAAGGTCCAAAAAAATATGCATCGAAAGCTCTAATGGGGAACCAAAAAATTGGCACAAGTTGAATGCAAGGTCTTCAATGGTACTCCATGAGAAACTCACCAAAAAGAAATGTAATTGAAATGTTTCATGTGGCCCCATGTTCATGCACAAATGGCTTGTTATGGAATAATTTGGGAAAGGTCCAAAAAAATATGCATCAAAAGCTCTAATAGTGAACCAAAAAATAGGCACAAGTTGAATGCAAGGTCTTCAATGGTACTCCATGAGAAACTCACCAAAAAGAAATGTAATTGAAATGTTTCATGTGGCCCCAGGTTCATGCAAAAATGGCTTGTTATGGATTTATTTGGGAAAGGTCCAAAAAAATATGCATCGAAAGCTCTAATGGGGAACCAAAAAATTGGCACAAGTTGAATGCAAGGTCTTCAATGGTACTCCATGAGAAACTCACCAAAAAGAAATGTAATTGAAGTGTTTCATGTGGCCGCATGTTCATGCACAAATGGCCTAATTTGGATTTATTGGGCAAAGGTCCAAATATATATGCATCAAAAGCTCTAATGGTGAACCAAAAAATAGGCACAAGTTGAATGCAAGGTCTTCAATGGTACTCCATGAGAAACTCACCAAAAAGAAATGTAATTGAAATATTTCATGTGGCCCCAGGTTCATGCACAAATGGCTTGTTATGGATTTATTTGGGAAAGGTCCAAAAAAATATGCATCGAAAGCTCTAATGGGGAACCAAAAAATAGGCACAAGTTGAATGCAAGGTCTTCAATGGTACTCCATGAGAAACTCACCAAAAAGAAATGTAATTGAAATGTTTCATGTGGCCCCATGTTCATGCACAAATGGCTTCTATGGAATAATTTGGGAAAGGTCCAAAAAAATATGCATCAAAAGCTCTAATAGTGAACCAAAAAATAGGCACAAGTTGAATGCAAGGTCTTCAATGGTACTCCATGAGAAACTCACCAAAAAGAAATGTAATTGAAATGTTTCATGTGGCCGCATGTTCATGCACAAATGGCTTGTTATGGATTTCTTTGGGAAAGGTCCAAGAAAATATGCATCGAAAGCTCTAATGGGGAACCAAAAAATTGGCACAAGTTGAATGCAAGGTCTTCAATGGTACTCCATGAGAAACTCACCAAAAAGAAATGTAATTGAAATGTTTCATGTGGCCCCAAGTTCATGCACAAATGGCTTGTTATGGATTTCTTTGGGAAAGGTCCAAAAAAATATGCATCGAAAGCTCTAATGGGGAACCAAAAAATTGGCACAAGTTGAATGCAAGGTCTTCAATGGTACTCCATGAGAAACTCACCAAAAAGAAATGTAATTGAAATGTTTCATGTGGCCCGATGTTCATGCACAAAATGGCCTGTTTTGGATTTACTTGGCACAGGTCCAAAAAGATATGCATCAAAAGCTCTAATAGTGAACCAAAAAATAGGCACAAGTTGAATGCAAGGTCTTCAATGGTACTCCATGAGAAACTCACCAAAAAGAAATGTAATTGAAATGTTTCATGTGGCCCCAAGTTCATGCACAAATGGCTTGTTATGGATTTCTTTGGGAAAGGTCCAAAAAAATATGCATCGAAAGCTCTAATGGGGAACCAAAAAATTGGCACAAGTTGAATGCAAGGTCTTCAATGGTACTCCATGAGAAACTCACCAAAAAGAAATGTAATTGAAGTGTTTCATGTGGCCGCATGTTCATGCACAAATGGCCTAATTTGGATTTATTGGGCAAAGGTCCAAATATATATGCATCAAAAGCTCTAATGGTGAACCAAAAAATAGGCACAAGTTGAATGCAAGGTCTTCAATGGTACTCCATGAGAAACTCACCAAAAAGAAATGTAATTGAAATGTTTCATGTGGCCCCATGTTCATGCACAAATGGCTTCTATGGAATAATTTGGGAAAGGTCCAAAAAAATATGCATCAAAAGCTCTAATAGTGAACCAAAAAATAGGCACAAGTTGAATGCAAGGTCTTCAATGGTACTCCATGAGAAACTCACCAAAAAGAAATGTAATTGAAATGTTTCATGTGGCCGCATGTTCATGCACAAATGGCCAGTTATGGATTTATTTGGCAAAGGTCCAAAAAAATATGCATCAAAAGCTCTAATGGGGAACCAAAAAATTGGCACAAGTTGAATGCAAGGTCTTCAATGGTACTCCATGAGAAACTCACCAAAAAGAAATGTAATTGAAGTGTTTCATGTGGCCGCATGTTCATGCACAAATGGCCTAATTTGGATTTATTGGGCAAAGGTCCAAATATATATGCATCAAAAGCTCTAATGGTGAACCAAAAAATAGGCACAAGTTGAATGCAAGGTCTTCAATGGTACTCCATGAGAAACTCACCAAAAAGAAATGTAATTGAAATGTTTCATGTGGCCCCAGGTTCATGCACAAATGGCTTCTATGGAATAATTTGGGAAAGGTCCAAAAAAATATGCATCAAAAGCTCTAATAGTGAACCAAAAAATAGGCACAAGTTGAATGCAAGGTCTTCAATGGTACTCCATGAGAAACTCACCAAAAAGAAATGTAATTGAAATGTTTCATGTGGACGCATGTTCATGCACAAATGGCCTAATTTGGATTTATTGGGCAAAGGTCGAAAAAAATATGCATCAAAAGCTCTAATGGTGAACCAAAAAATAGGCACAAGTTGAATGCAAGGTCTTCAATGGTACTCCATGAGAAACTCACCAAAAAGAAATGTAATTGAAATGTTTCATGTGGCCCCAAGTTCATGCACAAATGGCTTGTTATGGATTTCTTTGGGAAAGGTCCAAAAAAATATGCATCGAAAGCTCTAATGGGGAACCAAAAAATTGGCACAAGTTGAATGCAAGGTCTTCAATGGTACTCCATGAGAAACTCACCAAAAAGAAATGTAATTGAAGTGTTTCATGTGGCCGCATGTTCATGCACAAATGGCCTAATTTGGATTTATTGGGCAAAGGTCCAAATATATATGCATCAAAAGCTCTAATGGTGAACCAAAAAATAGGCACAAGTTGAATGCAAGGTCTTCAATGGTACTCCATGAGAAACTCACCAAAAAGAAATGTAATTGAAGTATTTCATGTGGCCCCAGGTTCATGCACAAATGGCTTGTTATGGATTTCTTTGGGAAAGGTCCAAAAAAATATGCATCGAAAGCTCTAATGGGGAACCAAAAAATAGGCACAAGTTGAATGCAAGGTCTTCAATGGTACTCCATGAGAAACTCACCAAAAAGAAATGTAATTGAAATGTTTCATGTGGCCCCATGTTCATGCACAAATGGCTTGTTATGGAATAATTTGGGAAAGGTCCAAAAAAATATGCATCAAAAGCTCTAATAGTGAACCAAAAAATAGGCACAAGTTGAATGCAAGGTCTTCAATGGTACTCCATGAGAAACTCACCAAAAAGAAATGTAATTGAAATGTTTCATGTGGCCCGATGTTCATGCACAAAATGGCATGTTTTGGATTTACTTGGCACAGGTCCAAAAAGATATGCATCAAAAGGTCTAATAGTGAACCAAAAAATAGGAACAAGTTGAATGCAAGGTCTTCAATGGTACTCCATGAGAAACTCACCAAAAAGAAATGTAATTGAAATGTTTCATGTGGCCCCAAGTTCATGCACAAATGGCTTGTTATGGATTTCTTTGGGAAAGGTCCAAAGAAATATGCATCGAAAGCTCTAATGGGGAACCAAAAAATTTGCACAAGTTGAATGCAAGGTCTTCAATGGTACTCCATGAGAAACTCACCAAAAAGAAATGTAATTGAAATGTTTCATGTGGCCCCATGTTCATGCAAAAATGGCCTAATTTGGATTTATTGGGCAAAGGTCCAAAAATATATGCATCAAAAGCTCTAATGGTGAACCAAAAAATAGGCACAAGTCGAATGCAAGGTCTTCAATGGTACTCCATGAGATACTCACCAAAAAGAAATGTAATTGAAATGTTTCATCTGGCCGCATGTTCATGCACAAATGGCCAGTTATGGATTTATTTGGCAAAGGTCCAAAAAAATATGCATCAAAAGCTCTAATGGGGAACCAAAAAATAGGCACAAGTTGAATGCAAGGTCTTCAATGGTACTCCATGAGAAACTCACCAAAAAGAAATGTAATTGAAATGTTTCATGTGGCGCGATGTTCATGCACAAAATGGCCTGTTTTGGATTTACTTGGCACAGGTCCAAAAAGATATGCATCAAAAGCTCTAATAGTGAACCAAAAAATAGGCACAAGTTGAATGCAAGGTCTTCAATGGTACTCCATGAGATACTCACCAAAAAGAAATGTAATTGAAATGTTTCATGTGGCCCCAGGTTCATGCAAAAATGGCTTGTTATGGATTTATTTGGGAAAGGTCCAAAAAAATATGCATCGAAAGCTCTAATGGGGAACCAAAAAATTGGCACAAGTTGAATGCAAGGTCTTCAATGGTACTCCATGAGAAACTCACCAAAAAGAAATGTAATTGAAATGTTTCATGTGGCCCCATGTTCATGCACAAATGGCTTGTTATGGAATAATTTGGGAAAGGTCCAAAAAAATATGCATCAAAAGCTCTAATAGTGAACCAAAAAATAGGCACAAGTTGAATGCAAGGTCTTCAATGGTACTCCATGAGAAACTCACCAAAAAGAAATGTAATTGAAATGTTTCATGTGGCCCCAGGTTCATGCAAAAATGGCTTGTTATGGATTTATTTGGGAAAGGTCCAAAAAAATATGCATCGAAAGCTCTAATGGGGAACCAAAAAATTGGCACAAGTTGAATGCAAGGTCTTCAATGGTACTCCATGAGAAACTCACCAAAAAGAAATGTAATTGAAGTGTTTCATGTGGCCGCATGTTCATGCACAAATGGCCTAATTTGGATTTATTGGGCAAAGGTCCAAATATATATGCATCAAAAGCTCTAATGGTGAACCAAAAAATAGGCACAAGTTGAATGCAAGGTCTTCAATGGTACTCCATGAGAAACTCACCAAAAAGAAATGTAATTGAAATATTTCATGTGGCCCCAGGTTCATGCACAAATGGCTTGTTATGGATTTATTTGGGAAAGGTCCAAAAAAATATGCATCGAAAGCTCTAATGGGGAACCAAAAAATAGGCACAAGTTGAATGCAAGGTCTTCAATGGTACTCCATGAGAAACTCACCAAAAAGAAATGTAATTGAAATGTTTCATGTGGCCCCATGTTCATGCACAAATGGCTTCTATGGAATAATTTGGGAAAGGTCCAAAAAAATATGCATCAAAAGCTCTAATAGTGAACCAAAAAATAGGCACAAGTTGAATGCAAGGTCTTCAATGGTACTCCATGAGAAACTCACCAAAAAGAAATGTAATTGAAATGTTTCATGTGGCCGCATGTTCATGCACAAATGGCTTGTTATGGATTTCTTTGGGAAAGGTCCAAGAAAATATGCATCGAAAGCTCTAATGGGGAACCAAAAAATTGGCACAAGTTGAATGCAAGGTCTTCAATGGTACTCCATGAGATACTCACCAAAAAGAAATGTAATTGAAATGTTTCATGTGGCCCCAAGTTCATGCACAAATGGCTTGTTATGGATTTCTTTGGGAAAGGTCCAAAAAAATATGCATCGAAAGCTCTAATGGGGAACCAAAAAATTGGCACAAGTTGAATGCAAGGTCTTCAATGGTACTCCATGAGAAACTCACCAAAAAGAAATGTAATTGAAATGTTTCATGTGGCCCGATGTTCATGCACAAAATGGCCTGTTTTGGATTTACTTGGCACAGGTCCAAAAAGATATGCATCAAAAGCTCTAATAGTGAACCAAAAAATAGGCACAAGTTGAATGCAAGGTCTTCAATGGTACTCCATGAGAAACTCACCAAAAAGAAATGTAATTGAAATGTTTCATGTGGCCCCAAGTTCATGCACAAATGGCTTGTTATGGATTTCTTTGGGAAAGGTCCAAAAAAATATGCATCGAAAGCTCTAATGGGGAACCAAAAAATTGGCACAAGTTGAATGCAAGGTCTTCAATGGTACTCCATGAGAAACTCACCAAAAAGAAATGTAATTGAAGTGTTTCATGTGGCCGCATGTTCATGCACAAATGGCCTAATTTGGATTTATTGGGCAAAGGTCCAAATATATATGCATCAAAAGCTCTAATGGTGAACCAAAAAATAGGCACAAGTTGAATGCAAGGTCTTCAATGGTACTCCATGAGAAACTCACCAAAAAGAAATGTAATTGAAATGTTTCATGTGGCCCCATGTTCATGCACAAATGGCTTCTATGGAATAATTTGGGAAAGGTCCAAAAAAATATGCATCAAAAGCTCTAATAGTGAACCAAAAAATAGGCACAAGTTGAATGCAAGGTCTTCAATGGTACTCCATGAGAAACTCACCAAAAAGAAATGTAATTGAAATGTTTCATGTGGCCGCATGTTCATGCACAAATGGCTTGTTATGGATTTCTTTGGGAAAGGTCCAAGAAAATATGCATCGAAAGCTCTAATGGGGAACCAAAAAATTGGCACAAGTTGAATGCAAGGTCTTCAATGGTACTCCATGAGATACTCACCAAAAAGAAATGTAATTGAAATGTTTCATGTGGCCCCAAGTTCATGCACAAATGGCTTGTTATGGATTTCTTTGGGAAAGGTCCAAAAAAATATGCATCGAAAGCTCTAATGGGGAACCAAAAAATTGGCACAAGTTGAATGCAAGGTCTTCAATGGTACTCCATGAGAAACTCACCAAAAAGAAATGTAATTGAAATGTTTCATGTGGCCCCAAGTTCATGCACAAATGGCTTGTTATGGATTTCTTTGGGAAAGGTCCAAAAAAATATGCATCAAAAGCTCTAATGGTGAACCAAAAAATTGGCACAAGTTGAATGCAAGGTCTTCAATGGTACTCCATGAGAAACTCACCAAAAAGAAATGTAATTGAAATGTTTCATGTGGCCCCAAGTTCATGCACAAATGGCTTGTTATGGATTTCTTTGGGAAAGGTCCAAAAAAATATGCATCGAAAGCTCTAATGGGGAACCAAAAAATTGGCACAAGTTGAATGCAAGGTCTTCAATGGTACTCCATGAGAAACTCACCAAAAAGAAATGTAATTGAAATGTTTCATGTGGCCCCAAGTTCATGCACAAATGGCTTGTTATGGATTTCTTTGGGAAAGGTCCAAGAAAATATGCATCGAAAGCTCTAATGGGGAACCAAAAAATTGGCACAAGTTGAATGCAAGGTCTTCAATGGTACTCCATGAGAAACTCACCAAAAAGAAATGTAATTGAAATGTTTCATGTGGCCCCAAGTTCATGCACAAATGGCTTGTTATGGATTTCTTTGGGAAAGGTCCAAAAAAATATGCATCGAAAGCTCTAATGGGGAACCAAAAAATTGGCACAAGTTGAATGCAAGGTCTTCAATGGTACTCCATGAGAAACTCACCAAAAAGAAATATAATTGAAGTGTTTCATGTGGCCCCATGTTCATGCACAAATGGCCAGTTATGGATTTATTTGGCAAAGGTCCAAAAAAATATGCATCGAAAGCTCTAATGGTGAACCAAAAAATAGGCACAAGTTGAATGCAAGGTCTTCAATGGTACTCCATGAGAAACTCACCAAAAAGAAATGTAATTGAAATGTTTCATGTGGCCGCATGTTCATGCACAAATGGCCAGTTATGGATTTATTTGGCAAAGGTCCAAAAAAATATGCATCAAAAGCTCTAATGGGGAACCAAAAAATAGGCACAAGTTGAATGCAAGGTCTTCAATGGTACTCCATGAGAAACTCACCAAAAAGAAATGTAATTGAAATGTTTCATGTGGCCCCAAGTTCATGCACAAATGGCTTGTTATGGATTTCTTTGGGAAAGGTCCAAAAATATATGCATCGAAAGCTCTAATGGGGAACCAAAAAATTGGCACAAGTTGAATGCAAGGTCTTCAATGGTACTCCATGAGAAACTCACCAAAAAGAAATGTAATTGAAGTGTTTCATGTGGCCGCATGTTCATGCACAAATGGCCTAATTTGGATTTATTGGGCAAAGGTCCAAAAATATATGCATCAAAAGCTCTAATAGTGAACCAAAAAATAGGCACAAGTTGAATGCAAGGTCTTCAATGGTACTCCATGAGAAACTCACCAAAAAGAAATGTAATTGAAGTGTTTCATGTGCCCGCATGTTCATGCACAAATGGCCTAATTTGGATTTATTGGGCAAAGGTCCAAAAATATATGCATCAAAAGCTCTAATAGTGAACCAAAAAATAGGCACAAGTTGAATGCAAGGTCTTCAATGGTACTCCATGAGAAACTCACCAAAAAGAAATGTAATTGAAATGTTTCATGTGGCCGCATGTTCATGCACAAATGGCCAGTTATGGATTTCTTTGGGAAAGGTCCAAAAAAATATGCATCAAAAGCTCTAATGGGGAACCAAAAAATTGGCACAAGTTGAATGCAAGGTCTTCAATGGTACTCCATGAGATACTCACCAAAAAGAAATGTAATTGAAATGTTTCATGTGGCCCCAAGTTCATGCACAAATGGCTTGTTATGGATTTCTTTGGGAAAGGTCCAAAAAAATATGCATCGAAAGCTCTAATGGGGAACCAAAAAATTGGCACAAGTTGAATGCAAGGTCTTCAATGGTACTCCATGAGAAACTCACCAAAAAGAAATGTAATTGAAATGTTTCATGTGGCCCCAAGTTCATGCACAAATGGCTTGTTATGGATTTCTTTGGGAAAGGTCCAAAAAAATATGCATCGAAAGCTCTAATGGGGAACCAAAAAATTGGCACAAGTTGAATGCAAGGTCTTCAATGGTACTCCATGAGAAACTCACCAAAAAGAAATGTAATTGAAATGTTTCATGTGGCCGCATGTTCATGCACAAATGGCCAGTTATGGATTTATTTGGCAAAGGTCCAAAAAAATATGCATCAAAAGCTCTAATGGGGAACCAAAAAATAGGCACAAGTTGAATGCAAGGTCTTCAATGGTACTCCATGAGAAACTCACCAAAAAGAAATGTAATTGAAATGTTTCATGTGGCCCCAAGTTCATGCACAAATGGCTTGTTATGGATTTCTTTGGGAAAGGTCCAAAAAAATATGCATCGAAAGCTCTAATGGGGAACCAAAAAATTGGCACAAGTTGAATGCAAGGTCTTCAATGGTACTCCATGAGAAACTCACCAAAAAGAAATGTAATTGAAGTGTTTCATGTGGCCGCATGTTCATGCACAAATGGCCTAATTTGGATTTATTGGGCAAAGGTCCAAAAATATATGCATCAAAAGCTCTAATAGTGAACCAAAAAATAGGCACAAGTTGAATGCAAGGTCTTCAATGGTACTCCATGAGAAACTCACCAAAAAGAAATGTAATTGAAGTGTTTCATGTGGCCGCATGTTCATGCACAAATGGCCTAATTTGGATTTATTGGGCAAAGGTCCAAAAATATATGCATCAAAAGCTCTAATAGTGAACCAAAAAATAGGCACAAGTTGAATGCAAGGTCTTCAATGGTACTCCATGAGAAACTCACCAAAAAGAAATGTAATTGAAATGTTTCATGTGGCCGCATGTTCATGCACAAATGGCCAGTTATGGATTTATTTGGCAAAGGTCCAAAAAAATATGCATCAAAAGCTCTAATGGGGAACCAAAAAATAGGCACAAGTTGAATGCAAGGTCTTCAATGGTACTCCATGAGAAACTCACCAAAAAGAAATGTAATTGAAATGTTTCATGTGGCCCCAAGTTCATGCACAAATGGCTTGTTATGGATTTCTTTGGGAAAGGTCCAAAAATATATGCATCGAAAGCTCTAATGGGGAACCAAAAAATTGGCACAAGTTGAATGCAAGGTCTTCAATGGTACTCCATGAGAAACTCACCAAAAAGAAATGTAATTGAAGTGTTTCATGTGGCCGCATGTTCATGCACAAATGGCCTAATTTGGATTTATTGGGCAAAGGTCCAAAAATATATGCATCAAAAGCTCTAATAGTGAACCAAAAAATAGGCACAAGTTGAATGCAAGGTCTTCAATGGTACTCCATGAGAAACTCACCAAAAAGAAATGTAATTGAAGTGTTTCATGTGCCCGCATGTTCATGCACAAATGGCCTAATTTGGATTTATTGGGCAAAGGTCCAAAAATATATGCATCAAAAGCTCTAATAGTGAACCAAAAAATAGGCACAAGTTGAATGCAAGGTCTTCAATGGTACTCCATGAGAAACTCACCAAAAAGAAATGTAATTGAAATGTTTCATGTGGCCCCAAGTTCATGCACAAATGGCTTGTTATGGATTTCTTTGGGAAAGGTCCAAAAATATATGCATCGAAAGCTCTAATGGGGAACCAAAAAATTGGCACAAGTTGAATGCAAGGTCTTCAATGGTACTCCATGAGATACTCACCAAAAAGAAATGTAATTGAAATGTTTCATGTGGCCCCAAGTTCATGCACAAATGGCTTGTTATGGATTTCTTTGGGAAAGGTCCAAAAAAATATGCATCGAAAGCTCTAATGGGGAACCAAAAAATTGGCACAAGTTGAATGCAAGGTCTTCAATGGTACTCCATGAGAAACTCACCAAAAAGAAATGTAATTGAAATGTTTCATGTGGCCCCAAGTTCATGCACAAATGGCTTGTTATGGATTTCTTTGGGAAAGGTCCAAAAAAATATGCATCGAAAGCTCTAATGGGGAACCAAAAAATTGGCACAAGTTGAATGCAAGGTCTTCAATGGTACTCCATGAGAAACTCACCAAAAAGAAATGTAATTGAAATGTTTCATGTGGCCCCAAGTTCATGCACAAATGGCTTGTTATGGATTTCTTTGGGAAAGGTCCAAAAAAATATGCATCGAAAGCTCTAATGGGGAACCAAAAAATTGGCACAAGTTGAATGCAAGGTCTTCAATGGTACTCCATGAGAAACTCACCAAAAAGAAATATAATTGAAGTGTTTCATGTGGCCCCATGTTCATGCACAAATGGCCTAATTTGGATTTATTGGGCAAAGGTCCAAAAATATATGCATCAAAAGCTCTAATGGTGAACCAAAAAATAGGCACAAGTTGAATGCAAGGTCTTCAATGGTACTCCATGAGAAACTCACCAAAAAGAAATGTAATTGAAATGTTTCATGTGGCCGCATGTTCATGCACAAATGGCCAGTTATGGATTTATTTGGCAAAGGTCCAAAAAAATATGCATCAAAAGCTCTAATGGGGAACCAAAAAATAGGCACAAGTTGAATGCAAGGTCTTCAATGGTACTCCATGAGAAACTCACCAAAAAGAAATGTAATTGAAATGTTTCATGTGGCCCCAAGTTCATGCACAAATGGCTTGTTATGGATTTCTTTGGGAAAGGTCCAAAAATATATGCATCGAAAGCTCTAATGGGGAACCAAAAAATTGGCACAAGTTGAATGCAAGGTCTTCAATGGTACTCCATGAGAAACTCACCAAAAAGAAATGTAATTGAAGTGTTTCATGTGGCCGCATGTTCATGCACAAATGGCCTAATTTGGATTTATTGGGCAAAGGTCCAAAAATATATGCATCAAAAGCTCTAATAGTGAACCAAAAAATAGGCACAAGTTGAATGCAAGGTCTTCAATGGTACTCCATGAGAAACTCACCAAAAAGAAATGTAATTGAAGTGTTTCATGTGCCCGCATGTTCATGCACAAATGGCCTAATTTGGATTTATTGGGCAAAGGTCCAAAAATATATGCATCAAAAGCTCTAATAGTGAACCAAAAAATAGGCACAAGTTGAATGCAAGGTCTTCAATGGTACTCCATGAGAAACTCACCAAAAAGAAATGTAATTGAAATGTTTCATGTGGCCGCATGTTCATGCACAAATGGCCAGTTATGGATTTATTTGGCAAAGGTCCAAAAAAATATGCATGGAAAGCTCTAATGGGGAACCAAAAAATTGGCACAAGTTGAATGCAAGGTCTTCAATGGTACTCCATGAGATACTCACCAAAAAGAAATGTAATTGAAATGTTTCATGTGGCCCCAAGTTCATGCATAAATGGCTTGTTATGGATTTCTTTGGGAAAGGTCCAAAAAAATATGCATCGAAAGCTCTAATGGGGAACCAAAAAATTGGCACAAGTTGAATGCAAGGTCTTCAATGGTACTCCATGAGAAACTCACCAAAAAGAAATGTAATTGAAATGTTTCATGTGGCCCCAAGTTCATGCACAAATGGCTTGTTATGGATTTCTTTGGGAAAGGTCCAAAAAAATATGCATCGAAAGCTCTAATGGGGAGCCAAAAATTTGGCACAAGTTGAATGCAAGGTCTTCAATGGTACTCCATGAGAAACTCACCAAAAAGAAATGTAATTGAAATGTTTCATGTGGCCCCATGTTCATGCACAAAATGGCCTGTTTTGGATTTACTTGGCACAGGTCCAAAAAGATATGCATCAAAAGCTCTAATAGTGAACCAAAAAATAGGCACAAGTTGAATGCAAGGTCTTCAATGGTACTCCATGAGAAACTCACCAAAAAGAAATGTAATTGAAGTGTTTCATGTGGCCGCATGTTCATGCACAAATGGCCTAATTTGGATTTATTGGGCAAAGGTCCAAAAATATATGCATCAAAAGCTCTAATAGTGAACCAAAAAATAGGCACAAGTTGAATGCAAGGTCTTCAATGGTACTCCATGAGAAACTCACCAAAAAGAAATGTAATTGAAGTGTTTCATGTGCCCGCATGTTCATGCACAAATGGCCTAATTTGGATTTATTGGGCAAAGGTCCAAAAATATATGCATCAAAAGCTCTAATAGTGAACCAAAAAATAGGCACAAGTTGAATGCAAGGTCTTCAATGGTACTCCATGAGATACTCACCAAAAAGAAATGTAATTCAAAATGTTTCATGTGGCCCCAAGTTCATGCACAAATGGCTTGTTATGGATTTCTTTGGGAAAGGTCCAAAGAAATATGCATCGAAAGCTCTAATGGGGAACCAAAAATTTGGCACAAGTTGAATGCAAGGTCTTCAATGGTACTCCATGAGAAACTCACCAAAAAGAAATGTAATTGAAATGTTTCATGTGGCCCGATGTTCATGCACAAAATGGCCTGTTTTGGATTTACTTGGCACAGGTCCAAAAAGATATGCATCAAAAGCTCTAATAGTGAACCAAAAAACAGGCACAAGTTGAATGCAAGGTCTTCAATGGTACTCCATGAGAAACTCACCAAAAAGAAATGTAATTGAAATGTTTCATGTGGCCCCAAGTTCATGCACAAATGGCTTGTTATGGATTTCTTTGGGAAAGGTCCAAAGAAATATGCATCGAAAGCTCTAATGGGGAACCAAAAATTTGGCACAAGTTGAATGCAAGGTCTTCAATGGTACTCCATGAGAAACTCACCAAAAAGAAATGTAATTGAAATGTTTCATGTGGCCCGATGTTCATGCACAAAATGGCCTGTTTTGGATTTACTTGGCACAGGTCCAAAAAGATATGCATCAAAAGCTCTAATAGTGAACCAAAAAACAGGCACAAGTTGAATGCAAGGTCTTCAATGGTACTCCATGAGAAACTCACCAAAAAGAAATGTAATTGAAATGTTTCATGTGGCCCCAAGTTCATGCACAAATGGCTTGTTATGGATTTCTTTGGGAAAGGTCCAAAAAAATATGCATCGAAAGCTCTAATGGGGAACCAAAAAATTGGCACAAGTTGAATGCAAGGTCTTCAATGGTACTCCATGAGAAACTCACCAAAAAGAAATGTAATTGAAATGTTTCATGTGGCCCCAAGTTCATGCACAAATGGCTTGTTATGGATTTCTTTGGGAAAGGTCCAAAAAAATATGCATCGAAAGCTCTAATGGGGAACCAAAAATTTGGCACAAGTTGAATGCAAGGTCTTCAATGGTACTCCATGAGAAACTCACCAAAAAGAAATGTAATTGAAATGTTTCATGTGGCCCGATGTTCATGCACAAATGGCCTGTTTTGGATTTACTTGGCACAGGTCCAAAAAGATATGCATCAAAAGCTCTAATGGGGAACCAAAAAATTGGCACAAGTTGAATGCAAGGTCTTCAATGGTACTCCATGAGAAACTCACCAAAAAGAAATGTAATTGAAGTGTTTCATGTGGCCGCATGTTCATGCACAAATGGCCTAATTTGGATTTATTGGGCAAAGGTCCAAAAATATATGCATCAAAAGCTCTAATGGGGAACCAGAAAATAGGCACAAGTTGAATGCAAGGTCTTCAATGGTACTCCATGAGAAACTCACCAAAAAGAAATGTAATTGAAATGTTTCATGTGGCCCCAAGTTCATGCACAAATGGCTTGTTATGGATTTCTTTGGGAAAGGTCCAAAAAAATATGCATCGAAAGCTCTAATGGGGAACCAAAAAATTGGCACAAGTTGAATGCAAGGTCTTCAATGGTACTCCATGAGAAACTCACCAAAAAGAAATGTAATTGAAGTGTTTCATGTGGCCGCATGTTCATGCACAAATGGCCTAATTTGGATTTATTGGGCAAAGGTCCAAAAATATATGCATCAAAAGCTCTAATAGTGAACCAAAAAATAGGCACAAGTTGAATGCAAGGTCTTCAATGGTACTCCATGAGAAACTCACCAAAAAGAAATGTAATTGAAGTGTTTCATGTGCCCGCATGTTCATGCACAAATGGCCTAATTTGGATTTATTGGGCAAAGGTCCAAAAATATATGCATCAAAAGCTCTAATAGTGAACCAAAAAATAGGCACAAGTTGAATGCAAGGTCTTCAATGGTACTCCATGAGAAACTCACCAAAAAGAAATGTAATTGAAATGTTTCATGTGGCCGCATGTTCATGCACAAATGGCCAGTTATGGATTTATTTGGCAAAGGTCCAAAAAAATATGCATGGAAAGCTCTAATGGGGAACCAAAAAATTGGCACAAGTTGAATGCAAGGTCTTCAATGGTACTCCATGAGATACTCACCAAAAAGAAATGTAATTGAAATGTTTCATGTGGCCCCAAGTTCATGCACAAATGGCTTGTTATGGATTTCTTTGGGAAAGGTCCAAAAAAATATGCATCGAAAGCTCTAATGGGGAACCAAAAAATTGGCACAAGTTGAATGCAAGGTCTTCAATGGTACTCCATGAGAAACTCACCAAAAAGAAATGTAATTGAAATGTTTCATGTGGCCCCAAGTTCATGCACAAATGGCTTGTTATGGATTTCTTTGGGAAAGGTCCAAAAAAATATGCATCGAAAGCTCTAATGGGGAACCAAAAATTTGGCACAAGTTGAATGCAAGGTCTTCAATGGTACTCCATGAGAAACTCACCAAAAAGAAATGTAATTGAAATGTTTCATGTGGCCCGATGTTCATGCACAAATGGCCTGTTTTGGATTTACTTGGCACAGGTCCAAAAAGATATGCATCAAAAGCTCTAATGGGGAACCAAAAAATTGGCACAAGTTGAATGCAAGGTCTTCAATGGTACTCCATGAGAAACTCACCAAAAAGAAATGTAATTGAAGTGTTTCATGTGGCCGCATGTTCATGCACAAATGGCCTAATTTGGATTTATTGGGCAAAGGTCCAAAAATATATGCATCAAAAGCTCTAATGGGGAACCAGAAAATAGGCACAAGTTGAATGCAAGGTCTTCAATGGTACTCCATGAGAAACTCACCAAAAAGAAATGTAATTGAAATGTTTCATGTGGCCCCAAGTTCATGCACAAATGGCTTGTTATGGATTTCTTTGGGAAAGGTCCAAAAAAATATGCATCGAAAGCTCTAATGGGGAACCAAAAAATTGGCACAAGTTGAATGCAAGGTCTTCAATGGTACTCCATGAGAAACTCACCAAAAAGAAATGTAATTGAAGTGTTTCATGTGGCCGCATGTTCATGCACAAATGGCCTAATTTGGATTTATTGGGCAAAGGTCCAAAAATATATGCATCAAAAGCTCTAATAGTGAACCAAAAAATAGGCACAAGTTGAATGCAAGGTCTTCAATGGTACTCCATGAGAAACTCACCAAAAAGAAATGTAATTGAAGTGTTTCATGTGCCCGCATGTTCATGCACAAATGGCGTAATTTGGATTTATTGGGCAAAGGTCCAAAAATATATGCATCAAAAGCTCTAATAGTGAACCAAAAAATAGGCACAAGTTGAATGCAAGGTCTTCAATGGTACTCCATGAGATACTCACCAAAAAGAAATGTAATTGAAATGTTTCATGTGGCCGCATGTTCATGCACAAATGGCCAGTTATGGATTTATTTGGCAAATGTCCAAAAAAATATGCATCAAAAGCTCTAATGGGGAACCAAAAAATAGGCACAAGTTGAATGCAAGGTCTTCAATGGTACTCCATGAGAAACTCACCAAAAAGAAATGTAATTGAAATGTTTCATGTGGCCCCAAGTTCATGCACAAATGGCTTGTTATGGATTTCTTTGGGAAAGGTCCAAAAAAATATGCATCGAAAGCTCTAATGGGGAACCAAAAAATTGGCACAAGTTGAATGCAAGGTCTTCAATGGTACTCCATGAGAAACTCACCAAAAAGAAATGTAATTGAAGTGTTTCATGTGGCCGCATGTTCATGCACAAATGGCCTAATTTGGATTTATTGGGCAAAGGTCCAAAAATATATGCATCAAAAGCTCTAATAGTGAACCAAAAAATAGGCACAAGTTGAATGCAAGGTCTTCAATGGTACTCCATGAGAAACTCACCAAAAAGAAATGTAATTGAAATGTTTCATGTGGCCGCATGTTCATGCACAAATGGCCAGTTATGGATTTATTTGGCAAAGGTCCAAAAAAATATGCATCGAAAGCTCTAATGGGGAACCAAAAAATTGGCACAAGTTGAATGCAAGGTCTTCAATGGTACTCCATGAGATACTCACCAAAAAGAAATGTAATTGAAATGTTTCATGTGGCCCCAAGTTCATGCACAAATGGCTTGTTATGGATTTATTTGGGAAAGGTCCAAAAATATATGCATCGAAAGCTCTAATGGGGAACCAAAAAATTGGCACAAGTTGAATGCAAGGTCTTCAATGGTACTCCATGAGAAACTCACCAAAAAGAAATGTAATTGAAATGTTTCATGTGGCCCCAAGTTCATGCACAAATGGCTTGTTATGGATTTCTTTGGGAAAGGTCCAAAAAAATATGCATCGAAAGCTCTAATGGGGAACCAAAAATTTGGCACAAGTTGAATGCAAGGTCTTCAATGGTACTCCATGAGAAACTCACCAAAAAGAAATGTAATTGAAATGTTTCATGTGGCCCGATGTTCATGCACAAATGGCCTGTTTTGGATTTACTTGGCACAGGTCCAAAAAGATATGCATCAAAAGCTCTAATGGGGAACCAAAAAATTGGCACAAGTTGAATGCAAGGTCTTCAATGGTACTCCATGAGAAACTCACCAAAAAGAAATGTAATTGAAGTGTTTCATGTGCCCGCATGTTCATGCACAAATGGCCTAATTTGGATTTATTGGGCAAAGGTCCAAAAATATATGCATCAAAAGCTCTAATGGTGAACCAAAAAATAGGCACAAGTTGAATGCAAGGTCTTCAATGGTACTCCATGAGAAACTCACCAAAAAGAAATGTAATTGAAATGTTTCATGTGGCCCCAAGTTCATGCACAAATGGCTTGTTATGGATTTCTTTGGGAAAGGTCCAAAAAAATATGCATGGAAAGCTCTAATGGGGAACCAAAAAATAGGCACAAGTTGAATGCAAGGTCTTCAATGGTACTCCATGAGAAACTCACCAAAAAGAAATGTAATTGAAATGTTTCATGTGGCCCCAAGTTCATGCACAAATGGCTTGTTATGGATTTCTTTGGGAAAGGTCCAAAAAAATATGCATCGAAAGCTCTAATGGGGAACCAAAAAATTGGCACAAGTTGAATGCAAGGTCTTCAATGGTACTCCATGAGAAACTCACCAAAAAGAAATGTAATTGAAGTGTTTCATGTGGCCGCATGTTCATGCACAAATGGCCTAATTTGGATTTATTGGGCAAAGGTCCAAAAATATATGCATCAAAAGCTCTAATGGTGAACCAAAAAATAGGCACAAGTTGAATGCAAGGTCTTCAATGGTACTCCATGAGATACTCACCAAAAAGAAATGTAATTGAAATGTTTCATGTGGCCGCATGTTCATGCACAAATGGCCAGTTATGGATTTATTTGGCAAATGTCCAAAAAAATATGCATCAAAAGCTCTAATGGGGAACCAAAAAATAGGCACAAGTTGAATGCAAGGTCTTCAATGGTACTCCATGAGAAACTCACCAAAAAGAAATGTAATTGAAATGTTTCATGTGGCCCCAAGTTCATGCACAAATGGCTTGTTATGGATTTCTTTGGGAAAGGTCCAAAAAAATATGCATCGAAAGCTCTAATGGGGAACCAAAAAATTGGCACAAGTTGAATGCAAGGTCTTCAATGGTACTCCATGAGAAACTCACCAAAAAGAAATGTAATTGAAGTGTTTCATGTGGCCGCATGTTCATGCACAAATGGCCTAATTTGGATTTATTGGGCAAAGGTCCAAAAATATATGCATCAAAAGCTCTAATAGTGAACCAAAAAATAGGCACAAGTTGAATGCAAGGTCTTCAATGGTACTCCATGAGAAACTCACCAAAAAGAAATGTAATTGAAATGTTTCATGTGGCCGCATGTTCATGCACAAATGGCCAGTGATGGATTTATTTGGCAAAGGTCCAAAAAAATATGCATCGAAAGCTCTAATGGGGAACCAAAAAATTGGCACAAGTTGAATGCAAGGTCTTCAATGGTACTCCATGAGATACTCACCAAAAAGAAATGTAATTGAAATGTTTCATGTGGCCCCAAGTTCATGCACAAATGGCTTGTTATGGATTTATTTGGGAAAGGTCCAAAAATATATGCATCGAAAGCTCTAATGGGGAACCAAAAAATTGGCACAAGTTGAATGCAAGGTCTTCAATGGTACTCCATGAGAAACTCACCAAAAAGAAATGTAATTGAAATGTTTCATGTGGCCCCAAGTTCATGCACAAATGGCTTGTTATGGATTTCTTTGGGAAAGGTCCAAAAAAATATGCATCGAAAGCTCTAATGGGGAACCAAAAATTTGGCACAAGTTGAATGCAAGGTCTTCAATGGTACTCCATGAGAAACTCACCAAAAAGAAATGTAATTGAAATGTTTCATGTGGCCCGATGTTCATGCACAAATGGCCTGTTTTGGATTTACTTGGCACAGGTCCAAAAAGATATGCATCAAAAGCTCTAATGGGGAACCAAAAAATTGGCACAAGTTGAATGCAAGGTCTTCAATGGTACTCCATGAGAAACTCACCAAAAAGAAATGTAATTGAAGTGTTTCATGTGCCCGCATGTTCATGCACAAATGGCCTAATTTGGATTTATTGGGCAAAGGTCCAAAAATATATGCATCAAAAGCTCTAATGGTGAACCAAAAAATAGGCACAAGTTGAATGCAAGGTCTTCAATGGTACTCCATGAGAAACTCACCAAAAAGAAATGTAATTGAAATGTTTCATGTGGCCCCAAGTTCATGCACAAATGGCTTGTTATGGATTTCTTTGGGAAAGGTCCAAAAAAATATGCATGGAAAGCTCTAATGGGGAACCAAAAAATAGGCACAAGTTGAATGCAAGGTCTTCAATGGTACTCCATGAGAAACTCACCAAAAAGAAATGTAATTGAAATGTTTCATGTGGCCCCAAGTTCATGCACAAATGGCTTGTTATGGATTTCTTTGGGAAAGGTCCAAAAAAATATGCATCGAAAGCTCTAATGGGGAACCAAAAAATTGGCACAAGTTGAATGCAAGGTCTTCAATGGTACTCCATGAGAAACTCACCAAAAAGAAATGTAATTGAAGTGTTTCATGTGGCCGCATGTTCATGCACAAATGGCCTAATTTGGATTTATTGGGCAAAGGTCCAAAAATATATGCATCAAAAGCTCTAATGGTGAACCAAAAAATAGGCACAAGTTGAATGCAAGGTCTTCAATGGTACTCCATGAGAAACTCACCAAAAAGAAATGTAATTGAAATGTTTCATGTGGCCGCATGTTCATGCACAAATGGCCAGTTATGGATTTATTTGGCAAAGGTCCAAAAAAATATGCATGGAAAGCTCGAATGGGGAACCAAAAAATTGGCACAAGTTGAATGCAAGGTCTTCAATGGTACTCCATGAGATACTCACCAAAAAGAAATGTAATTGAAATGTTTCATGTGGCCCCAAGTTCATGCACAAATGGCTTGTTATGGATTTATTTGGGAAAGGTCCAAAAATATATGCATCGAAAGCTCTAATGGGGAACCAAAAAATTGGCACAAGTTGAATGCAAGGTCTTCAATGGTACTCCATGAGAAACTCACCAAAAAGAAATGTAATTGAAATGTTTCATGTGGCCCCAAGTTCATGCACAAATGGCTTGTTATGGATTTCTTTGGGAAAGGTCCAAAAATATATGCATCGAAAGCTCTAATGGGGAACCAAAAATTTGGCACAAGTTGAATGCAAGGTCTTCAATGGTACTCCATGAGAAACTCACCAAAAAGAAATGTAATTGAAATGTTTCATGTGGCCCGATGTTCATGCACAAATGGCCTGTTTTGGATTTACTTGGCACAGGTCCAAAAAGATATGCATCAAAAGCTCTAATGGGGAACCAAAAAATTGGCACAAGTTGAATGCAAGGTCTTCAATGGTACTCCATGAGAAACTCACCAAAAAGAAATGTAATTGAAGTGTTTCATGTGGCCGCATGTTCATGCACAAATGGCCTAATTTGGATTTATTGGGCAAAGGTCCAAAAATATATGCATCAAAAGCTCTAATGGTGAACCAAAAAATAGGCACAAGTTGAATGCAAGGTCTTCAATGGTACTCCATGAGAAACTCACCAAAAAGAAATGTAATTGAAATGTTTCATGTGGCCCCAAGTTCATGCACAAATGGCTTGTTATGGATTTCTTTCGGAAAGGTCCAAAAAAATATGCATGGAAAGCTCTAATGGGGAACCAAAAAATAGGCACAAGTTGAATGCAAGGTCTTCAATGGTACTCCATGAGAAACTCACCAAAAAGAAATGTAATTGAAATGTTTCATGTGGCCCCAAGTTCATGCACAAATGGCTTGTTATGGATTTCTTTGGGAAAGGTCCAAAAAAATATGCATCGAAAGCTCTAATGGGGAACCAAAAAATTGGCACAAGTTGAATGCAAGGTCTTCAATGGAACTCCATGAGAAACTCACCAAAAAGAAATGTAATTGAAGTGTTTCATGTGGCCGCATGTTCATGCACAAATGGCCTAATTTGGATTTATTGGGCAAAGGTCCAAAAATATATGCATCAAAAGCTCTAATGGTGAACCAAAAAATAGGCACAAGTTGAATGCAAGGTCTTCAATGGTACTCCATGAGAAACTCACCAAAAAGAAATGTAATTGAAATGTTTCATGTGGCCGCATGTTCATGCACAAATGGCCAGTTATGGATTTATTTGGCAAAGGTCCAAAAAAATATGCATCGAAAGCTCTAATGGGGAACCAAAAAATTGGCACAAGTTGAATGCAAGGTCTTCAATGGTACTCCATGAGAAACTCACCAAAAAGAAATGTAATTGAAATGTTTCATGTGGCCCCAAGTTCATGCACAAATGGCTTGTTATGGATTTCTTTGGGAAAGGTCCAAAAAAATATGCATCGAAAGCTCTAATGGGGAACCAAAAAATTGGCACAAGTTGAATGCAAGGTCTTCAATGGTACTCCATGAGAAACTCACCAAAAAGAAATGTAATTGAAGTGTTTCATGTGCCCGCATGTTCATGCACAAATGGCCTAATTTGGACTTATTGGGCAAAGGTCCAAAAATATATGCATCAAAAGCTCTAATAGTGAACCAAAAAATAGGCACAAGTTGAATGCAAGGTCTTCAATGGTACTCCATGAGAAACTCACCAAAAAGAAATGTAATTGAAATGTTTCATGTGGCCGCATGTTCATGCACAAATGGCCAGTTATGGATTTATTTGGCAAAGGTCCAAAAAAATATGCATGGAAAGCTCGAATGGGGAACCAAAAAATTGGCACAAGTTGAATGCAAGGTCTTCAATGGTACTCCATGAGATACTCACCAAAAAGAAATGTAATTGAAATGTTTCATGTGGCCCCAAGTTCATGCACAAATGGCTTGTTATGGATTTATTTGGGAAAGGTCCAAAAATATATGCATCGAAAGCTCTAATGGGGAACCAAAAAATTGGCACAAGTTGAATGCAAGGTCTTCAATGGTACTCCATGAGAAACTCACCAAAAAGAAATGTAATTGAAATGTTTCATGTGGCCCCAAGTTCATGCACAAATGGCTTGTTATGGATTTCTTTGGGAAAGGTCCAAAAAAATATGCATCGAAAGCTCTAATGGGGAACCAAAAATTTGGCACAAGTTGAATGCAAGGTCTTCAATGGTACTCCATGAGAAACTCACCAAAAAGAAATGTAATTGAAATGTTTCATGTGGCCCGATGTTCATGCACAAATGGCCTGTTTTGGATTTACTTGGCACAGGTCCAAAAAGATATGCATCAAAAGCTCTAATGGGGAACCAAAAAATTGGCACAAGTTGAATGCAAGGTCTTCAATGGTACTCCATGAGAAACTCACCAAAAAGAAATGTAATTGAAGTGTTTCATGTGGCCGCATGTTCATGCACAAATGGCCTAATTTGGATTTATTGGGCAAAGGTCCAAAAATATATGCATCAAAAGCTCTAATGGTGAACCAAAAAATAGGCACAAGTTGAATGCAAGGTCTTCAATGGTACTCCATGAGAAACTCACCAAAAAGAAATGTAATTGAAATGTTTCATGTGGCCCCAAGTTCATGCACAAATGGCTTGTTATGGATTTCTTTCGGAAAGGTCCAAAAAAATATGCATGGAAAGCTCTAATGGGGAACCAAAAAATAGGCACAAGTTGAATGCAAGGTCTTCAATGGTACTCCATGAGAAACTCACCAAAAAGAAATGTAATTGAAGTGTTTCATGTGGCCGCATGTTCATGCACAAATGGCCTAATTTGGATTTATTGGGCAAAGGTCCAAAAATATATGCATCAAAAGCTCTAATGGTGAACCAAAAAATAGGCACAAGTTGAATGCAAGGTCTTCAATGGTACTCCATGAGAAACTCACCAAAAAGAAATGTAATTGAAATGTTTCATGTGGCCGCATGTTCATGCACAAATGGCCAGTTATGGATTTATTTGGCAAAGGTCCAAAAAAATATGCATGGAAAGCTCGAATGGGGAACCAAAAAATTGGCACAAGTTGAATGCAAGGTCTTCAATGGTACTCCATGAGATACTCACCAAAAAGAAATGTAATTGAAATGTTTCATGTGGCCCCAAGTTCATGCACAAATGGCTTGTTATGGATTTATTTGGGAAAGGTCCAAAAATATATGCATCGAAAGCTCTAATGGGGAACCAAAAAATTGGCACAAGTTGAATGCAAGGTCTTCAATGGTACTCCATGAGAAACTCACCAAAAAGAAATGTAATTGAAATGTTTCATGTGGCCCCAAGTTCATGCACAAATGGCTTGTTATGGATTTCTTTGGGAAAGGTCCAAAAAAATATGCATCGAAAGCTCTAATGGGGAACCAAAAATTTGGCACAAGTTGAATGCAAGGTCTTCAATGGTACTCCATGAGAAACTCACCAAAAAGAAATGTAATTGAAATGTTTCATGTGGCCCGATGTTCATGCACAAATGGCCTGTTTTGGATTTACTTGGCACAGGTCCAAAAAGATATGCATCAAAAGCTCTAATGGGGAACCAAAAAATTGGCACAAGTTGAATGCAAGGTCTTCAATGGTACTCCATGAGAAACTCACCAAAAAGAAATGTAATTGAAGTGTTTCATGTGGCCGCATGTTCATGCACAAATGGCCTAATTTGGATTTATTGGGCAAAGGTCCAAAAATATATGCATCAAAAGCTCTAATGGTGAACCAAAAAATAGGCACAAGTTGAATGCAAGGTCTTCAATGGTACTCCATGAGAAACTCACCAAAAAGAAATGTAATTGAAATGTTTCATGTGGCCCCAAGTTCATGCACAAATGGCTTGTTATGGATTTCTTTCGGAAAGGTCCAAAAAAATATGCATGGAAAGCTCTAATGGGGAACCAAAAAATAGGCACAAGTTGAATGCAAGGTCTTCAATGGTACTCCATGAGAAACTCACCAAAAAGAAATGTAATTGAAATGTTTCATGTGGCCCCAAGTTCATGCACAAATGGCTTGTTATGGATTTCTTTGGGAAAGGTCCAAAAAAATATGCATCGAAAGCTCTAATGGGGAACCAAAAAATTGGCACAAGTTGAATGCAAGGTCTTCAATGGAACTCCATGAGAAACTCACCAAAAAGAAATGTAATTGAAGTGTTTCATGTGGCCGCATGTTCATGCACAAATGGCCTAATTTGGATTTATTGGGCAAAGGTCCAAAAATATATGCATCAAAAGCTCTAATGGTGAACCAAAAAATAGGCACAAGTTGAATGCAAGGTCTTCAATGGTACTCCATGAGAAACTCACCAAAAAGAAATGTAATTGAAATGTTTCATGTGGCCGCATGTTCATGCACAAATGGCCAGTTATGGATTTATTTGGCAAAGGTCCAAAAAAATATGCATCGAAAGCTCTAATGGGGAACCAAAAAATTGGCACAAGTTGAATGCAAGGTCTTCAATGGTACTCCATGAGAAACTCACCAAAAAGAAATGTAATTGAAATGTTTCATGTGGCCCCAAGTTCATGCACAAATGGCTTGTTATGGATTTCTTTGGGAAAGGTCCAAAAAAATATGCATCGAAAGCTCTAATGGGGAACCAAAAAATTGGCACAAGTTGAATGCAAGGTCTTCAATGGTACTCCATGAGAAACTCACCAAAAAGAAATGTAATTGAAGTGTTTCATGTGCCCGCATGTTCATGCACAAATGGCCTAATTTGGACTTATTGGGCAAAGGTCCAAAAATATATGCATCAAAAGCTCTAATAGTGAACCAAAAAATAGGCACAAGTTGAATGCAAGGTCTTCAATGGTACTCCATGAGAAACTCACCAAAAAGAAATGTAATTGAAATGTTTCATGTGGCCGCATGTTCATGCACAAATGGCCAGTTATGGATTTATTTGGCAAAGGTCCAAAAAAATATGCATGGAAAGCTCGAATGGGGAACCAAAAAATTGGCACAAGTTGAATGCAAGGTCTTCAATGGTACTCCATGAGATACTCACCAAAAAGAAATGTAATTGAAATGTTTCATGTGGCCCCAAGTTCATGCACAAATGGCTTGTTATGGATTTATTTGGGAAAGGTCCAAAAATATATGCATCGAAAGCTCTAATGGGGAACCAAAAAATTGGCACAAGTTGAATGCAAGGTCTTCAATGGTACTCCATGAGAAACTCACCAAAAAGAAATGTAATTGAAATGTTTCATGTGGCCCCAAGTTCATGCACAAATGGCTTGTTATGGATTTCTTTGGGAAAGGTCCAAAAAAATATGCATCGAAAGCTCTAATGGGGAACCAAAAATTTGGCACAAGTTGAATGCAAGGTCTTCAATGGTACTCCATGAGAAACTCACCAAAAAGAAATGTAATTGAAATGTTTCATGTGGCCCGATGTTCATGCACAAATGGCCTGTTTTGGATTTACTTGGCACAGGTCCAAAAAGATATGCATCAAAAGCTCTAATGGGGAACCAAAAAATTGGCACAAGTTGAATGCAAGGTCTTCAATGGTACTCCATGAGAAACTCACCAAAAAGAAATGTAATTGAAGTGTTTCATGTGGCCGCATGTTCATGCACAAATGGCCTAATTTGGATTTATTGGGCAAAGGTCCAAAAATATATGCATCAAAAGCTCTAATGGTGAACCAAAAAATAGGCACAAGTTGAATGCAAGGTCTTCAATGGTACTCCATGAGAAACTCACCAAAAAGAAATGTAATTGAAATGTTTCATGTGGCCCCAAGTTCATGCACAAATGGCTTGTTATGGATTTCTTTCGGAAAGGTCCAAAAAAATATGCATGGAAAGCTCTAATGGGGAACCAAAAAATAGGCACAAGTTGAATGCAAGGTCTTCAATGGTACTCCATGAGAAACTCACCAAAAAGAAATGTAATTGAAATGTTTCATGTGGCCCCAAGTTCATGCACAAATGGCTTGTTATGGATTTCTTTGGGAAAGGTCCAAAAAAATATGCATCGAAAGCTCTAATGGGGAACCAAAAAATTGGCACAAGTTGAATGCAAGGTCTTCAATGGAACTCCATGAGAAACTCACCAAAAAGAAATGTAATTGAAGTGTTTCATGTGGCCGCATGTTCATGCACAAATGGCCTAATTTGGATTTATTGGGCAAAGGTCCAAAAATATATGCATCAAAAGCTCTAATGGTGAACCAAAAAATAGGCACAAGTTGAATGCAAGGTCTTCAATGGTACTCCATGAGAAACTCACCAAAAAGAAATGTAATTGAAATGTTTCATGTGGCCGCATGTTCATGCACAAATGGCCAGTTATGGATTTATTTGGCAAAGGTCCAAAAAAATATGCATCGAAAGCTCTAATGGGGAACCAAAAAATAGGCACAAGTTGAATGCAAGGTCTTCAATGGTACTCCATGAGAAACTCACCAAAAAGAAATGTAATTGAAATGTTTCATGTGGCCCCAAGTTCATGCACAAATGGCTTGTTATGGATTTATTTGGGAAAGGTCCAAAAAAATATGCATCGAAAGCTCTAATGGGGAACCAAAAAATTGGCACAAGTTGAATGCAAGGTCTTCAATGGTACTCCATGAGAAACTCACCAAAAAGAAATGTAATTGAAGTGTTTCATGTGCCCGCATGTTCATGCACAAATGGCCTAATTTGGACTTATTGGGCAAAGGTCCAAAAATATATGCATCAAAAGCTCTAATAGTGAACCAAAAAATAGGCACAAGTTGAATGCAAGGTCTTCAATGGTACTCCATGAGAAACTCACCAAAAAGAAATGTAATTGAAGTGTTTCATGTGCCCGCATGTTCATGCACAAATGGCCTAATTTGGATTTATTGGGCAAAGGTCCAAAAATATATGCATCAAAAGCTCTAATAGTGAACCAAAAAATAGGCACAAGTTGAATGCAAGGTCTTCAATGGTACTCCATGAGAAACTCACCAAAAAGAAATGTAATTGAAATGTTTCATGTGGCCCGATGTTCATGCACAAATGGCCTGTTTTGGATTTACTTGGCACAGGTCCAAAAAGATATGCATCAAAAGCTCTAATGGGGAACCAAAAAATTGGCACAAGTTGAATGCAAGGTCTTCAATGGTACTCCATGAGAAACTCACCAAAAAGAAATGTAATTGAAGTGTTTCATGTGGCCGCATGTTCATGCACAAATGGCCTAATTTGGATTTATTGGGCAAAGGTCCAAAAATATATGCATCAAAAGCTCTAATGGTGAACCAAAAAATAGGCACAAGTTGAATGCAAGGTCTTCAATGGTACTCCATG
Source organism: Climacium dendroides (assembly GCA_950106755.1). Taxonomy (NCBI): domain Eukaryota; kingdom Viridiplantae; phylum Streptophyta; class Bryopsida; order Hypnales; family Climaciaceae; genus Climacium; species Climacium dendroides. Next base: position 23,702,102 of record OX467082.1, on the reverse strand, counting down.
AGAAACTCACCAAAAAGAAATGTAATTGAAATGTTTCATGTGGCCCCAAGTTCATGCACAAATGGCTTGTTATGGATTTCTTTCGGAAAGGTCCAAAAAAATATGCATGGAAAGCTCTAATGGGGAACCAAAAAATAGGCACAAGTTGAATGCAAGGTCTTCAATGGTACTCCATGAGAAACTCACCAAAAAGAAATGTAATTGAAATGTTTCATGTGGCCCCAAGTTCATGCACAAATGGCTTGTTATGGATTTCTTTGGGAAAGGTCCAAAAAAATATGCATCGAAAGCTCTAATGGGGAACCAAAAAATTGGCACAAGTTGAATGCAAGGTCTTCAATGGAACTCCATGAGAAACTCACCAAAAAGAAATGTAATTGAAGTGTTTCATGTGGCCGCATGTTCATGCACAAATGGCCTAATTTGGATTTATTGGGCAAAGGTCCAAAAATATATGCATCAAAAGCTCTAATGGTGAACCAAAAAATAGGCACAAGTTGAATGCAAGGTCTTCAATGGTACTCCATGAGAAACTCACCAAAAAGAAATGTAATTGAAATGTTTCATGTGGCCGCATGTTCATGCACAAATGGCCAGTTATGGATTTATTTGGCAAAGGTCCAAAAAAATATGCATCGAAAGCTCTAATGGGGAACCAAAAAATAGGCACAAGTTGAATGCAAGGTCTTCAATGGTACTCCATGAGAAACTCACCAAAAAGAAATGTAATTGAAATGTTTCATGTGGCCCCAAGTTCATGCACAAATGGCTTGTTATGGATTTATTTGGGAAAGGTCCAAAAAAATATGCATCGAAAGCTCTAATGGGGAACCAAAAAATTGGCACAAGTTGAATGCAAGGTCTTCAATGGTACTCCATGAGAAACTCACCAAAAAGAAATGTAATTGAAGTGTTTCATGTGCCCGCATGTTCATGCACAAATGGCCTAATTTGGACTTATTGGGCAAAGGTCCAAAAATATATGCATCAAAAGCTCTAATAGTGAACCAAAAAATAGGCACAAGTTGAATGCAAGGTCTTCAATGGTACTCCATGAGAAACTCACCAAAAAGAAATGTAATTGAAGTGTTTCATGTGCCCGCATGTTCATGCACAAATGGCCTAATTTGGATTTATTGGGCAAAGGTCCAAAAATATATGCATCAAAAGCTCTAATAGTGAACCAAAAAATAGGCACAAGTTGAATGCAAGGTCTTCAATGGTACTCCATGAGAAACTCACCAAAAAGAAATGTAATTGAAATGTTTCATGTGGCCGCATGTTCATGCACAAATGGCCACTTATGGATTTATTTGGCAAAGGTCCAAAAAAATATGCATCGAAAGCTCTAATGGGGAACCAAAAAATTGGCACAAGTTGAATGCAAGGTCTTCAATGGTACTCCATGAGATACTCACCAAAAAGAAATGTAATTGAAGTGTTTCATGTGGCCGCATGTTCATGCACAAATGGCCTAATTTGGATTTATTGGGCAAAGGTCCAAAAATATATGCATCAAAAGCTCTAATGGTGAACCAAAAAATAGGCACAAGTTGAATGCAAGGTCTTCAATGGTACTCCATGAGATACTCACCAAAAAGAAATGTAATTGAAATGTTTCATGTGGCCCGATGTTCATGCACAAATGGCCAGTTATGGATTTATTTGGCAAAGGTCCAAAAAAATATGCATCAAAAGCTCTAATGGGGAACCAAAAAATAGGCACAAGTTGAATGCAAGGTCTTCAATGGTACTCCATGAGAAACTCACCAAAAAGAAATGTAATTGAAATGTTTCATGTGGCCCCAAGTTCATGCACAAATGGCCTAATTTGGATTTATTGGGCAAAGGTCCAAAAATATATGCATCAAAAGCTCTAATAGTGAACCAAAAAATAGGCACAAGTTGAATGCAAGGTCTTCAATGGTACTCCATGAGATACTCACCAAAAAGAAATGTAATTGAAATGTTTCATGTGGCCGCATGTTCATGCACAAATGGCCAGTTATGGATTTATTTGGCAAAGGTCCAAAAAAATATGCATGGAAAGCTCGAATGGGGAACCAAAAAATTGGCACAAGTTGAATGCAAGGTCTTCAATGGTACTCCATGAGATACTCACCAAAAAGAAATGTAATTGAAATGTTTCATGTGGCCCCAAGTTCATGCACAAATGGCTTGTTATGGATTTATTTGGGAAAGGTCCAAAAATATATGCATCGAAAGCTCTAATGGGGAACCAAAAAATTGGCACAAGTTGAATGCAAGGTCTTCAATGGTACTCCATGAGAAACTCACCAAAAAGAAATGTAATTGAAATGTTTCATGTGGCCCCAAGTTCATGCACAAATGGCTTGTTATGGATTTCTTTGGGAAAGGTCCAAAAAAATATGCATCGAAAGCTCTAATGGGGAACCAAAAATTTGGCACAAGTTGAATGCAAGGTCTTCAATGGTACTCCATGAGAAACTCACCAAAAAGAAATGTAATTGAAATGTTTCATGTGGCCCGATGTTCATGCACAAATGGCCTGTTTTGGATTTACTTGGCACAGGTCCAAAAAGATATGCATCAAAAGCTCTAATGGGGAACCAAAAAATTGGCACAAGTTGAATGCAAGGTCTTCAATGGTACTCCATGAGAAACTCACCAAAAAGAAATGTAATTGAAGTGTTTCATGTGCCCGCATGTTCATGCACAAATGGCCTAATTTGGATTTATTGGGCAAAGGTCCAAAAATATATGCATCAAAAGCTCTAATGGTGAACCAAAAAATAGGCACAAGTTGAATGCAAGGTCTTCAATGGTACTCCATGAGAAACTCACCAAAAAGAAATGTAATTGAAATGTTTCATGTGGCCCCAAGTTCATGCACAAATGGCTTGTTATGGATTTCTTTCGGAAAGGTCCAAAAAAATATGCATGGAAAGCTCTAATGGGGAACCAAAAAATAGGCACAAGTTGAATGCAAGGTCTTCAATGGTACTCCATGAGAAACTCACCAAAAAGAAATGTAATTGAAATGTTTCATGTGGCCCCAAGTTCATGCACAAATGGCTTGTTATGGATTTCTTTGGGAAAGGTCCAAAAAAATATGCATCGAAAGCTCTAATGGGGAACCAAAAAATTGGCACAAGTTGAATGCAAGGTCTTCAATGGAACTCCATGAGAAACTCACCAAAAAGAAATGTAATTGAAGTGTTTCATGTGGCCGCATGTTCATGCACAAATGGCCTAATTTGGATTTATTGGGCAAAGGTCCAAAAATATATGCATCAAAAGCTCTAATGGTGAACCAAAAAATAGGCACAAGTTGAATGCAAGGTCTTCAATGGTACTCCATGAGAAACTCACCAAAAAGAAATGTAATTGAAATGTTTCATGTGGCCGCATGTTCATGCACAAATGGCCAGTTATGGATTTATTTGGCAAAGGTCCAAAAAAATATGCATCGAAAGCTCTAATGGGGAACCAAAAAATAGGCACAAGTTGAATGCAAGGTCTTCAATGGTACTCCATGAGAAACTCACCAAAAAAAAATGTAATTGAAATGTTTCATGTGGCCCCAAGTTCATGCACAAATGGCTTGTTATGGATTTATTTGGGAAAGGTCCAAAAAAATATGCATCGAAAGCTCTAATGGGGAACCAAAAAATTGGCACAAGTTGAATGCAAGGTCTTCAATGGTACTCCATGAGAAACTCACCAAAAAGAAATGTAATTGAAGTGTTTCATGTGCCCGCATGTTCATGCACAAATGGCCTAATTTGGACTTATTGGGCAAAGGTCCAAAAATATATGCATCAAAAGCTCTAATAGTGAACCAAAAAATAGGCACAAGTTGAATGCAAGGTCTTCAATGGTACTCCATGAGAAACTCACCAAAAAGAAATGTAATTGAAGTGTTTCATGTGCCCGCATGTTCATGCACAAATGGCCTAATTTGGATTTATTGGGCAAAGGTCCAAAAATATATGCATCAAAAGCTCTAATAGTGAACCAAAAAATAGGCACAAGTTGAATGCAAGGTCTTCAATGGTACTCCATGAGAAACTCACCAAAAAGAAATGTAATTGAAATGTTTCATGTGGCCGCATGTTCATGCACAAATGGCCACTTATGGATTTATTTGGCAAAGGTCCAAAAAAATATGCATCGAAAGCTCTAATGGGGAACCAAAAAATTGGCACAAGTTGAATGCAAGGTCTTCAATGGTACTCCATGAGATACTCACCAAAAAGAAATGTAATTGAAGTGTTTCATGTGGCCGCATGTTCATGCACAAATGGCCTAATTTGGATTTATTGGGCAAAGGTCCAAAAATATATGCATCAAAAGCTCTAATGGTGAACCAAAAAATAGGCACAAGTTGAATGCAAGGTCTTCAATGGTACTCCATGAGATACTCACCAAAAAGAAATGTAATTGAAATGTTTCATGTGGCCCGATGTTCATGCACAAATGGCCAGTTATGGATTTATTTGGCAAAGGTCCAAAAAAATATGCATCAAAAGCTCTAATGGGGAACCAAAAAATAGGCACAAGTTGAATGCAAGGTCTTCAATGGTACTCCATGAGAAACTCACCAAAAAGAAATGTAATTGAAATGTTTCATGTGGCCCCAAGTTCATGCACAAATGGCCTAATTTGGATTTATTTGGCAAAGGTCCAAAAATATATGCATCAAAAGCTCTAATAGTGAACCAAAAAATAGGCACAAGTTGAATGCAAGGTCTTCAATGGTACTCCATGAGAAACTCACCAAAAAGAAATGTAATTGAAGTGTTTCATGTGGCCGCATGTTCATGCACAAATGGCCTAATTTGGATTTATTGGGCAAAGGTCCAAAAATATATGCATCAAAAGCTCTAATGGTGAACCAAAAAATAGGCACAAGTTGAATGCAAGGTCTTCAATGGTACTCCATGAGATACTCACCAAAAAGAAATGTAATTGAAATGTTTCATGTGGCCGCATGTTCATGCACAAATGGCCAGTTATGGATTTATTTGGCAAAGGTCCAAAAGAATATGCATCAAAAGCTCTAATGGGGAACCAAAAAATAGGCACAAGTTGAATGCAAGGTCTTCAATGGTACTCCATGAGATACTCACCAAAAAGAAATGTAATTGAAATGTTTCATGTGGCCCGATGTTCATGCACAAATGGCCAATTATGGATTTATTTGGCAAAGGTCCAAAAAAATATGCATCAAAAGCTCTAATGGGGAACCAAAAAATAGGCACAAGTTGAATGCAAGGTCTTCAATGGTACTCCATGAGAAACTCACCAAAAAGAAATGTAATTGAAATGTTTCATGTGGCCGCATGTTCATGCACAAATGGCCTAATTTGGATTTATTGGGCAAAGGTCCAAAAATATATGCATCAAAAGCTCTAATAGTGAACCAAAAAATAGGCACAAGTTGAATGCAAGGTCTTCAATGGTACTCCATGAGATACTCACCAAAAAGAAATGTAATTGAAATGTTTCATGTGGCCCCAAGTTCATGCACAAATGGCTTGTTATGGATTTATTTGGGAAAGGTCCAAAAATATATGCATCGAAAGCTCTAATGGGGAACCAAAAAATTGGCACAAGTTGAATGCAAGGTCTTCAATGGTACTCCATGAGAAACTCACCAAAAAGAAATGTAATTGAAGTGTTTCATGTGCCCGCATGTTCATGCACAAATGGCCTAATTTGGATTTATTGGGCAAAGGTCCAAAAATATATGCATCAAAAGCTCTAATAGTGAACCAAAAAATAGGCACAAGTTGAATGCAAGGTCTTCAATGGTACTCCATGAGAAACTCACCAAAAAGAAATGTAATTGAAATGTTTCATGTGGCCGCATGTTCATGCACAAATGGCCAGTTATGGATTTATTTGGCAAAGGTCCAAAAAAATATGCATGGAAAGCTCGAATGGGGAACCAAAAAATTGGCACAAGTTGAATGCAAGGTCTTCAATGGTACTCCATGAGATACTCACCAAAAAGAAATGTAATTGAAATGTTTCATGTGGCCCCAAGTTCATGCACAAATGGCTTGTTATGGATTTATTTGGGAAAGGTCCAAAAATATATGCATCGAAAGCTCTAATGGGGAACCAAAAAATTGGCACAAGTTGAATGCAAGGTCTTCAATGGTACTCCATGAGAAACTCACCAAAAAGAAATGTAATTGAAATGTTTCATGTGGCCCCAAGTTCATGCACAAATGGCTTGTTATGGATTTCTTTGGGAAAGGTCCAAAAAAATATGCATCGAAAGCTCTAATGGGGAACCAAAAATTTGGCACAAGTTGAATGCAAGGTCTTCAATGGTACTCCATGAGAAACTCACCAAAAAGAAATGTAATTGAAATGTTTCATGTGGCCCGATGTTCATGCACAAATGGCCTGTTTTGGATTTACTTGGCACAGGTCCAAAAAGATATGCATCAAAAGCTCTAATGGGGAACCAAAAAATTGGCACAAGTTGAATGCAAGGTCTTCAATGGTACTCCATGAGAAACTCACCAAAAAGAAATGTAATTGAAGTGTTTCATGTGGCCGCATGTTCATGCACAAATGGCCTAATTTGGATTTATTGGGCAAAGGTCCAAAAATATATGCATCAAAAGCTCTAATGGTGAACCAAAAAATAGGCACAAGTTGAATGCAAGGTCTTCAATGGTACTCCATGAGAAACTCACCAAAAAGAAATGTAATTGAAATGTTTCATGTGGCCCCAAGTTCATGCACAAATGGCTTGTTATGGATTTATTTGGGAAAGGTCCAAAAAAATATGCATGGAAAGCTCTAATGGGGAACCAAAAAATAGGCACAAGTTGAATGCAAGGTCTTCAATGGTACTCCATGAGAAACTCACCAAAAAGAAATGTAATTGAAATGTTTCATGTGGCCCCAAGTTCATGCACAAATGGCTTGTTATGGATTTCTTTGGGAAAGGTCCAAAAAAATATGCATCGAAAGCTCTAATGGGGAACCAAAAAATTGGCACAAGTTGAATGCAAGGTCTTCAATGGTACTCCATGAGAAACTCACCAAAAAGAAATGTAATTGAAGTGTTTCATGTGGCCGCATGTTCATGCACAAATGGCCTAATTTGGATTTATTGGGCAAAGGTCCAAAAATATATGCATCAAAAGCTCTAATGGTGAACCAAAAAATAGGCACAAGTTGAATGCAAGGTCTTCAATGGTACTCCATGAGAAACTCACCAAAAAGAAATGTAATTGAAATGTTTCATGTGGCCGCATGTTCATGCACAAATGGCCAGTTATGGATTTATTTGGCAAAGGTCCAAAAAAATATGCATGGAAAGCTCGAATGGGGAACCAAAAAATTGGCACAAGTTGAATGCAAGGTCTTCAATGGTACTCCATGAGATACTCACCAAAAAGAAATGTAATTGAAATGTTTCATGTGGCCCCAAGTTCATGCACAAATGGCTTGTTATGGATTTATTTGGGAAAGGTCCAAAAAAATATGCATGGAAAGCTCTAATGGGGAACCAAAAAATAGGCACAAGTTGAATGCAAGGTCTTCAATGGTACTCCATGAGAAACTCACCAAAAAGAAATGTAATTGAAATGTTTCATGTGGCCCCAAGTTCATGCACAAATGGCTTGTTATGGATTTCTTTGGGAAAGGTCCAAAAAAATATGCATCGAAAGCTCTAATGGGGAACCAAAAAATTGGCACAAGTTGAATGCAAGGTCTTCAATGGTACTCCATGAGAAACTCACCAAAAAGAAATGTAATTGAAGTGTTTCATGTGGCCGCATGTTCATGCACAAATGGCCTAATTTGGATTTATTGGGCAAAGGTCCAAAAATATATGCATCAAAAGCTCTAATGGTGAACCAAAAAATAGGCACAAGTTGAATGCAAGGTCTTCAATGGTACTCCATGAGAAACTCACCAAAAAGAAATGTAATTGAAATGTTTCATGTGGCCGCATGTTCATGCACAAATGGCCAGTTATGGATTTATTTGGCAAAGGTCCAAAAAAATATGCATGGAAAGCTCGAATGGGGAACCAAAAAATTGGCACAAGTTGAATGCAAGGTCTTCAATGGTACTCCATGAGATACTCACCAAAAAGAAATGTAATTGAAATGTTTCATGTGGCCCCAAGTTCATGCACAAATGGCTTGTTATGGATTTATTTGGGAAAGGTCCAAAAATATATGCATCGAAAGCTCTAATGGGGAACCAAAAAATTGGCACAAGTTGAATGCAAGGTCTTCAATGGTACTCCATGAGAAACTCACCAAAAAGAAATGTAATTGAAATGTTTCATGTGGCCCCAAGTTCATGCACAAATGGCTTGTTATGGATTTCTTTGGGAAAGGTCCAAAAAAATATGCATCGAAAGCTCTAATGGGGAACCAAAAATTTGGCACAAGTTGAATGCAAGGTCTTCAATGGTACTCCATGAGAAACTCACCAAAAAGAAATGTAATTGAAATGTTTCATGTGGCCCGATGTTCATGCACAAATGGCCTGTTTTGGATTTACTTGGCACAGGTCCAAAAAGATATGCATCAAAAGCTCTAATGGGGAACCAAAAAATTGGCACAAGTTGAATGCAAGGTCTTCAATGGTACTCCATGAGAAACTCACCAAAAAGAAATGTAATTGAAGTGTTTCATGTGCCCGCATGTTCATGCACAAATGGCCTAATTTGGATTTATTGGGCAAAGGTCCAAAAATATATGCATCAAAAGCTCTAATGGTGAACCAAAAAATAGGCACAAGTTGAATGCAAGGTCTTCAATGGTACTCCATGAGAAACTCACCAAAAAGAAATGTAATTGAAATGTTTCATGTGGCCCCAAGTTCATGCACAAATGGCTTGTTATGGATTTATTTGGGAAAGGTCCAAAAAAATATGCATGGAAAGCTCTAATGGGGAACCAAAAAATAGGCACAAGTTGAATGCAAGGTCTTCAATGGTACTCCATGAGAAACTCACCAAAAAGAAATGTAATTGAAATGTTTCATGTGGCCCCAAGTTCATGCACAAATGGCTTGTTATGGATTTCTTTGGGAAAGGTCCAAAAAAATATGCATCGAAAGCTCTAATGGGGAACCAAAAAATTGGCACAAGTTGAATGCAAGGTCTTCAATGGTACTCCATGAGAAACTCACCAAAAAGAAATGTAATTGAAGTGTTTCATGTGGCCGCATGTTCATGCACAAATGGCCTAATTTGGATTTATTGGGCAAAGGTCCAAAAATATATGCATCAAAAGCTCTAATGGTGAACCAAAAAATAGGCACAAGTTGAATGCAAGGTCTTCAATGGTACTCCATGAGAAACTCACCAAAAAGAAATGTAATTGAAATGTTTCATGTGGCCGCATGTACATGCACAAATGGCCAGTTATGGATTTATTTGGCAAAGGTCCAAAAAAATATGCATCAAAAGCTCTAATGGGGAACCAAAAAATAGGCACAAGTTGAATGCAAGGTCTTCAATGGTACTCCATGAGAAACTCACCAAAAAGAAATGTAATTGAAATGTTTCATGTGGCCCCAAGTTCATGCACAAATGGCCAGTTATGGATTTCTTTGGGAAAGGTCCAAAAAAATATGCATCGAAAGCTCTAATGGGGAACCAAAAAATTGGCACAAGTTGAATGCAAGGTCTTCAATGGTACTCCATGAGAAACTCACCAAAAAGAAATGTAATTGAAGTGTTTCATGTGGCCGCATGTTCATGCACAAATGGCCTAATTTGGATTTATTGGGCAAAGGTCCAAAAATATATGCATCAAAAGCTCTAATAGTGAACCAAAAAATAGGCACAAGTTGAATGCAAGGTCTTCAATGGTACTCCATGAGAAACTCACCAAAAAGAAATGTAATTGAAGTGTTTCATGTGCCCGCATGTTCATGCACAAATGGCCTAATTTGGATTTATTGGGCAAAGGTCCAAAAATATATGCATCAAAAGCTCTAATAGTGAACCAAAAAATAGGCACAAGTTGAATGCAAGGTCTTCAATGGTACTCCATGAGAAACTCACCAAAAAGAAATGTAATTGAAATGTTTCATGTGGCCGCATGTTCATGCACAAATGGCCACTTATGGATTTCTTTGGGAAAGGTCCAAAAAAATATGCATCGAAAGCTCTAATGGGGAACCAAAAAATTGGCACAAGTTGAATGCAAGGTCTTCAATGGTACTCCATGAGAAACTCACCAAAAAGAAATGTAATTGAAGTGTTTCATGTGGCCGCATGTTCATGCACAAATGGCCTAATTTGGATTTATTGGGCAAAGGTCCAAAAATATATGCATCAAAAGCTCTAATGGTGAACCAAAAAATAGGCACAAGTTGAATGCAAGGTCTTCAATGGTACTCCATGAGAAACTCACCAAAAAGAAATGTAATTGAAATGTTTCATGTGGCCGCATGTTCATGCACAAATGGCCAGTTATGGATTTATTTGGCAAAGGTCCAAAAAAATATGCATCAAAAGCTCTAATGGGGAACCAAAAAATAGGCACAAGTTGAATGCAAGGTCTTCAATGGTACTCCATGAGAAACTCACCAAAAAGAAATGTAATTGAAATGTTTCATGTGGCCCCAAGTTCATGCACAAATGGCTTGTTATGGATTTATTTGGGAAAGGTCCAAAAAAATATGCATCGAAAGCTCTAATGGGGAACCAAAAAATTGGCACAAGTTGAATGCAAGGTCTTCAATGGTACTCCATGAGAAACTCACCAAAAAGAAATGTAATTGAAGTGTTTCATGTGGCCGCATGTTCATGCACAAATGGCCTAATTTGGATTTATTGGGCAAAGGTCCAAAAATATATGCATCAAAAGCTCTAATGGTGAACCAAAAAATAGGCACAAGTTGAATGCAAGGTCTTCAATGGTACTCCATGAGAAACTCACCAAAAAGAAATGTAATTGAAATGTTTCATGTGGCCGCATGTACATGCACAAATGGCCAGTTATGGATTTATTTGGCAAAGGTCCAAAAAAATATGCATCAAAAGCTCTAATGGGGAACCAAAAAATAGGCACAAGTTGAATGCAAGGTCTTCAATGGTACTCCATGAGAAACTCACCAAAAAGAAATGTAATTGAAATGTTTCATGTGGCCCCAAGTTCATGCACAAATGGCTTGTTATGGATTTCTTTGGGAAAGGTCCAAAAAAATATGCATCGAAAGCTCTAATGGGGAACCAAAAAATTGGCACAAGTTGAATGCAAGGTCTTCAATGGTACTCCATGAGAAACTCACCAAAAAGAAATGTAATTGAAGTGTTTCATGTGGCCGCATGTTCATGCACAAATGGCCTAATTTGGATTTATTGGGCAAAGGTCCAAAAATATATGCATCAAAAGCTCTAATAGTGAACCAAAAAATAGGCACAAGTTGAATGCAAGGTCTTCAATGGTACTCCATGAGAAACTCACCAAAAAGAAATGTAATTGAAGTGTTTCATGTGCCCGCATGTTCATGCACAAATGGCCTAATTTGGATTTATTGGGCAAAGGTCCAAAAATATATGCATCAAAAGCTCTAATAGTGAACCAAAAAATAGGCACAAGTTGAATGCAAGGTCTTCAATGGTACTCCATGAGAAACTCACCAAAAAGAAATGTAATTGAAATGTTTCATGTGGCCGCATGTTCATGCACAAATGGCCACTTATGGATTTCTTTGGGAAAGGTCCAAAAAAATATGCATCGAAAGCTCTAATGGGGAACCAAAAAATTGGCACAAGTTGAATGCAAGGTCTTCAATGGTACTCCATGAGAAACTCACCAAAAAGAAATGTAATTGAAGTGTTTCATGTGGCCGCATGTTCATGCACAAATGGCCTAATTTGGATTTATTGGGCAAAGGTCCAAAAATATATGCATCAAAAGCTCTAATGGTGAACCAAAAAATAGGCACAAGTTGAATGCAAGGTCTTCAATGGTACTCCATGAGAAACTCACCAAAAAGAAATGTAATTGAAATGTTTCATGTGGCCGCATGTTCATGCACAAATGGCCAGTTATGGATTTATTTGGCAAAGGTCCAAAAAAATATGCATCAAAAGCTCTAATGGGGAACCAAAAAATAGGCACAAGTTGAATGCAAGGTCTTCAATGGTACTCCATGAGAAACTCACCAAAAAGAAATGTAATTGAAATGTTTCATGTGGCCCCAAGTTCATGCACAAATGGCTTGTTATGGATTTATTTGGGAAAGGTCCAAAAAAATATGCATCGAAAGCTCTAATGGGGAACCAAAAAATTGGCACAAGTTGAATGCAAGGTCTTCAATGGTACTCCATGAGAAACTCACCAAAAAGAAATGTAATTGAAGTGTTTCATGTGGCCGCATGTTCATGCACAAATGGCCTAATTTGGATTTATTGGGCAAAGGTCCAAAAATATATGCATCAAAAGCTCTAATAGTGAACCAAAAAATAGGCACAGGTTGAATGCAAGGTCTTCAATGGTACTCCATGAGATACTCACCAAAAAGAAATGTAATTGAAGTGTTTCATGTGGCCGCATGTTCATGCACAAATGGCCTAATTTGGATTTATTGGGCAAAGGTCCAAAAATATATGCATGGAAAGCTCTAATGGTGAACCAAAAAATAGGCACAAGTTGAATGCAAGGTCTTCAATGGTACTCCATGAGATACTCACCAAAAAGAAATGTAATTGAAATGTTTCATGTGGCCGCATGTTCATGCACAAATGGCCAGTTATGGATTTATTTGGCAAAAGTCCAAAAAAATATGCATGGAAAGCTCTAATGGGGAACCAAAAAATTGGCACAAGTTGAATGCAAGGTCTTCAATGGTACTCCATGAGATACTCACCAAAAAGAAATGTAATTGAAATGTTTCATGTGGCCGCATGTTCATGCACAAATGGCCTAATTTGGATTTATTGGGCAAAGGTCCAAAAATATATGCATCAAAAGCTCTAATGGTGAACCAAAAAATTGGCACAAGTTGAATGCAAGGTCTTCAATGGTACTCCATGAGAAACTCACCAAAAAGAAATGTAATTGAAATGTTTCATGTGGCCCGATGTTCATGCACAAATGGCCTGCTTTGGATTTACTTGGCACAGGTCCAAAAAGATATGCATCAAAAGCTCTAATGGTGAACCAAAAAATAGGCACAAGTTGAATGCAAGGTCTTCAATGGTACTCCATGAGAAACTCACCAAAAAGAAATGTAATTGAAATGTTTCATGTGGCCGCATGTTCATGCACAAATGGCTTGTTATGGATTTATTTGGGAAAGGTCCAAAAAAATATGCATCGAAAGCTCTAATGGGGAACCAAAAAATTGGCACAAGTTGAATGCAAGGTCTTCAATGGTACTCCATGAGAAACTCACCAAAAAGAAATGTAATTGAAATGTTTCATGTGGCCCGATGTTCATGCACAAAATGGCCTGTTTTGGATTTACTTGGCACTGGTCCAAAAAGATATGCATCAAAAGCTCTAATGGTTAACCGAAAAATAGGCACAAGTTGAATGCAAGGTCTTCAATGGTACTCCATGAGAAACTCACCAAAAAGAAATGTAATTGAAATGTTTCATGTGGCCCCAGGTTCATGCAAAAATGGCTTGTTATGGATTTATTTGGGAAAGGTCCAAAAAAATATGCATCGAAAGCTCTAATGGGGAACCAAAAAATAGGCACAAGTTGAATGCAAGGTCTTCAATGGTACTCCATGAGAAACTCACCAAAAAGAAATGTAATTGAAATGTTTCATGTGGCCCGATGTTCATGCACAAAATGGCCTGTTTTGGATTTATTTGGCACAGGTCCAAAAAGATATGCATCAAAAGCTCTAATGGGGAACCAAAAAATTGGCACAAGTTGAATGCAAGGTCTTCAATGGTACTCCATGCGATTCTCACCAAAAAGAAATGTAATTGAAATGTTTCATGTGGCCCCAGGTTCATGCAAAAATGGCTTGTTATGGATTTATTTGGGAGAGGTCCAAAAAAATATGCATCGAAAGCTCTAATGGGGAACCAAAAAATTGGCACAAGTTGAATGCAAGGTCTTCAATGGTACTCCATGAGAAACTCACCAAAAAGAAATGTAATTGAAATGTTTCATGTGGACGGATTTTCATGCACAAATGGCCAGTTATGGATTTATTTGGCAAAGGTCGAAAAAAATATGCATCAAAACCTCTAATGGATAACCAAAAAATTGGCACAAGTTGAATGCAAGGTCTTCAATGGTACTCCATGACAAATTCACCAAAAAGAAATGTAATTGAAATGTTTCATGTGGCCCCATGTTCATGCACAAATGGCTTGTTATGGATTTATTTGGGAGAGGTCCAAAAAAATATGCATCGAAAGCTCTAATGGGGAACCAAAAAATTGGCACAAGTTGAATGCAAGGTCTTCAATGGTACTCCATGAGAAACTCACCAAAAAGAAATGTAATTGAAATGTTTCATGTGGCCCCATGTTCATGCACAAAATGGCCTGTTTTGAATTTACTTGGCACAGGTCCAAAAAGATATGCATCAAAAGCTCTAATGGTGAACCGAAAAATAGGCACAAGTTGAATGCAAGGTCTTCAATGGTACTCCATGAGATACTCACTAAAAAGAAATGTAATTGAAATGTTTCATGTGGCCCCATGTTCATGCACAAATGGCTTGTTATGGATTTATTTGGGAAAGGTCCAAAAAAATATGCATCAAACGCTCTAACGGGGAACCAAAAAATTGGCACAAGTTGAATGCAAGGTCTTCAATGGTACTCCATGAGAAACTCACCAAAAAGAAATGTAATTGAAGTGTTTCATGTGCCCGCATGTTCATGCACAAATGGCCTAATTTGGATTTATTGGGCAAAGGTCCAAAAATATATGCATCAAAAGCTCTAATAGTGAACCAAAAAATAGGCACAAGTTGAATGCAAGGTCTTCAATGGTACTCCATGAGAAACTCACCAAAAAGAAATGTAATTGAAATGTTTCATGTGGCCGCATGTTCATGCACAAATGGCCACTTATGGATTTATTTGGCAAAGGTCCAAAAAAATATGCATCGAAAGCTCTAATGGGGAACCAAAAAATTGGCACAAGTTGAATGCAAGGTCTTCAATGGTACTCCATGAGATACTCACCAAAAAGAAATGTAATTGAAGTGTTTCATGTGCCCGCATGTTCATGCACAAATGGCCTAATTTGGATTTATTGGGCAAAGGTCCAAAAATATATGCATCAAAAGCTCTAATGGTGAACCAAAAAATAGGCACAAGTTGAATGCAAGGTCTTCAATGGTACTCCATGAGATACTCACCAAAAAGAAATGTAATTGAAATGTTTCATGTGGCCCGATGTTCATGCACAAATGGCCAGTTATGGATTTATTTGGCAAAGGTCCAAAAAAATATGCATCAAAAGCTCTAATGGGGAACCAAAAAATAGGCACAAGTTGAATGCAAGGTCTTCAATGGTACTCCATGAGAAACTCACCAAAAAGAAATGTAATTGAAATGTTTCATGTGGCCCCAAGTTCATGCACAAATGGCTTGTTATGGATTTCTTTGGGAAAGGTCCAAAAAAATATGCATCGAAAGCTCTAATGGGGAATCAAAAAATTGGCACAAGTTGAATGCAAGGTCTTCAATGGTACTCCATGAGAAACTCACCAAAAAGAAATGTAATTGAAGTGTTTCATGTGGCCGCATGTTCATGCACAAATGGCCTAATTTGGATTTATTGGGCAAAGGTCCAAAAATATATGCATCAAAAGCTCTAATA
Source organism: Climacium dendroides (assembly GCA_950106755.1). Classification (NCBI taxonomy): domain Eukaryota; kingdom Viridiplantae; phylum Streptophyta; class Bryopsida; order Hypnales; family Climaciaceae; genus Climacium; species Climacium dendroides. Next base: position 23,686,313 of record OX467082.1, on the reverse strand, counting down.
GTGAACCAAAAAATAGGCACAGGTTGAATGCAAGGTCTTCAATGGTACTCCATGAGATACTCACCAAAAAGAAATGTAATTGAAGTGTTTCATGTGCCCGCATGTTCATGCACAAATGGCCTAATTTGGATTTATTGGGCAAAGGTCCAAAAATATATGTATGGAAAGCTCTAATGGTGAACCAAAAAATAGGCACAAGTTGAATGCAAGGTCTTCAATGGTACTCCATGAGATACTCACCAAAAAGAAATGTAATTGAAGTGTTTCATGTGGCCGCATGTTCATGCACAAATGGCCTAATTTGGATTTATTGGGCAAAGGTCCAAAAATATATGCATCAAAAGCTCTAATAGTGAACCAAAAAATAGGCACAGGTTGAATGCAAGGTCTTCAATGGTACTCCATGAGAAACTCACCAAAAAGAAATGTAATTGAAGTGTTTCATGTGCCCGCATGTTCATGCAGAAATGGCCTAATTTGGATTTATTGGGCAAAGGTCCAAAAATATATGCATCAAAAGCTCTAATAGTGAACCAAAAAATAGGCACAAGTTGAATGCAAGCTCTTCAATGGTACTCCATGAGAAACTCACCAAAAAGAAATGTAATTGAAATGTTTCATGTGGCCGCATGTTCATGCACAAATGGCCAGTTATGGATTTATTTGGCAAAAGTCCAAAAAAATATGCATGGAAAGCTCTAATGGGGAACCAAAAAATTGGCACAAGTTGAATGCAAGGTCTTCAATGGTACTCCATGAGATACTCACCAAAAAGAAATGTAATTGAAATGTTTCATGTGGCCCCAAGTTCATGCACAAATGGCTTGTTATGGATTTATTTGGGAAAGGTCCAAAAAAATATGCATCGAAAGCTCTAATGGGGAACCAAAAAATTGGCACAAGTTGAATGCAAGGTCTTCAATGGTACTCCATGAGAAACTCACCAAAAGAAATGTAATTGAAATGTTTCATGTGGCCCGATGTTCATGCACAAATGGCCTGTTTTGCATTTACTTGGCACAGGTCCAAAAAGATATGCATCAAAAGCTCTAATGGGGAACCAAAAAATTGGCACAAGTTGAATGCAAGGTCTTCAATGGTACTCCATGAGAAACTCACCAAAAAGAAATGTAATTGAAATGTTTCATGTGGCCCCAGGTTCATGCAAAAATGGCTTGTTATGGATTTATTTGGGAAAGGTCCAAAAAAATATGCATCGAAAGCTCTAATGAGGAACCAAAAAATTGGCACAAGTTGAATGCAAGGTCTTCAATGGTACTCCATGAGAAACTCACCAAAAAGAAATGTAATTGAAATGTTTCATGTGGCCCGATGTTCATGCACAAAATGGCCTGTTTTGGATTTACTTGGCACTGGTCCAAAAAGATATGCATCAAAAGCTCTAATGGTGAACCGAAAAATAGGCACAAGTTGAATGCAAGGTCTTCAATGGTACTCCATGAGAAACTCACCAAAAAGAAATGTAATTGAAATGTTTCATGTGGCCCCAGGTTCATGCAAAAATGGCTTGTTATGGATTTATTTGGGAAAGGTCCAAAAAAATATGCATCGAAAGCTCTAATGGGGAACCAAAAAATAGGCACAAGTTGAATGCAAGGTCTTCAATGGTACTCCATGAGAAACTCACCAAAAAGAAATGTAATTGAAATGATTCATGTGGCCCCATGTTCATGCACAAAATGGCCTCTTTTGGATTTATTTGGCACAGGTCCAAAAAGATATGCATCAAAAGCTCTAATGGTGAACCAAAAAATAGGCACAAGTTGAATGCAAGGTCTTCAATGGTACTCCATGAGAAACTCACCAAAAAGAAATGTAATTGAAATGTTTCATGTGGCCCGATGTTCATGCACAAAATGGCCTGTTTTGGATTTACTTGGCACAGGTCCAAAAAGATATGCATCAAAAGCTCTAATGGGGAACCAAAAAATTGGCACAAGTTGAATGCAAGGTCTTCAATGGTACTCCATGAGAAACTCACCAAAAAGAAATGTAATTGAAATGTTTCATGTGGCCCCAGGTTCATGCAAAAATGGCTTGTTATGGATTTATTTGGGAGAGGTCCAAAAAAATATGCATCGAAAGCTCTAATGGGGAACCAAAAAATTGGCACAAGTTGAATGCAAGGTCTTCAATGGTACTCCATGAGAAACTGACCAAAAAGAAATGTAATTGAAATGTTTCATGTGGCCCCAAGTTCATGCACAAAATGGCCTGTTTTGGATTTACTTGGCACAGGTCCAAAAAGATATGCATCGAAAGCTCTAATGAGGAACCAAAAAATTGGCACAAGTTGAATGCAAGGTCTTCAATGGTACTCCATGCGATTCTCACCAAGAATAAATGTAATTGAAATGTTTCATGTGGCCCCATGTTCATGCACAAATGGCTTGTTATGGATTTATTTGGGAGAGGTCCAAAAAAATATGCATCGAAAGCTCTAATGGGGAACCAAAAAATTGGCACAAGTTGAATGCAAGGTCTTCAATGGTACTCCATGAGAAACTCACCAAAAAGAAATGTAATTGAAATGTTTCATGTGGCCCCATGTTCATGCACAAAATGGCCTGTTTTGAATTTACTTGGCACAGGTCCAAAAAGATATGCATCAAAAGCTCTAATGGTGAACCGAAAAATAGGCACAAGTTGAATGCAAGGTCTTCAATGGTACTCCATGAGATACTCACTAAAAAGAAAAGTAATTGAAATGTTTCATGTGGCCCCATGTTCATGCACAAATGGCTTGTTATGGATTTATTTGGGAAAGGTCCAAAAAAATATGCATCAAACGCTCTAACGGGGAACCAAAAAATTGGCACAAGTTGAATGCAAGGTCTTCAATGGTACTCCATGAGATACTCACCAAAAAGAAATGTCATTGAAATGTTTCATGTGGCCGCATGTTCATGCACAAATGGCCAGTTATGGATTTATTTGGCAAAGGTCCAAAAAAATATGCATCAAAAGCTCTAATGGGGAACCAAAAAATTGGCACAAGTTGAATGCAAGGTCTTCAATGGTACTCCATGAGATACTCACCAAAAAGAAATGTAATTGAAATGTTTCATGTGGCCCCATGTTCATGCACAAAATGGCCTGTTTTGAATTTACTTGGCACAGGTCCAAAAAGATATGCATCAAAAGCTCTAATGGTGAACCGAAAAATAGGCACAAGTTGAATGCAAGGTCTTCAATGGTACTCCATGAGAAACTCACCAAAAAGAAATGTAATTGAAATGTTTCATGTGGCCCCAGGTTCATGCACAAATGGCTTGTTATGGATTTCTTTGGGAAAGGTCCAAAAAAATATGCATCGAAAGCTCTAATGGGGAACCAAAAAATTGGCACAAGTTGAATGCAAGGTCTTCAATGGTACTCCATGAGAAACTCACCAAAAAGAAATGTAATTGAAATGTTTCATGTGGCCCCATGTTCATGCACAAATGGCTTGTTATGGATTTATTGGGCAAAGGTCCAAAAATATATGCATGGAAAGCTCTAATGGTGAACCAAAAAATAGGCACAAGTTGAATGCAAGGTCTTCAATGGTACTCCATGAGAAACTCACCAAAAAGAAATGTAATTGAAATGTTTCATGTGGCCCCAAGTTCATGCAGAAATGGCTTGTTATGGATTTCTTTGGGAAAGGTTCAAAAAAATATGCATCGAAAGCTCTAATGGGGAACCAAAAAATTGGCACAAGTTGAATGCAAGGTCTTCAATGGTACTCCATGAGAAACTCACCAAAAAGAAATGTAATTGAAATGTTTCATGTGGCCCGATGTTCATGCACAAATGGCCTGTTTTGGATTTACTTGGCACAGGTCCAAAAAGATATGCATCAAAAGCTCTAATAGTGAACCAAAAAATAGGCACAAGTTGAATGCAAGGTCTTCAATGGTACTCCATGAGAAACTCACCAAAAAGAAATGTAATTGAAATGTTTCATGTGGCCCCAGGTTTATGCAAAAATGGCTTGTTATGGATTTATTTCTGAAAGGTCCAAAGAAATATGCATCGAAAGCTCTAATGGGGAACCAAAAAATTGGCACAAGTTGAATGCAAGGTCTTCAATGGTACTCCATGAGAAACTCAGCAAAAAGAAATGTAATTGAAATGTTTCATGTGGCCCGATGTTCATGCACAAATGGCCTGTTTTGGATTTACTTGGCACAGGTCCAAAAAGATATGCATCAAAAGCTCTAATGGGGAACCAAAAAATTGGCACAAGTTGAATGCAAGGTCTTCAATGGTACTCCATGAGAAACTCACCAAAAAGAAATGTAATTGAAATGTTTCATGTGGTCCCAGGTTCATGCAAAAATGGCTTGTTATGGATTTATTTGGGAAAGGTCCAAAAAAATATGCATCGAAAGCTCTAATGGTGAACCAAAAAATTGGCACAAGTTGAATGCAAGGTCTTCAATGGTACTCCATGAGAAACTCACCAAAAAGAAATGTAATTGAAATGTTTCATGTGGCCCGATGTTCATGCACAAAATGGACTGTTTTAGATTTACTTGGCACAGGTCCAAAAAGATATGCATCAAAAGCTCTAATGGTGAACCGAAAAATAGGCACAAGTTGAATGCAAGGTCTTCAATGGTACTCCATGAGAAACTCACCAAAAAGAAATGTAATTGAAATGTTTCATGTGGCCCCAGGTTCATACAAAAATGGCTTGTTATGGATTTATTTGGGAAAGGTCCAAAAAAATATGCATCGAAAGCTCTAATGGGGAACCAAAAAATTGGCACAAGTTGAATGCAAGGTCTTCAATGGTACTCCATGAGAAACTCACCAAAAAGAAATGTAATTGAAATGTTTCATGTGGCCCCATGTTCATGCACAAAATGGCCTGTTTTGGATTACTTGGCACAGGTCCAAAAAGATATGCATCAAAAGCTCTAATGGTGAACCAAAAAATAGGCACAAGTTGAATGCAAGGTCTTCAATTGTACTCCATGAGAAACTCACCAAAAAGAAATGTAATTGAAATGTTTCATGTGGCCCGATGTTCATGCACAAAATGGCCTGTTTTGGATTTACTTGGCACAGGTCCAAAAAGATATGCATCAAAAGCTCTAATGGGGAACCAAAAAATAGGCACAAGTTGAATGCAAGGTCTTCAATGGTACTCCATGCGATTCTCACCAAAAAGAAATGTAATTGAAATGTTTCATGTGGCCCCAGGTTCATGCAAAAATGGCTTGTTATGGATTTATTTGGGAGAGGTCCAAAAAAATATGCATCGAAAGCTCTAATGGGGAACCAAAAAATTGGCACAAGTTGAATGCAAGGTCTTCAATGGTACTCCATGAGAAACTCACCAAAAAGAAATGTAATTGAAATGTTTCATGTGGCCCCATGTTCATGCACAAAATGGCCTGTTTTGAATTTACTTGGCACAGGTCCAAAAAGATATGCATCAAAAGCTCTAATGGTGAACCGAAAAATAGGCACAAGTTGAATGCAAGGTCTTCAATGGTACTCCATGAGATACTCACTAAAAAGAAAAGTAATTGAAATGTTTCATGTGGCCCCATGTTCATGCACAAATGGCTTGTTATGGATTTACTTGGCACGGGTCCAAAAAGATATGCATCAAGAGCTCTAATGGGGAACCAAAAAATTGGCACAAGTTGAATGCAAGGTCTTCAATGGTACTCCATGAGATACTCACCAAAAAGAAATGTAATTGAAATGTTTCATGTGGCCGCATGTTCATGCACAAATGGCCAGTTATGGATTTATTTGGCAAAGTTCCAAAAAAATATGCATCAAAAGCTCTAATGGGGAACCAAAAAATAGGCACAAGTTGAATGCAAGGTCTTCAATGGTACTCCATGAGAAACTTACCAAAAAGAAATGTAATTGAAATGTTTCATGTGGCCCCAAGTTCATGCACAAATGGCTTGTTATTGATTTATTTGGGAAAGGTCCAAAAAAATATGCATCGAAAGCTCTAATGGGGAACCAAAAAATTGGCACAAGTTGAATGCAAGGTCTTCAATGGTACTCCATGAGAAACTCACCAAAAAGAAATGTAATTGAAGTATTTCATGTGGCCCCAGGTTCATGCACAAATGGCTTGTTATGGATTTCTTTGGGAAAGGTCCAAAAAAATATGCATCGAAAGCTCTAATGGGGAACCAAAAAATAGGCACAAGTTGAATGCAAGGTCTTCAATGGTACTCCATGAGAAACTCACCAAAAAGAAATGTAATTGAAATGTTTCATGTGGCCCCATGTTCATGCACAAAATGGCCTGTTTTGAATTTACTTGGCACAGGTCCAAAAAGATATGCATCAAAAGCTCTAATGGTGAACCAAAAAATAGGCACAAGTTGAATGCAAGGTCTTCAATGGTACTCCATGAGAAACTCACCAAAAAGAAATGTAATTGAAATGTTTCATGTGGCCCGATGTTCATGCACAAATGGCTTGTTTTGGATTTACTTGGCACAGGTCCAAAAAGATATGCATCGAAAGCTCTAATGGGGAACCAAAAAATTGGCACAAGTTGAATGCAAGGTCTTCAATGGTACTCCATGAGAAACTCACCAAAAAGAAATGTAATTGAAATGTTTCATGTGGCCCGATGTTCATGCACAAAATGGCCTGTTTTGGATTTACTTGGCACAGATCCAAAAAGATATGCATCAAAAGCTCTAATAGTGAACCAAAAAATATGCACAAGTTGAATGCAAGGTCTTCAATGGTACTCCATGAGAAACTCACCAAAAAGAAATGTAATTGAAATGTTTCATGTGGCCCCTGGTTCATGCAAAAATGGCTTGTTATGGATTTATTTGGGAAAGGTCCAAAGAAATATGCATCGAAAGCTCTAATGGGGAACCAAAAAATTGGCACAAGTTGAATGCAAGGTCTTCAATGGTACTCCATGAGAAACTCACCAAAAAGAAATGTAATTGAAATGTTTCATGTGGCCCGATGTTCATGCACAAATGGCCTGTTTTGGATTTACTTGGCACAGGTCCAAAAAGATATGCATCAAAAGCTCTAATGGGGAACCAAAAAATTGGCACAAGTTGAATGCAAGGTCTTCAATGGTACTCCATGAGAAACTCACCAAAAAGAAATGTAATTGAAATGTTTCATGCGGCCCCATGTTCATGCAAAAATGGCTTGTTATGGATTTATTTGGGAAAGGTCCAAAAAAATATGCATCGAAAGCTCTAATGGGGAACCAAAAAATTGGCACAAGTTGAATGCAAGGTCTTCAATGGTACTCCATGAGAAACTCACCAAAAAGAAATGTAATTGAAATGTTTCATGTGGCCCCATGTTCATGCACAAAATGGCCTGTTTTGGATTTACTTGGCACAGGTCCAAAATGATATGCATCAAAAGCTCGAATAGTGAACCAAAAAATAGGCACAAATTGAATGCAAGGTCTTCAATGATACTCCATGAGAAACTCACCAAAAAGAAATGTAATTGAAATGTTTCATGTGGCCCCAGGTTCATGCAAAAATGGCTTGTTATGGATTTATTTGGGAAAGGTCCAAAAAAATATGCATCGAAAGCTCTAATGGGGAACCAAAAAATTGGCACAAGTTGAATGCAAGGTCTTCAATGGTACTCCATGAGAAACTCACCAAAAAGAAATGTAATTGAAATGTTTCATGTGGCCCCATGTTCATGCACAAAATGGCCTGTTTTGGATTTACTTGGCACAGGTCCAAAAAGATATGCATCAAAAGCTCTAATGGTGAACCAAAAAATAGGCACAAGTTGAATGCAAGGTCTTCAATGGTACTCCATGAGAAACTCACCAAAAAGAAATGTAATTGAAATGTTTCATGTGGCCCCATGTTCATGCACAAAATGGCCTGTTTTGAATTAACTTGGCACAGGTCCAAAAAGATATGCATCAAAAGCTCTAATGGGGAACCAAAAAATTGGCACAAGTTGAATGCAAGGTCTTCAATGGTACTCCATGCGATTCTCACCAAAAAGAAATGTAATTGAAATGTTTCATGTGGCCCCAGGTTCATGCAAAAATGGCTTGTTATGGATTTATTTGGGAGAGGTCCAAAAAAATATGCATCGAAAGCTCTAATGGGGAACCAAAAAATTGGCACAAGTTGAATGCAAGGTCTTCAATGGTACTCCATGAGAAACTCACCAAAAAGAAATGTAATTGAAATGTTTCATGTGGCCCCAAGTTCATGCACAAAATGGCCTGTTTTGGATTTACTTGGCACAGGTCCAAAAAGATATGCATCAAAAGCTCTAATGGGGAACCAAAAAATTGGCACAAGTTGAATGCAAGGTCTTCAATGGTACTCCATGCGATTCTCACCAAAAAGAAATGTAATTGAAATGTTTCATGTGGCCCCATGTTCATGCACAAATGGCTTGTTATGGATTTATTTGGGAGAGGTCCAAAAAAATATGCATCGAAAGCTCTAATGGGGAACCAGAAAATTGGCACAAGTTGAATGCAAGGTCTTCAATGGTACTCCATGAGAAACTCACCAAAAAGAAATGTAATTGAAATGTTTCATGTGGCCCCATGTTCATGCACAAAATGGCCTGTTTTGAATTTACTTGGCACAGGTCCAAAAAGATATGCATCAAAAGCTCTAATGGTGAACCAAAAAATACGCACAAGTTGAATGCAAGGTCTTCAATGGTACTCCATGAGATACTCACTAAAAAGAAAAGTAATTGAAATGTTTCATGTGGCCCCATGTTCATGCACAAATGGCTTGTTATGGATTTATTTGGGAAAGGTCCAAAAAAATATGCATCAAACGCTCTAACGGGGAACCAAAAAATTGGCACAAGTTGAATGCAAGGTCTTCAATGGTACTCCATGAGATACTCACCAAAAAGAAAAGTAATTGAAATGTTTCATGTGGCCGCATGTTCATGCACAAATGGCCAGTTATGGATTTATTTGGCAAAGGTCCAAAAAAATATGCATCAAAAGCTCTAATGGGGAACCAAAAAATAGGCACAAGTTGAATGCAAGGTCTTCAATGGTACTCCATGAGAAACTTACCAAAAAGAAATGTAATTGAAATGTTTCATGTGGCCCCAAGTTCATGCACAAATGGCTTGTTATTGATTTATTTGGGAAAGGTCCAAAAAAATATGCATCGAAAGCTCTAATGGGGAACCAAAAAATTGGCACAAGTGGAATGCAAGGTCTTCAATGGTACTCCATGAGAAACTCACCAAAAAGAAATGTAATTGAAATGTTTCATGTGGCCCCATGTTCATGCACAAATGGCCTAATTTGGATTTATTGGGCAAAGGTCCAAAAATATATGCATGGAAAGCTCTAATAGTGAACCAAAAAATAGGCACAAGTTGAATGCAAGGTCTTCAATGGTACTCCATGAGAAACTCACCAAAAAGAAATGTAATTGAAATGTTTCATGTGGGCCCAAGTTCATGCACAAATGGCCTAATTTGGATTTATTGGGCAAAGGCCCAAAAAAATATGCATCGAAAGCTCTAATGGTGAACCAAAAAATAGGCACAAGTTGAATGCAAGGTCTTCAATGGTACTCCATGAGAAACTCACCAAAAAGAAATGTAATTGAAATGTTTCATGTGGCCCCATGTTCATGCACAAAATGGCCTGCTTTGAATTTACTTGGCACAGGTCCAAAAAGATATGCATCAAAAGCTCTAATGGTGAACCGAAAAATAGGCACAAGTTGAATGCAAGGTCTTCAATGGTACTCCATGAGATACTCACTAAAAAGAAAAGTAATTGAAATGTTTCATGTGGCCCCATGTTCATGCACAAATGGCTTGTTATGGATTTATTTGGGAAAGGTCCAAAAAAATATGCATCAAACGCTCTAACGGGGAACCAAAAAATTGGCACAAGTTGAATGCAAGGTCTTCAATGGTACTCCATGAGATACTCACCAAAAAGAAAAGTAATTGAAATGTTTCATGTGGCCGCATGTTCATGCACAAATGGCCAGTTATGGATTTATTTGGCAAAGGTCCAAAAAAATATGCATCAAAAGCTCTAATGGGGAACCAAAAAATAGGCACAAGTTGAATGCAAGGTCTTCAATGGTACTCCATGAGAAACTTACCAAAAAGAAATGTAATTGAAATGTTTCATGTGGCCCCAAGTTCATGCACAAATGGCTTGTTATTGATTTGTTTGGGAAAGGTCCAAAAAAATATGCATCGAAAGCTCTAATGGGGAACCAAAAAATTGGCACAAGTGGAATGCAAGGTCTTCAATGGTACTCCATGAGAAACTCACCAAAAAGAAATGTAATTGAAATGTTTCATGTGGCCCCATGTTCATGCACAAATGGCCTAATTTGGATTTATTGGGCAAAGGTCCAAAAATATATGCATGGAAAGCTCTAATAGTGAACCAAAAAATAGGCACAAGTTGAATGCAAGGTCTTCAATGGTACTCCATGAGAAACTCACCAAAAAGAAATGTAATTGAAATGTTTCATGTGGGCCCAAGTTCATGCACAAATGGCCTAATTTGGATTTATTGGGCAAAGGTCCAAAAATATATGCATGGAAAGCTCTAATGGTGAACCAAAAAATAGGCACAAGTTGAATGCAAGGTCTTCAATGGTACTCCATGAGAAACTCACCAAAAAGAAATGTAATTGAAATGTTTCATGTGGCTGCATGTTCATGCACAAATGGCTTGTTATGGATTTATTTGGCAAAGGTCCAAAAAAATATGCATCAAAAGCTCTAATGGGGAACCAAAAAATAGGCACAAGTTGAATGCAAGGTCTTCAATGGTACTCCATGAGATACTCACCAAAAAGAAATGTAATTGAAATGTTTCATGTGGCCCCATGTTCATGCACAAAATGGCCTGCTTTGAATTTACTTGGCACAGGTCCAAAAAGATATGCATCAAAAGCTCTAATGGTGAACCGAAAAATAGGCACAAGTTGAATGCAAGGTCTTCAATGGTACTCCATGAGATACTCACCAAAAAGAAAAGTAATTGAAATGTTTCATGTGGCCCCATGTTCATGCACAAATGGCTTGTTATGGATTTATTTGGGAAAGGTCCAAAAAAATATGCATCAAACGCTCTAACGGGGAACCAAAAAATTGGCACAAGTTGAATGCAAGGTCTTCAATGGTACTCCATGAGAAACTCACCAAAAAGAAATGTAATTGAAATGTTTCATGTGGCCCGATGTTCATGCACAAATGGCCTGTTTTGCATTTACTTGGCACAGGTCCAAAAAGATATGCATCAAAAGCTCTAATGGGGAACCAAAAAATAGGCACAAGTTGAATGCAAGGTCTTCAATGGTACTCCATGAGAAACTCACCAAAAAGAAATGTAATTGAAATGTTTCATGTGGCCCCATGTTCATGCACAAAATGGCCTGTTTTGGATTTACTTGGCACAGGTCCAAAAAGATATGCATCAAAAGCTCTAATGGTGAACCGAAAAATAGGCACAAGTTGAATGCAAGGTCTTCAATGGTACTCCATGAGAAACTCACCAAAAAGAAATGTAATTGAAATGTTTCATGTGGCCCCAGGTTCATGCAAAAATGGCTTGTTATGGATTTATTTGGGAAAGGTCCAAAAAAATATGCATCGAAAGCTCTAATGGGGAACCAAAAAATTGGCACAAGTTGAATGCAAGGTCTTCAATGGTACTCCATGAGAAACTCACCAAAAAGAAATGTAATTGAAATGTTTCATGTGGCCCCATGTTCATGCACAAAATGGCCTGTTTTGGATTTACTTGGCACAGGTCCAAAAAGATATGCATCAAAAGCTCTAATGGTGAACCAAAAAATAGGCACAAGTTGAATGCAAGGTCTTCAATGGTACTCCATGAGAAACTCACCAAAAAGAAATGTAATTGAAATGTTTCATGTGGCCCCAGGTTCATGCAAAAATGGCTTGTTATGGATTTATTTGGGAAAGGTCCAAAAAAATATGCATCGAAAGCTCTAATGGGGAACCAAAAAATTGGCACAAGTTGAATGCAAGGTCTTCAATGGTACTCCATGAGAAACTCACCAAAAAGAAATGTAATTGAAATGTTTCATGTGGCCCCATGTTCATGCACAAATGGCTTGTTATGGATTTATTTGGGAGAGGTCCAAAAAAATATGCATCGAAAGCTCTAATGGGGAACCAGAAAATTGGCACAAGTTGAATGCAAGGTCTTCAATGGTACTCCATGAGAAACTCACCAAAAAGAAATGTAATTGAAATGTTTCATGTGGGCCCATGTTCATGCACAAAATGGCCTGTTTTGAATTTACTTGGCACAGGTCCAAAAAGATATGCATCAAAAGCTCTAATGGTGAACCAAAAAATACGCACAAGTTGAATGCAAGGTCTTCAATGGTACTCCATGAGATACTCACTAAAAAGAAAAGTAATTGAAATGTTTCATGTGGCCCCATGTTCATGCACAAATGGCTTGTTATGGATTTATTTGGGAAAGGTCCAAAAAAATATGCATCAAACGCTCTAACGGGGAACCAAAAAATTGGCACAAGTTGAATGCAAGGTCTTCAATGGTACTCCATGAGATACTCACCAAAAAGAAAAGTAATTGAAATGTTTCATGTGGCCGCATGTTCATGCACAAATGGCCAGTTATGGATTTATTTGGCAAAGGTCCAAAAAAATATGCATCAAAAGCTCTAATGGGGAACCAAAAAATAGGCACAAGTTGAATGCAAGGTCTTCAATGGTACTCCATGAGAAACTTACCAAAAAGAAATGTAATTGAAATGTTTCATGTGGCCCCAAGTTCATGCACAAATGGCTTGTTATTGATTTATTTGGGAAAGGTCCAAAAAAATATGCATCGAAAGCTCTAATGGGGAACCAAAAAATTGGCACAAGTGGAATGCAAGGTCTTCAATGGTACTCCATGAGAAACTCACCAAAAAGAAATGTAATTGAAATGTTTCATGTGGCCCCATGTTCATGCACAAATGGCCTAATTTGGATTTATTGGGCAAAGGTCCAATAATATATGCATGGAAAGCTCTAATAGTGAACCAAAAAATAGGCACAAGTTGAATGCAAGGTCTTCAATGGTACTCCATGAGAAACTCACCAAAAAGAAATGTAATTGAAATGTTTCATGTGGGCCCAAGTTCATGCACAAATGGCCTAATTTGGATTTATTGGGCAAAGGCCCAAAAAAATATGCATCGAAAGCTCTAATGGGGAACCAAAAAATTGGCACAAGTTGAATGCAAGGTCTTCAATGGTACTCCATGAGAAACTCACCAAAAAGAAATGTAATTGAAATGTTTCATGTGGCCCCATGTTCATGCACAAAATGGCCTGCTTTGAATTTACTTGGCACAGGTCCAAAAAGATATGCATCAAAAGCTCTAATGGTGAACCGAAAAATAGGCACAAGTTGAATGCAAGGTCTTCAATGGTACTCCATGAGATACTCACTAAAAAGAAAAGTAATTGAAATGTTTCATGTGGCCCCATGTTCATGCACAAATGGCTTGTTATGGATTTATTTGGGAAAGGTCCAAAAAAATATGCATCAAACGCTCTAACGGGGAACCAAAAAATTGGCACAAGTTGAATGCAAGGTCTTCAATGGTACTCCATGAGATACTCACCAAAAAGAAAAGTAATTGAAATGTTTCATGTGGCCGCATGCTCATGCACAAATGGCCAGTTATGGATTTATTTGGCAAAGGTCCAAAAAAATATGCATCAAAAGCTCTAATGGGGAACCAAAAAATAGGCACAAGTTGAATGCAAGGTCTTCAATGGTACTCCATGAGAAACTTACCAAAAAGAAATGTAATTGAAATGTTTCATGTGGCCCCAAGTTCATGCACAAATGGCTTGTTATTGATTTATTTGGGAAAGGTCCAAAAAAATATGCATCAAAAGCTCTAATGGGGAACCAAAAAATAGGCACAAGTTGAATGCAAGGTCTTCAATGGTACTCCATGAGAAACTTACCAAAAAGAAATGTAATTGAAATGTTTCATGTGGCCCCAAGTTCATGCACAAATGGCTTGTTATTGATTTATTTGGGAAAGGTCCAAAAAAATATGCATCGAAAGCTCTAATGGGGAACCAAAAAATTGGCACAAGTGGAATGCAAGGTCTTCAATGGTACTCCATGAGAAACTCACCAAAAAGAAATGTAATTGAAATGTTTCATGTGGCCCCATGTTCATGCACAAATGGCCTAATTTGGATTTATTGGGCAAAGGTCCAATAATATATGCATGGAAAGCTCTAATAGTGAACCAAAAAATAGGCACAAGTTGAATGCAAGGTCTTCAATGGTACTCCATGAGAAACTCACCAAAAAGAAATGTAATTGAAATGTTTCATGTGGGCCCAAGTTCATGCACAAATGGCCTAATTTGGATTTATTGGGCAAAGGCCCAAAAAAATATGCATCGAAAGCTCTAATGGGGAACCAAAAAATTGGCACAAGTTGAATGCAAGGTCTTCAATGGTACTCCATGAGAAACTCACCAAAAAGAAATGTAATTGAAATGTTTCATGTGGCCCCATGTTCATGCACAAAATGGCCTGCTTTGAATTTACTTGGCACAGGTCCAAAAAGATATGCATCAAAAGCTCTAATGGTGAACCGAAAAATAGGCACAAGTTGAATGCAAGGTCTTCAATGGTACTCCATGAGATACTCACTAAAAAGAAAAGTAATTGAAATGTTTCATGTGGCCCCATGTTCATGCACAAATGGCTTGTTATGGATTTATTTGGGAAAGGTCCAAAAAAATATGCATCAAACGCTCTAACGGGGAACCAAAAAATTGGCACAAGTTGAATGCAAGGTCTTCAATGGTACTCCATGAGATACTCACCAAAAAGAAAAGTAATTGAAATGTTTCATGTGGCCGCATGCTCATGCACAAATGGCCAGTTATGGATTTATTTGGCAAAGGTCCAAAAAAATATGCATCAAAAGCTCTAATGGGGAACCAAAAAATAGGCACAAGTTGAATGCAAGGTCTTCAATGGTACTCCATGAGAAACTTACCAAAAAGAAATGTAATTGAAATGTTTCATGTGGCCCCAAGTTCATGCACAAATGGCTTGTTATTGATTTGTTTGGGAAAGGTCCAAAAAAATATGCATCGAAAGCTCTAATGGGGAACCAAAAAATTGGCACAAGTGGAATGCAAGGTCTTCAATGGTACTCCATGAGAAACTCACCAAAAAGAAATGTAATTGAAATGTTTCATGTGGCCCCATGTTCATGCACAAATGGCCTAATTTGGATTTATTGGGCAAAGGTCCAAAAATATATGCATGGAAAGCTCTAATAGTGAACCAAAAAATAGGCACAAGTTGAATGCAAGGTCTTCAATGGTACTCCATGAGAAACTCACCAAAAAGAAATGTAATTGAAATGTTTCATGTGGGCCCAAGTTCATGCACAAATGGCCTAATTTGGATTTATTGGGCAAAGGTCCAAAAATATATGCATGGAAAGCTCTAATGGTGAACCAAAAAATAGGCACAAGTTGAATGCAAGGTCTTCAATGGTACTCCATGAGAAACTCACCAAAAAGAAATGTAATTGAAATGTTTCATGTGGCTGCATGTTCATGCACAAATGGCTTGTTATGGATTTATTTGGCAAAGGTCCAAAAAAATATGCATCAAAAGCTCTAATGGGGAACCAAAAAATAGGCACAAGTTGAATGCAAGGTCTTCAATGGTACTCCATGAGAAACTCACCAAAAAGAAATGTAATTGAAATGTTTCATGTGGCCCCATGTTCATGCACAAATGGCCTAATTTGGATTTATTGGGCAAAGGTCCAAAAATATATGCATGGAAAGCTCTAATAGTGAACCAAAAAATAGGCACAAGTTGAATGCAAGGTCTTCAATGGTACTCCATGAGAAACTCACCAAAAAGAAATGTAATTGAAATGTTTCATGTGGGCCCAAGTTCATGCACAAATGGCCTAATTTGGATTTATTGGGCAAAGGTCCAAAAATATATGCATGGAAAGCTCTAATGGTGAACCAAAAAATAGGCACAAGTTGAATGCAAGGTCTTCAATGGTACTCCATGAGAAACTCACCAAAAAGAAATGTAATTGAAATGTTTCATGTGGCTGCATGTTCATGCACAAATGGCTTGTTATGGATTTATTTGGCAAAGGTCCAAAAAAATATGCATCAAAAGCTCTAATGGGGAACCAAAAAATAGGCACAAGTTGAATGCAAGGTCTTCAATGGTACTCCATGAGATACTCACCAAAAAGAAATGTAATTGAAATGTTTCATGTGGCCCCATGTTCATGCACAAAATGGCCTGCTTTGAATTTACTTGGCACAGGTCCAAAAAGATATGCATCAAAAGCTCTAATGGTGAACCGAAAAATAGGCACAAGTTGAATGCAAGGTCTTCAATGGTACTCCATGAGATACTCACCAAAAATAAAAGTAATTGAAATGTTTCATGTGGCCCCATGTTCATGCACAAATGGCTTGTTATGGATTTATTTGGGAAAGGTCCAAAAAAATATGCATCAAACGCTCTAACGGGGAACCAAAAAATTGGCACAAGTTGAATGCAAGGTCTTCAATGGTACTCCATGAGAAACTCACCAAAAAGAAATGTAATTGAAATGTTTCATGTGGCCCGATGTTCATGCACAAATGGCCTGTTTTGCATTTACTTGGCACAGGTCCAAAAAGATATGCATCAAAAGCTCTAATGGGGAACCAAAAAATAGGCACAAGTTGAATGCAAGGTCTTCAATGGTACTCCATGAGAAACTCACCAAAAAGAAATGTAATTGAAATGTTTCATGTGGCCCCATGTTCATGCACAAAATGGCCTGTTTTGGATTTACTTGGCACAGGTCCAAAAAGATATGCATCAAAAGCTCTAATGGTGAACCGAAAAATAGGCACAAGTTGAATGCAAGGTCTTCAATGGTACTCCATGAGAAACTCACCAAAAAGAAATGTAATTGAAATGTTTCATGTGGCCCCAGGTTCATGCAAAAATGGCTTGTTATGGATTTATTTGGGAAAGGTCCAAAAAAATATGCATCGAAAGCTCTAATGGGGAACCAAAAAATTGGCACAAGTTGAATGCAAGGTCTTCAATGGTACTCCATGAGAAACTCACCAAAAAGAAATGTAATTGAAATGTTTCATGTGGCCCCATGTTCATGCACAAAATGGCCTGTTTTGGATTTACTTGGCACAGGTCCAAAAAGATATGCATCAAAAGCTCTAATGGTGAACCAAAAAATAGGCACAAGTTGAATGCAAGGTCTTCAATGGTACTCCATGAGAAACTCACCAAAAAGAAATGTAATTGAAATGTTTCATGTGGCCCCATGTTCATGCACAAAATGGCCTGTTTTGGATTTACTTGGCACAGGTCCAAAAAGATATGCATCAAAAGCTCTAATGGTGAACCAAAAAATAGGCACAAGTTGAATGCAAGGTCTTCAATGGTACTCCATGAGAAACTCACCAAAAAGAAATGTAATTGAAATGTTTCATGTGGCCCCATGTTCATGCACAAAATGGCCTGTTTTGGATTTACTTGGCACAGGTCCAAAAAGATATGCATCAAAAGCTCTAATGGTGAACCGAAAAATAGGCACAAGTTGAATGCAAGGTCTTCAATGGTACTCCATGAGAAACTCACCAAAAAGAAATGTAATTGAAATGTTTCATGTGGCCCCAGGTTCATGCAAAAATGGCTTGTTATGGATTTATTTGGGAAAGGTCCAAAAAAATATGCATCGAAAGCTCTAATGGGGAACCAAAAAATTGGCACAAGTTGAATGCAAGGTCTTCAATGGTACTCCATGAGAAACTCACCAAAAAGAAATGTAATTGAAATGTTTCATGTGGCCCCATGTTCATGCACAAAATGGCCTGTTTTGGATTTACTTGGCACAGGTCCAAAAAGATATGCATCAAAAGCTCTAATGGTGAACCAAAAAATAGGCACAAGTTGAATGCAAGGTCTTCAATGGTACTCCATGAGAAACTCACCAAAAAGAAATGTAATTGAAATGTTTCATGTGGCCCCAGGTTCATGCAAAAATGGCTTGTTATGGATTTATTTGGGAAAGGTCCAAAAAAATATGCATCGAAAGCTCTAATGGGGAACCAAAAAATTGGCACAAGTTGAATGCAAGGTCTTCAATGGTACTCCATGAGAAACTCACCAAAAAGAAATGTAATTGAAATGTTTCATGTGGCCCCATGTTCATGCACAAAATGGCCTGTTTTGGATTTACTTGGCACAGGTCCAAAAAGATATGCATCAAAAGCTCTAATGGTGAACCAAAAAATAGGCACAAGTTGAATGCAAGGTCTTCAATGGTACTCCATGAGAAACTCACCAAAAAGAAATGTAATTGAAATGTTTCATGTGGCCCCATGTTCATGCACAAAATGGCCTGTTTTGAATTTACTTGGCACAGGTCCAAAAAGATATGCATCAAAAGCTCTAATGGGGAACCAAAAAATTGGCACAAGTTGAATGCAAGGTCTTCAATGGTACTCCATGCGATTCTCACCAAAAAGAAATGTAATTGAAATGTTTCATGTGGCCCCAGGTTCATGCAAAAATGGCTTGTTATGGATTTATTTGGGAGAGGTCCAAAAAAATATGCATCGAAAGCTCTAATGGGGAACCAAAAAATTGGCACAAGTTGAATGCAAGGTCTTCAATGGTACTCCATGAGAAACTCACCAAAAAGAAATGTAATTGAAATGTTTCATGTGGCCCCAAGTTCATGCACAAAATGGCCTGTTTTGGATTTACTTGGCACAGGTCCAAAAAGATATGCATCAAAAGCTCTAATGGGGAACCAAAAAATTGGCACAAGTTGAATGCAAGGTCTTCAATGGTACTCCATGCGATTCTCACCAAAAAGAAATGTAATTGAAATGTTTCATGTGGCCCCATGTTCATGCACAAATGGCTTGTTATGGATTTATTTGGGAGAGGTCCAAAAAAATATGCATCGAAAGCTCTAATGGGGAACCAGAAAATTGGCACAAGTTGAATGCAAGGTCTTCAATGGTACTCCATGAGAAACTCACCAAAAAGAAATGTAATTGAAATGTTTCATGTGGCCCCATGTTCATGCACAAAATGGCCTGTTTTGAATTTACTTGGCACAGGTCCAAAAAGATATGCATCAAAAGCTCTAATGGTGAACCAAAAAATACGCACAAGTTGAATGCAAGGTCTTCAATGGTACTCCATGAGAAACTTACCAAAAAGAAATGTAATTGAAATGTTTCATGTGGCCCGATGTTCATGCACAAATGGCTTGTTATTGATTTATTTGGGAAAGGTCCAAAAAAATATGCATCGAAAGCTCTAATGGGGAACCAAAAAATTGGCACAAGTGGAATGCAAGGTCTTCAATGGTACTCCATGAGAAACTCACCAAAAAGAAATGTAATTGAAATGTTTCATGTGGCCCCATGTTCATGCACAAATGGCCTAATTTGGATTTATTGGGCAAAGGTCCAAAAATATATGCATGGAAAGCTCTAATAGTGAACCAAAAAATAGGCACAAGTTGAATGCAAGGTCTTCAATGGTACTCCATGCGATTCTCACCAAAAAGAAATGTAATTGAAATGTTTCATGTGGCCCCAGGTTCATGCACAAATGGCTTGTTATTCATTTATTTGGGAAAGGTCCAAAAAAATATGCATCGAAAGCTCTAATGGGGAACCAAAAAATTGGCACAAGTGGAATGCAAGGTCTTCAATGGTACTCCATGAGAAACTCACCAAAAAGAAATGTAATTGAAATGTTTCATGTGGCCCCATGTTCATGCACAAATGGCCTAATTTGGATTTATTGGGCAAAGGTCCAAAAATATATGCATGGAAAGCTCTAATAGTGAACCAAAAAATAGGCACAAGTTGAATGCAAGGTCTTCAATGGTACTCCATGAGAAACTCACCAAAAAGAAATGTAATTGAAATGTTTCATGTGGCCCCATGTTCATGCACAAAATGGCCTGTTTTGAATTTACTTGGCACAGGTCCAAAAAGATATGCATCAAAAGCTCTAATGGTGAACCAAAAAATACGCACAAGTTGAATGCAAGGTCTTCAATGGTACTCCATGAGAAACTTACCAAAAACAAATGTAATTGAAATGTTTCATGTGGCCCCAAGTTCATGCACAAATGGCTTGTTATTGATTTATTTGGGAAAGGTCCAAAAAAATATGCATCGAAAGCTCTAATGGGGAACCAAAAAATTGGCACAAGTGGAATGCAAGGTCTTCAATGGTACTCCATGAGAAACTCACCAAAAAGAAATGTAATTGAAATGTTTCATGTGGCCCCATGTTCATGCACAAATGGCCTAATTTGGATTTATTGGGCAAAGGTCCAAAAATATATGCATGGAAAGCTCTAATAGTGAACCAAAAAATAGGCACAAGTTGAATGCAAGGTCTTCAATGGTACTCCATGCGATTCTCACCAAAAAGAAATGTAATTGAAATGTTTCATGTGGCCCCAGGTTCATGCACAAATGGCTTGTTATTGATTTATTTGGGAAAGGTCCAAAAAAATATGCATCGAAAGCTCTAATGGGGAACCAAAAAATTGGCACAAGTTGAATGCAAGGTCTTCAATGGTACTCCATGAGAAACTCACCAAAAAGAAATGTAATTGAAATGTTTCATGTGGCCCCATGTTCATGCACAAATGGCCTAATTTGGATTTATTGGGCAAAGGTCCAAAAATATATGCATGGAAAGCTCTAATAGTGAACCAAAAAATAGGCACAAGTTGAATGCAAGGTCTTCAATGGTACTCCATGAGAAACTCACCAAAAAGAAATGTAATTGAAATGTTTCATGTGGCCCCATGTTCATGCACAAAATGGCCTGTTTTGGATTTACTTGGCACAGGTCCAAAAAGATATGCATCAAAAGCTCTAATGGTGAACCAAAAAATAGGCACAAGTTGAATGCAAGGTCTTCAATGGTACTCCATGAGAAACTCACCAAAAAGAAATGTAATTGAAATATTTCATGTGGCCCCATGTTCATGCACAAAATGGCCTGTTTTGAATTTACTTGGCACAGGTCCAAAAAGATATGCATCAAAAGCTCTAATGGGGAACCAAAAAATTGGCACAAGTTGAATGCAAGGTCTTCAATGGTACTCCATGCGATTCTCACCAAAAAGAAATGTAATTGAAATGTTTCATGTGGCCCCAGGTTCATGCAAAAATGGCTTGTTATGGATTTATTTGGGAGAGGTCCAAAAAAATATGCATCGAAAGCTCTAATGGGGAACCAAAAAATTGGCACAAGTTGAATGCAAGGTCTTCAATGGTACTCCATGAGAAACTCACCAAAAAGAAATGTAATTGAAATGTTTCATGTGGCCCCAAGTTCATGCACAAAATGGCCTGTTTTGGATTTACTTGGCACAGGTCCAAAAAGATATGCATCAAAAGCTCTAATGGGGAACCAAAAAATTGGCACAAGTTGAATGCAAGGTCTTCAATGGTACTCCATGCGATTCTCACCAAAAAGAAATGTAATTGAAATGTTTCATGTGGCCCCATGTTCATGCACAAATGGCTTGTTATGGATTTATTTGGGAGAGGTCCAAAAAAATATGCATCGAAAGCTCTAATGGGGAACCAGAAAATTGGCACAAGTTGAATGCAAGGTCTTCAATGGTACTCCATGAGAAACTCACCAAAAAGAAATGTAATTGAAATGTTTCATGTGGCCCCATGTTCATGCACAAAATGGCCTGTTTTGAATTTACTTGGCACAGGTCCAAAAAGATATGCATCAAAAGCTCTAATGGTGAACCAAAAAATACGCACAAGTTGAATGCAAGGTCTTCAATGGTACTCCATGAGAAACTTACCAAAAAGAAATGTAATTGAAATGTTTCATGTGGCCCGATGTTCATGCACAAATGGCTTGTTATTGATTTATTTGGGAAAGGTCCAAAAAAATATGCATCGAAAGCTCTAATGGGGAACCAAAAAATTGGCACAAGTGGAATGCAAGGTCTTCAATGGTACTCCATGAGAAACTCACCAAAAAGAAATGTAATTGAAATGTTTCATGTGGCCCCATGTTCATGCACAAATGGCCTAATTTGGATTTATTGGGCAAAGGTCCAAAAATATATGCATGGAAAGCTCTAATAGTGAACCAAAAAATAGGCACAAGTTGAATGCAAGGTCTTCAATGGTACTCCATGCGATTCTCACCAAAAAGAAATGTAATTGAAATGTTTCATGTGGCCCCAGGTTCATGCACAAATGGCTTGTTATTCATTTATTTGGGAAAGGTCCAAAAAAATATGCATCGAAAGCTCTAATGGGGAACCAAAAAATTGGCACAAGTGGAATGCAAGGTCTTCAATGGTACTCCATGAGAAACTCACCAAAAAGAAATGTAATTGAAATGTTTCATGTGGCCCCATGTTCATGCACAAATGGCCTAATTTGGATTTATTGGGCAAAGGTCCAAAAATATATGCATGGAAAGCTCTAATAGTGAACCAAAAAATAGGCACAAGTTGAATGCAAGGTCTTCAATGGTACTCCATGAGAAACTCACCAAAAAGAAATGTAATTGAAATGTTTCATGTGGCCCCATGTTCATGCACAAAATGGCCTGTTTTGAATTTACTTGGCACAGGTCCAAAAAGATATGCATCAAAAGCTCTAATGGTGAACCAAAAAATACGCACAAGTTGAATGCAAGGTCTTCAATGGTACTCCATGAGAAACTTACCAAAAACAAATGTAATTGAAATGTTTCATGTGGCCCCAAGTTCATGCACAAATGGCTTGTTATTGATTTATTTGGGAAAGGTCCAAAAAAATATGCATCGAAAGCTCTAATGGGGAACCAAAAAATTGGCACAAGTGGAATGCAAGGTCTTCAATGGTACTCCATGAGAAACTCACCAAAAAGAAATGTAATTGAAATGTTTCATGTGGCCCCATGTTCATGCACAAATGGCCTAATTTGGATTTATTGGGCAAAGGTCCAAAAATATATGCATGGAAAGCTCTAATAGTGAACCAAAAAATAGGCACAAGTTGAATGCAAGGTCTTCAATGGTACTCCATGCGATTCTCACCAAAAAGAAATGTAATTGAAATGTTTCATGTGGCCCCAGGTTCATGCACAAATGGCTTGTTATTGATTTATTTGGGAAAGGTCCAAAAAAATATGCATCGAAAGCTCTAATGGGGAACCAAAAAATTGGCACAAGTTGAATGCAAGGTCTTCAATGGTACTCCATGAGAAACTCACCAAAAAGAAATGTAATTGAAATGTTTCATGTGGCCCCATGTTCATGCACAAATGGCCTAATTTGGATTTATTGGGCAAAGGTCCAAAAATATATGCATGGAAAGCTCTAATAGTGAACCAAAAAATAGGCACAAGTTGAATGCAAGGTCTTCAATGGTACTCCATGAGAAACTCACCAAAAAGAAATGTAATTGAAATGTTTCATGTGGCCCCATGTTCATGCACAAAATGGCCTGTTTTGAATTTACTTGGCACAGGTCCAAAAAGATATGCATCAAAAGCTCTAATGGTGAACCAAAAAATACGCACAAGTTGAATGCAAGGTCTTCAATGGTACTCCATGAGAAACTTACCAAAAACAAATGTAATTGAAATGTTTCATGTGGCCCCAAGTTCATGCACAAATGGCTTGTTATTGATTTATTTGGGAAAGGTCCAAAAAAATATGCATCGAAAGCTCTAATGGGGAACCAAAAAATTGGCACAAGTGGAATGCAAGGTCTTCAATGGTACTCCATGAGAAACTCACCAAAAAGAAATGTAATTGAAATGTTTCATGTGGCCCCATGTTCATGCACAAATGGCCTAATTTGGATTTATTGGGCAAAGGTCCAAAAATATATGCATGGAAAGCTCTAATAGTGAACCAAAAAATAGGCACAAGTTGAATGCAAGGTCTTCAATGGTACTCCATGAGAAACTCACCAAAAAGAAATGTAATTGAAATGTTTCATGTGGGCCCAAGTTCATGCACAAATGGCCTAATTTGGATTTATTGGGCAAAGGTCCAAAAATATATGCATGGAAAGCTCTAATGGTGAACCAAAAAATAGGCACAAGTTGAATGCAAGGTCTTCAATGGTACTCCATGAGAAACTCACCAAAAAGAAATGTAATTGAAATGTTTCATGTGGCCCCAAGTTCATGCAAAAATGGCTTGTTATGGATTTATTTGGGAAAGGCCCAAAAAAATATGCATCGAAAGCTCTAATGGGGAACCAAAAAATTGGCACAAGTTGAATGCAAGGTCTTCAATGGTACTCCATGAGAAACTCACCAAAAAGAAATGTAATTGAAATGTTTCATGTGGCCCCAAGTTCATGCACAAAATGGCCTGTTTTGGATTTACTTGGCACAGGTCCAAAAAGATATGCATCAAAAGCTCTAATGGTGAACCGAAAAATAGGCACAAGTTGAATGCAAGGTCTTCAATGGTACTCCATGCGATTCTCACCAAAAAGAAATGTAATTGAAATGTTTCATGTGGCCCCAGGTTCATGCACAAATGGCTTGTTATTGATTTATTTGGGAAAGGTCCAAAAAAATATGCATCGAAAGCTCTAATGGGGAACCAAAAAATTGGCACAAGTGGAATGCAAGGTCTTCAATGGTACTCCATGAGAAACTCACCAAAAAGAAATGTAATTGAAATGTTTCATGTGGCCCCATGTTCATGCACAAATGGCCTAATTTGGATTTATTGGGCAAAGGTCCAAAAATATATGCATGGAAAGCTCTAATAGTGAACCAAAAAATAGGCACAAGTTGAATGCAAGGTCTTCAATGGTACTCCATGAGAAACTCACCAAAAAGAAATGTAATTGAAATGTTTCATGTGGCCCCATGTTCATGCACAAAATGGCCTGTTTTGAATTTACTTGGCACAGGTCCAAAAAGATATGCATCAAAAGCTCTAATGGTGAACCAAAAAATACGCACAAGTTGAATGCAAGGTCTTCAATGGTACTCCATGAGAAACTTACCAAAAACAAATGTAATTGAAATGTTTCATGTGGCCCCAAGTTCATGCACAAATGGCTTGTTATTGATTTATTTGGGAAAGGTCCAAAAAAATATGCATCGAAAGCTCTAATGGGGAACCAAAAAATTGGCACAAGTGGAATGCAAGGTCTTCAATGGTACTCCATGAGAAACTCACCAAAAAGAAATGTAATTGAAATGTTTCATGTGGCCCCATGTTCATGCACAAATGGCCTAATTTGGATTTATTGGGCAAAGGTCCAAAAATATATGCATGGAAAGCTCTAATAGTGAACCAAAAAATAGGCACAAGTTGAATGCAAGGTCTTCAATGGTACTCCATGCGATTCTCACCAAAAAGAAATGTAATTGAAATGTTTCATGTGGCCCCAGGTTCATGCACAAATGGCTTGTTATTGATTTATTTGGGAAAGGTCCAAAAAAATATGCATCGAAAGCTCTAATGGGGAACCAAAAAATTGGCACAAGTTGAATGCAAGGTCTTCAATGGTACTCCATGAGAAACTCACCAAAAAGAAATGTAATTGAAATGTTTCATGTGGCCCCATGTTCATGCACAAATGGCCTAATTTGGATTTATTGGGCAAAGGTCCAAAAATATATGCATGGAAAGCTCTAATAGTGAACCAAAAAATAGGCACAAGTTGAATGCAAGGTCTTCAATGGTACTCCATGAGAAACTCACCAAAAAGAAATGTAATTGAAATGTTTCATGTGGCCCCATGTTCATGCACAAAATGGCCTGTTTTGAATTTACTTGGCACAGGTCCAAAAAGATATGCATCAAAAGCTCTAATGGTGAACCAAAAAATACGCACAAGTTGAATGCAAGGTCTTCAATGGTACTCCATGAGAAACTTACCAAAAACAAATGTAATTGAAATGTTTCATGTGGCCCCAAGTTCATGCACAAATGGCTTGTTATTGATTTATTTGGGAAAGGTCCAAAAAAATATGCATCGAAAGCTCTAATGGGGAACCAAAAAATTGGCACAAGTGGAATGCAAGGTCTTCAATGGTACTCCATGAGAAACTCACCAAAAAGAAATGTAATTGAAATGTTTCATGTGGCCCCATGTTCATGCACAAATGGCCTAATTTGGATTTATTGGGCAAAGGTCCAAAAATATATGCATGGAAAGCTCTAATAGTGAACCAAAAAATAGGCACAAGTTGAATGCAAGGTCTTCAATGGTACTCCATGAGAAACTCACCAAAAAGAAATGTAATTGAAATGTTTCATGTGGGCCCAAGTTCATGCACAAATGGCCTAATTTGGATTTATTGGGCAAAGGTCCAAAAATATATGCATGGAAAGCTCTAATGGTGAACCAAAAAATAGGCACAAGTTGAATGCAAGGTCTTCAATGGTACTCCATGAGAAACTCACCAAAAAGAAATGTAATTGAAATGTTTCATGTGGCCCCAAGTTCATGCAAAAATGGCTTGTTATGGATTTATTTGGGAAAGGCCCAAAAAAATATGCATCGAAAGCTCTAATGGGGAACCAAAAAATTGGCACAAGTTGAATGCAAGGTCTTCAATGGTACTCCATGAGAAACTCACCAAAAAGAAATGTAATTGAAATGTTTCATGTGGCCCCAAGTTCATGCACAAAATGGCCTGTTTTGGATTTACTTGGCACAGGTCCAAAAAGATATGCATCAAAAGCTCTAATGGGGAACCAAAAAATTGGCACAAGTTGAATGCAAGGTCTTCAATGGTACTCCATGCGATTCTCACCAAAAAGAAATGTAATTGAAATGTTTCATGTGGCCCCATGTTCATGCACAAATGGCTTGTTATGGATTTATTTGGGAGAGGTCCAAAAAAATATGCATCGAAAGCTCTAATGGGGAACCAGAAAATTGGCACAAGTTGAATGCAAGGTCTTCAATGGTACTCCATGAGAAACTCACCAAAAAGAAATGTAATTGAAATGTTTCATGTGGCCCCATGTTCATGCACAAAATGGCCTGTTTTGAATTTACTTGGCACAGGTCCAAAAAGATATGCATCAAAAGCTCTAATGGTGAACCAAAAAATACGCACAAGTTGAATGCAAGGTCTTCAATGGTACTCCATGAGAAACTTACCAAAAAGAAATGTAATTGAAATGTTTCATGTGGCCCCAAGTTCATGCACAAATGGCTTGTTATTGATTTATTTGGGAAAGGTCCAAAAAAATATGCATCGAAAGCTCTAATGGGGAACCAAAAAATTGGCACAAGTGGAATGCAAGGTCTTCAATGGTACTCCATGAGAAACTCACCAAAAAGAAATGTAATTGAAATGTTTCATGTGGCCCCATGTTCATGCACAAATGGCCTAATTTGGATTTATTGGGCAAAGGTCCAAAAATATATGCATGGAAAGCTCTAATAGTGAACCAAAAAATAGGCACAAGTTGAATGCAAGGTCTTCAATGGTACTCCATGAGAAACTCACCAAAAAGAAATGTAATTGAAATGTTTCATGTGGGCCCAAGTTCATGCACAAATGGCCTAATTTGGATTTATTGGGCAAAGGTCCAAAAATATATGCATGGAAAGCTCTAATGGTGAACCAAAAAATAGGCACAAGTTGAATGCAAGGTCTTCAATGGTACTCCATGAGAAACTCACCAAAAAGAAATGTAATTGAAATGTTTCATGTGGCCCCAAGTTCATGCAAAAATGGCTTGTTATGGATTTATTTGGGAAAGGCCCAAAAAAATATGCATCGAAAGCTCTAATGGGGAACCAAAAAATTGGCACAAGTTGAATGCAAGGTCTTCAATGGTACTCCATGAGAAACTCACCAAAAAGAAATGTAATTGAAATGTTTCATGTGGCCCCATGTTCATGCACAAAATGGCCTGCTTTGAATTTACTTGGCACAGGTCCAAAAAGATATGCATCAAAAGCTCTAATGGTGAACCGAAAAATAGGCACAAGTTGAATGCAAGGTCTTCAATGGTACTCCATGAGATACTCACCAAAAAGAAAAGTAATTGAAATGTTTCATGTGGCCCCATGTTCATGCACAAATGGCTTGTTATGGATTTATTTGGGAAAGGTCCAAAAAAATATGCATCGAAAGCTCTAATGGGGAACCAAAAAATTGGCACAAGTTGAATGCAAGGTCTTCAATGGTACTCCATGAGATACTCACCAAAAAGAAAAGTAATTGAAATGTTTCATGTGGCCGCATGTTCATGCACAAATGGCCAGTTATGGATTTATTTGGCAAAGGTCCAAAAAAATATGCATCAAAAGCTCTAATGGGGAACCAAAAAATAGGCACAAGTTGAATGCAAGGTCTTCAATGGTAATCCATGAGAAACTTACCAAAAAGAAATGTAATTGAAATGTTTCATGTGGCCCCAAGTTCATGCAAAAATGGCTTGTTATGGATTTATTTGGGAAAGGCCCAAAAAAATATGCATCGAAAGCTCTAATGGGGAACCAAAAAATTGGCACAAGTTGAATGCAAGGTCTTCAATGGTACTCCATGAGAAACTCACCAAAAAGAAATGTAATTGAAATGTTTCATGTGGCCCCATGTTCATGCACAAAATGGCCTGCTTTGAATTTACTTGGCACAGGTCCAAAAAGATATGCATCAAAAGCTCTAATGGTGAACCGAAAAATAGGCACAAGTTGAATGCAAGGTCTTCAATGGTACTCCATGAGATACTCACTAAAAAGAAAAGTAATTGAAATGTTTCATGTGGCCCCATGTTCATGCACAAATGGCTTGTTATGGATTTATTTGGGAAAGGTCCAAAAAAATATGCATCAAACGCTCTAACGGGGAACCAAAAAATTGGCACAAGTTGAATGCAAGGTCTTCAATGGTACTCCATGAGATACTCACCAAAAAGAAAAGTAATTGAAATGTTTCATGTGGCCGCATGTTCATGCACAAATGGCCAGTTATGGATTTATTTGGCAAAGGTCCAAAACAATATGCATCAAAAGCTCTAATGGGGAACCAAAAAATAGGCACAAGTTGAATGCAAGGTCTTCAATGGTACTCCATGAGAAACTTACCAAAAAGAAATGTAATTGAAATGTTTCATGTGGCCCCAAGTTCATGCACAAATGGCTTGTTATTGATTTATTTGGGAAAGGTCCAAAAAAAATATGCATCGAAAGCTCTAATGGGGAACCAAAAAATTGGCACAAGTTGAATGCAAGGTCTTCAATGGTACTCCATGAGAAACTCACCAAAAAGAAATGTAATTGAAATGTTTCATGTGGCCCCATGTTCATGCACAAATGGCCTAATTTGGATTTATTTGGCAAAAGTCCAAAAATATATGCATGGAAAGCTCTAATGGTGAACCAAAAAATAGGCACAAGTTGAATGCAAGGTCTTCAATGGTACTCCATGAGAAACTCACCAAAAAGAAATGTAATTGAAATGTTTCATGTGGCCCCAAGTTCATGCAAAAATGGCTTGTTATGGATTTATTTGGGAAAGGCCCAAAAAAATATGCATCGAAAGCTCTAATGGGGAACCAAAAAATAGGCACAAGTTGAATGCAAGGTCTTCAATGGTACTCCATGAGAAACTCACCAAAAAGAAATGTAATTGAAATGTTTCATGTGGCCCCATGTTCATGCACAAAATGGCCTGCTTTGAATTTACTTGGCACAGGTCCAAAAAGATATGCATCAAAAGCTCTAATGGTGAACCGAAAAATAGGCACAAGTTGAATGCAAGGTCTTCAATGGTACTCCATGAGAAACTCACCAAAAAGAAATGTAATTGAAATGTTTCATGTGGCCCCAGGTTCATGCAAAAATGGCTTGTTATGGATTTATTTGGGAAAGGTCCAAAAAAATATGCATCAAACGCTCTAACGGGGAACCAAAAAATTGGCACAAGTTGAATGCAAGGTCTTCAATGGTGGTCCATGAGAAACTCACCAAAAAGAAATGTAATTGAAATGTTTCATGTGGCCCGATGTTCATGCACAAATGGCCTGTTTTGCATTTACTTGGCACAGGTCCAAAAAGATATGCATCAAAAGCTCTAATGGGGAACCAAAAAATTGGCACAAGTTGAATGCAAGGTCTTCAATGGTACTCCATGAGATACTCACCAAAAAGAAATGTAATTGAAATGTTTCATGTGGCCCCAAGTTCATGCACAAATGGCTTGTTATGGATTTATTTGGGAAAGGTCCAAAAAAATATGCATCGAAAGCTCTAATGGGGAACCAAAAAATTGGCACAAGTTGAATGCAAGGTCTTCAATGGTACTCCATGAGAAACTCACCAAAAAGAAATGTAATTGAAATGTTTCATGTGGCCCCATGTTCATGCACAAAATGGCCTGCTTTGAATTTACTTGGCACAGGTCCAAAAAGATATGCATCAAAAGCTCTAATGGTGAACCGAAAAATAGGCACAAGTTGAATGCAAGGTCTTCAATGGTACTCCATGAGATACTCACCAAAAAGAAAAGTAATTGAAATGTTTCATGTGGCCCCATGTTCATGCACAAATGGCTTGTTATGGATTTATTTGGGAAAGGTCCAAAAAAATATGCATCGAAAGCTCTAATGGGGAACCAAAAAATTGGCACAAGTTGAATGCAAGGTCTTCAATGGTACTCCATGAGATACTCACCAAAAAGAAAAGTAATTGAAATGTTTCATGTGGCCGCATGTTCATGCACAAATGGCCAGTTATGGATTTATTTGGCAAAGGTCCAAAAAAATATGCATCAAAAGCTCTAATGGGGAACCAAAAAATAGGCACAAGTTGAATGCAAGGTCTTCAATGGTACTCCATGAGAAACTTACCAAAAAGAAATGTAATTGAAATGTTTCATGTGGCCCCAAGTTCATGCAAAAATGGCTTGTTATGGATTTATTTGGGAAAGGCCCAAAAAAATATGCATCGAAAGCTCTAATGGGGAACCAAAAAATTGGCACAAGTTGAATGCAAGGTCTTCAATGGTACTCCATGAGAAACTCACCAAAAAGAAATGTAATTGAAATGTTTCATGTGGCCCCATGTTCATGCACAAAATGGCCTGCTTTGAATTTACTTGGCACAGGTCCAAAAAGATATGCATCAAAAGCTCTAATGGTGAACCGAAAAATAGGCACAAGTTGAATGCAAGGTCTTCAATGGTACTCCATGAGATACTCACTAAAAAGAAAAGTAATTGAAATGTTTCATGTGGCCCCATGTTCATGCACAAATGGCTTGTTATGGATTTATTTGGGAAAGGTCCAAAAAAATATGCATCAAACGCTCTAACGGGGAACCAAAAAATTGGCACAAGTTGAATGCAAGGTCTTCAATGGTACTCCATGAGATACTCACCAAAAAGAAAAGTAATTGAAATGTTTCATGTGGCCGCATGTTCATGCACAAATGGCCAGTTATGGATTTATTTGGCAAAGGTCCAAAACAATATGCATCAAAAGCTCTAATGGGGAACCAAAAAATAGGCACAAGTTGAATGCAAGGTCTTCAATGGTACTCCATGAGAAACTTACCAAAAAGAAATGTAATTGAAATGTTTCATGTGGCCCCAAGTTCATGCACAAATGGCTTGTTATTGATTTATTTGGGAAAGGTCCAAAAAAAATATGCATCGAAAGCTCTAATGGGGAACCAAAAAATTGGCACAAGTTGAATGCAAGGTCTTCAATGGTACTCCATGAGAAACTCACCAAAAAGAAATGTAATTGAAATGTTTCATGTGGCCCCATGTTCATGCACAAATGGCCTAATTTGGATTTATTTGGCAAAAGTCCAAAAATATATGCATGGAAAGCTCTAATGGTGAACCAAAAAATAGGCACAAGTTGAATGCAAGGTCTTCAATGGTACTCCATGAGAAACTCACCAAAAAGAAATGTAATTGAAATGTTTCATGTGGCCCCAAGTTCATGCAAAAATGGCTTGTTATGGATTTATTTGGGAAAGGCCCAAAAAAATATGCATCGAAAGCTCTAATGGGGAACCAAAAAATTGGCACAAGTTGAATGCAAGGTCTTCAATGGTACTCCATGAGAAACTCACCAAAAAGAAATGTAATTGAAATGTTTCATGTGGCCCCATGTTCATGCACAAAATGGCCTGCTTTGAATTTACTTGGCACAGGTCCAAAAAGATATGCATCAAAAGCTCTAATGGTGAACCGAAAAATAGGCACAAGTTGAATGCAAGGTCTTCAATGGTACTCCATGAGATACTCACCAAAAAGAAAAGTAATTGAAATGTTTCATGTGGCCCCATGTTCATGCACAAATGGCTTGTTATGGATTTATTTGGGAAAGGTCCAAAAAAATATGCATCAAACGCTCTAACGGGGAACCAAAAAATTGGCACAAGTTGAATGCAAGGTCTTCAATGGTGGTCCATGAGAAACTCACCAAAAAGAAATGTAATTGAAATGTTTCATGTGGCCCGATGTTCATGCACAAATGGCCTGTTTTGCATTTACTTGGCACAGGTCCAAAAAGATATGCATCAAAAGCTCTAATGGGGAACCAAAAAATTGGCACAAGTTGAATGCAAGGTCTTCAATGGTACTCCATGAGAAACTCACCAAAAAGAAATGTAATTGAAATGTTTCATGTGGCCCCATGTTCATGCACAAAATGGCCTGTTTTGGATTTACTTGGCACAGGTCCAAAAAGATATGCATCAAAAGCTCTAATGGTGAACCGAAAAATAGGCACAAGTTGAATGCAAGGTCTTCAATGGTACTCCATGAGATACTCACCAAAAAGAAATGTAATTGAAATGTTTCATGTGGCCCCAAGTTCATGCACAAATGGCTTGTTATGGATTTATTTGGGAAAGGTCCAAAAAAATATGCATCGAAAGCTCTAATGGGGAACCAAAAAATTGGCACAAGTTGAATGCAAGGTCTTCAATGGTACTCCATGAGAAACTCACCAAAAAGAAATGTAATTGAAATGTTTCATGTGGCCCCATGTTCATGCACAAAATGGCCTGCTTTGAATTTACTTGGCACAGGTCCAAAAAGATATGCATCAAAAGCTCTAATGGTGAACCGAAAAATAGGCACAAGTTGAATGCAAGGTCTTCAATGGTACTCCATGAGATACTCACCAAAAAGAAAAGTAATTGAAATGTTTCATGTGGCCCCATGTTCATGCACAAATGGCTTGTTATGGATTTATTTGGGAAAGGTCCAAAAAAATATGCATCGAAAGCTCTAATGGGGAACCAAAAAATTGGCACAAGTTGAATGCAAGGTCTTCAATGGTACTCCATGAGATACTCACCAAAAAGAAAAGTAATTGAAATGTTTCATGTGGCCGCATGTTCATGCACAAATGGCCAGTTATGGATTTATTTGGCAAAGGTCCAAAAAAATATGCATCAAAAGCTCTAATGGGGAACCAAAAAATAGGCACAAGTTGAATGCAAGGTCTTCAATGGTACTCCATGAGAAACTTACCAAAAAGAAATGTAATTGAAATGTTTCATGTGGCCCCAAGTTCATGCAAAAATGGCTTGTTATGGATTTATTTGGGAAAGGCCCAAAAAAATATGCATCGAAAGCTCTAATGGGGAACCAAAAAATTGGCACAAGTTGAATGCAAGGTCTTCAATGGTACTCCATGAGAAACTCACCAAAAAGAAATGTAATTGAAATGTTTCATGTGGCCCCATGTTCATGCACAAAATGGCCTGCTTTGAATTTACTTGGCACAGGTCCAAAAAGATATGCATCAAAAGCTCTAATGGTGAACCGAAAAATAGGCACAAGTTGAATGCAAGGTCTTCAATGGTACTCCATGAGATACTCACTAAAAAGAAAAGTAATTGAAATGTTTCATGTGGCCCCATGTTCATGCACAAATGGCTTGTTATGGATTTATTTGGGAAAGGTCCAAAAAAATATGCATCAAACGCTCTAACGGGGAACCAAAAAATTGGCACAAGTTGAATGCAAGGTCTTCAATGGTACTCCATGAGATACTCACCAAAAAGAAAAGTAATTGAAATGTTTCATGTGGCCGCATGTTCATGCACAAATGGCCAGTTATGGATTTATTTGGCAAAGGTCCAAAACAATATGCATCAAAAGCTCTAATGGGGAACCAAAAAATAGGCACAAGTTGAATGCAAGGTCTTCAATGGTACTCCATGAGAAACTTACCAAAAAGAAATGTAATTGAAATGTTTCATGTGGCCCCAAGTTCATGCACAAATGGCTTGTTATTGATTTATTTGGGAAAGGTCCAAAAAAAATATGCATCGAAAGCTCTAATGGGGAACCAAAAAATTGGCACAAGTTGAATGCAAGGTCTTCAATGGTACTCCATGAGAAACTCACCAAAAAGAAATGTAATTGAAATGTTTCATGTGGCCCCATGTTCATGCACAAATGGCCTAATTTGGATTTATTTGGCAAAAGTCCAAAAATATATGCATGGAAAGCTCTAATGGTGAACCAAAAAATAGGCACAAGTTGAATGCAAGGTCTTCAATGGTACTCCATGAGAAACTCACCAAAAAGAAATGTAATTGAAATGTTTCATGTGGCCCCAAGTTCATGCAAAAATGGCTTGTTATGGATTTATTTGGGAAAGGCCCAAAAAAATATGCATCGAAAGCTCTAATGGGGAACCAAAAAATTGGCACAAGTTGAATGCAAGGTCTTCAATGGTACTCCATGAGAAACTCACCAAAAAGAAATGTAATTGAAATGTTTCATGTGGCCCCATGTTCATGCACAAAATGGCCTGCTTTGAATTTACTTGGCACAGGTCCAAAAAGATATGCATCAAAAGCTCTAATGGTGAACCGAAAAATAGGCACAAGTTGAATGCAAGGTCTTCAATGGTACTCCATGAGATACTCACCAAAAAGAAAAGTAATTGAAATGTTTCATGTGGCCCCATGTTCATGCACAAATGGCTTGTTATGGATTTATTTGGGAAAGGTCCAAAAAAATATGCATCAAACGCTCTAACGGGGAACCAAAAAATTGGCACAAGTTGAATGCAAGGTCTTCAATGGTGGTCCATGAGAAACTCACCAAAAAGAAATGTAATTGAAATGTTTCATGTGGCCCGATGTTCATGCACAAATGGCCTGTTTTGCATTTACTTGGCACAGGTCCAAAAAGATATGCATCAAAAGCTCTAATGGGGAACCAAAAAATTGGCACAAGTTGAATGCAAGGTCTTCAATGGTACTCCATGAGAAACTCACCAAAAAGAAATGTAATTGAAATGTTTCATGTGGCCCCATGTTCATGCACAAAATGGCCTGTTTTGGATTTACTTGGCACAGGTCCAAAAAGATATGCATCAAAAGCTCTAATGGTGAACCGAAAAATAGGCACAAGTTGAATGCAAGGTCTTCAATGGTACTCCATGAGATACTCACCAAAAAGAAATGTAATTGAAATGTTTCATGTGGCCCCAAGTTCATGCACAAATGGCTTGTTATGGATTTATTTGGGAAAGGTCCAAAAAAATATGCATCGAAAGCTCTAATGGGGAACCAAAAAATTGGCACAAGTTGAATGCAAGGTCTTCAATGGTACTCCATGAGAAACTCACCAAAAAGAAATGTAATTGAAATGTTTCATGTGGCCCGATGTTCATGCACAAAATGGCCTGTTTTGGATTTACTTGGCACAGGTCCAAAAAGATATGCATCAAAAGCTCTAATGGTGAACCGAAAAATAGGCACAAGTTGAATGCAAGGTCTTCAATGGTACTCCATGAGAAACTCACCAAAAAGAAATGTAATTGAAATGTTAAATGTGGCCCTAGGTTCATGCACAAATGGCTTGTTATGGATTTATTTGGCAAAGGTCCAAAAAAATATGCATCCAAAGCTCTAATGGGGAACCAAAAAATAGGCACAAGTTGAATGCAAGGTCTTCAATGGTACTCCATGAGATACTCACCAAAAAGAAAAGTAATTGAAATGTTTCATGTGGCCCCATGTTCATGCACAAATGGCTTGTTATGGATTTATTTGGGAAAGGTCCAAAAAAATATGCATCAAACGCTCTAACGGGGAACCAAAAAATAGCCACAAGTTGAATGCAAGGTCTTCAATGGTACTCCATGAGAAACTCACCAAAAAGAAATGTAATTGAAATGTTTCATGTGGCCCCAGGTTCATGCACAAATGGCCTGTTTTGCATTTACTTGGCACAGGTCCAAAAAGATATGCATCAAAAGCTCTAATGGGGAACCAAAAAATTGGCACAAGTTGAATGCAAGGTCTTCAATGGTACTCCATGAGAAACTCACCAAAAAGAAATGTAATTGAAATGTTTCATGTGGCCCGATGTTCATGCACAAAATGACCTGTTTTGGATTTACTTGGCACAGGTCCAAAAAGATATGCATCAAAAGCTCTAATGGTGAACCGAAAAATAGGCACAAGTTGAATGCAAGGTCTTCAATGGTACTCCATGAGAAACTCACCAAAAAGAAATGTAATTGAAATGTTAAATGTGGCCCCAGGTTCATGCACAAATGGCTTGTTATGGATTTATTTGGCAAAGGTCCAAAAAAATATGCATCCAAAGCTCTAATGGGGAACCAAAAAATAGGCACAAGTTGAATGCAAGGTCTTCAATGGTACTCCATGAGATACTCACCAAAAAGAAATGTAATTGAAGTGTTTCATGTGGCCCCATGTTCATGCACAAATGGCCTAATTTAGATTTATTGGGCAAAGGTCCAAAAATATATGCATCAAAAGCTCTAATGGTGAACCAAAAAATAGGCACAAGTTGAATGCAAGGTCTTCAATGGTACTCCATGAGATACTCACCAAAAAGAAATGTAATTGAAATGTTTCATGTGGCCGCATGTTCATGCACAAATGGCTTGTTATGGATTTATTTGGCAAAGGTCCAAAAAAATATGCATCAAAAGCTCTAATGGTGAACCAAAAAATAGGCACAAGTTGAATGCAAGGTCTTCAATGGTACTCCATGAGATACTCACCAAAAAGAAATGTAATTGAAATGTTTCATGTGGCCCCAAGTTCATGCGCAAATGGCCTGTTTTGGATTTATTTGGCAAAGGTCCAAAAAAATATGCATCAAAAGCTCTAATGGGGAACCAAAAAATAGGCACAAGTTGAATGCAAGGTCTTCAATGGTACTCCATGAGATACTCACCAAAAAGAAATGTACTTGAAATGTTTCATGTGGCCCCATGTTCATGCACAAATGGCCTAATTTAGATTTATTTGGCAAAGGTCCAAAAATATATGCATCAAAAGCTCTAATGGTGAACCAAAAAATAGGCACAAGTTGAATGCAAGGTCTTCAATGGTACTCCATGAGATACTCACCAAAAAGAAATGTAATTGAAATGTTTCATGTGGCCGCATGTTCATGCACAAATGGCTTGTTATGGATTTATTTGGCAAAGGTCCAAAAAAATATGCATCAAAAGCTCTAATGGGGAACCAAAAAATAGGCACAAGTTGAATGCAAGGTCTTCAATGGTACTCCATGAGATACTCACCAAAAAGAAATGTAATTGAAGTGTTTCATGTGGCCCCATGTTCATGCACAAATGGCCTAATTTAGATTTATTGGGCAAAGGTCCAAAAATATATGCATCAAAAGCTCTAATGGTGAACCAAAAAATAGGCACAAGTTGAATGCAAGGTCTTCAATGGTACTCCATGAGATACTCACCAAAAAGAAATGTAATTGAAATGTTTCATGTGGCCGCATGTTCATGCACAAATGGCTTGTTATGGATTTATTTGGCAAAGGTCCAAAAAAATATGCATCAAAAGCTCTAATGGTGAACCAAAAAATAGGCACAAGTTGAATGCAAGGTCTTCAATGGTACTCCATGAGATACTCACCAAAAAGAAATGTAATTGAAATGTTTCATGTGGCCGCATGTTCATGCACAAATGGCCAGTTATGGATTTATTTGGCAAAGGTCCAAAAAAATATGCATCAAAAGCTCTAATGGGGAACCAAAACATAGGCACAAGTTGAATGCAAGGTCTTCAATGATACTCCATGAGAAACTCACCAAAAAGAAATGTAATTGAAATGTTTCATGTGGCCCCATGTTCATGCACAAAATGGCCTGTTTTGAATTTACTTGGCACAGGTCCAAAAAGATATGCATCAAAAGCTCTAATGGTGAACCAAAAAATAGGCACAAGTTGAATGCAAGGTCTTCAATGGTACTCCATGAGAAACTCACCAAAAAGAAATGTAATTGAAATGTTTCATGTGGCCCCAAGTTCATGCACAAATGGCTTGTTATGGATTTATTTGGGAAAGGTCCAAAAAAATATGCATCGAAAGCTCTAATGGGGAACCAAAAAATAGGCACAAGTTGAATGCAAGGTCTTCAATGGTACTCCATGAGAAACTCACCAAAAAGAAATGTAATTGAAATGTTTCATGTGGCCCCAAGTTCATGCACAAATGGCTTGTTATGGATTTATTTGGGAAAGGTCGAAAAAAATATGCATCGAAAGCTCTAATGGTGAACCAAAAAATTGGCACAAGTTGAATGCAAGGTCTTCAATGGTACTCCATGAGAAACTCACCAAAAAGAAATGTAATTGAAATGTTTCATGTGGCCGCATGTTCATGCACAAATGGCTTGTTATGGATTTATTTGGCAAAGGTCCAAAAAAATATGCATCAAAAGCTCTAATGGGGAACCAAAAAATAGGCACAAGTTGAATGCAAGGTCTTCAATGGTACTCCATGAGATACTCACCAAAAAGATATGTAATTGAAATGTTTCATGTGGCCCCATGTTCATGCACAAATGGCCTAATTTAGATTTATTTGGCAAAGGTCCAAAAATATATGCATCAAAAGCTCTAATGGTGAACCAAAAAATAGGCACAAGTTGAATGCAAGGTCTTCAATGGTACTCCATGAGATACTCACCAAAAAGAAATGTAATTGAAATGTTTCATGTGGCCGCATGTTCATGCACAAATGGCTTGTTATGGATTTATTTGGCAAAGGTCCAAAAAAATATGCATCAAAAGCTCTAATGGGGAACCAAAAAATAGGCACAAGTTGAATGCAAGGTCTTCAATGGTACTCCATGAGATACTCACCAAAAAGAAATGTAATTGAAGTGTTTCATGTGGCCCCATGTTCATGCACAAATGGCCTAATTTAGATTTATTGGGCAAAGGTCCAAAAATATATGCATCAAAAGCTCTAATGGTGAACCAAAAAATAGGCACAAGTTGAATGCAAGGTCTTCAATGGTACTCCATGAGATACTCACCAAAAAGAAATGTAATTGAAATGTTTCATGTGGCCGCATGTTCATGCACAAATGGCTTGTTATGGATTTATTTGGCAAAGGTCCAAAAAAATATGCATCAAAAGCTCTAATGGTGAACCAAAAAATAGGCACAAGTTGAATGCAAGGTCTTCAATGGTACTCCATGAGATACTCACCAAAAAGAAATGTAATTGAAATGTTTCATGTGGCCCCAAGTTCATGCGCAAATGGCCTGTTTTGGATTTATTTGGCAAAGGTCCAAAAAAATATGCATCAAAAGCTCTAATGGTGAACCAAAAAATAGGCACAAGTTGAATGCAAGGTCTTCAATGGTACTCCATGAGATACTCACCAAAAAGAAATGTAATTGAAATGTTTCATGTGGCCCCATGTTCATGCACAAATGGCCTAATTTAGATTTATTGGGCAAAGGTCCAAAAATATATGCATCAAAAGCTCTAATGGTGAACCAAAAAATAGGCACAAGTTGAATGCAAGGTCTTCAATGGTACTCCATGAGATACTCACCAAATAGAAATGTAATTGAAATGTTTCATGTGGCCGCATGTTCATGCACAAATGGCTTGTTATGGATTTATTTGGAAAAGGTCCAAAAAAATATGCATCAAAAGCTCTAATGGGGAACCAAAAAATAGGCACAAGTTGAATGCAAGGTCTTCAATGGTACTCCATGAGATACTCACCAAAAAGAAATGTAATTGAAGTGTTTCATGTGGCCCCATGTTCATGCACAAATGGCCTAATTTAGATTTATTGGGCAAAGGTCCAAAAATATATGCATCAAAAGCTCTAATGGTGAACCAAAAAATAGGCACAAGTTGAATGCAAGGTCTTCAATGGTACTCCATGAGATACTCACCAAAAAGAAATGTAATTGAAATGTTTCATGTGGCCGCATGTTCATGCACAAATGGCTTGTTATGGATTTATTTGGCAAAGGTCCAAAAAAATATGCATCAAAAGCTCTAATGGTGAACCAAAAAATAGGCACAAGTTGAATGCAAGGTCTTCAATGGTACTCCATGAGATACTCACCAAAAAGAAATGTAATTGAAATGTTTCATGTGGCCGCATGTTCATGCACAAATGGCCAGTTATGGATTTATTTGGCAAAGGTCCAAAAAAATATGCATCAAAAGCTCTAATGGGGAACCAAAACATAGGCACAAGTTGAATGCAAGGTCTTCAATGGTACTCCATAAGATACTCACCAAAAAGAAATGTAATTGAAATGTTTCATGTGGCCCCAAGTTCATGCGCAAATGGCCTGTTTTGGATTTATTTGGCAAAGGTCCAAAAAATATGCATCAAAAGCTCTAATGGTGAACCAAAAAATAGGCACAAGTTGAATGCAAGGTCTTCAATGGTACTCCATGAGATACTCACCAAAAAGAAATGTAATTGAAATGTTTCATGTGGCCCCAAGTTCATGCACAAATGGCTTGTTATGGATTTATTTGGCAAAGGTCCAAAAAAATATGCATCGAAAGCTCTAATGGTGAACCAAAAAATAGCCACAAGTTGAATGCAAGGTCTTCAATGGTACTCCATGAGAAACTCACCAAAAAGAAATGTAATTGAAATGTTTCATGTGGCCCCAAGTTCATGCGCAAATGGCCTGTTTTGGATTTATTTGGCAAAGGTCCAAAAAAATATGCATCAAAAGCTCTAATGGTGAACCAAAAAATAGGCACAAGTTGAATGCAAGGTCTTCAATGGTACTCCATGAGATACTCACCAAAAAGAAATGTAATTGAAATGTTTCATGTGGCCCCATGTTCATGCACAAATGGCCTAATTTAGATTTATTGGGCAAAGGTCCAAAAATATATGCATCAAAAGCTCTAATGGTGAACCAAAAAATAGGCACAAGTTGAATGCAAGGTCTTCAATGGTACTCCATGAGATACTCACCAAAAAGAAATGTAATTGAAGTGTTTCATGTGGCCCCATGTTCATGCACAAATGGCCTAATTTAGATTTATTGGGCAAAGGTCCAAAAATATATGCATCAAAAGCTCTAATGGTGAACCAAAAAATAGGCACAAGTTGAATGCAAGGTCTTCAATGGTACTCCATGAGATACTCACCAAAAAGAAATGTAATTGAAATGTTTCATGTGGCCGCATGTTCATGCACAAATGGCTTGTTATGGATTTATTTGGCAAAGGTCCAAAAAAATATGCATCAAAAGCTCTAATGGTGAACCAAAAAATAGGCACAAGTTGAATGCAAGGTCTTCAATGGTACTCCATGAGATACTCACCAAAAAGAAATGTAATTGAAATGTTTCATGTGGCCGCATGTTCATGCACAAATGGCCAGTTATGGATTTATTTGGCAAAGGTCCAAAAAAATATGCATCAAAAGCTCTAATGGGGAACCAAAACATAGGCACAAGTTGAATGCAAGGTCTTCAATGGTACTCCATAAGATACTCACCAAAAAGAAATGTAATTGAAATGTTTCATGTGGCCCCAAGTTCATGCGCAAATGGCCTGTTTTGGATTTATTTGGCAAAGGTCCAAAAAATATGCATCAAAAGCTCTAATGGTGAACCAAAAAATAGGCACAAGTTGAATGCAAGGTCTTCAATGGTACTCCATGAGATACTCACCAAAAAGAAATGTAATTGAAATGTTTCATGTGGCCCCAAGTTCATGCGCAAATGGCCTGTTTTGGATTTATTTGGCAAAGGTCCAAAAAATATGCATCAAAAGCTCTAATGGTGAACCAAAAAATAGGCACAAGTTGAATGCAAGGTCTTCAATGGTACTCCATGAGATACTCACCAAAAAGAAATGTAATTGAAATGTTTCATGTGGCCGCATGTTCATGCACAAATGGCCAGTTAGGGATTTATTTGGCAAAGGTCCAAAAAAATATGCATCAAAAGCTCTAATGGTGAACCAAAAAATAGGCACAAGTTGAATGCAAGGTCTTCAATGGTACTCCATGAGATACTCACCAAAAAGAAATGTAATTGAAGTGTTTCATGTGGCCCCATGTTCATGCACAAATGGCCTAATTTGGATTCATTGGGCAAAGGTCCAAAAATATATGCATCAAAAGCTCTAATGGGGAACCAAAAAATTGGCACAAGTTGAATGCAAGGTCTTCAATGGTACTCCATGAGAAACTCACCAAAAAGAAATGTAATTGAAATGTTTCATGTGGCCCCAAGTTCATGCACAAATGGCTTGTTATGGATTTATTTGGCAAAGGTCCAAAAAAATATGCATCGAAAGCTCTAATGGTGAACCAAAAAATAGCCACAAGTTGAATGCAAGGTCTTCAATGGTACTCCATGAGAAACTCACCAAAAAGAAATGTAATTGAAATGTTTCATGTGGCCCCAAGTTCATGCGCAAATGGCCTGTTTTGGATTTATTTGGCAAAGGTCCAAAAAAATATGCATCAAAAGCTCTAATGGGGAACCAAAAAATAGGCACAAGTTGAATGCAAGGTCTTCAATGGTACTCCATGAGATACTCACCAAAAAGAAATGTAATTGAAATGTTTCATGTGGCCCCATGTTCATGCACAAATGGCCTAATTTAGATTTATTGGGCAAAGGTCCAAAAATATATGCATCAAAAGCTCTAATGGTGAACCAAAAAATAGGCACAAGTTGAATGCAAGGTCTTCAATGGTACTCCATGAGATACTCACCAAAAAGAAATGTAATTGAAGTGTTTCATGTGGCCCCATGTTCATGCACAAATGGCCTAATTTAGATTTATTGGGCAAAGGTCCAAAAATATATGCATCAAAAGCTCTAATGGTGAACCAAAAAATAGGCACAAGTTGAATGCAAGGTCTTCAATGGTACTCCATGAGATACTCACCAAAAAGAAATGTAATTGAAATGTTTCATGTGGCCGCATGTTCATGCACAAATGGCTTGTTATGGATTTATTTGGCAAAGGTCCAAAAAAATATGCATCAAAAGCTCTAATGGTGAACCAAAAAATAGGCACAAGTTGAATGCAAGGTCTTCAATGGTACTCCATGAGATACTCACCAAAAAGAAATGTAATTGAAATGTTTCATGTGGCCCCAAGTTCATGCGCAAATGGCCCGTTTTGGATTTATTTGGCAAAGGTCCAAAAAAATATGCATCAAAAGCTCTAATGGTGAACCAAAAAATAGGCACAAGTTGAATGCAAGGTCTTCAATGGTACTCCATGAGATACTCACCAAAAAGAAATGTAATTGAAATGTTTCATGTGGCCCCATGTTCATGCACAAATGGCCTAATTTAGATTTATTGGGCAAAGGTCCAAAAATATATGCATCAAAAGCTCTAATGGTGAACCAAAAAATAGGCACAAGTTGAATGCAAGGTCTTCAATGGTACTCCATGAGATACTCACCAAAAAGAAATGTAATTGAAATGTTTCATGTGGCCGCATGTTCATGCACAAATGGCTTGTTATGGATTTATTTGGCAAAGGTCCAAAAAAATATGCATCAAAAGCTCTAATGGTGAACCAA
The DNA here is from genome assembly GCA_950106755.1 of Climacium dendroides. NCBI lineage: Eukaryota > Viridiplantae > Streptophyta > Bryopsida > Hypnales > Climaciaceae > Climacium > Climacium dendroides. Next base: position 23,642,422 of record OX467082.1, on the reverse strand, counting down.
AAAATAGGCACAAGTTGAATGCAAGGTCTTCAATGGTACTCCATGAGATACTCACCAAAAAGAAATGTAATTGAAATGTTTCATGTGGCCGCATGTTCATGCACAAATGGCCAGTTATGGATTTATTTGGCAAAGGTCCAAAAAATATGCATCAAAAGCTCTAATGGTGAACCAAAAAATAGGCACAAGTTGAATGCAAGGTCTTCAATGGTACTCCATGAGATACTCACCAAAAAGAAATGTAATTGAAATGTTTCATGTGGCCGCATGTTCATGCACAAATGGCCAGTTAGGGATTTATTTGGCAAAGGTCCAAAAAAATATGCATCAAAAGCTCTAATGGGGAACCAAAAAATAGGCACAAGTTGAATGCAAGGTCTTCAATGGTACTCCATGAGATACTCACCAAAAAGAAATGTAATTGAAGTGTTTCATGTGGCCCCATGTTCATGCACAAATGGCCTAATTTGGATTCATTGGGCAAAGGTCCAAAAATATATGCATCAAAAGCTCTAATGGGGAACCAAAAAATTGGCACAAGTTGAATGCAAGGTCTTCAATGGTACTCCATGAGAAACTCACCAAAAAGAAATGTAATTGAAATGTTTCATGTGGCCCCAAGTTCATGCACAAATGGCTTGTTATGGATTTATTTGGGAAAGGTCCAAAAAAATATGCATCGAAAGCTCTAATGGTGAACCAGAAAATAGCCACAAGTTGAATGCAAGGTCTTCAATGGTACTCCATGAGATACTCACCAAAAAGAAATGTAATTGAAATGTTTCATGTGGCCCCAAGTTCATGCGCAAATGGCCTGTTTTGGATTTATTTGGCAAAGGTCCAAAAAAATATGCATCAAAAGCTCTAATGGTGAACCAAAAAATAGGCACAAGTTGAATGCAAGGTCTTCAATGGTACTCCATGAGATACTCACCAAAAAGAAATGTAATTGAAATGTTTCATGTGGCCCCATGTTCATGCACAAATGGCCTAATTTAGATTTATTGGGCAAAGGTCCAAAAATATATGCATCAAAAGCTCTAATGGTGAACCAAAAAATAGGCACAAGTTGAATGCAAGGTCTTCAATGGTACTCCATGAGATACTCACCAAAAAGAAATGTAATTGAAATGTTTCATGTGGCTGCATGTTCATGCACAAATGGCTTGTTATGGATTTATTTGGCAAAGGTCCAAAAAAATATGCATCAAAAGCTCTAATGGGGAACCAAAAAATAGGCACAAGTTGAATGCAAGGTCTTCAATGGTACTCCATGAGATACTCACCAAAAAGAAATGTAATTGAAGTGTTTCATGTGGCCCCATGTTCATGCACAAATGGCCTAATTTAGATTTATTGGGCAAAGGTCCAAAAATATATGCATCAAAAGCTCTAATGGTGAACCAAAAAATAGGCACAAGTTGAATGCAAGGTCTTCAATGGTACTCCATGAGATACTCACCAAAAAGAAATGTAATTGAAATGTTTCATGTGGCCGCATGTTCATGCACAAATGGCTTGTTATGGATTTATTTGGCAAAGGTCCAAAAAAATATGCATCAAAAGCTCTAATGGTGAACCAAAAAATAGGCACAAGTTGAATGCAAGGTCTTCAATGGTACTCCATGAGATACTCACCAAAAAGAAATGTAATTGAAATGTTTCATGTGGCCCCAAGTTCATGCGCAAATGGCCCGTTTTGGATTTATTTGGCAAAGGTCCAAAAAAATATGCATCAAAAGCTCTAATGGTGAACCAAAAAATAGGCACAAGTTGAATGCAAGGTCTTCAATGGTACTCCATGAGATACTCACCAAAAAGAAATGTAATTGAAATGTTTCATGTGGCCCCATGTTCATGCACAAATGGTCTAATTTAGATTTATTGGGCAAAGGTCCAAAAATATATGCATCAAAAGCTCTAATGGTGAACCAAAAAATAGGCACAAGTTGAATGCAAGGTCTTCAATGGTACTCCATGAGATACTCACCAAAAAGAAATGTAATTGAAATGTTTCATGTGGCCGCATGTTCATGCACAAATGGCTTGTTATGGATTTATTTGGCAAAGGTCCAAAAAAATATGCATCAAAAGCTCTAATGGTGAACCAAAAAATAGGCACAAGTTGAATGCAAGGTCTTCAATGGTACTCCATGAGATACTCACCAAAAAGAAATGTAATTGAAATGTTTCATGTGGCCGCATGTTCATGCACAAATGGCTTGTTATGGATTTATTTGGCAAAGGTCCAAAAAAATATGCATCAAAAGCTCTAATGGTGAACCAAAACATAGGCACAAGTTGAATGCAAGGTCTTCAATGGTACTCCATAAGATACTCACCAAAAAGAAATGTAATTGAAATGTTTCATGTGGCCCCAAGTTCATGCGCAAATGGCCTGTTTTGGATTTATTTGGCAAAGGTCCAAAAAATATGCATCAAAAGCTCTAATGGTGAACCAAAAAATAGGCACAAGTTGAATGCAAGGTCTTCAATGGTACTCCATGAGATACTCACCAAAAAGAAATGTAACTGAAATGTTTCATGTGGCCCCAAGTTCATGCGCAAATGGCCTGTTTTGGATTTATTTGGCAAAGGTCCAAAAAATATGCATCAAAAGCTCTAATGGGGAACCAAAAAATAGGCACAAGTTGAATGCAAGGTCTTCAATGGTACTCCATGAGAAACTCACCAAAAAGAAATGTAATTGAAATGTTTCATGTGGCCGCATGTTCATGCACAAATGGCCAGTTAGGGATTTATTTGGCAAAGGTCCAAAAAAATATGCATCAAAAGCTCTAATGGTGAACCAAAAAATAGGCACAAGTTGAATGCAAGGTCTTCAATGGTACTCCATGAGATACTCACCAAAAAGAAATGTAATTGAAGTGTTTCATGTGGCCCCATGTTCATGCACAAATGGCCTAATTTGGATTCATTGGGCAAAGGTCCAAAAATATATGCATCAAAAGCTCTAATGGGGAACCAAAAAATAGGCACAAGTTGAATGCAAGGTCTTCAATGGTACTCCATGAGAAACTCACCAAAAAGAAATGTAATTGAAATGTTTCATGTGGCCGCATGTTCATGCACAAATGGCCCGTTTTGGATTTATTTGGCAAAGGTCCAAAAAAATATGCATCAAAAGCTCTAATGGTGAACCAAAAAATAGGCACAAGTTGAATGCAAGGTCTTCAATGGTACTCCATGAGATACTCACCAAAAAGAAATGTAATTGAAATGTTTCATGTGGCCCCATGTTCATGCACAAATGGCCTAATTTAGATTTATTGGGCAAAGGTCCAAAAATATATGCATCAAAAGCTCTAATGGTGAACCAAAAAATAGGCACAAGTTGAATGCAAGGTCTTCAATGGTACTCCATGAGATACTCACCAAAAAGAAATGTAATTGAAATGTTTCATGTGGCCGCATGTTCATGCACAAATGGCTTGTTATGGATTTATTTGGCAAAGGTCCAAAAAAATATGCATCAAAAGCTCTAATGGTGAACCAAAAAATAGGCACAAGTTGAATGCAAGGTCTTCAATGGTACTCCATGAGATACTCACCAAAAAGAAATGTAATTGAAATGTTTCATGTGGCCGCATGTTCATGCACAAATGGCCAGTTATGGATTTATTTGGCAAAGGTCCAAAAAAATATGCATCAAAAGCTCTAATGGTGAACCAAAACATAGGCACAAGTTGAATGCAAGGTCTTCAATGGTACTCCATAAGATACTCACCAAAAAGAAATGTAATTGAAATGTTTCATGTGGCCCCAAGTTCATGCGCAAATGGCCTGTTTTGGATTTATTTGGCAAAGGTCCAAAAAATATGCATCAAAAGCTCTAATGGTGAACCAAAAAATAGGCACAAGTTGAATGCAAGGTCTTCAATGGTACTCCATGAGATACTCACCAAAAAGAAATGTAACTGAAATGTTTCATGTGGCCCCAAGTTCATGCGCAAATGGCCTGTTTTGGATTTATTTGGCAAAGGTCCAAAAAATATGCATCAAAAGCTCTAATGGGGAACCAAAAAATAGGCACAAGTTGAATGCAAGGTCTTCAATGGTACTCCATGAGAAACTCACCAAAAAGAAATGTAATTGAAATGTTTCATGTGGCCGCATGTTCATGCACAAATGGCCAGTTAGGGATTTATTTGGCAAAGGTCCAAAAAAATATGCATCAAAAGCTCTAATGGTGAACCAAAAAATAGGCACAAGTTGAATGCAAGGTCTTCAATGGTACTCCATGAGATACTCACCAAAAAGAAATGTAATTGAAGTGTTTCATGTGGCCCCATGTTCATGCACAAATGGCCTAATTTGGATTCATTGGGCAAAGGTCCAAAAATATATGCATCAAAAGCTCTAATGGGGAACCAAAAAATAGGCACAAGTTGAATGCAAGGTCTTCAATGGTACTCCATGAGATACTCACCAAAAAGAAATGTAATTGAAGTGTTTCATGTGGCCCCATGTTCATGCACAAATGGCCTAATTTGGATTCATTGGGCAAAGGTCCAAAAATATATGCATCAAAAGCTCTAATGGGGAACCAAAAAATTGGCACAAGTTGAATGCAAGGTCTTCAATGGTACTCCATGAGAAACTCACCAAAAAGAAATGTAATTGAAATGATTCATGTGGCCCCAAGTTCATGCACAAATGGCTTGTTATGGATTTATTTGGGAAAGGTCCAAAAAAATATGCATCAAAAGCTCTAATGGTGAACCAAAAAATAGCCACAAGTTAAATGCAAGGTCTTCAATGGTACTCCATGAGAAACTCACCAAAAAGAAATGTAATTGAAATGTTTCATGTGGCCCCAAGTTCATGCGCAAATGGCCTGTTTTGGATTTATTTGGCAAAGGTCCAAAAAAATATGCATCAAAAGCTCTAATGGTGAACCAAAAAATAGGCACAAGTTGAATGCAAGGTCTTCAATGGTACTCCATGAGATACTCACCAAAAAGAAATGTAATTGAAATGTTTCATGTGGCCCCATGTTCATGCACAAATGGCCTAATTTAGATTTATTGGGCAAAGGTCCAAAAATATATGCATCAAAAGCTCTAATGGTGAACCAAAAAATAGGCACAAGTTGAATGCAAGGTCTTCAATGGTACTCCATGAGATACTCACCAAAAAGAAATGTAATTGAAATGTTTCATGTGGCTGCATGTTCATGCACAAATGGCTTGTTATGGATTTATTTGGCAAAGGTCCAAAAAAATATGCATCAAAAGCTCTAATGGGGAACCAAAAAATAGGCACAAGTTGAATGCAAGGTCTTCAATGGTACTCCATGAGATACTCACCAAAAAGAAATGTAATTGAAGTGTTTCATGTGGCCCCATGTTCATGCACAAATGGCCTAATTTGGATTTATTGGGCAAAGGTCCAAAAATATATGCATCAAAAGCTCTAATGGTGAACCAAAAAATAGGCACAAGTTGAATGCAAGGTCTTCAATGGTACTCCATGAGATACTCACCAAAAAGAAATGTAATTGAAATGTTTCATGTGGCCGCATGTTCATGCACAAATGGCTTGTTATGGATTTATTTGGCAAAGGTCCAAAAAAATATGCATCAAAAGCTCTAATGGTGAACCAAAAAATAGGCACAAGTTGAATGCAAGGTCTTCAATGGTACTCCATGAGATACTCACCAAAAAGAAATGTAATTGAAATGTTTCATGTGGCCCCAAGTTCATGCGCAAATGGCCCGTTTTGGATTTATTTGGCAAAGGTCCAAAAAAATATGCATCAAAAGCTCTAATGGTGAACCAAAAAATAGGCACAAGTTGAATGCAAGGTCTTCAATGGTACTCCATGAGATACTCACCAAAAAGAAATGTAATTGAAATGTTTCATGTGGCCCCATGTTCATGCACAAATGGCCTAATTTAGATTTATTGGGCAAAGGTCCAAAAATATATGCATCAAAAGCTCTAATGGTGAACCAAAAAATAGGCACAAGTTGAATGCAAGGTCTTCAATGGTACTCCATGAGATACTCACCAAAAAGAAATGTAATTGAAATGTTTCATGTGGCCGCATGTTCATGCACAAATGGCTTGTTATGGATTTATTTGGCAAAGGTCCAAAAAAATATGCATCAAAAGCTCTAATGGTGAACCAAAAAATAGGCACAAGTTGAATGCAAGGTCTTCAATGGTACTCCATGAGATACTCATCAAAAAGAAATGTAATTGAAATGTTTCATGTGGCCGCATGTTCATGCACAAATGGCCAGTTATGGATTTATTTGGCAAAGGTCCAAAAAAATATGCATCAAAAGCTCTAATGGGGAACCAAAACATAGGCACAAGTTGAATGCAAGGTCTTCAATGGTACTCCATAAGATACTCACCAAAAAGAAATGTAATTGAAATGTTTCATGTGGCCCCAAGTTCATGCGCAAATGGCCTGTTTTGGATTTATTTGGCAAAGGTCCAAAAAATATGCATCAAAAGCTCTAATGGTGAACCAAAAAATAGGCACAAGTTGAATGCAAGGTCTTCAATGGTACTCCATGAGATACTCACCAAAAAGAAATGTAATTGAAATGTTTCATGTGGCCCCAAGTTCATGCGCAAATGGCCTGTTTTGGATTTATTTGGCAAAGGTCCAAAAAATATGCATCAAAAGCTCTAATGGGGAACCAAAAAATAGGCACAAGTTGAATGCAAGGTCTTCAATGGTACTCCATGAGATACTCACCAAAAAGAAATGTAATTGAAGTGTTTCATGTGGCCCCATGTTCATGCACAAATGGCCTAATTTGGATTCATTGGGCAAAGGTCCAAAAATATATGCATCAAAAGCTCTAATGGTGAACCAAAAAATTGGCACAAGTTGAATGCAAGGTCTTCAATGGTACTCCATGAGAAACTCACCAAAAAGAAATGTAATTGAAATGTTTCATGTGGCCCCAAGTTCATGCACAAATGGCTTGTTATGGATTTATTTGGGAAAGGTCCAAAAAAATATGCATCGAAAGCTCTAATGGTGAACCAAAAAATAGCCACAAGTTGAATGCAAGGTCTTCAATGGTACTCCATGAGAAACTCACCAAAAAGAAATGTAATTGAAATGTTTCATGTGGCCCCAAGTTCATGCGCAAATGGCCTGTTTTGGATTTATTTGGCAAAGGTCCAAAAAAATATGCATCAAAAGCTCTAATGGTGAACCAAAAAATAGGCACAAGTTGAATGCAAGGTCTTCAATGGTACTCCATGAGATACTCACCAAAAAGAAATGTAATTGAAATGTTTCATGTGGCCCCATGTTCATGCACAAATGGCCTAATTTAGATTTATTGGGCAAAGGTCCAAAAATATATGCATCAAAAGCTCTAATGGTGAACCAAAAAATAGGCACAAGTTGAATGCAAGGTCTTCAATGGCACTCCATGAGATACTCACCAAAAAGAAATGTAATTGAAATGTTTCATGTGGCTGCATGTTCATGCACAAATGGCTTGTTATGGATTTATTTGGCAAAGGTCCAAAAAAATATGCATCAAAAGCTCTAATGGGGAACCAAAAAATAGGCACAAGTTGAATGCAAGGTCTTCAATGGTACTCCATGAGATACTCACCAAAAAGAAATGTAATTGAAGTGTTTCATGTGGCCCCATGTTCATGCACAAATGGCCTAATTTAGATTTATTTGGCAAACGTCCAAAAATATATGCATCAAAAGCTCTAATGGTGAACCAAAAAATAGGCACAAGTTGAATGCAAGGTCTTCAATGGTACTCCATGAGATACTCACCAAAAAGAAATGTAATTGAAATGTTTCATGTGGCCCCATGTTCATGCACAAATGGCTTGTTATGGATTTATTTGGCAAAGGTCCAAAAAAATATGCATCAAAAGCTCTAATGGTGAACCAAAAAATAGGCACAAGTTGAATGCAAGGTCTTCAATGGTACTCCATGAGATACTCACCAAAAAGAAATGTAATTGAAATGTTTCATGTGGCCCCAAGTTCATGCGCAAATGGCCCGTTTTGGATTTATTTGGCAAAGGTCCAAAAAAATATGCATCAAAAGCTCTAATGGTGAACTAAAAAATAGGCACAAGTTGAATGCAAGGTCTTCAATGGTACTCCATGAGATACTCACCAAAAAGAAATGTAATTGAAATGTTTCATGTGGCCGCATGTTCATGCACAAATGGCTTGTTATGGATTTATTTGGCAAAGGTCCAAAAAAATATGCATCAAAAGCTCTAATGGGGAACCAAAAAATAGGCACAAGTTGAATGCAAGGTCTTCAATGGTACTCCATGAGATACTCACCAAAAAGAAATGTAATTGAAGTGTTTCATGTGGCCCCATGTTCATGCACAAATGGCCTAATTTAGATTTATTGGGCAAAGGTCCAAAAATATATGCATCAAAAGCTCTAATGGTGAACCAAAAAATAGGCACAAGTTGAATGCAAGGTCTTCAATGGTACTCCATGAGATACTCACCAAAAAGAAATGTAATTGAAATGTTTCATGTGGCCGCATGTTCATGCACAAATGGCTTGTTATGGATTTATTTGGCAAAGGTCCAAAAAAATATGCATCAAAAGCTCTAATGGTAAACCAAAAAATAGGCACAAGTTGAATGCAAGGTCTTCAATGGTACTCCATGAGATACTCACCAAAAAGAAATGTAATTGAAATGTTTCATGTGGCCGCATGTTCATGCACAAATGGCCAGTTATGGATTTATTTGGCAAAGGTCTAAAAAAATATGCATCAAAAGCTCTAATGGGGAACCAAAACATAGGCACAAGTTGAATGCAAGGTCTTCAATGGTACTCCATAAGATACTCACCAAAAAGAAATGTAATTGAAATGTTTCATGTGGCCCCAAGTTCATGCGCAAATGGCCTGTTTTGGATTTATTTGGCAAAGGTCCAAAAAATATGCATCAAAAGCTCTAATGGTGAACCAAAAAATAGGCACAAGTTGAATGCAAGGTCTTCAATGGTACTCCATGAGATACTCACCAAAAAGAAATGTAATTGAAATGTTTCATGTGGCCCCAAGTTCATACGCAAATGGCCTGTTTTGGATTTATTTGGCAAACGTCCAAAAAATATGCATCAAAAGCTCTAATGGGGAACCAAAAAATAGGCACAAGTTGAATGCAAGGTCTTCAATGGTACTCCATGAGATACTCACCAAAAAGAAATGTAATTGAAATGTTTCATGTGGCCGCATGTTCATGCACAAATGGCTTGTTATGGATTTATTTGGCAAAGGTCCAAAAAAATATGCATCGAAAGCTCTAATGGGGAACCAAAAAATAGGCACAAGTTGAATGCAAGGTCTTCAATGGTACTCCATGAGAAACTCACCAAAAAGAAATGTAATTGAAATGTTTCATGTGGCCCCATGTTCATGCACAAATGGCTTGTTATGGATTTATTTGGGAAAGGTCCAAAAAAATATGCATCGAAAGCTCTAATGGTGAACCAAAAAATAGGCACAAGTTGAATGCAAGGTCTTCAATGGTACTCCATGAGATACTCACCAAAAAGAAATGTAATTGAAATGTTTCATGTGGCCCCAAGTTCATACGCAAATGGCCTGTTTTGGATTTATTTGGCAAACGTCCAAAAAATATGCATCAAAAGCTCTAATGGGGAACCAAAAAATAGGCACAAGTTGAATGCAAGGTCTTCAATGGTACTCCATGAGATACTCACCAAAAAGAAATGTAATTGAAATGTTTCATGTGGCCGCATGTTCATGCACAAATGGCTTGTTATGGATTTATTTGGCAAAGGTCCAAAAAAATATGCATCGAAAGCTCTAATGGGGAACCAAAAAATAGGCACAAGTTGAATGCAAGGTCTTCAATGGTACTCCATGAGATACTCACCAAAAAGAAATGTAATTGAAGTGTTTCATGTGGCCCCATGTTCATGCACAAATGGCCTAATTTAGATTTATTTGGCAAACGTCCAAAAATATATGCATCAAAAGCTCTAATGGTGAACCAAAAAATAGGCACAAGTTGAATGCAAGGTCTTCAATGGTACTCCATGAGATACTCACCAAAAAGAAATGTAATTGAAATGTTTCATGTGGCCCCATGTTCATGCACAAATGGCTTGTTATGGATTTATTTGGCAAAGGTCCAAAAAAATATGCATCAAAAGCTCTAATGGTGAACCAAAAAATAGGCACAAGTTGAATGCAAGGTCTTCAATGGTACTCCATGAGATACTCACCAAAAAGAAATGTAATTGAAATGTTTCATGTGGCCCCAAGTTCATGCGCAAATGGCCCGTTTTGGATTTATTTGGCAAAGGTCCAAAAAAATATGCATCAAAAGCTCTAATGGTGAACTAAAAAATAGGCACAAGTTGAATGCAAGGTCTTCAATGGTACTCCATGAGATACTCACCAAAAAGAAATGTAATTGAAATGTTTCATGTGGCCGCATGTTCATGCACAAATGGCTTGTTATGGATTTATTTGGCAAAGGTCCAAAAAAATATGCATCAAAAGCTCTAATGGGGAACCAAAAAATAGGCACAAGTTGAATGCAAGGTCTTCAATGGTACTCCATGAGATACTCACCAAAAAGAAATGTAATTGAAGTGTTTCATGTGGCCCCATGTTCATGCACAAATGGCCTAATTTAGATTTATTGGGCAAAGGTCCAAAAATATATGCATCAAAAGCTCTAATGGTGAACCAAAAAATAGGCACAAGTTGAATGCAAGGTCTTCAATGGTACTCCATGAGATACTCACCAAAAAGAAATGTAATTGAAATGTTTCATGTGGCCGCATGTTCATGCACAAATGGCTTGTTATGGATTTATTTGGCAAAGGTCCAAAAAAATATGCATCAAAAGCTCTAATGGTAAACCAAAAAATAGGCACAAGTTGAATGCAAGGTCTTCAATGGTACTCCATGAGATACTCACCAAAAAGAAATGTAATTGAAATGTTTCATGTGGCCGCATGTTCATGCACAAATGGCCAGTTATGGATTTATTTGGCAAAGGTCTAAAAAAATATGCATCAAAAGCTCTAATGGGGAACCAAAACATAGGCACAAGTTGAATGCAAGGTCTTCAATGGTACTCCATAAGATACTCACCAAAAAGAAATGTAATTGAAATGTTTCATGTGGCCCCAAGTTCATGCGCAAATGGCCTGTTTTGGATTTATTTGGCAAAGGTCCAAAAAATATGCATCAAAAGCTCTAATGGTGAACCAAAAAATAGGCACAAGTTGAATGCAAGGTCTTCAATGGTACTCCATGAGATACTCACCAAAAAGAAATGTAATTGAAATGTTTCATGTGGCCCCAAGTTCATACGCAAATGGCCTGTTTTGGATTTATTTGGCAAACGTCCAAAAAATATGCATCAAAAGCTCTAATGGTGAACCAAAAAATAGGCACAAGTTGAATGCAAGGTCTTCAATGGTACTCCATGAGATACTCACCAAAAAGAAATGTAATTGAAATGTTTCATGTGGCCGCATGTTCATGCACAAATGGCTTGTTATGGATTTATTTGGCAAAGGTCCAAAAAAATATGCATCGAAAGCTCTAATGGGGAACCAAAAAATAGGCACAAGTTGAATGCAAGGTCTTCAATGGTACTCCATGAGAAACTCACCAAAAAGAAATGTAATTGAAATGTTTCATGTGGCCCCATGTTCATGCACAAATGGCTTGTTATGGATTTATTTGGGAAAGGTCCAAAAAAATATGCATCGAAAGCTCTAATGGTGAACCAAAAAATAGGCACAAGTTGAATGCAAGGTCTTCAATGGTACTCCATGAGATACTCACCAAAAAGAAATGTAATTGAAATGTTTCATGTGGCCCCAAGTTCATACGCAAATGGCCTGTTTTGGATTTATTTGGCAAACGTCCAAAAAATATGCATCAAAAGCTCTAATGGGGAACCAAAAAATAGGCACAAGTTGAATGCAAGGTCTTCAATGGTACTCCATGAGATACTCACCAAAAAGAAATGTAATTGAAATGTTTCATGTGGCCGCATGTTCATGCACAAATGGCTTGTTATGGATTTATTTGGCAAAGGTCCAAAAAAATATGCATCGAAAGCTCTAATGGGGAACCAAAAAATAGGCACAAGTTGAATGCAAGGTCTTCAATGGTACTCCATGAGATACTCACCAAAAAGAAATGTAATTGAAGTGTTTCATGTGGCCCCATGTTCATGCACAAATGGCCTAATTTAGATTTATTTGGCAAACGTCCAAAAATATATGCATCGAAAGCTCTAATGGTGAACCAAAAAATAGGCACAAGTTGAATGCAAGGTCTTCAATGGTACTCCATGAGATACTCACCAAAAAGAAATGTAATTGAAATGTTTCATGTGGCCCCATGTTCATGCACAAATGGCTTGTTATGGATTTATTTGGCAAAGGTCCAAAAAAATATGCATCAAAAGCTCTAATGGTGAACCAAAAAATAGGCACAAGTTGAATGCAAGGTCTTCAATGGTACTCCATGAGATACTCACCAAAAAGAAATGTAATTGAAATGTTTCATGTGGCCCCAAGTTCATGCGCAAATGGCCCGTTTTGGATTTATTTGGCAAAGGTCCAAAAAAATATGCATCAAAAGCTCTAATGGTGAACTAAAAAATAGGCACAAGTTGAATGCAAGGTCTTCAATGGTACTCCATGAGATACTCACCAAAAAGAAATGTAATTGAAATGTTTCATGTGGCCGCATGTTCATGCACAAATGGCTTGTTATGGATTTATTTGGCAAAGATACAAAAAAATATGCATCAAAAGCTCTAATGGGGAACCAAAAAATAGGCACAAGTTGAATGCAAGGTCTTCAATGGTACTCCATGAGATACTCACCAAAAAGAAATGTAATTGAAGTGTTTCATGTGGCCCCATGTTCATGCACAAATGGCCTAATTTAGATTTATTGGGCAAAGGTCCAAAAATATATGCATCAAAAGCTCTAATGGGGAACCAAAAAATAGGCACAAGTTGAATGCAAGGTCTTCAATGGTACTCCATGAGATACTCACCAAAAAGAAATGTAATTGAAATGTTTCATGTGGCCGCATGTTCATGCACAAATGGCTTGTTATGGATTTATTTGGCAAAGGTCCAAAAAAATATGCATCAAAAGCTCTAATGGTAAACCAAAAAATAGGCACAAGTTGAATGCAAGGTCTTCAATGGTACTCCATGAGATACTCACCAAAAAGAAATGTAATTGAAATGTTTCATGTGGCCGCATGTTCATGCACAAATGGCCAGTTATGGATTTATTTGGCAAAGGTCTAAAAAAATATGCATCAAAAGCTCTAATGGGGAACCAAAACATAGGCACAAGTTGAATGCAAGGTCTTCAATGGTACTCCATAAGATACTCACCAAAAAGAAATGTAATTGAAATGTTTCATGTGGCCCCAAGTTCATGCGCAAATGGCCTGTTTTGGATTTATTTGGCAAAGGTCCAAAAAATATGCATCAAAAGCTCTAATGGTGAACCAAAAAATAGGCACAAGTTGAATGCAAGGTCTTCAATGGTACTCCATGAGATACTCACCAAAAAGAAATGTAATTGAAATGTTTCATGTGGCCCCAAGTTCATACGCAAATGGCCTGTTTTGGATTTATTTGGCAAACGTCCAAAAAATATGCATCAAAAGCTCTAATGGGGAACCAAAAAATAGGCACAAGTTGAATGCAAGGTCTTCAATGGTACTCCATGAGATACTCACCAAAAAGAAATGTAATTGAAATGTTTCATGTGGCCGCATGTTCATGCACAAATGGCTTGTTATGGATTTATTTGGCAAAGGTCCAAAAAAATATGCATCGAAAGCTCTAATGGGGAACCAAAAAATAGGCACAAGTTGAATGCAAGGTCTTCAATGGTACTCCATGAGAAACTCACCAAAAAGAAATGTAATTGAAATGTTTCATGTGGCCCCAAATTCATGCACAAATGGCTTGTTATGGATTTATTTGGGAAAGGTCCAAAAAAATATGCATCGAAAGCTCTAATGGTGAACCAAAAAATTGGCACAAGTTGAATGCAAGGTCTTCAATGGTACTGCATGAGAAACTCACCAAAAAGAAATGTAATTGAAATGTTTCATGTGGCCCCAAGTTCATGCACAAATGGCTTGTTATGGATTTATTTGGGAAAGGTCCAAAAAAATATGCATCGAAAGCTCTAATGGTGAACCAAAAAGTAGCCACAAGTTGAATGCAAGGTCTTCAATGGTACTCCATGAGAAACTCACCAAAAAGAAATGTAATTGAAATGTTTCATGTGGCCCCAAGTTCATGCGCAAATGGCCTGTTTTAGATTTATTTGGCAAAGGTCCAAAAAATATGCATCAAAAGCTCTAATGGGGAACCAAAAAATAGGCACAAGTTGAATGCAAGGTCTTCATTGGTACTCCATGAGATACTCACCAAAAAGAAATGTAATTGAAATGTTTCATGTGGCCGCATGTTCATGCACAAATGGCCAGTTATGGATTTATTTGGCAAAGGTCCAAAAAGATATGCATCGAAAGCTCTAATGGGGAACCAAAAAATAGGCACAAGTTGAATGCAAGGTCTTCAATGGTACTCCATGAGAAACTCACCAAAAAGAAATGTAATTGAAATGTTTCATGTGGCCCCAAGTTCATGCACAAATGGCTTGTTATGGATTTATTTGGGAAAGGTCGAAAAAAATATGCATGGAAAGCTCTAATGGTGAACCAAAAAATAGGCACAAGTTGAATGCAAGGTCTTCAATGGTACTCCATGAGAAACTCACCAAAAAGAAATGTAATTGAAATGTTTCATGTGGCCCCAAGTTCATGCGCAAATGGCCTGTTTTGGATTTATTTGGCAAAGGTCCAAAAAATATGCATCAAAAGCTCTAATGGGGAACCAAAAAATAGGCACAAGTTGAATGCAAGGTCTTCAATGGTACTCCATGAGATACTCACCAAAAAGAAATGTAATTGAAATGTTTCATGTGGCCGCATGTTCATGCACAAATGGCCAGTTATGGATTTATTTGGCAAAGGTCCAAAAAAATATGCATCAAAAGCTCTAATGGGGAACCAAAATATAGGCACAAGTTGAATGCAAGGTCTTCAATGGTACTCCATGAGATACTCACCAAAAAGAAATGTAATTGAAATGTTTCATGTGGCCCCATGTTCATGCACAAATGGCCTAATTTGGATTCATTGGGCAAAGGTCCAAAAATATATGCATCAAAAGCTCTAATGGTGAACCAAAAAATTGGCACAAGTTGAATGCAAGATCTTCAATGGTACTCCATGAGATACTCACCAAAAAGAAATGTAATTGAAATGTTTCATGTGGCCGCATGTTCATGCACAAATGGCCAGTTATGGATTTATTTGGCAAAGGTCCAAAAAAATATGCATCGAAAGCTCTAATGGGGAACCAAAAAATAGGCACAAGTTGAATGCAAGGTCTTCAATGGTACTCCATGAGATACTCACCAAAAAGAAATGTAATTGAAATGTTTCATGTGGCCCCAAGTTCATACGCAAATGGCCTGTTTTGGATTTATTTGGCAAACGTCCAAAAAATATGCATCAAAAGCTCTAATGGGGAACCAAAAAATAGGCACAAGTTGAATGCAAGGTCTTCAATGGTACTCCATGAGATACTCACCAAAAAGAAATGTAATTGAAATGTTTCATGTGGCCGCATGTTCATGCACAAATGGCTTGTTATGGATTTATTTGGCAAAGGTCCAAAAAAATATGCATCGAAAGCTCTAATGGGGAACCAAAAAATAGGCACAAGTTGAATGCAAGGTCTTCAATGGTACTCCATGAGAAACTCACCAAAAAGAAATGTAATTGAAATGTTTCATGTGGCCCCAAATTCATGCACAAATGGCTTGTTATGGATTTATTTGGGAAAGGTCCAAAAAAATATGCATCGAAAGCTCTAATGGTGAACCAAAAAATTGGCACAAGTTGAATGCAAGGTCTTCAATGGTACTCCATGAGAAACTCACCAAAAAGAAATGTAATTGAAATGTTTCATGTGGCCCCAAGTTCATGCACAAATGGCTTGTTATGGATTTATTTGGGAAAGGTCCAAAAAAATATGCATCGAAAGCTCTAATGGTGAACCAAAAAGTAGCCACAAGTTGAATGCAAGGTCTTCAATGGTACTCCATGAGAAACTCACCAAAAAGAAATGTAATTGAAATGTTTCATGTGGCCCCAAGTTCATGCGCAAATGGCCTGTTTTAGATTTATTTGGCAAAGGTCCAAAAAATATGCATCAAAAGCTCTAATGGGGAACCAAAAAATAGGCACAAGTTGAATGCAAGGTCTTCATTGGTACTCCATGAGATACTCACCAAAAAGAAATGTAATTGAAATGTTTCATGTGGCCGCATGTTCATGCACAAATGGCCAGTTATGGATTTATTTGGCAAAGGTCCAAAAAGATATGCATCGAAAGCTCTAATGGGGAACCAAAAAATAGGCACAAGTTGAATGCAAGGTCTTCAATGGTACTCCATGAGAAACTCACCAAAAAGAAATGTAATTGAAATGTTTCATGTGGCCCCAAGTTCATGCACAAATGGCTTGTTATGGATTTATTTGGGAAAGGTCGAAAAAAATATGCATGGAAAGCTCTAATGGTGAACCAAAAAATAGGCACAAGTTGAATGCAAGGTCTTCAATGGTACTCCATGAGAAACTCACCAAAAAGAAATGTAATTGAAATGTTTCATGTGGCCCCAAGTTCATGCGCAAATGGCCTGTTTTGGATTTATTTGGCAAAGGTCCAAAAAATATGCATCAAAAGCTCTAATGGGGAACCAAAAAATAGGCACAAGTTGAATGCAAGGTCTTCAATGGTACTCCATGAGATACTCACCAAAAAGAAATGTAATTGAAATGTTTCATGTGGCCGCATGTTCATGCACAAATGGCCAGTTATGGATTTATTTGGCAAAGGTCCAAAAAAATATGCATCAAAAGCTCTAATGGGGAACCAAAATATAGGCACAAGTTGAATGCAAGGTCTTCAATGGTACTCCATGAGAAACTCACCAAAAAGAAATGTAATTGAAGTGTTTCATGTGGCCCCATGTTCATGCACAAATGGCCTAATTTGGATTCATTGGGCAAAGGTCCAAAAATATATGCATCAAAAGCTCTAATGGTGAACCAAAAAATTGGCACAAGTTGAATGCAAGATCTTCAATGGTACTCCATGAGATACTCACCAAAAAGAAATGTAATTGAAATGTTTCATGTGGCCGCATGTTCATGCACAAATGGCCAGTTATGGATTTATTTGGCAAAGGTCCAAAAAAATATGCATCGAAAGCTCTAATGGTGAACCAAAAAATAGGCACAAGTTGAATGCAAGGTCTTCAATGGTACTCCATGAGATACTCACCAAAAAGAAATGTAATTGAAATGTTTCATGTGGCCCCAAGTTCATACGCAAATGGCCTGTTTTGGATTTATTTGGCAAACGTCCAAAAAATATGCATCAAAAGCTCTAATGGGGAACCAAAAAATAGGCACAAGTTGAATGCAAGGTCTTCAATGGTACTCCATGAGATACTCACCAAAAAGAAATGTAATTGAAATGTTTCATGTGGCCGCATGTTCATGCACAAATGGCTTGTTATGGATTTATTTGGCAAAGGTCCAAAAAAATATGCATCGAAAGCTCTAATGGGGAACCAAAAAATAGGCACAAGTTGAATGCAAGGTCTTCAATGGTACTCCATGAGAAACTCACCAAAAAGAAATGTAATTGAAATGTTTCATGTGGCCCCAAATTCATGCACAAATGGCTTGTTATGGATTTATTTGGGAAAGGTCCAAAAAAATATGCATCGAAAGCTCTAATGGTGAACCAAAAAATTGGCACAAGTTGAATGCAAGGTCTTCAATGGTACTCCATGAGAAACTCACCAAAAAGAAATGTAATTGAAATGTTTCATGTGGCCCCAAGTTCATGCACAAATGGCTTGTTATGGATTTATTTGGGAAAGGTCCAAAAAAATATGCATCGAAAGCTCTAATGGTGAACCAAAAAGTAGCCACAAGTTGAATGCAAGGTCTTCAATGGTACTCCATGAGAAACTCACCAAAAAGAAATGTAATTGAAATGTTTCATGTGGCCCCAAGTTCATGCGCAAATGGCCTGTTTTAGATTTATTTGGCAAAGGTCCAAAAAATATGCATCAAAAGCTCTAATGGGGAACCAAAAAATAGGCACAAGTTGAATGCAAGGTCTTCATTGGTACTCCATGAGATACTCACCAAAAAGAAATGTAATTGAAATGTTTCATGTGGCCGCATGTTCATGCACAAATGGCCAGTTATGGATTTATTTGGGAAAGGTCCAAAAAGATATGCATCGAAAGCTCTAATGGGGAACCAAAAAATAGGCACAAGTTGAATGCAAGGTCTTCAATGGTACTCCATGAGAAACTCACCAAAAAGAAATGTAATTGAAATGTTTCATGTGGCCCCAAGTTCATGCACAAATGGCTTGTTATGGATTTATTTGGGAAAGGTCGAAAAAAATATGCATGGAAAGCTCTAATGGTGAACCAAAAAATAGGCACAAGTTGAATGCAAGGTCTTCAATGGTACTCCATGAGAAACTCACCAAAAAGAAATGTAATTGAAATGTTTCATGTGGCCCCAAGTTCATGCGCAAATGGCCTGTTTTGGATTTATTTGGCAAAGGTCCAAAAAATATGCATCAAAAGCTCTAATGGGGAACCAAAAAATAGGCACAAGTTGAATGCAAGGTCTTCAATGGTACTCCATGAGATACTCACCAAAAAGAAATGTAATTGAAATGTTTCATGTGGCCGCATGTTCATGCACAAATGGCCAGTTATGGATTTATTTGGCAAAGGTCCAAAAAAATATGCATCAAAAGCTCTAATGGGGAACCAAAAAATAGGCACAAGTTGAATGCAAGGTCTTCAATGGTACTCCATGAGATACTCACCAAAAAGAAATGTAATTGAAATGTTTCATGTGGCCCCAAGTTCATGCGCAAATGGCCTAATTTGGATTTATTTGGCAAAGGTCCAAAAAATATGCATCAAAAGCTCTAATGGGGAACCAAAAAATAGGCACAAGTTGAATGCAAGGTCTTCAATGGTACTCCATGAGATACTCACCAAAAAGAAATGTAATTGAAATGTTTCATGTGGCCGCATGTTCATGCACAAATGGCCAGTTATGGATTTATTTGGCAAAGGTCCAAAAAAATATGCATCAAAAGCTCTAATGGGGAACCAAAATATAGGCACAAGTTGAATGCAAGGTCTTCAATGGTACTCCATGAGAAACTCACCAAAAAGAAATGTAATTGAAGTGTTTCATGTGGCCCCATGTTCATGCACAAATGGCCTAATTTGGATTCATTGGGCAAAGGTCCAAAAATATATGCATCAAAAGCTCTAATGGTGAACCAAAAAATTGGCACAAGTTGAATGCAAGATCTTCAATGGTACTCCATGAGATACTCACCAAAAAGAAATGTAATTGAAATGTTTCATGTGGCCGCATGTTCATGCACAAATGGCCAGTTATGGATTTATTTGGCAAAGGTCCAAAAAAATATGCATCGAAAGCTCTAATGGGGAACCAAAAAATAGGCACAAGTTGAATGCAAGGTCTTCAATGGTACTCCATGAGATACTCACCAAAAAGAAATGTAATTGAAATGTTTCATGTGGCCCCAAGTTCATACGCAAATGGCCTGTTTTGGATTTATTTGGCAAACGTCCAAAAAATATGCATCAAAAGCTCTAATGGGGAACCAAAAAATAGGCACAAGTTGAATGCAAGGTCTTCAATGGTACTCCATGAGATACTCACCAAAAAGAAATGTAATTGAAATGTTTCATGTGGCCGCATGTTCATGCACAAATGGCTTGTTATGGATTTATTTGGCAAAGGTCCAAAAAAATATGCATCGAAAGCTCTAATGGGGAACCAAAAAATAGGCACAAGTTGAATGCAAGGTCTTCAATGGTACTCCATGAGAAACTCACCAAAAAGAAATGTAATTGAAATGTTTCATGTGGCCCCAAATTCATGCACAAATGGCTTGTTATGGATTTATTTGGGAAAGGTCCAAAAAAATATGCATCGAAAGCTCTAATGGTGAACCAAAAAATTGGCACAAGTTGAATGCAAGGTCTTCAATGGTACTCCATGAGAAACTCACCAAAAAGAAATGTAATTGAAATGTTTCATGTGGCCCCAAGTTCATGCACAAATGGCTTGTTATGGATTTATTTGGGAAAGGTCCAAAAAAATATGCATCGAAAGCTCTAATGGTGAACCAAAAAGTAGCCACAAGTTGAATGCAAGGTCTTCAATGGTACTCCATGAGAAACTCACCAAAAAGAAATGTAATTGAAATGTTTCATGTGGCCCCAAGTTCATGCGCAAATGGCCTGTTTTAGATTTATTTGGCAAAGGTCCAAAAAATATGCATCAAAAGCTCTAATGGGGAACCAAAAAATAGGCACAAGTTGAATGCAAGGTCTTCATTGGTACTCCATGAGATACTCACCAAAAAGAAATGTAATTGAAATGTTTCATGTGGCCGCATGTTCATGCACAAATGGCCAGTTATGGATTTATTTGGCAAAGGTCCAAAAAAATATGCATCAAAAGCTCTAATGGGGAACCAAAATATAGGCACAAGTTGAATGCAAGGTCTTCAATGGTACTCCATGAGAAACTCACCAAAAAGAAATGTAATTGAAATGTTTCATGTGGCCCCAAATTCATGCACAAATGGCTTGTTATGGATTTATTTGGGAAAGGTCGAAAAAAATATGCATGGAAAGCTCTAATGGTGAACCAAAAAATAGGCACAAGTTGAATGCAAGGTCTTCAATGGTACTCCATGAGAAACTCACCAAAAAGAAATGTAATTGAAATGTTTCATGTGGCCCCAAGTTCATGCGCAAATGGCCTGTTTTGGATTTATTTGGCAAAGGTCCAAAAAATATGCATCAAAAGCTCTAATGGGGAACCAAAAAATAGGCACAAGTTGAATGCAAGGTCTTCAATGGTACTCCATGAGATACTCACCAAAAAGAAATGTAATTGAAATGTTTCATGTGGCCGCATGTTCATGCACAAATGGCCAGTTATGGATTTATTTGGCAAAGGTCCAAAAAAATATGCATCAAAAGCTCTAATGGGGAACCAAAAAATAGGCACAAGTTGAATGCAAGGTCTTCAATGGTACTCCATGAGATACTCACCAAAAAGAAATGTAATTGAAATGTTTCATGTGGCCCCAAGTTCATGCGCAAATGGCCTAATTTGGATTTATTTGGCAAAGGTCCAAAAAATATGCATCAAAAGCTCTAATGGGGAACCAAAAAATAGGCACAAGTTGAATGCAAGGTCTTCAATGGTACTCCATGAGATACTCACCAAAAAGAAATGTAATTGAAATGTTTCATGTGGCCGCATGTTCATGCACAAATGGCCAGTTATGGATTTATTTGGCAAAGGTCCAAAAAAATATGCATCAAAAGCTCTAATGGGGAACCAAAATATAGGCACAAGTTGAATGCAAGGTCTTCAATGGTACTCCATGAGAAACTCACCAAAAAGAAATGTAATTGAAGTGTTTCATGTGGCCCCATGTTCATGCACAAATGGCCTAATTTGGATTCATTGGGCAAAGGTCCAAAAATATATGCATCAAAAGCTCTAATGGTGAACCAAAAAATTGGCACAAGTTGAATGCAAGATCTTCAATGGTACTCCATGAGATACTCACCAAAAAGAAATGTAATTGAAATGTTTCATGTGGCCGCATGTTCATGCACAAATGGCCAGTTATGGATTTATTTGGCAAAGGTCCAAAAAAATATGCATCGAAAGCTCTAATGGGGAACCAAAAAATAGGCACAAGTTGAATGCAAGGTCTTCAATGGTACTCCATGAGATACTCACCAAAAAGAAATGTAATTGAAATGTTTCATGTGGCCCCAAGTTCATGCACAAATGGCTTGTTATGGATTTATTTGGGAAAGGTCCAAAAAAATATGCATCAAAAGCTCTAATGGGGAACCAAAAAATAGGCACAAGTTGAATGCAAGGTCTTCAATGGTACTCCATGAGAAACTCACCAAAAAGAAATGTAATTGAAATGTTTCATGTGGCCCCAAGTTCATGCGCAAATGGCCTGTTTTGGATTTATTTGGCAAAGGTCCAAAAAATATGCATCAGAAGCTCTAATGGGGAACCAAAAAATAGGCACAAGTTGAATGCAAGGTCTTCAATGGTACTCCATGAGATACTCACCAAATAGAAATGTAATTGAAATGTTTCATGTGGCCGCATGTTCATGCACAAATGGCCAGTTATGGATTTATTTGGCAAAGGTCCAAAAAAATATGCATCAAAAGCTCTAATGGGGAACCAAAAAATAGGCACAAGTTGAATGCAAGGTCTTCAATGGTACTCCATGAGATACTCACCAAAAAGAAATGTAATTGAAATGTTTCATGTGGCCCCAAGTTCATGCGCAAATGGCCTAATTTGGATTTATTTGGCAAAGGTCCAAAAAATATGCATCAAAAGCTCTAATGGGGAACCAAAAAATAGGCACAAGTTGAATGCAAGGTCTTCAATGGTACTCCATGAGATACTCACCAAAAAGAAATGTAATTGAAATGTTTCATGTGGCCGCATGTTCATGCACAAATGGCCAGTTATGGATTTATTTGGCAAAGGTCCAAAAAAATATGCATCAAAAGCTCTAATGGGGAACCAAAAAATAGGCACAAGTTGAATGCAAGGTCTTCAATGGTACTCCATGAGATACTCACCAAAAAGAAATGTAATTGAAGTGTTTCATGTGGCCCCATGTTCATGCACAAATGGCCTAATTTGGATTCATTGGGCAAAGGTCCAAAAATATATGCATCAAAAGCTCTAATGGTGAACCAAAAAATTGGCACAAGTTGAATGCAAGGTCTTCAATGGTACTCCATGAGAAACTCACCAAAAAGAAATGTAATTGAAATGTTTCATGTGGCCGCATGTTCATGCACAAATGGCCAGTTATGGATTTATTTGGCAAAGGTCCAAAAAAATATGCATCGAAAGCTCTAATGGTGAACCAAAAAATAGGCACAAGTTGAATGCAAGGTCTTCAATGGTACTCCATGAGAAACTCACCAAAAAGAAATGTAATTGAAATGTTTCATGTGGCCCCAAGTTCATGCACAAATGGCTTGTTATGGATTTATTTGGGAAAGGTCCAAAAAAATATGCATCGAAAGCTCTAATGGTGAACCAAAAAGTAGGCACAAGTTGAATGCATGGTCTTCAATGGTACTCCATGAGAAACTCACCAAAAAGAAATGTAATTGAAATGTTTCATGTGGCCCCAAGTTCATGCGCAAATGGCCTGTTTTAGATTTATTTGGCAAAGGTCCAAAAAATATGCATCAAAAGCTCTAATGGGGAACCAAAAAATAGGCACAAGTTGAATGCAAGGTCTTCATTGGTACTCCATGAGATACTCACCAAAAAGAAATGTAATTGAAATGTTTCATGTGGCCGCATGTTCATGCACAAATGGCCAGTTATGGATTTATTTGGCAAAGGTCCAAAAAGATATGCATCGAAAGCTCTAATGGGGAACCAAAAAATAGGCACAAGTTGAATGCAAGGTCTTCAATGGTACTCCATGAGAAACTCACCAAAAAGAAATGTAATTGAAATGTTTCATGTGGCCCCAAGTTCATGCGCAAATGGCCTGTTTTGGATTTATTTGGCAAAGGTCCAAAAAATATGCATCAAAAGCTCTAATGGGGAACCAAAAAATAGGCACAAGTTGAATGCAAGGTCTTCAATGGTACTCCATGAGATACTCACCAAAAAGAAATGTAATTGAAATGTTTCATGTGGCCGCATGTTCATGCACAAATGGCCAGTTATGGATTTATTTGGCAAAGGTCCAAAAAAATATGCATCAAAAGCTCTAATGGGGAACCAAAAAATAGGCACAAGTTGAATGCAAGGTCTTCAATGGTACTCCATGAGATACTCACCAAAAAGAAATGTAATTGAAATGTTTCATGTGGCCCCAAGTTCATGCGCAAATGGCCTAATTTGGATTTATTTGGCAAAGGTCCAAAAAATATGCATCAAAAGCTCTAATGGGGAACCAAAAAATAGGCACAAGTTGAATGCAAGGTCTTCAATGGTACTCCATGAGATACTCACCAAAAAGAAATGTAATTGAAATGTTTCATGTCGCCGCATGTGCATGCACAAATGGCCAGTTATGGATTTATTTGGCAAAGGTCCAAAAAAATATGCATCAAAAGCTCTAATGGGGAACCAAAAAATAGGCACAAGTTGAATGCAAGGTCTTCAATGGTACTCCATGAGATACTCACCAAAAAGAAATGTAATTGAAGTGTTTCATGTGGCCCCATGTTCATGCACAAATGGCCTAATTTGGATTCATTGGGCAAAGGTCCAAAAATATATGCATCAAAAGCTCTAATGGTGAACCAAAAAATTGGCACAAGTTGAATGCAAGGTCTTCAATGGTACTCCATGAGAAACTCACCAAAAAGAAATGTAATTGAAATGTTTCATGTGGCCGCATGTTCATGCACAAATGGCCAGTTATGGATTTATTTGGCAAAGGTCCAAAAAAATATGCATCGAAAGCTCTAATGGTGAACCAAAAAATAGGCACAAGTTGAATGCAAGGTCTTCAATGGTACTCCATGAGAAACTCACCAAAAAGAAATGTAATTGAAATGTTTCATGTGGCCCCAAGTTCATGCACAAATGGCTTGTTATGGATTTATTTGGGAAAGGTCCAAAAAAATATGCATCGAAAGCTCTAATGGTGAACCAAAAAGTAGCCACAAGTTGAATGCAAGGTCTTCAATGGTACTCCATGAGAAACTCACCAAAAAGAAATGTAATTGAAATGTTTCATGTGGCCCCAAGTTCATGCGCAAATGGCCTGTTTTAGATTTATTTGGCAAAGGTCCAAAAAATATGCATCAAAAGCTCTAATGGGGAACCAAAAAATAGGCACAAGTTGAATGCAAGGTCTTCATTGGTACTCCATGAGATACTCACCAAAAAGAAATGTAATTGAAATGTTTCATGTGGCCGCATGTTCATGCACAAATGGCCAGTTATGGATTTATTTGGCAAAGGTCCAAAAAGATATGCATCGAAAGCTCTAATGGGGAACCAAAAAATAGGCACAAGTTGAATGCAAGGTCTTCAATGGTACTCCATGAGAAACTCACCAAAAAGAAATGTAATTGAAATGTTTCATGTGGCCCCAAGTTCATGCGCAAATGGCCTGTTTTGGATTTATTTGGCAAAGGTCCAAAAAATATGCATCCAAAGCTCTAATGGGGAACCAAAAAATAGGCACAAGTTGAATGCAAGGTCTTCAATGGTACTCCATGAGATACTCACCAAAAAGAAATGTAATTGAAATGTTTCATGTGGCCCCAAGTTCATGCACAAATGGCTTGTTATGGATTTATTTGGGAAAGGTCCAAAAAAATATGCATCGAAAGCTCTAATGGTGAACCAAAAAGTAGGCACAAGTTGAATGCATGGTCTTCAATGGTACTCCATGAGAAACTCACCAAAAAGAAATGTAATTGAAATGTTTCATGTGGCCCCAAGTTCATGCGCAAATGGCCTGTTTTAGATTTATTTGGCAAAGGTCCAAAAAATATGCATCAAAAGCTCTAATGGGGAACCAAAAAATAGGCACAAGTTGAATGCAAGGTCTTCAATGGTACTCCATGAGATACTCACCAAAAAGAAATGTAATTGAAGTGTTTCATGTAGCCCCATGTTCATCCACAAATGGCCTAATTTGGATTCATTGGGCAAAGGTCCAAAAATATATGCATCAAAAGCTCTAATGGGGAACCAAAAAATTGGCACAAGTTGAATGCAAGGTCTTCAATGGTACTCCATGAGATACTCACCAAAAAGAAATGTAATTGAAATGTTTCATGTGGCCGCATGTTCATGCACAAATGGCCAGTTATGGATTTATTTGGCAAAGGTCCAAAAAGATATGCATCGAAAGCTCTAATGGGGAACCAAAAAATAGGCACAAGTTGAATGCAAGGTCTTCAATGGTACTCCATGAGAAACTCACCAAAAAGAAATGTAATTGAAATGTTTCATGTGGCCCCAAGTTCATGCGCAAATGGCCTGTTTTGGATTTATTTGGCAAAGGTCCAAAAAATATGCATCAAAAGCTCTAATGGGGAACCAAAAAATAGGCACAAGTTGAATGCAAGGTCTTCAATGGTACTCCATGAGATACTCACCAAAAAGAAATGTAATTGAAATGTTTCATGTGGCCGCATGTTCATGCACAAATGGCCAGTTATGGATTTATTTGGCAAAGGTCCAAAAAAATATGCATCAAAAGCTCTAATGGGGAACCAAAAAATAGGCACAAGTTGAATGCAAGGTCTTCAATGGTACTCCATGAGATACTCACCAAAAAGAAATGTAATTGAAATGTTTCATGTGGCCCCAAGTTCATGCGCAAATGGCCTGTTTTGGATTTATTTGGCAAAGGTCCAAAAAATATGCATCAAAAGCTCTAATGGTGAACCAAAAAATAGGCACAAGTTGAATGCAAGGTCTTCAATGGTACTCCATGAGATACTCACCAAAAAGAAATGTAATTGAAATGTTTCATGTGGCCCCAAGTTCATGCGCAAATGGCCTGTTTTGGATTTATTTGGCAAAGGTCCAAAAAATATGCATCAAAAGCTCTAATGGGGAACCAAAAAATAGGCACAAGTTGAATGCAAGGTCTTCAATGGTACTCCATGAGATACTCACCAAAAAGAAATGTAATTGAAATGTTTCATGTGGCCGCATGTTCATGCACAAATGGCCAGTTAGGGATTTATTTGGCAAAGGTCCAAAAAAATATGCATCAAAAGCTCTAATGGGGAACCAAAAAATAGGCACAAGTTGAATGCAAGGTCTTCAATGGTACTCCATGAGATACTCACCAAAAAGAAATGTAATTGAAATGTTTCATGTCGCCGCATGTGCATGCACAAATGGCCAGTTATGGATTTATTTGGCAAAGGTCCAAAAAAATATGCATCAAAAGCTCTAATGGGGAACCAAAAAATAGGCACAAGTTGAATGCAAGGTCTTCAATGGTACTCCATGAGATACTCACCAAAAAGAAATGTAATTGAAGTGTTTCATGTGGCCCCATGTTCATGCACAAATGGCCTAATTTAGATTTATTGGGCAAAGGTCCAAAAATATATGCATCAAAAGCTCTAATGGTGAACCAAAAAATTGGCACAAGTTGAATGCAAGGTCTTCAATGGTACTCCATGAGATACTCACCAAAAAGAAATGTAATTGAAGTGTTTCATGTGGCCCCATGTTCATGCACAAATGGCCTAATTTGGATTTATTGGGCAAAGGTCCAAAAATATATGCATCAAAAGCTCTAATGGTGAACCAAAAAATTGGCACAAGTTGAATGCAAGGTCTTCAATGGTACTCCATGAGATACTCACCAAAAAGAAATGTAATTGAAATGTTTCATGTGGCCGCATGTTCATGCACAAATGGCTTGTTATGGATTTATTTGGCAAAGGTCCAAAAAAATATGCATCAAAAGCTCTAATGGGGAACCAAGAAATAGGCACAAGTTGAATGCAAGGTCTTCAATGGTACTCCATGAGATACTCACCAAAAAGAAATGTAATTGAAATGTTTCATGTGGCCCCAAGTTCATGCGCAAATGGCCTGTTTTGGATTTATTTGGGAAAGGTCCAAAAAATATGCATCAAAAGCTCTAATGGGGAACCAAAAAATAGGCACAAGTTGAATGCAAGGTCTTCAATGGTACTCCATGAGATACTCACCAAAAAGAAATGTAATTGAAATGTTTCATGTGGCCGCATGTTCATGCACAAATGGCCAGTTATGGATTTATTTGGCAAAGGTCCAAAAAAATATGCATCAAAAGCTCTAATGGGGAACCAAAAAATAGGCACAAGTTGAATGCAAGGTCTTCAATGGTACTCCATGAGATACTCACCAAAAAGAAATGTAATTGAAATGTTTCATGTGGCCCCAAGTTCATGCGCAAATGGCCTGTTTTGGATTTATTTGGCAAAGGTCCAAAAAATATGCATCAAAAGCTCTAATGGTGAACCAAAAAATAGGCACAAGTTGAATGCAAGGTCTTCAATGGTACTCCATGAGATACTCACCAAAAAGAAATGTAATTGAAATGTTTCATGTGGCCCCAAGTTCATGCGCAAATGGCCTGTTTTGGATTTATTTGGCAAAGGTCCAAAAAATATGCATCAAAAGCTCTAATGGGGAACCAAAAAATAGGCACAAGTTGAATGCAAGGTCTTCAATGGTACTCCATGAGATACTCACCAAAAAGAAATGTAATTGAAATGTTTCATGTGGCCGCATGTTCATGCACAAATGGCCAGTTAGGGATTTATTTGGCAAAGGTCCAAAAAAATATGCATCAAAAGCTCTAATGGGGAACCAAAAAATAGGCACAAGTTGAATGCAAGGTCTTCAATGGTACTCCATGAGATACTCACCAAAAAGAAATGTAATTGATGTGTTTCATGTGGCCCCATGTTCATGCACAAATGGCCTAATTTGGATTCATTGGGCAAAGGTCCAAAAATATATGCATCAAAAGCTCTAATGGGGAACCAAAAAATTGGCACAAGTTGAATGCAAGGTCTTCAATGGTACTCCATGAGAAACTCACCAAAAAGAAATGTAATTGAAATGTTTCATGTGGCCGCATGTTCATGCACAAATGGCCAGTTATGGATTTATTTGGCAAAGGTCCAAAAAAATATGCATCGAAAGCTCTAATGGGGAACCAAAAAATAGGCACAAGTTGAATGCAAGGTCTTCAATGGTACTCCATGAGAAACTCACCAAAAAGAAATGTAATTGAAATGTTTCATGTGGCCCCAAGTTCATGCACAAATGGCTTGTTATGGATTTATTTGGGAAAGGTCCAAAAAAATATGCATCGAAAGCTCTAATGGTGAACCAAAAAATAGGCACAAGTTGAATGCAAGGTCTTCAATGGTACTCCATGAGAAACTCACCAAAAAGAAATGTAATTGAAATGTTTCATGTGGCCCCAAGTTCATGCGCAAATGGCCTGTTTTGGATTTATTTGGCAAAGGTCCAAAAAATATGCATCAAAAGCTCTAATGGTGAACCAAAAAATAGGCACAAGTTGAATGCAAGGTCTTCAATGGTACTCCATGAGATACTCACCAAAAAGAAATGTAATTGAAATGTTTCATGTGGCCGCATGTTCATGCACAAATGGCCAGTTATGGATTTATTTGGCAAAGGTCCAAAAAAATATGCATCGAAAGCTCTAATGGGGAACCAAAAAATAGGCACAAGTTGAATGCAAGGTCTTCAATGGTACTCCATGAGATACTCACCAAAAAGAAATGTAATTGAAATGTTTCATGTGGCCCCAAGTTCATGCACAAATGGCTTGTTATGGATTTATTTGGGAAAGGTCCAAAAAAATATGCATCGAAAGCTCTAATGGGGAACCAAAAAATAGGCACAAGTTGAATGCAAGGTCTTCAATGGTACTCCATGAGATACTCACCAAAAAGAAATGTAATTGAAGTGTTTCATGTGGCCCCATGTTCATGCACAAATGGCCTAATTTGGATTTATTGGGCAAAGGTCCAAAAATATATGCATCAAAAGCTCTAATGGTGAACCAAAAAATAGGCACAAGTTGAATGCAAGGTCTTCAATGGTACTCCATGAGATACTCACCAAAAAGAAATGTAATTGAAATGTTTCATGTGGCCGCATGTTCATGCACAAATGGCCAGTAATGGATTTATTTGGCAAAGGTCCAAAAAAATATGCATCCAAAGCTCTAATGGGGAACCAAAAAATAGGCACAAGTTGAATGCAAGGTCTTCAATGGTACTCCATGAGATACTCACCAAAAAGAAATGTAATTGAAATGTTTCATGTGGCCGCATGTTCATGCACAAATGGCCAGTTATGGATTTATTTGGCAAAGGTCCAAAAAAATATGCATCAAAAGCTCTAATGGTGAACCAAAAAATAGGCACAAGTTGAATGCAAGGTCTTCAATGGTACTCCATGAGAAACTCACCAAAAAGAAATGTAATTGAAATGTTTCATGTGGCCCCAAGTTCATGCACAAATGGCCAGTTATGGATTTATTTGGCAAAGGTCCAAAAAAATATGCATCCAAAGCTCTAATGGGGAACCAAAAAATAGGCACAAGTTGAATGCAAGGTCTTCAATGGTACTCCATGAGATACTCACCAAAAAGAAATGTAATTGAAATGTTTCATGTGGCCGCATGTTCATGCACAAATGGCTTGTTATGGATTTATTTGGCAAAGGTCCAAAAAAATATGCATCAAAAGCTCTAATGGGGAACCAAAAAATAGGCACAAGTTGAATGCAAGGTCTTCAATGGTACTCCATGAGATACTCACCAAAAAGAAATGTAATTGAAATGATTCATGTGGCCGCATGTTCATGCACAAATGGCTTGTTATGGATTTATTTGGCAAAGGTCCAAAAAAATATGCATCAAAAGCTCTAATGGGGAACCAAAACATAGGCACAAGTTGAATGCAAGGTCTTCAATGGTACTCCATGAGATACTCACCAAAAAGAAATGTAATTGAAATGTTTCATGTGGCCGCATGTTCATGCACAAATGGCTTGTTATGGATTTATTTGGCAAAGGTCCAAAAAAATATGCATCGAAAGCTCTAATGGGGAACCAAAAAATAGGCACAAGTTGAATGCAAGGTCTTCAATGGTACTCCATGAGAAACTCACCAAAAAGAAATGTAATTGAAATGTTTCATGTGGCCCCAAGTTCATGCGCAAATGGCCTGTTTTGGATTTATTTGGCAAAGGTCCAAAAAATATGCATCAAAAGCTCTAATGGTGAACCAAAAAATAGGCACAAGTTGAATGCAAGGTCTTCAATGGTACTCCATGAGATACTCACCAAAAAGAAATGTAATTGAAATGTTTCATGTGGCCGCATGTTCATGCACAAATGGCCTAATTTAGATTCATTGGGCAAAGGTCCAAAAATATATGCATCAAAAGCTCTAATGGTGAACCAAAAAATAGGCACAAGTTGAATGCAAGGTCTTCAATGGTACTCCATGAGAAACTCACCAAAAAGAAATGTAATTGAAATGTTTCATGTGGCCGCATGTTCATGCACAAATGGCCAGTTAGGGATTTATTTGGCAAAGGTCCAAAAAAATATGCATCAAAAGCTCTAATGGGGAACCAAAAAATAGGCACAAGTTGAATGCAAGGTCTTCATTGGTACTCCATGAGATACTCACCAAAAAGAAATGTAATTGAAATGTTTCATGTGGCCGCATGTTCATGCACAAATGGCCAGTTATGGATTTATTTGGCAAAGGTCCAAAAAAATATGCATCGAAAGCTCTAATGGTGAACCAAAAAATAGGCACAAGTTGAATGCAAGGTCTTCAATGGTACTCCATGAGATACTCACCAAAAAGAAATGTAATTGAAATGTTTCATGTGGCCGCATGTTCATGCACAAATGGCCAGTTATGGATTTATTTGGCAAAGGTCCAAAAAAATATGCATCGAAAGCTCTAATGGGGAACCAAAAAATAGGCACAAGTTGAATGCAAGGTCTTCAATGGTACTCCATGAGATACTCACCAAAAAGAAATGTAATTGAAATGTTTCATGTGGCCGCATGTTCATGCACAAATGGCTTGTTATGGATTTATTTGGCAAAGGTCCAAAAAAATATGCATCGAAAGCTCTAATGGGGAACCAAAAAATAGGCACAAGTTGAATGCAAGGTCTTCAATGGTACTCCATGAGAAACTCACCAAAAAGAAATGTAATTGAAATGTTTCATGTGGCCCCAAGTTCATGCACAAATGGCTTGTTATGGATTTATTTGGGAAAGGTCGAAAAAAATATGCATCGAAAGCTCTAATGGTGAACCAAAAAATTGGCACAAGTTGAATGCAAGGTCTTCAATGGTACTCCATGAGAAACTCACCAAAAAGAAATGTAATTGAAATGTTTCATGTGGCCCCAAGTTCATGCACAAATGGCTTGTTATGGATTTATTTGGGAAAGGTCCAAAAAAATATGCATCGAAAGCTCTAATGGTGAACCAAAAAATAGCCACAAGTTGAATGCAAGGTCTTCAATGGTACTCCATGAGAAACTCACCAAAAAGAAATGTAATTGAAATGTTTCATGTGGCCCCAAGTTCATGCGCAAATGGCCTGTTTTGGATTTATTTGGCAAAGGTCCAAAAAATATGCATCAAAAGCTCTAATGGTGAACCAAAAAATAGGCACAAGTTGAATGCAAGGTCTTCAATGGTACTCCATGAGATACTCACCAAAAAGAAATGTAATTGAAATGTTTCATGTGGCCGCATGTTCATGCACAAATGGCCAGTTATGGATTTATTTGGCAAAGGTCCAAAAAAATATGCATCAAAAGCTCTAATGGGGAACCAAAAAATAGGCACAAGTTGAATGCAAGGTCTTCAATGGTACTCCATGAGATACTCACCAAAAAGAAATGTAATTGAAATGTTTCATGTGGCCCCAAGTTCATGCGCAAATGGCCTAATTTGGATTTATTTGGCAAAGGTCCAAAAAATATGCATCAAAAGCTCTAATGGGGAACCAAAAAATAGGCACAAGTTGAATGCAAGGTCTTCAATGGTACTCCATGAGATACTCACCAAAAAGAAATGTAATTGAAATGTTTCATGTGGCCTCATGTTCATGCACAAATGGCCAATTAGGGATTTATTTGGCAAAGGTCCAAAAAAATATGCATCAAAAGCTCTAATGGGGAACCAAAAAATAGGCACAAGTTGAATGCAAGGTCTTCAATGGTACTCCATGAGATACTCACCAAAAAGAAATGTAATTGAAGTGTTTCATGTGGCCCCATGTTCATGCACAAATGGCCTAATTTGGATTCATTGGGCAAAGGTCCAAAAATATATGCATCAAAAGCTCTAATGGGGAACCAAAAAATTGGCACAAGTTGAATGCAAGGTCTTCAATGGTACTCCATGAGAAACTCACCAAAAAGAAATGTAATTGAAATGTTTCATGTGGCCGCATGTTCATGCACAAATGGCCAGTTATGGATTTATTTGGCAAAGGTCCAAAAAAATATGCATCGAAAGCTCTAATGGGGAACCAAAAAATAGGCACAAGTTGAATGCAAGGTCTTCAATGGTACTCCATGAGATACTCACCAAAAAGAAATGTAATTGAAATGTTTCATGTGGCCCCAAGTTCATGCACAAATGGCTTGTTATGGATTTATTTGGGAAAGGTCCAAAAAAATATGCATCGAAAGCTCTAATGGGGAACCAAAAAATTGGCACAAGTTGAATGCAAGGTCTTCAATGGTACTCCATGAGAAACTCACCAAAAAGAAATGTAATTGAAATGTTTCATGTGGCCCCAAGTTCATGCGCAAATGGCCTGTTTTGGATTTATTTGGCAAAGGTCCAAAAAATATGCATCAAAAGCTCTAATGGGGAACCAAAAAATAGGCACAAGTTGAATGCAAGGTCTTCAATGGTACTCCATGAGATATTCACCAAAAAGAAATGTAATTGAAATGTTTCATGTGGCCGCATGTTCATGCACAAATGGCTTTTTATGGATTTATTTGGCAAAGGTCCAAAAAAATATGCATCAAAAGCTCTAATGGTGAACCAAAAAATAGGCACAAGTTGAATGCAAGGTCTTCAATGGTACTCCATGAGATACTCACCAAAAAGAAATGTAATTGAAGTGTTTCATGTGGCCCCATGTTCATGCACAAATGGCCTAATTTGGATTTATTGGGCAAAGGTCCAAAAATATATGCATCAAAAGCTCTAATGGGGAACCAAAAAATAGGCACAAGTTGAATGCAAGGTCTTCAATGGTACTCCATGAGATACTCACCAAAAAGAAATGTAATTGAAATGTTTCATGTGGCCGCATGTTCATGCACAAATGGCTTGTTATGGATTTATTTGGCAAAGGTCCAAAAAAATATGCATCAAAAGCTCTAATGGTGAACCAAGAAATAGGCACAAGTTGAATGCAAGGTCTTCAATGGTACTCCATGAGATACTCACCAAAAAGAAATGTAATTGAAATGTTTCATGTGGCCCCAAGTTCATGCGCAAATGGCCTGTTTTGGATTTATTTGGGAAAGGTCCAAAAAATATGCATCAAAAGCTCTAATGGGGAACCAAAAAATAGGCACAAGTTGAATGCAAGGTCTTCAATGGTACTCCATGAGATACTCACCAAAAAGAAATGTAATTGAAATGTTTCATGTGGCCGCATGTTCATGCACAAATGGCCAGTTATGGATTTATTTGGCAAAGGTCCAAAAAAATATGCATCAAAAGCTCTAATGGGGAACCAAAAAATAGGCACAAGTTGAATGCAAGGTCTTCAATGGTACTCCATGAGATACTCACCAAAAAGAAATGTAATTGAAATGTTTCATGTGGCCCCAAGTTCATGCGCAAATGGCCTGTTTTGGATTTATTTGGCAAAGGTCCAAAAAATATGCATCAAAAGCTCTAATGGTGAACCAAAAAATAGGCACAAGTTGAATGCAAGGTCTTCAATGGTACTCCATGAGATACTCACCAAAAAGAAATGTAATTGAAATGTTTCATGTGGCCCCAAGTTCATGCGCAAATGGCCTGTTTTGGATTTATTTGGCAAAGGTCCAAAAAATATGCATCAAAAGCTCTAATGGGGAACCAAAAAATAGGCACAAGTTGAATGCAAGGTCTTCAATGGTACTCCATGAGATACTCACCAAAAAGAAATGTAATTGAAATGTTTCATGTGGCCGCATGTTCATGCACAAATGGCCAGTTAGGGATTTATTTGGCAAAGGTCCAAAAAAATATGCATCAAAAGCTCTAATGGTGAAGCAAAAAATTGGCACAAGTTGAATGCAAGGTCTTCAATGGTACTCCATGAGATACTCACCAAAAAGAAATGTAATTGATGTGTTTCATGTGGCCCCATGTTCATGCACAAATGGCCTAATTTGGATTCATTGGGCAAAGGTCCAAAAATATATGCATCAAAAGCTCTAATGGTGAACCAAAAAATAGGCACAAGTTGAATGCAAGGTCTTCAATGGTACTCCATGAGATACTCACCAAAAAGAAATGTAATTGAAATGTTTCATGTGGCCGCATGTTCATGCACAAATGGCTTGTTATGGATTTATTTGGCAAAGGTCCAAAAAAATATGCATCAAAAGCTCTAATGGTGAACCAAAAAATAGGCACAAGTTGAATGCAAGGTCTTCAATGGTACTCCATGAGATACTCACCAAAAAGAAATGTAATTGAAGTGTTTCATGTGGCCCCATGTTCATGCACAAATGGCCTAATTTGGATTTATTGGGCAAAGGTCCAAAAATATATGCATCAAAAGCTCTAATGGTGAACCAAAAAATTGGCACAAGTTGAATGCAAGGTCTTCAATGGTACTCCATGAGATACTCACCAAAAAGAAATGTAATTGAAATGTTTCATGTGGCCGCATGTTCATGCACAAATGGCCAGTTATGGATTTATTTGGCAAAGGTCCAAAAAAATATGCATCGAAAGCTCTAATGGGGAACCAAAAAATAGGCACAAGTTGAATGCAAGGTCTTCAATGGTACTCCATGAGAAACTCACCAAAAAGAAATGTAATTGAAATGTTTCATGTGGCCCCAAGTTCATGCACAAATGGCTTGTTATGGATTTATTTGGGAAAGGTCGAAAAAAATATGCATCGAAAGCTCTAATGGTGAACCAAAAAATAGGCACAAGTTGAATGCAAGGTCTTCAATGGTACTCCATGAGAAACTCACCAAAAAGAAATGTAATTGAAATGTTTCATGTGGCCCCAAGTTCATGCGCAAATGGCCTGTTTTGGATTTATTTGGCAAAGGTCCAAAAAATATGCATCAAAAGCTCTAATGGTGAACCAAAAAATAGGCACAAGTTGAATGCAAGGCCTTCAATGGTACTCCATGAGATACTCACCAAAAAGAAATGTAATTGAAGTGTTTCATGTGGCCCCTGGTTCATGCACAAATGGCCTAATTTGGATTCATTGGGCAAAGGTCCAAAAATATATGCATCAAAAGCTCTAATGGGGAACCAAAAAATTGGCACAAGTTGAATG
Source organism: Climacium dendroides (assembly GCA_950106755.1). Taxonomy (NCBI): domain Eukaryota; kingdom Viridiplantae; phylum Streptophyta; class Bryopsida; order Hypnales; family Climaciaceae; genus Climacium; species Climacium dendroides. Next base: position 23,606,020 of record OX467082.1, on the reverse strand, counting down.
CAAGGTCTTCAATGGTACTCCATGAGAAACTCACCAAAAAGAAATGTAATTGAAATGTTTCATGTGGCCGCATGTTCATGCACAAATGGCCAGTTATGGATTTATTTGGCAAAGGTCCAAAAAAATATGCATCGAAAGCTCTAATGGGGAACCAAAAAATAGGCACAAGTTGAATGCAAGGTCTTCAATGGTACTCCATGAGATACTCACCAAAAAGAAATGTAATTGAAATGTTTCATGTGGCCCCAAGTTCATGCACAAATGGCTTGTTATGGATTTATTTGGGAAAGGTCCAAAAAAATATGCATCGAAAGCTCTAATGGGGAACCAAAAAATTGGCACAAGTTGAATGCAAGGTCTTCAATGGTACTCCATGAGAAACTCACCAAAAAGAAATGTAATTGAAATGTTTCATGTGGCCCCAAGTTCATGCGCAAATGGCCTGTTTTGGATTTATTTGGCAAAGGTCCAAAAAATATGCATCAAAAGCTCTAATGGGGAACCAAAAAATAGGCACAAGTTGAATGCAAGGTCTTCAATGGTACTCCATGAGATATTCACCAAAAAGAAATGTAATTGAAATGTTTCATGTGGCCGCATGTTCATGCACAAATGGCTTGTTATGGATTTATTTGGCAAAGGTCCAAAAAAATATGCATCAAAAGCTCTAATGGTGAACCAAAAAATAGGCACAAGTTGAATGCAAGGTCTTCAATGGTACTCCATGAGATACTCACCAAAAAGAAATGTAATTGAAGTGTTTCATGTGGCCCCATGTTCATGCACAAATGGCCTAATTTGGATTTATTGGGCAAAGGTCCAAAAATATATGCATCAAAAGCTCTAATGGTGAACCAAAAAATTGGCACAAGTTGAATGCAAGGTCTTCAATGGTACTCCATGAGATACTCACCAAAAAGAAATGTAATTGAAATGTTTCATGTGGCCGCATGTTCATGCACAAATGGCTTGTTATGGATTTATTTGGCAAAGGTCCAAAAAAATATGCATCAAAAGCTCTAATGGTGAACCAAGAAATAGGCACAAGTTGAATGCAAGGTCTTCAATGGTACTCCATGAGATACTCACCAAAAAGAAATGTAATTGAAATGTTTCATGTGGCCCCAAGTTCATGCGCAAATGGCCTGTTTTGGATTTATTTGGGAAAGGTCCAAAAAATATGCATCAAAAGCTCTAATGGGGAACCAAAAAATAGGCACAAGTTGAATGCAAGGTCTTCAATGGTACTCCATGAGATACTCACCAAAAAGAAATGTAATTGAAATGTTTCATGTGGCCGCATGTTCATGCACAAATGGCCAGTAATGGATTTATTTGGCAAAGGTCCAAAAAAATATGCATCAAAAGCTCTAATGGGGAACCAAAAAATAGGCACAAGTTGAATGCAAGGTCTTCAATGGTACTCCATGAGATACTCACCAAAAAGAAATGTAATTGAAATGTTTCATGTGGCCCCAAGTTCATGCGCAAATGGCCTGTTTTGGATTTATTTGGCAAAGGTCCAAAAAATATGCATCAAAAGCTCTAATGGTGAACCAAAAAATAGGCACAAGTTGAATGCAAGGTCTTCAATGGTACTCCATGAGATACTCACCAAAAAGAAATGTAATTGAAATGTTTCATGTGGCCCCAAGTTCATGCGCAAATGGCCTGTTTTGGATTTATTTGGCAAAGGTCCAAAAAATATGCATCAAAAGCTCTAATGGGGAACCAAAAAATAGGCACAAGTTGAATGCAAGGTCTTCAATGGTACTCCATGAGATACTCACCAAAAAGAAATGTAATTGAAATGTTTCATGTGGCCGCATGTTCATGCACAAATGGCCAGTTAGGGATTTATTTGGCAAAGGTCCAAAAAAATATGCATCAAAAGCTCTAATGGGGAACCAAAAAATAGGCACAAGTTGAATGCAAGGTCTTCAATGGTACTCCATGAGATACTCACCAAAAAGAAATGTAATTGATGTGTTTCATGTGGCCCCATGTTCATGCACAAATGGCCTAATTTGGATTCATTGGGCAAAGGTCCAAAAATATATGCATCAAAAGCTCTAATGGTGAACCAAAAAATTGGCACAAGTTGAATGCAAGGTCTTCAATGGTACTCCATGAGAAACTCACCAAAAAGAAATGTAATTGAAATGTTTCATGTGGCCGCATGTTCATGCACAAATGGCCAGTTATGGATTTATTTGGCAAAGGTCCAAAAAAATATGCATCGAAAGCTCTAATGGGGAACCAAAAAATAGGCACAAGTTGAATGCAAGGTCTTCAATGGTACTCCATGAGAAACTCACCAAAAAGAAATGTAATTGAAATGTTTCATGTGGCCCCAAGTTCATGCACAAATGGCTTGTTATGGATTTATTTGGGAAAGGTCCAAAAAAATATGCATCGAAAGCTCTAATGGTGAACCAAAAAATAGGCACAAGTTGAATGCAAGGTCTTCAATGGTACTCCATGAGAAACTCACCAAAAAGAAATGTAATTGAAATGTTTCATGTGGCCCCAAGTTCATGCGCAAATGGCCTGTTTTGGATTTATTTGGCAAAGGTCCAAAAAATATGCATCAAAAGCTCTAATGGTGAACCAAAAAATAGGCACAAGTTGAATGCAAGGTCTTCAATGGTACTCCATGAGATACTCACCAAAAAGAAATGTAATTGAAATGTTTCATGTGGCCGCATGTTCATGCACAAATGGCCAGTTATGGATTTATTTGGCAAAGGTCCAAAAAAATATGCATCGAAAGCTCTAATGGGGAACCAAAAAATAGGCACAAGTTGAATGCAAGGTCTTCAATGGTACTCCATGAGATACTCACCAAAAAGAAATGTAATTGAAATGTTTCATGTGGCCCCAAGTTCATGCACAAATGGCTTGTTATGGATTTATTTGGGAAAGGTCCAAAAAAATATGCATCGAAAGCTCTAATGGGGAACCAAAAAATAGGCACAAGTTGAATGCAAGGTCTTCAATGGTACTCCATGAGATACTCACCAAAAAGAAATGTAATTGAAGTGTTTCATGTGGCCCCATGTTCATGCACAAATGGCCTAATTTGGATTTATTGGGCAAAGGTCCAAAAATATATGCATCAAAAGCTCTAATGGTGAACCAAAAAATAGGCACAAGTTGAATGCAAGGTCTTCAATGGTACTCCATGAGATACTCACCAAAAAGAAATGTAATTGAAATGTTTCATGTGGCCGCATGTTCATGCACAAATGGCCAGTAATGGATTTATTTGGCAAAGGTCCAAAAAAATATGCATCGAAAGCTCTAATGGGGAACCAAAAAATAGGCACAAGTTGAATGCAAGGTCTTCAATGGTACTCCATGAGATACTCACCAAAAAGAAATGTAATTGAAATGTTTCATGTGGCCGCATGTTCATGCACAAATGGCCAGTTATGGATTTATTTGGCAAAGGTCCAAAAAAATATGCATCAAAAGCTCTAATGGGGAACCAAAAAATAGGCACAAGTTGAATGCAAGGTCTTCAATGGTACTCCATGAGAAACTCACCAAAAAGAAATGTAATTGAAATGTTTCATGTGGCCCCAAGTTCATGCACAAATGGCCAGTTATGGATTTATTTGGCAAAGGTCCAAAAAAATATGCATCCAAAGCTCTAATGGGGAACCAAAAAATAGGCACAAGTTGAATGCAAGGTCTTCAATGGTACTCCATGAGATACTCACCAAAAAGAAATGTAATTGAAATGTTTCATGTGGCCGCATGTTCATGCACAAATGGCTTGTTATGGATTTATTTGGCAAAGGTCCAAAAAAATATGCATCGAAAGCTCTAATGGGGAACCAAAAAATAGGCACAAGTTGAATGCAAGGTCTTCAATGGTACTCCATGAGAAACTCACCAAAAAGAAATGTAATTGAAATGTTTCATGTGGCCCCAAGTTCATGCACAAATGGCTTGTTATGGATTTATTTGGGAAAGGTCCAAAAAAATATGCATCGAAAGCTCTAATGGTGAACCAAAAAATAGGCACAAGTTGAATGCAAGGTCTTCAATGGTACTCCATGAGAAACTCACCAAAAAGAAATGTAATTGAAATGTTTCATGTGGCCCCAAGTTCATGCGCAAATGGCCTGTTTTGGATTTATTTGGCAAAGGTCCAAAAAATATGCATCAAAAGCTCTAATGGTGAACCAAAAAATAGGCACAAGTTGAATGCAAGGTCTTCAATGGTACTCCATGAGATACTCACCAAAAAGAAATGTAATTGAAATGTTTCATGTGGCCGCATGTTCATGCACAAATGGCCAGTTATGGATTTATTTGGCAAAGGTCCAAAAAAATATGCATCGAAAGCTCTAATGGGGAACCAAAAAATAGGCACAAGTTGAATGCAAGGTCTTCAATGGTACTCCATGAGATACTCACCAAAAAGAAATGTAATTGAAATGTTTCATGTGGCCCCAAGTTCATGCACAAATGGCTTGTTATGGATTTATTTGGGAAAGGTCCAAAAAAATATGCATCGAAAGCTCTAATGGGGAACCAAAAAATAGGCACAAGTTGAATGCAAGGTCTTCAATGGTACTCCATGAGATACTCACCAAAAAGAAATGTAATTGAAGTGTTTCATGTGGCCCCATGTTCATGCACAAATGGCCTAATTTGGATTTATTGGGCAAAGGTCCAAAAATATATGCATCAAAAGCTCTAATGGTGAACCAAAAAATAGGCACAAGTTGAATGCAAGGTCTTCAATGGTACTCCATGAGATACTCACCAAAAAGAAATGTAATTGAAATGTTTCATGTGGCCGCATGTTCATGCACAAATGGCCAGTAATGGATTTATTTGGCAAAGGTCCAAAAAAATATGCATCCAAAGCTCTAATGGGGAACCAAAAAATAGGCACAAGTTGAATGCAAGGTCTTCAATGGTACTCCATGAGATACTCACCAAAAAGAAATGTAATTGAAATGTTTCATGTGGCCGCATGTTCATGCACAAATGGCCAGTTATGGATTTATTTGGCAAAGGTCCAAAAAAATATGCATCAAAAGCTCTAATGGGGAACCAAAAAATAGGCACAAGTTGAATGCAAGGTCTTCAATGGTACTCCATGAGAAACTCACCAAAAAGAAATGTAATTGAAATGTTTCATGTGGCCCCAAGTTCATGCACAAATGGCCAGTTATGGATTTATTTGGCAAAGGTCCAAAAAAATATGCATCCAAAGCTCTAATGGGGAACCAAAAAATAGGCACAAGTTGAATGCAAGGTCTTCAATGGTACTCCATGAGATACTCACCAAAAAGAAATGTAATTGAAATGTTTCATGTGGCCGCATGTTCATGCACAAATGGCTTGTTATGGATTTATTTGGCAAAGGTCCAAAAAAATATGCATCGAAAGCTCTAATGGGGAACCAAAAAATAGGCACAAGTTGAATGCAAGGTCTTCAATGGTACTCCATGAGAAACTCACCAAAAAGAAATGTAATTGAAATGTTTCATGTGGCCCCAAGTTCATGCACAAATGGCTTGTTATGGATTTATTTGGGAAAGGTCCAAAAAAATATGCATCGAAAGCTCTAATGGTGAACCAAAAAATAGGCACAAGTTGAATGCAAGGTCTTCAATGGTACTCCATGAGAAACTCACCAAAAAGAAATGTAATTGAAATGTTTCATGTGGCCCCAAGTTCATGCGCAAATGGCCTGTTTTGGATTTATTTGGCAAAGGTCCAAAAAATATGCATCAAAAGCTCTAATGGTGAACCAAAAAATAGGCACAAGTTGAATGCAAGGTCTTCAATGGTACTCCATGAGATACTCACCAAAAAGAAATGTAATTGAAATGTTTCATGTGGCCGCATGTTCATGCACAAATGGCCAGTTATGGATTTATTTGGCAAAGGTCCAAAAAAATATGCATCGAAAGCTCTAATGGGGAACCAAAAAATAGGCACAAGTTGAATGCAAGGTCTTCAATGGTACTCCATGAGATACTCACCAAAAAGAAATGTAATTGAAATGTTTCATGTGGCCCCAAGTTCATGCACAAATGGCTTGTTATGGATTTATTTGGGAAAGGTCCAAAAAAATATGCATCGAAAGCTCTAATGGGGAACCAAAAAATAGGCACAAGTTGAATGCAAGGTCTTCAATGGTACTCCATGAGATACTCACCAAAAAGAAATGTAATTGAAGTGTTTCATGTGGCCCCATGTTCATGCACAAATGGCCTAATTTGGATTTATTGGGCAAAGGTCCAAAAATATATGCATCAAAAGCTCTAATGGTGAACCAAAAAATAGGCACAAGTTGAATGCAAGGTCTTCAATGGTACTCCATGAGATACTCACCAAAAAGAAATGTAATTGAAATGTTTCATGTGGCCGCATGTTCATGCACAAATGGCCAGTAATGGATTTATTTGGCAAAGGTCCAAAAAAATATGCATCCAAAGCTCTAATGGGGAACCAAAAAATAGGCACAAGTTGAATGCAAGGTCTTCAATGGTACTCCATGAGATACTCACCAAAAAGAAATGTAATTGAAATGTTTCATGTGGCCGCATGTTCATGCACAAATGGCCAGTTATGGATTTATTTGGCAAAGGTCCAAAAAAATATGCATCAAAAGCTCTAATGGGGAACCAAAAAATAGGCACAAGTTGAATGCAAGGTCTTCAATGGTACTCCATGAGAAACTCACCAAAAAGAAATGTAATTGAAATGTTTCATGTGGCCCCAAGTTCATGCACAAATGGCCAGTTATGGATTTATTTGGCAAAGGTCCAAAAAAATATGCATCCAAAGCTCTAATGGGGAACCAAAAAATAGGCACAAGTTGAATGCAAGGTCTTCAATGGTACTCCATGAGATACTCACCAAAAAGAAATGTAATTGAAATGTTTCATGTGGCCGCATGTTCATGCACCAATGGCTTGTTATGGATTTATTTGGCAAAGGTCCAAAAAAATATGCATCCAAAGCTCTAATGGGGAACCAAAAAATAGGCACAAGTTGAATGCAAGGTCTTCAATGGTACTCCATGAGATACTCACCAAAAAGAAATGTAATTGAAATGTTTCATGTGGCCGCATGTTCATGCACAAATGGCTTGCTATGGATTTATTTGGCAAAGGTCCAAAAAAATATGCATCAAAAGCTCTAATGGGGAACCAAAACATAGGCACAAGTTGAATGCAAGGTCTTCAATGGTACTCCATGAGATACTCACCAAAAAGAAATGTAATTGAAATGTTTCATGTGGCCGCATGTTCATGCACAAATGGCTTGTTATGGATTTATTTGGCAAAGGTCCAAAAAAATATGCATCAAAAGCTCTAATGGGGAACCAAAACATAGGCACAAGTTGAATGCAAGGTCTTCAATGGTACTCCATAAGATACTCACCAAAAAGAAATGTAATTGAAATGTTTCATGTGGCCCCAAGTTCATGCGCAAATGGCCTGTTTTGGATTTATTTGGCAAAGGTCCAAAAAATATGCATCAAAAGCTCTAATGGGGAACCAAAAAATAGGCACAAGTTGAATGCAAGGTCTTCAATGGTACTCCATGAGATACTCACCAAAAAGAAATGTAATTGAAATGTTTCATGTGGCCGCATGTTCATGCACAAATGGCCAGTTATGGATTTATTTGGCAAAGGTCCAAAAAAATATGCATCAAAAGCTCTAATGGGGAACCAAAAAATAGGCACAAGTTGAATGCAAGGTCTTCAATGGTACTCCATGAGATACTCACCAAAAAGAAATGTAATTGATGTGTTTCATGTGGCCCCATGTTCATGCACAAATGGCCTAATTTGGATTCATTGGGCAAAGGTCCAAAAATATATGCATCAAAAGCTCTAATGGTGAACCAAAAAATAGGCACAAGTTGAATGCAAGGTCTTCAATGGTACTCCATGAGATACTCACCAAAAAGAAATGTAATTGAAATGTTTCATGTGGCCGCATGTTCATGCACAAATGGCCAGTAATGGATTTATTTGGCAAAGGTCCAAAAAAATATGCATCCAAAGCTCTAATGGGGAACCAAAAAATAGGCACAAGTTGAATGCAAGGTCTTCAATGGTACTCCATGAGATACTCACCAAAAAGAAATGTAATTGAAATGTTTCATGTGGCCGCATGTTCATGCACAAATGGCCAGTTAGGGATTTATTTGGCAAAGGTCCAAAAAAATATGCATCAAAAGCTCTAATGGGGAACCAAAAAATAGGCACAAGTTGAATGCAAGGTCTTCAATGGTACTCCATGAGATACTCACCAAAAAGAAATGTAATTGAAATGTTTCATGTGGCCGCATGTTCATGCACAAATGGCCAGTTATGGATTTATTTGGCAAAGGTCCAAAAAAATATGCATCAAAAGCTCTAATGGGGAACCAAAAAATAGGCACAAGTTGAATGCAAGGTCTTCAATGGTACTCCATGAGATACTCACCAAAAAGAAATGTAATTGAAATGTTTCATGTGGCCGCATGTTCATGCACAAATGGCCAGTTATGGATTTATTTGGCAAAGGTCCAAAAAAATATGCATCCAAAGCTCTAATGGGGAACCAAAAAATAGGCACAAGTTGAATGCAAGGTCTTCAATGGTACTCCATGAGATACTCACCAAAAAGAAATGTAATTGAAATGTTTCATGTGGCCGCATGTTCATGCACAAATGGCCAGTAATGGATTTATTTGGCAAAGGTCCAAAAAAATATGCATCCAAAGCTCTAATGGGGAACCAAAAAATAGGCACAAGTTGAATGCAAGGTCTTCAATGGTACTCCATGAGATACTCACCAAAAAGAAATGTAATTGAAATGTTTCATGTGGCCGCATGTTCATGCACAAATGGCCAGTTATGGATTTATTTGGCAAAGGTCCAAAAAAATATGCATCGAAAGCTCTAATGGGGAACCAAAAAATAGGCACAAGTTGAATGCAAGGTCTTCAATGGTACTCCATGAGATACTCACCAAAAAGAAATGTAATTGAAATGTTTCATGTGGCCGCATGTTCATGCACAAATGGCCAGTTATGGATTTATTTGGCAAAGGTCCAAAAAAATATGCATCCAAAGCTCTAATGGGGAACCAAAAAATAGGCACAAGTTGAATGCAAGGTCTTCAATGGTACTCCATGAGATACTCACCAAAAAGAAATGTAATTGAAATGTTTCATGTGGCCGCATGTTCATGCACAAATGGCCAGTTATGGATTTATTTGGCAAAGGTCCAAAAAAATATGCATCGAAAGCTCTAATGGGGAACCAAAAAATAGGCACAAGTTGAATGCAAGGTCTTCAATGGTACTCCATGAGATACTCACCAAAAAGAAATGTAATTGAAATGTTTCATGTGGCCCCAAGTTCATGCACAAATGGCTTGTTATGGATTTATTTGGGAAAGGTCCAAAAAAATATGCATCGAAAGCTCTAATGGTGAACCAAAAAATAGGCACAAGTTGAATGCAAGGTCTTCAATGGTACTCCATGAGAAACTCACCAAAAAGAAATGTAATTGAAATGTTTCATGTGACCCCAAGTTCATGCGCAAATGGCCTGTTTTGGATTTATTTGGCAAAGGTCCAAAAAATATGCATCCAAAGCTCTAATGGTGAACCAAAAAATAGGCACAAGTTGAATGCAAGGTCTTCAATGGTACTCCATGAGATACTCACCAAAAAGAAATGTAATTGAAATGTTTCATGTGGCCGCATGTTCATGCACAAATGGCCAGTTATGGATTTATTTGGCAAAGGTCCAAAAAAATATGCATCAAAAGCTCTAATGGGGAACCAAAAAATAGGCACAAGTTGAATGCAAGGTCTTCAATGGTACTCCATGAGATACTCACCAAAAAGAAATGTAATTGAAATGTTTCATGTGGCCGCATGTTCATGCACAAATGGCCAGTTATGGATTTATTTGGCAAAGGTCCAAAAAAATATGCATCCAAAGCTCTAATGGGGAACCAAAAAATAGGCACAAGTTGAATGCAAGGTCTTCAATGGTACTCCATGAGATACTCACCAAAAAGAAATGTAATTGAAATGTTTCATGTGGCCGCATGTTCATGCACAAATGGCCAGTAATGGATTTATTTGGCAAAGGTCCAAAAAAATATGCATCCAAAGCTCTAATGGGGAACCAAAAAATAGGCACAAGTTGAATGCAAGGTCTTCAATGGTACTCCATGAGATACTCACCAAAAAGAAATGTAATTGAAATGTTTCATGTGGCCGCATGTTCATGCACAAATGGCCAGTTATGGATTTATTTGGCAAAGGTCCAAAAAAATATGCATCGAAAGCTCTAATGGGGAACCAAAAAATAGGCACAAGTTGAATGCAAGGTCTTCAATGGTACTCCATGAGATACTCACCAAAAAGAAATGTAATTGAAATGTTTCATGTGGCCGCATGTTCATGCACAAATGGCCAGTTATGGATTTATTTGGCAAAGGTCCAAAAAAATATGCATCCAAAGCTCTAATGGGGAACCAAAAAATAGGCACAAGTTGAATGCAAGGTCTTCAATGGTACTCCATGAGATACTCACCAAAAAGAAATGTAATTGAAATGTTTCATGTGGCCGCATGTTCATGCACAAATGGCCAGTTATGGATTTATTTGGCAAAGGTCCAAAAAAATATGCATCGAAAGCTCTAATGGGGAACCAAAAAATAGGCACAAGTTGAATGCAAGGTCTTCAATGGTACTCCATGAGATACTCACCAAAAAGAAATGTAATTGAAATGTTTCATGTGGCCCCAAGTTCATGCACAAATGGCTTGTTATGGATTTATTTGGGAAAGGTCCAAAAAAATATGCATCGAAAGCTCTAATGGTGAACCAAAAAATAGGCACAAGTTGAATGCAAGGTCTTCAATGGTACTCCATGAGAAACTCACCAAAAAGAAATGTAATTGAAATGTTTCATGTGACCCCAAGTTCATGCGCAAATGGCCTGTTTTGGATTTATTTGGCAAAGGTCCAAAAAATATGCATCCAAAGCTCTAATGGTGAACCAAAAAATAGGCACAAGTTGAATGCAAGGTCTTCAATGGTACTCCATGAGATACTCACCAAAAAGAAATGTAATTGAAATGTTTCATGTGGCCGCATGTTCATGCACAAATGGCCAGTTATGGATTTATTTGGCAAAGGTCCAAAAAAATATGCATCAAAAGCTCTAATGGGGAACCAAAAAATAGGCACAAGTTGAATGCAAGGTCTTCAATGGTACTCCATGAGATACTCACCAAAAAGAAATGTAATTGAAATGTTTCATGTGGCCGCATGTTCATGCACAAATGGCCAGTTATGGATTTATTTGGCAAAGGTCCAAAAAAATATGCATCCAAAGCTCTAATGGGGAACCAAAAAATAGGCACAAGTTGAATGCAAGGTCTTCAATGGTACTCCATGAGATACTCACCAAAAAGAAATGTAATTGAAATGTTTCATGTGGCCGCATGTTCATGCACAAATGGCCAGTAATGGATTTATTTGGCAAAGGTCCAAAAAAATATGCATCCAAAGCTCTAATGGGGAACCAAAAAATAGGCACAAGTTGAATGCAAGGTCTTCAATGGTACTCCATGAGATACTCACCAAAAAGAAATGTAATTGAAATGTTTCATGTGGCCGCATGTTCATGCACAAATGGCCAGTTAGGGATTTATTTGGCAAAGGTCCAAAAAAATATGCATCGAAAGCTCTAATGGGGAACCAAAAAATAGGCACAAGTTGAATGCAAGGTCTTCAATGGTACTCCATGAGATACTCACCAAAAAGAAATGTAATTGAAATGTTTCATGTGGCCGCATGTTCATGCACAAATGGCCAGTTATGGATTTATTTGGCAAAGGTCCAAAAAAATATGCATCCAAAGCTCTAATGGGGAACCAAAAAATAGGCACAAGTTGAATGCAAGGTCTTCAATGGTACTCCATGAGATACTCACCAAAAAGAAATGTAATTGAAATGTTTCATGTGGCCGCATGTTCATGCACAAATGGCCAGTTATGGATTTATTTGGCAAAGGTCCAAAAAAATATGCATCGAAAGCTCTAATGGGGAACCAAAAAATAGGCACAAGTTGAATGCAAGGTCTTCAATGGTACTCCATGAGATACTCACCAAAAAGAAATGTAATTGAAATGTTTCATGTGGCCCCAAGTTCATGCACAAATGGCTTGTTATGGATTTATTTGGGAAAGGTCCAAAAAAATATGCATCGAAAGCTCTAATGGTGAACCAAAAAATAGGCACAAGTTGAATGCAAGGTCTTCAATGGTACTCCATGAGAAACTCACCAAAAAGAAATGTAATTGAAATGTTTCATGTGACCCCAAGTTCATGCGCAAATGGCCTGTTTTGGATTTATTTGGCAAAGGTCCAAAAAATATGCATCCAAAGCTCTAATGGTGAACCAAAAAATAGGCACAAGTTGAATGCAAGGTCTTCAATGGTACTCCATGAGATACTCACCAAAAAGAAATGTAATTGAAATGTTTCATGTGGCCGCATGTTCATGCACAAATGGCCAGTTATGGATTTATTTGGCAAAGGTCCAAAAAAATATGCATCCAAAGCTCTAATGGGGAACCAAAAAATAGGCACAAGTTGAATGCAAGGTCTTCAATGGTACTCCATGAGATACTCACCAAAAAGAAATGTAATTGAAATGTTTCATGTGGCCGCATGTTCATGCACAAATGGCCAGTTATGGATTTATTTGGCAAAGGTCCAAAAAAATATGCATCAAAAGCTCTAATGGGGAACCAAAAAATAGGCACAAGTTGAATGCAAGGTCTTCAATGGTACTCCATGAGATACTCACCAAAAAGAAATGTAATTGAAATGTTTCATGTGGCCGCATGTTCATGCACAAATGGCCAGTTATGGATTTATTTGGCAAAGGTCCAAAAAAATATGCATCGAAAGCTCTAATGGGGAACCAAAAAATAGGCACAAGTTGAATGCAAGGTCTTCAATGGTACTCCATGAGATACTCACCAAAAAGAAATGTAATTGAAATGTTTCATGTGGCCGCATGTTCATGCACAAATGGCCAGTAATGGATTTATTTGGCAAAGGTCCAAAAAAATATGCATCCAAAGCTCTAATGGGGAACCAAAAAATAGGCACAAGTTGAATGCAAGGTCTTCAATGGTACTCCATGAGATACTCACCAAAAAGAAATGTAATTGAAATGTTTCATGTGGCCGCATGTTCATGCACAAATGGCCAGTTATGGATTTATTTGGCAAAGGTCCAAAAAAATATGCATCGAAAGCTCTAATGGGGAACCAAAAAATAGGCACAAGTTGAATGCAAGGTCTTCAATGGTACTCCATGAGATACTCACCAAAAAGAAATGTAATTGAAATGTTTCATGTGGCCGCATGTTCATGCACAAATGGCCAGTAATGGATTTATTTGGCAAAGGTCCAAAAAAATATGCATCCAAAGCTCTAATGGGGAACCAAAAAATAGGCACAAGTTGAATGCAAGGTCTTCAATGGTACTCCATGAGATACTCACCAAAAAGAAATGTAATTGAAATGTTTCATGTGGCCCCTGGTTCATGCACAAATGGCCAGTTATGGATTTATGTGGCAAGGTCCAGAAAAATATGCATCGAAAGCTCTAATGGGGAACCAAAAAATAGGCACAAGTTGAATGCAAGGTCTTCAATGGTACTCCATGAGATGCTCACCAAAAAGAAATGTAATTGAAATGTTTCATGTGGCCGCATGTTCATGCACAAATGGCCAGTAATGGATTTATTTGGCAAAGGTCCAAAAAAATATGCATCCAAAGCTCTAATGGGGAACCAAAAAATAGGCACAAGTTGAATGCAAGGTCTTCAATGGTACTCCATGAGATACTCACCAAAAAGAAATGTAATTGAAATGTTTCATGTGGCCCCTGGTTCATGCACAAATGGCCAGTTATGGATTTATTTGGCAAAGGTCCAAAAAAATATGCATCGAAAGCTCTAATGGGGAACCAAAAAATAGGCACAAGTTGAATGCAAGGTCTTCAATGGTACTCCATGAGATACTCACCAAAAAGAAATGTAATTGAAATGTTTCATGTGGCCGCATGTTCATGCACAAATGGCCAGTTATGGATTTATTTGGCAAAGGTCCAAAAAAATATGCATCAAAAGCTCTAATGGGGAACCAAAAAATAGGCACAAGTTGAATGCAAGGTCTTCAATGGTACTCCATGAGATACTCACCAAAAAGAAATGTAATTGAAATGTTTCATGTGGCCGCATGTTCATGCACAAATGGCCAGTTAGGGATTTATTTGGCAAAGGTCCAAAAAAATATGCATCAAAAGCTCTAATGGTGAACCAAGAAATAGGCACAAGTTGAATGCAAGGTCTTCAATGGTACTCCATGAGATACTCACCAAAAAGAAATGTAATTGAAATGTTTCATGTGGCCGCATGTTCATGCACAAATGGCCAGTTATGGATTTATTTGGCAAAGGTCCAAAAAAATATGCATCAAAAGCTCTAATGGGGAACCAAAAAATAGGCACAAGTTGAATGCAAGGTCTTCAATGGTACTCCATGAGATACTCACCAAAAAGAAATGTAATTGAAATGTTTCATGTGGCCCCAAGTTCATGCGCAAATGGCCTGTTTTGGATTTATTTGGGAAAGGTCCAAAAAATATGCATCAAAAGCTCTAATGGGGAACCAAAAAATAGGCACAAGTTGAATGCAAGGTCTTCAATGGTACTCCATGAGATACTCACCAAAAAGAAATGTAATTGAAATGTTTCATGTGGCCGCATGTTCATGCACAAATGGCCAGTTATGGATTTATTTGGCAAAGGTCCAAAAAAATATGCATCGAAAGCTCTAATGGGGAACCAAAAAATAGGCACAAGTTGAATGCAAGGTCTTCAATGGTACTCCATGAGATACTCACCAAAAAGAAATGTAATTGAAATGTTTCATGTGGCCGCATGTTCATGCACAAATGGCCAGTTATGGATTTATTTGGCAAAGGTCCAAAAAAATATGCATCCAAAGCTCTAATGGGGAACCAAAAAATAGGCACAAGTTGAATGCAAGGTCTTCAATGGTACTCCATGAGATACTCACCAAAAAGAAATGTAATTGAAATGTTTCATGTGGCCGCATGTTCATGCACAAATGGCCAGTTATGGATTTATTTGGCAAAGGTCCAAAAAAATATGCATCGAAAGCTCTAATGGGGAACCAAAAAATAGGCACAAGTTGAATGCAAGGTCTTCAATGGTACTCCATGAGATACTCACCAAAAAGAAATGTAATTGAAATGTTTCATGTGGCCGCATGTTCATGCACAAATGGCCAGTAATGGATTTATTTGGCAAAGGTCCAAAAAAATATGCATCCAAAGCTCTAATGGGGAACCAAAAAATAGGCACAAGTTGAATGCAAGGTCTTCAATGGTACTCCATGAGATACTCACCAAAAAGAAATGTAATTGAAATGTTTCATGTGGCCCCTGGTTCATGCACAAATGGCCAGTTATGGATTTATGTGGCAAGGTCCAGAAAAATATGCATCGAAAGCTCTAATGGGGAACCAAAAAATAGGCACAAGTTGAATGCAAGGTCTTCAATGGTACTCCATGAGATGCTCACCAAAAAGAAATGTAATTGAAATGTTTCATGTGGCCGCATGTTCATGCAGAAATGGCCAGTAATGGATTTATTTGGCAAAGGTCCAAAAAAATATGCATCCAAAGCTCTAATGGGGAACCAAAAAATAGGCACAAGTTGAATGCAAGGTCTTCAATGGTACTCCATGAGATACTCACCAAAAAGAAATGTAATTGAAATGTTTCATGTGGCCCCTGGTTCATGCACAAATGGCCAGTTATGGATTTATTTGGCAAAGGTCCAAAAAAATATGCATCGAAAGCTCTAATGGGGAACCAAAAAATAGGCACAAGTTGAATGCAAGGTCTTCAATGGTACTCCATGAGATACTCACCAAAAAGAAATGTAATTGAAATGTTTCATGTGGCCGCATGTTCATGCACAAATGGCCAGTTATGGATTTATTTGGCAAAGGTCCAAAAAAATATGCATCAAAAGCTCTAATGGGGAACCAAAAAATAGGCACAAGTTGAATGCAAGGTCTTCAATGGTACTCCATGAGATACTCACCAAAAAGAAATGTAATTGAAATGTTTCATGTGGCCGCATGTTCATGCACAAATGGCCAGTTAGGGATTTATTTGGCAAAGGTCCAAAAAAATATGCATCAAAAGCTCTAATGGTGAACCAAGAAATAGGCACAAGTTGAATGCAAGGTCTTCAATGGTACTCCATGAGATACTCACCAAAAAGAAATGTAATTGAAATGTTTCATGTGGCCGCATGTTCATGCACAAATGGCTTGTTATGGATTTATTTGGCAAAGGTCCAAAAAAATATGCATCAAAAGCTCTAATGGTGAACCAAGAAATAGGCACAAGTTGAATGCAAGGTCTTCAATGGTACTCCATGAGATACTCACCAAAAAGAAATGTAATTGAAATGTTTCATGTGGCCCCAAGTTCATGCGCAAATGGCCTGTTTTGGATTTATTTGGGAAAGGTCCAAAAAATATGCATCAAAAGCTCTAATGGGGAACCAAAAAATAGGCACAAGTTGAATGCAAGGTCTTCAATGGTACTCCATGAGATACTCACCAAAAAGAAATGTAATTGAAATGTTTCATGTGGCCGCATGTTCATGCACAAATGGCCAGTTATGGATTTATTTGGCAAAGGTCCAAAAAAATATGCATCGAAAGCTCTAATGGGGAACCAAAAAATAGGCACAAGTTGAATGCAAGGTCTTCAATGGTACTCCATGAGATACTCACCAAAAAGAAATGTAATTGAAATGTTTCATGTGGCCGCATGTTCATGCACAAATGGCCAGTTATGGATTTATTTGGCAAAGGTCCAAAAAAATATGCATCCAAAGCTCTAATGGGGAACCAAAAAATAGGCACAAGTTGAATGCAAGGTCTTCAATGGTACTCCATGAGATACTCACCAAAAAGAAATGTAATTGAAATGTTTCATGTGGCCGCATGTTCATGCACAAATGGCCAGTTATGGATTTATTTGGCAAAGGTCCAAAAAAATATGCATCGAAAGCTCTAATGGGGAACCAAAAAATAGGCACAAGTTGAATGCAAGGTCTTCAATGGTACTCCATGAGATACTCACCAAAAAGAAATGTAATTGAAATGTTTCATGTGGCCGCATGTTCATGCACAAATGGCCAGTAATGGATTTATTTGGCAAAGGTCCAAAAAAATATGCATCCAAAGCTCTAATGGGGAACCAAAAAATAGGCACAAGTTGAATGCAAGGTCTTCAATGGTACTCCATGAGATACTCACCAAAAAGAAATGTAATTGAAATGTTTCATGTGGCCCCTGGTTCATGCACAAATGGCCAGTTATGGATTTATGTGGCAAGGTCCAGAAAAATATGCATCGAAAGCTCTAATGGGGAACCAAAAAATAGGCACAAGTTGAATGCAAGGTCTTCAATGGTACTCCATGAGATGCTCACCAAAAAGAAATGTAATTGAAATGTTTCATGTGGCCGCATGTTCATGCAGAAATGGCCAGTAATGGATTTATTTGGCAAAGGTCCAAAAAAATATGCATCCAAAGCTCTAATGGGGAACCAAAAAATAGGCACAAGTTGAATGCAAGGTCTTCAATGGTACTCCATGAGATACTCACCAAAAAGAAATGTAATTGAAATGTTTCATGTGGCCCCTGGTTCATGCACAAATGGCCAGTTATGGATTTATTTGGCAAAGGTCCAAAAAAATATGCATCGAAAGCTCTAATGGGGAACCAAAAAATAGGCACAAGTTGAATGCAAGGTCTTCAATGGTACTCCATGAGATACTCACCAAAAAGAAATGTAATTGAAATGTTTCATGTGGCCGCATGTTCATGCACAAATGGCCAGTTATGGATTTATTTGGCAAAGGTCCAAAAAAATATGCATCAAAAGCTCTAATGGGGAACCAAAAAATAGGCACAAGTTGAATGCAAGGTCTTCAATGGTACTCCATGAGATACTCACCAAAAAGAAATGTAATTGAAATGTTTCATGTGGCCGCATGTTCATGCACAAATGGCCAGTTAGGGATTTATTTGGCAAAGGTCCAAAAAAATATGCATCAAAAGCTCTAATGGTGAACCAAGAAATAGGCACAAGTTGAATGCAAGGTCTTCAATGGTACTCCATGAGATACTCACCAAAAAGAAATGTAATTGAAATGTTTCATGTGGCCGCATGTTCATGCACAAATGGCTTGTTATGGATTTATTTGGCAAAGGTCCAAAAAAATATGCATCAAAAGCTCTAATGGTGAACCAAGAAATAGGCACAAGTTGAATGCAAGGTCTTCAATGGTACTCCATGAGATACTCACCAAAAAGAAATGTAATTGAAATGTTTCATGTGGCCCCAAGTTCATGCGCAAATGGCCTGTTTTGGATTTATTTGGGAAAGGTCCAAAAAATATGCATCAAAAGCTCTAATGGGGAACCAAAAAATAGGCACAAGTTGAATGCAAGGTCTTCAATGGTACTCCATGAGATACTCACCAAAAAGAAATGTAATTGAAATGTTTCATGTGGCCGCATGTTCATGCACAAATGGCCAGTTATGGATTTATTTGGCAAAGGTCCAAAAAAATATGCATCAAAAGCTCTAATGGGGAACCAAAAAATAGGCACAAGTTGAATGCAAGGTCTTCAATGGTACTCCATGAGATACTCACCAAAAAGAAATGTAATTGAAATGTTTCATGTGGCCCCTGGTTCATGCACAAATGGCCAGTTATGGATTTGTGTGGCAAGGTCCAGAAAAATATGCATCGAAAGCTCTAATGGGGAACCAAAAAATAGGCACAAGTTGAATGCAAGGTCTTCAATGGTACTCCATGAGATACTCACCAAAAAGAAATGTAATTGAAATGTTTCATGTGGCCCCAAGTTCATGCGCAAATGGCCTGTTTTGGATTTATTTGGCAAAGGTCCAAAAAATATGCATCAAAAGCTCTAATGGGGAACCAAAAAATAGGCACAAGTTGAATGCAAGGTCTTCAATGGTACTCCATGAGATACTCACCAAAAAGAAATGTAATTGAAATGTTTCATGTGGCCGCATGTTCATGCACAAATGGCCAGTTATGGATTTATTTGGCAAAGGTCCAAAAAAATATGCATCAAAAGCTCTAATGGGGAACCAAAAAATAGGCACAAGTTGAATGCAAGGTCTTCAATGGTACTCCATGAGATACTCACCAAAAAGAAATGTAATTGAAATGTTTCATGTGGACGGATGTTCATGCACAAATGGCTTGTTATGGATTTATTTGGCAAAGGTCCAAAAAAATATGCATCCAAAGCTCTAATGGGGAACCAAAAAATAGGCACAAGTTGAATGCAAGGTCTTCAATGGTACTCCATGAGATACTCACCAAAAAGAAATGTAATTGAAATGTTTCATGTGGCCCCAAGTTCATGCGCAAATGGCCTGTTTTGGATTTATTTGGCAAAGGTCCAAAAAATATGCATCAAAAGCTCTAATGGGGAACCAAAAAATAGGCACAAGTTGAATGCAAGGTCTTCAATGGTACTCCATGAGATACTCACCAAAAAGAAATGTAATTGAAATGTTTCATGTGGCCGCATGTTCATGCACAAATGGCCAGTTATGGATTTATTTGGCAAAGGTCCAAAAAAATATGCATCAAAAGCTCTAATGGGGAACCAAAAAATAGGCACAAGTTGAATGCAAGGTCTTCAATGGTACTCCATGAGATACTCACCAAAAAGAAATGTAATTGAAATGTTTCATGTGGACGGATGTTCATGCACAAATGGCTTGTTATGGATTTATTTGGCAAAGGTCCAAAAAAATATGCATCAAAAGCTCTAATGGGGAACCAAAAAATAGGCACAAGTTGAATGCAAGGTCTTCAATGGTACTCCATGAGATACTCACCAAAAAGAAATGTAATTGAAGTGTTTCATGTGGCCCCATGTTCATGCACAAATGGCCTAATTTGGATTTATTGGGCAAAGGTCCAAAAATATATGCATCAAAAGCTCTAATGGTGAACCAAAAAATAGGCACAAGTTGAATGCAAGGTCTTCAATGGTACTCCATGAGATACTCACCAAAAAGAAATGTAATTGAAATGTTTCATGTGGCCGCATGTTCATGCACAAATGGCCAGTTATGGATTTATTTGGCAAAGGTCCAAAAAAATATGCATCAAAAGCTCTAATGGTGAACCAAAAAATAGGCACAAGTTGAATGCAAGGTCTTCAATGCTACTCCATGAGATACTCACCAAAAAGAAATGTAATTGAAATGTTTCATGTGGCCCCAAGTTCAGCGCAAATGGCCTGTTTTGGATTTATTTGGCAAAGGTCCAAAAAATATGCATCAAAAGCTCTAATGGTGAACCAAAAAATAGGCACAAGTTGAATGCAAGGTCTTCAATGGTACTCCATGAGATACTCACCAAAAAGAAATGTAATTGAAATGTTTCATGTGGCCGCATGTTCATGCACAAATGGCCAGTTATGGATTTATTTGGCAAAGGTCCAAAAAAATATGCATCGAAAGCTCTAATGGGGAACCAAAAAATAGGCACAAGTTGAATGCAAGGTCTTCAATGGTACTCCATGAGATACTCACCAAAAAGAAATGTAATTGAAATGTTTCATGTGGCCGCATGTTCATGCACAAATGACCAGTAATGGATTTATTTGGCAAAGGTCCAAAAAAATATGCATCCAAAGCTCTAATGGGGAACCAAAAAATAGGCACAAGTTGAATGCAAGGTCTTCAATGGTACTCCATGAGATACTCACCAAAAAGAAATGTAATTGAAATGTTTCATGTGGCCCCTGGTTCATGCACAAATGGCCAGTTATGGATTTATGTGGCAAGGTCCAGAAAAATATGCATCGAAAGCTCTAATGGGGAACCAAAAAATAGGCACAAGTTGAATGCAAGGTCTTCAATGGTACTCCATGAGATACTCACCAAAAAGAAATGTAATTGAAATGTTTCATGTGGCCCCAAGTTCATGCGCAAATGGCCTGTTTTGGATTTATTTGGCAAAGGTCCAAAAAATATGCATCAAAAGCTCTAATGGGGAACCAAAAAATAGGCACAAGTTGAATGCAAGGTCTTCAATGGTACTCCATGAGATACTCACCAAAAAGAAATGTAATTGAAATGTTTCATGTGGCCGCATGTTCATGCACAAATGGCCAGTTATGGATTTATTTGGCAAAGGTCCAAAAAAATATGCATCAAAAGCTCTAATGGGGAACCAAAAAATAGGCACAAGTTGAATGCAAGGTCTTCAATGGTACTCCATGAGATACTCACCAAAAAGAAATGTAATTGAAATGTTTCATGTGGCCGCATGTTCATGCACAAATGGCCAGTTATGGATTTATTTGGCAAAGGTCCAAAAAAATATGCATCAAAAGCTCTAATGGGGGACCAAAAAATAGGCACAAGTTGAATGCAAGGTCTTCAATGGTACTCCATGAGATACTCACCAAAAAGAAATGTAATTGAAATGTTTCATGTGGACGGATGTTCATGCACAAATGGCTTGTTATGGATTTATTTGGCAAAGGTCCAAAAAAATATGCATCAAAAGCTCTAATGGGGAACCAAAAAATAGGCACAAGTTGAATGCAAGGTCTTCAATGGTACTCCATGAGATACTCACCAAAAAGAAATGTAATTGAAATGTTTCATGTGGCCGCATGTTCATGCACAAATGGCCAGTAATGGATTTATTTGGCAAAGGTCCAAAAAAATATGCATCCAAAGCTCTAATGGGGAACCAAAAAATAGGCACAAGTTGAATGCAAGGTCTTCAATGGTACTCCATGAGATACTCACCAAAAAGAAATGTAATTGAAATGTTTCATGTGGCCCCTGGTTCATGCACAAATGGCCAGTTATGGATTTATGTGGCAAGGTCCAGAAAAATATGCATCGAAAGCTCTAATGGGGAACCAAAAAATAGGCACAAGTTGAATGCAAGGTCTTCAATGGTACTCCATGAGATACTCACCAAAAAGAAATGTAATTGAAATGTTTCATGTGGCCCCAAGTTCATGCGCAAATGGCCTGTTTTGGATTTATTTGGCAAAGGTCCAAAAAATATGCATCAAAAGCTCTAATGGGGAACCAAAAAATAGGCACAAGTTGAATGCAAGGTCTTCAATGGTACTCCATGAGATACTCACCAAAAAGAAATGTAATTGAAATGTTTCATGTGGCCGCATGTTCATGCACAAATGGCCAGTTATGGATTTATTTGGCAAAGGTCCAAAAAAATATGCATCAAAAGCTCTAATGGGGAACCAAAAAATAGGCACAAGTTGAATGCAAGGTCTTCAATGGTACTCCATGAGATACTCACCAAAAAGAAATGTAATTGAAATGTTTCATGTGGCCGCATGTTCATGCACAAATGGCCAGTTATGGATTTATTTGGCAAAGGTCCAAAAAAATATGCATCAAAAGCTCTAATGGGGGACCAAAAAATAGGCACAAGTTGAATGCAAGGTCTTCAATGGTACTCCATGAGATACTCACCAAAAAGAAATGTAATTGAAATGTTTCATGTGGACGGATGTTCATGCACAAATGGCTTGTTATGGATTTATTTGGCAAAGGTCCAAAAAAATATGCATCAAAAGCTCTAATGGGGAACCAAAAAATAGGCACAAGTTGAATGCAAGGTCTTCAATGGTACTCCATGAGATACTCACCAAAAAGAAATGTAATTGAAGTGTTTCATGTGGCCCCATGTTCATGCACAAATGGCCTAATTTGGATTTATTGGGCAAAGGTCCAAAAATATATGCATCAAAAGCTCTAATGGTGAACCAAAAAATAGGCACAAGTTGAATGCAAGGTCTTCAATGGTACTCCATGAGATACTCACCAAAAAGAAATGTAATTGAAATGTTTCATGTGGCCGCATGTTCATGCACAAATGGCCAGTTATGGATTTATTTGGCAAAGGTCCAAAAAAATATGCATCAAAAGCTCTAATGGTGAACCAAAAAATAGGCACAAGTTGAATGCAAGGTCTTCAATGGTACTCCATGAGAAACTCACCAAAAAGAAATGTAATTGAAATGTTTCATGTGGCCCCAAGTTCATGCGCAAATGGCCTGTTTTGGATTTATTTGGCAAAGGTCCAAAAAATATGCATCAAAAGCTCTAATGGTGAACCAAAAAATAGGCACAAGTTGAATGCAAGGTCTTCAATGGTACTCCATGAGATACTCACCAAAAAGAAATGTAATTGAAATGTTTCATGTGGCCGCATGTTCATGCACAAATGGCCAGTTATGGATTTATTTGGCAAAGGTCCAAAAAAATATGCATCGAAAGCTCTAATGGGGAACCAAAAAATAGGCACAAGTTGAATGCAAGGTCTTCAATGGTACTCCATGAGATACTCACCAAAAAGAAATGTAATTGAAATGTTTCATGTGGCCGCATGTTCATGCACAAATGGCCAGTAATGGATTTATTTGGCAAAGGTCCAAAAAAATATGCATCCAAAGCTCTAATGGGGAACCAAAAAATAGGCACAAGTTGAATGCAAGGTCTTCAATGGTACTCCATGAGATACTCACCAAAAAGAAATGTAATTGAAATGTTTCATGTGGCCCCTGGTTCATGCACAAATGGCCAGTTATGGATTTATGTGGCAAGGTCCAGAAAAATATGCATCGAAAGCTCTAATGGGGAACCAAAAAATAGGCACAAGTTGAATGCAAGGTCTTCAATGGTACTCCATGAGATACTCACCAAAAAGAAATGTAATTGAAATGTTTCATGTGGCCCCAAGTTCATGCGCAAATGGCCTGTTTTGGATTTATTTGGCAAAGGTCCAAAAAATATGCATCAAAAGCTCTAATGGGGAACCAAAAAATAGGCACAAGTTGAATGCAAGGTCTTCAATGGTACTCCATGAGATACTCACCAAAAAGAAATGTAATTGAAATGTTTCATGTGGCCGCATGTTCATGCACAAATGGCCAGTTATGGATTTATTTGGCAAAGGTCCAAAAAAATATGCATCAAAAGCTCTAATGGGGAACCAAAAAATAGGCACAAGTTGAATGCAAGGTCTTCAATGGTACTCCATGAGATACTCACCAAAAAGAAATGTAATTGAAATGTTTCATGTGGCCGCATGTTCATGCACAAATGGCCAGTTATGGATTTATTTGGCAAAGGTCCAAAAAAATATGCATCAAAAGCTCTAATGGGGGACCAAAAAATAGGCACAAGTTGAATGCAAGGTCTTCAATGGTACTCCATGAGATACTCACCAAAAAGAAATGTAATTGAAATGTTTCATGTGGACGGATGTTCATGCACAAATGGCTTGTTATGGATTTATTTGGCAAAGGTCCAAAAAAATATGCATCAAAAGCTCTAATGGGGAACCAAAAAATAGGCACAAGTTGAATGCAAGGTCTTCAATGGTACTCCATGAGATACTCACCAAAAAGAAATGTAATTGAAGTGTTTCATGTGGCCCCATGTTCATGCACAAATGGCCTAATTTGGATTTATTGGGCAAAGGTCCAAAAATATATGCATCAAAAGCTCTAATGGTGAACCAAAAAATAGGCACAAGTTGAATGCAAGGTCTTCAATGGTACTCCATGAGATACTCACCAAAAAGAAATGTAATTGAAATGTTTCATGTGGCCGCATGTTCATGCACAAATGGCCAGTTATGGATTTATTTGGCAAAGGTCCAAAAAAATATGCATCAAAAGCTCTAATGGTGAACCAAAAAATAGGCACAAGTTGAATGCAAGGTCTTCAATGGTACTCCATGAGAAACTCACCAAAAAGAAATGTAATTGAAATGTTTCATGTGGCCCCAAGTTCATGCGCAAATGGCCTGTTTTGGATTTATTTGGCAAAGGTCCAAAAAATATGCATCAAAAGCTCTAATGGTGAACCAAAAAATAGGCACAAGTTGAATGCAAGGTCTTCAATGGTACTCCATGAGATACTCACCAAAAAGAAATGTAATTGAAATGTTTCATGTGGCCGCATGTTCATGCACAAATGGCCAGTTATGGATTTATTTGGCAAAGGTCCAAAAAAATATGCATCGAAAGCTCTAATGGGGAACCAAAAAATAGGCACAAGTTGAATGCAAGGTCTTCAATGGTACTCCATGAGATACTCACCAAAAAGAAATGTAATTGAAATGTTTCATGTGGCCGCATGTTCATGCACAAATGGCCAGTAATGGATTTATTTGGCAAAGGTCCAAAAAAATATGCATCCAAAGCTCTAATGGGGAACCAAAAAATAGGCACAAGTTGAATGCAAGGTCTTCAATGGTACTCCATGAGATACTCACCAAAAAGAAATGTAATTGAAATGTTTCATGTGGCCCCTGGTTCATGCACAAATGGCCAGTTATGGATTTATGTGGCAAGGTCCAGAAAAATATGCATCGAAAGCTCTAATGGGGAACCAAAAAATAGGCACAAGTTGAATGCAAGGTCTTCAATGGTACTCCATGAGATACTCACCAAAAAGAAATGTAATTGAAATGTTTCATGTGGCCCCAAGTTCATGCGCAAATGGCCTGTTTTGGATTTATTTGGCAAAGGTCCAAAAAATATGCATCAAAAGCTCTAATGGGGAACCAAAAAATAGGCACAAGTTGAATGCAAGGTCTTCAATGGTACTCCATGAGATACTCACCAAAAAGAAATGTAATTGAAATGTTTCATGTGGCCGCATGTTCATGCACAAATGGCCAGTTATGGATTTATTTGGCAAAGGTCCAAAAAAATATGCATCAAAAGCTCTAATGGGGAACCAAAAAATAGGCACAAGTTGAATGCAAGGTCTTCAATGGTACTCCATGAGATACTCACCAAAAAGAAATGTAATTGAAATGTTTCATGTGGCCCCAAGTTCATGCGCAAATGGCCTGTTTTGGATTTATTTGGCAAAGGTCCAAAAAATATGCATCAAAAGCTCTAATGGGGAACCAAAAAATAGGCACAAGTTGAATGCAAGGTCTTCAATGGTACTCCATGAGATACTCACCAAAAAGAAATGTAATTGAAATGTTTCATGTGGCCGCATGTTCATGCACAAATGGCCAGTTATGGATTTATTTGGCAAAGGTCCAAAAAAATATGCATCGAAAGCTCTAATGGGGAACCAAAAAATAGGCACAAGTTGAATGCAAGGTCTTCAATGGTACTCCATGAGATACTCACCAAAAAGAAATGTAATTGAAATGTTTCATGTGGCCGCATGTTCATGCACAAATGGCCAGTTATGGATTTATTTGGCAAAGGTCCAAAAAAATATGCATCAAAAGCTCTAATGGGGAACCAAAAAATACGCTCAAGTTGAATGCAAGGTCTTCAATGGTACTCCATGAGAAACTCACCAAAAAGAAATGTAATTGAAATGTTTCATGTGGCCCCAAGTTC
Source organism: Climacium dendroides (assembly GCA_950106755.1). NCBI lineage: Eukaryota > Viridiplantae > Streptophyta > Bryopsida > Hypnales > Climaciaceae > Climacium > Climacium dendroides. The sequence continues at coordinate 23,579,400 of OX467082.1, read as the reverse complement.
ATGCGCAAATGGCCTGTTTTGGATTTATTTGGCAAAGGTCCAAAAAATATGCATCAAAAGCTCTAATGGGGAACCAAAAAATAGGCACAAGTTGAATGCAAGGTCTTCAATGGTACTCCATGAGATACTCACCAAAAAGAAATGTAATTGAAATGTTTCATGTGGCCGCATGTTCATGCACAAATGGCCAGTTATGGATTTATTTGGCAAAGGTCCAAAAAAATATGCATCGAAAGCTCTAATGGGGAACCAAAAAATACGCACAAGTTGAATGCAAGGTCTTCAATGGTACTCCATGAGAAACTCACCAAAAAGAAATGTAATTGAAATGTTTCATGTGGCCCCAAGTTCATGCACAAATGGCTTGTTATGGATTTATTTGGGAAAGGTCCAAAAAAATATGCATCGAAAGCTCTAATGGTGAACCAAAAAATAGGCACAAGTTGAATGCAAGGTCTTCAATGGTACTCCATGAGATACTCACCAAAAAGAAATGTAATTGAAATGTTTCATGTGGCCGCATGTTCATGCACAAATGGCCAGTTATGGATTTATTTGGCAAAGGTCCAAAAAAATATGCATCAAAAGCTCTAATGGGGAACCAAAAAATAGGCACAAGTTGAATGCAAGGTCTTCAATGGTACTCCATGAGAAACTCACCAAAAAGAAATGTAATTGAAATGTTTCATGTGGCCCCAAGTTCATGCCCAAATGGCCTGTTTTGGATTTATTTGGCAAAGGTCCAAAAAATATGCATCAAAAGCTCTAATGGTGAACCAAAAAATAGGCACAAGTTGAATGCAAGGTCTTCAATGGTACTCCATGAGATACTCACCAAAAAGAAATGTAATTGAAATGTTTCATGTGGCCGCATGTTCATGCACAAATGGCCAGTTATGGATTTATTTGGCAAAGGTCCAAAAAAATATGCATCAAAAGCTCTAATGGGGAACCAAAAAATAGGCACAAGTTGAATGCAAGGTCTTCAATGGTACTCCATGAGAAACTCGCCAAAAAGAAATGTAATTGAAATGTTTCATGTGGCCCCAAGTTCATGCGCAAATGGCCTGTTTTGGATTTATTTGGCAAAGGTCCAAAAAATATGCATCAAAAGCTCTAATGAGGAACCAAAAAATAGGCACAAGTTGAATGCAAGGTCTTCAATGGTACTCCATGAGATACTCACCAAAAAGAAATGTAATTGAAATGTTTCATGTGGCCGCATGTTCATGCACAAATGGCCAGTTATGGATTTATTTGGCAAAGGTCCAAAAATATATGCATCAAAAGCTCTAATGGTGAACCAAAAAATAGGCACAAGTTGAATGCAAGGTCTTCAATGGTACTCCATGAGAAACTCACCAAAAAGAAATGTAATTGAAATGTTTCATGTGGCCGCATGTTCATGCACAAATGGCCAGTTATGGATTTATTTGGCAAAGGTCCAAAAAAATATGCATCAAAAGCTCTAATGGGGAACCAAAAAATAGGCACAAGTTGAATGCAAGGTCTTCAATGGTACTCCATGAGATACTCACCAAAAAGAAATGTAATTGAAATGTTTCATGTGGCCGCATGTTCATGCACAAATGGCCAGTTATGGATTTATTTGGCAAAGGTCCAAAAAAATATGCATCAAAAGCTCTAATGGGGAACCAAAAAATAGGCACAAGTTGAATGCAAGGTCTTCAATGGTACTCCATGAGAAACTCACCAAAAAGAAATGTAATTGAAATGTTTCATGTGGCCCCAAGTTCATGCGCAAATGGCCTGTTTTGGATTTATTTGGCAAAGGTCCAAAAAATATGCATCAAAAGCTCTAATGGTGAACCAAAAAATAGGCACAAGTTGAATGCAAGGTCTTCAATGGTACTCCATGAGATACTCACCAAATAGAAATGTAATTGAAATGTTTCATGTGGCCGCATGTTCATGCACAAATGGCCAGTTATGGATTTATTTGGCAAAGGTCCAAAAAAATATGCATCAAAAGCTCTAATGGGGAACCAAAAAATAGGCACAAGTTGAATGCAAGGTCTTCAATGGTACTCCATGAGATACTCAACAAAAAGAAATGTAATTGATGTGTTTCATGTGGCCCCATGTTCATGCACAAATGGCCTAATTTGGATTCATTGGGCAAAGGTCCAAAAATATATGCATCAAAAGCTCTAATGGTGAACCAAAAAATAGGCACAAGTTGAATGCAAGGTCTTCAATGGTACTCCATGAGAAACTCACCAAAAAGAAATGTAATTGAAATGTTTCATGTGGCCGCATGTTCATGCACAAATGGCCAGTTATGGATTTATTTGGCAAAGGTCCAAAAAAATATGCATCGAAAGCTCTAATGGGGAACCAAAAAATAGGCACAAGTTGAATGCAAGGTCTTCAATGGTACTCCATGAGAAACTCACCAAAAAGAAATGTAATTGAAATGTTTCATGTGGCCCCAAGTTCATGCACAAATGGCTTGTTATGGATTTATTTGGGAAAGGTCCAAAAAAATATGCATCGAAAGCTCTAATGGTGAACCAAAAAATAGGCACAAGTTGAATGCAAGGTCTTCAATGGTACTCCATGAGAAACTCACCAAAAAGAAATGTAATTGAAATGTTTCATGTGGCCCCAAGTTCATGCGCAAATGGCCTGTTTTGGATTTATTTGGCAAAGGTCCAAAAAATATGCATCAAAAGCTCTAATGGTGAACCAAAAAATAGGCACAAGTTGAATGCAAGGTCTTCAATGGTACTCCATGAGATACTCACCAAAAAGAAATGTAATTGAAATGTTTCATGTGGCCGCATGTTCATGCACAAATGGCCAGTTATGGATTTATTTGGCAAAGGTCCAAAAAAATATGCATCGAAAGCTCTAATGGGGAACCAAAAAATAGGCACAAGTTGAATGCAAGGTCTTCAATGGTACTCCATGAGAAACTCACCAAAAAGAAATGTAATTGAAATGTTTCATGTGGCCGCATGTTCATGCACAAATGGCCAGTTAGGGATTTATTTGGCAAAGGTCCAAAAAAATATGCATCAAAAGCTCTAATGGTGAACCAAAAAATAGGCACAAGTTGAATGCAAGGTCTTCAATGGTACTCCATGAGAAACTCGCCAAAAAGAAATGTAATTGAAATGTTTCATGTGGCCCCAAGTTCATGCGCAAATGGCCTGTTTTGGATTTATTTGCCAAAGGTCCAAAAAATATGCATCAAAAGCTCTAATGGGGAACCAAAAAATAGGCACAAGTTGAATGCAAGGTCTTCAATGGTACTCCATGAGATACTCACCAAAAAGAAATGTAATTGAAATGTTTCATGTGGCCGCATGTTCATGCACAAATGGCCAGTTATCGATTTATTGGGCAAAGGTCCAAAAAAATATGCATCAAAAGCTCTAATGGGGAACCAAAAAATAGGCACAAGTTGAATGCAAGGTCTTCAATGGTACTCCATGAGATACTCACCAAAAAGAAATGTAATTGAAATGTTTCATGTGGCCCCAAGTTCATGCGCAAATGGCCTGTTTTGGATTTATTTGGCAAAGGTCCAAAAAATATGCATCAAAAGCTCTAATGAGGAACCAAAAAATAGGCACAAGTTGAATGCAAGGTCTTCAATGGTACTCCATGAGATACTCACCAAAAAGAAATGTAATTGAAATGTTTCATGTGGCCGCATGTTCATGCACAAATGGCCAGTTATGGATTTATTTGGCAAAAGTCCAAAAAAATATGCATCAAAAGCTCTAATGGGGAACCAAAAAATAGGCACAAGTTGAATGCAAGGTCTTCAATGGTACTCCATGAGAAACTCACCAAAAAGAAATGTAATTGAAATGTTTCATGTGGCCCCAAGTTCATGCGCAAATGGCCTGTTTTGGATTTATTTGGCAAAGGTCCAAAAAATATGCATCAAAAGCTCTAATGGGGAACCAAAAAATAGGCACAAGTTGAATGCAAGGTCTTCAATGGTACTCCATGAGATACTCACCAAATAGAAATGTAATTGAAATGTTTCATGTGGCCGCATGTTCATGCACAAATGGCCAGTTAGGGATTTATTTGGCAAAGGTCCAAAAAAATATGCATCAAAAGCTCTAATGGGGAACCAAAAAATAGGCACAAGTTGAATGCAAGGCCTTCAATGGTACTCCATGAGATACTCACCAAAAAGAAATGTAATTGAAGTGTTTCATGTGGCCCCTGGTTCATGCACAAATGGCCTAATTTGGATTTATTGGCAAAGGTCCAAAAATATATGCATCAAAAGCTCTAATGGTGAACCAAAAAATAGGCACAAGTTGAATGCAAGGTCTTCAATGGTACTCCATGAGAAACTCACCAAAAAGAAATGTAATTGAAATGTTTCATGTGGCCGCATGTTCATGCACAAATGGCCAGTTATGGATTTATTTGGCAAAGGTCCAAAAAAATATGCATCGAAAGCTCTAATGGGGAACCAAAAAATAGGCACAAGTTGAATGCAAGGTCTTCAATGGTACTCCATGAGAAACTCACCAAAAAGAAATGTAATTGAAATGTTTCATGTGGCCCCAAGTTCATGCACAAATGGCTTGTTATGGATTTATTTGGGAAAGGTCCAAAAAAATATGCATCGAAAGCTCTAATGGTGAACCAAAAAATAGGCACAAGTTGAATGCAAGGTCTTCAATGGTACTCCATGAGATACTCACCAAAAAGAAATGTAATTGAAATGTTTCATGTGGCCGCATGTTCATGCACAAATGGCCAGTTATGGATTTATTTGGCAAAGGTCCAAAAAAATATGCATCAAAAGCTCTAATGGGGAACCAAAAAATAGGCACAAGTTGAATGCAAGGTCTTCAATGGTACTCCATGAGAAACTCACCAAAAAGAAATGTAATTGAAATGTTTCATGTGGCCCCAAGTTCATGCGCAAATGGCCTGTTTTGGATTTATTTGGCAAAGGTCCAAAAAATATGCATCAAAAGCTCTAATGGGGAACCAAAAAATAGGCACAAGTTGAATGCAAGGTCTTCAATGGTACTCCATGAGATACTCACCAAATAGAAATGTAATTGAAATGTTTCATGTGGCCGCATGTTCATGCACAAATGGCCAGTTAGGGATTTATTTGGCAAAGGTCCAAAAAAATATGCATCAAAAGCTCTAATGGGGAACCAAAAAATAGGCACAAGTTGAATGCAAGGCCTTCAATGGTACTCCATGAGATACTCACCAAAAAGAAATGTAATTGAAGTGTTTCATGTGGCCCCTGGTTCATGCACAAATGGCCTAATTTGGATTTATTGGCAAAGGTCCAAAAATATATGCATCAAAAGCTCTAATGGTGAACCAAAAAATAGGCACAAGTTGAATGCAAGGTCTTCAATGGTACTCCATGAGAAACTCACCAAAAAGAAATGTAATTGAAATGTTTCATGTGGCCGCATGTTCATGCACAAATGGCCAGTTATGGATTTATTTGGCAAAGGTCCAAAAAAATATGCATCGAAAGCTCTAATGGGGAACCAAAAAATAGGCACAAGTTGAATGCAAGGTCTTCAATGGTACTCCATGAGAAACTCACCAAAAAGAAATGTAATTGAAATGTTTCATGTGGCCCCAAGTTCATGCACAAATGGCTTGTTATGGATTTATTTGGGAAAGGTCCAAAAAAATATGCATCGAAAGCTCTAATGGTGAACCAAAAAATAGGCACAAGTTGAATGCAAGGTCTTCAATGGTACTCCATGAGATACTCACCAAAAAGAAATGTAATTGAAATGTTTCATGTGGCCGCATGTTCATGCACAAATGGCCAGTTATGGATTTATTTGGCAAAGGTCCAAAAAAATATGCATCAAAAGCTCTAATGGGGAACCAAAAAATAGGCACAAGTTGAATGCAAGGTCTTCAATGGTACTCCATGAGATACTCACCAAAAAGAAATGTAATTGAAATGTTTCATGTGGCCCCAAGTTCATGCGCAAATGGCCTGTTTTGTATTTATTTGGCAAAGGTCCAAAAAATATGCATCAAAAGCTCTAATGGGGAACCAAAAAATAGGCACAAGTTGAATGCAAGGTCTTCAATGGTACTCCATGAGATACTCACCAAAAAGAAATGTAATTGAAATGTTTCATGTGGCCGCATGTTCATGCACAAATGGCCAGTTATGGATTTATTTGGCAAAGGTCCAAAAAAATATGCATCAAAAGCTCTAATGGGGAACCAAAAAATAGGCACAAGTTGAATGCAAGGTCTTCAATGGTACTCCATGAGAAACTCACCAAAAAGAAATGTAATTGAAATGTTTCATGTGGCCCCAAGTTCATGCGCAAATGGCCTGTTTTGGATTTATTTGGCAAAGGTCCAAAAAATATGCATCAAAAGCTCTAATGGTGAACCAAAAAATAGGCACAAGTTGAATGCAAGGTCTTCAATGGTACTCCATGAGATACTCACCAAAAAGAAATGTAATTGAAATGTTTCATGTGGCCGCATGTTCATGCACAAATGGCCAGTTATGGATTTATTTGGCAAAGGTCCAAAAAAATATGCATCGAAAGCTCTAATGGGGAACCAAAAAATAGGCACAAGTTGAATGCAAGGTCTTCAATGGTACTCCATGAGAAACTCACCAAAAAGAAATGTAATTGAAATGTTTCATGTGGCCGCATGTTCATGCACAAATGGCCAGTTATGGATTTATTTGGCAAAGGTCCAAAAAAATATGCATCAAAAGCTCTAATGGGGAACCAAAAAATAGGCACAAGTTGAATGCAAGGTCTTCAATGGTACTCCATGAGAAACTCGCCAAAAAGAAATGTAATTGAAATGTTTCATGTGGCCCCAAGTTCATGCACAAATGGCCTGTTTTGGATTTATTTGCCAAAGGTCCAAAAAATATGCATCAAAAGCTCTAATGGGGAACCAAAAAATAGGCACAAGTTGAATGCAAGGTCTTCAATGGTACTCCATGAGATACTCACCAAAAAGAAATGTAATTGAAATGTTTCATGTGGCCGCATGTTCATGCACAAATGGCCAGTTATGGATTTATTTGGCAAAGGTCCAAAAAAATATGCATCAAAAGCTCTAATGGGGAACCAAAAAATAGGCACAAGTTGAATGCAAGGTCTTCAATGGTACTCCATGAGATACTCACCAAAAAGAAATGTAATTGAAATGTTTCATGTGGCCCCAAGTTCATGCGCAAATGGCCTGTTTTGGATTTATTTGGCAAAGGTCCAAAAAATATGCATCAAAAGCTCTAATGGGGAACCAAAAAATAGGCACAAGTTGAATGCAAGGTCTTCAATGGTACTCCATGAGATACTCACCAAAAAGAAATGTAATTGAAATGTTTCATGTGGCCGCATGTTCATGCACAAATGGCCAGTTATGGATTTATTTGGCAAAGGTCCAAAAAAATATGCATCAAAAGCTCTAATGGTGAACCAAAAAATAGGCACAAGTTGAATGCAAGGTCTTCAATGGTACTCCATGAGAAACTCACCAAAAAGAAATGTAATTGAAATGTTTCATGTGGCCCCAAGTTCATGCGCAAATGGCCTGTTTTGGATTTATTTGGCAAAGGTCCAAAAAATATGCATCAAAAGCTCTAATGGTGAACCAAAAAATAGGCACAAGTTGAATGCAAGGTCTTCAATGGTACTCCATGAGATACTCACCAAATAGAAATGTAATTGAAATGTTTCATGTGGCCGCATGTTCATGCACAAATGGCCAGTTAGGGATTTATTTGGCAAAGGTCCAAAAAAATATGCATCAAAAGCTCTAATGGGGAACCAAAAAATAGGCACAAGTTGAATGCAAGGCCTTCAATGGTACTCCATGAGATACTCACCAAAAAGAAATGTAATTGAAGTGTTTCATGTGGCCCCTGGTTCATGCACAAATGGCCTAATTTGGATTTATTGGCAAAGGTCCAAAAATATATGCATCAAAAGCTCTAATGGTGAACCAAAAAATAGGCACAAGTTGAATGCAAGGTCTTCAATGGTACTCCATGAGAAACTCACCAAAAAGAAATGTAATTGAAATGTTTCATGTGGCCGCATGTTCATGCACAAATGGCCAGTTATGGATTTATTTGGCAAAGGTCCAAAAAAATATGCATCGAAAGCTCTAATGGGGAACCAAAAAATAGGCACAAGTTGAATGCAAGGTCTTCAATGGTACTCCATGAGAAACTCACCAAAAAGAAATGTAATTGAAATGTTTCATGTGGCCCCAAGTTCATGCACAAATGGCTTGTTATGGATTTATTTGGGAAAGGTCCAAAAAAATATGCATCGAAAGCTCTAATGGTGAACCAAAAAATAGGCACAAGTTGAATGCAAGGTCTTCAATGGTACTCCATGAGAAACTCACCAAAAAGAAATGTAATTGAAATGTTTCATGTGGCCCCAAGTTCATGCGCAAATGGCCTGTTTTGGATTTATTTGGCAAAGGTCCAAAAAATATGCATCAAAAGCTCTAATGGTGAACCAAAAAATAGGCACAAGTTGAATGCAAGGTCTTCAATGGTACTCCATGAGATACTCACCAAAAAGAAATGTAATTGAAATGTTTCATGTGGCCGCATGTTCATGCACAAATGGCCAGTTATGGATTTATTTGGCAAAGGTCCAAAAAAATATGCATCGAAAGCTCTAATGGGGAACCAAAAAATAGGCACAAGTTGAATGCAAGGTCTTCAATGGTACTCCATGAGAAACTCACCAAAAAGAAATGTAATTGAAATGTTTCATGTGGCCGCATGTTCATGCACAAATGGCCAGTTATGGATTTATTTGGCAAAGGTCCAAAAAAATATGCATCAAAAGCTCTAATGGGGAACCAAAAAATAGGCACAAGTTGAATGCAAGGTCTTCAATGGTACTCCATGAGAAACTCGCCAAAAAGAAATGTAATTGAAATGTTTCATGTGGCCCCAAGTTCATGCGCAAATGGCCTGTTTTGGATTTATTTGGCAAAGGTCCAAAAAATATGCATCAAAAGCTCTAATGGTGAACCAAAAAATAGGCACAAGTTGAATGCAAGGTCTTCAATGGTACTCCATGAGATACTCACCAAAAAGAAATGTAATTGAAATGTTTCATGTGGCCGCATGTTCATGCACAAATGGCCAGTTATGGATTTATTTGGCAAAGGTCCAAAAAAATATGCATCAAAAGCTCTAATGGGGAACCAAAAAATAGGCACAAGTTGAATGCAAGGTCTTCAATGGTACTCCATGAGATACTCACCAAAAAGAAATGTAATTGAAATGTTTCATGTGGCCCCAAGTTCATGCGCAAATGGCCTGTTTTGGATTTATTTGGCAAAGGTCCAAAAAATATGCATCAAAAGCCCTAATGGGGAACCAAAAAATAGGCACAAGTTGAATGCAAGGTCTTCAATGGTACTCCATGAGATACTCACCAAAAAGAAATGTAATTGAAATGTTTCATGTGGCCGCATGTTCATGCACAAATGGCCAGTTATGGATTTATTTGGCAAAGGTCCAAAAAAATATGCATCAAAAGCTCTAATGGGGAACCAAAAAATAGGCACAAGTTGAATGCAAGGTCTTCAATGGTACTCCATGAGAAACTCACCAAAAAGAAATGTAATTGAAATGTTTCATGTGGCCCCAAGTTCATGCGCAAATGGCCTGTTTTGGATTTATTTGGCAAAGGTCCAAAAAATATGCATCAAAAGCTCTAATGGTGAACCAAAAAATAGGCACAAGTTGAATGCAAGGTCTTCAATGGTACTCCATGAGATACTCACCAAAAAGAAATGTAATTGAAATGTTTCATGTGGCCGCATGTTCATGCACAAATGGCCAGTTATGGATTTATTTGGCAAAGGTCCAAAAAAATATGCATCGAAAGCTCTAATGGGGAACCAAAAAATAGGCACAAGTTGAATGCAAGGTCTTCAATGGTACTCCATGAGAAACTCACCAAAAAGAAATGTAATTGAAATGTTTCATGTGGCCGCATGTTCATGCACAAATGGCCAGTTATGGATTTATTTGGCAAAGGTCCAAAAAAATATGCATCCAAAGCTCTAATGGGGAACCAAAAAATTGGCACAAGTTGAATGCAAGGTCTTCAATGGTACTCCATGAGAAACTCGCCAAAAAGAAATGTAATTGAAATGTTTCATGTGGCCCCAAGTTCATGCGCAAATGGCCTGTTTTGGATTTATTTGCCAAAGGTCCAAAAAATATGCATCAAAAGCTCTAATGGGGAACCAAAAAATAGGCACAAGTTGAATGCAAGGTCTTCAATGGTACTCCATGAGATACTCACCAAAAAGAAATGTAATTGAAATGTTTCATGTGGCCGCATGTTCATGCACAAATGGCCAGTTATGGATTTATTTGGCAAAGGTCCAAAAAAATATGCATCAAAAGCTCTAATGGGGAACCAAAAAATAGGCACAAGTTGAATGCAAGGTCTTCAATGGTACTCCATGAGATACTCACCAAAAAGAAATGTAATTGAAATGTTTCATGTGGCCCCAAGTTCATGCGCAAATGGCCTGTTTTGGATTTATTTGGCAAAGGTCCAAAAAATATGCATCAAAAGCCCTAATGGGGAACCAAAAAATAGGCACAAGTTGAATGCAAGGTCTTCAATGGTACTCCATGAGATACTCACCAAAAAGAAATGTAATTGAAATGTTTCATGTGGCCGCATGTTCATGCACAAATGGCCAGTTATGGATTTATTTGGCAAAGGTCCAAAAAAATATGCATCAAAAGCTCTAATGGGGAACCAAAAAATAGGCACAAGTTGAATGCAAGGTCTTCAATGGTACTCCATGAGAAACTCACCAAAAAGAAATGTAATTGAAATGTTTCATGTGGCCCCAAGTTCATGCGCAAATGGCCTGTTTTGGATTTATTTGGCAAAGGTCCAAAAAATATGCATCAAAAGCTCTAATGGGGAACCAAAAAATAGGCACAAGTTGAATGCAAGGTCTTCAATGGTACTCCATGAGATACTCACCAAATAGAAATGTAATTGAAATGTTTCATGTGGCCGCATGTTCATGCACAAATGGCCAGTTAGGGATTTATTTGGCAAAGGTCCAAAAAAATATGCATCAAAAGCTCTAATGGGGAACCAAAAAATAGGCACAAGTTGAATGCAAGGCCTTCAATGGTACTCCATGAGATACTCACCAAAAAGAAATGTAATTGAAATGTTTCATGTGGCCCCAAGTTCATGCGCAAATGGCCTGTTTTGGATTTATTTGGTAAAGGTCCAAAAAATATGCATCAAAAGCCCTAATGGGGAACCAAAAAATAGGCACAAGTTGAATGCAAGGTCTTCAATGGTACTCCATGAGATACTCACCAAAAAGAAATGTAATTGAAATGTTTCATGTGGCCGCATGTTCATGCACAAATGGCCAGTTATGGATTTATTTGGCAAAGGTCCAAAAAAATATGCATCAAAAGCTCTAATGGTGAACCAAAAAATAGGCACAAGTTGAATGCAAGGTCTTCAATGGTACTCCATGAGAAACTCACCAAAAAGAAATGTAATTGAAATGTTTCATGTGGCCCCAAGTTCATGCGCAAATGGCCTGTTTTGGATTTATTTGGCAAAGGTCCAAAAAATATGCATCAAAAGCTCTAATGGTGAACCAAAAAATAGGCACAAGTTGAATGCAAGGTCTTCAATGGTACTCCATGAGATACTCACCAAAAAGAAATGTAATTGAAATGTTTCATGTGGCCGCATGTTCATGCACAAATGGCCAGTTATGGATTTATTTGGCAAAGGTCCAAAAAAATATGCATCGAAAGCTCTAATGGGGAACCAAAAAATAGGCACAAGTTGAATGCAAGGTCTTCAATGGTACTCCATGAGAAACTCACCAAAAAGAAATGTAATTGAAATGTTTCATGTGGCCGCATGTTCATGCACAAATGGCCAGTTATGGATTTATTTGGCAAAGGTCCAAAAAAATATGCATCCAAAGCTCTAATGGGGAACCAAAAAATTGGCACAAGTTGAATGCAAGGTCTTCAATGGTACTCCATGAGAAACTCGCCAAAAAGAAATGTAATTGAAATGTTTCATGTGGCCCCAAGTTCATGCGCAAATGGCCTGTTTTGGATTTATTTGCCAAAGGTCCAAAAAATATGCATCAAAAGCTCTAATGGGGAACCAAAAAATAGGCACAAGTTGAATGCAAGGTCTTCAATGGTACTCCATGAGATACTCACCAAAAAGAAATGTAATTGAAATGTTTCATGTGGCCGCATGTTCATGCACAAATGGCCAGTTATGGATTTATTTGGCAAAGGTCCAAAAAAATATGCATCAAAAGCTCTAATGGGGAACCAAAAAATAGGCACAAGTTGAATGCAAGGTCTTCAATGGTACTCCATGAGATACTCACCAAAAAGAAATGTAATTGAAATGTTTCATGTGGCCCCAAGTTCATGCGCAAATGGCCTGTTTTGGATTTATTTGGCAAAGGTCCAAAAAATATGCATCAAAAGCCCTAATGGGGAACCAAAAAATAGGCACAAGTTGAATGCAAGGTCTTCAATGGTACTCCATGAGATACTCACCAAAAAGAAATGTAATTGAAATGTTTCATGTGGCCGCATGTTCATGCACAAATGGCCAGTTATGGATTTATTTGGCAAAGGTCCAAAAAATATGCATCAAAAGCTCTAATGGTGAACCAAAAAATAGGCACAAGTTGAATGCAAGGTCTTCAATGGTACTCCATGAGATACTCACCAAATAGAAATGTAATTGAAATGTTTCATGTGGCCGCATGTTCATGCACAAATGGCCAGTTAGGGATTTATTTGGCAAAGGTCCAAAAAAATATGCATCAAAAGCTCTAATGGGGAACCAAAAAATAGGCACAAGTTGAATGCAAGGCCTTCAATGGTACTCCATGAGATACTCACCAAAAAGAAATGTAATTGAAGTGTTTCATGTGGCCCCTGGTTCATGCACAAATGGCCTAATTTGGATTTATTGGCAAAGGTCCAAAAATATATGCATCAAAAGCTCTAATGGTGAACCAAAAAATAGGCACAAGTTGAATGCAAGGTCTTCAATGGTACTCCATGAGAAACTCACCAAAAAGAAATGTAATTGAAATGTTTCATGTGGCCCCAAGTTCATGCGCAAATGGCCTGTTTTGGATTTATTTGGCAAAGGTCCAAAAAATATGCATCAAAAGCTCTAATGGGGAACCAAAAAATAGGCACAAGTTGAATGCAAGGTCTTCAATGGTACTCCATGAGATACTCACCAAAAAGAAATGTAATTGAAATGTTTCATGTGGCCGCATGTTCATGCACAAATGGCCAGTTAGGGATTTATTTGGCAAAGGTCCAAAAAAATATGCATCAAAAGCTCTAATGGGGAACCAAAAAATAGGCACAAGTTGAATGCAAGGTCTTCAATGGTACTCCATGAGATACTCAACAAAAAGAAATGTAATTGATGTGTTTCATGTGGCCCCATGTTCATGCACAAATGGCCTAATTTGGATTCATTGGGCAAAGGTCCAAAAATATATGCATCAAAAGCTCTAATGGTGAACCAAAAAATAGGCACAAGTTGAATGCAAGGTCTTCAATGGTACTCCATGAGAAACTCACCAAAAAGAAATGTAATTGAAATGTTTCATGTGGCCGCATGTTCATGCACAAATGGCCAGTTATGGATTTATTTGGCAAAGGTCCAAAAAAATATGCATCGAAAGCTCTAATGGGGAACCAAAAAATAGGCACAAGTTGAATGCAAGGTCTTCAATGGTACTCCATGAGAAACTCACCAAAAAGAAATGTAATTGAAATGTTTCATGTGGCCCCAAGTTCATGCACAAATGGCTTGTTATGGATTTATTTGGGAAAGGTCCAAAAAAATATGCATCGAAAGCTCTAATGGTGAACCAAAAAATAGGCACAAGTTGAATGCAAGGTCTTCAATGGTACTCCATGAGAAACTCACCAAAAAGAAATGTAATTGAAATGTTTCATGTGGCCCCAAGTTCATGCGCAAATGGCCTGTTTTGGATTTATTTGGCAAAGGTCCAAAAAATATGCATCAAAAGCTCTAATGGTGAACCAAAAAATAGGCACAAGTTGAATGCAAGGTCTTCAATGGTACTCCATGAGATACTCACCAAAAAGAAATGTAATTGAAATGTTTCATGTGGCCGCATGTTCATGCACAAATGGCCAGTTATGGATTTATTTGGCAAAGGTCCAAAAAAATATGCATCGAAAGCTCTAATGGGGAACCAAAAAATAGGCACAAGTTGAATGCAAGGTCTTCAATGGTACTCCATGAGAAACTCACCAAAAAGAAATGTAATTGAAATGTTTCATGTGGCCGCATGTTCATGCACAAATGGCCAGTTATGGATTTATTTGGCAAAGGTCCAAAAAAATATGCATCAAAAGCTCTAATGGGGAACCAAAAAATAGGCACAAGTTGAATGCAAGGTCTTCAATGGTACTCCATGAGAAACTCGCCAAAAAGAAATGTAATTGAAATGTTTCATGTGGCCCCAAGTTCATGCGCAAATGGCCTGTTTTGGATTTATTTGGCAAAGGTCCAAAAAATATGCATCAAAAGCTCTAATGGGGAACCAAAAAATAGGCACAAGTTGAATGCAAGGTCTTCAATGGTACTCCATGAGATACTCACCAAAAAGAAATGTAATTGAAATGTTTCATGTGGCCGCATGTTCATGCACAAATGGCCAGTTATGGATTTATTTGGCAAAGGTCCAAAAAAATATGCATCAAAAGCTCTAATGGGGAACCAAAAAATAGGCACAAGTTGAATGCAAGGTCTTCAATGGTACTCCATGAGAAACTCACCAAAAAGAAATGTAATTGAAATGTTTCATGTGGCCCCAAGTTCATGCGCAAATGGCCTGTTTTGGATTTATTTGGCAAAGGTCCAAAAAATATGCATCAAAAGCTCTAATGGTGAACCAAAAAATAGGCACAAGTTGAATGCAAGGTCTTCAATGGTACTCCATGAGATACTCACCAAAAAGAAATGTAATTGAAATGTTTCATGTGGCCGCATGTTCATGCACAAATGGCCAGTTATGGATTTATTTGGCAAAGGTCCAAAAAAATATGCATCAAAAGCTCTAATGGTGAACCAAAAAATAGGCACAAGTTGAATGCAAGGTCTTCAATGGTACTCCATGAGAAACTCACCAAAAAGAAATGTAATTGAAATGTTTCATGTGGCCCCAAGTTCATGCGCAAATGGCCTGTTTTGGATTTATTTGGCAAAGGTCCAAAAAATATGCATCAAAAGCTCTAATGGTGAACCAAAAAATAGGCACAAGTTGAATGCAAGGTCTTCAATGGTACTCCATGAGATACTCACCAAATAGAAATGTAATTGAAATGTTTCATGTGGCCGCATGTTCATGCACAAATGGCCAGTTAGGGATTTATTTGGCAAAGGTCCAAAAAAATATGCATCAAAAGCTCTAATGGGGAACCAAAAAATAGGCACAAGTTGAATGCAAGGCCTTCAATGGTACTCCATGAGATACTCACCAAAAAGAAATGTAATTGAAGTGTTTCATGTGGCCCCTGGTTCATGCACAAATGGCCTAATTTGGATTTATTGGCAAAGGTCCAAAAATATATGCATCAAAAGCTCTAATGGTGAACCAAAAAATAGGCACAAGTTGAATGCAAGGTCTTCAATGGTACTCCATGAGAAACTCACCAAAAAGAAATGTAATTGAAATGTTTCATGTGGCCCCAAGTTCATGCGCAAATGGCCTGTTTTGGATTTATTTGGCAAAGGTCCAAAAAATATGCATCAAAAGCTCTAATGGGGAACCAAAAAATAGGCACAAGTTGAATGCAAGGTCTTCAATGGTACTCCATGAGATACTCACCAAAAAGAAATGTAATTGAAATGTTTCATGTGGCCGCATGTTCATGCACAAATGGCCAGTTAGGGATTTATTTGGCAAAGGTCCAAAAAAATATGCATCAAAAGCTCTAATGGGGAACCAAAAAATAGGCACAAGTTGAATGCAAGGTCTTCAATGGTACTCCATGAGAAACTCACCAAAAAGAAATGTAATTGAAATGTTTCATGTGGCCCCAAGTTCATGCGCAAATGGCCTGTTTTGGATTTATTTGGCAAAGGTCCAAAAAATATGCATCAAAAGCTCTAATGGTGAACCAAAAAATAGGCACAAGTTGAATGCAAGGTCTTCAATGGTACTCCATGAGATACTCACCAAATAGAAATGTAATTGAAATGTTTCATGTGGCCGCATGTTCATGCACAAATGGCCAGTTAGGGATTTATTTGGCAAAGGTCCAAAAAAATATGCATCAAAAGCTCTAATGGGGAACCAAAAAATAGGCACAAGTTGAATGCAAGGCCTTCAATGGTACTCCATGAGATACTCACCAAAAAGAAATGTAATTGAAGTGGTTTATGTGGCCCCTGGTTCATGCACAAATGGCCTAATTTGGATTTATTGGCAAAGGTCCAAAAATATATGCATCAAAAGCTCTAATGGTGAACCAAAAAATAGGCACAAGTTGAATGCAAGGTCTTCAATGGTACTCCATGAGAAACTCACCAAAAAGAAATGTAATTGAAATGTTTCATGTGGCCCCAAGTTCATGCGCAAATGGCCTGTTTTGGATTTATTTGGCAAAGGTCCAAAAAATATGCATCAAAAGCTCTAATGGGGAACCAAAAAATAGGCACAAGTTGAATGCAAGGTCTTCAATGGTACTCCATGAGATACTCACCAAAAAGAAATGTAATTGAAATGTTTCATGTGGCCGCATGTTCATGCACAAATGGCCAGTTAGGGATTTATTTGGCAAAGGTCCAAAAAAATATGCATCAAAAGCTCTAATGGGGAACCAAAAAATAGGCACAAGTTGAATGCAAGGTCTTCAATGGTACTCCATGAGATACTCAACAAAAAGAAATGTAATTGATGTGTTTCATGTGGCCCCATGTTCATGCACAAATGGCCTAATTTGGATTCATTGGGCAAAGGTCCAAAAATATATGCATCAAAAGCTCTAATGGGGAACCAAAAAATAGGCACAAGTTGAATGCAAGGTCTTCAATGGTACTCCATGAGAAACTCACCAAAAAGAAATGTAATTGAAATGTTTCATGTGGCCGCATGTTCATGCACAAATGGCCAGTTATGGATTTATTTGGCAAAGGTCCAAAAAAATATGCATCGAAAGCTCTAATGGTGAACCAAAAAATAGGCACAAGTTGAATGCAAGGTCTTCAATGGTACTCCATGAGAAACTCACCAAAAAGAAATGTAATTGAAATGTTTCATGTGGCCCCAAGTTCATGCACAAATGGCTTGTTATGGATTTATTTGGGAAAGGTCCAAAAAAATATGCATCGAAAGCTCTAATGGTGAACCAAAAAATAGGCACAAGTTGAATGCAAGGTCTTCAATGGTACTCCATGAGAAACTCACCAAAAAGAAATGTAATTGAAATGTTTCATGTGGCCCCAAGTTCATGCGCAAATGGCCTGTTTTGGATTTATTTGGCAAAGGTCCAAAAAATATGCATCAAAAGCTCTAATGGTGAACCAAAAAATAGGCACAAGTTGAATGCAAGGTCTTCAATGGTACTCCATGAGATACTCACCAAAAAGAAATGTAATTGAAATGTTTCATGTGGCTGCATGTTCATGCACAAATGGCTTGTTATGGATTTATTTGGCAAAGGTCCAAAAAAATATGCATCAAAAGCTCTAATGGGGAACCAAAAAATAGGCACAAGTTGAATGCAAGGTCTTCAATGGTACTCCATGAGAAACTCACCAAAAAGAAATGTAATTGAAATGTTTCATGTGGCCCCAAGTTCATGCGCAAATGGCCTGTTTTGGATTTATTTGGCAAAGGTCCAAAAAATATGCATCAAAAGCTCTAATGGGGAACCAAAAAATAGGCACAAGTTGAATGCAAGGTCTTCAATGGTACTCCATGAGATACTCACCAAAAAGAAATGTAATTGAAATGTTTCATGTGGCCGCATGTTCATGCACAAATGGCCAGTTATGGATTTATTTGGCAAAGGTCCAAAAAAATATGCATCAAAAGCTCTAATGGGGAACCAAAAAATAGGCACAAGTTGAATGCAAGGTCTTCAATGGTACTCCATGAGAAACTCACCAAGAAGAAATGTAATTGAAATGTTTCATGTGGCCCCAAGTTCATGCGCAAATGGCCTGTTTTGGATTTATTTGGCAAAGGTCCAAAAAATATGCATCAAAAGCTCTAATGGTGAACCAAAAAATAGGCACAAGTTGAATGCAAGGTCTTCAATGGTACTCCATGAGATACTCACCAAATAGAAATGTAATTGAAATGTTTCATGTGGCCGCATGTTCATGCACAAATCGCCAGTTAGGGATTTATTTGGCAAAGGTCCAAAAAAATATGCATCAAAAGCTCTAATGGGGAACCAAAAAATAGGCACAAGTTGAATGCAAGGCCTTCAATGGTACTCCATGAGATACTCACCAAAAAGAAATGTAATTGAAGTGTTTCATGTGGCCCCTGGTTCATGCACAAATGGCTTGTTATGGATTTATTTGGCAAAGGTCCAAAAAAATATGCATCAAAAGCTCTAATGGGGAACCAAAAAATAGGCACAAGTTGAATGCAAGGTCTTCAATGGTACTCCATGAGAAACTCACCAAAAAGAAATGTAATTGAAATGTTTCATGTGGCCCCAAGTTCATGCGCAAATGGCCTGTTTTGGATTTATTTGGCAAAGGTCCAAAAAATATGCATCAAAAGCTCTAATGGTGAACCAAAAAATAGGCACAAGTTGAATGCAAGGTCTTCAATGGTACTCCATGAGATACTCACCAAAAAGAAATGTAATTGAAATGTTTCATGTGGCTGCATGTTCATGCACAAATGGCTTGTTATGGATTTATTTGGCAAAGGTCCAAAAAAATATGCATCAAAAGCTCTAATGGGGAACCAAAAAATAGGCACAAGTTGAATGCAAGGTCTTCAATGGTACTCCATGAGAAACTCACCAAAAAGAAATGTAATTGAAATGTTTCATGTGGCCCCAAGTTCATGCGCAAATGGCCTGTTTTGGATTTATTTGGCAAAGGTCCAAAAAATATGCATCAAAAGCTCTAATGGTGAACCAAAAAATAGGCACAAGTTGAATGCAAGGTCTTCAATGGTACTCCATGAGATACTCACCAAATAGAAATGTAATTGAAATGTTTCATGTGGCCGCATGTTCATGCACAAATGGCCAGTTAGGGATTTATTTGGCAAAGGTCCAAAAAAATATGCATCAAAAGCTCTAATGGGGAACCAAAAAATAGGCACAAGTTGAATGCAAGGCCTTCAATGGTACTCCATGAGATACTCACCAAAAAGAAATGTAATTGAAGTGTTTCATGTGGCCCCTGGTTCATGCACAAATGGCCTAATTTGGATTTATTGGCAAAGGTCCAAAAATATATGCATCAAAAGCTCTAATGGTGAACCAAAAAATAGGCACAAGTTGAATGCAAGGTCTTCAATGGTACTCCATGAGAAACTCACCAAAAAGAAATGTAATTGAAATGTTTCATGTGGCCCCAAGTTCATGCGCAAATGGCCTGTTTTGGATTTATTTGGCAAAGGTCCAAAAAATATGCATCAAAAGCTCTAATGGGGAACCAAAAAATAGGCACAAGTTGAATGCAAGGTCTTCAATGGTACTCCATGAGATACTCACCAAAAAGAAATGTAATTGAAATGTTTCATGTGGCCGCATGTTCATGCACAAATGGCCAGTTAGGGATTTATTTGGCAAAGGTCCAAAAAAATATGCATCAAAAGCTCTAATGGGGAACCAAAAAATAGGCACAAGTTGAATGCAAGGTCTTCAATGGTACTCCATGAGATACTCAACAAAAAGAAATGTAATTGATGTGTTTCATGTGGCCCCATGTTCATGCACAAATGGCCTAATTTGGATTCATTGGGCAAAGGTCCAAAAATATATGCATCAAAAGCTCTAATGGTGAACCAAAAAATAGGCACAAGTTGAATGCAAGGTCTTCAATGGTACTCCATGAGAAACTCACCAAAAAGAAATGTAATTGAAATGTTTCATGTGGCCGCATGTTCATGCACAAATGGCCAGTTATGGATTTATTTGGCAAAGGTCCAAAAAAATATGCATCGAAAGCTCTAATGGGGAACCAAAAAATAGGCACAAGTTGAATGCAAGGTCTTCAATGGTACTCCATGAGAAACTCACCAAAAAGAAATGTAATTGAAATGTTTCATGTGGCCCCAAGTTCATGCACAAATGGCTTGTTATGGATTTATTTGGGAAAGGTCCAAAAAAATATGCATCGAAAGCTCTAATGGTGAACCAAAAAATAGGCACAAGTTGAATGCAAGGTCTTCAATGGTACTCCATGAGAAACTCACCAAAAAGAAATGTAATTGAAATGTTTCATGTGGCCCCAAGTTCATGCGCAAATGGTCTGTTTTGGATTTATTTGGCAAAGGTCCAAAAAATATGCATCAAAAGCTCTAATGGTGAACCAAAAAATAGGCACAAGTTGAATGCAAGGTCTTCAATGGTACTCCATGAGATACTCACCAAAAAGAAATGTAATTGAAATGTTTCATGTGGCCGCATGTTCATGCACAAATGGCCAGTTATGGATTTATTTGGCAAAGGTCCAAAAAAATATGCATCGAAAGCTCTAATGGGGAACCAAAAAATAGGCACAAGTTGAATGCAAGGTCTTCAATGGTACTCCATGAGAAACTCACCAAAAAGAAATGTAATTGAAATGTTTCATGTGGCCGCATGTTCATGCACAAATGGCCAGTTATGGATTTATTTGGCAAAGGTCCAAAAAAATATGCATCAAAAGCTCTAATGGGGAACCAAAAAATAGGCACAAGTTGAATGCAAGGTCTTCAATGGTACTCCATGAGATACTCACCAAAAAGAAATGTAATTGAAATGTTTCATGTGGCCCCAAGTTCATGCACAAATGGCTTGTTATGGATTTATTTGGGAAAGGTCCAAAAAAATATGCATCGAAAGCTCTAATGGTGAACCAAAAAATAGGCACAAGTTGAATGCAAGGTCTTCAATGGTACTCCATGAGAAACTCACCAAAAAGAAATGTAATTGAAATGTTTCATGTGACCCCAAGTTCATGCGCAAATGGCCTGTTTTGGATTTATTTGGCAAAGGTCCAAAAATATATGCATCAAAAGCTCTAATGGGGAACCAAAAAATAGGCACAAGTTGAATGCAAGGTCTTCAATGGTACTCCATGAGATACTCACCAAAAAGAAATGTAATTGAAATGTTTCATGTGGCCGCATGTTCATGCACAAATGGCCAGTTATGGATTTATTTGGCAAAGGTCCAAAAAAATATGCATCAAAAGCTCTAATGGGGAACCAAAAAATAGGCACAAGTTGAATGCAAGGTCTTCAATGGTACTCCATGAGATACTCAACAAAAAGAAATGTAATTGATGTGTTTCATGTGGCCCCATGTTCATGCACAAATGGCCTAATTTGGATTCATTGGGCAAAGGTCCAAAAATATATGCATCAAAAGCTCTAATGGTGAACCAAAAAATAGGCACAAGTTGAATGCAAGGTCTTCAATGGTACTCCATGAGAAACTCACCAAAAAGAAATGTAATTGAAATGTTTCATGTGGCCGCATGTTCATGCACAAATGGCCAGTTATGGATTTATTTGGCAAAGGTCCAAAAAAATATGCATCGAAAGCTCTAATGGGGAACCAAAAAATAGGCACAAGTTGAATGCAAGGTCTTCAATGGTACTCCATGAGAAACTCACCAAAAAGAAATGTAATTGAAATGTTTCATGTGGCCCCAAGTTCATGCACAAATGGCTTGTTATGGATTTATTTGGGAAAGGTCCAAAAAAATATGCATCGAAAGCTCTAATGGTGAACCAAAAAATAGGCACAAGTTGAATGCAAGGTCTTCAATGGTACTCCATGAGAAACTCACCAAAAAGAAATGTAATTGAAATGTTTCATGTGGCCCCAAGTTCATGCGCAAATGGTCTGTTTTGGATTTATTTGGCAAAGGTCCAAAAAATATGCATCAAAAGCTCTAATGGTGAACCAAAAAATAGGCACAAGTTGAATGCAAGGTCTTCAATGGTACTCCATGAGATACTCACCAAAAAGAAATGTAATTGAAATGTTTCATGTGGCCGCATGTTCATGCACAAATGGCCAGTTATGGATTTATTTGGCAAAGGTCCAAAAAAATATGCATCGAAAGCTCTAATGGGGAACCAAAAAATAGGCACAAGTTGAATGCAAGGTCTTCAATGGTACTCCATGAGAAACTCACCAAAAAGAAATGTAATTGAAATGTTTCATGTGGCCGCATGTTCATGCACAAATGGCCAGTTATGGATTTATTTGGCAAAGGTCCAAAAAAATATGCATCAAAAGCTCTAATGGGGAACCAAAAAATAGGCACAAGTTGAATGCAAGGTCTTCAATGGTACTCCATGAGATACTCACCAAAAAGAAATGTAATTGAAATGTTTCATGTGGCCCCAAGTTCATGCACAAATGGCTTGTTATGGATTTATTTGGGAAAGGTCCAAAAAAATATGCATCGAAAGCTCTAATGGTGAACCAAAAAATAGGCACAAGTTGAATGCAAGGTCTTCAATGGTACTCCATGAGAAACTCACCAAAAAGAAATGTAATTGAAATGTTTCATGTGACCCCAAGTTCATGCGCAAATGGCCTGTTTTGGATTTATTTGGCAAAGGTCCAAAAATATATGCATCAAAAGCTCTAATGGGGAACCAAAAAATAGGCACAAGTTGAATGCAAGGTCTTCAATGGTACTCCATGAGATACTCACCAAAAAGAAATGTAATTGAAATGTTTCATGTGGCCGCATGTTCATGCACAAATGGCCAGTTATGGATTTATTTGGCAAAGGTCCAAAAAAATATGCATCAAAAGCTCTAATGGGGAACCAAAAAATAGGCACAAGTTGAATGCAAGTTCTTCAATGGTACTCCATGAGATACTCACCAAAAAGAAATGTAATTGAAGTGTTTCATGTGGCCCCATGTTCATGCACAAATGGCCTAATTTGGATTTATTGGGCAAAGGTCCAAAAATATATGCATCAAAAGCTCTAATGGTGAACCAAAAAATAGGCACAAGTTGAATGCAAGGTCTTCAATGGTACTCCATGAGATACTCACCAAAAAGAAATGTAATTGAAATGTTTCATGTGGCCGCATGTTCATGCACAAATGGCCAGTTATGGATTTATTTGGCAAAGGTCCAAAAAAATATGCATCAAAAGCTCTAATGGTGAACCAAAAAATAGGCACAAGTTGAATGCAAGGTCTTCAATGGTACTCCATGAGAAACTCACCAAAAAGAAATGTAATTGAAATGTTTCATGTGGCCCCAAGTTCATGCACAAATGGCCAGTTAGGGATTTATTTGGCAAAGGTCCAAAAAAATATGCATCAAAAGCTCTAATGGTGAACCAAAAAATAGGCACAAGTTGAATGCAAGGTCTTCAATGGTACTCCATGAGAAACTCACCAAAAAGAAATGTAATTGAAATGTTTCATGTGACCCCAAGTTCATGCGCAAATGGCCTGTTTTGGATTTATTTGACAAAGGTCCAAAAATATATGCATCAAAAGCTCTAATGGGGAACCAAAAAATAGGCACAAGTTGAATGCAAGGTCTTCAATGGTACTCCATGAGATACTCACCAAAAAGAAATGTAATTGAAATGTTTCATGTGGCCGCATGTTCATGCACAAATGGCCAGTTATGGATTTATTTGGCAAAGGTCCAAAAAAATATGCATCAAAAGCTCTAATGGGGAACCAAAAAATAGGCACAAGTTGAATGCAAGGTCTTCAATGGTACTCCATGAGATACTCACCAAAAAGAAATGTAATTGAAGTGTTTCATGTGGCCCCATGTTCATGCACAAATGGCCTAATTTGGATATATTGGGCAAAGGTCCAAAAATATATGCATCAAAAGCTCTAATGGTGAACCAAAAAATAGGCACAAGTTGAATGCAAGGTCTTCAATGGTACTCCATGAGAAACTCACCAAAAAGAAATGTAATTGAAATGTTTCATGTGGCCCCAAGTTCATGCACAAATGGCCAGTTAGGGATTTATTTGGCAAAGGTCCAAAAAAATATGCATCAAAAGCTCTAATGGGGAACCAAAAAATAGGCACAAGTTGAATGCAAGGTCTTCAATGGTACTCCATGAGAAACTCACCAAAAAGAAATGTAATTGAAATGTTTCATGTGGCCCCAAGTTCATGCACAAATGGCTTGTTATGGATTTATTTGGGAAAGGTCCAAAAAAATATGCATCGAAAGCTCTAATGGTGAACCAAAAAATAGGCACAAGTTGAATGCAAGGTCTTCAATGGTACTCCATGAGATACTCACCAAAAAGAAATGTAATTGAAATGTTTCATGTGGACGGATGTTCATGCACAAATGGCTTGTTATGGATTTATTTGGCAAAGGTCCAAAAAAATATGCATCAAAAGCTCTAATGGGGAACCAAAAAATAGGCACAAGTTGAATGCAAGGTCTTCAATGGTACTCCATGAGATACTCACCAAAAAGAAATGTAATTGAAATGTTTCATGTGGCCCCAAGTTCATGCGCAAATGGCCTGTTTTGGATTTATTTGGGAAAGGACCAAAAAATATGCATCAAAAGCTCTAATGGTGAACCAAAAAATAGGCACAAGTTGAATGCAAGGCCTTCAATGGTACTCCATGAGATACTCACCAAAAAGAAATGTAATTGAAATGTTTCATGTGGCCGCATGTTCATGCACAAATGGCCAGTTATGGATTTATTTGGCAAAGGTCCAAAAAAATATGCATCAAAAGCTCTAATGGGGAACCAAAAAATAGGCACAAGTTGAATGCAAGGTCTTCAATGGTACTCCATGAGATACTCACCAAAAAGAAATGTAATTGAAGTGTTTCATGTGGCCCCATGTTCATGCACAAATGGCCTAATTTGGATTTATTGGGAAAAGGTCCAAAAATATATGCATCAAAAGCTCTAATGGTGAACCAAAAAATAGGCACAAGTTGAATGCAAGGTCTTCAATGGTACTCCATGAGATACTCACCAAAAAGAAATGTAATTGAAATGTTTCATGTGGCCGCATGTTCATGCACAAATGGCTTGTTATGGATTTATTTGGCAAAGGTCCAAAAAAATATGCATCAAAAGCTCTAATGGGGAACCAAAAAATAGGCACAAGTTGAATGCAAGGTCTTCAATGGTACTCCATGAGATACTCACCAAAAAGAAATGTAATTGAAGTGTTTCATGTGGCCCCATGTTCATGCACAAATGGCCTAATTTGGATTTATTGGGCAAAGGTCCAAAAATATATGCATCAAAAGCTCTAATGGTGAACCAAAAAATAGGCACAAGTTGAATGCAAGGTCTTCAATGGTACTCCATGAGATACTCACCAAAAAGAAATGTAATTGAAATGTTTCATGTGGCCGCATGTTCATGCACAAATGGCCAGTTATGGATTTATTTGGCAAAGGTCCAAAAAAATATGCATCGAAAGCTCTAATGGGGAACCAAAAAATAGGCACAAGTTGAATGCAAGGTCTTCAATGGTACTCCATGAGAAACTCACCAAAAAGAAATGTAATTGAAATGTTTCATGTGGCCGCATGTTCATGCACAAATGGCCAGTTATGGATTTATTTGGCAAAGGTCCAAAAAAATATGCATCAAAAGCTCTAATGGGGAACCAAAAAATAGGCACAAGTTGAATGCAAGGTCTTCAATGGTACTCCATGAGATACTCACCAAAAAGAAATGTAATTGAAATGTTTCATGTGGCCCCAAGTTCATGCACAAATGGCTTGTTATGGATTTATTTGGGAAAGGTCCAAAAAAATATGCATCGAAAGCTCTAATGGTGAACCAAAAAATAGGCACAAGTTGAATGCAAGGTCTTCAATGGTACTCCATGAGAAACTCACCAAAAAGAAATGTAATTGAAATGTTTCATGTGACCCCAAGTTCATGCGCAAATGGCCTGTTTTGGATTTATTTGGCAAAGGTCCAAAAATATATGCATCAAAAGCTCTAATGGGGAACCAAAAAATAGGCACAAGTTGAATGCAAGGTCTTCAATGGTACTCCATGAGATACTCACCAAAAAGAAATGTAATTGAAATGTTTCATGTGGCCGCATGTTCATGCACAAATGGCCAGTTATGGATTTATTTGGCAAAGGTCCAAAAAAATATGCATCAAAAGCTCTAATGGGGAACCAAAAAATAGGCACAAGTTGAATGCAAGGTCTTCAATGGTACTCCATGAGATACTCACCAAAAAGAAATGTAATTGAAGTGTTTCATGTGGCCCCATGTTCATGCACAAATGGCCTAATTTGGATTTATTGGGCAAAGGTCCAAAAATATATGCATCAAAAGCTCTAATGGTGAACCAAAAAATAGGCACAAGTTGAATGCAAGGTCTTCAATGGTACTCCATGAGATACTCACCAAAAAGAAATGTAATTGAAATGTTTCATGTGGCCGCATGTTCATGCACAAATGGCCAGTTATGGATTTATTTGGCAAAGGTCCAAAAAAATATGCATCAAAAGCTCTAATGGTGAACCAAAAAATAGGCACAAGTTGAATGCAAGGTCTTCAATGGTACTCCATGAGAAACTCACCAAAAAGAAATGTAATTGAAATGTTTCATGTGGCCCCAAGTTCATGCACAAATGGCTTGTTATGGATTTATTTGGCAAAGGTCCAAAAAAATATGCATCAAAAGCTCTAATGGGGAACCAAAAAATAGGCACAAGTTGAATGCAAGGTCTTCAATGGTACTCCATGAGAAACTCACCAAAAAGAAATGTAATTGAAATGTTTCATGTGACCCCAAGTTCATGCGCAAATGGCCTGTTTTGGATTTATTTGACAAAGGTCCAAAAATATATGCATCAAAAGCTCTAATGGGGAACCAAAAAATAGGCACAAGTTGAATGCAAGGTCTTCAATGGTACTCCATGAGAAACTCACCAAAAAGAAATGTAATTGAAATGTTTCATGTGGCCGCATGTTCATGCACAAATGGCCAGTTATGGATTTATTTGGCAAAGGTCCAAAAAAATATGCATCAAAAGCTCTAATGGGGAACCAAAAAATAGGCACAAGTTGAATGCAAGGTCTTCAATGGTACTCCATGAGATACTCACCAAAAAGAAATGTAATTGAAGTGTTTCATGTGGCCCCATGTTCATGCACAAATGGCCTAATTTGGATATATTGGGCAAAGGTCCAAAAATATATGCATCAAAAGCTCTAATGGTGAACCAAAAAATAGGCACAAGTTGAATGCAAGGTCTTCAATGGTACTCCATGAGAAACTCACCAAAAAGAAATGTAATTGAAATGTTTCATGTGGCCCCAAGTTCATGCACAAATGGCCAGTTAGGGATTTATTTGGCAAAGGTCCAAAAAAATATGCATCAAAAGCTCTAATGGGGAACCAAAAAATAGGCACAAGTTGAATGCAAGGTCTTCAATGGTACTCCATGAGAAACTCACCAAAAAGAAATGTAATTGAAATGTTTCATGTGGCCCCAAGTTCATGCACAAATGGCTTGTTATGGATTTATTTGGGAAAGGTCCAAAAAAATATGCATCGAAAGCTCTAATGGTGAACCAAAAAATAGGCACAAGTTGAATGCAAGGTCTTCAATGGTACTCCATGAGATACTCACCAAAAAGAAATGTAATTGAAATGTTTCATGTGGACGGATGTTCATGCACAAATGGCTTGTTATGGATTTATTTGGCAAAGGTCCAAAAAAATATGCATCAAAAGCTCTAATGGGGAACCAAAAAATAGGCACAAGTTGAATGCAAGGTCTTCAATGGTACTCCATGAGATACTCACCAAAAAGAAATGTAATTGAAATGTTTCATGTGGCCCCAAGTTCATGCGCAAATGGCCTGTTTTGGATTTATTTGGGAAAGGACCAAAAAATATGCATCAAAAGCTCTAATGGTGAACCAAAAAATAGGCACAAGTTGAATGCAAGGCCTTCAATGGTACTCCATGAGATACTCACCAAAAAGAAATGTAATTGAAATGTTTCATGTGGCCGCATGTTCATGCACAAATGGCCAGTTATGGATTTATTTGGCAAAGGTCCAAAAAAATATGCATCAAAAGCTCTAATGGGGAACCAAAAAATAGGCACAAGTTGAATGCAAGGTCTTCAATGGTACTCCATGAGATACTCACCAAAAAGAAATGTAATTGAAGTGTTTCATGTGGCCCCATGTTCATGCACAAATGGCCTAATTTGGATTTATTGGGAAAAGGTCCAAAAATATATGCATCAAAAGCTCTAATGGTGAACCAAAAAATAGGCACAAGTTGAATGCAAGGTCTTCAATGGTACTCCATGAGATACTCACCAAAAAGAAATGTAATTGAAATGTTTCATGTGGCCGCATGTTCATGCACAAATGGCCAGTTATGGATTTATTTGGCAAAGGTCCAAAAAAATATGCATCAAAAGCTCTAATGGGGAACCAAAAAATAGGCACAAGTTGAATGCAAGGTCTTCAATGGTACTCCATGAGATACTCACCAAAAAGAAATGTAATTGAAGTGTTTCATGTGGCCCCATGTTCATGCACAAATGGCCTAATTTGGATTTATTGGGCAAAGGTCCAAAAATATATGCATCAAAAGCTCTAATGGTGAACCAAAAAATAGGCACAAGTTGAATGCAAGGTCTTCAATGGTACTCCATGAGATACTCACCAAAAAGAAATGTAATTGAAATGTTTCATGTGGCCGCATGTTCATGCACAAATGGCCAGTTATGGATTTATTTGGCAAAGGTCCAAAAAAATATGCATCAAAAGCTCTAATGGGGAACCAAAAAATAGGCACAAGTTGAATGCAAGGTCTTCAATGGTACTCCATGAGAAACTCACCAAAAAGAAATGTAATTGAAATGTTTCATGTGGCCCCAAGTTCATGCACAAATGGCCAGTTAGGGATTTATTTGGCAAAGGTCCAAAAAAATATGCATCAAAAGCTCTAATGGGGAACCAAAAAATAGGCACAAGTTGAATGCAAGGTCTTCAATGGTACTCCATGAGATACTCACCAAAAAGAAATGTAATTGAAATGTTTCATGTGGCCCCTGGTTCATGCACAAATGGCCAGTTATAGATTTATGTGGCAAGGTCCAGAAAAATATGCATCGAAAGCTCTAATGGGGATCCAAAAAATAGGCACAAGTTGAATGCAAGGTCTTCAATGGTACTCCATGAGATACTCACCAAATAGAAATGTAATTGAAATGTTTCATGTGGCCGCATGTTCATGCACAAATGGCCAGTTAGGGATTTATTTGGCAAAGGTCCAAAAAAATATGCATCAAAAGCTCTAATGGGGAACCAAAAAATAGGCACAAGTTGAATGCAAGGCCTTCAATGGTACTCCATGAGATACTCACCAAAAAGAAATGTAATTGAAGTGTTTCATGTGGCCCCTGGTTCATGCACAAATGGCCTAATTTGGATTTATTGGCAAAGGTCCAAAAATATATGCATCAAAAGCTCTAATGGTGAACCAAAAAATAGGCACAAGTTGAATGCAAGGTCTTCAATGGTACTCCATGAGAAACTCACCAAAAAGAAATGTAATTGAAATGTTTCATGTGGCCCCAAGTTCATGCGCAAATGGCCTGTTTTGGATTTATTTGGCAAAGGTCCAAAAAATATGCATCAAAAGCTCTAATGGGGAACCAAAAAATAGGCACAAGTTGAATGCAAGGTCTTCAATGGTACTCCATGAGATACTCACCAAAAAGAAATGTAATTGAAATGTTTCATGTGGCCGCATGTTCATGCACAAATGGCCAGTTAGGGATTTATTTGGCAAAGGTCCAAAAAAATATGCATCAAAAGCTCTAATGGGGAACCAAAAAATAGGCACAAGTTGAATGCAAGGTCTTCAATGGTACTCCATGAGATACTCAACAAAAAGAAATGTAATTGATGTGTTTCATGTGGCCCCATGTTCATGCACAAATGGCCTAATTTGGATTCATTGGGCAAAGGTCCAAAAATATATGCATCAAAAGCTCTAATGGTGAACCAAAAAATAGGCACAAGTTGAATGCAAGGTCTTCAATGGTACTCCATGAGATACTCACCAAAAAGAAATGTAATTGAAATGTTTCATGTGGCCGCATGTTCATGCACAAATGGCCAGTTATGGATTTATTTGGCAAAGGTCCAAAAAAATATGCATCAAAAGCTCTAATGGGGAACCAAAAAATAGGCACAAGTTGAATGCAAGGTCTTCAATGGTACTCCATGAGAAACTCACCAAAAAGAAATGTAATTGAAATGTTTCATGTGGCCCCAAGTTCATGCACAAATGGCCAGTTAGGGATTTATTTGGCAAAGGTCCAAAAAAATATGCATCAAAAGCTCTAATGGGGAACCAAAAAATAGGCACAAGTTGAATGCAAGGTCTTCAATGGTACTCCATGAGATACTCACCAAAAAGAAATGTAATTGAAATGTTTCATGTGGCCGCATTTTCATGCACAAATGGCCAGTTATGGATTTATTTGGCAAAGGTCCAAAAAAATATGCATCAAAAGCTCTAATGGTGAACCAAAAAATAGGCACAAGTTGAATGCAAGGTCTTCAATGGTACTCCATGAGATACTCACCAAAAAGAAATGTAATTGAAATGTTTCATGTGGCCCCAAGTTCATGCGCAAATGGCCTGTTTTGGATTTATTTGGGAAAGGTCCAAAAAATATGCATCAAAAGCTCTAATGGTGAACCAAAAAATAGGCACAAGTTGAATGCAAGGCCTTCAATGGTACTCCATGAGATACTCACCAAAAAGAAATGTAATTGAAATGTTTCATATGGCCGCATGTTCATGCACAAATGGCCAGTTATGGATTTATTTGGCAAAGGTCCAAAAAAATATGCATCAAAAGCTCTAATGGGGAACCAAAAAATAGGCACAAGTTGAATGCAAGGTCTTCAATGGTACTCCATGAGATACTCACCAAAAAGAAATGTAATTGAAATGTTTCATGTGGCCGCATGTTCATGCACAAATGGCCAGTTAGGGATTTATTTGGCAAAGGTCCAAAAAAATATGCATCAAAAGCTCTAATGGGGAACCAAAAAATAGGCACAAGTTGAATGCAAGGCCTTCAATGGTACTCCATGAGATACTCACCAAAAAGAAATGTAATTGAAGTGTTTCATGTGGCCCCATGTTCATGCACAAATGGCCTAATTTGGATTTATTGGGCAAAGGTCCAAAAATATATGCATCAAAAGCTCTAATGGGGAACCAAAAAATAGGCACAAGTTGAATGCAAGGTCTTCAATGGTACTCCATGAGAAACTCACCAAAAAGAAATGTAATTGAAATGTTTCATGTGGCCCCAAGTTCATGCGCAAATGGCCTGTTTTGGATTTATTTGGCAAAGGTCCAAAAAATATGCATCCAAAGCTCTAATGGGGAACCAAAAAATAGGCACAAGTTGAATGCAAGGTCTTCAATGGTACTCCATGAGATACTCACCAAAAAGAAATGTAATTGAAATGTTTCATGTGGCCGCATTTTCATGCACAAATGGCCAGTAATGGATTTATTTGGCAAAGGTCCAAAAAAATACGCATCAAAAGCTCTAATGGGGAACCAAAAAATAGGCACAAGTTGAATGCAAGGTCTTCAATGGTACTCCATGAGATACTCACCAAAAAGAAATGTAATTGAAATGTTTCATGTGGCCCCTGGTTCATGCACAAATGGCCAGTTATAGATTTATGTGGCAAGGTCCAGAAAAATATGCATCGAAAGCTCTAATGGGGATCCAAAAAATAGGCACAAGTTGAATGCAAGGTCTTCAATGGTACTCCATGAGATACTCACCAAATAGAAATGTAATTGAAATGTTTCATGTGGCCGCATGTTCATGCACAAATGGCCAGTTAGGGATTTATTTGGCAAAGGTCCAAAAAAATATGCATCAAAAGCTCTAATGGGGAACCAAAAAATAGGCACAAGTTGAATGCAAGGCCTTCAATGGTACTCCATGAGATACTCACCAAAAAGAAATGTAATTGAAGTGTTTCATGTGGCCCCTGGTTCATGCACAAATGGCCTAATTTGGATTTATTGGCAAAGGTCCAAAAATATATGCATCAAAAGCTCTAATGGTGAACCAAAAAATAGGCACAAGTTGAATGCAAGGTCTTCAATGGTACTCCATGAGAAACTCACCAAAAAGAAATGTAATTGAAATGTTTCATGTGGCCCCAAGTTCATGCGCAAATGGCCTGTTTTGGATTTATTTGGCAAAGGTCCAAAAAATATGCATCAAAAGCTCTAATGGGGAACCAAAAAATAGGCACAAGTTGAATGCAAGGTCTTCAATGGTACTCCATGAGATACTCACCAAAAAGAAATGTAATTGAAATGTTTCATGTGGCCGCATGTTCATGCACAAATGGCCAGTTAGGGATTTATTTGGCAAAGGTCCAAAAAAATATGCATCAAAAGCTCTAATGGGGAACCAAAAAATAGGCACAAGTTGAATGCAAGGTCTTCAATGGTACTCCATGAGATACTCAACAAAAAGAAATGTAATTGATGTGTTTCATGTGGCCCCATGTTCATGCACAAATGGCCTAATTTGGATTCATTGGGCAAAGGTCCAAAAATATATGCATCAAAAGCTCTAATGGTGAACCAAAAAATAGGCACAAGTTGAATGCAAGGTCTTCAATGGTACTCCATGAGAAACTCACCAAAAAGAAATGTAATTGAAATGTTTCATGTGGCCGCATGTTCATGCACAAATGGCCAGTTATGGATTTATTTGGCAAAGGTCCAAAAAAATATGCATCGAAAGCTCTAATGGTGAACCAAAAAATAGGCACAAGTTGAATGCAAGGTCTTCAATGGTACTCCATGAGAAACTCACCAAAAAGAAATGTAATTGAAATGTTTCATGTGGCCCCAAGTTCATGCGCAAATGGCCTGTTTTGGATTTATTTGGCAAAGGTCCAAAAAATATGCATCAAAAGCTCTAATGGTGAACCAAAAAATAGGCACAAGTTGAATGCAAGGTCTTCAATGGTACTCCATGAGATACTCACCAAAAAGAAATGTAATTGAAATGTTTCATGTGGCCGCATGTTCATGCACAAATGGCCAGTTAGGGATTTATTTGGGAAAGGTCCAAAAAAATATGCATCGAAAGCTCTAATGGGGAACCAAAAAATAGGCACAAGTTGAATGCAAGGTCTTCAATGGTACTCCATGAGAAACTCACCAAAAAGAAATGTAATTGAAATGTTTCATGTGGCCGCATGTTCATGCACAAATGGCCAGTTATGGATTTATTTGGCAAAGGTCCAAAAAAATATGCATCGAAAGCTCTAATGGGGAACCAAAAAATAGGCACAAGTTGAATGCAAGGTCTTCAATGGTACTCCATGAGATACTCACCAAAAAGAAATGTAATTGAAATGTTTCATGTGGCCCCAAGTTCATGCACAAATGGCTTGTTATGGATTTATTTGGGAAAGGTCCAAAAAAATATGCATCGAAAGCTCTAATGGTGAACCAAAAAATAGGCACAAGTTGAATGCAAGGTCTTCAATGGTACTCCATGAGAAACTCACCAAAAGAAATGTAATTGAAATGTTTCATGTGACCCCAAGTTCATGCGCAAATGGCCTGTTTTGGATTTATTTGGCAAAGGTCCAAAAATATATGCATCAAAAGCTCTATTGGGGAACCAAAAAATAGGCACAAGTTGAATGCAAGGTCTTCAATGGTACTCCATGAGAAACTCACCAAAAAGAAATGTAATTGAAATGTTTCATGTGGCCGCATGTTCATGCACAAATGGCTTGTTATGGATTTATTTGGCAAAGGTCCAAAAAAATATGCATCAAAAGCTCTAATGGGGAACCAAAAAATAGGCACAAGTTGAATGCAAGGTCTTCAATGGTACTCCATGAGATACTCACCAAAAAGAAATGTAATTGAAGTGTTTCATGTGGCCCCTGGTTCATGCACAAATGGCCTAATTTGGATTTATTGGGCAAAGGTCCAAAAATATATGCATCAAAAGCTCTAATGGTGAACCAAAAAATAGGCACAAGTTGAATGCAAGGTCTTCAATGGTACTCCATGAGATACTCACCAAAAAGAAATGTAATTGAAATGTTTCATGTGGCCGCATGTTCATGCACAAATGGCCAGTTATGGATTTATTTGGCAAAGGTCCAAAAAAATATGCATCAAAAGCTCTAATGGGGAACCAAAAAATAGGCACAAGTTGAATGCAAGGTCTTCAATGGTACTCCATGAGATACTCACCAAAAAGAAATGTAATTGAAGTGTTTCATGTGGCCCCATGTTCATGCACAAATGGCCTAATTTGGATTTATTGGGCAAAGGTCCAAAAATATATGCATCAAAAGCTCTAATGGTGAACCAAAAAATAGGCACAAGTTGAATGCAAGGTCTTCAATGGTACTCCATGAGATACTCACCAAAAAGAAATGTAATTGAAATGTTTCATGTGGCCGCATGTTCATGCACAAATGGCTTGTTATGGATTTATTTGGCAAAGGTCCAAAAAAATATGCATCAAAAGCTCTAATGGTGAACCAAAAAATAGGCACAAGTTGAATGCAAGGTCTTCAATGGTACTCCATGAGATACTCACCAAAAAGAAATGTAATTGAAATGTTTCATGTGGCCGCATGTTCATGCACAAATGGCTTGTTATGGATTTATTTGGCAAAGGTCCAAAAAAATATGCATCAAAAGCTCTAATGGTGAACCAAAAAATAGGCACAAGTTGAATGCAAGGTCTTCAATGGTACTCCATGAGATACTCACCAAAAAGAAATGTAATTGAAATGTTTCATGTGGCCCCAAGTTCATGCGCAAATGGCCTGTTTTGGATTTATTTGGGAAAGGTCCAAAAAATATGCATCAAAAGCTCTAATGGTGAACCAAAAAATAGGCACAAGTTGAATGCAAGGCCTTCAATGGTACTCCATGAGATACTCACCAAAAAGAAATGTAATTGAAATGTTTCATGTGGCCGCATGTTCATGCACAAATGGCCAGTTATGGATTTATTTGGCAAAGGTCCAAAAAAATATGCATCAAAAGCTCTAATGGGGAACCAAAAAATAGGCACAAGTTGAATGCAAGGTCTTCAATGGTACTCCATGAGATACTCACCAAAAAGAAATGTAATTGAAATGTTTCATGTGGCCGCATGTTCATGCACAAATGGCCAGTTAGGGATTTATTTGGCAAAGGTCCAAAAAAATATGCATCAAAAGCTCTAATGGGGAACCAAAAAATAGGCACAAGTTGAATGCAAGGCCTTCAATGGTACTCCATGAGATACTCACCAAAAAGAAATGTAATTGAAGTGTTTCATGTGGCCCCTGGTTCATGCACAAATGGCCTAATTTGGATTTATTGGGCAAAGGTCCAAAAATATATGCATCAAAAGCTCTAATGGTGAACCAAAAAATAGGCACAAGTTGAATGCAAGGTCTTCAATGGTACTCCATGAGAAACTCACCAAAAAGAAATGTAATTGAAATGTTTCATGTGGCCCCAAGTTCATGCGCAAATGGCCTGTTTTGGATTTATTTGGCAAAGGTCCAAAAAAATATGCATCAAAAGCTCTAATGGGGAACCAAAAAATAGGCACAAGTTGAATGCAAGGTCTTCAATGGTACTCCATGAGATACTCACCAAAAAGAAATGTAATTGAAATGTTTCATGTGGCCCCTGGTTCATGCACAAATGGCCAGTTATGGATTTATGTGGCAAGGTCCACAAAAATATGCATCGAAAGCTCTAATGGTGAACCAAAGAATAGGCACAAGTTGAATGCAAGGTCTTCAATGGTACTCCATGAGATACTCACCAAAAAGAAATGTAATTGAAATGTTTCATGTGGCCCCAAGTTCATGCGCAAATGGCCTGTTTTGGATTTATTTGGCAAAGGTCCAAAAAATATGCATCAAAAGCTCTAATGGGGAACCAAAAAATAGGCACAAGTTGAATGCAAGGTCTTCAATGGTACTCCATGAGATACTCACCAAAAAGAAATGTAATTGAAATGTTTCATGTGGCCGCATGTTCATGCACAAATGGCCAGTTATGGATTTATTTGGCAAAGGTCCAAAAAAATATGCATCAAAAGCTCTAATGGGGAACCAAAAAATAGGCACAAGTTGAATGCAAGGTCTTCAATGGTACTCCATGAGAAACTCACCAAAAAGAAATGTAATTGAAATGTTTCATGTGGCCCCAAGTTCATGCACAAATGGCTTGTTATGGATTTATTTGGGAAAGGTCCAAAAAAATATGCATCGAAAGCTCTAATGGGGAACCAAAAAATAGGCACAAGTTGAATGCAAGGTCTTCAATGGTACTCCATGAGAAACTCACCAAAAAGAAATGTAATTGAAATGTTTCATGTGGCCCCAAGTTCATGCGCAAATGGCCTGTTTTGGATTTATTTGGCAAAGGTCCAAAAAATATGCATCAAAAGCTCTAATGGGGAACCAAAAAATAGGCACAAGTTGAATGCAAGGTCTTCAATGGTACTCCATGAGATACTCACCAAAAAGAACTGTAATTGAAATGTTTCATGTGGCCCCTGGTTCATGCACAAATGGCCAGTTATGGATTTATGTGGCAAGGTCCAGAAAAATATGCATCGAAAGCTCTAATGGGGAACCAAAAAATAGGCACAAGTTGAATGCAAGGTCTTCAATGGTACTCCATGAGATACTCACCAAAAAGAAATGTAATTGAAATGTTTCATGTGGCCCCAAGTTCATGCGCAAATGGCCTGTTTTGGATTTATTTGGCAAAGGTCCAAAAAATATGCATCAAAAGCTCTAATGGGGAACCAAAAAATAGGCACAAGTTGAATGCAAGGTCTTCAATGGTACTCCATGAGATACTCACCAAAAAGAAATGTAATTGAAATGTTTCATGTGGCCCCTGGTTCATGCACAAATGGCCAGTTATGGATTTATGTGGCAAGGTCCACAAAAATATGCATCGAAAGCTCTAATGGTGAACCAAAGAATAGGCACAAGTTGAATGCAAGGTCTTCAATGGTACTCCATGAGATACTCACCAAAAAGAAATGTAATTGAAATGTTTCATGTGGCCCCAAGTTCATGCGCAAATGGCCTGTTTTGGATTTATTTGGCAAAGGTCCAAAAAATATGCATCAAAAGCTCTAATGGGGAACCAAAAAATAGGCACAAGTTGAATGCAAGGTCTTCAATGGTACTCCATGAGATACTCACCAAAAAGAAATGTAATTGAAATGTTTCATGTGGCCGCATGTTCATGCACAAATGGCCAGTTATGGATTTATTTGGCAAAGGTCCAAAAAAATATGCATCAAAAGCTCTAATGGGGAACCAAAAAATAGGCACAAGTTGAATGCAAGGTCTTCAATGGTACTCCATGAGAAACTCACCAAAAAGAAATGTAATTGAAATGTTTCATGTGGCCCCAAGTTCATGCACAAATGGCTTGTTATGGATTTATTTGGGAAAGGTCCAAAAAAATATGCATCGAAAGCTCTAATGGGGAACCAAAAAATAGGCACAAGTTGAATGCAAGGTCTTCAATGGTACTCCATGAGAAACTCACCAAAAAGAAATGTAATTGAAATGTTTCATGTGGCCCCAAGTTCATGCGCAAATGGCCTGTTTTGGATTTATTTGGCAAAGGTCCAAAAAATATGCATCAAAAGCTCTAATGGGGAACCAAAAAATAGGCACAAGTTGAATGCAAGGTCTTCAATGGTACTCCATGAGATACTCACCAAAAAGAACTGTAATTGAAATGTTTCATGTGGCCCCTGGTTCATGCACAAATGGCCAGTTATGGATTTATGTGGCAAGGTCCAGAAAAATATGCATCGAAAGCTCTAATGGGGAACCAAAAAATAGGCACAAGTTGAATGCAAGGTCTTCAATGGTACTCCATGAGATACTCACCAAAAAGAAATGTAATTGAAATGTTTCATGTGACCCCAAGTTCATGCGCAAATGGCCTGTTTTGGATTTATTTGGCAAAGGTCCAAAAAATATGCATCAAAAGCTCTAATGGTGAACCAAAAAATAGGCACAAGTTGAATGCAAGGTCTTCAATGGTACTCCATGAGATACTCACCAAAAAGAAATGTAATTGAAATGTTTCATGTGGCCGCATGTTCATGCACAAATGGCCAGTTATGGATTTATTTGGCAAAGGTCCAAAAAAATATGCATCAAAAGCTCTAATGGGGAACCAAAAAATAGGCACAAGTTGAATGCAAGGTCTTCAATGGTACTCCATGAGAAACTCACCAAAAAGAAATGTAATTGAAATGTTTCATGTGGCCCCAAGTTCATGCGCAAATGGCCTGTTTTGGATTTATTTGGCAAAGGTCCAAAAAATATGCATCAAAAGCTCTAATGGTGAACCAAAAAATAGGCACAAGTTGAATGCAAGGTCTTCAATGGTACTCCATGAGATACTCACCAAAAAGAACTGTAATTGAAATGTTTCATGTGGCCCCTGGTTCATGCACAAATGGCCAGTTATGGATTTATGTGGCAAGGTCCAGAAAAATATGCATCGAAAGCTCTAATGGGGAACCAAAAAATAGGCACAAGTTGAATGCAAGGTCTTCAATGGTACTCCATGAGATACTCACCAAAAAGAAATGTAATTGAAATGTTTCATGTGACCCCAAGTTCATGCGCAAATGGCCTGTTTTGGATTTATTTGGCAAAGGTCCAAAAATATATGCATCAAAAGCTCTAATGGTGAACCAAAAAATAGGCACAAGTTGAATGCAAGGTCTTCAATGGTACTCCATGAGATACTCACCAAAAAGAAATGTAATTGAAATGTTTCATGTGGCCGCATGTTCATGCACAAATGGCCAGTTATGGATTTATTTGGCAAAGGTCCAAAAAAATATGCATCAAAAGCTCTAATGGGGAACCAAAAAATAGGCACAAGTTGAATGCAAGGTCTTCAATGGTACTCCATGAGATACTCACCAAAAAGAAATGTAATTGAAATGTTTCATGTGGCCGCATGTTCATGCACAAATGGCCAGTTATGGATTTATTTGGCAAAGGTCCAAAAAAATATGCATCAAAAGCTCTAATGGGGAACCAAAAAATAGGCACAAGTTGAATGCAAGGTCTTCAATGGTACTCCATGAGAAACTCACCAAAAAGAACTGTAATTGAAATGTTTCATGTGGCCCCTGGTTCATGCACAAATGGCCAGTTATGGATTTATGTGGCAAGGTCCAGAAAAATATGCATCGAAAGCTCTAATGGGGAACCAAAAAATAGGCACAAGTTGAATGCAAGGTCTTCAATGGTACTCCATGAGAAACTCACCAAAAAGAAATGTAATTGAAATGTTTCATGTGGCCCCAAGTTCATGCGCAAATGGCCTGTTTTGGATTTATTTGGCAAAGGTCCAAAAAATATGCATCAAAAGCTCTAATGGTGAACCAAAAAATAGGCACAAGTTGAATGCAAGGTCTTCAATGGTACTCCATGAGATACTCACCAAATAGAAATGTAATTGAAATGTTTCATGTGGCCGCATGTTCATGCACAAATGGCTTGTTATGGATTTATTTGGCAAAGGTCCAAAAAAATATGCATCAAAAGCTCTAATGGGGAACCAAAAAATAGGCACAAGTTGAATGCAAGGCCTTCAATGGTACTCCATGAGATACTCACCAAAAAGAAATGTAATTGAAGTGTTTCATGTGGCCCCTGGTTCATGCACAAATGGCCTAATTTGGATTTATTGGGCAAAGGTCCAAAAATATATGCATCAAAAGCTCTAATGGTGAACCAAAAAATAGGCACAAGTTGAATGCAAGGTCTTCAATGGTACTCCATGAGAAACTCACCAAAAAGAAATGTAATTGAAATGTTTCATGTGGCCCCAAGTTCATGCGCAAATGGCCTGTTTTGGATTTATTTGGCAAAGGTCCAAAAAATATGCATCAAAAGCTCTAATGGGGAACCAAAAAATAGGCACAAGTTGAATGCAAGGTCTTCAATGGTACTCCATGAGATACTCACCAAAAAGAACTGTAATTGAAATGTTTCATGTGGCCCCTGGTTCATGCACAAATGGCCAGTTATGGATTTATGTGGCAAGGTCCAGAAAAATATGCATCGAAAGCTCTAATGGGGAACCAAAAAATAGGCACAAGTTGAATGCAAGGTCTTCAATGGTACTCCATGAGATACTCACCAAAAAGAAATGTAATTGAAATGTTTCATGTGACCCCAAGTTCATGCGCAAATGGCCTGTTTTGGATTTATTTGGCAAAGGTCCAAAAATATATGCATCAAAAGCTCTAATGGTGAACCAAAAAATAGGCACAAGTTGAATGCAAGGTCTTCAATGGTACTCCATGAGATACTCACCAAAAAGAAATGTAATTGAAATGTTTCATGTGGCCGCATGTTCATGCACAAATGGCCAGTTATGGATTTATTTGGCAAAGGTCCAAAAAAATATGCATCAAAAGCTCTAATGGGGAACCAAAAAATAGGCACAAGTTGAATGCAAGGTCTTCAATGGTACTCCATGAGAAACTCACCAAAAAGAAATGTAATTGAAATGTTTCATGTGGCCCCAAGTTCATGCGCAAATGGCCTGTTTTGGATTTATTTGGCAAAGGTCCAAAAAATATGCATCAAAAGCTCTAATGGTGAACCAAAAAATAGGCACAAGTTGAATGCAAGGTCTTCAATGGTACTCCATGAGATACTCACCAAATAGAAATGTAATTGAAATGTTTCATGTGGCCGCATGTTCATGCACAAATGGCTTGTTATGGATTTATTTGGCAAAGGTCCAAAAAAATATGCATCAAAAGCTCTAATGGGGAACCAAAAAATAGGCACAAGTTGAATGCAAGGCCTTCAATGGTACTCCATGAGATACTCACCAAAAAGAAATGTAATTGAAGTGTTTCATGTGGCCCCTGGTTCATGCACAAATGGCCTAATTTGGATTTATTGGGCAAAGGTCCAAAAATATATGCATCAAAAGCTCTAATGGTGAACCAAAAAAT
This sequence comes from Climacium dendroides, assembly GCA_950106755.1. Classification (NCBI taxonomy): domain Eukaryota; kingdom Viridiplantae; phylum Streptophyta; class Bryopsida; order Hypnales; family Climaciaceae; genus Climacium; species Climacium dendroides. The sequence continues at coordinate 23,538,036 of OX467082.1, read as the reverse complement.
AGGCACAAGTTGAATGCAAGGTCTTCAATGGTACTCCATGAGAAACTCACCAAAAAGAAATGTAATTGAAATGTTTCATGTGGCCCCAAGTTCATGCGCAAATGGCCTGTTTTGGATTTATTTGGCAAAGGTCCAAAAAATATGCATCAAAAGCTCTAATGGGGAACCAAAAAATAGGCACAAGTTGAATGCAAGGTCTTCAATGGTACTCCATGAGATACTCACCAAAAAGAAATGTAATTGAAATGTTTCATGTGGCCCCTGGTTCATGCACAAATGGCCAGTTATGGATTTATGTGGCAAGGTCCAGAAAAATATGCATCGAAAGCTCTAATGGGGAACCAAAAAATAGGCACAAGTTGAATGCAAGGTCTTCAATGGTACTCCATGAGATACTCACCAAAAAGAAATGTAATTGAAATGTTTCATGTGGCCCCTGGTTCATGCACAAATGGCCAGTTATGGATTTATGTGGCAAGGTCCAGAAAAATATGCATCGAAAGCTCTAATGGGGAACCAAAAAATAGGCACAAGTTGAATGCAAGGTCTTCAATGGTACTCCATGAGATACTCACCAAAAAGAAATGTAATTGAAATGTTTCATGTGGCCCCAAGTTCATGCGCAAATGGCCTGTTTTGGATTTATTTGGCAAAGGTCCAAAAAATATGCATCAAAAGCTCTAATGGGGAACCAAAAAATAGGCACAAGTTGAATGCAAGGTCTTCAATGGTACTCCATGAGATACTCACCAAAAAGAAATGTAATTGAAATGTTTCATGTGGCCGCATGTTCATGCACAAATGGCCAGTTATGGATTTATTTGGCAAAGGTCCAAAAAAATATGCATCAAAAGCTCTAATGGGGAACCAAAAAATAGGCACAAGTTGAATGCAAGGTCTTCAATGGTACTCCATGAGAAACTCACCAAAAAGAAATGTAATTGAAATGTTTCATGTGGCCCCAAGTTCATGCGCAAATGGCCTGTTTTGGATTTATTTGGCAAAGGTCCAAAAAATATGCATCAAAAGCTCTAATGGGGAACCAAAAAATAGGCACAAGTTGAATGCAAGGTCTTCAATGGTACTCCATGAGATACTCACCAAAAAGAAATGTAATTGAAATGTTTCATGTGGCCGCATGTTCATGCACAAATGGCCAGTTAGGGATTTATTTGGCGAAGGTCCAAAAAAATATGCATCGAAAGCTCTAATGGGGAACCAAAAAATAGGCACAAGTTGAATGCAAGGTCTTCAATGGTACTCCATGAGAAACTCACCAAAAAGAAATGTAATTGAAATGTTTCATGTGGCCGCATGTTCATGCACAAATGGCCAGTTATGGATTTATTTTGCAAAGGTCCAAAAAAATATGCATCGAAAGCTCTAATGGGGAACCAAAAAATAGGCACAAGTTGAATGCAAGGTCTTCAATGGTACTCCATGAGATACTCACCAAAAAGAAATGTAATTGAAATGTTTCATGTGGCCCCAAGTTCATGCACAAATGGCTTGTTATGGATTTATTTGGGAAAGGTCCAAAAAAATATGCATCGAAAGCTCTAATGGTGAACCAAAAAATAGGCACAAGTTGAATGCAAGGTCTTCAATGGTACTCCATGAGAAACTCACCAAAAAGAAATGTAATTGAAATGTTTCATGTGACCCCAAGTTCATGCGCAAATGGCCTGTTTTGGATTTATTTGGCAAAGGTCCAAAAATATATGCATCAAAAGCTCTAATGGGGAACCAAAAAATAGGCACAAGTTGAATGCAAGGTCTTCAATGGTACTCCATGAGATACTCACCAAAAAGAAATGTAATTGAAATGTTTCATGTGACCCCAAGTTCATGCGCAAATGGCCTGTTTTGGATTTATTTGGCAAAGGTCCAAAAAAATATGCATCCAAAGCTCTAATGGGGAACCAAAAAATAGGCACAAGTTGAATGCAAGGTCTTCAATGGTACTCCATGAGATACTCACCAAAAAGAAATGTAATTGAAGTGTTTCATGTGGCCCCATGTTCATGCACAAATGGCCTAATTTGGATTTATTGGGCAAAGGTCCAAAAATATATGCATCAAAAGCTCTAATGGTGAACCAAAAAATAGGCACAAGTTGAATGCAAGGTCTTCAATGGTACTCCATGAGATACTCACCAAAAAGAAATGTAATTGAAATGTTTCATGTGGCCGCATGTTCATGCACAAATGGCTTGTTATGGATTTATTTGGCAAAGGTCCAAAAAAATATGCATCAAAAGCTCTAATGGTGAACCAAAAAATAGGCACAAGTTGAATGCAAGGTCTTCAATGGTACTCCATGAGATACTCACCAAAAAGAAATGTAATTGAAGTGTTTCATGTGGCCCCATGTTCATGCACAAATGGCCTAATTTGGATTTATTGGGCAAAGGTCCAAAAATATATGCATCAAAAGCTCTAATGGTGAACCAAAAAATAGGCACAAGTTGAATGCAAGGTCTTCAATGGTACTCCATGAGATACTCACCAAAAAGAAATGTAATTGAAATGTTTCATGTGGCCGCATGTTCATGCACAAATGGCCAGTTATGGATTTATTTGGCAAAGGTCCAAAAAAATATGCATCAAAAGCTCTAATGGGGAACCAAAAAATAGGCACAAGTTGAATGCAAGGTCTTCAATGGTACTCCATGAGAAACTCACCAAAAAGAAATGTAATTGAAATGTTTCATGTGGCCCCAAGTTCATGCACAAATGGCCAGTTAGGGATTTATTTGGCAAAGGTCCAAAAAAATATGCATCAAAAGCTCTAATGGGGAACCAAAAAATAGGCACAAGTTGAATGCAAGGTCTTCAATGGTACTCCATGAGATACTCACCAAAAAGAAATGTAATTGAAATGTTTCATGTGGCCGCATTTTCATGCACAAATGGCTTGTTATGGATTTATTTGGCAAAGGTCCAAAAAAATATGCATCAAAAGCTCTAATGGTGAACCAAAAAATAGGCACAAGTTGAATGCAAGGTCTTCAATGGTACTCCATGAGATACTCACCAAAAAGAAATGTAATTGAAATGTTTCATGTGGCCCCAAGTTCATGCGCAAATGGCCTGTTTTGGATTTATTTGGGAAAGGTCCAAAAAATATGCATCAAAAGCTCTAATGGTGAACCAAAAAATAGGCACAAGTTGAATGCAAGGCCTTCAATGGTACTCCATGAGATACTCACCAAAAAGAAATGTAATTGAAATGTTTCATGTGGCCGCATGTTCATGCACAAATGGCCAGTTAGGGATTTATTTGGCAAAGGTCCAAAAAAATATGCATCAAAAGCTCTAATGGGGAACCAAAAACTAGGCACAAGTTGAATGCAAGGCCTTCAATGGTACTCCATGAGATACTCACCAAAAAGAAATGTAATTGAAGTGTTTCATGTGGCCCCAAGTTCATGCACAAATGGCCTAATTTGGATTTATTGGGCAAAGGTCCAAAAATATATGCATCAAAAGCTCTAATGGTGAACCAAAAAATAGGCACAAGTTGAATGCAAGGTCTTCAATGGTACTCCATGAGAAACTCACCAAAAAGAAATGTAATTGAAATGTTTCATGTGGCCCCAAGTTCATGCGCAAATGGCCAGTTATGGATTTATTTGGCAAAGGTCCAAAAAAATATGCATCAAAAGCTCTAATGGGGAACCAAAAAATAGGCACAAGTTGAATGCAAGGTCTTCAATGGTACTCCATGAGATACTCACCAAAAAGAAATGTAATTGAAATGTTTCATGTGGCCCCTGGTTCATGCACAAATGGCCAGTTATGGATTTATGTGGCAAGGTCCAGAAAAATATGCATCGAAAGCTCTAATGGGGAACCAAAAAATAGGCACAAGTTGAATGCAAGGTCTTCAATGGTACTCCATGAGATACTCACCAAAAAGAAATGTAATTGAAATGTTTCATGTGGCCCCAAGTTCATGCGCAAATGGCCTGTTTTGTATTTATTTGGCAAAGGTCCAAAAAATATGCATCAAAAGCTCTAATGGGGAACCAAAAAATAGGCACAAGTTGAATGCAAGGTCTTCAATGGTACTCCATGAGATACTCACCAAAAAGAAATGTAATTGAAATGTTTCATGTGGCCGCATGTTCATGCACAAATGGCCAGTTATGGATTTATTTGGCAAAGGTCCAAAAAAATATGCATCAAAAGCTCTAATGGGGAACCAAAAAATAGGCACAAGTTGAATGCAAGGTCTTCAATGGTACTCCATGAGAAACTCACCAAAAAGAAATGTAATTGAAATGTTTCCTGTGGCCCCAAGTTCATGCGCAAATGGCCTGTTTTGGATTTATTTGGCAAAGGTCCAAAAAATATGCATCAAAAGCTCTAATGGTGAACCAAAAAATAGGCACAAGTTGAATGCAAGGTCTTCAATGGTACTCCATGAGATACTCACCAAAAAGAAATGTAATTGAAATGTTTCATGTGGCCGCATGTTCATGCACAAATGGCCAGTTATGGATTTATTTGGCAAAGGTCCAAAAAAATATGCATCAAAAGCTCTAATGGGGAACCAAAAAATAGGCACAAGTTGAATGCAAGGTCTTCAATGGTACTCCATGAGAAACTCACCAAAAAGAAATGTAATTGAAATGTTTCATGTGGCCCCAAGTTCATGCGCAAATGGCCTGTTTTGGATTTATTTGGCAAAGGTCCAAAAAATATGCATCAAAAGCTCTAATGGGGAACCAAAAAATAGGCACAAGTTGAATGCAAGGTCTTCAATGGTACTCCATGAGATACTCACCAAAAAGAAATGTAATTGAAATGTTTCATGTGGCCGCATGTTCATGCACAAATGGCCAGTTATGGATTTATTTGGCAAAGGTCCAAAAAAATATGCATCAAAAGCTCTAATGGGGAACCAAAAAATAGGCACAAGTTGAATGCAAGGTCTTCAATGGTACTCCATGAGAAACTCACCAAAAAGAAATGTAATTGAAATGTTTCATGTGGCCCCAAGTTCATGCGCAAATGGCCTGTTTTGGATTTATTTGGCAAAGGTCCAAAAAATATGCATCAAAAGCTCTAATGGTGAACCAAAAAATAGGCACAAGTTGAATGCAAGGTCTTCAATGGTACTCCATGAGAAACTCACCAAAAAGAAATGTAATTGAAATGTTTCATGTGGCCCCAAGTTCATGCGCAAATGGCCTGTTTTGGATTTATTTGGCAAAGGTCCAAAAAATATGCATCCAAAGCTCTAATGGGGAACCAAAAAATAGGCACAAGTTGAATGCAAGGTCTTCAATGGTACTCCATGAGATACTCACCAAAAAGAAATGTAATTGAAATGTTTCATGTGGCCGCATGTTCATGCACAAATGGCCAGTTATGGATTTATTTGGCAAAGGTCCAAAAAAATATGCATCAAAAGCTCTAATGGTGAACCAAAAAATAGGCACAAGTTGAATGCAAGGTCTTCAATGGTACTCCATGAGATACTCACCAAAAAGAACTGTAATTGAAATGTTTCATGTGGCCCCTGGTTCATGCACAAATGGCCAGTTATGGATTTATGTGGCAAGGTCCAGAAAAATATGCATCGAAAGCTCTAATGGGGAACCAAAAAATAGGCACAAGTTGAATGCAAGGTCTTCAATGGTACTCCATGAGATACTCACCAAAAAGAAATGTAATTGAAATGTTTCATGTGACCCCAAGTTCATGCGCAAATGGCCTGTTTTGGATTTATTTGGCAAAGGTCCAAAAAATATGCATCAAAAGCTCTAATGGTGAACCAAAAAATAGGCACAAGTTGAATGCAAGGTCTTCAATGGTACTCCATGAGATACTCACCAAAAAGAAATGTAATTGAAATGTTTCATGTGGCCGCATGTTCATGCACAAATGGCCAGTTATGGATTTATTTGGCAAAGGTCCAAAAAAATATGCATCAAAAGCTCTAATGGGGAACCAAAAAATAGGCACAAGTTGAATGCAAGGTCTTCAATGGTACTCCATGAGAAACTCACCAAAAAGAAATGTAATTGAAATGTTTCATGTGGCCCCAAGTTCATGCGCAAATGGCCTGTTTTGGATTTATTTGGCAAAGGTCCAAAAAATATGCATCAAAAGCTCTAATGGTGAACCAAAAAATAGGCACAAGTTGAATGCAAGGTCTTCAATGGTACTCCATGAGATACTCACCAAAAAGAAATGTAATTGAAATGTTTCATGTGGCCGCATGTTCATGCACAAATGGCCAGTTATGGATTTATTTGGCAAAGGTCCAAAAAAATATGCATCAAAAGCTCTAATGGGGAACCAAAAAATAGGCACAAGTTGAATGCAAGGTCTTCAATGGTACTCCATGAGAAACTCACCAAAAAGAAATGTAATTGAAATGTTTCATGTGGCCCCAAGTTCATGCGCAAATGGCCTGTTTTGGATTTATTTGGCAAAGGTCCAAAAAATATGCATCAAAAGCTCTAATGGTGAACCAAAAAATAGGCACAAGTTGAATGCAAGGTCTTCAATGGTACTCCATGAGAAACTCACCAAAAAGAAATGTAATTGAAATGTTTCATGTGGCCCCAAGTTCATGCGCAAATGGCCTGTTATGGATTTATTTGGCAAAGGTCCAAAAAATATGCATCCAAAGCTCTAATGGGGAACCAAAAAATAGGCACAAGTTGAATGCAAGGTCTTCAATGGTACTCCATGAGATACTCACCAAAAAGAAATGTAATTGAAATGTTTCATGTGGCCGCATGTTCATGCACAAATGGCCAGTTATGGATTTATTTGGCAAAGGTCCAAAAAAATATGCATCAAAAGCTCTAATGGGGAACCAAAAAATAGGCACAAGTTGAATGCAAGGTCTTCAATGGTACTCCATGAGATACTCACCAAAAAGAACTGTAATTGAAATGTTTCATGTGGCCCCTGGTTCATGCACAAATGGCCAGTTATGGATTTATGTGGCAAGGTCCAGAAAAATATGCATCGAAAGCTCTAATGGGGAACCAAAAAATAGGCACAAGTTGAATGCAAGGTCTTCAATGGTACTCCATGAGATACTCACCAAAAAGAAATGTAATTGAAATGTTTCATGTGACCCCAAGTTCATGCGCAAATGGCCTGTTTTGTATTTATTTGGCAAAGGTCCAAAAAATATGCATCAAAAGCTCTAATGGTGAACCAAAAAATAGGCACAAGTTGAATGCAAGGTCTTCAATGGTACTCCATGAGATACTCACCAAAAAGAAATGTAATTGAAATGTTTCATGTGGCCGCATGTTCATGCACAAATGGCCAGTTATGGATTTATTTGGCAAAGGTCCAAAAAAATATGCATCAAAAGCTCTAATGGGGAACCAAAAAATAGGCACAAGTTGAATGCAAGGTCTTCAATGGTACTCCATGAGAAACTCACCAAAAAGAAATGTAATTGAAATGTTTCATGTGGCCCCAAGTTCATGCGCAAATGGCCTGTTTTGGATTTATTTGGCAAAGGTCCAAAAAATATGCATCAAAAGCTCTAATGGGGAACCAAAAAATAGGCACAAGTTGAATGCAAGGTCTTCAATGGTACTCCATGAGATACTCACCAAAAAGAAATGTAATTGAAATGTTTCATGTGGCCCCAAGTTCATGCACAAATGGCCAGTTATGGATTTATTTGGCAAAGGTCCAAAAAAATATGCATCAAAAGCTCTAATGGGGAACCAAAAAATAGGCACAAGTTGAATGCAAGATCTTCAATGGTACTCCATGAGAAACTCACCAAAAAGAAATGTAATTGAAATGTTTCATGTGGCCCCAAGTTCATGCGCAAATGGCCTGTTTTGGATTTATTTGGCAAAGGTCCAAAAAATATGCATCAAAAGCTCTAATGGGGAACCAAAAAATAGGCACAAGTTGAATGCAAGGTCTTCAATGGTACTCCATGAGATACTCACCAAAAAGAAATGTAATTGAAATGTTTCATGTGGCCGCATGTTCATGCACAAATGGCCAGTTATGGATTTATTTGGCAAAGGTCCAAAAAAATATGCATCAAAAGCTCTAATGGGGAACCAAAAAATAGGCACAAGTTGAATGCAAGGTCTTCAATGGTACTCCATGAGAAACTCACCAAAAAGAAATGTAATTGAAATGTTTCATGTGGCCCCAAGTTCATGCGCAAATGGCCTGTTTTGGATTTATTTGGCAAAGGTCCAAAAAATATGCATCAAAAGCTCTAATGGTGAACCAAAAAATAGGCACAAGTTGAATGCAAGGTCTTCAATGGTACTCCATGAGAAACTCACCAAAAAGAAATGTAATTGAAATGTTTCATGTGGCCCCAAGTTCATGCGCAAATGGCCTGTTTTGGATTTATTTGGCAAAGGTCCAAAAAATATGCATCCAAAGCTCTAATGGGGAACCAAAAAATAGGCACAAGTTGAATGCAAGGTCTTCAATGGTACTCCATGAGATACTCACCAAAAAGAAATGTAATTGAAATGTTTCATGTGGCCGCATGTTCATGCACAAATGGCCAGTTATGGATTTATTTGGCAAAGGTCCAAAAAAATATGCATCAAAAGCTCTAATGGGGAACCAAAAAATAGGCACAAGTTGAATGCAAGGTCTTCAATGGTACTCCATGAGATACTCACCAAAAAGAACTGTAATTGAAATGTTTCATGTGGCCCCTGGTTCATGCACAAATGGCCAGTTATGGATTTATGTGGCAAGGTCCAGAAAAATATGCATCGAAAGCTCTAATGGGGAACCAAAAAATAGGCACAAGTTGAATGCAAGGTCTTCAATGGTACTCCATGAGATACTCACCAAAAAGAAATGTAATTGAAATGTTTCATGTGGCCCCAAGTTCATGCGCAAATGGCCTGTTTTGGATTTATTTGGCAAAGGTCCAAAAAATATGCATCAAAAGCTCTAATGGTGAACCAAAAAATAGGCACAAGTTGAATGCAAGGTCTTCAATGGTACTCCATGAGATACTCACCAAAAAGAAATGTAATTGAAATGTTTCATGTGGCCGCATGTTCATGCACAAATGGCCAGTTATGGATTTATTTGGCAAAGGTCCAAAAAAATATGCATCAAAAGCTCTAATGGGGAACCAAAAAATAGGCACAAGTTGAATGCAAGGTCTTCAATGGTACTCCATGAGAAACTCACCAAAAAGAAATGTAATTGAAATGTTTCATGTGGCCCCAAGTTCATGCGCAAATGGCCTGTTTTGGATTTATTTGGCAAAGGTCCAAAAAATATGCATCAAAAGCTCTAATGGGGAACCAAAAAATAGGCACAAGTTGAATGCAAGGTCTTCAATGGTACTCCATGAGATACTCACCAAAAAGAAATGTAATTGAAATGTTTCATGTGGCCCCAAGTTCATGCACAAATGGCCAGTTATGGATTTATTTGGCAAAGGTCCAAAAAAATATGCATCAAAAGCTCTAATGGGGAACCAAAAAATAGGCACAAGTTGAATGCAAGATCTTCAATGGTACTCCATGAGAAACTCACCAAAAAGAAATGTAATTGAAATGTTTCATGTGGCCCCAAGTTCATGCGCAAATGGCCTGTTTTGGATTTATTTGGCAAAGGTCCAAAAAATATGCATCAAAAGCTCTAATGGGGAACCAAAAAATAGGCACAAGTTGAATGCAAGGTCTTCAATGGTACTCCATGAGATACTCACCAAAAAGAAATGTAATTGAAATGTTTCATGTGGCCGCATGTTCATGCACAAATGGCCAGTTATGGATTTATTTGGCAAAGGTCCAAAAAAATATGCATCAAAAGCTCTAATGGGGAACCAAAAAATAGGCACAAGTTGAATGCAAGGTCTTCAATGGTACTCCATGAGAAACTCCCCAAAAAGAAATGTAATTGAAATGTTTCATGTGGCCCCAAGTTCATGCGCAAATGGCCTGTTTTGGATTTATTTGGCAAAGGTCCAAAAAATATGCATCAAAAGCTCTAATGGGGAACCAAAAAATAGGCACAAGTTGAATGCAAGGTCTTCAATGGTACTCCATGAGATACTCACCAAAAAGAAATGTAATTGAAATGTTTCATGTGGCCCCAAGTTCATGCACAAATGGCCAGTTATGGATTTATTTGGCAAAGGTCCAAAAAAATATGCATCAAAAGCTCTAATGGGGAACCAAAAAATAGGCACAAGTTGAATGCAAGATCTTCAATGGTACTCCATGAGAAACTCACCAAAAAGAAATGTAATTGAAATGTTTCATGTGGCCCCAAGTTCATGCGCAAATGGCCTGTTTTGGATTTATTTGGCAAAGGTCCAAAAAATATGCATCAAAAGCTCTAATGGGGAACCAAAAAATAGGCACAAGTTGAATGCAAGGTCTTCAATGGTACTCCATGAGATACTCACCAAAAAGAAATGTAATTGAAATGTTTCATGTGGCCGCATGTTCATGCACAAATGGCCAGTTATGGATTTATTTGGCAAAGGTCCAAAAAAATATGCATCAAAAGCTCTAATGGGGAACCAAAAAATAGGCACAAGTTGAATGCAAGGTCTTCAATGGTACTCCATGAGAAACTCCCCAAAAAGAAATGTAATTGAAATGTTTCATGTGGCCCCAAGTTCATGCGCAAATGGCCTGTTTTGGATTTATTTGGCAAAGGTCCAAAAAATATGCATCAAAAGCTCTAATGGGGAACCAAAAAATAGGCACAAGTTGAATGCAAGGTCTTCAATGGTACTCCATGAGATACTCACCAAAAAGAAATGTAATTGAAATGTTTCATGTGGACGGATGTTCATGCACAAATGGCTTGTTATGGATTTATTTGGCAAAGGTCCAAAAAAATATGCATCAAAAGCTCTAATGGGGAACCAAAAAATAGGCACAAGTTGAATGCAAGGTCTTCAATGGTACTCCATGAGATACTCACCAAAAAGAAATGTAATTGAAGTGTTTCATGTGGCCGCATGTTCATGCACAAATGGCCAGTTATGGATTTTTTTGGCAAAGGTCCAAAAAATTATGCATCAAAAGCTCTAATGGGGAACCAAAAAATAGGCACAAGTTGAATGCAAGGTCTTCAATGGTACTCCATGAGATACTCACCAAAAAGAAATGTAATTGAAATGTTTCATGTGGCCCCAAGTTCATGCGCAAATGGCCTGTTTTGGATTTATTTGGCAAAGGTCCAAAAAATATGCATCAAAAGCTCTAATGGGGAACCAAAAAATAGGCACAAGTTGAATGCAAGGTCTTCAATGGTACTCCATGAGATACTCACCAAAAAGAAATGTAATTGAAATGTTTCATGTGGCCGCATGTTCATGCACAAATGGCCAGTTATGGATTTATTTGGCAAAGGTCCAAAAAAATATGCATCAAAAGCTCTAATGGGGAACCGAAAAATAGGCACAAGTTGAATGCAAGGTCTTCAATGGTACTCCATGAGATACTCACCAAAAAGAAATGTAATTGAAATGTTTCATGTGGCCCCAAGTTCATGCGCAAATGGCCTGTTTTGGATTTATTTGGCAAAGGTCCAAAAAATATGCATCAAAAGCTCTAATGGTGAACCAAAAAATAGGCACAAGTTGAATGCAAGGCCTTCAATGGTACTCCATGAGATACTCACCAAAAAGAAATGTAATTGAAATGTTTCATGTGGCCGCATGTTCATGCACAAATGGCCAGTTATGGATTTATTTGGCAAAGGTCCAAAAAAATATGCATCAAAAGCTCTAATGGGGAACCAAAAAATAGGCACAAGTTGAATGCAAGGTCTTCAATGGTACTCCATGAGATACTCACCAAAAAGAAATATAATTGAAATGTTTCATGTGGCCGCATGTTCATGCACAAATGGCCAGTTATGGATTTATTTGGCAAAGGTCCAAAAAAATATGCATCAAAAGCTCTAATGGGGAACCAAAAAATAGGCACAAGTTGAATGCAAGGTCTTCAATGGTACTCCATGAGAAACTCCCCAAAAAGAAATGTAATTGAAATGTTTCATGTGGCCCCAAGTTCATGCGCAAATGGCCTGTTTTGGATTTATTTGGCAAAGGTCCAAAAAATATGCATCAAAAGCTCTAATGGGGAACCAAAAAATAGGCACAAGTTGAATGCAAGGTCTTCAATGGTACTCCATGAGATACTCACCAAAAAGAAATGTAATTGAAATGTTTCATGTGGACGGATGTTCATGCACAAATGGCTTGTTATGGATTTATTTGGCAAAGGTCCAAAAAAATATGCATCAAAAGCTCTAATGGGGAACCAAAAAATAGGCACAAGTTGAATGCAAGGTCTTCAATGGTACTCCATGAGAAACTCACCAAAAAGAAATGTAATTGAAATGTTTCATGTGGCCCCAAGTTCATGCGCAAATGGCCTGTTTTGGATTTATTTGGCAAAGGTCCAAAAAATATGCATCAAAAGCTCTAATGGGGAACCAAAAAATAGGCACAAGTTGAATGCAAGGTCTTCAATGGTACTCCATGAGATACTCACCAAAAAGAACTGTAATTGAAATGTTTCATGTGGCCCCTGGTTCATGCACAAATGGCCAGTTATGGATTTATGTGGCAAGGTCCAGAAAAATATGCATCGAAAGCTCTAATGGGGAACCAAAAAATAGGCACAAGTTGAATGCAAGGTCTTCAATGGTACTCCATGAGATACTCACCAAAAAGAAATGTAATTGAAATGTTTCATGTGGCCCCAAGTTCATGCGCAAATGGCCTGTTTTGGATTTATTTGGCAAAGGTCCAAAAAATATGCATCAAAAGCTCTAATGGTGAACCAAAAAATAGGCACAAGTTGAATGCAAGGTCTTCAATGGTACTCCATGAGATACTCACCAAAAAGAAATGTAATTGAAATGTTTCATGTGGCCGCATGTTCATGCACAAATGGCCAGTTATGGATTTATTTGGCAAAGGTCCAAAAAAATATGCATCAAAAGCTCTAATGGGGAACCAAAAAATAGGCACAAGTTGAATGCAAGGTCTTCAATGGTACTCCATGAGAAACTCACCAAAAAGAAATGTAATTGAAATGTTTCATGTGGCCCCAAGTTCATGCGCAAATGGCCTGTTTTGGATTTATTTGGCAAAGGTCCAAAAAATATGCATCAAAAGCTCTAATGGGGAACCAAAAAATAGGCACAAGTTGAATGCAAGGTCTTCAATGGTACTCCATGAGAAACTCACCAAAAAGAAATGTAATTGAAATGTTTCATGTGGCCCCAAGTTCATGCACAAATGGCCAGTTATGGATTTATTTGGCAAAGGTCCAAAAAAATATGCATCAAAAGCTCTAATGGGGAACCAAAAAATAGGCACAAGTTGAATGCAAGATCTTCAATGGTACTCCATGAGAAACTCACCAAAAAGAAATGTAATTGAAATGTTTCATGTGGCCCCAAGTTCATGCGCAAATGGCCTGTTTTGGATTTATTTGGCAAAGGTCCAAAAAATATGCATCAAAAGCTCTAATGGGGAACCAAAAAATAGGCACAAGTTGAATGCAAGGTCTTCAATGGTACTCCATGAGATACTCACCAAAAAGAAATGTAATTGAAATGTTTCATGTGGCCGCATGTTCATGCACAAATGGCCAGTTATGGATTTATTTGGCAAAGGTCCAAAAAAATATGCATCAAAAGCTCTAATGGGGAACCAAAAAATAGGCACAAGTTGAATGCAAGGTCTTCAATGGTACTCCATGAGAAACTCCCCAAAAAGAAATGTAATTGAAATGTTTCATGTGGCCCCAAGTTCATGCGCAAATGGCCTGTTTTGGATTTATTTGGCAAAGGTCCAAAAAATATGCATCAAAAGCTCTAATGGGGAACCAAAAAATAGGCACAAGTTGAATGCAAGGTCTTCAATGGTACTCCATGAGATACTCACCAAAAAGAAATGTAATTGAAATGTTTCATGTGGACGGATGTTCATGCACAAATGGCTTGTTATGGATTTATTTGGCAAAGGTCCAAAAAAATATGCATCAAAAGCTCTAATGGGGAACCAAAAAATAGGCACAAGTTGAATGCAAGGTCTTCAATGGTACTCCATGAGAAACTCACCAAAAAGAAATGTAATTGAAATGTTTCATGTGGCCCCAAGTTCATGCGCAAATGGCCTGTTTTGGATTTATTTGGCAAAGGTCCAAAAAATATGCATCCAAAGCTCTAATGGGGAACCAAAAAATAGGCACAAGTTGAATGCAAGGTCTTCAATGGTACTCCATGAGAAACTCACCAAAAAGAAATGTAATTGAAATGTTTCATGTGGCCCCAAGTTCATGCGCAAATGGCCTGTTTTGGATTTATTTGGCAAAGGTCCAAAAAAATATGCATCAAAAGCTCTAATGGGGAACCAAAAAATAGGCACAAGTTGAATGCAAGGTCTTCAATGGTACTCCATGAGATACTCACCAAAAAGAAATGTAATTGAAATGTTTCATGTGGCCCCTGGTTCATGCACAAATGGCCAGTTATGGATTTATGTGGCAAGGTCCAGAAAAATATGCATCGAAAGCTCTAATGGGGAACCAAAAAATAGGCACAAGTTGAATGCAAGGTCTTCAATGGTACTCCATGAGATACTCACCAAAAAGAAATGTAATTGAAATGTTTCATGTGGCCCCAAGTTCATGCGCAAATGGCCTGTTTTGTATTTATTTGGCAAAGGTCCAAAAAATATGCATCCAAAGCTCTAATGGGGAACCAAAAAATAGGCACAAGTTGAATGCAAGGTCTTCAATGGTACTCCATGAGATACTCACCAAAAAGAAATGTAATTGAAATGTTTCATGTGGCCGCATGTTCATGCACAAATGGCCAGTTATGGATTTATTTGGCAAAGGTCCAAAAAAATATGCATCAAAAGCTCTAATGGGGAACCAAAAAATAGGCACAAGTTGAATGCAAGGTCTTCAATGGTACTCCATGAGAAACTCACCAAAAAGAAATGTAATTGAAATGTTTCATGTGGCCCCAAGTTCATGCGCAAATGGCCTGTTTTGGATTTATTTGGCAAAGGTCCAAAAAATATGCATCAAAAGCTCTAATGGGGAACCAAAAAATAGGCACAAGTTGAATGCAAGGTCTTCAATGGTACTCCATGAGATACTCACCAAAAAGAAATGTAATTGAAATGTTTCATGTGGCCGCATGTTCATGCACAAATGGCCAGTTATGGATTTATTTGGCAAAGGTCCAAAAAAATATGCATCAAAAGCTCTAATGGGGAACCAAAAAATAGGCACAAGTTGAATGCAAGGTCTTCAATGGTACTCCATGAGAAACTCACCAAAAAGAAATGTAATTGAAATGTTTCATGTGGCCCCAAGTTCATGCGCAAATGGCCTGTTTTGGATTTATTTGGCAAAGGTCCAAAAAATATGCATCAAAAGCTCTAATGGGGAACCAAAAAATAGGCACAAGTTGAATGCAAGGTCTTCAATGGTACTCCATGAGATACTCACCAAAAAGAAATGTAATTGAAATGTTTCATGTGGCCGCATGTTCATGCACAAATGGCCAGTTATGGATTTATTTGGCAAAGGTCCAAAAAAATATGCATCCAAAGCTCTAATGGGGAACCAAAAAATAGGCACAAGTTGAATGCAAGGTCTTCAATGGTACTCCATGAGAAACTCACCAAAAAGAAATGTAATTGAAATGTTTCATGTGGCCCCAAGTTCATGCGCAAATGGCCTGTTTTGGATTTATTTGGCAAAGGTCCAAAAAATATGCATCAAAAGCTCTAATGGGGAACCAAAAAATAGGCACAAGTTGAATGCAAGGTCTTCAATGGTACTCCATGAGATACTCACCAAATAGAAATGTAATTGAAATGTTTCATGTGGCCGCATGTTCATGCACAAATGGCCAGTTAGGGATTTATTTGGCAAAGGTCCAAAAAAATATGCATCAAAAGCTCTAATGGGGAACCAAAAAATAGGCACAAGTTGAATGCAAGGCCTTCAATGGTACTCCATGAGATACTCACCAAAAAGAAATGTAATTGAAGTGTTTCATGTGGCCCCTGGTTCATGCACAAATGGCCTAATTTGGATTTATTGGGCAAAGGTCCAAAAAAATATGCATCAAAAGCTCTAATGGGGAACCAAAAAATAGGCACAAGTTGAATGCAAGGTCTTCAATGGTACTCCATGAGAAACTCACCAAAAAGAAATGTAATTGAAATGTTTCATGTGGCCCCAAGTTCATGCGCAAATGGCCTGTTTTGGATTTATTTGGCAAAGGTCCAAAAAATATGCATCAAAAGCTCTAATGGTGAACCAAAAAATAGGCACAAGTTGAATGCAAGGTCTTCAATGGTACTCCATGAGAAACTCACCAAAAAGAAATGTAATTGAAATGTTTCATGTGGCCCCAAGTTCATGCGCAAATGGCCTGTTTTGGATTTATTTGGCAAAGGTCCAAAAAATATGCATCCAAAGCTCTAATGGGGAACCAAAAAATAGGCACAAGTTGAATGCAAGGTCTTCAATGGTACTCCATGAGATACTCACCAAAAAGAAATGTAATTGAAATGTTTCATGTGGCCGCATGTTCATGCACAAATGGCCAGTTATGGATTTATTTGGCAAAGGTCCAAAAAAATATGCATCAAAAGCTCTAATGGGGAACCAAAAAATAGGCACAAGTTGAATGCAAGGTCTTCAATGGTACTCCATGAGATACTCACCAAAAAGAAATGTAATTGAAATGTTTCATGTGGCCCCTGGTTCATGCACAAATGGCCAGTTATGGATTTATGTGGCAAGGTCCAGAAAAATATGCATCGAAAGCTCTAATGGGGAACCAAAAAATAGGCACAAGTTGAATGCAAGGTCTTCAATGGTACTCCATGAGATACTCACCAAAAAGAAATGTAATTGAAATGTTTCATGTGGCCCCAAGTTCATGCGCAAATGGCCTGTTTTGTATTTATTTGGCAAAGGTCCAAAAAATATGCATCAAAAGCTCTAATGGTGAACCAAAAAATAGGCACAAGTTGAATGCAAGGTCTTCAATGGTACTCCATGAGATACTCACCAAAAAGAAATGTAATTGAAATGTTTCATGTGGCCGCATGTTCATGCACAAATGGCCAGTTATGGATTTATTTGGCAAAGGTCCAAAAAAATATGCATCAAAAGCTCTAATGGGGAACCAAAAAATAGGCACAAGTTGAATGCAAGGTCTTCAATGGTACTCCATGAGAAACTCACCAAAAAGAAATGTAATTGAAATGTTTCATGTGGCCCCAAGTTCATGCGCAAATGGCCTGTTTTGGATTTATTTGGCAAAGGTCCAAAAAATATGCATCAAAAGCTCTAATGGGGAACCAAAAAATAGGCACAAGTTGAATGCAAGGTCTTCAATGGTACTCCATGAGATACTCACCAAAAAGAAATGTAATTGAAATGTTTCATGTGGCCGCATGTTCATGCACAAATGGCCAGTTATGGATTTATTTGGCAAAGGTCCAAAAAAATATGCATCAAAAGCTCTAATGGGGAACCAAAAAATAGGCACAAGTTGAATGCAAGGTCTTCAATGGTACTCCATGAGAAACTCACCAAAAAGAAATGTAATTGAAATGTTTCATGTGGCCCCAAGTTCATGCGCAAATGGCCTGTTTTGGATTTATTTGGCAAAGGTCCAAAAAATATGCATCAAAAGCTCTAATGGTGAACCAAAAAATAGGCACAAGTTGAATGCAAGGTCTTCAATGGTACTCCATGAGATACTCACCAAAAAGAAATGTAATTGAAATGTTTCATGTGGCCGCATGTTCATGCACAAATGGCCAGTTATGGATTTATTTGGCAAAGGTCCAAAAAAATATGCATCAAAAGCTCTAATGGGGAACCAAAAAATAGGCACAAGTTGAATGCAAGGTCTTCAATGGTACTCCATGAGAAACTCACCAAAAAGAAATGTAATTGAAATGTTTCATGTGGCCCCAAGTTCATGCGCAAATGGCCTGTTTTGGATTTATTTGGCAAAGGTCCAAAAAATATGCATCAAAAGCTCTAATGGTGAACCAAAAAATAGGCACAAGTTGAATGCAAGGTCTTCAATGGTACTCCATGAGAAACTCACCAAAAAGAAATGTAATTGAAATGTTTCATGTGGCCCCAAGTTCATGCGCAAATGGCCTGTTTTGGATTTATTTGGCAAAGGTCCAAAAAATATGCATCCAAAGCTCTAATGGGGAACCAAAAAATAGGCACAAGTTGAATGCAAGGTCTTCAATGGTACTCCATGAGATACTCACCAAAAAGAAATGTAATTGAAATGTTTCATGTGGCCGCATGTTCATGCACAAATGGCCAGTTATGGATTTATTTGGCAAAGGTCCAAAAAAATATGCATCAAAAGCTCTAATGGGGAACCAAAAAATAGGCACAAGTTGAATGCAAGGTCTTCAATGGTACTCCATGAGATACTCACCAAAAAGAAATGTAATTGAAATGTTTCATGTGGCCCCTGGTTCATGCACAAATGGCCAGTTATGGATTTATGTGGCAAGGTCCAGAAAAATATGCATCGAAAGCTCTAATGGGGAACCAAAAAATAGGCACAAGTTGAATGCAAGGTCTTCAATGGTACTCCATGAGATACTCACCAAAAAGAAATGTAATTGAAATGTTTCATGTGGCCCCAAGTTCATGCGCAAATGGCCTGTTTTGGATTTATTTGGCAAAGGTCCAAAAAATATGCATCAAAAGCTCTAATGGTGAACCAAAAAATAGGCACAAGTTGAATGCAAGGTCTTCAATGGTACTCCATGAGATACTCACCAAAAAGAAATGTAATTGAAATGTTTCATGTGGCCGCATGTTCATGCACAAATGGCCAGTTATGGATTTATTTGGCAAAGGTCCAAAAAAATATGCATCAAAAGCTCTAATGGGGAACCAAAAAATAGGCACAAGTTGAATGCAAGGTCTTCAATGGTACTCCATGAGAAACTCACCAAAAAGAAATGTAATTGAAATGTTTCATGTGGCCCCAAGTTCATGCGCAAATGGCCTGTTTTGGATTTATTTGGCAAAGGTCCAAAAAATATGCATCAAAAGCTCTAATGGGGAACCAAAAAATAGGCACAAGTTGAATGCAAGGTCTTCAATGGTACTCCATGAGATACTCACCAAAAAGAAATGTAATTGAAATGTTTCATGTGGCCCCAAGTTCATGCACAAATGGCCAGTTATGGATTTATTTGGCAAAGGTCCAAAAAAATATGCATCAAAAGCTCTAATGGGGAACCAAAAAATAGGCACAAGTTGAATGCAAGATCTTCAATGGTACTCCATGAGAAACTCACCAAAAAGAAATGTAATTGAAATGTTTCATGTGGCCCCAAGTTCATGCGCAAATGGCCTGTTTTGGATTTATTTGGCAAAGGTCCAAAAAATATGCATCAAAAGCTCTAATGGGGAACCAAAAAATAGGCACAAGTTGAATGCAAGGTCTTCAATGGTACTCCATGAGATACTCACCAAAAAGAAATGTAATTGAAATGTTTCATGTGGCCGCATGTTCATGCACAAATGGCCAGTTATGGATTTATTTGGCAAAGGTCCAAAAAAATATGCATCAAAAGCTCTAATGGGGAACCAAAAAATAGGCACAAGTTGAATGCAAGGTCTTCAATGGTACTCCATGAGAAACTCACCAAAAAGAAATGTAATTGAAATGTTTCATGTGGCCCCAAGTTCATGCGCAAATGGCCTGTTTTGGATTTATTTGGCAAAGGTCCAAAAAATATGCATCAAAAGCTCTAATGGGGAACCAAAAAATAGGCACAAGTTGAATGCAAGGTCTTCAATGGTACTCCATGAGATACTCACCAAAAAGAAATGTAATTGAAATGTTTCATGTGGACGGATGTTCATGCACAAATGGCTTGTTATGGATTTATTTGGCAAAGGTCCAAAAAAATATGCATCAAAAGCTCTAATGGGGAACCAAAAAATAGGCACAAGTTGAATGCAAGGTCTTCAATGGTACTCCATGAGATACTCACCAAAAAGAAATGTAATTGAAGTGTTTCATGTGGCCGCATGTTCATGCACAAATGGCCAGTTATGGATTTATTTGGCAAAGGTCCAAAAAAATATGCATCAAAAGCTCTAATGGGGAACCAAAAAATAGGCACAAGTTGAATGCAAGGTCTTCAATGGTACTCCATGAGATACTCACCAAAAAGAAATGTAATTGAAATGTTTCATGTGGCCCCAAGTTCATGCGCAAATGGCCTGTTTTGGATTTATTTGGCAAAGGTCCAAAAAATATGCATCAAAAGCTCTAATGGGGAACCAAAAAATAGGCACAAGTTGAATGCAAGGTCTTCAATGGTACTCCATGAGATACTCACCAAAAAGAAATGTAATTGAAATGTTTCATGTGGCCGCATGTTCATGCACAAATGGCCAGTTATGGATTTATTTGGCAAAGGTCCAAAAAAATATGCATCAAAAGCTCTAATGGGGAACCGAAAAATAGGCACAAGTTGAATGCAAGGTCTTCAATGGTACTCCATGAGATACTCACCAAAAAGAAATGTAATTGAAATGTTTCATGTGGCCCCAAGTTCATGCGCAAATGGCCTGTTTTGGATTTATTTGGCAAAGGTCCAAAAAATATGCATCAAAAGCTCTAATGGTGAACCAAAAAATAGGCACAAGTTGAATGCAAGGCCTTCAATGGTACTCCATGAGATACTCACCAAAAAGAAATGTAATTGAAATGTTTCATGTGGCCGCATGTTCATGCACAAATGGCCAGTTATGGATTTATTTGGCAAAGGTCCAAAAAAATATGCATCAAAAGCTCTAATGGGGAACCAAAAAATAGGCACAAGTTGAATGCAAGGTCTTCAATGGTACTCCATGAGATACTCACCAAAAAGAAATGTAATTGAAATGTTTCATGTGGCCGCATGTTCATGCACAAATGGCCAGTTATGGATTTATTTGGCAAAGGTCCAAAAAAATATGCATCAAAAGCTCTAATGGGGAACCAAAAAATAGGCACAAGTTGAATGCAAGGTCTTCAATGGTACTCCATGAGAAACTCCCCAAAAAGAAATGTAATTGAAATGTTTCATGTGGCCCCAAGTTCATGCGCAAATGGCCTGTTTTGGATTTATTTGGCAAAGGTCCAAAAAATATGCATCAAAAGCTCTAATGGGGAACCAAAAAATAGGCACAAGTTGAATGCAAGGTCTTCAATGGTACTCCATGAGATACTCACCAAAAAGAAATGTAATTGAAATGTTTCATGTGGACGGATGTTCATGCACAAATGGCTTGTTATGGATTTATTTGGCAAAGGTCCAAAAAAATATGCATCAAAAGCTCTAATGGGGAACCAAAAAATAGGCACAAGTTGAATGCAAGGTCTTCAATGGTACTCCATGAGAAACTCACCAAAAAGAAATGTAATTGAAGTGTTTCATGTGGCCGCATGTTCATGCACAAATGGCCAGTTATGGATTTATTTGGCAAAGGTCCAAAAAAATATGCATCAAAAGCTCTAATGGGGAACCAAAAAATAGGCACAAGTTGAATGCAAGGTCTTCAATGGTACTCCATGAGATACTCACCAAAAAGAAATGTAATTGAAATGTTTCATGTGGCCCCAAGTTCATGCGCAAATGGCCTGTTTTGGATTTATTTGGCAAAGGTCCAAAAAATATGCATCAAAAGCTCTAATGGGGAACCAAAAAATAGGCACAAGTTGAATGCAAGGTCTTCAATGGTACTCCATGAGAAACTCACCAAAAAGAAATGTAATTGAAATGTTTCATGTGGCCCCAAGTTCATGCGCAAATGGCCTGTTTTGGATTTATTTGGCAAAGGTCCAAAAAAATATGCATCAAAAGCTCTAATGGGGAACCAAAAAATAGGCACAAGTTGAATGCAAGGTCTTCAATGGTACTCCATGAGATACTCACCAAAAAGAAATGTAATTGAAATGTTTCATGTGGCCCCTGGTTCATGCACAAATGGCCAGTTATGGATTTATGTGGCAAGGTCCAGAAAAATATGCATCGAAAGCTCTAATGGGGAACCAAAAAATAGGCACAAGTTGAATGCAAGGTCTTCAATGGTACTCCATGAGATACTCACCAAAAAGAAATGTAATTGAAATGTTTCATGTGGCCCCAAGTTCATGCGCAAATGGCCTGTTTTGTATTTATTTGGCAAAGGTCCAAAAAATATGCATCAAAAGCTCTAATGGGGAACCAAAAAATAGGCACAAGTTGAATGCAAGGTCTTCAATGGTACTCCATGAGATACTCACCAAAAAGAAATGTAATTGAAATGTTTCATGTGGCCGCATGTTCATGCACAAATGGCCAGTTATGGATTTATTTGGCAAAGGTCCAAAAAAATATGCATCAAAAGCTCTAATGGGGAACCAAAAAATAGGCACAAGTTGAATGCAAGGTCTTCAATGGTACTCCATGAGAAACTCACCAAAAAGAAATGTAATTGAAATGTTTCATGTGGCCCCAAGTTCATGCGCAAATGGCCTGTTTTGGATTTATTTGGCAAAGGTCCAAAAAATATGCATCAAAAGCTCTAATGGGGAACCAAAAAATAGGCACAAGTTGAATGCAAGGTCTTCAATGGTACTCCATGAGATACTCACCAAAAAGAAATGTAATTGAAATGTTTCATGTGGCCGCATGTTCATGCACAAATGGCCAGTTATGGATTTATTTGGCAAAGGTCCAAAAAAATATGCATCAAAAGCTCTAATGGGGAACCAAAAAATAGGCACAAGTTGAATGCAAGGTCTTCAATGGTACTCCATGAGAAACTCACCAAAAAGAAATGTAATTGAAATGTTTCATGTGGCCCCAAGTTTATGCGCAAATGGCCTGTTTTGGATTTATTTGGCAAAGGTCCAAAAAATATGCATCAAAAGCTCTAATGGGGAACCAAAAAATAGGCACAAGTTGAATGCAAGGTCTTCAATGGTACTCCATGAGATACTCACCAAAAAGAAATGTAATTGAAATGTTTCATGTGGCCGCATGTTCATGCACAAATGGCCAGTTATGGATTTATTTGGCAAAGGTCCAAAAAAATATGCATCAAAAGCTCTAATGGGGAACCAAAAAATAGGCACAAGTTGAATGCAAGGTCTTCAATGGTACTCCATGAGATACTCACCAAATAGAAATGTAATTGAAATGTTTCATGTGGCCGCATGTTCATGCACAAATGGCCAGTTAGGGATTTATTTGGCAAAGGTCCAAAAAAATATGCATCAAAAGCTCTAATGGGGAACCAAAAAATAGGCACAAGTTGAATGCAAGGCCTTCAATGGTACTCCATGAGATACTCACCAAAAAGAAATGTAATTGAAGTGTTTCATGTGGCCCCTGGTTCATGCACAAATGGCCTAATTTGGATTTATTGGGCAAAGGTCCAAAAAAATATGCATCAAAAGCTCTAATGGGGAACCAAAAAATAGGCACAAGTTGAATGCAAGGTCTTCAATGGTACTCCATGAGAAACTCACCAAAAAGAAATGTAATTGAAATGTTTCATGTGGCCCCAAGTTCATGCGCAAATGGCCTGTTTTGGATTTATTTGGCAAAGGTCCAAAAAATATGCATCAAAAGCTCTAATGGTGAACCAAAAAATAGGCACAAGTTGAATGCAAGGTCTTCAATGGTACTCCATGAGAAACTCACCAAAAAGAAATGTAATTGAAATGTTTCATGTGGCCCCAAGTTCATGCGCAAATGGCCTGTTTTGGATTTATTTGGCAAAGGTCCAAAAAATATGCATCCAAAGCTCTAATGGGGAACCAAAAAATAGGCACAAGTTGAATGCAAGGTCTTCAATGGTACTCCATGAGATACTCACCAAAAAGAAATGTAATTGAAATGTTTCATGTGGCCGCATGTTCATGCACAAATGGCCAGTTATGGATTTATTTGGCAAAGGTCCAAAAAAATATGCATCAAAAGCTCTAATGGGGAACCAAAAAATAGGCACAAGTTGAATGCAAGGTCTTCAATGGTACTCCATGAGATACTCACCAAAAAGAAATGTAATTGAAATGTTTCATGTGGCCCCTGGTTCATGCACAAATGGCCAGTTATGGATTTATGTGGCAAGGTCCAGAAAAATATGCATCGAAAGCTCTAATGGGGAACCAAAAAATAGGCACAAGTTGAATGCAAGGTCTTCAATGGTACTCCATGAGATACTCACCAAAAAGAAATGTAATTGAAATGTTTCATGTGGCCCCAAGTTCATGCGCAAATGGCCTGTTTTGGATTTATTTGGCAAAGGTCCAAAAAATATGCATCAAAAGCTCTAATGGTGAACCAAAAAATAGGCACAAGTTGAATGCAAGGTCTTCAATGGTACTCCATGAGATACTCACCAAAAAGAAATGTAATTGAAATGTTTCATGTGGCCGCATGTTCATGCACAAATGGCCAGTTATGGATTTATTTGGCAAAGGTCCAAAAAAATATGCATCAAAAGCTCTAATGGGGAACCAAAAAATAGGCACAAGTTGAATGCAAGGTCTTCAATGGTACTCCATGAGAAACTCACCAAAAAGAAATGTAATTGAAATGTTTCATGTGGCCCCAAGTTCATGCGCAAATGGCCTGTTTTGGATTTATTTGGCAAAGGTCCAAAAAATATGCATCAAAAGCTCTAATGGTGAACCAAAAAATAGGCACAAGTTGAATGCAAGGTCTTCAATGGTACTCCATGAGATACTCACCAAAAAGAAATGTAATTGAAATGTTTCATGTGGCCCCAAGTTCATGCACAAATGGCCAGTTATGGATTTATTTGGCAAAGGTCCAAAAAAATATGCATCAAAAGCTCTAATGGGGAACCAAAAAATAGGCACAAGTTGAATGCAAGATCTTCAATGGTACTCCATGAGAAACTCACCAAAAAGAAATGTAATTGAAATGTTTCATGTGGCCCCAAGTTCATGCGCAAATGGCCTGTTTTGGATTTATTTGGCAAAGGTCCAAAAAATATGCATCAAAAGCTCTAATGGGGAACCAAAAAATAGGCACAAGTTGAATGCAAGGTCTTCAATGGTACTCCATGAGATACTCACCAAAAAGAAATGTAATTGAAATGTTTCATGTGGCCGCATGTTCATGCACAAATGGCCAGTTATGGATTTATTTGGCAAAGGTCCAAAAAAATATGCATCAAAAGCTCTAATGGGGAACCAAAAAATAGGCACAAGTTGAATGCAAGGTCTTCAATGGTACTCCATGAGAAACTCCCCAAAAAGAAATGTAATTGAAATGTTTCATGTGGCCCCAAGTTCATGCGCAAATGGCCTGTTTTGGATTTATTTGGCAAAGGTCCAAAAAATATGCATCAAAAGCTCTAATGGGGAACCAAAAAATAGACACAAGTTGAATGCAAGGTCTTCAATGGTACTCCATGAGATACTCACCAAAAAGAAATGTAATTGAAATGTTTCATGTGGACGGATGTTCATGCACAAATGGCTTGTTATGGATTTATTTGGCAAAGGTCCAAAAAAATATGCATCAAAAGCTCTAATGGGGAACCAAAAAATAGGCACAAGTTGAATGCAAGGTCTTCAATGGTACTCCATGAGAAACTCACCAAAAAGAAATGTAATTGAAATGTTTCATGTGGCCCCAAGTTCATGCGCAAATGGCCTGTTTTGGATTTATTTGGCAAAGGTCCAAAAAATATGCATCAAAAGCTCTAATGGGGAACCAAAAAATAGGCACAAGTTGAATGCAAGGTCTTCAATGGTACTCCATGAGATACTCACCAAAAAGAAATGTAATTGAAATGTTTCATGTGGCCCCAAGTTCATGCACAAATGGCCAGTTATGGATTTATTTGGCAAAGGTCCAAAAAAATATGCATCAAAAGCTCTAATGGGGAACCAAAAAATAGGCACAAGTTGAATGCAAGATCTTCAATGGTACTCCATGAGAAACTCACCAAAAAGAAATGTAATTGAAATGTTTCATGTGGCCCCAAGTTCATGCGCAAATGGCCTGTTTTGGATTTATTTGGCAAAGGTCCAAAAAATATGCATCAAAAGCTCTAATGGGGAACCAAAAAATAGGCACAAGTTGAATGCAAGGTCTTCAATGGTACTCCATGAGATACTCACCAAAAAGAAATGTAATTGAAATGTTTCATGTGGACGGATGTTCATGCACAAATGGCTTGTTATGGATTTATTTGGCAAAGGTCCAAAAAAATATGCATCAAAAGCTCTAATGGGGAACCAAAAAATAGGCACAAGTTGAATGCAAGGTCTTCAATGGTACTCCATGAGATACTCACCAAAAAGAAATGTAATTGAAGTGTTTCATGTGGCCGCATGTTCATGCACAAATGGCCAGTTATGGATTTATTTGGCAAAGGTCCAAAAAAATATGCATCAAAAGCTCTAATGGGGAACCAAAAAATAGGCACAAGTTGAATGCAAGGTCTTCAATGGTACTCCATGAGATACTCACCAAAAAGAAATGTAATTGAAATGTTTCATGTGGCCCCAAGTTCATGCGCAAATGGCCTGTTTTGGATTTATTTGGCAAAGGTCCAAAAAATATGCATCAAAAGCTCTAATGGTGAACCAAAAAATAGGCACAAGTTGAATGCAAGGTCTTCAATGGTACTCCATGAGATACTCACCAAAAAGAAATGTAATTGAAATGTTTCATGTGGCCGCATGTTCATGCACAAATGGCCAGTTATGGATTTATTTGGCAAAGGTCCAAAAAAATATGCATCAAAAGCTCTAATGGGGAACCGAAAAATAGGCACAAGTTGAATGCAAGGTCTTCAATGGTACTCCATGAGATACTCACCAAAAAGAAATGTAATTGAAATGTTTCATGTGGCCCCAAGTTCATGCGCAAATGGCCTGTTTTGGATTTATTTGGCAAAGGTCCAAAAAATATGCATCAAAAGCTCTAATGGTGAACCAAAAAATAGGCACAAGTTGAATGCAAGGCCTTCAATGGTACTCCATGAGATACTCACCAAAAAGAAATGTAATTGAAATGTTTCATGTGGCCGCATGTTCATGCACAAATGGCCAGTTATGGATTTATTTGGCAAAGGTCCAAAAAAATATGCATCAAAAGCTCTAATGGGGAACCAAAAAATAGGCACAAGTTGAATGCAAGGTCTTCAATGGTACTCCATGAGATACTCACCAAAAAGAAATGTAATTGAAATGTTTCATGTGGCCGCATGTTCATGCACAAATGGCCAGTTATGGATTTATTTGGCAAAGGTCCAAAAAAATATGCATCAAAAGCTCTAATGGGGAACCAAAAAATAGGCACAAGTTGAATGCAAGGTCTTCAATGGTACTCCATGAGAAACTCACCAAAAAGAAATGTAATTGAAATGTTTCATGTGGCCCCAAGTTCATGCGCAAATGGCCTGTTTTGGATTTATTTGGCAAAGGTCCAAAAAATATGCATCAAAAGCTCTAATGGGGAACCAAAAAATAGGCACAAGTTGAATGCAAGGTCTTCAATGGTACTCCATGAGATACTCACCAAAAAGAAATGTAATTGAAATGTTTCATGTGGCCGCATGTTCATGCACAAATGGCTTGTTATGGATTTATTTGGCAAAGGTCCAAAAAAATATGCATCAAAAGCTCTAATGGGGAACCAAAAAATAGGCACAAGTTGAATGCAAGGTCTTCAATGGTACTCCATGAGAAACTCACCAAAAAGAAATGTAATTGAAGTGTTTCATGTGGCCGCATGTTCATGCACAAATGGCCAGTTAGGGATTTATTTCGCAAAGGTCCAAAAAAATATGCATCAAAAGCTCTAATGGTGAACCAAAAAATAGGCACAAGTTGAATGCAAGGCCTTCAATGGTACTCCATGAGATACTCACCAAAAAGAAATGTAATTGAAGTGTTTCATGTGGCCCCTGGTTCATGCACAAATGGCCTAATTTGGATTTATTGGGCAAAGGTCCAAAAATATATGCATCAAAAGCTCTAATGGTGAACCAAAAAATAGGCACAAGTTGAATGCAAGGTCTTCAATGGTACTCCATGAGAAACTCACCAAAAAGAAATGTAATTGAAATGTTTCATGTGGCCGCATGTTCATGCGCAAATGGCCTGTTTTGGATTTATTTGGCAAAGGTCCAAAAAATATGCATCAAAAGCTCTAATGGGGAACCAAAAATTAGGCACAAGTTGAATGCAAGGTCTTCAATGGTACTCCATGAGATACTCACCAAAAAGAAATGTAATTGAAGTGTTTCATGTGGCCCCATGTTCATGCACAAATGGCCTAATTTGGATTTATTGGGCAAAGGTCCAAAAATATATGCATCAAAAGCTCTAATGGTGAACTAAAAAATAGGCACAAGTTGAATGCAAGGTCTTCAATGGTACTCCATGAGATACACACCAAAAAAAAATGTAATTGAAATGTTTCATGTGGCCGCATGTTCATGCACAAATGACCAGTTATGGATTTATTTGGCAAAGGTCCAGAAAAATATGCATCAAAAGCTCTAATGGGGAACCAAAAAATAGGCACAAGTTGAATGCAAGGTCTTCAATGGTACTCCATGAGATACTCACCAAAAAGAAATGTAATTGAAATGTTTCATGTGGCCCCAAGTTCATGCGCAAATGGCCTGTTTTGGATTTATTTGGCAAAGGTCCAAAAAATATGCATCCAAAGCTCTAATGGGGAACCAAAAAATAGGCACAAGTTGAATGCAAGGTCTTCAATGGTACTCCATGAGATACTCACCAAAAAGAAATGTAATTGAAATGTTTCATGTGGACGGATGTTCATGCACAAATGGCTTGTTATGGATTTATTTGGCAAAGGTCCAAAAAAATATGCATCAAAAGCTCTAATGGGGAACCAAAAAATAGGCACAAGTTGAATGCAAGGTCTTCAATGGTACTCCATGAGAAACTCACCAAAAAGAAATGTAATTGAAGTGTTTCATGTGGCCGCATGTTCATGCACAAATGGCCAGTTAGGGATTTATTTCGCAAAGGTCCAAAAAAATATGCATCAAAAGCTCTAATGGTGAACCAAAAAATAGGCACAAGTTGAATGCAAGGCCTTCAATGGTACTCCATGAGATACTCACCAAAAAGAAATGTAATTGAAGTGTTTCATGTGGCCCCTGGTTCATGCACAAATGGCCTAATTTGGATTTATTGGGCAAAGGTCCAAAAATATATGCATCAAAAGCTCTAATGGTGAACCAAAAAATAGGCACAAGTTGAATGCAAGGTCTTCAATGGTACTCCATGAGAAACTCACCAAAAAGAAATGTAATTGAAATGTTTCATGTGGCCGCATGTTCATGCGCAAATGGCCTGTTTTGGATTTATTTGGCAAAGGTCCAAAAAATATGCATCAAAAGCTCTAATGGGGAACCAAAAATTAGGCACAAGTTGAATGCAAGGTCTTCAATGGTACTCCATGAGATACTCACCAAAAAGAAATGTAATTGAAGTGTTTCATGTGGCCCCATGTTCATGCACAAATGGCCTAATTTGGATTTATTGGGCAAAGGTCCAAAAATATATGCATCAAAAGCTCTAATGGTGAACTAAAAAATAGGCACAAGTTGAATGCAAGGTCTTCAATGGTACTCCATGAGATACACACCAAAAAAAAATGTAATTGAAATGTTTCATGTGGCCGCATGTTCATGCACAAATGACCAGTTATGGATTTATTTGGCAAAGGTCCAGAAAAATATGCATCAAAAGCTCTAATGGGGAACCAAAAAATAGGCACAAGTTGAATGCAAGGTCTTCAATGGTACTCCATGAGATACTCACCAAAAAGAAATGTAATTGAAGTGTTTCATGTGGCCCCATGTTCATGCACAAATGGCCTAATTTGGATTTATTGGGCAAAGGTCCAAAAATATATGCATCAAAAGCTCTAATGGTGAACCAAAAAATAGGCACAAGTTGAATGCAAGGTCTTCAATGGTACTCCATGAGATACACACCAAAAAAAAATGTAATTGAAATGTTTCATGTGGCCGCATGTTCATGCACAAATGACCAGTTATGGATTTATTTGGCAAAGGTCCAGAAAAATATGCATCAAAAGCTCTAATGGGGAACCAAAAAATAGGCACAAGTTGAATGCAAGGTCTTCAATGGTACTCCATGAGATACTCACCAAAAAGAAATGTAATTGAAATGTTTCATGTGGCCGCATGTTCATGCACAAATGGCCAGTTATGGATTTATTTGGCAAAGGTCTAAAAAAATATGCATCAAAAGCTCTAATGGGGAACCAAAAAATAGGCACAAGTTGAATGCAAGGTCTTCAATGGTACTCCATGAGATACTCACCAAAAAGAAATGTAATTGAAATGTTTCATGTGGCCCCTGGTTCATGCACAAATGGCCAGTTATGGATTTATGTGGCAAGGTCCAGAAAAATATGCATCGAAAGCTCTAATGGGGAACCAAAAAATAGGCACAAGTTGAATGCAAGGTCTTCAATGGTACTCCATGAGATACTCACCAAAAAGAAATGTAATTGAAATGTTTCATGTGGCCCCAAGTTCATGCGCAAATGGCCTGTTTTGGATTTATTTGGCAAAGGTCCAAAAAATATGCATCAAAAGCTCTAATGGTGAACCAAAAAATAGGCACAAGTTGAATGCAAGGTCTTCAATGGTACTCCATGAGATACTCACCAAAAAGAAATGTAATTGAAATGTTTCATGTGGCCGCATGTTCATGCACAAATGGCCAGTTATGGATTTATTTGGCAAAGGTCCAAAAAAATATGCATCAAAAGCTCTAATGGGGAACCAAAAAATAGGCACAAGTTGAATGCAAGGTCTTCAATGGTACTCCATGAGAAACTCACCAAAAAGAAATGTAATTGAAATGTTTCATGTGGCCCCAAGTTCATGCGCAAATGGCCTGTTTTGGATTTATTTGGCAAAGGTCCAAAAAATATGCATCAAAAGCTCTAATGGGGAACCAAAAAATAGGCACAAGTTGAATGCAAGGTCTTCAATGGTACTCCATGAGATACTCACCAAAAAGAAATGTAATTGAAATGTTTCATGTGGCCCCAAGTTCATGCACAAATGGCCAGTTATGGATTTATTTGGCAAAGGTCCAAAAAAATATGCATCAAAAGCTCTAATGGGGAACCAAAAAATAGGCACAAGTTGAATGCAAGATCTTCAATGGTACTCCATGAGAAACTCACCAAAAAGAAATGTAATTGAAATGTTTCATGTGGCCCCAAGTTCATGCGCAAATGGTCTGTTTTGGATTTATTTGGCAAAGGTCCAAAAAATATGCATCAAAAGCTCTAATGGGGAACCAAAAAATAGGCACAAGTTGAATGCAAGGTCTTCAATGGTACTCCATGAGATACTCACCAAAAAGAAATGTAATTGAAATGTTTCATGTGGCCGCATGTTCATGCACAAATGGCCAGTTATGGATTTATTTGGCAAAGGTCCAAAAAAATATGCATCAAAAGCTCTAATGGGGAACCAAAAAATAGGCACAAGTTGAATGCAAGGTCTTCAATGGTACTCCATGAGAAACTCACCAAAAAGAAATGTAATTGAAATGTTTCATGTGGCCCCAAGTTCATGCGCAAATGGCCTGTTTTGGATTTATTTGGCAAAGGTCCAAAAAATATGCATCAAAAGCTCTAATGGGGAACCAAAAAATAGGCACAAGTTGAATGCAAGGTCTTCAATGGTACTCCATGAGATACTCACCAAAAAGAAATGTAATTGAAATGTTTCATGTGGACGGATGTTCATGCACAAATGGCTTGTTATGGATTTATTTGGCAAAGGTCCAAAAAAATATGCATCAAAAGCTCTAATGGGGAACCAAAAAATAGGCACAAGTTGAATGCAAGGTCTTCAATGGTACTCCATGAGATACTCACCAAAAAGAAATGTAATTGAAATGTTTCATGTGGCCGCATGTTCATGCACAAATGGCCAGTTATGGATTTATTTGGCAAAGGTCCAAAAAAATATGCATCAAAAGCTCTAATGGGGAACCAAAAAATAGGCACAAGTTGAATGCAAGGTCTTCAATGGTACTCCATGAGATACTCACCAAAAAGAAATGTAATTGAAATGTTTCATGTGGCCCCAAGTTCATGCGCAAATGGCCTGTTTTGGATTTATTTGGCAAAGGTCCAAAAAATATGCATCAAAAGCTCTAATGGGGAACCAAAAAATAGGCACAAGTTGAATGCAAGGTCTTCAATGGTACTCCATGAGATACTCACCAAAAAGAAATGTAATTGAAATGTTTCATGTGGCCGCATGTTCATGCACAAATGGCCAGTTATGGATTTATTTGGCAAAGGTCCAAAAAAATATGCATCAAAAGCTCTAATGGGGAACCGAAAAATAGGCACAAGTTGAATGCAAGGTCTTCAATGGTACTCCATGAGATACTCACCAAAAAGAAATGTAATTGAAATGTTTCATGTGGCCCCAAGTTCATGCGCAAATGGCCTGTTTTGGATTTATTTGGGAAAGGTCCAAAAAATATGCATCAAAAGCTCTAATGGTGAACCAAAAAATAGGCACAAGTTGAATGCAAGGCCTTCAATGGTACTCCATGAGATACTCACCAAAAAGAAATGTAATTGAAATGTTTCATGTGGCCGCATGTTCATGCACAAATGGCCAGTTATGGATTTATTTGGCAAAGGTCCAAAAAAATATGCATCAAAAGCTCTAATGGGGAACCAAAAAATAGGCACAAGTTGAATGCAAGGTCTTCAATGGTACTCCATGAGATACTCACCAAAAAGAAATGTAATTGAAATGTTTCATGTGGCCGCATGTTCATGCACAAATGGCCAGTTATGGATTTATTTGGCAAAGGTCCAAAAAAATATGCATCAAAAGCTCTAATGGGGAACCAAAAAATAGGCACAAGTTGAATGCAAGGTCTTCAATGGTACTCCATGAGAAACTCACCAAAAAGAAATGTAATTGAAATGTTTCATGTGGCCCCAAGTTCATGCGCAAATGGCCTGTTTTGGATTTATTTGGCAAAGGTCCAAAAAATATGCATCAAAAGCTCTAATGGGGAACCAAAAAATAGGCACAAGTTGAATGCAAGGTCTTCAATGGTACTCCATGAGATACTCACCAAAAAGAAATGTAATTGAAATGTTTCATGTGGCCCCAAGTTCATGCGCAAATGGCCTAATTTGGATTTATTTGGCAAAGGTCCAAAAAATATGCATCAAAAGCTCTAATGGGGAACCAAAAAATAGGCACAAGTTGAATGCAAGGTCTTCAATGGTACTCCATGAGAAACTCACCAAAAAGAAATGTAATTGAAGTGTTTCATGTGGCCGCATGTTCATGCACAAATGGCCAGTTAGGGATTTATTTCGCAAAGGTCCAAAAAAATATGCATCAAAAGCTCTAATGGTGAACCAAAAAATAGGCACAAGTTGAATGCAAGGCCTTCAATGGTACTCCATGAGATACTCACCAAAAAGAAATGTAATTGAAGTGTTTCATGTGGCCCAAGTTCATGCACAAATGGCCTAATTTGGATTTATTGGGCAAAGGTCCAAAAATATATGCATCAAAAGCTCTAATGGTGAACCAAAAAATAGGCACAAGTTGAATGCAAGGTCTTCAATGGTACTCCATGAGAAACTCACCAAAAAGAAATGTAATTGAAATGTTTCATGTGGCCGCATGTTCATGCGCAAATGGCCTGTTTTGGATTTATTTGGCAAAGGTCCAAAAAATATGCATCAAAAGCTCTAATGGGGAACCAAAAATTAGGCACAAGTTGAATGCAAGGTCTTCAATGGTACTCCATGAGATACTCACCAAAAAGAAATGTAATTGAAGTGTTTCATGTGGCCCCATGTTCATGCACAAATGGCCTAATTTGGATTTATTGGGCAAAGGTCCAAAAATATATGCATCAAAAGCTCTAATGGTGAACCAAAAAATAGGCACAAGTTGAATGCAAGGTCTTCAATGGTACTCCATGAGATACACACCAAAAAAAAATGTAATTGAAATGTTTCATGTGGCCGCATGTTCATGCACAAATGACCAGTTATGGATTTATTTGGCAAAGGTCCAGAAAAATATGCATCAAAAGCTCTAATGGGGAACCAAAAAATAGGCACAAGTTGAATGCAAGGTCTTCAATGGTACTCCATGAGATACTCACCAAAAAGAAATGTAATTGAAGTGTTTCATGTGGCCCCATGTTCATGCACAAATGGCCTAATTTGGATTTATTGGGCAAAGGTCCAAAAATATATGCATCAAAAGCTCTAATGGTGAACCAAAAAATAGGCACAAGTTGAATGCAAGGTCTTCAATGGTACTCCATGAGATACACACCAAAAAAAAATGTAATTGAAATGTTTCATGTGGCCGCACGTTCATGCACAAATGACCAGTTATGTATTTATTTGGCAAAGGTCCAGAAAAATATGCATCAAAAGCTCTAATGGGGAACCAAAAAATAGGCACAAGTTGAATGCAAGGTCTTCAATGGTACTCCATGAGATACTCACCAAAAAGAAATGTAATTGAAATGTTTCATGTGGCCGCATGTTCATGCACAAATGGCCAGTTATGGATTTATTTGGCAAAGGTCTAAAAAAATATGCATCAAAAGCTCTAATGGGGAACCAAAAAATAGGCACAAGTTGAATGCAAGGTCTTCAATGGTACTCCATGAGATACTCACCAAAAAGAAATGTAATTGAAGTGTTTCATGTGGCCCCATGTTCATGCACAAATGGCCTAATTTGGATTTATTGGGCAAAGGTCCAAAAAAATATGCATCAAAAGCTCTAATGGGGAACCAAAAAATAGGCACAAGTTGAATGCAAGGTCTTCAATGGTACTCCATGAGATACACACCAAAAAAAAATGTAATTGAAATGTTTCATGTGGCCGCATGTTCATGCACAAATGACCAGTTATGGATTTATTTGGCAAAGGTCCAGAAAAATATGCATCAAAAGCTCTAATGGGGAACCAAAAAATAGGCACAAGTTGAATGCAAGGTCTTCAATGGTACTCCATGAGATACTCACCAAAAAGAAATGTAATTGAAATGTTTCATGTGGCCCCAAGTTCATGCGCAAATGGCCTGTTTTGGATTTATTTGGCAAAGGTCCAAAAAATATGCATCCAAAGCTCTAATGGGGAACCAAAAAATAGGCACAAGTTGAATGCAAGGTCTTCAATGGTACTCCATGAGATACTCACCAAAAAGAAATGTAATTGAAGTGTTTCATGTGGCCCCATGTTCATGCACAAATGGCCTAATTTGGATTTATTGGGCAAAGGTCCAAAAATATATGCATCAAAAGCTCTAATGGTGAACCAAAAAATAGGCACAAGTTGAATGCAAGGTCTTCAATGGTACTCCATGAGATACACACCAAAAAAAAATGTAATTGAAATGTTTCATGTGGCCGCATGTTCATGCACAAATGACCAGTTATGGATTTATTTGGCAAAGGTCCAGAAAAATATGCATCAAAAGCTCTAATGGGGAACCAAAAAATAGGCACAAGTTGAATGCAAGGTCTTCAATGGTACTCCATGAGATACTCACCAAAAAGAAATGTAATTGAAATGTTTCATGTGGCCCCAAGTTCATGCGCAAATGGCCTGTTTTGGATTTATTTGGCAAAGGTCCAAAAAAATATGCATCGAAAGCTCTAATGGGGAACCAAAAAATAGGCACAAGTTGAATGCAAGGTCTTCAATGGTACTCCATGAGATACTCACCAAAAAGAAATGTAATTGAAATGTTTCATGTGGCCACATGTTCATGCACAAATGGCCAGTTATGCATTTATTTGGCAAAGGTCCAAAAAAATATGCATCAAAAGCTCTAATGGGGAACCAAAAAATAGGCACAAGTTGAATGCAAGGTCTTCAATGGTACTCCATGAGATACTCACCAAAAAGAAATGTAATTGAAATGTTTCATGTGGCCCCAAG
This sequence comes from Climacium dendroides, assembly GCA_950106755.1. Lineage (NCBI taxonomy): Eukaryota > Viridiplantae > Streptophyta > Bryopsida > Hypnales > Climaciaceae > Climacium > Climacium dendroides. The sequence goes on along the minus strand of OX467082.1, from coordinate 23,501,959 downwards.
TTCATGCGCAAATGGCCTGTTTTGGATTTATTTGGCAAAGGTCCAGAAAAATATGCATCAAAAGCTCTAATGGGGAACCAAAAAATAGGCACAAGTTGAATGCAAGGTCTTCAATGGTACTCCATGAGATACTCACCAAAAAGAAATGTAATTGAAATGTTTCATGTGGCCCCAAGTTCATGCGCAAATGGCCTGTTTTGGATTTATTTGGCAAAGGTCCAAAAAATATGCATCCAAAGCTCTAATGGGGAACCAAAAAATAGGCACAAGTTGAATGCAAGGTCTTCAATGGTACTCCATGAGATACTCACCAAAAAGAAATGTAATTGAAGTGTTTCATGTGGCCCCATGTTCATGCACAAATGGCCTAATTTGGATTTATTGGGCAAAGGTCCAAAAATATATGCATCAAAAGCTCTAATGGTGAACCAAAAAATAGGCACAAGTTGAATGCAAGGTCTTCAATGGTACTCCATGAGATACACACCAAAAAAAAATGTAATTGAAATGTTTCATGTGGCCGCATGTTCATGCACAAATGACCAGTTATGGATTTATTTGGCAAAGGTCCAGAAAAATATGCATCAAAAGCTCTAATGGGGAACCAAAAAATAGGCACAAGTTGAATGCAAGGTCTTCAATGGTACTCCATGAGATACTCACCAAAAAGAAATGTAATTGAAATGTTTCATGTGGCCCCAAGTTCATGCGCAAATGGCCTGTTTTGGATTTATTTGGCAAAGGTCCAAAAAATATGCATCAAAAGCTCTAATGGTGAACCAAAAAATAGGCACAAGTTGAATGCAAGGTCTTCAATGGTACTCCATGAGATACTCACCAAAAAGAAATGTAATTGAAGTGTTTCATGTGGCCCCATGTTCATGCACAAATGGCCTAATTTGGATTTATTGGGCAAAGGTCCAAAAATATATGCATCAAAAGCTCTAATGGTGAACCAAAAAATAGGCACAAGTTGAATGCAAGGTCTTCAATGGTACTCCATGAGATACACACCAAAAAAAAATGTAATTGAAATGTTTCATGTGGCCGCATGTTCATGCACAAATGACCAGTTATGGATTTATTTGGCAAAGGTCCAGAAAAATATGCATCAAAAGCTCTAATGGGGAACCAAAAAATAGGCACAAGTTGAATGCAAGGTCTTCAATGGTACTCCATGAGATACTCACCAAAAAGAAATGTAATTGAAATGTTTCATGTGGCCCCAAGTTCATGCGCAAATGGCCTGTTTTGGATTTATTTGGCAAAGGTCCAAAAAAATATGCATCGAAAGCTCTAATGGGGAACCAAAAAATAGGCACAAGTTGAATGCAAGGTCTTCAATGGTACTCCATGAGATACTCACCAAAAAGAAATGTAATTGAAATGTTTCATGTGGCCACATGTTCATGCACAAATGGCCAGTTATGGATTTATTTGGCAAAGGTCCAAAAAAATATGCATCAAAAGCTCTAATGGGGAACCAAAAAATAGGCACAAGTTGAATGCAAGGTCTTCAATGGTACTCCATGAGATACTCACCAAAAAGAAATGTAATTGAAATGTTTCATGTGGCCGCATGTTCATGCACAAATGGCCAGTTATGGATTTATTTGGCAAAGGTCCAAAAAAATATGCATCAAAAGCTCTAATGGGGAACCAAAAAATAGGCACAAGTTGAATGCAAGGTCTTCAATGGTACTCCATGAGATACTCACCAAAAAGAAATGTAATTGAAATGTTTCATGTGGCCCCAAGTTCATGCGCAAATGGCCTGTTTTGGATTTATTTGGCAAAGGTCCAGAAAAATATGCATCAAAAGCTCTAATGGGGAACCAAAAAATAGGCACAAGTTGAATGCAAGGTCTTCAATGGTACTCCATGAGATACTCACCAAAAAGAAATGTAATTGAAATGTTTCATGTGGCCCCAAGTTCATGCGCAAATGGCCTGTTTTGGATTTATTTGGCAAAGGTCCAAAAAATATGCATCGAAAGCTCTAATGGGGAACCAAAAAATAGGCACAAGTTGAATGCAAGGTCTTCAATGGTACTCCATGAGATACTCACCAAAAAGAAATGTAATTGAAGTGTTTCATGTGGCCCCATGTTCATGCACAAATGGCCTAATTTGGATTTATTGGGCAAAGGTCCAAAAATATATGCATCAAAAGCTCTAATGGTGAACCAAAAAATAGGCACAAGTTGAATGCAAGGTCTTCAATGGTACTCCATGAGATACACACCAAAAAAAAATGTAATTGAAATGTTTCATGTGGCCGCATGTTCATGCACAAATGACCAGTTATGGATTTATTTGGCAAAGGTCCAGAAAAATATGCATCAAAAGCTCTAATGGGGAACCAAAAAATAGGCACAAGTTGAATGCAAGGTCTTCAATGGTACTCCATGAGATACTCACCAAAAAGAAATGTAATTGAAATGTTTCATGTGGCCCCAAGTTCATGCGCAAATGGCCTGTTTTGGATTTATTTGGCAAAGGTCCAAAAAATATGCATCAAAAGCTCTAATGGTGAACCAAAAAATAGGCACAAGTTGAATGCAAGGTCTTCAATGGTACTCCATGAGATACTCACCAAAAAGAAATGTAATTGAAATGTTTCATGTGGCCGCATGTTCATGCACAAATGGCCAGTTATGGATTTATTTGGCAAAGGTCCAAAAAAATATGCATCAAAAGCTCTAATGGGGAACCAAAAAATAGGCACAAGTTGAATGCAAGGTCTTCAATGGTACTCCATGAGATACTCACCAAAAAGAAATGTAATTGAAATGTTTCATGTGGCCCCAAGTTCATGCGCAAATGGCCTGTTTTGGATTTATTTGGCAAAGGTCCAAAAAATATGCATCGAAAGCTCTAATGGGGAACCAAAAAATAGGCACAAGTTGAATGCAAGGTCTTCAATGGTACTCCATGAGATACTCACCAAAAAGAAATGTAATTGAAGTGTTTCATGTGGCCCCATGTTCATGCACAAATGGCCTAATTTGGATTTATTGGGCAAAGGTCCAAAAATATATGCATCAAAAGCTCTAATGGTGAACCAAAAAATAGGCACAAGTTGAATGCAAGGTCTTCAATGGTACTCCATGAGATACACACCAAAAAAAAATGTAATTGAAATGTTTCATGTGGCCGCATGTTCATGCACAAATGACCAGTTATGTATTTATTTGGCAAAGGTCCAGAAAAATATGCATCAAAAGCTCTAATGGGGAACCAAAAAATAGGCACAAGTTGAATGCAAGGTCTTCAATGGTACTCCATGAGATACTCACCAAAAAGAAATGTAATTGGAATGTTTCATGTGGCCCCATCTTCATGCACAAATGGCCAGTTATGGATTTATGTGGCAAAGGTCAAAAAAAAATATGCATCGAAAGCTCTAATGGGGAACCAAAAAAATAGGCACAAGTTGAATGCAAGGTCTTCAATGGTACTCCATGAGAAACTCAGGAAGAGAAAATGTAATTGAAATGTTTCATGTGGCCGCATGTTCATGCACAAATGGCCAGTTATGGATTTATGTGGCAAAGGTCCAGAAAAATATGCATGGAAAGCTCTAATGGGGAACCAAAAAAATAGGCACAAGTTGAATGCAAGGTCTTCAATGGTACTCCATGACAAACTCAGCAAAAAAAAATGTAATTGAAATGTTTCATGTGGCCCCATGTTCATGCACAAATGGCCTGTTATGGATTTATTTGGGAAAGGTGTAGAAAAATATGCGTTGAAAGCCCTAATGTAGAACTAAAATATAGGCACAAGTTGAATGCAAGGTCTTCAATGGTACTCCATGACAAACTCAGGAAAAAGAAATGTAATTGAAATGTTTCATGTGGCCGCATGTTCATGCACAAACGGCTTGTTATGCATTTATTTGGGAAAAGTGTAGAAAAATATGCATTGAAAGCCCTAATGGGGAACCAAAAAATAGGCACAAGTTGAATGCAAGGTCTTCAATGGTACTTCATGAGAAACTCAGCAAAAAAAAATGTAATTGGAATGTTTCATGTGGCCCCATGTTCATGCACAAATGGCCTGTTATGGATTTATTTGGGAAAGGTGTAGAAAAATAGGCATTGAAAGCCCTAATGGGTAACCAAAAAATTGGCACAAGTTGAATGCAAGGTCTTCAATGGTACTCCATGAGAAACTCAGCAAAAAGAAATGTAATTGAAATGTTTCATGTGGCCCCAAGTTCATGCACAAATGGCCTGTTATGGATTTATTTGGGAACGTTGTAGAAAAATATGCATTGAAAGCCCTAATGGGGAACCTGAAAATAGGCACAAGTTGAATGCAAGGTCTTCAATGGCACTCCATGAGAAACTCACCAAAAGGAAATGTAATTGAAATGTTTCATGTGGCCCCAACTTCATGCACAAATGGCCAGTTATGGATTTATGTGGCAAAGGTCAAAAAAGAATATGCATCGAAAGCTCTAATGGGGAACCAAAAAATAGGCACAAGTTGAATGCAAGGTCTTCAATGGTACTCCATGAGAAACTCACCAAAAAGAAATGTAATTGGAATGTTTCATGTGGCCCCAACTTCATGCACAAATGGCCAGTTCTGGATTTATGTGGCAAAGGTCAAAAAAAAATATGCATCGAAAGCTCTAATGGGGAACCAAAAAAATAGGCACAAGTTGAATGCAAGGTCTTCAATGGTACTCCATGAGAAACTCAGGAAGAGAAAATGTAATTGAAATGTTTCATGTGGCCGCATGTTCATGCACAAATGGCCAGTTATGGATTTATGTGGCAAAGGTCCAGAAAAATATGCATGGAAAGCTCTAATGGGGAACCAAAAAAATAGGCACAAGTTGAATGCAAGGTCTTCAATGGTACTCCATGACAAACTCAGCAAAAAAAAATGTAATTGAAATGTTTCATGTGGCCCCATGTTCATGCACAAATGGCCTGTTATGGATTTATTTGGGAAAGGTGTAGAAAAATATGCGTTGAAAGCCCTAATGTAGAACTAAAATATAGGCACAAGTTGAATGCAAGGTCTTCAATGGTACTCCATGACAAACTCAGGAAAAAGAAATGTAATTGAAATGTTTCATGTGGCCGCATGTTCATGCACAAACGGCTTGTTATGCATTTATTTGGGAAAAGTGTAGAAAAATATGCATTGAAAGCCCTAATGGGGAACCAAAAAATAGGCACAAGTTGAATGCAAGGTCTTCAATGGTACTTCATGAGAAACTCAGCAAAAAAAAATGTAATTGGAATGTTTCATGTGGCCCCATGTTCATGCACAAATGGCCTGTTATGGATTTATTTGGGAAAGGTGTAGAAAAATAGGCATTGAAAGCCCTAATGGGTAACCAAAAAATTGGCACAAGTTGAATTCAAGGTCTTCAATGGTACTCCATGAGAAACTCAGCAAAAAGAAATGTAATTGAAATGTTTCATGTGGCCCCAAGTTCATGCACAAATGGCCTGTTATGGATTTATTTGGGAACGTTGTAGAAAAATATGCATTGAAAGCCCTAATGGGGAACCTGAAAATAGGCACAAGTTGAATGCAAGGTCTTCAATGGCACTCCATGAGAAACTCACCAAAAGGAAATGTAATTGAAATGTTTCATGTGGCCCCAACTTCATGCACAAATGGCCAGTTATGGATTTATGTGGCAAAGGTCAAAAAAGAATATGCATCGAAAGCTCTAATGGGGAACCAAAAAATAGGCACAAGTTGAATGCAAGGTCTTCAATGGTACTCCATGAGAAACTCACCAAAAAGAAATGTAATTGGAATGTTTCATGTGGCCCCAACTTCATGCACAAATGGCCAGTTCTGGATTTATGTGGCAAAGGTCAAAAAAAAATATGCATCGAAAGCTCTAATGGGGAACCAAAAAAATAGGCACAAGTTGAATGCAAGGTCTTCAATGGTACTCCATGAGAAACTCAGGAAAAGAAAATGTAATTGAAATGTTTCATGTGGCCCCATGTTCATGCACAAATGGCCAGTTATGGATTTATGTGGCAAAGGTCCAAAAAAATATGCATCGAAAGCTCTAATGGGGAACCAAAAAATAGGCACAAGTTGAATGCAAGGTCTTCAATGGTACTCCATGAGATACTCACCAAAAAGAAATGTAATTGAAATGTTTCATGTGGCCCCAGGTTCATGCACAAATGGCTTGTTATAGATTTATTTGGCAAAGGTCCAAAAAAATATTCATGGAAACCTCTAATGGGGAACCAAAAAATTGGCACAAGTTGAATGCAAGGTCTTCAATGGTACTCCATGAGAAACTCACCAAAAAGAAATGTAATTGAAATGTTTCATGTGGCCCCATGTTCATGTACAAATGGCCTGTTATGGATTTATTTGGCAAAGGTCCAAAAAAATATGCATCGAAAGCTCTAATGGGGAACCAAAAATTTGGCACAAATCGAATGCAAGGTCTTCAATGGTAGTCCATGACAAACTCAAAAAAAAAAATGTAATTGAAATGTTTCATGTGGCCCCATGTTCATGTAGAAATGGCCTGTTATGGATTTATTTGGCAAAGGTCCAAGGAAATATGCATCGAAAGCTCTAATGGGGAACTGAAAAATTCGCACAAGTTGAATGCAAGGTCTTCAATGGTACTCCATGAGAAACTCAGCTATAAGAAATGTAATTAAAATGTTATATGTGGCCCCATGTTCATGCACAAATGGCCTGTTATGGATTTATTTGGGAAAGGTGTAGAAAAATATGCATTGAAAGCCCTAATGGGGAACCGAAAAATAGGCACAAGTTGAATGCAAGGTCTTCGATGGTACTCCATGAGAAACTCACCAAAAAGAAATGTAATTGAAATGTTTCATGCGACCCATGTTCATGCACAATTGGCCAGTTATGGATTTATTTGGCAAAGTTCCACAAAAATATGCATCGAAAGCTCTAATGGGGAACCAAAAATTTGGCACAAATTGAATGCAAGGTCTTCAATGGTACTCCATGACAAACTCAGCAAAAAGAAATGTAATTGAAATGTTTCATGTGGCCCCAAGTTCATGCACAAATAGCCAGTTATGGATTTATGTGGCAAAGGTCCAAAAAAATATGCATCGAAAGCTCTAATGGGGAACCAAAAAATAGGCACAAGTTGAATGCAAGGCCTTCAATGGTTCTCCATGAGAAACTCAACTGGAATATATGTACTTGAAATGTTTCATGTGGCCCCATGTTCATGCACAAATGGCCTGTTATGGATTTATTTGGGAAAGGTGTAGAAAAATATGCATTGAAAGCCCTAATGGGGAACCAAAGAATAGGCACAAGTTGAATGCAAGGTCTTCAATGGTACTCCATGAGAAACTCACCAAAAAGAAATGTAATTGAAATGTTTCATGCGGCCCCATGTTCATGCACAAATGGCCAGTTATGGATTTATTTGGCAAAGGTCCACAAAAATATGCATCGAAAGCTCTAATGGGGAACCAAAAATTTGGCACAAATTGAATGCAAGGTCTTCAATGGTACTCCATGACAAACTCAGCAAAAAGAAATGTAATTGAAATGTTTCATGTGGCCCCAAGTTCATGCACAAATAGCCAGTTATGGATTTATGTGGCAAAGGTCCAAAAAAATATGCATCGAAAACTCTAATGGGGAACCGAAAAATTGGCACAAGTTGAATGCAAGGTCTTCAATGGTACTCCATGACAAACTCAGCAAAAAGAAATGTAATTCAAATGTTTCATGTGGCCCCATGTTCATGTAGAAATGGCCTGTTATGGATTTATTTGGCATAGGTCCAAAAAAAAATGGATCGAAAGCTCTAATGGGGAACCAAAAAATAGGCACAAGTTGAATGCAATGTATTCAATGGTACTTCATGAGAAACTCACCAAAAAGAAATGTAATTGAAATGTTTCATGTGGCCCCAACTTCATGCACAAATGGCCAGTTACGGATTTATTTGGGAAAGGTGTAGAAAAATATGCATTGAAAGCTCTAATGGGGAACCAAAAAATAGGCACAAGTTGAATGCAAGGTCATCAATGGTACTCCATGAGAAACTCACCAAAAAGAAATGTAATTGAAATGTTTCATGTGGCCCCATGTTCATGCACAAATGGCCAGTTATGGAATTATCTGGCAATGGTCCAAAAAATTATGCATCGAAAGCTCTAATGGGGAACCAAAAAATAGGCACAAGTTGAATGCAAGGTCTTCAATGGTACTCCATGACAAACTCACCAAAATGAAATGTAATTGAAATGTTTCATGCGGCCCGATTTTCATGCACAAATGGCCTGTTATGGATTTATTTGATAAAGTTCCAAAAAAATATGCATCGAAAGCTCTAATGGGGAACCGAAAAATTGGCACAAGTTGAATGCAAGGTCTTCAATGGTACTCCATGAGAAACTCACCAAAAAGAAACGTAATTGAAATGTTTCATGTGGCCCCGACTTCATGCACAAATGGCCTCTTATGGATTTATTTGGGAAAGGTGTAGAAAAATATGCATTGAAAGCCCTAATGGGGAACCAAAAAATAGGCACAAGTTGAATGCAAGGTGTTCGATGGTACTCCATGAGAAACTCACCAAAAAGAAATGTAATTGAAATGTTTCATGTGGCCCCAACTTCATGCACAAATGGCCAGTTATGGATTTATGTGGCACAGGTCCAAAAAAGTATGCATCGAAAGCTCTAATGGGGAACCAAAAATTTGGCACAAATTGAATGCAAGGTCTTCAATGGTACTCCATGACAAACTCAGCAAAAAGAAATGTAATTGAAATGTTTCATGTGGCCCCAAGTTCATGCACAAATAGCCAGTTATGGATTTATGTGGCAAAGGTCCAAAAAAATATGCATCGAAAGCTCTAATGGGGAACCAAAAAATTGGCACAAGTTGAATGCAAGGTCTTCAATGGTACTCCATGACAAACTCACCAAAAAAGAAATGTAATTGAAATGATTCATGTGGCCCCAACTTCATGCACAAATGGCCTGTTATGGATTTATTTGGGAAAGGTGTAGAAAAATATGCATTGAAAGCTCTAATGGGGAACCAAAAAATAGGCACAAGTTGAATGCAAGGTCATTAATGGTACTCCATGAGAAACTCACCAAAAAGAAATGTAATTAAAATGTTTCATGTGGCCCCATGTTCATGCACAATTGGCCAGTTATGGATTTATGTGGCAAAGGACCAAAAAAATATGCATCGAAAGCTCTAATGGGGAACCAAAAAATTGGCACAAATTGAATGCAAGGTCTTCAATGGTACTCCATGACAAACTCAGCAAAAAGAAATGTAATTGAAATGTTTCATGTGGCCCCATGTTCATGCACAAATGGCTTGTTATGGATTTATGTGGCAAAGGTTCAAAAAAAAATGGATCGAAAGCTCTAATGGGGAACCAAAAAATAGGCACAAGTTGAATGCAATGTATTCAATGGTACTTCATGAGAAACTCACCAAAAAGAAATGTAATTGAAATGTTTCATGTGGCCCCACCTTCATGCAAAAATGGCCTGTTACGGATTTATTTAGAAAGGTGTAGAAAAATATGCATTGAAAGCTCTAATGGGGAACCAAAAAATAGGCACAAGTTGAATGCAAGGTCATCAATGGTACTCCATGAGAAACTCACCAAAAAGAAATGTAATTGAAATGTTTCATGTGGCCCCATGTTCATGCACAAATGGCCAGTTATGGAATTATCTGGCAATGGTCCAAAAAATTATGCATCGAAAGCTCTAATGGGGAACCAAAAAATAGGCACAAGTTGAATGCAAGGTCTTCAATGGTACTCCATGACAAACTCACCAAAAAGAAATGTAATTGAAATGTTTCATGTGGCCCTAACTTCATGCACAAATGGCCGGTTATGGATTTATCTCGGAAAGGTGTAGAAAAATATGCATTGAAAGCCCTAATGGGGAACCAAAAAATAGGCACAAGTTGAATGCAAGGCCTTCAATGGTACTCCATGAGAAACTCACCAAAAAGAAATGTAATTGAAATGTTTCATGTGGCCCCAACTTCATGCACAAATGGCCAGTTATGGATTTATGTGGCAAAGGTCCAAAAAAATATGCATGCAAAGCTCTAATGGGGAACCAAAAAATAGGCACAAGTTGAATACAAGGACTTCAATGGTACTCCATGTGAAACTCAGCAAAAAGAAATGTAATTGAAATGTTTCATGTGGCCCCATGTTCATGCACAAATGGCCTGTTATGGATTTATTTGGGAAAGGTGTAGAAAAATATGCATTGAAAGCCCTAATGGAGAACCGAAAAATTGGCACAAGTTGAATGCAAGGTCTTCAATGGTACTCCATAACAAACTCACCAAAAAGAAATGTAATTGAAATGTTTCATGCGGCCCCATGTTCATGCACAATTGGCCAGTTATGGATTTATTTGGCAAAGGACCAAAAAAATATGCATCGAAAGCTCTAATGGGGAACCAAAAAATAGGCACAAGTTGAATGCAAGGTCTTCAATGGTACTCCATGAGATACTCACCAAAAAGAAATGTAATTGAAGTGTTTCATGTGGCCCCATGTTCATGCACAAATGGCCTAATTTGGATTTATTGGGCAAAGGTCCAAAAAAATATGCATCAAAAGCTCTAATGGGGAACCAAAAAATAGGCACAAGTTGAATGCAAGGTCTTCAATGGTACTCCATGAGATACACACCAAAAAAAAATGTAATTGAAATGTTTCATGTGGCCGCATGTTCATGCACAAATGACCAGTTATGGATTTATTTGGCAAAGGTCCAGAAAAATATGCATCAAAAGCTCTAATGGGGAACCAAAAAATAGGCACAAGTTGAATGCAAGGTCTTCAATGGTACTCCATGAGATACTCACCAAAAAGAAATGTAATTGAAATGTTTCATGTGGCCCCAAGTTCATGCGCAAATGGCCTGTTTTGGATTTATTTGGCAAAGGTCCAAAAAATATGCATCCAAAGCTCTAATGGGGAACCAAAAAATAGGCACAAGTTGAATGCAAGGTCTTCAATGGTACTCCATGAGATACTCACCAAAAAGAAATGTAATTGAAGTGTTTCATGTGGCCCCATGTTCATGCACAAATGGCCTAATTTGGATTTATTGGGCAAAGGTCCAAAAATATATGCATCAAAAGCTCTAATGGTGAACCAAAAAATAGGCACAAGTTGAATGCAAGGTCTTCAATGGTACTCCATGAGATACACACCAAAAAAAAATGTAATTGAAATGTTTCATGTGGCCGCATGTTCATGCACAAATGACCAGTTATGGATTTATTTGGCAAAGGTCCAAAAAAATATGCATCAAAAGCTCTAATGGGGAACCAAAAAATAGGCACAAGTTGAATGCAAGGTCTTCAATGGTACTCCATGAGATACTCACCAAAAAGAAATGTAATTGAAATGTTTCATGTGGCCGCATGTTCATGCACAAATGGCCAGTTATGGATTTATTTGGCAAAGGTCCAAAAAAATATGCATCAAAAGCTCTAATGGGGAACCAAAAAATAGGCACAAGTTGAATGCAAGGTCTTCAATGGTACTCCATGAGATACTCACCAAAAAGAAATGTAATTGAAATGTTTCATGTGGCCCCAAGTTCATGCGCAAATGGCCTGTTTTGGATTTATTTGGCAAAGGTCCAAAAAATATGCATCGAAAGCTCTAATGGGGAACCAAAAAATAGGCACAAGTTGAATGCAAGGTCTTCAATGGTACTCCATGAGATACTCACCAAAAAGAAATGTAATTGAAGTGTTTCATGTGGCCCCATGTTCATGCACAAATGGCCTAATTTGGATTTATTGGGCAAAGGTCCAAAAATATATGCATCAAAAGCTCTAATGGTGAACCAAAAAATAGGCACAAGTTGAATGCAAGGTCTTCAATGGTACTCCATGAGATACACACCAAAAAAAAATGTAATTGAAATGTTTCATGTGGCCGCATGTTCATGCACAAATGACCAGTTATGTATTTATTTGGCAAAGGTCCAGAAAAATATGCATCAAAAGCTCTAATGGGGAACCAAAAAATAGGCACAAGTTGAATGCAAGGTCTTCAATGGTACTCCATGAGATACTCACCAAAAAGAAATGTAATTGGAATGTTTCATGTGGCCCCATCTTCATGCACAAATGGCCAGTTATGGATTTATGTGGCAAAGGTCAAAAAAAAATATGCATCGAAAGCTCTAATGGGGAACCAAAAAAATAGGCACAAGTTGAATGCAAGGTCTTCAATGGTACTCCATGAGATACTCACCAAAAAGAAATGTAATTGGAATGTTTCATGTGGCCCCATCTTCATGCACAAATGGCCAGTTATGGATTTATGTGGCAAAGGTCAAAAAAAAATATGCATCGAAAGCTCTAATGGGGAACCAAAAAAATAGGCACAAGTTGAATGCAAGGTCTTCAATGGTACTCCATGAGAAACTCAGGAAGAGAAAATGTAATTGAAATGTTTCATGTGGCCGCATGTTCATGCACAAATGGCCAGTTATGGATTTATGTGGCAAAGGTCCAGAAAAATATGCATGGAAAGCTCTAATGGGGAACCAAAAAAATAGGCACAAGTTGAATGCAAGGTCTTCAATGGTACTCCATGACAAACTCAGCAAAAAGAAATGTAATTGAAATGTTTCATGTGGCCCCATGTTCATGCACAAATGGCTTGTTATGGATTTATGTGGCAAAGGTTCAAAAAAAAATGGATCGAAAGCTCTAATGGGGAACCAAAAAATAGGCACAAGTTGAATGCAATGTATTCAATGGTACTTCATGAGAAACTCACCAAAAAGAAATGTAATTGAAATGTTTCATGTGGCCCCACCTTCATGCAAAAATGGCCTGTTACGGATTTATTTAGAAAGGTGTAGAAAAATATGCATTGAAAGCTCTAATGGGGAACCAAAAAATAGGCACAAGTTGAATGCAAGGTCATCAATGGTACTCCATGAGAAACTCACCAAAAAGAAATGTAATTGAAATGTTTCATGTGGCCCCATGTTCATGCACAAATGGCCAGTTATGGAATTATCTGGCAATGGTCCAAAAAATTATGCATCGAAAGCTCTAATGGGGAACCAAAAAATAGGCACAAGTTGAATGCAAGGTCTTCAATGGTACTCCATGACAAACTCACCAAAAAGAAATGTAATTGAAATGTTTCATGTGGCCCTAACTTCATGCACAAATGGCCGGTTATGGATTTATCTCGGAAAGGTGTAGAAAAATATGCATTGAAAGCCCTAATGGGGAACCAAAAAATAGGCACAAGTTGAATGCAAGGCCTTCAATGGTACTCCATGAGAAACTCACCAAAAAGAAATGTAATTGAAATGTTTCATGTGGCCCCAACTTCATGCACAAATGGCCAGTTATGGATTTATGTGGCAAAGGTCCAAAAAAATATGCATGCAAAGCTCTAATGGGGAACCAAAAAATAGGCACAAGTTGAATACAAGGACTTCAATGGTACTCCATGTGAAACTCAGCAAAAAGAAATGTAATTGAAATGTTTCATGTGGCCCCATGTTCATGCACAAATGGCCTGTTATGGATTTATTTGGGAAAGGTGTAGAAAAATATGCATTGAAAGCCCTAATGGAGAACCGAAAAATTGGCACAAGTTGAATGCAAGGTCTTCAATGGTACTCCATAACAAACTCACCAAAAAGAAATGTAATTGAAATGTTTCATGCGGCCCCATGTTCATGCACAATTGGCCAGTTATGGATTTATTTGGCAAAGGACCAAAAAAATATGCATCGAAAGCTCTAATGGGGAACCAAAAAATAGGCACAAGTTGAATGCAAGGTCTTCAATGGTACTCCATGAGATACTCACCAAAAAGAAATGTAATTGAAGTGTTTCATGTGGCCCCATGTTCATGCACAAATGGCCTAATTTGGATTTATTGGGCAAAGGTCCAAAAAAATATGCATCAAAAGCTCTAATGGGGAACCAAAAAATAGGCACAAGTTGAATGCAAGGTCTTCAATGGTACTCCATGAGATACACACCAAAAAAAAATGTAATTGAAATGTTTCATGTGGCCGCATGTTCATGCACAAATGACCAGTTATGGATTTATTTGGCAAAGGTCCAGAAAAATATGCATCAAAAGCTCTAATGGGGAACCAAAAAATAGGCACAAGTTGAATGCAAGGTCTTCAATGGTACTCCATGAGATACTCACCAAAAAGAAATGTAATTGAAATGTTTCATGTGGCCCCAAGTTCATGCGCAAATGGCCTGTTTTGGATTTATTTGGCAAAGGTCCAAAAAATATGCATCCAAAGCTCTAATGGGGAACCAAAAAATAGGCACAAGTTGAATGCAAGGTCTTCAATGGTACTCCATGAGATACTCACCAAAAAGAAATGTAATTGAAGTGTTTCATGTGGCCCCATGTTCATGCACAAATGGCCTAATTTGGATTTATTGGGCAAAGGTCCAAAAATATATGCATCAAAAGCTCTAATGGTGAACCAAAAAATAGGCACAAGTTGAATGCAAGGTCTTCAATGGTACTCCATGAGATACACACCAAAAAAAAATGTAATTGAAATGTTTCATGTGGCCGCATGTTCATGCACAAATGACCAGTTATGGATTTATTTGGCAAAGGTCCAAAAAAATATGCATCAAAAGCTCTAATGGGGAACCAAAAAATAGGCACAAGTTGAATGCAAGGTCTTCAATGGTACTCCATGAGATACTCACCAAAAAGAAATGTAATTGAAATGTTTCATGTGGCCGCATGTTCATGCACAAATGGCCAGTTATGGATTTATTTGGCAAAGGTCCAAAAAAATATGCATCAAAAGCTCTAATGGGGAACCAAAAAATAGGCACAAGTTGAATGCAAGGTCTTCAATGGTACTCCATGAGATACTCACCAAAAAGAAATGTAATTGAAATGTTTCATGTGGCCCCAAGTTCATGCGCAAATGGCCTGTTTTGGATTTATTTGGCAAAGGTCCAAAAAATATGCATCGAAAGCTCTAATGGGGAACCAAAAAATAGGCACAAGTTGAATGCAAGGTCTTCAATGGTACTCCATGAGATACTCACCAAAAAGAAATGTAATTGAAGTGTTTCATGTGGCCCCATGTTCATGCACAAATGGCCTAATTTGGATTTATTGGGCAAAGGTCCAAAAATATATGCATCAAAAGCTCTAATGGTGAACCAAAAAATAGGCACAAGTTGAATGCAAGGTCTTCAATGGTACTCCATGAGATACACACCAAAAAAAAATGTAATTGAAATGTTTCATGTGGCCGCATGTTCATGCACAAATGACCAGTTATGTATTTATTTGGCAAAGGTCCAGAAAAATATGCATCAAAAGCTCTAATGGGGAACCAAAAAATAGGCACAAGTTGAATGCAAGGTCTTCAATGGTACTCCATGAGATACTCACCAAAAAGAAATGTAATTGGAATGTTTCATGTGGCCCCATCTTCATGCACAAATGGCCAGTTATGGATTTATGTGGCAAAGGTCAAAAAAAAATATGCATCGAAAGCTCTAATGGGGAACCAAAAAAATAGGCACAAGTTGAATGCAAGGTCTTCAATGGTACTCCATGAGATACTCACCAAAAAGAAATGTAATTGGAATGTTTCATGTGGCCCCATCTTCATGCACAAATGGCCAGTTATGGATTTATGTGGCAAAGGTCAAAAAAAAATATGCATCGAAAGCTCTAATGGGGAACCAAAAAAATAGGCACAAGTTGAATGCAAGGTCTTCAATGGTACTCCATGAGAAACTCAGGAAGAGAAAATGTAATTGAAATGTTTCATGTGGCCGCATGTTCATGCACAAATGGCCAGTTATGGATTTATGTGGCAAAGGTCCAGAAAAATATGCATGGAAAGCTCTAATGGGGAACCAAAAAAATAGGCACAAGTTGAATGCAAGGTCTTCAATGGTACTCCATGACAAACTCAGCAAAAAAAAATGTAATTGAAATGTTTCATGTGGCCCCATGTTCATGCACAAATGGCCTGTTATGGATTTATTTGGGAAAGGTGTAGAAAAATATGCGTTGAAAGCCCTAATGTAGAACTAAAATATAGGCACAAGTTGAATGCAAGGTCTTCAATGGTACTCCATGACAAACTCAGGAAAAAGAAATGTAATTGAAATGTTTCATGTGGCCGCATGTTCATGCACAAACGGCTTGTTATGCATTTATTTGGGAAAAGTGTAGAAAAATATGCATTGAAAGCCCTAATGGGGAACCAAAAAATAGGCACAAGTTGAATGCAAGGTCTTCAATGGTACTTCATGAGAAACTCAGCAAAAAAAAATGTAATTGGAATGTTTCATGTGGCCCCATGTTCATGCACAAATGGCCTGTTATGGATTTATTTGGGAAAGGTGTAGAAAAATAGGCATTGAAAGCCCTAATGGGTAACCAAAAAATTGGCACAAGTTGAATGCAAGGTCTTCAATGGTACTCCATGAGAAACTCAGCAAAAAGAAATGTAATTGAAATGTTTCATGTGGCCCCAAGTTCATGCGCAAATGGCCTGTTTTGGATTTATTTGGCAAAGGTCCAAAAAAATATGCATCGAAAGCTCTAATGGGGAACCAAAAAATAGGCACAAGTTGAATGCAAGGTCTTCAATGGTACTCCATGAGATACTCACCAAAAAGAAATGTAATTGAAATGTTTCATGTGGCCGCATGTTCATGCACAAATGGCCAGTTATGGATTTATTTGGCAAAGGTCCAAAAAAATATGCATCAAAAGCTCTAATGGGGAACCAAAAAATAGGCACAAGTTGAATGCAAGGTCTTCAATGGTACTCCATGAGATACTCACCAAAAAGAAATGTAATTGAAATGTTTCATGTGGCCCCAAGTTCATGCGCAAATGGCCTGTTTTGGATTTATTTGGCAAAGGTCCAGAAAAATATGCATCAAAAGCTCTAATGGGGAACCAAAAAATAGGCACAAGTTGAATGCAAGGTCTTCAATGGTACTCCATGAGATACTCACCAAAAAGAAATGTAATTGAAATGTTTCATGTGGCCCCAAGTTCATGCGCAAATGGCCTGTTTTGGATTTATTTGGCAAAGGTCCAAAAAATATGCATCCAAAGCTCTAATGGGGAACCAAAAAATAGGCACAAGTTGAATGCAAGGTCTTCAATGGTACTCCATGAGATACTCACCAAAAAGAAATGTAATTGAAGTGTTTCATGTGGCCCCATGTTCATGCACAAATGGCCTAATTTGGATTTATTGGGCAAAGGTCCAAAAATATATGCATCAAAAGCTCTAATGGTGAACCAAAAAATAGGCACAAGTTGAATGCAAGGTCTTCAATGGTACTCCATGAGATACACACCAAAAAAAAATGTAATTGAAATGTTTCATGTGGCCGCATGTTCATGCACAAATGACCAGTTATGGATTTATTTGGCAAAGGTCCAGAAAAATATGCATCAAAAGCTCTAATGGGGAACCAAAAAATAGGCACAAGTTGAATGCAAGGTCTTCAATGGTACTCCATGAGATACTCACCAAAAAGAAATGTAATTGAAATGTTTCATGTGGCCCCAAGTTCATGCGCAAATGGCCTGTTTTGGATTTATTTGGCAAAGGTCCAAAAAATATGCATCAAAAGCTCTAATGGGGAACCAAAAAATAGGCACAAGTTGAATGCAAGGTCTTCAATGGTACTCCATGAGATACTCACCAAAAAGAAATGTAATTGAAATGTTTCATGTGGCCGCATGTTCATGCACAAATGGCCAGTTATGGATTTATTTGGCAAAGGTCCAAAAAAATATGCATCAAAAGCTCTAATGGGGAACCAAAAAATAGGCACAAGTTGAATGCAAGGTCTTCAATGGTACTCCATGAGATACTCACCAAAAAGAAATGTAATTGAAATGTTTCATGTGGCCCCAAGTTCATGCGCAAATGGCCTGTTTTGGATTTATTTGGCAAAGGTACAAAAAATATGCATCGAAAGCTCTAATGGGGAACCAAAAAATAGGCACAAGTTGAATGCAAGGTCTTCAATGGTACTCCATGAGATACTCACCAAAAAGAAATGTAATTGAAGTGTTTCATGTGGCCCCATGTTCATGCACAAATGGTCTAATTTGGATTTATTGGGCAAAGGTCCAAAAATATATGCATCAAAAGCTCTAATGGTGAACCAAAAAATAGGCACAAGTTGAATGCAAGGTCTTCAATGGTACTCCATGAGATACACACCAAAAAAAAATGTAATTGAAATGTTTCATGTGGCCGCATGTTCATGCACAAATGACCAGTTATGGATTTATTTGGCAAAGGTCCAGAAAAATATGCATCAAAAGCTCTAATGGGGAACCAAAAAATAGGCACAAGTTGAATGCAAGGTCTTCAATGGTACTCCATGAGATACTCACCAAAAAGAAATGTAATTGGAATGTTTCATGTGGCCCCATCTTCATGCACAAATGGCCAGTTCTGGATTTATGTGGCAAAGGTCAAAAAAAAATATGCATCGAAAGCTCTAATGGGGAACCAAAAAAATAGGCACAAGTTGAATGCAAGGTCTTCAATGGTACTCCATGAGAAACTCAGGAAGAGAAAATGTAATTGAAATGTTTCATGTGGCCGCATGTTCATGCACAAATGGCCAGTTATGGATTTATGTGGCAAAGGTCCAGAAAAATATGCATGGAAAGCTCTAATGGGGAACCAAAAAAATAGGCACAAGTTGAATGCAAGGTCTTCAATGGTACTCCATGACAAACTCAGCAAAAAAAAATGTAATTGAAATGTTTCATGTGGCCCCATGTTCATGCACAAATGGCCTGTTATGGATTTATTTGGGAAAGGTGTAGAAAAATATGCGTTGAAAGCCCTAATGTAGAACTAAAATATAGGCACAAGTTGAATGCAAGGTCTTCAATGGTACTCCATGACAAACTCAGGAAAAAGAAATGTAATTGAAATGTTTCATGTGGCCGCATGTTCATGCACAAACGGCTTGTTATGCATTTATTTGGGAAAAGTGTAGAAAAATATGCATTGAAAGCCCTAATGGGGAACCAAAAAATAGGCACAAGTTGAATGCAAGGTCTTCAATGGTACTTCATGAGAAACTCAGCAAAAAAAAATGTAATTGGAATGTTTCATGTGGCCCCATGTTCATGCACAAATGGCCTGTTATGGATTTATTTGGGAAAGGTGTAGAAAAATAGGCATTGAAAGCCCTAATGGGTAACCAAAAAATTGGCACAAGTTGAATGCAAGGTCTTCAATGGTACTCCATGAGAAACTCAGCAAAAAGAAATGTAATTGAAATGTTTCATGTGGCCCCAAGTTCATGCACAAATGGCCTGTTATGGATTTATTTGGGAACGTTGTAGAAAAATATGCATTGAAAGCCCTAATGGGGAACCTGAAAATAGGCACAAGTTGAATGCAAGGTCTTCAATGGCACTCCATGAGAAACTCACCAAAAGGAAATGTAATTGAAATGTTTCATGTGGCCCCAACTTCATGCACAAATGGCCAGTTATGGATTTATGTGGCAAAGGTCAAAAAAGAATATGCATCGAAAGCTCTAATGGGGAACCAAAAAATAGGCACAAGTTGAATGCAAGGTCTTCAATGGTACTCCATGAGAAACTCACCAAAAAGAAATGTAATTGGAATGTTTCATGTGGCCCCAACTTCATGCACAAATGGCCAGTTCTGGATTTATGTGGCAAAGGTCAAAAAAAAATATGCATCGAAAGCTCTAATGGGGAACCAAAAAAATAGGCACAAGTTGAATGCAAGGTCTTCAATGGTACTCCATGAGAAACTCAGGAAAAGAAAATGTAATTGAAATGTTTCATGTGGCCCCATGTTCATGCACAAATGGCCAGTTATGGATTTATGTGGCAAAGGTCCAAAAAAATATGCATCGAAAGCTCTAATGGGGAACCAAAAAATAGGCACAAGTTGAATGCAAGGTCTTCAATGGTAGTCCATGAGATACTCACCAAAAAGAAATGTAATTGAAATGTTTCATGTGGCCCCAGGTTCATGCACAAATGGCTTGTTATAGATTTATTTGGCAAAGGTCCAAAAAAATATTCATGGAAACCTCTAATGGGGAACCAAAAAATTGGCACAAGTTGAATGCAAGGTCTTCAATGGTACTCCATGAGAAACTCACCAAAAAGAAATGTAATTGAAATGTTTCATGTGGCCCCATGTTCATGTACAAATGGCCTGTTATGGATTTATTTGGCAAAGGTCCAAAAAAATATGCATCGAAAGCTCTAATGGGGAACCAAAAATTTGGCACAAATCGAATGCAAGGTCTTCAATGGTAGTCCATGACAAACTCAAAAAAAAAAATGTAATTGAAATGTTTCATGTGGCCCCATGTTCATGTAGAAATGGCCTGTTATGGATTTATTTGGCAAAGGTCCAAGGAAATATGCATCGAAAGCTCTAATGGGGAACTGAAAAATTCGCACAAGTTGAATGCAAGGTCTTCAATGGTACTCCATGAGAAACTCAGCTATAAGAAATGTAATTAAAATGTTATATGTGGCCCCATGTTCATGCACAAATGGCCTGTTATGGATTTATTTGGGAAAGGTGTAGAAAAATATGCATTGAAAGCCCTAATGGGGAACCGAAAAATAGGCACAAGTTGAATGCAAGGTCTTCGATGGTACTCCATGAGAAACTCACCAAAAAGAAATGTAATTGAAATGTTTCATGCGACCCATGTTCATGCACAATTGGCCAGTTATGGATTTATTTGGCAAAGTTCCACAAAAATATGCATCGAAAGCTCTAATGGGGAACCAAAAATTTGGCACAAATTGAATGCAAGGTCTTCAATGGTACTCCATGACAAACTCAGCAAAAAGAAATGTAATTGAAATGTTTCATGTGGCCCCAAGTTCATGCACAAATAGCCAGTTATGGATTTATGTGGCAAAGGTCCAAAAAAATATGCATCGAAAGCTCTAATGGGGAACCAAAAAATAGGCACAAGTTGAATGCAAGGCCTTCAATGGTTCTCCATGAGAAACTCAACTGGAATATATGTACTTGAAATGTTTCATGTGGCCCCATGTTCATGCACAAATGGCCTGTTATGGATTTATTTGGGAAAGGTGTAGAAAAATATGCATTGAAAGCCCTAATGGGGAACCAAAGAATAGGCACAAGTTGAATGCAAGGTCTTCAATGGTACTCCATGAGAAACTCACCAAAAAGAAATGTAATTGAAATGTTTCATGCGGCCCCATGTTCATGCACAAATGGCCAGTTATGGATTTATTTGGCAAAGGTCCACAAAAATATGCATCGAAAGCTCTAATGGGGAACCAAAAATTTGGCACAAATTGAATGCAAGGTCTTCAATGGTACTCCATGACAAACTCAGCAAAAAGAAATGTAATTGAAATGTTTCATGTGGCCCCAAGTTCATGCACAAATAGCCAGTTATGGATTTATGTGGCAAAGGTCCAAAAAAATATGCATCGAAAACTCTAATGGGGAACCGAAAAATTGGCACAAGTTGAATGCAAGGTCTTCAATGGTACTCCATGACAAACTCAGCAAAAAGAAATGTAATTCAAATGTTTCATGTGGCCCCATGTTCATGTAGAAATGGCCTGTTATGGATTTATTTGGCATAGGTCCAAAAAAAAATGGATCGAAAGCTCTAATGGGGAACCAAAAAATAGGCACAAGTTGAATGCAATGTATTCAATGGTACTTCATGAGAAACTCACCAAAAAGAAATGTAATTGAAATGTTTCATGTGGCCCCAACTTCATGCACAAATGGCCAGTTACGGATTTATTTGGGAAAGGTGTAGAAAAATATGCATTGAAAGCTCTAATGGGGAACCAAAAAATAGGCACAAGTTGAATGCAAGGTCATCAATGGTACTCCATGAGAAACTCACCAAAAAGAAATGTAATTGAAATGTTTCATGTGGCCCCATGTTCATGCACAAATGGCCAGTTATGGAATTATCTGGCAATGGTCCAAAAAATTATGCATCGAAAGCTCTAATGGGGAACCAAAAAATAGGCACAAGTTGAATGCAAGGTCTTCAATGGTACTCCATGACAAACTCACCAAAATGAAATGTAATTGAAATGTTTCATGCGGCCCGATTTTCATGCACAAATGGCCTGTTATGGATTTATTTGATAAAGTTCCAAAAAAATATGCATCGAAAGCTCTAATGGGGAACCGAAAAATTGGCACAAGTTGAATGCAAGGTCTTCAATGGTACTCCATGAGAAACTCACCAAAAAGAAACGTAATTGAAATGTTTCATGTGGCCCCGACTTCATGCACAAATGGCCTCTTATGGATTTATTTGGGAAAGGTGTAGAAAAATATGCATTGAAAGCCCTAATGGGGAACCAAAAAATAGGCACAAGTTGAATGCAAGGTGTTCGATGGTACTCCATGAGAAACTCACCAAAAAGAAATGTAATTGAAATGTTTCATGTGGCCCCAACTTCATGCACAAATGGCCAGTTATGGATTTATGTGGCACAGGTCCAAAAAAGTATGCATCGAAAGCTCTAATGGGGAACCAAAAAATAGGCACAAGATGAATGCAAGGTCTTCAATGGTACTCCATGACAAACTCACCAAAAAGAAATGTAATTGAAATGTTTCATGCGGCCCCATGTTCATGCACAATTGGCCAGTTATGGATTTATGTGGCAAAGGACCAAAAAAATATGCATCGAAAGCTCTAATGGGGAACCAAAAAATTGGCACAAATTGAATGCAAGGTCTTCAATGGTACTCCATGACAAACTCAGCAAAAAGAAATGTAATTGAAATGTTTCATGTGGCCCCATGTTCATGCACAAATGGCTTGTTATGGATTTATGTGGCAAAGGTTCAAAAAAAAATGGATCGAAAGCTCTAATGGGGAACCAAAAAATAGGCACAAGTTGAATGCAATGTATTCAATGGTACTTCATGAGAAACTCACCAAAAAGAAATGTAATTGAAATGTTTCATGTGGCCCCACCTTCATGCAAAAATGGCCTGTTACGGATTTATTTAGAAAGGTGTAGAAAAATATGCATTGAAAGCTCTAATGGGGAACCAAAAAATAGGCACAAGTTGAATGCAAGGTCATCAATGGTACTCCATGAGAAACTCACCAAAAAGAAATGTAATTGAAATGTTTCATGTGGCCCCATGTTCATGCACAAATGGCCAGTTATGGAATTATCTGGCAATGGTCCAAAAAATTATGCATCGAAAGCTCTAATGGGGAACCAAAAAATAGGCACAAGTTGAATGCAAGGTCTTCAATGGTACTCCATGACAAACTCACCAAAAAGAAATGTAATTGAAATGTTTCATGTGGCCCTAACTTCATGCACAAATGGCCGGTTATGGATTTATCTCGGAAAGGTGTAGAAAAATATGCATTGAAAGCCCTAATGGGGAACCAAAAAATAGGCACAAGTTGAATGCAAGGCCTTCAATGGTACTCCATGAGAAACTCACCAAAAAGAAATGTAATTGAAATGTTTCATGTGGCCCCAACTTCATGCACAAATGGCCAGTTATGGATTTATGTGGCAAAGGTCCAAAAAAATATGCATGCAAAGCTCTAATGGGGAACCAAAAAATAGGCACAAGTTGAATACAAGGACTTCAATGGTACTCCATGTGAAACTCAGCAAAAAGAAATGTAATTGAAATGTTTCATGTGGCCCCATGTTCATGCACAAATGGCCTGTTATGGATTTATTTGGGAAAGGTGTAGAAAAATATGCATTGAAAGCCCTAATGGAGAACCGAAAAATTGGCACAAGTTGAATGCAAGGTCTTCAATGGTACTCCATAACAAACTCACCAAAAAGAAATGTAATTGAAATGTTTCATGCGGCCCCATGTTCATGCACAATTGGCCAGTTATGGATTTATTTGGCAAAGGACCAAAAAAATATGCATCGAAAGCTCTAATGGGGAACCAAAAATTTGGCACAAATTGAATGCAAGGTCTTCAATGGTATTCCATGAGAAACTCAGCAAAAAGAAATGTAATTGAAATGTTTCATGTGGCCCCATGTTCATGCACAAATGGCCAGTTATGGAATTATCTGGCAATGGTCCAAAAAATTATGCATCGAAAGCTCTAATGGGGAACCAAAAAATAGGCACAAGTTGAATGCAATGTATTCAATGGTACTTCATGACAAACTCACCAAAATGAAATGTAATTGAAATGTTTCATGTGGCCCCAACTTCATGCACAAATGGCCAGTTATGGATTTATTTGGGAAAGGTGTAGAATAATATGCATTGAAAGCCCTAATGGGGAACCGAAAAATTGGCACAAGTTGAATGCAAGGTCTTCGATGGTACTCCATGAGAAACTCACCAAAAAGAAATGTAATTGAAATGTTTCATGCGACCCATGTTCATGCACAATTGGCCAGTTATGGATTTATTTGGCAAAGTTCCACAAAAATATGCATCGAAAGCTCTAATGGGGAACCAAAAATTTGGCACAAATTGAATGCAAGGTCTTCAATGGTAGTCCATGACAAACTCAGCAAAAGAAAAGGAATTGAAATGTTACATGTGGCCCCATGTTCATGCACAAATGGCCTGTTATGGATTTATTTGGGAAAGGTGTAGAAAAATATGCATTGAAAGCCCTAATGGGGAACCGAAAAATTGGCACAAGTTGAATGCAAGGTCTTCAATGGTACTCCATGACAAACTCACCAAAAAGAAATGTAATTGAAATGTTTCATGCGGCCCCATGTTCATGCACAATTGGCGAGTTATGGATTCATTTGGCAAAGTTCCAAGAAAATATGCATCGAAAGCTCTAATGGGGAACCAAGAATTTGGCACAAATTGAATGCAAGGTCTTTAATGGTAGTCCATGACAAACTCAGCAAAAAAAAAGGAATTGAAATGTTTCATGTGGCCCCATGTTCATGTAGAAATGGCCTGTTATGGATTTATGTGGCAAAGGTCCAGAAAAATATGCATCGAAAGCCCTAATAGGGAACCAAAAAATAGGCACAAGTTGAATGCAATGTCTTCAATGGTACTCCATGAGAAACTCAACAAAAAGAAATGTAATTGAAATGTTTCATGTGGCCCGATGTTCATGCACAAATGGCTAGTTATGGATTTATGTGGCAAAGGTCCAAAAAAATATGCATCGAAAGCTCTAATGGGGAACCAAAAATTTGGCACAAATTGAATGCAAGGTCTTCAATGGTAGTCCATGACAAACTCAGCAAAAGAAAAGGAATTGAAATGTTACATGTGGCCCCATGTTCATGCACAAATGGCCTGTTATGGATTTATTTGGGAAAGGTGTAGAAAAATATGCATTGAAAGCCCTAATGGAGATCCGAAAAATTGGCACAAGTTGAATGCAAGGTCTTCAATGGTACTCCATGACAAACTCAACAAAAAGAAATGTAATTGAAATGTTTCATGCGGCCCCATGTTCATGCACAATTGGCGAGTTATGGATTCATTTGGCAAAGTTCCAAGAAAATATGCATCGAAAGCTCTAATGGGGAACCAAAAATTTGGCACAAATTGAATGCAAGGTCTTTAATGGTAGTCCATGACAAACTCAGCAAAAAAAAAGGAATTGAAATGTTTCATGTGGCCCCATGTTCATGTAGAAATGGCCTGTTATGGATTTATGTGGCAAAGGTCCAAAAAAATATGCATTGAAAGCTCTAATAGGGAACCAAAAAATAGGCACAAGTTGAATGCAAGGTCTTGAATGGTACTCCATGAGAAACTCAACAAAAAGAAATGTAATTGAAATGTTTCATGTGGCCCCAGGTTCATGTATAAATGGCCAGTTATGGATTTATGTGGCAAAGGTCCAAAAACGTATGCATCGAAAGCTCTAATGGGGAACCAAAAAATAGGCACAAGTTGAATGCAAGGTCTTCAATGGTATTCCATAAGAAACTCACCAAAAACAAATGTAATTGAAATGTTTCATGTGGCCCCAACTTCATGCACAAATGGCCAATTATGGATTTATGTGGCAAACGTCCAGAAAAATATGCATCCAAAACTCTAATGGGGAACCAAAAAATAGGCACAAGTTGAATACAAGGATTTCAATGGTAATCCATGAGAAACTCAGCAAGAAATTATGTAATTGAAATGTTTCATGTGGCCCCATGTTCATGCACAAATGCCCTGTTATGGATTTATTTGGGAAAGGTGTAGAAAAATATGCATTGAAAGCCCTAATGGGGAACCAAAAAATAGGCACAAGTTGAATGCAAGGCCTTCAATAGTACTCCATGAGAAACTCACCAAAAAGAAATGTAATTGAAATGTTTCATGTGGCCGCATGTTCATTCACAAATGGCCTGTTATGCATTTATTTGGGAAAGGTTCAAAAAAATATGGATCGAAAGCTCTAATGGGGAACCAAAAAATAAGCACAAATTGAATGCAAGGTCTTCAAAGGTACTCCATGAGAGACTCAGCAAAAAATATGTAATTGAAATGTTTCATGTGGCCCCATGTTCATGCACAAATGGCCTGTTATGGATTTATTTGGCAAAGGTCCAAAAAAATATGCATCGAAAGCTCTAATGGGTAACCAAAAGATTGGCACGAGTCGAATGCAAGGTCTTGAATGGTTCTCTATGAGAAACTCACCAAAAAGAAATGTAATTGAAATGTTTCAGGTGGCCCCATGTTCATGTACAAATGGCCTGTTATGGATTTATTTGGCAAAGGTCCAAGAAAATATGCATCGAAAGCTCTAATGGGGAACCAAGAAATTGGCACAAGTTGAATGCAAGGTCTTCAATGGTACTCCATGAGAAACTCACCAAAAAGAAATGTAATTGAAATGTTTCATGTGGCCGCATGTTCATGCACAAATGGCCTGTTATGGATTTATTTGGCAATGGTTCAAGAAAATGTGGATCGAAAGCTCTAATGGGTAACCAAAAGATTGGCACGGGTCGAATGCAAGGTCTTGAACGGTACTTTATGAGAAACTCAGCAAAAAGAAATGTAATTGAAATGTTTCATGTGGCCCCATGTTCATGTAGAAATGGCCTGTTATGGATTTATCTGGCAAAGGTCCAAAAAAATATGCATCGAAAGCTCTAATGGGGAACCAAAAATTTGGCACAAATTGAATGCAAGGTCTTCAATGGTACTCCATGACAAACTCAGCAAAAAGAAATGTAATTGAAATGTTTTATGTGGCCCCATGTTCATGTAGAAATGGCCTGTTATGGATTGATGCGGCAAAGGTTCAAGAAAATATGCATCGAAAGCTCTAATGGGGAACCATAAAATTGGCACAAGTTGAATGCAAGGCCTTCAATGGTACTCCATGAGAAACTCACCTATAAGAAATGTAATTGAATTGTTACATGTGGCCCATGTTCATGCACAAATGGCCTGTTATGGATTTATTTGGGAAAGGTGTAGAAAAATATGCATTGAAAGCCCTAATGGGGAACCAAAAAATAGGCACAAGTTGAATGCAAGGCCTTCAATGGTACTCCATGAGAAACTCACCAAAAAGAAATGTAATTGAAATGTTTCATGTGGCCCCAGGTTCATGCATCAAAATGGCCTGTTATGGATTTATTTGGCAAAGGTTCAAAAAAATATGGATCGAAAGCTCTAATGGGGAACCAAAAAATTGGCACAAGTTGAATGCAAGGTCTTCAATGGTACTCCATGAGACACTCACCAAAAAGAAATGTAATTGAAATGTTTCATGTGGCCCTAACTTCATGCACAAATGGCCAGTTATGGATTTATGTGGCAAAGGTCCAAAAAAATATGCATCGAAAGCTCTAATTGGGAACCAAAAAATAGGCAGAAGTTGAATACAAGGACTTCAATGGTACTCCATGAGAAACTCAGCAAAATATTATGTAATTGAAATGTTTCATGTGGCCCCATGTGCATGCACAAATGGCCAGTTATGGATTTATGTGGCAAAGGTCCAAAAAAATATGCATCGAAAGCTCTAATGGGGAACCAAAAAATAGGCACAAGTTGAATGTAAGGTCTTCAATGGTACTCTATGACAAACTCACCAAAAAGAAATGTAATTGAAATGTTTCATGTGGCCCCAAGTTCATGCACAAATGGCCTGTTATGGATTTATTTGGCAAAGGTGTAGAAAAATATGGATCGAAAGCTCTAATGGGGAACCAAAAAATAAGCACAAATTGAATGCAAGGTCTTCAAAGGTACTCCAAGAGAGACTGAGCAAAAAATATGTAATTGAAATGTTTCATGTGGCCCCATGTTCATGCACAAATGGCCTGTTATGGATTTATTTGGCAAAGGTTCAAGATAATGTGGATCGAAAGCTCTAATGGGTAACCAAAAGATTGGCACGAGTCGAATGCAAGGTCTTGAATGGTACTCTATGAGAAACTCACCAAAAAGAAATGTAATTGAAATGTTTCAGGTGGCCCCATGTTCATGTACAAATGGCCTGTTATGGATTTATTTGGCAAAGGTCCAAAAAAATATGCATCGAAAGCTCTAATGGGGAACCAAGAAATTGGCACAAGTTGAATGCAAGGTCTTCAATGGTACTCCATGAGAAACTCACCAGAAAGAAATGTAATTGAAATGTTTCATGTGGCCCCATGTTCATGCACAAATGGCCTTTTATGGATTTATTTGGTAATGGTCCACAAAAATATGGATCGAAAGCTCTAATGGGGAACCAAAAGATTGGCACAAGTTGAATGCAAGGTCTTCAATGGTACTCCATGAGAAACTCACCAGAAAGAAATGTAATTGAAATGTTTCATGTGGCCACATGTTCATGCACAAATGGCCAATTACGGATTTATTTGGTAATGGTCCAAAAAAATATGGATCGAAAGCTCTAATGGGGAACCAAAAGATTGGCACAAGTCGAATGCAAGGTCTTCAATGGTACTCCATAAGAAACTTACCAAAAAAAAATGTAATTGAAATGTTCCATGTGGCCCCATGTTCATGCACAAATGGCCAACGAAGCTAGTATACGAGCGCAGAGCGTGGAGCGTAGAAACTCTAGCTTGAATGAAATTTTCAGCTGAATATTACTTTCAGTGATAGAAATTGATAGATTCATGAAGAGCATTTCTAGTTTTTTTTAAAAAAATTTTGTACTTGAATACCTATGACCGTGGAATTTAGGGTTTTCTAAGACCGTGCAGAAAAATGGTTGGCACAAATATTTAATGGTTTAAGGTCTGAATCAAAGGCTAATCCCTCCAAGTAGCATAATTCATATTTTATATTCACATTCTTGTGAAAGAACTGTCAGAGAATTTCCCATATTTGTCTAAAAATTTACAATTTCAAATATGCAAATGTTCAAGATGTAATGCATTTGTACAAATTCAGATAGGGTATTTCAATAAACTACTTCTTCTTATATCTATAACACGTCTTTCTTCATAGCACAAACGCTTTTAGAGATATTAAAATACATTTCGACAAAGAAAAAAAAGTAGAAAACAGTTGAATTCATCATGCACAAAAACAAGGGTGTAAAAATCAAGCAGTGGCCCTTTTGTCTCACTGTATATATAAGAAAAATTAGAATGTAATACAGTATTTGTGGTCTATGACTTCACCAATCACAACCACGATATTACTATCACTAATTTCCAGAACTTATCACTTGTTCTTGCACTTCAAAATGCCGCTCTCAAGAACATGTTTCACTTCATTAAAGCTGAAGCTAGGAGCATGAATAAAGACATCTACTTCTGTATCAAGCTGGCATATGACAACAAATATGAAATACAAATGCTTGCAATTAGCCCACTGTCTTCTTTTTCCAAGTGCCTTTGTTGACATTTCCTTGAAATTAGGGCAAGTGCATTTAGGAAATGAACCTATAGTAAGTATGTATTCTTCACTATTAGGCGGTACACCTGAGTTGAGCATTATAATGCAATCAAAACCAGGATGTGGTATCATAGTTACCTGTCGAACAAATGCCTTCAGACTAAGGGCGGACGCACAATTGTTTCCTTGTTTTGTCGTAGGAGCATTTGGATTCCGCCGAATTTTCTTCCCAGACCTTGTACTTGAGTGCTCTGTAGGAAATGCTGGAATCTCAAAGCCGGACACATCATTCGGTAGTTTGTTGTCTCCGAATAATCTCTTTGGAGAGATTGCAACACGTTGAGGAAGACAAAACCCTGCGTTTTGAAGCTCGCGCATTTCCTTTTGCGTAAGATTGGTTCCAAACTTCACTGGCCAAATCTCCAGTATCTCTGGTTTAGAAAGGACCCATTTTCGTTTTGAACCCTTCACACACCGTGCAATGTCGTCATTGTAGAAGAAAAATTGCATCTTCTCAATCTTGTTCTTCTTGTAATTCTCCATGCTACCAGTATAGGTTGGTGTTGGAGTTCCTTTATTGCCTTGAACAATTTTGGCAATGCATTTCTTTCTTGTCAATGCTTGCAAGGCAAAACATGCCTTTGCAGAGTTCTTCGGTAATCGGGCTATATGCCACTGTAACTCATCACAAGCTGATTCTTGAATACTTGTAACATGAAATGCCT
The DNA here is from genome assembly GCA_950106755.1 of Climacium dendroides. Classification (NCBI taxonomy): domain Eukaryota; kingdom Viridiplantae; phylum Streptophyta; class Bryopsida; order Hypnales; family Climaciaceae; genus Climacium; species Climacium dendroides. The sequence goes on along the minus strand of OX467082.1, from coordinate 23,471,346 downwards.
TCTCAGAGGTTGATAGTTTGATTGGACCATCAAACATTTCTATTTCTGTGTCTCCTTCATCAACATCAAATACATGTTCCTCACATACAGCATCCAAAGGAGATTTTGAAGAACTTGTCTGGATGGACCTTTTCCTCAGACGAGGTCTGGAGAAATTGACTGTGTCAGGTTGGTGCAAATTGTGCTCAGAACCTGGAGGCAAGTTACTGTCTCTCTTTTGAGACCCAAAAATCTCCTCACCTTCAAAATGTGGGTCCCTTGTGCAATATTCCCCTACCCCTGGGACTTTGGCCATGGCATCATTAAGACTTTTTGGATTTCCAGTGCGTTGGGCATACCTTTGAGCAACTCGAAGTAGTAGTTCCTCTTTACCGGGCCCAGTCCCTGGGTTGGATCCTTTCAGAAATTGATAGTATCGAACCATTTGCATAAATGCCCTAACATAGTCATCAACTGTAGCAACGTACAAGTCATTCCCTCGATTCCCTGACTGTTGCTTCCATTTGTTGTGGATTGTCTCGGCAAGGTTGCAAGATGGCATCTCAGCAAGCTGTTCAGGTGGAAGATCCTATATCAAATAGCATTGGACATTAAAATAGTAATAAAAAAAAACTAAATACATTCTAAACAAGCCCTACAGATCAGAATAAAATATATTGAGAAAGAACAAATATTTCACATGTGATCCGTTCAGTAAAATGGCCTACATGGAAATATGAAGGACATATGAGCTCACCAGAAATCCTCCCCATTGTCGAAACCGGAAATGCCAAAATGCTAACCACAATTCGAGCCGGCGGAGCGCTTCCCCAGTTGCTGCTCCAGAAGAGTACCACCATGAACGAATGGCATGAAAACGAATGTCGGACTCAAATGATGACTCCGCATTCTTATACTACTTGCACAATTTGCGATGTTGATCTTGAAGGTCAACTCGAATGTCTGCCTTCGTGTGCTTTTCCATAGACTGAGTTCAGTGGAAGAGGCAAGTACGTTCACGATTGAACATAGGAATTGATGCATCTCCACCACCATAGACAATTCGTACCGCATTCCAGTTTGCCATAGCAGAGTCCGCCATGAAGCCTTTAAAATATGGCAAGGCAATATCATGCCTTGACATTACAGCATTCAAATTCTTCCAGAATGTGCATTGGGCAATAACATCTTCAGATTGCATGTCACAAACCGCAATAGTCAACACACGACAGAAATGTGGGTCATAAACATAACAAGCCATTGTTGTCCAATTCTTCACTCGTTTGACATGATCAAACATTATCCAAGCATCTTGAAGGTCACCACCAGGTTGCATGCGAGTAACCAAATCAACACCACTACCTGGACCCAACTCTGACATTTTGAAGATGAAAACCTTATCAGAGTCCGATCCTTGACCCGGGAACTTGTTCTCTTGGACAAAAGCCCAATTACTGCATCCTCTCAGTTTAGTAATGCTATCCATAATTCCAAACCTTCGGAAATACTTGAATGTAGTAACCTCATTTCTGATGCTAGGTGAACTCATATACTTGCACTTCTCAAGCACAGGAAGAAGGTCAGTAATTCCAAACTGTTCGGAGGCAGCTCCCTCAGGTCGAAGAAGTAATCCTCCTAATAATTCTTTGCTTGCCTCGAGCACGATTGAAGAGTTTGTTGCATATGGGTTTCGCTCCACTTGATCACAAATCAAAGACCGAATTTTCTCCCTGGAATCGCGACAATCTCCATCTTTTACAGGATGTTCATGGACACCAAAGTGAGCACAAGCTCGTCTCATATCCTTGCTGCCAATCACATAATATATTTTGGCAGGGCAAGTTGCAACACAAGATGGTATAGTGCTACAGACCTTGCATACAATTGTTGAACCAGACGGAGGGTTAATTCCAATTTGGAATGGCAGAGGAGAACATCCATTCCATTCAGATTCGTTAACTGATGTAGTTCGGTGAACTCGTGTAAGGTAGTTGCAATTGATATTCTCACAACGAAGATGACCCACACATGAAGCTAAACGGAATGTCAACCCATCAACGTTTTTGATGTTTGTGGTATGTGTGTTTGTCCACACATGCCCGTCATAGCGCTTCTCCATTCCACTCATAAGCTTTGCTTGTGAGTGCATAGTGGAATCTTGAAGGGCCGGTAACTCGAAAATGACGTCTCCATTGAAAACGGAGGGAACAAAATCAACAGTGTGTACATCAATTACATCATAATTAACCTTTTTAAAAGGATTCCGTGATCCCTTGGTGAAGCAAAGCTTTCGAAGACAAGGTATAATAGACTGACCTTTGGCAGACATCAGTCTATTATCAACTACTATAGAAGGCGCAGATGGCATAGTATTGACATGTAGCAAAGGATCTGAAGTATTTTTCATGGCTACAGGTGGTGGTAATGAAGTATCTAAATCATTGCTGTCCAATGTAATGACATCTATTCCGGGCTCTATTTTGATCCTCGTTGACAAAGGTGTCAGCTGAATGGATGTGCTAGAGATTTTCGTTGCACCATGTGTCGAAAATGCTCCTAGAAGTGTATTTACGTAATCCATACGCTAAAAACTTCCCTGGATGCAAATGCCATTGCTTGCAAGGGCTGTCAAGTGAAGGTTCTTGACCCACCGTATGAATCAAATCACCACTCGCACTATCGAAGACCTCTTCATCAATATGTATAGACTCCTCAGACAACGAAAACCGGATACCCAAACGAAAAGCAGTGACTACAGCATAGCCTGATGCACCAACTGGAAATGTCATGGGGATTGACTCTCCTGGAGCCCTTACAAACGCAACAGAATCAGAAGACATGTTGACGCTCATGGAAACCTACTTTTGATTACATGAAAACCATCTACACTTCACTCCATTGCAAGAAAGCATGTATTGCAAGCCCGTAACAGGATTGTAGCAAACAAAAGATATCTAAGATGATGAAAACATCATAGCTTTACAGCTAAGCATGGCCAAAATAGAATGAGATGCCATTGCACCGATAAGAGTTATGAAAGTCATAAATGTAATGGTAAAAAGTTATCATGTGCAGGTCCGCCAAAAGTACCTGAACAATTCATTATGAGGGAAATGCTAATTGTCTTTACAAATAGTTAAATGGAGGGGTAAAATGGCAGTCAGTGTAAATGAGGATAATTTGTAGATGTCATTTTAAAAATCCACCTAATACGGAAGTGGTCTGAAGCATCCACAGAAATTCACTACCCAGTCATGTGACGGGCAATAAAGAATCATAGTATGGCGCTTTATTTAATGAAAATTGTACACAATTTGAAAACGGAGTATCATAGTATATATTTGAAATCAATTCCAACTTCATGTCAGGAGTTCAAAATCAAGGACTATGTAAGCATTACCTAAACAATGCAAGTTCTGACAACCAACTTAAATTACATAAATTATGAGCTGTATAGAACTGCTAAGGGAAATTAATGATGAAACTATTCAAATTAAGATTTTGAAGTGTACGTTTCAAGTACCTTGGCAAAGAATTCTTAGGCCGGAAATAATAAATACAAACAATTACAATTGTATATATATGCCTAACCACCATTCCAATCTTGCATTTTGAGGGAAGTCGGACTTAGTTTTACACAAATGGATGGAGATAATCCTTTTTCTCCTTCATCTGAGAGACTGAAGAGGAAGAGAAGATCCATCTCTCGTTTCTCCACAAGGAAAGCTCTTCATTGATCCAGAGAGCACAGGCTGCGCAAAGCTATTAGTTCAAGTGTCCTTTCTAGTCTTTCAAAGGAGCTCGTATTTACAGAAGTAGATATCACAGAAGCAGGGAAGTCGCCATCCAAGTCGTTGTCACAAACAAAGTTGTCATTAGAAACAGTGGTGGAAGTTCCAGAGGATCACGGCGTCACCGATTCGTACTATCAGCGGGAAGAGGTATGAAAAGCTTATAGTCATAGTTGCATGCATTCTGTTTTCGTATATCAATGATGAGGCTCAGATCAAGATTATTATAGAGTAGATGGTTTCCTCAACATATTTGATTGGTGTGAGTTTTTAAAAGCTAACTTAGAATATAGAGTGTAACATTCATAATGCAATTATAAAACTCATTCAGTAATTTCAAAATTTTCTTCTTTGTCACAGTTTAATATTCATCTTCGTGAAACTGCCAATTTATTAGGATATACACATTGAAACCCAGTCAAGTTGTTTAAAACGTCAGTGGATTAAAACCATGAGTGCATGCATTTAACATAATTTTGAACTTCGTCTTGCTTAACTTAACCATTTGACTCACTCATTGTTTGTGGTTGTTTGGCCATTGCTTGTAATCTACATTAATCTACAGTAATTATCATTTGGCACTCATGACCACGGAATTAGAAGTTTCATCAAATGGATATTTTTACTTTCACGACTTGAGAAGTTAGTGTAATTGGGTGACCTAATTTAAGTTTATACCTCCTCTTAAATATTTTCCTAATCCCTCATTGAAGAGGAACTAAAGATTTTTTTCGTAAGGTAAACTTCAGGTGGCTTTTAAATTCATCATTATAATTTTTTTCCACATGCCCAAAAGCTTCTGGCTACTGCCTATTGGTGATACCTAATTCGGACCCACCGCTCCTTCTGTGCTCCTGTTCGGACCCACCGCAACTTCTCCTTCCAATTTTCGCTCCGTCACGATTATCACATGTGCAACTTCTCCTTCCAGTTTGCGCTCTTGGCCAGCCATCGTTGCCATTTTCTTAGGTTAACTACCTACGCCTCCTGGTCCCGCTTTGTGCATGCGGCCTCCTGGTCCAGCTTTGTGCATGCGCTAAGCACGTATGTTTTTGCTTGGAGAGTCCATCTGCTGCCTGCTACGCAAATTTTAGGGTTACTTGATCGATTAGGTATTCGACACGTTCAGTTGCAGCTGCTGTGGGTGCGCTTTGAGTTAGTCGTCGGTGCCGACAGCGGGAAGATTTCGTTGCGGCGCAGCTGCAGTTACGCCGACGACAGTCTCGGTGAACTTCGAGTTAGTCGTCGGTGCCGACAGGCTTCTCGCTACTCACCAAGGCAGGTCAGTACTTGATGCATTGTCACAACGTACATTTCTTCAAAAGGCTCTTGATTGAATGACGTCCCGAGATCAATGAATCTACGTGGAACGATACAGACCTAAACGTGCCTGTGAGCTGAACTCCTTGCATATCTGCGAAGCAGCCGTGGGTACGTCGGTGATGATCAAATTTGCGGTGTGGAGGGAGCCAGAACTGTCATGAGCTAAGACTGGTTGAATCAGCACGTGAACTTGAAGGAGCTGAAATTGACGAGGATGAGAAAGTTCAAGTTCCAAATATAGTCCTCGGAATTCTAGTCCATCCAGACAATTAGTGCGGAAGGCATGAACTGAGATGGTGATTGTAGATGATCAGGGTTCGTGTGCATTTATATGAGAAGCTGTGGAATCACAACTGTACACCCTAAACCGTTTGACTGGTCGAGGTATAATTCAGTCGAGGAATAGGGTCCAAGGATACCTTGTGATCATCAAGTTAACGCGCAACTGCCTTTCAGGTTGTGATCATCAAGTTCACGCGCAGCTGCCCTCATACTAGCTGATTGAATTTTGGTTTGATATGACAGGAAGTTTGGAAGCCTTCACGAGTTCTTCACATTCAGCAGCTTCGTCCAGATTCGCAGGTGCGTGTTTTCTGATCGAGTTGAATGATTGTGTGATTTGTGCTTCAGACTTGTGGTTGTGCGATTGTATAATTTCGTCACTCTCAAAGTTGGGGCGACACTATCCCTCGGCTGTAGTCTTCAGCTCCGTTCTCCCGAATTGACAGTTCTCCTGGCGACAAGTGTAGAGTAGTTAGACCACATCAGATTAGATCCTTGGCTGCTTAGATCAAAGTCATTGAGGCTAGGTTCAGTTTTTAGGGAAGACATCAAAAGCAGTATGTGTCTTCATTCTTGTATTCTCTGTGAATGTGTGTGATCTCTCTCGGATTTATTGGTAGATCCATCTTTGGAAAATGCATTGGCTTTGATGAGTTTCAAGGCAGATGACCAAAACCAATTGCATTGCTGCAGTGATTCAAATTACTTAATGATGTAAGCTTATGTAAAGGGATTTTCTCCAAGGGTTTTGGATAAGCCTCAACTCTATACCCCTTTCAATTAAGTATGTGTTTCCCAAGTGCTGACAAACAAATAATTAAACCAACCAGTTGCTAGTGTGTGTTCGTTCTGGAGATCAATCAGATTAGTATGAAATGTATGTAGAGAGTATGTAAGTATTGTACTTCATCTGTGTATTAAAAAGAGCAGGTAGAATTGGCTCTTCAAGTCTCCATTCCTTGACAATACATGCAATAATTCTAGAACAATCAGCCCAAGTGAGCTGTAAGTGGGCCTCTAGTGATCCAGCAACCAAGAAGAGCTCTCAAATACATCCTGCAGAAAATTGGCTAACAATTTGGTATTGTTAAGGAACTATTGGCCACGTTCATTGTCATTGTTGATTTCAATCTAGAATAGGTCAAGTGTTGAGCTGTCACTTATCAATGTAGCGGAAATTAACATCGTTTGTAAAAATATGGAAACGTTTGATTGAATTTCAGCTGCAGCGGATCAAAAGCCATTGGTTGTCGGCACCGACGGGCCTTGGTGACCACGGACATGGCAGCTGAAAATTGTGTGGTATGGGTGGAGAGTTCTCATGCTTGTCATTGTTTTGTGATTGCCACAGTTGCCAATCATCGGTCAACTAGGCCTGTCGGCACCGACGGACGTAGCCCAGGGCCCCAAATCCAGCTGACTGCATACTTGGATCAAGATTGAAGTTATTTAGAAATTTTGTTTTTCTTGTATAATCCTTCTTCAACAATTGCAAGGTCTGATCTTAATTGTGATTTTTCTACTCGATCTTAGGGATGATTTACTCAATAATATGAGGTACATGATCGTGTCTTGGAATTCAATTCCATAAATTTGTAACCCATTGATTGACAACAACAAACATCTTTGACCAAATTCTTCTTTTTCACATCAGACTTGACTGATATAAAAGTAATTGACTTCCATTTTAGTCTCAATTTATTTAATGGCTTCTGAAATGGTGCAATCTATTGTGGGGGAATGCTGTCACATGAGCGTGGAGCATAGAGCGTAGAGCGTAGAGCGTGGAATTTACACTAATTTTTTTGGTGAAAAAAAGTTGAAAAATTTAGGAAACCTATTGCCGTGTACATGTGAAGACCTAAAACCGTGTAGAATGTAAAGATTCTAGGTATGAAGTTAAAGTGAAGTAAACAAATTAAAAGAGTACAAACTGTAAGCATAGTGTTTTCATTTAAGAATTCTTTGTAAATTTTAATAGACATAATGAAAGTAATCTACATATGTATATTTCTATTAAAATGTATTAAAATATTTTCTATAATTGCTCTATCAAATATTCTCTCATTCAGAAAAACGAAAGAAAATCAATCATCAAATTGTTGAAAGGCACATTTATAAAGAAATGTATGCTATTTAAAGAGAATTTAAGGTTATATTTAAAAATCAGTTTGTGTAAAAAACAATTTGGAATTCACAAATGTAGAACCAATCTTGTAATAATCATATTCACTTGGAGATTTGATTTTTGGATAGTAAATATCAATTTGTCCACAATGTAATCGAAAAAGATTGGGAAAAATAGACTTTCAAAATCCATGAACATCAAGTTCAAGTACATATAATTCCAAAACTTACTAGTTGAAGTAATTACTCCACACTATATAAGGGTGATACTTTTGCAATCAAAAGAACTAACAATGAACATCTTTAAAATCCAAAAACAGACAACACGATTGGATTCAAATAGGAAAAAAATATTTTAAGCATTTTTAAGATATAAAATAAGTTAGGATTTAAAGATCAAAAAATTATTATATCTGTTTATATAGATATATCTACAACTTGAAATATAGTAGCAAATCTACATTCAAAATGTAAAGGGCAAGAAGACAGATAAAAACATAACATACGTGGCCCTTTTAGTCTCACCGATAGGTGTAAAGTATGAAAATGTATACACATGTGAAGACAGTGATGAAAATCACAGTCTGTATACTACTTATATCTTGTAAAAGAGTGAGAGCTACTATTGTCAGTATCACTATCTCCTGCATCATTATCACAATCTGCTGCATCATCAATAAACTGAAGAACTCTTCGATCTCTACGAAAACCATAAGACCTAGGAACAACATGAGGTGCCCTCACAAGTTCATTTGCTAATTCTTCAGCATAGACCGGCAATACAAATGGCTTGAGAGGGCTCTTCATGAATTCCTTCCACAAGGGTTGGAGAATAGAGCTCTCTATTGGAGATTTAGTCATCCTTGAGCTGCACAAAACCAGAGAATAAAGATTATAAGAGCAAGGTTGTAAAGGGAACAAGAAGAAACAATGTACAAATGATATGTAAGGATTGTGCACAAATAAATACAAAACTTACTTACAGAATAAATTAGTTGCTTCAACTACCGGTAGTTCAGAATCTGAATCTTCAGAATCATCAGAGCTACTAGTGTCATCTTCCAAACGTGGCTTTTTGGCGATTGGGCTCTCTGTTTCAATGATAAGTGGTTGCAAAAGAGCATTGAAAATCAATGCATCTTCCTCAAATGCTATTACATGGCGACCGGTTCTACGACAGGCATGAATTGTAGAACCTGAAATAAAAGAAGTTCAGAAATCCTCAAAAATATATTGTATCAAATTAATCTTCATATATATATATATATATATATATATATATATATATATATATATATCATCAATAGAAAAACTCAACAAATGATATCTATATAAAAATTACAATAGTTAAGGGAATCAGAATCAAACATAGGAAGCCAAAAAATGATATATATCTATATAAACTACAGAAGTTTTAGGATTTTGAATCTAACATAGCTACTTAAAGAATGTCATAGACAAACCTGTAGCTGCAATACAATCGAACACCACATCGCCAGGTAAAGAACAAGATTCGATTAGAATTTGCATCAGCCCAAGGTCTTTTTCCCGTGGTCCACGCCAAGGAATATTATCATGCATCAGTTGTGACTCCATAGTCACAACATTGTGAAGTACATCATCAGAGTCAACATGAATTCCCAGAGCATCCAGATTTGGCACCGATTGAAGGGTAAAGCGCGAAGGTGATATGTTTGGATAGCTCCTTACCAGCAATTGAATGCCAAATAAAAGTGTCTGCATTGAACAAGGCCAAGAAATTTACATATCGTATGAAAAATCAATCACTACCAATAAAAGCAATGTACTAAATCAATGAAAGAAAAAGAAAACGTAGAGTACCATTTTTGAAGAGTCTTTCGGATTTGTCAGTTGAAGACGATTTATACCAATCCATTTGCGATACACTTTAAAGTGAAATGCCCGACAGAAGCTTTTCAATTCCAGTTTCACTTGGGCTGAATCGGGATGAAAAATAAGAAAAGCTCCATCATCATGCAAATGACTATTTGCAAAATCAAAAGATGCCTTCAAACACTGTGAATGAAGGTTGTTCCACAGTGGAACAACTGATGGAGGATTAGACACCCCAGGTACAGGCAAACCCTCTGGAATGTCTAAAATCATCAGATCTATAGCTCGAGATTGTGAAACAACACCCTTAAACAATCTATCCTTGTCTCCTTTATGCTGCAATACAACATTATATAATTAGAAAGAAATTCAAACATCCAAAAAAACATAATAAAGACTTAGAGTCACAGCTTCATATACAAGAATTGTATAGAGAATTACCTTGTCAAGAAAAGCCAGAAGATCAGTCCAGCCCGAAGGAAATACACCATGATTGATTCGATGAGTGAAAAGTAAATGAAGGGAGCCATTGAAAATGTATGCATCCAATCCTGTAGTATCCACATCCGCCACGGCTGAAGTTGGCATATTTCCAAGAGAAAGCTTGGAAATACTAAGGTCGATGGATGAAGAATCACGCTTGCGAGTACCTCTACCCAAAAAAGCAGAGGATGTCTGAGTGCCTTCCCCTCCAGAAGTACCAATGCCATGAAGATTTGTCGGGGCTTTGCCTGTAGCTTTAATAGAAGCTACAGCCTCAGCTGCCATTGCTTTTACATCAGCAAGCAATGATGCTCTGGAGACTTTCTCAGCCTTCTTCTGTTTCTCTCTTGCCTTTCGAGCTTCAGCCTTCTCAGCAGCTCTTTGCATTTGTTTAACGGCTTTTGCTTTCTCTTTCTCATTCATACGAGAAAGATCCAAAGCAACGTCATGATAAGTAGCATCTTCATCATCAACTGTAATAGGGTGATCACTGCCACCCAACACCTTCTCTGCTTGGAGAATACTTTGCAACTTTGTTTCTTCCTCAGAAGGACAGAAACCACCTCCACAATCTAAATACCAACAGCCGGAGTTCAAATGCAAGACTCCCCATGAACGAATCAAACCAGTGGAATACATGCAATGGTCCACCGATGCCTTGTCAACCCATAGTGTGAGGAACCCTGGAAGCTCTGATTGTTGCACAGCTCCTTTTGGCAACAATTCAAACATGATATATCTGAAATGCCCCCATCCAACATGATATATCTGAAATCCTGTTACGGGCTTGCAATACATGCTTTCTTGCAATGGAGTGAAGTGTAGATGGTTTTCATGTAATCAAAAGTAGGTTTCCATGAGCGTCAACATGTCTTCTGATTCTGTTGCGTTTGTAAGGGCTCCAGGAGAGTCAATCCCCATGACATTTCCAGTTGGTGCATCAGGCTATGCTGTAGTCACTGCTTTTCGTTTGGGTATCCGGTTTTCGTTGTCTGAGGAGTCTATACATATTGATGAAGAGGTCTTCGATAGTGCGAGTGGTGATTTGATTCATACGGTGGGTCAAGAACCTTCACTTGACAGCCCTTGCAAGCAATGGCATTTGCATCCAGGGAAGTTTTTAGCGTATGGATTACGTAAATACACTTCTAGGAGCATTTTCGACACATGGTGCAACGAAAATCTCTAGCACATCCATTCAGCTGACACCTTTGTCAACGAGGATCAAAATAGAGCCCGGAATAGATGTCATTACATTGGACAGCAATGATTTAGATACTTCATTACCACCACCTGTGGCCATGAAAAATACTTCAGATCCTTTGCTACATGTCAATACTATGCCATCTGCGCCTTCTATAGTAGTTGATAATAGACTGATGTCTGCCAAAGGTCAGTCTATTATACCTTGTCTTCGAAAGCTTTGCTTCACCAAGGGATCACGGAATCCTTTTAAAAAGGTTAATTATGATGTAATTGATGTACACACTGTTGATTTTGTTCCCTCCGTTTTCAATGGAGACGTCATTTTCGAGTTACCGGCCCTTCAAGATTCCACTATGCACTCACAAGCAAAGCTTATGAGTGGAATGGAGAAGCGCTATGACGGGCATGTGTGGACAAACACACATACCACAAACATCAAAAACGTTGATGGGTTGACATTCCGTTTAGCTTCATGTGTGGGTCATCTTCGTTGTGAGAATATCAATTGCAACTACCTTACACGAGTTCACCGAACTACATCAGTTAACGAATCTAAATGGAATGGATGTTCTCCTCTGCCATTCCAAATTGGAATTAACCCTCCGTCTGGTTCAACAATTGTATGCAAGGTCTGTAGCACTATACCATCTTGTGTTGCAACTTGCCCTGCCAAAATATATTATGTGATTGGCAGCAAGGATATGAGACGAGCTTGTGCTCACTTTGGTGTCCATGAACATCCTGTAAAAGATGGAGATTGTCGCGATTCCAGGGAGAAAATTCGGTCTTTGATTTGTGATCAAGTGGAGCGAAACCCATCTGCAACAAACTCTTCAATCGTGCTCGAGGCAAGCAAAGAATTATTAGGAGGATTACTTCTTCGACCTGAGGGAGCTGCCTCCGAACAGTTTGGAATTACTGACCTTCTTCCTGTGCTTGAGAAGTGCAAGTATATGAGTTCACCTAGCATCAGAAATGAGGTTACTACATTCAAGTATTTCCGAAGGTTTGGAATTATGGATAGCATTACTAAACTGAGAGGATGCAGTAATTGGGCTTTTGTCCAAGAGAACAAGTTCCCGGGTCAAGGATCGGACTCTGATAAGGTTTTCATCTTCAAAATGTCAGAGTTGGGTCCAGGTAGTGGTGTTGATTTGGTTACTCGCATGCAACCTGGTGGTGACCTTCAAGATGCTTGGATAATGTTTGATCATGTCAAACGAGTGAAGAATTGGACAACAATGGCTTGTTATGTTTATGACCCACATTTCTGTCGTGTGTTGACTATTGCGGTTTGTGACATGCAATCTGAAGATGTTATTGCCCAATGCACATTCTGGAAGAATTTGAATGCTGTAATGTCAAGGCATGATATTGCCTTGCCATATTTTAAAGGCTTCATGGCGGACTCTGCTATGGCAAACTGGAATGCGGTACGAATTGTCTATGGTGGTGGAGATGCATCAATTCCTATGTTCAATCGTGAACGTACTTGCCTCTTCCACTGAACTCAGTCTATGGAAAAGCACACGAAGGCAGACATTCGAGTTGACCTTCAAGATCAACATCGCAAATTGTGCAAGTAGTATAAGAATGCGGAGTCATCATTTGAGTCCGACATTCGTTTTCATGCCATTCGTTCATGGTGGTACTCTTCTGGAGCAGCAACTGGGGAAGCGCTCCGCCGGCTCGAATTGTGGTTAGCATTTTGGCATTTCCGGTTTCGACAATGGGGAGGATTTCTGGTGAGCTCATATGTCCTTCATATTTCCATGTAGGCCATTTTACTGAACGGATCACATGTGAAATATTTGTTCTTTCTCAATATATTTTATTCTGATCTGTAGGGCTTGTTTAGAATGTATTTAGTTTTTTTTTATTACTATTTTAATGTCCAATGCTGTTTGATATAGGATCTTCCACCTGAACAGCTTGCTGAGATGCCATCTTGCAACCTTGCCGAGACAATCCACAACAAATGGAAGCAACAGTCAGGGAATCGAGGGAATGACTTGTACGTTGCTACAGTTGATGACTATGTTAGGGCATTTATGCAAATGGTTCGATACTATCAATTTCTGAAAGGATCCAACCCAGGGACTGGGCCCGGTAAAGAGGAACTACTACTTCGAGTTGCTCAAAGGTATGCCCAACGCACTGGAAATCCAAAAAGTCTTAATGATGCCATGGCCAAAGTCCCAGGGGTAGGGGAATATTGCACAAGGGACCCACATTTTGAAGGTGAGGAGATTTTTGGGTCTCAAAAGAGAGACAGTAACTTGCCTCCAGGTTCTGAGCACAATTTGCACCAACCTGACACAGTCAATTTCTCCAGACCTCGTCTGAGGAAAAGGTCCATCCAGACAAGTTCTTCAAAATCTCCTTTGGATGCTGTATGTGAGGAACATGTATTTGATGTTGATGAAGGAGACACAGAAATAGAAATGTCTGATGGTCCAATCAAACTATCAACCTCTGAGAAGGCATTTCATGTTACAAGTATTCAAGAATCAGCTTGTGATGAGTTACAGTGGCATATAGCCCGATTACCGAAGAACTCTGCAAAGGCATGTTTTGCCTTGCAAGCATTGACAAGAAAGAAATGCATTGCCAAAATTGTTCAAGGCAATAAAGGAACTCCAACACCAACCTATACTGGTAGCATGGAGAATTACAAGAAGAACAAGATTGAGAAGATGCAATTTTTCTTCTACAATGACGACATTGCACGGTGTGTGAAGGGTTCAAAACGAAAATGGGTCCTTTCTAAACCAGAGATACTGGAGATTTGGCCAGTGAAGTTTGGAACCAATCTTACGCAAAAGGAAATGCGCGAGCTTCAAAACGCAGGGTTTTGTCTTCCTCAACGTGTTGCAATCTCTCCAAAGAGATTATTCGGAGACAACAAACTACCGAATGATGTGTCCGGCTTTGAGATTCCAACATTTCCTACAGAGCACTCAAGTACAAGGTCTGGGAAGAAAATTCGGCGGAATCCAAATGCTCCTACGACAAAACAAGGAAACAATTGTGCATCCGCCCTTAGTCTGAAGGCATTTGTTCGATAGGTAACTATGATACCACATCCTGGTTTTGGTTGCATTATAATGCTCAACTCAGGTGTACCGCCTAATAGTGAAGAATACATACTTACTATAGGTTCATTTCCTAAATGCACTTGCCCTAATTTCAAGGAAATGTCAACAAAGGCACTTGGAAAAAGAAGACAGTGGGCTAATTGCAAGCATTTGTATTTCATATTTGTTGTCATATGCCAGCTTGATACAGAAGTAGATGTCTTTATTCATGCTCCAAGCTTCAGCTTTAATGAAGTGAAACATGTTCTTGAGAGCGGCATTTTGAAGTGCAAGAACAAGTGATAAGTTCTGGAAATTAGTGATAGTAATATCGTGGTTGTGATTGGTGAAGTCATAGACCACAAATACTGTATTACATTCTAATTTTTCTTATATATACAGTGAGACAAAAGGGCCACTGCTTGATTTTTACACCCTTGTTTTTGTGCATGATGAATTCAACTGTTTTCTACTTTTTTTTCTTTGTCGAAATGTATTTTAATATCTCTAAAAGCGTTTGTGCTATGAAGAAAGACATGTTATAGATATAAGAAGAAGTAGTTTATTGAAATACCCTATCTGAATTTGTACAAATGCATTACATCTTGAACATTTGCATATTTGAAATTGTAAATTTTTAGACAAATATGGGAAATTCTCTGACAGTTCTTTCACAAGAATGTGAATAAAAAATATGAATTATGCTACTTGGAGGGTTTAGCCTTTGATTCAGACCTTAAACCATTAAATATTTGTGCCAACCATTTTTCTGCACGGTCTTAGAAAATCCTAAATTCCACGGTCATAGGTATTCAAGTTCAAATTTTTAAAAAAAAAAACTAGAAATGCTCTTCATGAATCTATCAATTTCTATCACTGAAAGTAATATTCAGCTGAAAATTTCATTCAAGCTCAAGTTTCTACGCTCCACGCTCCACGCTCACGCTCTGCGCTCGTATACTAGCTTCGTTGCGACGACATGCAAGTGCAGGCGCTTGCTTTGACGAGGTGGAGCACTGCCGCTCTGCTGCTTGCTGCTTCAAATCTCCCCCTCCTGAGCAACCACCTCGTGGCTGAAGACAACAAATCATTTCAAGAATTAGCGGTGGAGGGAGACAACACAGAGCATGGAGCCCATCTCACAAAAGATTCCAACATGCATCGAAGTTGGAGCTCGAGAAACACAGCTCGTCGGCGCTTAGAACTCCGAAAACTGAGAGACAAAATCGGGGCCGCTAAAACGGCAGTGCAAGCAGATTTTGGCACGTGTCTGGCATTGGAGACTCCTTCCTGTCATTTGGTGTCTTAGGAATGACAGAAGAAAGACATGAAAGTACTTTTTAATGACTGTCCGTTCTCATTTCCAGAGTATATGACTTCCAAAGCACTGAGAGACATTGGGAGATAACTGCCGCCAAATTTGCCGCGGGTTTGACAGCCTCATAAAAGCTGGCAATTCAAATCTAACATATTAGCTCCTATCTTCACAGTGTTCAGCCATTGACACAACACCATAAGAATTCAGTGTTTTTTTTAACAACGGAAAAAATGTGCCATGATGTTTAATTTAACAAGGATGGTGCCTGTAGTGACGTCCAAAAAAATCCATTTAAAAAAATGGGCCAAAAACGGGCCATGTTATGTGCTAAAACATGCTTAAATTTTTTGTAACATTGAAAACAACAGGGTCACCTAAGAATTTCTGAAAGTGCCATGTGGAGGGGTTTTGGCATCCACGTAGGATTTTTAACAATGGGCAGGGACACGTTGGACAACTTTTTCATCCAACGACGTTCTAACGTGTCCAATGACGTGGACCCCTAAATATTCGACGTGGAAAATAATTTCCAATGCACGCAGCCTACGTGGCACTTTTCTGCAGTACATGCCGATGTTCTGTGTGATGTTCTCTGGGACGTCACATTTGACAAGAGGATGTTTTAAATGACATTAGAGTCAATGAGAACGTGCTTTAGGAAACGAGCTGGGTGGACAATATTGTGGAATTTCTTCTTTGCTGAAATCGTAGACATCGTCCACATACACGTCTATTGTGATATTAAGTAGAGCAACCCGTGTACTGGGGTATGCATTGCTTTGCACTCAGTGTTCCGTTCAACACACACAGTGACATCTGCAGTGTTTTCTTGAGCATTACAGAAGACATACAATGCGAGAGGAAGGATGTTTTCTCAAACGAAATGAACAACGTGAATCATAAACCTCAACATCAAAGACGATGTATTCTATAGCCCATATACATGAATGAATGGAAGATTGAGATATGCCATTAGAAGATGAATTATGTGTCTTTATAAGAGATGTCCAAGCATAGAAGCCTGTGTTTTCAATGGCATTGGGATTATAAGGCCACTTGCCAACTTTTGCACAAAATAGCTATGCACATGCCCATAGTCTAGTACTACGAAAAAATCCACAACAACATTAACTACAGCACTTTCAATGAAAACATGGTGCGTTCTACTCAATGTTCTGAATAACATGCTTGACCATGATATGCGATGTGAAGTTGGACACGCTGTGGCAAACAGGGACTCACTTCTTCCGAGGTGCATCCGATTTCTTGACAACAGCAGCCTGCATTGTACCACACCAAGTCAAAACCAGCAGTACCTACTCGTGCATGTTTATTTTTGGGACTCTTATACAGCCACAACAAATGTCAAAGAATGCTACACTTGCATTATTCTTTTAAGTTGCATACAGAAACAAATGAAAGTATGGGTGAATGGAATGCAGCCTTCCTAACCTTTTTAGTGGGTTGGGTAGGTTTAGGAAGACCCACCACTTTAGAAATTGCTGTCTTTGGTGTAGCCTTCGTGCCCTTCGCAGCTTGTGTGGTCCTCACAGCACGCCGAGGCCGGCTTGAGGACTCACCAAGGACTTCAATGTCTTCCTGCAACACCATCACACAATTATTATTCACTTTTGACATCCTCTAATCACCTACACTTCCTAGCCTTACCTGAGCACCATTGAGGCACTTGCTTTTCTATAAGATGCACATAGTTATTGTAAAACATACCTGCGCATTCAATGGAATGGGGGACTGAAAGGAAACTTCGACTTCTGCTTACATACTATTCTGATGTACTCGCTTTGAAAAGAACAGGCTGAGCCCTAGAGTGCATCAACGTCTGCCACTAGTGACGTTCACTTCGATGTCCAATTTAATACGCACTTCTAAAAAAAATTGAAGCATTGCAAACAAACGCTACTACGCTATGATACCATCTTTATACAAGGCAATTCATGGAAATAACGTCACTAGCCTAACAAAGGGAGTGCTTCACGTCGGTCACTTGGCACTTAAAATGGGAAGAGAGACGTCACATCACCTGTTGCTCCATGGAGGTCTCCATCGTGCTTTCTCTCCTCTCAGATGTTGCTTGCGCCCCGGAGTCTTTGACTATGGCGTACACATCTTCCACTCCTTGCTGACCTTCAGCAGTTTGAGGGATCGCAACTTCACCAGCGCCTTCTACCTACTCCTCCTCAGCGTTAACTACAACGTCGTGAACAACATCGTCTTCAACAGCCCGCTTGTCAGAGTTAACGTCAACAAGAACATTGTCTTTGACATCGCTTTGGCCAGCTATGGGGACTGGCTCAACGACATCTACAGGAGCTGTGGACTGCAACATGGGCACAAGACAGTCCTTCTGTGCCATTTTTTACGCCTCTGCCCTAGGTGACTTGAGAAGTGGTGGATTCCCTGCCTCGATTGGCGAAGATGGCTCCGTGAAATCCAAGGTCCCCCTAGCACTTGCTTTACATTGACTTGCAAGGATCTTACGTAGCATTTCCTCCATGCTTTTCTGGAACATACTCACGGTCTCAGTAAGGTGACTTACACTAAGCTCAAGCTCATCCAGCCAACTGCGCATCTCTTGTAGCTCTTTGCCATGGGGACTTCGACCTCTGCGCTTCTCTTCTTCCAGACGCTGCAACTCCTTGGCCACTTCTGCGTCCACCTCTACTTCAAACGGTGCTTTGTTCCGCAACAAAGTCTAAAAGGGGAAGAAGAATATGCACTTAGTGTTCACATGCAAAGGTTACATGCTTCAATGGCACCGTACAAGGGGAGGAAGAATATGCACTTAGAGTCTACATGCAACGATTACATGCTTGAATGCCACCCGACAAGGAGAAGAAAAATATGCACTTAGAGTTCAGATGCAATGGTTACATGCTTCAATGCCACCCCACAAAGGTCCTTCCACATGTGAAGAAGAAGGCCCAGTCTTCCACATCTACCACCAGAGCGAACATTTTTTGGAAAAACAAACGCAACATGTGTGATGAAAGTGGTGTCGACATGGGCAAGTAGGTGGACGTCAGTTACTACATACTTACCAGCCTCGAGATGACTTCTCTCTTTATGGCCTTATGCTAGGCTGTGCTGGATGCCTTCCCCTTAGAAATGGCTGACATATGGGCTAACTTCTCTTGGGAAGCATTAGTAGCACGAGCCTCCTTCAATGCCTTCTACACATCGTCATCAATTTTGATCGGCTTGGGTTTTCTGCCATCAATCAATCGATTGAGCTTCCAACGAACATGAATGAGTGCTTTTGTGATGAACGGCTACATCCACTTCTCCGACACTCGCTCAGACTCTCCCTCTATACGCCAATCTACAAGCCAGAGGACTTAGTATAGCTACCTCTACATTATGTACGACATTGATGTGCCAAAGAATAACAAGAGAATTTACATGGACACTCCTATGTCTCCAGAAAACATTAGGGGATACACACTACACGTCCCTGTGGTGCGAACGACCATAGGGACCACCCCTCACTGTAGAGGATCCTGCACTGACGTCAGTCGTGACATTGTATTCGACGTCGCTGTGAACATTACAGGTGACATCCACTGCCCCGCCTCATGGCCAATGAGCTACCTTCCACAACATTAACAGTCTTTTGAATTACATGCAATAGTGAACTACAAGGTCCTCTTCATTTCACAGAGAAGGACTGAATACAAACCTGTATATAGGCGCCTAAATAAACGCCGTCTGTCTTTCTTGGGCTGACCTTCCCTTCCAAACCTGGGATCAAGGTCTCTTGCATATTTCTTGATGTCGTTGGAGAAAAGAACCCTCATAGGTCCGAATGGTTCCCCCTGTCGGTCTATTTCCACAGGTTTCTTCATTACAGTGCTTAAGCCTTTTTCGCGAGCCTGTTCGGGGATCAGTTGCTTGATCATCTCTTCAGTATCAGCATCCGAAGCTGGTTCATCAGACCCTATATTGTAGCCTTTACTGTAAAGGGTCAAATGCACTATCAGCTTGAGAAGAAAATGGGACTACGTCAATACAAACAAATCACTCCCGCAACTGGACCCTCGCAAAAGAGATCCACATACGCTATTTGCGGCTTCAAAGTTCTCTACATGTTCCTCTGTTGCTCACTACGTTGAATCTAACGTCGATGTAGACACGCCTGGACGTTGTTTTGAACATTACAGGAACTTTCTCTTGACAGAAACTGGAAAGACGCTGTGGTTTAGGGTCTATCACCTTTGCAAGGGGCTGACTCCCGTACGTCCTGATTGATCACTCCTAAATTCAATGTGATTGCTCTCTGAGAAACAAACAATCACTTTTCTTTTTATAGAGTTCAACTCAAAGAACATGTCTTTCGTGATGAAGACATGAACGTCACACAATTTATGCGGATGTCACATTAAACGTCTATGACGTTTAACATGATAGAGTCAACGTCATAAGAAACAGGGTGTGCGTTGCACTTGACGTCCGTACCAACACGCGCCTCCCCCAAAACCTTTAATACCACTGGTTCTATACTCAAATTATTTCTTCTTCCAAACTTACCTCCAAGACTGCTCTTTGAGTTCCTCCTCTTCCTCTACGTTGTGCCCTACCTCCTCCGACAACTCCAACAGCACTTGAGAGGTCCTCTTCCTCTTCGGTGGAGGATTGCTATCCCGGTCTTGTCTCTTCTCCACCGATGCCGTAGGCCAAGGGTCTCCTCTGGCCTTGGAGCGGCGCTCATGCTCCCCGCGCATGCGCATTGGCTCTGGCGGCGGCGTTACTTCATGTTCGCTGGAGTCCTCTTTACGCCGCTAACTTGCGTTCCTCTTCCGCGTAGGGGCTTGAGTGCGAGGCATTTTCTCACCTGCCCTTTTCCACTGCACGCAGAACTCACCGTTCTGCACCCTCCTCACACACAAACGCGCACATGAGCGTCCATAACAAAGGTCACACATTGGGGAGGCATCCTGACAACCTGAAGACCTCCGCACAATTGACTTGTTGTAAGGCATGTTGTAGCCTCCGATGAAGCGACTTAGCAAGATTGGAACCTTTGTTGCTCCCGATTGGTGGAGAGCTGCACCCCCTATGACTACATGTAAGAACGTCGCCCTTGCCGACCCTTGCCGGCCAAAAACCGCCCTTGCCGGCCAAATATGTGCAGAATTACAAGTCCTGCACCCACCTGTCCATGTCGGACTGAGCGCTGCTATTCACTCCCGGTGTGTCCGGCACGATTTGAGGTAGACTGATGTCCTGGTCCACCCCGCGTCGCCCAAACGTCAACCTCTCAGGCAGCCGCGCTGGCGATCCAGGCTCCTCGTTGAACAATCCACTCCCACCTCCACTGAAAAACTGATTTCCATTCCCTGACATGGCCATCGCTTGGATCACATGCCCGGAGATGTCTGGAGTGTCGGGATACCTCTCATGCGCCACTTGAAACGGATCCACTATGGTTCCCTGTAGCACCATCACCGGCGCTACTAGTCCATCCTCCCCATGGTTGGACGCCACACTACTGTTTGATCCCGTTCGTGAATGCAACTATGAATGTGACCGCGAATGTGCATGGGAATGCTAATGCTCCACTGCATGTCATGTAGGTAGTGCTTTGAAGACAGCAGTATAGCACCCATTCTTTTAGAAGGTCTGTTCCTCAAATTGGGAGAGAAGTTCATGGTCTATGATATTCATCCATGTTAACAACAACTACGAGTTTGCAAGATTCACCTTCAACTTCCAATCATTCTTAGGCATTCCAAGTAGATAGACTTTTGATATTATGAAGAAAGGAAATTCTTGTAGAGGCTTCGAGAATTCTTATGTGCAAAAAAACTTTATTGTGTATGATTGCTCCTTCAGTGGTCTCAAATTAGAGTACTGCAAACAAGCAAGTGCTCTTGTCCAGTACCAGATGTCAATTTGATTTTAGGGACCAAGGTTCAACGTGTATGGATATTTTTGAATTTGAGATGTTTGGGGTGTTTTGGGTATTTGAGATATTTCAAAGAGTTGGGTATTTTGAATAGTCTCGGTAATTTTAGGTATTGACGTAGCACCCTCTGTTGGGTATTTTGGGGTATTAGTGTATAGGCGTATCTACGGTACTTGGATATTTGCGTTTTGGGGGACAAAAATAGATGGATATTTTAAATGGGTGGGTAAACATGAGGTAATAGGAGCCAATAAAGGTGTCACACTTCTTTTTCTTGAGCTTTGTTTGTAAATAATTTTAATTGATTCTTGAATATTAAAAAAAAAATTACACTAATGTATTCAATATTGTAAGTAGATTCTTAAAGATGGATTACATACATACATAGAAATGTATGTTTATTCAAAAAGGACAAAAATGTGAGTGTCACACTTGCTTTTTGTGCTAAATAGTGCTTAATTGAATGACTATCGTGACATTTTGGATGAATATTGTTTTGGCGCCTTCATGAATTCATCCAAATTCAAACTTCGATGCCGTGTGGAGCCATTTATCTTTCGCTGAGTTCTAGTGCATGACCTCGCTCTTTCCTTCTGGCAGAGCTGTGTAAACTTTGTGTTCACGTTTAGGGTTTCTCCTTGCCTGGCATCCTACTGTTGTTCCCTTCTCACTAAATTTTGTGGAGAGTGCTGTTAGAGTTTTGGACTACTAAGACTTGTGAAAGTCTGGCGCAACCACATTGAAGGACATGCTCTTTTAATTTTACTAGGGTTTAGGGGAAGCGTGAAGGAATTTGAGCTGTGTGTACTTGGGGAGAACTATGGCGCGATTGTAGGTTTATCTTGTTGCAGTTTTAGGACGTCTCCAGCTGCTTAAGGGTTGCCGCAAACACATTCAAGTGCAGATATCTTGCTGCGGTTTTAGGACGTCTTCAGCTGCTTAAGGGTTGCCGCAAACACATTCAAGTGCAGAATTTCAGATTTTAACGTAATCCTATGTTAGGGTGCGTTTAGGTGTTGGTCCTCACGCATGTTTGTTGCATGTGCATTGCTATTGTGGCACAATTGCTGTTCCTGTTGCTGCTGGCAGCATCGTCTTTGTGGTTTCCTGTTGGCACTGGTGCTGTGCTGGAAGTTTAAGGTTTCAGCTATGCTCAATCCAGTGCTCCGTGTCTTCCCAAGTTCTGGGGATGGAATAACTGATGTAGTGTGGATCCATGGGTGCATTTTCAGAACCTTCACTTTCAAAATGGCTGAATCTGAACTTCAAAGGAGACTTGTTAAGGAAGACGGTTACCTGGCTTGGTCCACAGAGAAGAGGAAGGCGTCTGCACGGGAGCGAACACGGCAATGTCGAGCAAGAAGAAAGGCCGGTTTGGTTGAAGAAGAAGAACTAGCACCTACAGGGAGAATTGAACAGGGAGAATGTCAAAGACTTGAACATTGTGCCTCTAGGGCCAATAGAATTAGCCAAGACATTGCTAGGGAGATTGTAGAGTTTGCTTCTTCCCGCTTGGAAGAATACAATGTTAAAATTCAGCACCTTACTGTGCAAAAGTTTTTGGGTCACAGTTATATGAAAGACATGATTCCACCATTCTTAAATAACTTGAAATCTATGAAATTGCAACAGAATGTTGTTTCTAGTGTAAGAGAGGGTATGAGAGAACATTTGGTTGGGGTGAAGCCATCAAAGATTGCAATGGCTAAAGATATCTTGTGCACCTTTGCTTCATCTTCAATGGTTGGAAGTGGTTGAGGGTTGGCTGCTGTGTTGGGGGTGGACAGGAGAAACATATCGAAGGCGCGGGCTAGACGACTTGTTTTGGATACCGCAAACGATGCTTTCTGGTTGAATCATCGCCGAAAAAGTCGTAGCGATTCCCTCGCAGAGAATGTGAAGGCCGCAGTGGAGCATTAGTGGGCTACTAAGACCATAGTGTCTTCAAATCGGAAGGATATTGTAAGTTTCCATGAAGGTCTGAGACAATGGATTTCACATCCAACACATTTCCTTCAGTGTTCACAGGTATTGCCTTACTTTTATTTCTCACTATTGTAATTTGATGCTAAATGTTGTCCTTGCAATGTACTGCTGTTGCTGCTGCATTTTATGAAACTTCTGTGTTGGAAGTGGGGTGCTTTGGCCATCACCCGTTAGGCTTTTCTGCTTACAATGCCAATGCGATTAGAAAGTTCATTGCCTTTATCTTGCTTACGTGTTGAAGGTTGCATGCTTGAGATACTTAGATCCATTTGTTGCTTGTGCTCACAGTGAATGTCACTCGCTGTGCTAAAAGTGTACTATAGCCTGTGCTTAGGGTGCTTCAGCTATATCCCTTTCTTTTGCCTTGCTTTTGTGCTAAAATGGGTGTACTTGAAATACTTAAAATCATTTGTTAGTTTTGCTGCGCTGAGTGGTGTGCTTAGGGTGCTGGATTGCTTGTGGCCTTATGGTTCAAGTACTTTACTGGACTCCTACTTTGGTATTGAAGGTGCTTAGGGTGCTGGATTGCTTAGGGTATTGGTGGCTTGTGGCCTTATGGTTCAAGTACTTTTACTAGACTCCTACTTTGGTATTGAAGGTGCTTAGGGTGCTAGATTGCTTAGGGTGTTGGATTGCTTGTGGCCTTATGGTTCAAGTACTTTTACTGGACTCCTACTTTGGTATTGAAGGTGCTTAGGGTGCTGGATTGCTTGTGGCCTTATGGTTCAAGTACTTTTTTGGACTCCTACTTTGGTATTGAAGGTGCTTAGGGTGCTGGATTGCTTGTGGCCTTATGGTTCAAGTACTTTTTTGGACTCCTACTTTGGTATTGAAAATGTTTAGGGTGCTGGTTGCTTAGGGTGCTGGATTGCTTGTGGCCTTATAGTTCAAGTACTTTTATTGGACTCCTACTTTGGTATTGAAGGTGCTTAGGGTGCTGGATTGCTTAGGGTGCTAGATTGCTTGTGGCCTTATGGTTCAAGTACTTTTTTGGACTCCTACTTTGGTATTGAAAATGCTTAGGGTGCTGGTTGCTTAGGGTGTTGGTTGTTGAGAGTGTTGGATTGCTTAGGATCTTGGGTTGCTTAGGATCTTGGGTTGCTTTTGGTGCAAGTTTTAAGGTGCCTAATGTGCTTTCACTTTGTCGGACTTGTATCTGAAGGTGGTATACTTAGGGTACTTTGAACCATGTGATCCTTTTGCTTGCAGCGAATGTCAGCTTGTGGACCCCTAAGCACAGGTTCTGATTTCTTTGATTTGTGTTAACTGGTATGCAGCTTGAATTTTATACGGCTTTCAAGGCCAAGAACCTTGACCTTGTTTGTAGCTTGACTTCTTTTGAGAACCTGAAGCCGTGGTGGGTCAAGCGGTTGCGAATGTGGAATACCTGTTGTTGCCGATACCACCAGGAGTTGACAGAGCTGATGATTGCTCTCGACATTATGAGGACTGATAGACAGGGAATTCATTTAGATTGTTCTTGTGATTGTGCGATGATCTGTGGTGGCTTAGGGTGTGGTGAAGGTGCGGGTAGTATGTGTGCAGCTCATCTTCAAGTGTATGAGAGGCTGACTAACCTGTGGACATCCATTTTGTGCAAGAAAGACGAATTGTCAATGTGGCACAAGCGAGACTGTTTAATGGGTGAATGTGTGGATTGTGGAATCCAGATGCTTCGGATTTGTTCGCAGGAAATGACATCTGAGTAGATCGTCAAGTGGAAGAGCATCGGATACAAGGTGGTGGAAACAACGGAGGAAGGAATCCCAAGGAAAGCCTCAACCTTGGAATATAAAGAAACAACTCCCCGTGAGTTGATCAATTACCTGAAACCCAAGTTGCAAGCGTTTGTGTTGCATAATTATGTAGCATCTTGGCAGGATTATCAATTTAAAGAGTTGTTTACCTCTGTTCCTCCTGGAACTTTAATCTCTTGCATTGATTTTTTAGAAAATTATACTTTAAAGGTTCAAAATGAGATACAAAGTATGCATTGGCACAATGATCAGGTCACAATCTTGGTTCATATCACTTACAAGTTAAACCCTGATTGGGACAGAGATAGCAATGAGGCTCTTTTGTTGAAAGAAATTCATTATTATGTATCTGATGATAAAACTCATGACTCTCTTTTTGTCCAACATTGTCTTATGCTGAATTGGGAACATGTGAAGGGCCAAGGTTTCACCCCCAATAACCATATAGTCTGGTCAGATGGATGTAGCAGGCAATTTAAGAGTGCACGTGCTTGGTATTTCATAAGTAGATATCCTAAGTTGACTAGCAGTGCCACATTGGTAGATGGTTGCCAAATGTCTTGGAATTATTTTGGGTCTGGTCATGGGAAGGGAGAAGTAGATGGTGCAAGTGCCTTGCTGAAGAGAGAGATCCGTAAAGAGTAGCTGAAAGCAAATGGAAGGAAGCTACAGAGTGCTGCTGAGATTGTTCAGTTCTTAAACGAGCAAGCTCTGAAGGTGCACGCAGGACCCCAAAGTGCCCGGAGTGAGACATCAAAATTTTTCTGGCTAATTCCTAGAACTGGCCTAGGTAGTGTGGACCGAAGTGACAGCAGGCAAGTGGAATGTGTACCGGGAAGCATGTCGAACCATCAATGCTGTTCGGTGACAGCAAGAGACCCAACACTCCTGCAGTATCGATAGTTGTCTTGTTTTTGCTATGTGTGTTTGGGGTATGAGACCCAGCATACTTGCTACCAATCAGACCATGTCCGAGAATTCAGTTTGTACAGGTTGAGATCCAAAGCTCCATTTCAGGCTCGAAGACTTTATGATGCAAATGAGGAGGTGGAAGCTGGCACTGGTGGAGAGTGGATTGCGGATGGTTTGTGCTTGGGGGATAATGTTGCAGTACGAGCCCCACTTGAAGAGGAGCCGTGGTGGCTCATAATCGTGGTGAAGGCAACGTACACTGTTGAGGAGGCCTTCACTGACCCAGATGAAAACAAGTATTTTGCTGGAGATGTTTTCAATGGAATATGGTATGAGAGGCTCAAAGAAGGGAGTCGAACGTATTTGCTAAGAAATGACAGAGAACCAAGTACGGTTTATAGCCATTTGGTACTCACTTCCAAATTTAGTTTGCCTCTGTCGTAGACCAAAATGAGAGGATGAAGTTGGTTATATAGAATTTAGAAGTAAAGAGTTGACATTGGTAAAAAATTTTGATTTACAAAATGGTAAACTAATCATATTACCAATATTAACTCTACCTTACTATTGGATTAGTAGTAGATAGATAATTTGGTTAAGAAAGATATTGTAAGTTTCCTGTTTTCCTAAAGATCCGGAACCGGATCCGCACTCAAGGAACTAAACAGGGATTGGAAAAATATACCGGGGCCGGAAGCAAATGCATCCGCATGCTATCGGAAGATTATCGGGACGGGAAGAGGAAATCTCGGATCCAACAGTAATCCCATACATCACAGAGGACCGTTCAACGGCTAGATTCCTCCGCAATGATTGCGGAAACGGCTACTTTCCCAATGGCTGTGACTGCGAGGAAAGGATACGTAGGGGTTTGGTTCCTCAAACCTCATTGTGTCTTTATGGTTTGGAGCACTCTTAGAACGAGGTTTGTCTTTAGAGGTGTGAGAGGATTGGGTAATCTTACTTTCTGGATCCTGTCGGGGAGAGGAAGAGGATTGACCGGGGGCTGTGGCAAGAAAAGGATAGGAGGTTTGAGTGTTTTGGAGAGTTCTGCAACCATGGTGAAGGCGGAAGCAAGCGGGTCATCTCCTTTCAAGACCAAGAGCATCTGTCCAGTGATTCCGAAGGATGACGGAGAGAGGAAGCAACTCGAGGAGGATCTGGGCCAATTGGGGTGTGCGGGATTCCTATGCCGACCATGGAGTTTGAAGAGCGAGGAAATGATCCGAGAGCTGATGAATGAGCAGTCGAACGAATGGATCAAGACCGTCCGAGCTCTGCCCGGAAAGTGGACTATGGACATCTGGAAGAGGGTCTACGACTTTCCTCGATCTGGAGAGGGGATGGCTTCGCGGGTTCACAAATTCGCGGAAGCTAAATTCTCTAATCCTCCTCACCCTAAGGATGGCTACACAGTAGTAGATTGCAAGGTAGCAAGAGAGAGGAGGATGTTAGAATTTATAGTACCAATCCTGTATCCGGAACGGCCAAACCGGGTCACAGTGACGTGGGCCAATACAATCTTCGGAGCGTTGAGTGGAGAGAGGAAAGTGTTTTGGGGAGGGATAGTAAAAGATCTGGTAGGGAAGATGGTAAACGCCCTAGGAAACGCAAAGGCCACCTCCATTGGGCCATTCCTCTTTCACTTGTATGACTCCCTAGGTACTCTGAAAACTTCAGAGAAGACCATGTACAAGGCCGCAGTCACCCTAGTAAAACTTAATCTTACCCCACCCCAAGAGGAGGAGGAAGAAGAAAGAAAGGAAGGACCAGATGAGGGATCTGAGGGGGAATCCTTAGAGAGAGGAAAGGATCTTTCCGAAAGGAGGATAGAGGCTGAGAGGGTGTCAGGCTCTTCTAAGAGGGGATCCAAAGGAAAAGGAAAAGCCTCGCCGGAACCGGAAGTTCTGGGAGAGGATACTTTGGGGAGGATCATTTCGGACTTAGGGAGAGTCTGAGAGGAGTTTGACACGGAGAGAGGAGCAGTGAGGAATGTATGTGGACTGCTTGGAGGGATCAAAGTGTCAGAGCTCGCAGAGAGAGTAGAAAAGTTGCTCCGGGATAGTGAAAACCGGAAGTGGGAAACCCGCATCAAGGAGTTGACTGAGAGAAATGCGGATCTCCAGCGGCAAATTGAGAAGGGTAAGGAAAAGAAGAGAGAGGTGGAACGGCTTACCTCAGAGTTTAAGGGGGTCATTAGGAGAGTTGGGGCCTTTGTTTCCAACACTGCGGATGTTGTGAACAAAGCCAAACTGTATGATGAGAGGATCCATAAGGCAGGACCGGATGCCGCAGGTAAGGCTGTCATGGTATTGGCAGAGTATTCCGAAGAAATAGAGAAGTTCATGTTTGAAGTCCGAGATGTTCTTCACCAAGAAGAACAATTTCCAGAATCCGGAATAAAGAAGGAGGATGAGGAGATGGAGCCAGCCAAGAAAGATGCGCCCACAAAGACTCCAACAAAGACGCCAGCCAAGCAGGAAAGGCAGGAGGAGGAGTTGACACCAACGTCTAAAAGTATGGAGGGGAGGAAAGAAGGATCAGTGCACGGATCCGGATCAAAGACTCAAATTCGGAAGTCGGAATCCGACCTAGGCACACCACCGAGTAAAGGCTCTCAACCCTCAACCGCCAAGAAGACTATGAAGAAGGTAACTCCCATCAGAGGAAGAAACGTGCCTCCAAGGAGCCAACAATCTACGGAGGACGAATCTCCAAGCCAATCCGAGCAGGAGGAAAGTCTATCGAGATCCGGAGAAGAGGAATCGGAAGACACTGGATCAGAAGAGGAGTCGGAACCTGAGCAAATCTCACCAACGAAGTTCAAGGGAAAAGCTTCAACACCATTTAAAGGGAAGTCACCCTTGAGTGGGAAACCATCAGCCAGTAGGAAACAGCCAGCTAGGAAAGGGGCATCAAAGTTAGAGGAACCTTCTCCGAAGAAGGCTAGGAAATAGGTAGGAAAGTAGTTAGGAAGTTTCTGGAAAGCGATCCTAGCATGGTCAGCTGAAAACCCAAGTTTTGGGTAGGTAGGAAGCAGCTTGGGAGGTTCTTTTCAGGTGCATGCACTTGGACTGCACTTTCCGGATTTTTAGGATCTGAGATCCACAAATTGCGGATCGGATGGGATTGGTAGGAAAGTCAACTTAGAAGGATAAGGAATGACACCTGTCATTCTCCTGTCCTTTGGTTTTATTCCTAGGGACCTTTAGGGTTCCTTGGGGGTTGTGTATTTAGAGGGCTGAAGTTTGCTTGAAGCCTCGAGCGGGTGTATTTGCATATTTGTGTTTTTCAACACTTTGCAAATTGATTTCAGATTTCCACTTCATAAGTGCTGGCCTGAAAAGGCTAAGTTCTGTATTGGTATGCCGTGCAATGCTAGAACCATTGTTTAGTGCGGGTAGCTGGTTTGCAGGTGTGGAGGAAGACAAGTAGCCCCCGGATTCTGTCTAGGATCTGATTTTGAGAGCATTAAGGTTCGGTTAAGGAAAACTTTGTGTACTGAGAGGGAGTTCTGGTTGCTGAAGTTCCTTGGGTGTCTTCTGAGTAGGATAGCCATTCTTAGGTTGGGTGAATTCTTCAGGAGGGAGAACGAACGCCAACTGACGCCTGATGAAGTTCTACTGAATCCGGAAGAGAGGAACATGAAGGTAGTTAGGATCTCTCAGTTATCGGGTGCCGGATCACGCTCTTGAAATTCTGTCCGGATAGGTCTGTCGTTGTAGTACTGAGAGGATAATAGGAGTTTCCTGAGTGACCTGCTAGTCTGGATCAACATCCGGGTTAGTTGTGAGGAAGTAACTATTTCCTATTCTGGTGTTTGTTGTTGTTATTTAAAGTGGATCTTCATTTCACTCTAAACACGTTTGAAGGGTAGGGTTTACGTTCCCTTCCTAAAACCAAAGAGCGGAACCCTCTTGGTAGAGGTTAAACTAAGATTTTGTGAGTTACTGTAACCGGATAGAAATCCTCTTTCCGGTTCCGCATCTGTCTAAATTGATCCGGATAAAGAGAAGTAGAGGATTATGACAATCCTCCTTGTTCGATTACTGGTGGAAGATTCGGAGTGGATGTAAGGGAATTGGAATATGGAGAGGAGAGGGTATTGAGAGAGTTTTATGTTGCAAATATTTAGATCCGGTTTTGCTTGGGTTTGGTGTTTTCCGAATCCTGATCCGGATATCTTGAGGAAACTAACGTTGAAATCCTGTGGGAACGATACACGAGTCATCTAAGGTGTTTTACATCAATTTAACACCTAAGGGTAGGATTTGTGCTTCCTTATGCTATGACAGTCTCCTATTGCACATCCTATCAAAAGTAGGTTATCAGAGTTTGAATTGAAGGCAGATGTCAAAGAAATCATTGATGAGGCCCTGAGGTGTGACGTGTTATTAGACTAGAACCTAGATGCTCTTGTAATTTGCCCTTTTCACCGTATTTTTTTTAATACGACTTACTTTTCCACTGGTGATACATGAAATACTTGGTAATTGTGCATGATAAACTAAATTTTGGTTTTAGACTTTGTAAATTGATCTTACTTTCAATACTAGTATTGCATTTAACACTGAGATTTGAAAAATAAGACCCCTGATGATGACTTTCAAGATGCTTTCTAGTTATGTACTTGTGATAATTTTAGGCCCAACTGTTTTGCAATTGGGGATTCATTGTGGTATATATAGTGAAATATTTTTGCACCGCATTGAGGATGCACTGGCAAAACCAAAATCCCACAAAATTGCAGCTTCAAATCCTTTGAAGTGAACATGCTTTGGATGCCTTCGCCAAAACTGAAAAAAGCCAACTTTATTTTGCACTGCAGCTTCATTGCTAGAGTTGCTCTAGCAAAACCAAAATTCACAAAAATTGTAGCTTGCATTAAACATGCGATGGATGCTTGAGAGCAAAACTGAAAAAAGAAAGCTTGATTTCGTCAAGCAGCTTCATTGATGGGGTAGCATAGGATGCTACGTCTCATTCTGAAGAAAGATGGATGCCTAGGAGCAAAACTGAAAAAAGACAGCTTGATTTCGTCACGCAGCTTCATTGCTATGGTAGCATGGGATGTTGTGTCTCATTCTAAAGAAAGACAGCTTGATTTCGGAAGATGACAGCTGGTCTGGAGTCACTGCACTACTAATCTTTAAATCAATATCAATTAAGAAAGATTTGTGATTGTATTGCCTTGGAATTTGAATGCACCAAAGAGACCAACATTTGAGGACTTGAAGCAAAAATTAATAAGGACTAAAGCCTTATCTAGAGAATTTGTGACATTTGAGTAACAGAATAAAAAATTAATAAGGGGTAAAGCCTTATCTAAAGATTTTGCAACTATAAAAAAGCTAGGTCTAGCTTAGGCAAGGGCAATTATAGGCATGAATTCTAGCCCTCTACCGTGTCATGATGTAGAGCTTTACCAAACTTTGCAAAGAAGGTATTAAAATTGGACATTTGGAAGTATACTTTAGAGTAAAACTGTGTAAATATCTTCACAAATCGTCTACTTGTAACTTTCACATGTCTCATGCTCAAAATAGAATGATGCAAATATTTTCACAAGCAGAATGATTTTAGAAATCTAAACAATTTTAATTTATTTTTTTAAGAAGATGGATTTCTTAGCTGTCCAAATAATAGTCCATTTATAAAAAATATGTGATACATTAATTCATGAAGCATCAGTTTATATTCCTATAAGTCTTGAATTTTAGTGCACATAAAAAGATATGATGGATTGATCTACGCCTTTAAGTTCTTATTGAAGTCTACATTCGAAACATGTAAATTTTTTATCATGTGCATGTCTTTTTATAAAGTTTCTATATTGCCATTTTTATGAAGGTAGTCCTTTAGATTAAAGAATACAATGGTGTAAGTGCAATAGAAGAAAATTTGATTAAATTATAAAGTGTTTGTATGTCTTTATGTTCAATTTACATTTCCTAATTGATTGCTAATATGTCAAAGTTTAAATGCAAGTCCACGATAGGGCAATAATATTAGATACCATTAAATGAATATGAAGAGTTTGAATTTGAATTATACAATTGGTCAACACTTGGAAACTGGATTCATTTTGGAACAACATCTAAGTCCACAACTACTTGTCTTGTAATGCTTATTTTGGATACTATGAGATCATGTACAAACCTCATCACATTAAAGAAAAAGGAGAATTAGGATAGAAATTATAAAATATTAAATTTGAATTCAATAGTTGACAAATGTTTTTGATCCACAGAATACATGCATATTTTGATAAGACATACATGTTATATAAAATGGCTTTGCTTTGAATTACATAGACCTTATCTTTTAATTCACGTATAATTTAAAAAGAAAACAAAAAAGTAAATTCCCTTGGGGGGGGGTGTCAAGCATCTCTTGATGTAATTTTAAGTTGAAAAATTTAAATTTTCCTAACTTATAGAACTTGATTGTAATTGTTTAATTTGTACATTTTCATATTGAAAAATAGTAATTTGAAGAAATTGAATTCAAGGTGATTTGGGGCAATTATTGACAAAAAAACATACAATTCCTTCTCCTAATAGGGGGTAATTATATGACATGTGGGCCTTACATAATCATCAATATTTAATTTTTTAATTTTTAGAGAAGTATCTTTAGGATCTTATACCTTAAGTACTAGTATGAAAAAATTGGATTAAAGGTTTAGGATCCATCTATATTTAAGTTCCTTTACACCTTCTATGACTATAGACATTTCTTGAGTTCTATTTTTTTAACAACTTCTTGCATTGTACATAATGAAAAAAATTAATGAAAAATTGAAATGAGGACGTAGGAGTGTATTTTGTGGAAAAAGACACTTGATTTCCATCCTTTACCAAAATATTAAGCAAAAGTTTGTCTACAATTAGATAAAAAAACAAATTCATTGATATCTCTTTGACATAAGGAATTCAATCATCATTATTTCAATGGTGGGATTGTTCAAATAAGCTAGCTTAACGCCTTCAACAATTAATTTTTTTTAAATATACAAAATTACATTGAGAAATGGTTATTTTTTTAAAGAAGATGCATGCTTACATTGCCTAGAAAATCAGATAGTCCATAACCTTCTCATATTTAAAGGCCATATTTGTTATATAATTGAGACTTTTTGCTCTTGAGATTTTTATCCTCCAAGTCTTGACCCTAAACCACTTTATCTCTTTATAAGTAATATTTTAGGCATAGAACTAACAATGTTACCCAAACCTTAGGATCCATTATAGAATTCATCACAATTTGAGCATCAATTACTTTCCATTTCAAATACTAATCTTTAAAATGGATTTAAGAAAACAACCATCATGTTTCAAAATCTAAAAAAACATTGAAATTACTAGCAAACATATAGGATTTCCTAGCAATCACAAAGTAGAATTTTTTTAATGAGATCTATTTAGATTGCTACATTCCCAACAATCTCGGCTTTCATCATTCTTTAAAAGCATAGTATGACTCCTAATTCTCATTTTCCATGGCAATAGCTTGCATTGCCTTTGCTTTGGTAATATTAAGTAATATTAAGTAATATTAAGAAATTATATAGTATCTTTTGTATTATTGTCCCAATTTAAAAAAAGGGAAGTAATGAACTCATCAAGCTTAGTTGAAAAGTAACTCAAAGATTCATAATTGCTCCATTCTAGATCCAAGCATTATGCAAAATTTTAGAGCACGTGGACCATTCCTTGGTGAGTGCTTAGGGGCATACTAAGAATGTAACTAAGGGATATACAACTAAAAACATCCTTGTGTAGCAAACAAAACAAACCTAACTTAAGGTATGGATTACAATTGAACAACTCTCAATTGTAAGCTAAAAATTTGCACACAAAGTCAAATATTAATCCCAAATGGAGATTACCTATAAATGGTTCATCAAGAATCTTAACCTTCAAAATGTCAAAGTCCTTTCCTGACCCTAAACCAAGTTCCACCTAAATTCAAATACCAATCTACCAACCAAAACATTAAATACATTTTGTACCTCATGTATCACCCTATCTTGCACCACAAATTGCTGAAAACTTTATGCATTTCACACAAGCAAATTCAAACAGGTTGAATTAAAAGAGCAATTGCACTATATTTTCACAAATTACATGGACAAGTATAAAATAAAATCAATTGTTCTTTACCCTACTCCTAGTTACCACCTTTTGTATTTTTTCAACTTGTAAGCCAATGATTTCTGGCTGTACATCTCCTTTCCTACATTCATGTCTACGAGAACTTCCGTTCTTGGAAGGAGATCGTCTAGACAATCTTGTAGTTTTACATGCATCACCACTCTCGTTAGACGTACATGATTTGCTAAGCTTCTTCCTCATGCTAGAATCATCTACACATGGATCACAAGACCTCTTTACACTAAAAGAGTATCTCTTGCCACTTGTATCAGGCGGACTTGCCACTGTTAGAC
Source organism: Climacium dendroides (assembly GCA_950106755.1). Taxonomy (NCBI): domain Eukaryota; kingdom Viridiplantae; phylum Streptophyta; class Bryopsida; order Hypnales; family Climaciaceae; genus Climacium; species Climacium dendroides. The sequence continues at coordinate 23,436,879 of OX467082.1, read as the reverse complement.
TCAACTCCACTGGACTCAGCTCTACTGAATGAGTTGGCTCCATCAGATTCGTTGCAATCACTGTACTCTGCGTGGCTGCGGAGATAGGAATCCAGTAGGGTGCAAATTAGCGTTGAGAAAGCCAACAACATGAATTCAGACACGAGAATATACACTCACAATAACTGAAAACATTGGCATCTTTGGGGAATCAACCAGCAAATTCAAACTTACCCGCCTCTTCGGGAGGACACAACAACACTGCATCAATATCCTTTGTTTTCAACATTGTTGCCAAGTCAGGATTTAGGGTATTGTTGCTTGTAACACCTGCTGCCTCCTTAATTGGGGAGTCAACCTCATCAAAATCATCACCATGAAGAGCTGCCCCTCCTGAAGTGGTGTGGCATCTTTCAATCTGCTACCTGAAATGCAAGCTTGGACTCCGGGCTGTACTTGATAGATTGATCCAGACGATCCTTTATCCGATTGTTTCCCCTTAGATTGTGACCCTGTAAACAAAAGACACAACCAGTCACTCAAAATTTGCCAAAAATAGCCTAACCCAGCACTATTTATGTCTTCATTGCAATAAATGAAACCAACAGCACAATAGGGACCCAATTATACATACCCTATGTATTTAAGTAGCTCAGGCTTTGCTCTGGTTAATTTCAAGATCCTAAATGTGATCCATTGCTATCCAAAACAACCTCCGAATTACTTTGAGCACGTTCAGTAACTCAAAATTGCTAATTCCTAAACCCCCACTTGTTATATACCCTAATCAGAATCTGAAGAACACATTTTTGTGTCCGACAAGAAATTCATGAGTATTCCAGAATCCAAGTACAAATGCATGGGCGTCTAGTACCTAAGCACAGAGCAAGTGAGTATTCAGCACCCTGCACTTGATGCCTGAATATCCAGCACTTAAGCACAGAACAAGTGAATACCAACCACCCAAGCAAAAATACGTGAGTATATAGCACCTAAGCAAAAAACAAGTGAATACCAACCACCCAAGCAGAAATATGTAAGTATACAGCACCTAAGCACAAAACAAGTGAATACCAACCACCCAAGCAGAAATATGTAAGTTTACATCACCTAAGCACAGAATAAATGAATACCAACCACCCAAGCATCAATACGTGAGTATACAGCACCTAAGCACGACTTGAAGCACGAACACCCTCAATACCGATAGCCAAGCAGAAAACCAAGTCTGAACTCGTGAGTATCCAACATCCAAGTACAAACACGAGAATCATCAACAGCTAAGCACAAATCTAAGCACAAAGACAAAAATCACCAATTTTCTCTTCTCGTGATTTCAGTCGACGTTGTCTCCGGGCACTGTGCCTCTAGTGTAAGATGAATTTGATTTCCATGAGCTTGAAGCCCAGCGACGTCAACAACATTGCTAATTTGTGGATTCCCTTTGAATAGCAGAACGATCCAGTCATGGCAAAGAGCATCCGCAGTCGCGCGAGGAACGTTGTCCCGGACACGGAGGTTACCCTCGAGGTTCGTGGATGTTCACTTCTCTTGCGACGCTTTGAGTTTATAAAAGAGATTGCAAGTGCCCATGCTTTCAGTCTCTGCCTCTAGCGCCGCTTCAGTCAGGCGCGATGAGTGACGCCTGTCACACGCGCCACGCATGGCTCGTGACGGATGCGACAGCAGAGGCAGCGACTGAAAACAACCAACATCACTTTTCTGAAAAAAGGCGAGTAGGACCCGTCCAGCATCCAAGAATATGGATCAGGTGGAGGTGTCCAGGAAAACATTGTTGGATCCAACGGTGTTTTCCTGGACACCTCCACCTGATCCATATTCTTGGACGTTGGACGTCTCGTGGGCGGTTATTGCCTTAAAACATTCATCGTTCGAATCGGTCATTGGTAGCCGATGTGACGCGCGCCACTTCCATCATGCGCGTGAAGCGTAGCGCCCATGTCGCATAGCGCCCATGTCGCATAGCGCGCGTGACGCACGACGAAAGTGGCAGGCGCTGCACCTGATCCATGCAAAATAAACGAAGGCAAATTTTTTTTTAAATTTCTGCCTTTGAGACGCTCAGTGGGCAAAAAAGTGGATCAACTCCAGGTGTCCAGGAAAACACCGTCGGAACCGATGGTGTTTTCGTGGACATCTAGAGCTGATCCACTTTTTTGCTTGCTGAGCCTCGCGCGTGACGGATGTGGCACGCGCGACGGATATTGTGGGAATCCGGAATCCGGAAACGGATAAATAATGCAAGAAATAGGTGCGAAAAATAAAAATAAATAAAAAAAATTATAGTTAGAGTGTGATTTTTGGACCAGGTAACTTGAATTAGGAAATAAGCGTTCCGGCACCACCCATAACCGGAACTTATCTGGATCCGGAATCTGGACTCATCCGGAACACAGGAACCTACCGTATAGGTCCCGTAGCTACGGAAGTAGGATATCGTTGAGACAACGGACTTGTAGCCGTTGTCCTTAAGACCGTAGAGAGACAGTTTAGTACTTAAGCCGTCTTCCTAGGGTTTCCTCTTCACTTTTCTGTTCTGTGTACCCGAGACTGTTTGTGTGAGTAGTTGAGAGAAAGAGTGGTGAGTTAGCGACTGAGGTAGAACTACTTTCCCTTTGTTCTCACTTAGATCTTATGGCATCCGGACCAGTACGGAAGATAGCGGTATCTGCTCGGGTTATCTCTCCGGCCATTCCGGATAGCCCGGAACTACACAAGCAGTTAGAGGAGGACTTGACTAGGTTAGGATGTGTCGGTTTACTACACCGACCGTGGAATCTCAAGAGTGAGGAGATGATTCAAGAGCTACTTCATGGTGTTCTGAATCAGTATGAGTTGACTTTGAGAGGACGACCAGTCGCGTGGACCGAGGACATCTGAGCAGATGTTTATCAGTTCCGAAAGAGTGGGAACGGTTTAGCATCGAGGACGGACCGTTTTGTAGCTGAGAAGTTCACCGGGACTGCAAACCCTAAGGACGGATTTGCTATTAGCGAGTGTAAGGACGAGAGACATAGGCGGATCCTAGAGTTTCTGATTCCGATTGTTGCAGCACAGAGTAAGCAATTTCCCTATTATACTCACAAAAATCACTCTAGAGCATAACAAAATGACCCTAAAGATCGAACCCACGAGATCCTGTGAAGTAGCTAACTCTAACAAGGAGATAAACTCAATTAAACCCCTTAATTTTACTTTTCCGGTTCTACTTCTAACGATCGGAACATCCAAAACCAACCGGAAAGCTTCGACCGGACTGTTTCCTACTTCCGGTTTTACTAGTTCCCCGATTTCTGGACTGACTTCTCAATTCTGGACCCTGCAACTTCCGGTCCTATATACCCTCCTGAGCGGATCCGATCTGGTCCCTCCTTCCGTACCCGGTTTAGTTTTACCTCTGTTTTACCGTCAGAGGGTTCGCCGCTTGCTTTTGAAAGTGGTAGGCCCACCACCCCTTCCGTGACTTATAGTGGCTAAAGACCCACTTTCCTATCCACAGATCCCCTAACTAACACGGATCCGGTTTGATCCTTCACAGTAATCCGGATAGCAATCCGAATCACAGGTCACACAAAGACCCCCCGTACGATCCGCGTATACTACAACGACCTTGACATTGATCCGTTCCGTACGAAGTTCGGTGGCTACAAGTGCATCTGTCCTTTCCAACAGCTACGAAAGTTCTTCCGTTCACCCACAACGGTGGCAAGACCTCACAGGAGTCAGAATACTCGACCGGATTTCCCACCCAGGAGTTCTAGCGCAGCTAAAGAATCCCTCCCTATCCGCCTAGCCTGATCAACAGATCTTTTACCCGAAATGCTAAACTTCTGTAGCTGCTGAGGCACTGGAATCCACTCCTAACTCTTCATAACCTACTCACATGTACCTAGAACCGGAAACATACATCAAGGGGAGAAACTCTACCAACACCTCTGTACTCACCTTCCTATTCTGACTCCATGCACTCTTGCCAATACTCGGGAAAAATACACAAAAGTTAGTTTAAAGGTAGGTACACAAGGAAATGCCAAAAGAACTCTCTCCTCGTCTCCAACTTAGAGATTGTTTTATATACAAAAAGCAAAAAGCAAAAAGTGAATACATGATTTCCGCCTCTGAAGGCGCTGACAATCCGGTCCTACCTTATCCTAACCAGATTCTATTCCGGTTCCTATCTATAAGTCCTATTTTTACAATCCTTCCTGTTCCGTCTCATACACTCGAAATCCAATGGTAGGGCTCTCATCAGGTCTCTCCAACTGCTCGAAGACCTCATTTAGATTCCGGTTCCGTTCCCCACCCGTAGGTAAAACCGGATGTTCTTCCTCAGCTTCCGGGGAGTCCAAATCTATCGGCTGATGTCCGGTCGAGGGCGTCTCCTTCTTTGCCCTACTTGACTGGGGCGTCTTGTCCTTTCCCGACTCCTGAGCTACGTCTTCCGAAAACAAGTCTGGAAGAGAAATTTCTGAGAGCCGGACCGGAACTTCTGTCAACTTCTGGCTGCTCTCCACGATCCGGTCCACTGACTCCCGTGCCTTGGATAGGAGCTTCTCCATCTGCTCCTCAAAATCGGTGAGGATGTGCACCACTCTGGTTCCGGATATCTTCTTGTCCTTGTGCACCTCCTTTTCGAACAGGCGCGCCTTGGTGACTGCGGCTCCGGGTCCTCCAAGCACGTCCTTCACTTCCGCGGCCAACTTCTTCATTTCCTCCGCCATCTCCTTTATCGCGGTGGCGTTCTCAAGCAACGCGAATAGTTCGGCCTTAAGGGTGTCCACCTCATCGTGCTGCCGCTTGCTGTCCTCCTTCATCTTCCGGAGCTCTTCCGGATTGATAACACTCTCAGCCACCTTCCGTGGCAACTGACTGTCCGGTTCCGCTCCGATTAATTCTGCGATCTCCTCGAGCGTCCGCTTCTTAACTTCCCAATCCGCCCGGATTCCATAGAGGATCCCAACCAACTCGTCGAACAGATCTACGGTCCCGGATCCGGATGCCACATTCGGTCCGGTTGGAGTCTCACTTCTGCGTGGCCGCGGATGTCTCGGGGGTGTTCCTCGATTCCGAGCCGGTGTGGTCTTCTGCCTCTTGGCGGGAACATACGGTTCTTCCTCTTCCTCTTCTTCTTCTTCTTCCTCCTCCTCGGTTTCGTTTCCGGAATCCGCTTCTTGATCGGACTCAAATTCTCCGTACTTCATGGTCCACTCCTGGGCCTTCCACACCTTCAGCTCCACCTTCGTCAGCAGTTCCTGTTGCTGGTAGAGGTGGTAAACATAAGGGCACAGTGGGGTAGCTCTACTTCTCCCCACTCTTGTAGTAAGCTGGGACACCAGATCAAAGAAGATTTGGCCCCAGTCTATTTTCCGGGTTCCGCTCAGCGCTTCGAAAATCGTATTAGCCAAGGTGATACACCCTGGTGGGCTTTTCCGGATGCAAAATCGGAACCAGGAACTGGAGCAGGCGTCGCTCCCGGTCATCGAGGCAATCTTCGACCGCGTAGCCGTCCTTCAGGTTTACTACGCTTCCGAACTTGCCCTGGACGAAATCATCCTTCCGGTTGGCAAGCCCGAGTCCTCTTGGCCAGAATCCGTACACGTCCTGCTACAAAGCCTCGGTCCATTGGACCGGATTCCCTCTTAGGGTGTTATCGAACTGATTCGATACGCCACTCAGGATTTCTCTAACCATCCTCTCATCTTTGAAACCCCAAGGTTTCATAGCTAACCCTTGACAACCCATCAACGACAAATCCTCTCTGAGCTCTTCCTGTTCCAGTTTCTTGGTCGGCATGACCGGAACCACTTTTCTAAGCTTTACTTCACTCGGAGGCGGGGTGTTAGAACCTCTCTTTCGGTTCAGCCGCGGCATGAGGGTAGCTCTACTCGGTTTTCACTCTTCTACAGTCCTAACAAGGGAGCGCCGACACTTAGATGTTCCGCTCCGCCTATAAACTAACCTACTGGCGTGCTCACACTCTTAGTTTCTCACGTATCCGCTCGCACTCAATGTCTCACCCACTCATGTCCGGAGGAGATCTCTCCGTCTCACACCCCTCACTCACTTCCGGACCCTCTTGTACTTCCTCTTCCTTGCCGTAGTCAATGATAGAAACGTTAGGCGCTAAATCAAGACACGACAACATGTGGAAATTCAGAGACCTGAAAATGGGCAAGGCCAGGCTTTATATAGTCCTGACGTCCTGGACTGTCTTTATGACCGGTCGGATATCCGGTCCGGTCTTTGACATCCGGTTATCTCCAATCCGGTCAACACGATTCCGGTCGGAAATACTTATCCAGTTGTACATCTAATCCGTTTCGCTTCTATCTAAAACCAGATTAGTTCCGTAAGGTCCTTTTGTGACTATTTTTGGATTTCATTTTTCTCTCTAGATGAATCCGGATACCTATTTCTAATTTCCGGTTCGTTCAAAAAGGTAAACAAATAAAAATAAAAAATATGAGTTGTCACACCGATCTTATATCCGGAAAAGCCAACACAGGTTACCATTACGGTGGCCAATACTATCTTTGGGGCTATGGAGAACCGGATAGTGCACTGGGGTAGGGTCATAGCCGGGATAGTGGCTAAATTAGCGGATCACGTGACACGAGCTAAGGCGAGTCCAGTTAGCACGTATTTGTTTCATCTGTACCATCAACAGGAACTTTTGAGTGTAGCGGAAAAAATTCAGTATGACACCGCAAAGACGCTCCTGTCATACGGACTTTCCGGGGAGGAAGTGGAGGATCCGGTCGAGTCTGAATCGGAGGAACTTCCTGAGGAACGTCTGACCGACCCAAGGACTAAGAAGAGGAAGTCAACCGATCCGGGGTCGAGAATGAAACCACCGACAATGGAGAGGGGGGAGTCCAGCAAGGGATCTGAGATGGAAACAGAATCCGCATTTTTCAATGCGGGGCTCGAGTGGATACGTGAAGCCAAGGTACTTCATGACGGATTATCGGATTTAGTGATAGATACCGTGGAAGTATTGAAGGTGGATCCGGATCAGATCGTGGAAGCTGTTAAGTGACTGCCCAAGCCGGAGGATCTGAAGAAGAGGGAGGAGCAGATCCAGGAGTTGGAGGCGGAATGGAACCTACTCCAGACCCGGGTGAATTGGGCGAAAGGGGAAATGGTAGCTGCGAAGGGGAAAGAGAAGGAGGCTCTCGCGTTGGTCAAGAATCTAACCGGGGTAGTCAACATTAAAGCCGACATCATCACGAAAGCTGCCTTGTTTGACTCAAAGATGATATCAGAAGGCCACATTATTGGAACCAAGGTAGTTACCATCCTTGTAGACTTCACTGCGAGAATAGAGCGAGTTTTCAAGGAGATCCAGAAGTTGCTGGCAGCCATCGACCCAAACCATGCGATGGATTTCTCCACCTTTCCGGAACTTCCTTTTGTCGCAGGTACCCCAGGGAAGCTAGTGGCGGATCAGGCAACCCGGATGGAGGGCCTGAGGGGGATACTCACACCTGCCGAGCCTTCCGCCAGTAAGATATGGATGACGGAGTTGAATTTGAGGCCAGCCTCGGAACCGGAACCGGAGTCTAGCGTGAAAACGGTTCCGATGCCATCTAAGTTCTCAACTTCAGAAGTTCCCAAGGTACAAACAATGCCAAATTTGATGACCGGATCATTCAAGGTTCCGGGACAGCAGGTTAGGGGAGATCTCATCAACCGGATCGGTGGATGACCAATCCGGCTCGGACTAATCCGAAAGGATTTGTGCACATGCAAGAGACCACGCCAGAGAAAGGAAGCGAACCCGCAACATTGGAGGATACAACACCAGAGAAGGAGAAGGAAGTCCAAGTCATTGAAGATTCTGACGAGGAGAGTGTCCACTCCACTTCCGGAACCGAAGACGACAGCGATCCGTCTCTAGCAACGCGCCATATCCAGACTCGGGCCACAGCAAAAACTACGCCAGCCAAGAACATGAAGGGGACGCCTATCAGCCAAGCGGGGAGTCGTTCAAAGAAAGGACGGAAGCCAAGACATTAGGATTAGTAGGAGAAGAAGTAGAGGATCCGGAGTGGGGTTCCGAGCTTGGACCTGGTTTCCGGAATTTTAGGCGGATAGTAAGGAAATCCGGTTATCTCGGTCGGCTGTTAGCAATCTTTCCGGATATCTAGGGAGATTCAAGGATTGGTGGCCTGGATTTCCGGGTTTTCCTTTTCAGGCTTTTAGGAGTTGATTTTGGATTTTTGTGTTAGTATTTTAAGGGAGGCAAGTTAGTTGTCTGCCATTCCCATTCTATCCTACTCCACTGGATTTTTGTGCTTTCACGTATGTATTACAATTTATTTTTTTAATCTAAGTTAGCCAGGATACCTTTAGCTGCACTTTTGCTTAGACAGGGTCTTTTGGACTGAGTATATGCATGGGTGTATGATCTGGTACTGGAGAAAGAGAAGGGAGGGAGAAAAAGAATCCGGATCTTGAGCTACGGATCATCTGGAGGTGGAGCTAGTGAGAAAGAATGTAAAGCTGAGTAAGGGAGTGTAAGTGCAACGTACTTTTAAACTGCCAGAACGGCAATCCGGAATAGAGGGTAGAGGTTTATGCGAGTCCGGAACCAAGAGGGTTCTGTGCGGAGTTAAGCAACTGCCAAAGGAAAGGATCTCCTACTACTTCGGAAAGTCTGCCAACCTCCCCTTTGGTAAATTGTCTTCTCCTTGAGATTCTATTCTTTTGGGTCTATAAGTTCTGATCCATCATTGTAGTAAGAGAGGTGTGAAAAGTGCTCTGTGTGACCTGATTCCGGATCGGCCAATCCGGAAACTGTGAGAGAATACTCCTCCCTCCTCCTACAACTGTGTTGTCTTGGGTGTGTTGTTTAGTAGATTTAGAGTACAGAGAGAATAATTGTACAAGTGGTGAGTCCCCACCCCTTTCTAGATCAAGGGCGGACCCTCTGAGGGTAAAACAGAGGCAACAAAAACCAGTGACAGAAGAGAGACGGAACTCAGATCTGGGTGTGTCTGGATCCGGAACGGAATCCAGAATGTACTAAGTTTCCGGAATGAGATAGGGTAAGTGAAATAAGGGAGATTAAGTGAGTAGTCATAATCCGGATACTTCTCATTCAATCGATATCATACTAGAGTTCCTTGGAACGATAATTCGTGTCATCTTGCAACCATTTGTTGTTGTAAGGATACTTACGGCTAACTGCGCGTACGACAGATATGGCGTGTGATGGATGTGGCGCGAGTCACGCCTGGCACTTGACAGAGAATGCAAAGGCGATTTTTTTTTATTTCCGAAAGGGAGACGCTCAACAAGCGAGAAAGTGGATCAACTCCAGGTGTCCAGGAAAACACCGTCGGATCCGACGGTGTTTTCCAGGACACCTGGAGCTGATCCACTTTCTCGCTTGCTGAGTATCTCAAAGGCAGCAATTTAAAATAAAAAATTCGCCTTCACATTTCTTTATCAAGTGCTAGGTGCAGCACCCGCCACTTCCGTCACGCGTCATGCGTGTCACTCGTGATGGATGTGGCGCGTGTCCTGGCACTTGACAAAGAATGTAAAGGCAAATTTTTTTTTGTAATTTCCGAAAGGGAAACTCTCAGCAGGTACTTGAATTGAAGCTCATTGTGTGGGCGCAAGACCTTCAGTAGCATCTATTTGTGTCTTATTTCAAACGTTTCTAGACAGTCGTTTACCAATTAGCAGCGCAACATTGGCAGTCCTTGGTGTCATGCGTGAACTTGACATTGCTTTCCTTCTCGTCGGATCCTTGGAACATCATCCCTGGACGTCAGTGACGCTAATTCATAACAGTGATTGGGTCATTGGGCCAGGGTGGCCAACGCAAAGGCAAGCGCCCAAGGGTGACATCCAAAGAAAAGCACACTTCCATTGACTAGTCCTTCCCAGCACTTCAAATTGGAGGGTCATCACAGCCAAAGAAGTGGTCTCAACCTGGCCAGGAGCTCTTTAGTGACTCCAGCGATGACGAAGAGAACTTGGTGAATTTTGCAGACATCATGGATGCTGCAGAGCGCGCAGCAAATGATTTTGAGGGAGACAGGCTTAGTTGGAACCGGGGGCCTGGGCCATGGTTCTCACCTGAGAGCTCGGAGATGGAGTATTCCTCCGCTATTGAGCTCTCAAATGCTAGCTCTAGTCCCCCATTTGAGGAAGTGTGTGAGAGCATCGACTCTAGTAGAGTTTACACAAATGGGGTCATCATCTTGAGCTCAGACTCGGATGAAGATGATGACGTGGACATCATCCATTAGGCTCTCTGGACTTCATTATATATCTTCTCTGGCAGAAAACATGGAAGCCTTCTGTAGGCTATTTGTCCTTTATCTACTCTCCACCTTTCACTTCTAAAAGTGTAATTTTCCTTTTTGAAGTAAATCATTTTCATTTGGGCTTCAACATACATTCTTTATACTTACTTGACCTCTTTTGTAATTTGCGAATGAAATCTTCTCTGACTAAAATTCTACATGCAGATGGATGTCTCACCCACTGGAGTAACTCAAGAAGATACCATCTTGGAGACTCCGGGAACAGATGAAACAACGCAACCACATATTGGGGACGAAGAAGAAGACGATGAAGAAGAAGACAAAGAAGGAGGAGGACAAGATCCCATGCAAATAGAGGATCTTGAGGACGAAGGAAAAAGACTCATGGAGGATGAACTGCGACGCATACAAAAAGGGGACTCAGTGGATATCCTCGCCAGTCTGCGCATGAAGCCCGAAGAACTCTTCCGGCTACACATTCTGCTCTGTAGACTGGTCGTTATGCCTATGGTTAGGCCCACACTTACTTGTGACATTACAAAGTTGGAGCAAGAATTCACAGGAGGGTACCATGATGGAGCGGCAGTGTTCTATGTCTCCACCACAAATGAGGAAGGAGAAAGCCAAGAGTTCACAGAGGACGAGATGAACAAGTGGGATCCAATTTGGAGAGAGAAAAATGAAGTGTTCACACGCTACCTCGACTCCAAACCTGAACTCAAGTTCCTCAAAAACTTGAAGTTTTTCATTTGCGATGGCAACCATCGCCACCTTGCATGGATGAATCTCATTGACAGGTGCTACCCATTACTCCCAAAATGGCACTATGTCGTAGACTGCATTCTACTGGAAACCAAAGGGAAGACCGAGCTTGTCATGCAAGTGATGCATGACATCAACAAGTGAGTTCGGCCTTTTTGAATTGCTTCTCCTTACTTTGGTATTCGTGTGCCCTAATTGTGAATTCACGTAGGGTTGTCGGATTTGCTAAAACAGTGTTGTACTTCCAAGTCAGTGGAGGACTTACACGTGAAGACAAACTTAGTACACACTCTGTACCAAGTGCAGAAGTATGGTCTTCTCCCAATCAACCGATTAGCTGATCTCCTCAAGCCAAGGGAGAAGAAAAGGTGTTTGCAATTCAAGGTTTCAAAGAAATGGTATAGCATACCTGTGGAGGTCTTGACATTGTTCATTTTCAGGGTAAGACACTATGTGTTATAGAAAATTGGAATCCTTTAGTTTGCTGCAGCCTGCTACCAAAACTCTCGGCATGACTAACTTCTAATTCGAGGTGATTGTCTTCTTATGCAGCAAGAGATTTCTCAAGCTGCGGATGTTGTAGTGAGAAAGTATACCGACGCTACACCAAAAGAGGAGAGGACCCCAGAAGAAGTCGTGCAAGCCATGAGGGCTGGAGCAAAGGAGAAAACCAAAACTCTGATGGTCAAAATGGGGAAGCTGCTGGCAGTGGCTCAACCATCTAATGGGTCAGGCTTCTTACAGGAGGTCAGTCAAATTCTAAAACTTGGCACCACTACGGTTTCCCTCATATTGTATTCAAACAGTAAGAGTAATTGAATGTATTGTTCTTACAGGTGGAGAGGCATTGGAGCACTAATGAAGTGCCCGAAATGACATTGGAAAAGCTGCAAATGGTGGCCACGTGCAACATGGCGCCCGCACACAAGATCAAGATCTTGAAGTGGTGGAACTCTTCTGCTCCATCTCGCGAAGCAAGGAAGTTCCCACCCAAGCCTGTCTCCGAAAATCTCCTGCCCCATTTTCTTGCCAAATGCGTCTGGTATGCCGGGGTAAGGGAACTGTTTCCTAGAGTCAAGTAACTATACCTAGCGATACTTGGTTTTCAAATTGCAATTTACAATTTCAGAATGGGACCATGAACATCTTCTATTGTACATGTTTAACGTGTATTGTTCTTTGCAGCTCGAAGATGCAGCAGTGGAGCACTTCGACTCGGTGGTGAAGCAGGACAACATCACTGTCAACTACAACATCCCAACGCAACCACAGTACTTGGTAGAGTACATTGAAGAGTGGAGGCGCACAATTTGGGAGCACGGGTTTCAGAATTATTTCAAGGGGCACAATTACTTCAAGAAAGGAGACTCATTCATGGTTCATGAAGCCTCTGCCGCTGCTGTGCGTAGAGTTCTGTACCAATGAGTTCCACTATCTCAATATTGGGATATGTCTCATAACTTGGAGGACAACAAGTTAGCATACAAATGAGTATACTATTTGAAGTCAATTACAATATGGATTCAGATTTTCACTTCAACTCTAACTCCTAATTTTAGAAGCCTTCAGAATTGAATTGTATGGTGATCCTCTTCTATTGTTTCTACTACAAGCTCTGATACTAGCTATGCATTTATTTGTCACAAGTTTGTTGGTCTAACCATCCGAGATTGCTCACAAAAGTATGTTGTACAGCTTCTATGCTCATCATATACATTCTACTGAATGCAAAATTGTGCTTGTGTTGTAGATATTTCAAATTTGAGCTCGAAGGAAAAGGAGCCATCGATCGCTCAGAACTCCCCCCCTTCCTATCATCATATCTAGATCGCACATCCAAAGCTTGTATGTTCACCGCACACCAGCTCCGTACCTATACCATAGCTCATCTCACTGGTGGAGGATGGTACTTGGATTATGTCCTTGAGTTCACTCCTCCTTCCGAGGTTGAATTCAGGAGATCTTTGGACGGAAAGGGAGTCCTAGACTTAGACATCGACGAGTTTGCAGGCCTCGATGACAAGGCGAGGAACAAGGCCATTGCAAGGAGGGATTTTCTTGACCAGAAGAAAGAGGCGCGGGTCCAAGTCCATCTTAAAACGAAGGAGATGAAGGTGTGCGAGCTTGCTGACAAAAAGGTGGAAAAAGAGAAGGAAGACAAGGGTAAAGGCAAGGGCAAGGGAAAGAAGAAGGAAGAAGCGGGAGGCGAAGTGGTACCATCTTCCACCGCAAATGAAGGTTCACAGGCACAAAGTGCAATACAGAAGAAGGCTACTCTCTTGCAGCTCACCGAGGAAGTTATCACTCGCATGACACAAGCCATGGTCATTACAGAAGGTGATGTCGCCAAGACGGAGGATTTGATTCTGAACATCTCCATCGAAGTCCTGGCAAAAGACATGGTCGAGGAGAAGCCGACGTGGTACAACGAGGTGCTGCATTTCTTGAAAAAGGTATCCATTTTCATCTTTGTACTCAAAAGTGCATTTTGTGCTTTCATGTCTCATGAATGTTGTCTGTGCTTATTTTCAACTTCACCATGTTCTATATGTTTGCAGATGTCGGCCGGAAAGACTCGCATGTTCGAGGAAGTGCCAAATGCTCGACCGGGGGTGGATGTCATATTCATTGATTGTCCAGAGCACTTACCTGTGCCAGGGCTCTCTAAACCAGTTCATGAGGTGCCTAAATGGAATGCGGATGCAAATGATGAGGCTCTACAGTTGGCATGTAGCTTTGCCGCAGAGCATCTACAAGATGATGGGTGCATCATTCTATTTCACTCCTACAGCATCAAATCCAAAGAGAACATTGCTGGGGTATGTGAGGCGTATGACTTGCTGATGAAGAAGGACTGGATGGGGATGAACCGCATGCACATCACCTCGGCTATAGACAACACAAAGACGATAATTTCATAGAATTTTTTTGACTTTTATGAACAAGTCGCAATGCACTCCATTCAATGCATTCTTACGTACATTTGCTATGGATGCAGACACAGAAGTTTGGAATCACCCTCCTCGTGAAGGACCTCGGCTCCAAAGGAAAATCCAAATTTTCCTTCAAAAAGACTAACACCATGATGAAGGCTGGTGTGGACTTGGCTATCGATGACATGTTGATCAATTACACCCATGCAAATGACGTGGCTATGAATGGAAACAAACCTTGGTGAGGCGGACGCGAAAAAGATCCAAGGTTCTTCACTATCCTCTTGGAAGCGACAAGCGTCCCCGGAGACTTGATTTTGGATTGTACCGCACCACAGGTAACGACTCAATTCCAAAATTTACTCCTTCAAATGTGTTCTTCCAATTCTTTCATGGAACTAACTCATTTTGATTTCAATACCTCCAGGTGCATGCATTACGGCTTGCCGCGGCACCGGCTGCCACGTTGTGGCTTTGGAAGGGAATCAAGACATTTATGATGCCAATCTGAAACCCATGAGGAAGTCACCAACACCCGTAGTGGCAACACCAACTGCGGCACCGTTACTTCACCTTTCACAAGATCCGGAGGATATGCCAGTGGTGCCTTGCAAATTCATTCGCAAGGGAAAATCTAGTAAGTAAGTTGGCATTTTCTTTAATCTTTGCTTGGGTGAGGACATTCATGTTCTACAATATTGACAACATGTCTTCTTCCGTTGCAGAGATGGGAGATTGATGCCAATAAATGCCACCCTACCCCAACTAAGTCTTCTCATTAGTCTAGAGAAGCCTTTTGAACTTCCAATCTATGCCGAGCAGATGGCGAGTGCCTTCGTGGAGCTTGGTTGCTCCAAACCCAAACGCCGCAAAGACACTTACGCTCTAAATGTCTTACAATATTTAGATGTTTCTGCATCCGAAGGTAGAGAGTCCTCTAGGTCATCTAGAAGTTCTGATTCTCTGACGGAGTCCTACACGACTTAGATTCATGAGATTGACAAATCTCTTCAATGGGTCAAACTATTTTGTGTTCATTTCTATTGTGGTTGGATTTGTGTGTTTCATGGCTAATTCTTCAATGTGTTCGATTTTCTTGCATGTTATTTACTTGCTTCACTTTCCTTAATTGATAGTATTTTGTCTCTGCTAAGAAGAAAGATTGAAAAACAAGAGCAGACCTCATTGCCGACTCTCAAAACTAGATCTCACATTATCCGCTCTATACACGACACAATATCCACGGTCATAGGTCACCACTACAAGATTATAACTTTTTTCAATTTTTTTTTTCACGCTTACAAGCTCATAGGCTCACGCTCATAGGCTCGCCAAATAGCAACCCTACCGAGGAAACAATTTGTTTGATGCCACATGTGATGATAGCATCCCTGTATGGATGCAAATGACAAACTACCGTGCATAATTCAGAGGCCATGCCTCTGGATCCGGTCCGTCAAAGAGGGAGTTGAAGTTGAGAGCTGCAAGACGAAGTGGAGACCCTAAGAAAATGGCAGAAGCATTGAATTCCCTACTTGGGTCTGAAAGAATTGGAAGTCGTATACCACATTTGGAAGGAGAAGAGATATTTGGGAGCACAAAGAGGAAATTGGACGTTCCAATTGGCGATGCAGGAGAGTGACTCACATCGACCAGACAAAGTGTGACAACTCATATTTTTTATTTTTCTTTGTTTACCTTTTTGAGTGGAACAAAAATTAGAAATAGGTATCCGGATTCATCTAAAGGGAGAAAGATAAATCAAAAATAGTCATAAGAGGACCTTACGGAACTAATCCAGTCTTAGGTAGAAGCGGATCGAATTAGATTTCCAATCGGATTAGATTTCCAATCAGATTAGATTTCCAACCGGATTCTCCTTGACCGGATTGAAGAGAACCGGATGTCAAAAACCGGACTAGATATCCGACCGGTCATAAAGACAGTCCAGGGCATCAGGACTATATAAAGCCTGACCCTGCCCATTTTCAGGTCTCTAGTTTTTCACGTGTTGTCGTTTCCTGTCTTAGCGACTAACGTTTTTCCGTTTACCACGGCAAGGAGGGAAAGTACAAGAAAACCCGGTAGTGAGTGAGGGGTGTGAGATGGAGAGATCGCCTCCGGGCACGAGTGGGTGAGACATTAAGTGCGAGCGGATACGGAACCGTGAGAGACTGAGAGTGTAAGCGCGCCAAGAGGTTGGTTTGCAGGTGGAGCGGAATATCAGAGAGTGAGCACTCTCTTGTAGGACCGTAGAGAGCGAAACCGGGTAGAGCTACCCTCATGCCGCGGCTGAACCGGAAGAGGCTAGGCTCTAGTACCCCGCCCTCGAGTGAAGTAAAGCTGAGAAAAGTGGTTCCGGTCATGCCGACCAAGGAACCAGAACAGGGAGAGCTCAGGGAGGATTTATCATCAATGGGTTGTCAGGGATTAGCCTTGAAACCTTGGGGTTTCAAAGATGAGAGGATGGTTAAAGAACTCCTTAGTGGCGTATCGAATCAATTCGATAACACCCTGAGAAGGAATCCAGTCCAATGGACCGAGGCTTTGTGGCGGGACGTATACGGATTCCGGCCGGGAGGACTCGGACTTGCCAACCGGAAGGACGATTTTGTCCAGGGCAAGTTTGGAAGTGTTGTAAATCCGAAGGATGGCTACGCGGTAGAGGACTGCCTAGATGACCAGGAGCGACGCCTGCTCCAGTTCCTGATTCCGGTTTTGCATCCGGAAAAGCCCACTAGGGTAACCATCACCCTAGCTAACATGATCTTCGGAGCGCTGAGCGAAACCCGGAAAGTAGATTGGGGCCGGATCTTCTTTGATCTGGTGTCCCAGCTTACTACAAGAGTGGGGAGAAGTAGGGCTACCCCACTGTGCCCTTATGTGTACCACCTCTACCAGCAACAGGAACTGCTGACGGAAGTGGAGCTGAAGGTGTGGAAGGCCCACGAGTGGACTATGAAGTACGGTGAATTCGAGTCCGACCAAGAAGCGGATTCCGGAAACGAAACCGAGGAGGAGGAAGAAGAAGAAGAGGAAGAGGAGGAACCGTATGTCCCCTCCAAAAGGCAGAAGACCACGCCAATCCGGAATCGGAGGACGTCTCCGGTTCAACCCCATCCGCGCAGAGGGGAGATTCCAACCGGACCGGATGTGGCATCCGGATCGGGAACCAGAGATCCGTTCGACGAGTTGATTGGGATACTCTGCGGAATCTAGGCGGATTGGGAAGTGAAGAAGAAGACGCTCGGGGAGATCGTGCAATTGATTGGAGCGGAACTGGACAGTCAGTTGCCGCAGCGGATAGCTGAGAGTATCATCAATCCGGAAGAGCTCCGGAAGATGAAGGAGGACAGCAAGCGGCAACACGATGAGGTGGACACCCTTAAGGCCGAACTATTCGCGTTGCTTGAGAACGCCACCGCGACAAAGGAGATGGCGGAGGAAATGAAGAAGTTGGCCGCGGAAGTGAAGGACGTGCTTGGAGGACCCGGAGCCGCAGTCACCAAGGCGCGCCTGTTCGAAGAGGAGGTGCACAAGGACAAGAAGATATCCGGAACCAGGGTGGTGCACATCCTCACCGATTTTGAGGAGCAGATGGAGAAGCTCCTATCCAAGGCACGGGAGTCAGCGGACCGGATCATGGAGAGCAACCAGAAGTTAATAGAGGTTCCGATCCGGCTCTCTGAAATTTCTCTTCCGGACTTGTTTCCGGAAGATGTAGCTCACGAACCGGGAAAGGACAAAATGCCCTAGTCCAGTAGGGCACAGAAGAAGACGCCCTTGACCGGACCGCAACCGATCGATTTAGACTCCCCGGAAACTGAGGAAGATCACCCGGCTCCACCTATGGATGGGGAACGGAACCGGAATCTCAGTGAGGTGTTTGAACAATTGGAGAGGCTTGACGAGAGCTCGACCATTGGATCCCGAGTGTATGAAACGGAACAGGAAAGGTTGTAAAAATAGGAATTATAGAATAGGAACTGGAATAGAATCCGGTTAGAATTTATAGGTAGAACCGGATTGTCAACGCCTTCAGAGGCGGAAATCATATATTCACTTTTTGCTTTTTGCTTTTTGTATATAAAACAGTCTCTGAGTTGGAGACTGAGAGAGTTCTTTTGGCATTTCCTTGTGTACTTTCCTTTGACTTGATTTTGTGTAATCTTCCCGAGTGTTGGTAGGAGTGCACAAAATTGGAGTAAGAAGGTAGGTACGGAGATGTTGGTAGAGTTCTCCCTTTGATGCGTGTTTCCGGTTCTAAGTACATGTGAGTAGGTTATGAAGAGTTAGGAGTGGATTCCAATGCCTCAGCAGCTGCAGAAGTTTAGTATTCCGGGTAAGAAATCCGTTGATTAGGCTAGGCGAATAGGGAGGGATTCCTTAGCTGCGCTAGAACTCCTAGGTGGGAAATCTGGTCGAGTATCCTGACTCCTGTGAGGTCTTGCCACCGTTGTGGATGAACGGAAGAACTTTTGTAGGGGTTGGAACGGACGGGTGCACTTGTAGCCACCTAAATTAGTACGGAACAGATCAGCGTCAAGGTCGTTGTAGTATGAGAGGTTCGTACGAGGGGTCTTTGTGTGACCTGTGATCCGGATGCTATCCGGATTGCTGTGAAGGGCCAAACCAGATCCATGTTAGTTAGGGGTGTGGGAATCCGGAATCCAGAAACGAATCAATAATGCAAGAAGTAGGTGCGAAAAATAAATAAAAAAATAATAGTTAGAGTGTGATTTTTGGACCAGATAACTTGAATTAGGAAATAAGCGTTCCGGCACCACCCGTAACCGGAACTTATCCGGATCCGGATCCGGAATCCGGACTCATCCGGAACACAGGAACCTATCATATAGGTCCCGTAGCTACGGAAGTAGGATACCGTTGATACAACGGACTTGTAGCCGTTGTCCTTAAAAGCGTAGAGAGACAGTTTAGTACTTAAGCCGTCTTCCTAGGGTTTCCTCTTCACTTTTCTGTTCTGTGTACCCGAGACTATTTGTGTGAGTAGTTGAGAGAAAGAGTGGTGAGTTAGCGACTGAGGTAGAACTACTTTCCCTTCGTTCTCATTTAGATCTTATGGCATCCGGACCAGTACGGAAGATAGCGGTATCTGCGCGGATTATCTCTCTAGCCATTCTGGATAGCCCGGAACTACACAAACAGTTAGAGGAGGACTTGACTAGGTTAGGATGTGTCGGTTTACTACACCGACCGTGGAATCTCAAGAGTGAGGAGATGATTCAAGAGCTACTTCACGATGTTCCGAATAAATATGAGCTGACTTTGAGAGGATGACCAGTCGCGTGGACTGAGGACATCTGGGTGGACGTTTATCAGTTCTGGAAGAGTGGGAACGGTTTAGCATCGAGGACAGACCGTTTTGTAGCTGGGAAGTTCACCGGGTCTGCAAACCCTAAGGACGGATTTGCTATCAGTGAGTGTAAGGCCGAGAGACATAGGCGGATCCTAGAGTTTCTGATTCCGATCTTATATCCGGAAAAGCCAACGCGGGTTACCATTACGGTGGCCAATACTATCTTTGGGGCTATGGAGAACCGGGTAGTGCACTGGGGTAGGGTCATAGCCGGGATAGTGGCTAAATTAGCGGATCACGTGACACGAGCTAAGGCGAGTCCAGTTAGCACGTATTTGTTTCATCTGTACCATCAACAGGAACTTTTGAGTGTAGCGGAAAAAATTCAGTATGACACCGCAAAGACGCTCCTGTCATACGGACTTTCCGAGGAGGAAGCGGAAGATCCGGTCAAGTCTGAACCGGAGGAGCTTCTCGAGGAACGTCTGACCGATCCGAGGACCAAGAAGAGGAAGTCAACCAATCCGGGGTCGAGAACCAAGCCACCAACAATGGAGAGGGGGGAGTCCAGCAAGGGATCTGAGATGGAAACAGAATCCGCATTTTTCAATGCGGGGCTCGAGTGGATACGTGAAGCCAAGGTACTTCATGATGGATTATCGGATTTAGTGATAGATACCGCGGAAGTATTGAAGGTGGATCCGGATCAGATCGTGGAAGCTGTCAAGCGACTGCCCAAGCCAGAGGATCTGAAGAAGAGGGAGGAGCAGATCCAGGAGTTGGAGGCGGAACGGAACCTACTCCAGACCCGGGTGAATTGGGCGAAAGGGGAAATGGTAGCTGCGAAGGGAAAAGAGAAGGAGGCTCTCGTTCTGGTCAAGAATCTAACTGGGGTAGTCAACATCAAAGTCGACATCATCACGAAAGCTGCCTTGTTTGACTCAAAGATGATATCAGAAGGCCACATTATTGGAACCAAGGTAGTTACCATCCTTGTAGACTTCACTGCGAGAATAGAGCGAGTTTTCAAGGAGATCCAGAAGTTGCTGGCAGCCATCGACCCAAACCATGCGATGGATTTCTCCACCTTTCCGGAACTTCCTTTTGTCGCAGGTACCCCAGGGAAGCTAGTGGCGGATCAGGCAACCTGGATGGAGGGCCTGAGGGGGATACTCACACCTGCCGAGCCTTCCGCCAGTAAGATATGGATGACGGAGTTGAATTTGAGGCCAGCCTCGGAACCGGAACCGGAGTCTAGCGTGAAAACGGTTCCGATGCCATCTAAGTTCTCAACTTCAGAAGTTCCCAAGGTACAAACAATGCCAAATTTGATGACCGGATCATTCAAGGTTCCGGGACAGCAGGTTAGGGGAGATCTCATCAACCGGATCGGTGGATGACCAATCCGGCTCGGACTAATCCGAAAGGATTTGTGCACATGCAAGAGACCACGCCAGAGAAAGGAAGCGAACCCGCAACATTGGAGGATACAACACCAGAGAAGGAGAAGGAAGTCCAAGTCATTGAAGATTCTGACGAGGAGAGTGTCCACTCCACTTCCGGAACCGAAGACGACAGCGATCCGTCTCTAGCAACGCGCCATATCCAGACTCGGGCCACAGCAAAAACTACGCCAGCCAAGAACATGAAGGGGACGCCTATCAGCCAAGCGGGGAGTCGTTCAAAGAAAGGACGGAAGCCAAGACATTAGGATTAGTAGGAGAAGAAGTAGAGGATCCGGAGTGGGGTTCCGAGCTTGGACCTGGTTTCCGGAATTTTAGGCGGATAGTAAGGAAATCCGGTTATCTCGGTCGGCTGTTAGCAATCTTTCCGGATATCTAGGGAGATTCAAGGATTGGTGGCCTGGATTTCCGGGTTTTCCTTTTCAGGCTTTTAGGAGTTGATTTTGGATTTTTGTGTTAGTATTTTAAGGGAGGCAAGTTAGTTGTCTGCCATTCCCATTCTATCCTACTCCACTGGATTTTTGTGCTTTCACGTATGTATTACAATTTATTTTTTTAATCTAAGTTAGCCAGGATACCTTTAGCTGCACTTTTGCTTAGACAGGGTCTTTTGGACTGAGTATATGCATGGGTGTATGATCTGGTACTGGAGAAAGAGAAGGGAGGGAGAAAAAGAATCCGGATCTTGAGCTACGGATCATCTGGAGGTGGAGCTAGTGAGAAAGAATGTAAAGCTGAGTAAGGGAGTGTAAGTGCAACGTACTTTTAAACTGCCAGAACGGCAATCCGGAATAGAGGGTAGAGGTTTATGCGAGTCCGGAACCAAGAGGGTTCTGTGCGGAGTTAAGCAACTGCCAAAGGAAAGGATCTCCTACTACTTCGGAAAGTCTGCCAACCTCCCCTTTGGTAAATTGTCTTCTCCTTGAGATTCTATTCTTTTGGGTCTATAAGTTCTGATCCATCATTGTAGTAAGAGAGGTGTGAAAAGTGCTCTGTGTGACCTGATTCTGGATCAGCCAATCCGGAGACTGTGAGAGAATACTCCTCCCTCCTCCTACAACTGTGTTGTCTTGGGTGTGTTGTTTAGTAGATTTAGAGTACAGAGAGGATAATTGTACAAGTGGTGAGTCCCCACCCCTTTCTAGATCAAGGGCGGACCCTCTGAGGGTAAAACAGAGGCAACAAAAACCAGTGACAGAAGAGAGATGGAACTTAGTTCCGGAGATGTCCGGATCCGGAACGGAATCCGGAATATACTAAGTTTCCGGAACGAGATAGGGTAAGTGAAATAAGGGAGATTAAGTGAATAGTCATAATCCGGATACTTCTCATTCAATCGATATCATACTAGAGTTCCCTGGAACGATAATTCGTGTCATCTTGCAACCATTTGTCGTTGTAAGGATACTTACGGCTAACTACGCGTACGACAAGGGGATCAGTGGATAGGAGAGTGGATCTTCAGCCTCTATAAGTCACGGAAGAAGTGGTGGGCCTACCACTTTCAAAAGCAAGCAGCGAACCCTTTGATGGTAAAATAGAGGCAAAACTAAACCGAGTTTGGAAGAGTGGACCGGACCGGATCCGCCCAGGAGGGTACTTAGGACCGGAAATTGCAAAGTCCAGAATTGAAAAGTTAGTCCAGAGACCGTGGAACTAGTAAAACCGGAAGTAGGATACAGTCCGGTCGTAGTCTACTGGTTGAGTTTGGACGTTCCGGTTTTCAGAAGTAGAACCGGAAAGTAGAATTGAAGGGTTTAAATTAGGTTTATCTCCTTGTTAGAGTTAGCTACTTCACTGGATCTCGTGGGTTCGATCTTTAGGGTCATTTTGTTATGCTCTAGGGTGATTTTTGTAAGTATAATAGGGAAATTGCTTACTCTGTGCTGCGACACAAAGTAAATTTCTCTCAACCTCGTGTCCAAACAAGGTCCACTATTCCTCCTATAATTAAACTCTTCGGAAGGAAAAGGAAAAGAACCAGAGTCAAATAGGTATAACCATGTCACAATCGCATTTGAAAGTGACTGTGACACATCAAAGTGGCACATTGCAAGGATCAGTCACAAATCTAATGCTAAGTGTCAAGCTCAGTAGCGAGGGTCAAATATGAAGTGCACTGCTTGAATTGCAAGAGGACAAAAGGGAACAACAACTCCAACTTATCGTGGTAGAAAAGAAGATTACAGAACAAAACGAGAGGTATTTGCAGACTTTTGGTTCTGTGCAGATGATATTGAACGATGTATGAAGGGTACGAAGCGTAAGTGGGTAATAGATTGGCTGGATGTGCAAGAAATTTGGCCTATTTTGACAGGAACAAACCTCAGTCGAGACGAGACTTTATTGTTGCAACATGCTGACTTCCGGTTGCAAGAATAACGTACATTGTCACCACGTTGTTTGTTCAGCATGTCAAAGATTTTTGAAAGTGTTGTATATGATGAAGTCCCGCCAACAAATGCAGATGTGTATCCTACAGTGAGGAACAATCGAACCATACGGCGAATAGCAAATGCACCAACTGTAGAACAACGCAATAAGTGGGAGAGTGCAGGCAATGTTAAAGGTCAAATTTTGGGAGTGACCTTGCTTCCTTTCCCGGGACTAGGAGCAATCATATCTCTGAAGACTGGGATAGATCAGAACAAAAATGTGTATCGAGTAACCGTGGGTATGTTCCCTTCCTGCACATGCCCAAACTTTGTAAACATGTCTACTTCAGCTATTGGAGGACGTCAACAGTATGTGAATTGCAAGCACCTATATTACTTGTATTGATATTTCTGCAAGATGGACATCTATGACAACAAATTCATTCATGCACTGAGTTATAGTTTCAATGAGTTGAAACTTCTTTTACTTCGAGCAGGAATAATCACTATGCCACAATAGGCACGTATTAAACTTCATATGTATTTGAATGGTATTTTTTTAATATATTTAAAATACCATTGAATTGATGGGAAGTAAAGAAAAATGGAAGCTTGAAAACTACAATTGAAAGAGGTAATGTAGTTATGAAAATATGAATATGAATGACATTTTCTTTTCCTTCTTCTTTCTTTTTCTCTTCTTGAATTGTATTTCACATGTCTTTCCCCTTTTTTTACCTTGGTTTTCCATTAGTATTTCCATTCTTCTTGATATTGACTTTCATTTGTTTCGTCATGCAATTGTATGTTTTTTTATTTTTTTCCTATCCTAAGTCCATACTATTTTTTTTCCTCCACTGTTATTTGTATTTCATTTTATTTTTCTATTTTGTATAATTTAGTACCCTCCTTTTTACATTTTACTTCCCATTTCTTTCTTTTGTTTTCCTTTTCTCTTTCATGTCATTTATATTTTATGGTTGCTTACCCATTTTCTAGGAAGACACCTTCTATGCTTTATATTTATTTTTTTCAATTGAGTAATCACTCCATTAAGTTGGAGTATATTAGCGAGAGGTCCATGAGACTGAAATGTGATGGCCCGGGTTCGAATCCCGTGAGGCCCCAAATTATGCCGTTGGACGCAATCCCCATATTGAGCTAAGTCTTAAGAATTCTTCTAGAGCAGCTATAGTGGAGTCTAGGTAATGTCCATCAAATATTTTTTATAGTGTTCTTTGCTAAACTAATTATATCTTTTCCTATAAATGATTGGTGATTGCATACATAGTTGCATTATAGAGTTGGAAGTACATGCCTAACTGTATACTAATATTTAAGAAAATTTTCACATTTCAAATGGTCATTATTGAAATAATTTTTTTTTTTAAATTCACGGTCATAGGTGGCTTGGTCATAGGTCCCAAATTTTACTAAAAATAGTAAGTACAAGTCTTTTTTTAGAACAAAATTTTTTTAACTTTTTTTTTGGGAGGGGGGGGGGGGGTTATAATTTTTGGGGCTCCACGCTTGCAAGGCTTACGCTTGCAGCTCACAAGCTCGCCGCTCAAGGCTCGCACGCTAGCATCGTTGCTCCGGGATTACAACCTACCTCTCGTTTGTGGGATTTTGCAAGAAAATGGAAAACACCTTCTTCAGTGTTCTCGAAGCCGAGACATCTCCTAGGCGATTGTGTTTGCCTGTCGAGTAAATAGAAAATGCATTGGAGAAGGACTTCAGGACGTCGTTAGTCTCAACAAAATGTACTACTTGAGCCTGCTCCTTCTCATCTCTACACATGAAGAGCCACAACGGAACATCTTCAATGGAAGGCTTTTTGGCCTTCTGCATGGAGGTAAGTACCTCAACAAAATACGGATTGTCCATAGTAGAACTTTCCTTCTTCCCAATGCCTAGCAAAGATCGGAAATCTATTACTCCAAGTGCCAATCGTTTTGTGGTGTCATCATCCCAAACCTTAGCCGGCCACTCGTTGTACCTATTCGGAGACCATTCATACGTACGATAGTGTCCATGTGCAGTCGGCTTTTTGAATTTGGATTTGTGCTTGATAAACGATTTGAAGAATTCGAACGCATCCTGAGAGAGCGAACATGATTTATTCTTTGCGTGCGTACTCTTTGCTTGTCCAAAGTAAGCCTCTCCTAGCCTATCTAGAAGAACATCCATGGTGGCACTCGAGAAGAAGCGCTCTTTCTTGAACTTCTTCTAGTTCTCACTAATTATCTCGTTCCTTGGATTGAGAAGTCCAAGACTGGGATCAATAACATGAAGCTCTTTCGTAACGAGGTTTTTTTATTTGCGTCTCTCGACCCACTTCTGTGTTGTATAGCAATCGTCAAGTACAAATGAAATTTTCTTGATGGTTACTTTTGGGTACGAGTGCTTGCGCTTCTCACCACCTTGATTGAATAGATGCTTTGCGAGCTTTGTAAGCTCGTCATAGCTCAAATTTTCGAGATGTTTAAAAAATTCCCGATTGAGCATATAATTTTCAGGGTTCCAATCCTGTCGAGCGTTAAATTTCTTGTCCGTGTCAGGATTGAAAAACTCTCCATGAGCGGCAGCAGAAATCACCTCGCTCCAAAGCTTGTACACGTCATCTGAAGATGGAGCTGTAATAAGCCATAGTTCGCTTGTGAGCTTAAGATTCTCTTCTTTAGCCTTCGTCTTAGAGATTTTTAGGCTCTTGTTTACCTCAATCAGATAAAATCTCTTAAGCATAGCTCTCTCGAATACCTGCCACATGCTCGTTCCAAGGCATTAGAGATGACGATGGAATTAAATTTCAATGAGTTAGCGCTATTTCAGAAGATGTAGGAAACAAGTTCAAATAGAAACACATGCACTTTGGCGTGACTCGCGTTAAACTGCATACTTCCAAGAAGTTGTCTTTCTTTCTTCTATTCTCGACTGTCCTCCTAGTTGATGAAGTGATTCCTACAGACTTTGTTGCCGTGGGATTCTCGGATCTTCCCATAGCCTTCCAAACTGAGTGGGCTTCTAATATATTTGAAACCCATGATGGTTGGACGGCTACAAAATGATTTGTCCGATTATAATATGCCGAGATGCACTGCAACTTCTCGGCATCCTTTGACCAGACAATGAAGCAGTTTCATTTGCGGAAATTCTCCCGCTCGTCTTCGTCAACATTGTTAGCGTCATCGAACATGAACTTACTAGCTTCTACACTATGTTGCCCATTTATAATGTAGAAATTTCCGCTCTTAATCTCTTCCCACTCAATAGGCTTCTCGCTACAGCCGACGGACATAACGCAAAGCGTTTGCTTTGTGGACTTATCGGGTATGTTCAGCAAGTAGTTCACCATGTCTTCAACTATATTCGCCTGCTTGGACCTAATGTTGAATGTTGATGGAGCCTCAATTAATTGGGAGATGTCAATCTCCTTTTTGTCTCCAATGCCAAACACATATGCGTCCTCGCAGATCGTCTAGAACTTTTTGTAGACTTGACTCACTCGCTCATAGTCTGGTTTCTTCTCCGTCACTTGAGAGTGTGGAACATTTTCCATTTCGTCCACGAAACTTCCTTGAGCAACCTCTGAAACCTCTGAGCCTTTTGCCAGTGGTGTTTGCTGCGTTGGATGGGCCACAATTTTCTTCCCCTTTTCCTTCGGGGTTCTCTCTGCCTATTTTAGCGAATTTCTATGTTCCTATCGCAGCACATAGTAAGCAATTTCCCTATTATACTCACAAAAATCACTCTAGAGCATAACAAAATGATCCTAAAGATCGAATCCACGAGATCCTGTGAAGTAGCTAGCTCTAACAAGGAGATAACCCTAATTAACACTTCAATTCTACCTTCCGGTTCTACCTCTGATGACCGGAATGTCAAACACCAACCGGAAGACTACGACCGGACTGTATCCTACTTCAGATTTTACTAGTTCCCCAGTCTCTGGGCTGACTTCTCAATTCTGAACCCTGCAACTTCCGGTCCTAAGTACCCTCCTAGGCGGATCCGGTCCGGTTTATCCTTCCGTAACTGGTTTAGTTTTGCCTCTGTTTTACCATCAGAGGGTTCGCTGCTTGCTTTTGAAAGTAGTAGGCCCACCACTCCTTCCGTGACTTATAGTAGTTGAAGACCCACTTTCCTATCTACTGATCCCCTAACTAACATGGATCCGGTTTGGCCCTTCACAGAAATCCGGATAGCAATCCAGATCACAGGTCACACAAAGACCCCCCGTACAATCCTCTCATACTACAACGACCTAGAACCGGAAACATACATCAAAGGGAGCACTCTACCAACACCTCCGTACCCACCTCCTTACTCTAACTCCGTGCACTCTTGCCAACACTCGAGAAAATTACACAAAAGTCAGGTCAAAGGAAAGTACACAAGGAAATGCCAAAAGAACTCTCCTAGTCTCCATCTCAGAGACTGTTTTATATACAAAAAGCAAAAAGCAAAAAGTGAATACATGATTTCCGCCTTTGAAGGCGCTGACAATCCGGTCCTACCTTATCCTAACCGGATTCTATTCCGGTTCCTACCTATAAGTCCTATTTTTACAATCCTTCTTGTTCCGTCTCATACACTCAGGATCCAATGGTAGGGCTCTCATCAAGTCTCTCCAACTGCTCGAAGACCTCAGTTAGATTCCGGTTCCGTTCCCCATCCATAGGTAGAGCCGGATGTTCTTCCTCGGCTTCCGGGGAGTCTAAATCGATCGGCTACGGTCCGATCAAGGGCATCTTCTTTTGTGCCCTACTTGACTGGGGCGTCTTGTCCTTTCCTGGTTCATAAGCTACATCTTCTGGAAACAAGTCCAGAAGAGAAATTTCAGAGAGCCGGACCGGAACCTCTGTCAACTTCTGGCTGCTCTCCACGATCCGGTCCGCTAACTCCCGTGCCTTGGATAGGAGCTTCTCCATCTGCTCCTCAAAATCGGTGAGGATGTGCACCACCCTGGTTCCGGATATCTTCTTGTCCTTGTGCACCTCCTCTTCGAATAGGCGCGCCTTGGTGACCGCGGCTCCGGGTCCTCCAAGTACGTCCTTCACCTCTGCGGCCAACCTCTTCATTTCCTCCGCCATCTCCTTTGTCGCGGTGGCGTTCTCGAGCAAGGCGAAAAGTTCAGCCTTGAGGGTGTCCACCTCATCGTGCTACCGCTTGCTGTCCTCCTTTATCGTCCGGAGCTCATCCGGATTGATAACACTCTCAGCTACCTTCTGCGGCAACTGACTATCCGGTTCCGCTCCGATTAATTCTGCGATCTTCCCGAGCGTCCGCTTCTTAACTTCCCAATCCGCCCGGATTCCGCAGAGGATCCCAACCAACTTGTCAAATGGATCTCCGGTTCTCGATCCGGATGCCACATCCGGTCTGGTTGGAGTTCACTCTTTGTGCGGCCGCGGATGACTTGGGGGCGTTCCTCGATTCCGAGTCGGTGTGGTCTTCTGCCTCTTGGCGGGGACATACGGTTCCTCCTCTTCCTCTTCTTCTTCTTCCTCTTCCTCGATTTTGTTTCCGGAATCCGCTTCTTGGTTGGACTCGGATTTACCATACTTCATAGTCCGCTCCTGGGCCTTCCACACCTTCAGCTCCACTTCCATCAGCAGTTCCTGTTGCTGGTAGAGGTGGTACACATAAGGGCACAGTGGGGTAGCCCTACTTCTCCCCACTTTTGTAGTAAGTTGGAACACCAGATCAAAGAAGATCCGGCCCCAATCTACTTTCCGGGTTCTGCTCAACGCTCCGAAGATCGTGTTAGCCAAGGTGATAGTCACCCTGGTGGGCTTTTCCGGATGCAGAACTGGAACCAGGAACTGGAGCAGGCGACGCTCCTGGTCATCGAGGCAGTCTTCTACCGCGTAGCCGTCCTTCGAATTCACTACGCTTCCGAACTTGCCCTGGACGAAATCATCCTTCCGGCTGGCAAGCCCGAGTCCTCCTGGCCGAAATCCGTATACGTCCCGCCACAAAGCCTCGGTCCATTGGACCGGATTCCCTCTCAGGGTGTTATCGAATTGATTCGATACACCACTCAGGATTTCTCTAACCATCCTCTCATCTTTGAAACCCCAAGGTTTCAAAGCTAACCCCTGACAACCCATCAACGATAAATCCTCCCTGAGTTCTCCCTGTTCCGGTTCCTTGGTCGGCATGATCGGAACCACTTTTCTAAATTTTACTTCACTCGGGGGCGGGGTGTTAGAGCCTCTCTTCCGGTTCAGCCGTGGCATGAGGGTAGCTCTACCCGATTTTCACTCTCTACAGTTCTAACAAGGGAGCGCTAACACTCTAATGTTCCACTCCTCCTGTAAACTAACCTACTGGAGTGCTCACACTCTCAGTCTCTCATGGTTCCGTATCCACTCGCACTCAATGTCTCACCCACTCATGTTCGGAGGAGATCTCTCTGTCTCACACCCCTCACTCACTTCCGGGCCCTCTTGTACTTTCTCTCCTTGCCATGGTAAACGAAAAAAAACGTCAGGCGCTAAGTCAGGAAACGACAACACGTGGAAAACCAAAGACCTGAAAATGGGCAGGGTCAGGCTTTATATAGTCCAAACGCCCTGGACTGTCTTTATGACCGGTCGGATATCCGGTCCGATTCTTGACATCCGGTTCTCTCACATCCGGTTCTCTCCAATCCGGTCAACGAGATTCCGGTTGGAAATACTATCCGATTGGAAATCTAATCCGTTCCGCTTCTACCTAAAACCGGATTAGTTCCGTAAGGTCCTTTTGTGACTATTTTTGGATTTCTCTTTCTCTCTTTAGATGAATCTGGATACCTATTTCTAATTTCCGGTCCACTCAAAAAGTTAAACAAAGAAAAATAAAAAATATGAGTTGTCACAGTCCCCAACTGCTTCCAAACTCTTGTGCAACTGAGGGCCTCGAACTGTGACTTCTGCTTAGGTTCGTGCCACCCTTTGAAACCGAATGAGGTTTGTTGATCTCATTTTGTATTGCGAGCTTTCCCTTCAGCGTGTGGAAATCTGTGAAGAGGTGCTTGATCTTGTTGCACAACTTCTTCCATGTTAGTGGGTGCTGTTGGCATTCATCCACTCGTTGTTGTCCAGTTTCTTTTCAAGCTCCTTAATCTCACCTCTATAGGGTGTTGGATCAAGGCTTTCAAGTAACGGACTCAAATTGAACGGTATGAGTACTGAGTCAATGCACATGGTGAAATGATACTGATCCTTATTATCGATGTTGGATATAGTCGTCATGCATTTTATTTTGATCGTGGGGTGTGTGTCTGCTTCCACATCTTTGATTTCGTCTGAAATGAGATTTGCAGGTACACCTGGGCATTTTTAAACTTGTATGACAAGGTCATTTCATTCCTAAAGGGAATCATGAAAAGACTCCATGCCTCAACTCTGTGTGGTTCTTTGAACTCTTAGTATTCTCCTTCAACGAGATGGTCATCGACATTTTGGTCATCTTTGTCGAACTAGACTTCACATTTTCGGAAGTACATTTCAAGCGTGCTCAATTCATCCTCCATCTACAGATTTGGGAGAAAGACATGAGTTTCAGGCTTTGAAGTTATCTTAGGTTGCATTTTCACGTATGTTTAGTTTTGGTTCAATTGCAGTTTAGCACGTAGTGCGCTAAATTGCAGCTTTCTATATATAGAGTACTTGTTGATTTATCGATGTTCAAATGTTGTGTTTTGTGTATAGTGATTTCTTGTTGTTGTGTGGTTTTTAGAGTTCAGCTTGTTTATGTGGATGTCATTTTAGCGCAACTCGCGCTAAAATGACATTTACAGAATGAGTTTTATATGGATTTTTCCTTCGATCTTAGGAGGAATTGTGTAAATTTGATTTACTTGTCTTTGATGCAAAGTTTCAGCCTGTATGTCATTTTAGCGCGAGTTGCGCTAAAATGACATACAGTCCTCAGTCTACATCATTTTCTTCGTGATTCTAGTGGTCAATGAGGCCCTTTTACTACACATTTAGTTTTTAGTAAGATTGTGGTTTTCTTTAGTGTATGTTGTTAGTATTGGTGGTTTCATGTTTTTTAAAGGATTGATTTAATTGTCCATTTAATCGTCTGTCATTTTAGCGTGAGTCACGCTAAAATGACAGACATTGGATTCATGTTTTCTAATCGGTCAGTCAACCGTATACTCTACATTTGTCATTTTAGCGTGAGTCGCGCTAAAATGATAGATGCAAAGTATACGTCTAACCATACGAGGCAGTTGAAGCTGAATCAGTTTTCGATAAATTTAGGGTTTTGTTTTGCTTCTAAGATTGCTTTACTAAGATTTGTGAATGTTTTTAAGGTTCCCTGTCAACACGATTGGTTTAAAAATCAATGTGCATTGGAACAACATTGAGCACATTCATTGGGATATGCGGACTACAAATTCTGGAATCTATGAACTACGAAAGCTAATATACGTTTTGAAATTACAAAGACTTGGAATCAGTGTTTGAGAATGCAAGTGGGATCAAAAATGAAGAAGTGGAATGGTCAAGTATATACCTGTGATTGAAATCAAGGAAAGGCAAGAACTGGATCTAGATTGAAAACACAATGAGGCTAGATTTCAAAGCTAGCTGAATGCTGAAATTACAATTCACCTCCTAATTAATTGATTCCGAAACAAAACAACCAACACAGACCTTGAGACCTCAATGCTTTGACAATGAATGTAATCCATCTTTCAAATGAATTTCAAGAATCTTAAACCTTGTACAAAGCAACTTACACAATAAGTTTGAAAAGCAATGAAATACAAAAATGAAACATGAAACTTGGAACAACAAACGTTCAGACACTGCCTTTAGCTCTGACACCATAGCCAAAAACAGTCCAACATCACACGAGAGAAAAACTAAGAGAAAAACTGTGAATCCTGCACAGTGAATTTCGATATGAATTTGGTCGAGCTGCACCATTGCACAATCCATCAAAATGGTTCCTTCTCAGACTTTGTATGCAGCAACTACCAGAGATTGGAACCCTAATCTCGAACCTCCTCCTCCATCATTCAAAAAAATCTTCACTAACTTATAACTACTTTCAGCATTTTTTGTTCTAAACCGTGGCAGGTGAACAAATCCTAAACCCTAAGACTGTTGTTGAAAGTGACGCCCTCTACAACTCAAATATAACAATAAAAAAATAATTCAAAATCATGAGAACGAGATACCTACGAATTTCATGTGAATTCAATTCTGAAGCACCCAAGACGGATAGACTGAATCCAACATTTCATGTGAGTTCAATTCTTAAGCAGCCAAAACGGACATCATGAAGAAACTCACAAGAGCCCACCCCTCAACGACATGATTGCAATTTCATGAAACAAGTATGGAGAAAGGAAACAAAAAAACCTACATTCCTAATCAGCAGAAAGGAAAACACAAAGTGCTCACTTGCCACGATTAGAAGACCTTGCAGATTTAACCTCGACCTCTTCTTCAGCAGCTTCCAATTTTCCCAACTGTGTGCTCCTTCAAAATACAGCTTTTCCACCGTGACGTCCTTCAAAACACAGCTTTCCCACCGTGATGTCCTTTAAAACACAACTCCCCCACTGTGAGCTCTTTTGAAGACAAACAAACCTCACCTCCAGTCCTCCACTCAACAGACTCTCACGTTGCAATTTCGATTACGTGGAGAAGGAAGCACACAAGAACTTCCAAATTCTATCTATAGTAAACGCGCCTCATAAGTCACAAAAAAACGGAAAACAAGAAGCCCGAAAAAAAAAAGAACGGGATTCCAAATTCCCTCCGCAACGAACGCGCCTCCATGGAATGAGGGGAAAGTCGACGCGCATCTAATCCTCAACTAAAGTTTTCAGGTTGCTTCCAAGTAGGATAGTGCGAGAAGCATCAGGTTGCATCAAGTTTCTTTTACAAGCATTAGGTTGCTTCTAGTATGTCAGGGTTTACTTAAGCCCTTATTAGCAAAATTCGGGGTTGCTAGTTCTAGTTCTAGATTAGGGTTTATGAGTTGCTAGTTCCAATTCTAGTTTAGGGTTTACAGAGCCAGCAAAATTCAGGATTGCCAGTTCTAGTTCCAATTTAGGGTTCAGGGTCTAGGATCTACGGTGTAGGGTTTAGGGTTTAGAATACCTTGCCTGTTGCATCCTGTGAGAGGCCATTTTTTGGTCAATGAATGAAAGAAAATAATTTTCAATAAGACAAAAGTACAACTATTCGTCCTTGGAATTAAAAGTGGAAGGAAAAGATTTTCTATAGTAGTTTGATCTCCAATAAGTCCTTTTGGATTTTTTCTTAAGCCAATAATTCTCATCATATCAAAATGATTTCCATGGTTACCACCCTCTTCTGTTATGTTTATACCAAATTTAACTTCCCTTGAAGCTTACTCTTCCGTTAGGATTCAAGTATAGGCAGCAAACCTTTGTCACTCTGGTTGGGAGAGTTGGGAGGCCCACCATAGATACCAAAAATGAGTGGGCTAGGAATTGGAGGAATCTCCTAAATCCCCTTGTTTACCAAAATCATACCTTTGAAATGTGCAAGGTATCAAATGTTGGTGTGGATAAAACTTTGAAGTTAAATAAAACCTCATTGAATTACTCTTTTTAATTATTTTATGTTTTTAGAGAAATCTTTTTGGAGTCCAGTTTTAGCATCAGAAATTCAATTTTGAAAATGAATGAATATGATTTTTCTATTCTAGATCTAGTGCAAAGATTATCATTGCAAATATTGATTTTCTGGTGTTGAAGACTCATAGAAGTAAGCCTTAAATACGTTAGAACTTTGAGAAAAAAAACCATGATAAATTTATTTATTAAATTAAAAATTATATTTTTGAAAACTATAAATGTATTGGAATTATGCATATTATGTCCCTTAATCTCATATTTTTTTGGTGACTAATTTTGTAGTTTTGACATTTGGAAAGGGGATTGAAAGATTTGAAATCACATTCATAGTTTCAACATCCTCTTGATCAAATATTATAGGGCTTCTTACAAGAGGCTTGAAGCCTTGAAAAACAAGTTCATTTATAATTAATAAGAACTTAAAATTTCCTCTATGACAATTACAATATATAAATTTTGACTACCTCAAAGAAATAGGGTTGATGCAAATTCTATTAGCCTTTTGGACCAAAATGTATATAGTCGTTCATTCTGAAGGAACTTACAATGTGAGTTGTAGTAGAGTTTACAAAATATATGATTATAACTACAGAAGAACTAAGTATGTCCATTAACTGTTCAAAAGAAGTGTAGGTGGAATGGTAATTTTTCAATAAGAACCTCTATTGCTATGTAAGTTTATAGGTGTCTAGGGGGGATTTAAAAGCAATCAAAGGTGCGCTCATTTATACTTCTCAAAAAGAAACAAAATCTTAGACCAAACTATCTACAACTAATAACTTAAATTGGCCAAAATGTACCTAGAAAATGATCAATGAAGTATCCAATAATGATGAAATCAACGTACTAGGCACTAAAGGGCACATTACTAACAATGACATGAAGGGGTGCTAACCCCTAAAGCCCCGAGGTATAATTTGGATAGAAATTGTGAAAAATTCCACTTTCCAATGTAGTGAGAAAAAATTGAAAAGAAAAATTATTTTGAAATTGAACCATACAAATTTGAACTAGACTACAAGAGAAATATGTAGACATTTTTTTATAAACTTTGACCACATGGATTGAAAGATTATAACATTTGAAGTATAACATTTGAAGTATTTGTAACATTAGAACAAATATACTCAAGAACATATTTTACTACATATTCCAAATTTTGAGTACATTAAATACTTTATATATGAAACATTGAAAGGCCATTTGTATGTAACACATTTCATTTAACCTTTATCTAGAAGTTTTAAAAAAGAATCTGAAATATTCTTTTGACTTCCCTATAACATTTAGCATAAATTTAGGCTATTTTAAAAGTGATAGAAACAATGTTCTATTAATTATAGGAATGCATTACTGTTTAGTTTTATAACAAATACAATAGATGATGGCAATGCATGAAACCAAGAATGTTCTTCATGCAATTCCATCCAAAAGCATTTCAAACTACTATTTCTAGTGCAAATACATAGCATGAAAAAAAAATATTTTTTTGCATATTCTAGTACACAAAATTGTCTCAAATGATCTAGACACTTTTAAAATTGTAGATTGCAAGCACTTACGTTTTGAAGTGAAATTAGGTGACACTTTCTTCCAACTCGCAATAAAGGTTTAGGTAACTTAGATTCCTCTTAACCATGCAATTCCAAAGAGTTCATTAAAGGGGATTTTTGAACCTTAATGCAAATAGTTACCTATGATTCAATTTCTAATTATTTTTTGAAGAAGGAAAAAATAATTAATCTTTTCATAATAAAAATATATTCATTTCTGTATGGGAGATTAAGTGTGGCCACATTAATTCCAATATAGATGGAAATAAACAACAAAACCTGAATGTTTGAAATAAAATGAAGTTAAATAGCAACCTTTATTTTAGAGGTGGAAAATAAGAAAGTCATGGATTTAGGTATATTCATGCTCTACATTTAATTTGGACAACTTGTAACAGTCATAGAGATGTAAAATCTTTACGAACATTGAAAATTTTATCATTCTTTCTAGTTTCTTGCGCTTTACCAAAAAAATGAAATTATATAGCACCCTGTATTTCAAAAGTGGAAAATTAGAAACAATAACATTAAAGTGATTGACTGCAATAAGCAAAAAACATTTAGTTACTTAGCACTTGCAACCACAAATAACAGTCGAAGGTATAAATGATTTGAATTTCAAAATTCCATGAGAGTTCTCACGATTTCTTAGAGGGGAAAGGAATAATATGTTTAAAAAATAAATAAACTACTAGCAGTGGCTCTCTATGGTTTAAAACAATCAAATTGAGAACTGTAATAAATTATAGTTGGTATATGCAACCCAAAAGTCATGGTACAAGTTGCACATGATTTGAATTCCCAAATTCCATGAGAATTCTACATGAAACAACTTCTATTTTAGTTTTTTAGATGCTGTAGTTAAAAGATGTACCCTCTAGAAGGCATTGTGTGAAAAAAAAGGGCAAAAAAAGTAGGTACAAGTTGCAAATGACATTAACATTTGAAATTCATGAGAAAAATAAATCAATGGCTATTTTATCGATTCCTCTACATGAATGAAGTTAGGGTACAGTGTACATTCTTTAAGTATAATTTTGCCCTTTTTAAAAATTGGATGAACATCATTCTAGGGGGTCTATTGCATTTCCAACTTTTGAGTAATTTGTTCTTCTATGTGAGGTGACATACTTTTATGTTATCAGTTTAATATTATTTGATTCAGTAAAAGTCTAGTGCACATTTATCTTCCGTGATTTTTTAAGTATGATTTTGTCCTTTTTTAAAATTGGATGAACATCATTCTAGGGGAGTCTATTGCATTTCCAACTTGTGAGTATTTTTTTCTTCTATGTGAGGTGATCTAAGTTCATGTTTCTGGGTTATTCAAATTACAGTAATTATATGAATATTGTATGTTGAAGTCAAACAACCCTCAATTATGAAGCCTAAATCCTAAACCCTAAACCATATTGTTTGTTCTCTCATTTATGAATATGAACGTATGTTCCCACTTAGTATTAAATGTGTTGTTACTGAGGGTCTTACGAATGAATTCAAGACTACCTCTAGACCAAATTCAGATTCCAAAGAACACCTCTAACACCAAGTGGGAACATACCATGAACCATGAAAATTTTCACGAGAAAAATGAATGCAAGGTCGTCTTAAAAGTATCCAATATTATTTTAGAATCCACTAATTTTCTTGACATTGGAAAAGACATGTGACCCTCTGAAAGTGTGTGAAGTATAATTAGAACATAGAATTTCCTAAACTTAAATAACTTGAATACATTGCAGTGAAGACGCAATCTATTAAAAACAAAAATCAAATCCAGTTGTGCACTAAGTAAGCATTAATTTTAGAGAAAACATTTTTCGATCATAGCTTCTTTAAAACGAAAATACAAATAGAGGAAGAAAAAGAATTGAGTTCCAATTGTTACTAATATAGGTCTCTCTTTGCCTATAATAATAATTTGACACGCCACTGAAAAAAAGCCAATGCACAGTAATTGAAGAGAATGAAGAAAAGGTTGCATACTCCATAAATTTCGTAGTACCAGTGGTAGGTTCCTGAATTAGAAGGCGCTTTTTGGAGTACAATCTCCTCCGGTATGAAGATTCTCGGGGTTATTCAAAATAGGTAGGAGGTTCAAAAAATTGGACAAAGTTTGCGCCATAGTATTCCCGCCAAGAAGTGGAGTGTGCATCGTCAACCCGGATGCGAACGACTCCTTCTCCCTTTTTCTTTGACGCCTGTGCACGCTGCTCTCCTCGAATGTGTATTTCACTTGCATATGTATGTTGTGACTTGTGAGGTAATCCTAGGTTTTGTTTTGTGATTATATAGTAAGGGTGTCGTTGTTTACCGTTTTCGTTCATGACATCTGTCTTTGCAATCCAATACGTATGAACGGAGGATATAGTGTCCAATTACTGCGATATTCTGAACGACTAGCTTGTAGGATGATAGTATCACTTGCCGTTCCTTCCTTCATACAAAGAATGCATAGTTTTTCAGATCTCATCTGATGATTATATATTTGTGATGATTCAAACCATTGACGTAGCAATGGACATGCAGGAGGAGTGCTTCATTTTTGAATGGTATCGATGAATATATGGTAGAGTTAGAACTGATGTTTGTAATTGAATATTTCTATAAATAGTAACAATAGTGATCTGTAATATTCACAACTGGTCCCGAGAATTACGGAAGTAGAAACTAAGATTACACTTCGCTAACTGAAGACTATAGATTGCACTTTAGTGCAAAAAGTGCTAAAGTGCAATTCCCTCTTTCGAATGGAATAAAAAAGAGACTTCTCTCTGGAAAAGGTGGATTGCACTTTAGCGCGAACAGCACTAAAGTGCAATCCATCCTTTCTTGAATGAGGGAATTGCACTTTAGCGTGAACAGCGCTAAAGTGCAATCCACCCTTTTTCAAATGAAGGAATTGCACTTTAGCGCGAACAGCGCTAAAGTACAATTCCCTCTTTCAAATGGAATAAAATAGACACTCCTCTCTGGAAAATGTAAATTGCACTTTAGCACGCCCAGCGCTAATGTGCAATTTCCTCCTCTAACTTACAAAATATATTACCCTGTAATGCGTGAAAGGCTAAACTACATTTTCCTCTTTTATAAGTGTTAGATTGCACTTTAGCGCGGGTCGCGCTAAAATGTAATCCGTATTTCAACAGAAGTGGTGTGCATTTTAGCACACCACTTTGACATTGCATACTCTGATGTTTTTGTTTACTAATTTTCTCCTTCTGATGTTTAGGAATCATAAATGTCACTGGAATGCCCCCTCACGGTATGGACGATTCTGACGACAAGTTCAGAGTTCTTGAAGGAATGAATGTTAGCATTCTAGAGTGCGAAGGTCTTCCTCGTCGGCTTTGGAATACGAAGTGCGTTACCCTCTACAACAAAGATGGTGTTCTAGTTGGTGAAGGTACTTATCACAGCGTGAATTCAGACCTGGTACTTGGTGCCACTGGTCCTCTTGGTGATAGCCATGTAGCAGTGTTCGTCGCGAAGACTCATTCACAAAAACACCTCCCTGAAGAGCGAGTATACTCTTTGGTAGCTTGGCCCATCAAGTATGTGCACTGTTGTGGAGCAAGCTTGCAAGACCATGAAGCTCAAGATAATTTTAACCGTATCCAAGTGGCTCTTTTGAACCCACCGTCGTCAACTTCTGTACGGTCGTATTCGAGTACAATCAGAAATCCATCACGTGAGACTTATGTGAAGAGAAAGGATCTCCTTACTTAAGAATCTATCAACGTTGTCTCCACCAGAACTTGTTGTAGCCAAAATTGTGTTCAACCGTTTCCAAGGGAGAAGATTAGAGCCTTTAGGAAACGTATGTATCATAATTTGACATTTAAGCATAGAGCTTTTATGAAGACGGAGGTTCATAGACAAGTTCATCGA
Source organism: Climacium dendroides (assembly GCA_950106755.1). Lineage (NCBI taxonomy): Eukaryota > Viridiplantae > Streptophyta > Bryopsida > Hypnales > Climaciaceae > Climacium > Climacium dendroides. Next base: position 23,397,681 of record OX467082.1, on the reverse strand, counting down.
GACTCATGTGGACAAAGGATGGTCACAATCAAAGAGATACATGTATGTATGCGAGCTTGAATGCATATATCCGGTGTTCCAGAATCCACTTTCTATTGCTATCAAACGTACATGAACGACGGTCGAGAAGTATTAGACCATGGCAATAAAGGACTTCTGAAGCCTAGAAAGCACACTCAACAAGATGCTGCTTCATTGAAGTGCATCCTAGAGAAACAAGCTGACTACATGCCACATCGTACAAGGACATTGAAGACATGGGAGAAGGTTGTCTCCATGTGTCTCCCCGCCACTTTTCAATGGAAAAAACAAATCAAGGAACTGAATAAGGTAAATGCTGCTTTCGGATTGAAGGAAGTATCCACTTCAAGCTTGAGCAAGATTAGAGCTTCTAAGTTATCAGAGTTTGAAGTGAAGAAGCTAGGGGACAACTTCGCTCGGTGCGCAACTTGTGATACATTACAAGCGTTCAAGAGAGCTTCTCTTACTGGGTCCATTACTAATCTCAAGTGGAGTAGGAAGTTGGACAAGCATCTTACCATTGCTTGTGCTCATAAAGACTATTACTATATAAACCGGTACCGATCACAAAATTTTCCACATGAGTGTCTTACAGTCATGCATGACAAAATGGATCACTCTAAGACCGACTCTCCTGTCTTCTCACATAAAAGCAAAGACCTTGATGGATTAGTGAAGTTACTAGCGTCTGTCACTGGCATGATTGCACATGGTCATGGTGATGTGTACTATGCACATTATGGTTTAGATATGTTTGCCCATGACTCTGACTACACTATTAGTTCCATGGCCAAATTGTTACGCGATCTGGAGTTGCCACCAAAGTCTTCTTCTCGAGAATTATTTATGGGATCAAAGTCCACAAATTTGTTTAAGGCAATTCTGAAGGGCGCGGAGATGTGCAAAGCTTCACTACCTCCGTTGCCGGAGGTTTTGGTTCCGGCAACTCCACTGCCATCTATTCTCAACGTGCAAATGGATAATGCCATAGGTAACAATAAGAACAGATATGTGTTCGGTTTTTGGTCTTTGCTGGTTGCAAAGAAGATTTTTCGTGAAGTGTATGTGAATTTCATGATAGTGGGTCACACGCATGATGACATTGATGCATTGTTCGGAAGGTGGAGCATGGCATTGAAGAAAGAAAGCTTCCCTACAATTCCGTTACTTATGAAGTCATTCATGGATGTGGAGTCCATTCCCATTATCCCACACCTCATAGAGGAGGTGACTGATTTCAAAGGATTCATTGAAGGCAAGCTCAATGACGGCAACGACATACTTGTTGGACACACAAAACCACAACAAGTGAAGTTCTATTTGGATTCAACGGAATGCCTGGTCATGAAGTACAAAATAATGTGTATTGATATAGATTGGCTAGGGGAGAACAATAGAGCCATTAAGTTGTGGAAAAAAGATGCTGAAGGGCGTAGTTTGTGGCCTAGAGGAAGTCCATTGCCTATTCCACATAAAGCAATGAACGATGTAGAAAACATTGTGAAAGGCATATCAGGATTTATAAAGTATTGGGAGAAATTGTGCAATGCAAATGTTACTGGAGAATCTCGAAGGCGGTATGAGCATTTGGTTGACTACTAGCGTGATGTGAAGATAGCACTTGAAGAACCACTTTCTAATCCTACCGTTTTGAAAGATGGTTTTTGGCCTACTACATGTGTTCAAGCAACTCAAGAGGATGAATTAGACAAAGACGGCGAAGACCTTGAAGAGTTTGGTGAGGATGATGCTTATGTGGGGCCTTTACGAAACCGTCCACGACCGTCTTTTAGACTGGCTCGAGATGTCTTTGAAGGCTATATTTTGTTGCAATAAAGCCTACAGATGGTGACTCCCATCCACTTTGGATTAGAAGGGCATTGTCTAATCCGAACTTGAGCCCTGAAAATCCAAATTGCATCCTCATTCAATACTTCCATCCAACATCAAGGAATCAGGATGTGCAAGACTTCTACACTGAATGGGACAACGAAAGAGGTCTACATTGGAGAGTAGATGAAACTGAACCTCCCATTTGACAACATACGGATCCTCTTATGACAGCATGGAAGTCTAGGATCCAGAAAGACACGGGAGAATGTATGATCAAGATTTCGGCTACACAAATTGAAGTCATCAAACAAAGCCTAGCTTCATTTACTTGAAGAACCATACTATAGTATGAGTATATGTTTACATGTTGATTTGAATTTATAGTTTAGTAATATTTCTATGTTTTGGAGTGTATTTTTTGTTCTTAAAATGAAGAACTATTATTTTTAGTTTAAATTATTATGAATATATTATTGTCTTTTGTTTTCTTGCGTGTATTGTATTTACAAGACATAAACTATTGGATAAAAAGGGTAGTGGGAATAACCACCTTCTATTGTATTAACATATTAAGCACTTGTCACATTTTGGATAGGAGGCCGATTGGTTGTTACAACTTTCCTACCTGTAAAGTTCACTAGCAACACCAAGTCATGTTCATCTCTGAAGCGCTCAAACGGGCTCAACGGGAATCGAACTCGGACCACTTGAATGAGATTTGTAGCCCCTTCCAACCAACCATTTAGCTCATGACTTGGTGTCTAGTACTAAACAAACTACTTGTTTATAAGAATAAGAGCACTACTATAAGACTATTTAATTTTAATGGGTTCACTGGCTTTATAAATAACTCTCATTTTAATGGAAATTACATTTTTAAAACATGAACTTCCTATCTATCTAACTAAATTGTCTTGAATGAAAACTGGTTCTTAGATGTTTAAATGAACAATATTATTTTGGAAGGGCTCCAATCTCCCAAAATATTGAATATGATGTTTCATTTAGCCAAAAATTCAACTTCATTTTTCTAAACGTTCTTATACAATACTTTAGAAGTACACCTAGAATTTAATCCATTGCATTCAAAATACTTGGTATTTTAGAAAATTTGCACATTGTATAAAAAATAGTTGATATATATACATCACTATTCAAACACACAATGTAGCCAATGTTTCTATTCGTACTGAGATGATAACATTATGTCCTACTACAAGACTTTCTTGCAAAAAATTGCTTTGGGGGGCTTCATGAAACATGATTTATCCTTGAGCAAGTTCACCACTTGTGCACATGTTGGTCGCTTCTTTAGATTAGAGTCATCAAGTTCACCTAATTTCATAAAAAAAATATTTCATTGCCTTGGTATACTCCTTTTAATATTTAAGAAAAAAATTGTTTTTTTTATTTACATTTTTTGTAATATTTGTCTAAATTTAGTAGCCCTTAGTCCTCTTGATACCCCAATATTTTTCTAATAAGATGAAAAGAAATTTTGGGCTCTACCTTACAAGTCAAGATAAACTGCTTTCTTTCTTTGAATCAATAAGAAAATTTTAAAAATCTTTAATTTATACTAGACTTTATGCTAATTGCTACAAGAGAAAGGAGTATTTTAAGTAAATTTTAGAGTATATTTTTTCATTTTTCGAGTACACTTTAATTCTATATACTAACAAGAAAATGTAAAGACCTAAGGTAGAACTACCTATACCCAACCAAAGGACCCATATATGTGGCTATCTCCAACCAAGGCTAGAAGAGATTTCCAACCACATTAGGACTAATAAGGTTATGACACATGTCCCAAAGTGTCATATAGTGTGTCGAAAGTACTGATTGGGAAAGTAATCTCTTGAATGATCGGAATTAGAAGAGTCTTGACAATGGCTATGGATTCAAAGCACTTTTTGGCGTCCAAAAATCATAGTAATTTCAATTTTGAGAATGAGATTATGAAAAATTTGCATTCCCATATTTCCTATCTTTCTACATGGGAAAAATTTACATTACTTCATACTCTTCATGATTTGTTCTAGAATTGCTTAAGTAATTCAGTATGGGTGGTTCTACCTTATCCAACTTTCAAAAACTCCAAGGGAACTTAAAGAACGTTAAAGGTAAGAACAAGGAACTAGAAGTTGCCCATATCCACTACCAAGGCAAACATCCAAAAATGTTCAATTGAAAACCTTGAAGTAAATTGAGGATGTAAAGGCATTTGCAAAAATCTTTCAAAGAGTTGTGGCTTTAGTTGTGTAGCCTCCAATTCCATGACTTCAATAGAATCCTATGATTGCTCAAATGCACCTTATATTTGTCAACACAAAAATCCATAAACATCATCAATAAATATCTACTAAGCCAATTCTAAGTTTCCAATCCAAAATCCAAAGTTGTCACTTGTCACTAGAGTTTTAAAAAAATCCTTTTCAAGAGACAAATGTCAAAAAAATCACCATCTTCTAAAGTTCCATTACAAGAACCTTGATGAGTCACCTTGCTCATCACCATGATTAGTGTTTGCAAGCTCTTTATATACATCTAGAGTTTTTTATTATGTAAGTTTGTAACCTTTCAATTCTCAAAGACAATCCCATTTAACTCTTAAAGGATGTTGCAAAGTTAACCTAAAAGGGTCCAATGGATGACTTCACTATTAACTCCAAAAATATAAAATACACCTATTGGTCTAATAATAGGAATACTTTGGTGACTACCTTGCTTATAGGAGTTACATCCTTCCACAGTTAATTTGGTTCCTATATATGTGCAAAATGTTTCTTGTCAATTCTTTTATTTGATATCCTTTAACATCAATTTCAACACTAATTAGAATGCTCATTGTGAAATACACTATTCATACATACATCCGTTCTTGTCGTAAGTAGATTATAAACCTTCATAATATCATAATGAAGTCTTGTTTTAGGTCTTGTACTCGTGAGTAGTTAGAGAGTTTCAACCCTTTGTCACATGTCATATTTAATTGTTGCATGAATAAGTAATGGTTATGGGACAAATCATGAATCTTGATAGGGCTCTGTTGTAGTTAATTTAGACAACCTTATTTTCTGGAATGCAATTTTACAAAGGATTTTGCACTGAGATTTATGCACCCATAATCATCAAATCCAAAAATGTGTCACAAACATTTGGACCAAAAAGTGACATTAGAACTGAGATATTGATGATGCAAGATGTTACATAGTTACAATATGACAGCCTAAAAAATCCTAAGAGAACTTGCAAAATCAATCTCAAGCATGCCTTATCCAAAGAAAGCTTGCAAAATCTGCCCATGTTTCAACGCAGTACCTGCAAACACAACACCCTTATCCATGAATGACTAGAAGGATATCAGATTGCAATCAAGGACTGTAGCTATAAAGGCAACCCTCAGAAAATACCTATGATCACTATATCACGCTAATATTGGACTTGATGCATCAAAACAGTGCATGATATGCTAGGAGTGGAACTTACACCTGCCAAACGACTTTCATTTGTCTTTGTCGCTCTTTGTTGCGACCTAGTAGGCCCTGAAGTCGACCTCCAGTACATACTGCTGCATCTTTCGCACCAAGGGCTTTTGACTCCTCATCCTTAAACTTGCATCTCGTACCGTCCTGATTCAACCAATTCTGAAACTTGGTTGTCTCAAACGATTCCACAGGCACACACGACCACACGTTGTAACTCTCCATTTTCAAAGCCTCGTCCAACTCCTTCAATCCCTGAATTTTGTAACCGTGGTTGCCCTTACTGTACTTAAAGAACTGCACCAAAGTATTCGGAACAATAACTGCATCCACGCTCTGAAAAATGGGGCTCGAAGGCTTGCAATAAACCCCTTTAAGCCGCTTTAACTCCTCAACTTTCTGAAACGTCACCAACGTCAGCTTCTCCTGCATGAAGTCCTCAGTGCCTCCATCAGCAGCTGGATCCTCGAATACCCTCTTCCTCTTGAATTTTCCACCCCGACTCATAATGACATGAGCAACCCGCTCGTAGAGGTGCCCCCATGTGTTCCCAAACATTCGGCTGTCAATATGAGCCCCTAAAAATTCCACTACCTTTAGACGGCCAACTTTTTCAGACTGCTCGATAATCCTCTCCCGAGCAATGGAAGATGCAAACCGAAACTCTCTCTGAGTATAATCTGTTTCCTTGTCCACTGACATATGGTCCTCCTTCACAGAAATATGGATAAGATAGTCGCTCACGTCCTCGATAAAAAACCCACCAAGAATCTGCACGCAGTTCTCTGCGTTAACCATTTCAAAAGCAGTCGTAAACTTGGCAAGGCCCATTTCCGACTTACGCTCATCTAATACATACCGAGGCACTCCTCCTAGCTCCTTAAATCTTGCAAGAGCCTTCTGCATGTCAGGCACATGCATATCTGAAAACTTGGACTTATGCTCTTCAGAATCGTTATAAAACTCATTGATCTCGGCCTCTGCCCAAACAGGAAGATAGTAGGTCGTGCACATGCCATGCTTGTCAAATTCATGATGGTTTGTCTTTTTCGCAGAACACGCTAGCAACATACGGCATTCGTATGGCAAAGGAGCCTCCTGTTGGCCATCTATTATAAGCCAGGAAGAAGAATCACCGAACACTGATTGCAGGGCAGGGTGTGTACTATCCCGTATCGGACCTCGAGCAACCGCAACCTCTACGCTGAAGTCCAGAAGATAATACTCATTGTTAGCGAGCTTCCAAACAACTTTCCTCTTCAGTGTCGCCAGATAACAGATCCAAAAAATAGTGAAGAGAGACTTCCCTATGCCTGCTGTGCCCAATACAGTGTACCTTTGACTCTGCCCCGCCTTCATGAAGATCTTCTTCAAATCTTTATAGGATTTCCGAATAAAAATCAGAAATCTATCGTCAAAGGAACCAAACGGATCCCCATCCACCTCCAAGAACTTGTTGTGGCGATCTCCCGGTTTGGTTTTGTTTTCCTTTCCACGTTCCCACTCCTGGTAATTTTGTGCTGCCGATTGGACAAAGCGCTGAAACTTATCTCGAGCTCTTGGAAGCTCAGCCGCATTTGCCGGACGAAGACCTTAACATCAATGAAATGAAACGTCTTTAAGCCGATGCAATTTTGTTTGGACTACGAACAAGTACTCGAACCTAAATCCTAAACCCTCCACGAAAGGAAGTGGGGAACAGGGAGCGGATTTTACAAAGTACGAGAGGAAGGCAAACCTTTCGAATAAATCAACTAGTAACCCTAAATGGACATAGACACAGCTTCAAACAAAAATGATTGAATTGTAAATGAAAGCCAAAACCCCAACAAGGCACAAGTGACGAACAACAAACCAGAAATACTCGAACCCTAAACCCTCTATTACCAATCTCAACTCAGATCACCGCAACCCTGATCAATTCACTGTAAGTCCTAAGAAAGAATGAACGCATTTACAAATGAACTCTTACCATCAATCTGCCTAATACATAAGATGGGATGGAACAAACCAGAAACACTAAAGAAAGCCTCAGGGAGGAGTCCAAAAATCCAGGAAGTAAAAAAAACAGGTAAATGGACTCTTTCCATCAATCTGCGTAATAGATAAGCAGTGCAACAAGCTCAGCGAAATATCAACTCACAAAAACAACGATTAAGCGAAACCCTAAACAGCAAGTATCACTATATCACTATCACTTAATATCTGTAATTTGATCTCGTCAGAGAGCAGAGCCAAGACCAAAGCAGAAAGCAGGCTAAGAAGATAGACACAACGCTGTTCAAGCAAGAAGCAAGAAAGAGAAAATCCTAGTTTGCCCTTAATAGGAAAGTTAGAAAATAAACCACCAGCAGCGGGTTCGATGAGGGCCAAAAGAGATGCTCGCAACAAAGAAAGTAGGCTAAGAAGATAAACACAACGGTGTTCAAGCAAGAAGCAAGAAAGTGAAAATCCGAGCTGCGCCAACGCGGTTACGATTACCAAGGCACAAGTGACGACGATCAGGTGGCAACAAACCGGAGGTACTTGAACCTTAAACCCTCTATCACCAATCTCAACTCAGCCCACCGCAACGAAGGTGGCCACACTCAACCCGTGACGCTTCCACCACCCTAAACCCTAAACCAGAAGAGACTGAGACTAAGTGCGCGCAAGAAACATACCTGTAGACGCTGGAGCCTCACCAGTGACTATCACAGGATCTTCTTCCGTTCCAACAGGTTTTCCTCTCTGTTTGAAGGCCTCCTCGATCGTCTCCCACTTAAGTTCTGACTTCAGTCCTTCCATAGGAAATCCAACTCCATTCAAATCAATAGACGTTGGCTCCAACTTGAACTTTCGACCAAGTACAGAGAAATCGATCCTTCCGTCAGCGGTACAGAATAACCCAACAGGTCCAGATGTATCCGTCTTGAAGTAGACAATCGTCATTGTGATAACCTGCATCCACGTCGAAGTCAGAGCCCAATCAAAGACAGGACCGCAAGCTTAATCCAAACCCTACACAAACACCTAAACCAAATCATTCTCGGGTAACGAAGCTCACCTCCACACATAGAAGCTCGGCGCCACTGATGCACAGCACCCGCACACACAGCTCTCGAGAGAAGAAGCGAATGAGGGATCGAAAGAGAAGGAAGGAGGACAGAAGAACAGCAGGTATCCCCAAACCCTACACCGCCCACAGCCGTAGGATCCCCGGACTTGATCCAAGCCATTCGTATTTATAACCGTTAGATCAAGTGAAGAGATCCAAGCCATCCATCATTCCATGAGGAAAGTTGGAGCCTATGCTAGCCAATACTTTTGCATTATTGCATATAGTATTGTGTTAACACAAAAATAATAATAATTTTTTAAAATTATTTTCATATTGTGTTTCTAGTGCATTAATAATGTGTTCCTAGAAATGCAATGTTAACTAATACAAAATATTATTATTGAAATATATAACTAAACAATCATTTTCTCCATACTTTTGCAATACTACATTTGTGCTACCATAGTAGTAGACCAACAAGGTACATAATCTATTTTCTTGCAATATTGCATATTAATAATATTATATACGTACTTTTGGTGTATTGCAATAATTAGAATATACTATATAGTTGCAATACAACATTAATCATAATTCAGTACACTTTTAATATTATTAAAATAGAATATTGGATGAAATTTATAATGTGACTACATGAATAACTATTTGTGTTCAATAAGATAGCTATGGGACATGAAACTAACTAATTAATGCATGAGTGGATTAGAGTTTCTTATTGTAAGTTCTATTTTATTTTTATTTTTCAATTAACAATTCAAAAAAAAATAAGGTAACAAGTTCTACCTTTTTCTTCTCTTTCAAAAGAAAAAAATGAAATAAAATAGTTTAATAAAAAATATTGTTCCTAAGAAACTAATAAAAAATTAATAATACATAATTATTCTTTAGGATGACAATTGACAAATAATTTTTTTGAAAATATAGAAATTACCAAAGGAATGTAGTGAATATGTTTTATAATCTATTACAATGTATAGTGGGTACTATAATCTTATAACCAGCCTATTTGAATCGTTTAAATTTTTTTTATATGACATGGAGTTTAATTGGTATATATTGGTAAGCATAATTTTCTTTGCATCCTTAGTACAATTAATGAGTGAAAAACATGTAGTTTTTTGTTTTGTTTTACTTTGTAGACCCTCAACTCAATTCTTCATCATATAAAATTAGAAATTCAAAATCAATACAACAAAATTTTCAAGTTTAGAAGGCTCAACAACAAAAAATGTAGTTGAGCAAGGTGCACAAAAACTTATTTCCTTCACTTTAAATGCAAAATAACTTGCAATCTACATGGTCAAAGTTTTTGAAATTTCTTCTACACTTTTGCACTAGTCTAGTACAAGATCCTATGATTACATATGCAAAAAAAACATTTTAATTTTTTGTTTTTTCTTTGCTATAGAAATGATATCTTTGAGTGGTTTTTGATGCAATGGAAAAAAGCCTAAGAACTTTAGGAGTTAAGCTAGGTTGTTTGTTTTGTTTGTTTGTTTGTCTTGTTTGTTATAGTAAGATCTATTGGATCGTGCATCCTCTAGTTGCATGCTTAGTACCATTGAAAAGCCTTTTCTCAAGAAAGGTGCACAAGCTTTGATTCATAGCATTTGGACCCACAGTGCAAAAGTTATTGAATTTTAAAGTTTTTATGAATTAAAAAATAATTTAAAAATAATTTTTGTTTTTCTTTGATTGTGGCAATGGTGTAGGGCACATTAATACCGCTTAAGGTAGGCTCTTTATGTGTGTGTGTGTTTATTTTTTGTTACAATGAGATTTCTTGCATCAAGCGTCCCCGAGTCTTATTGGGGGTATTGTCAAAAAGCTCTTTGTAAGGAAGAGAGCACGGGCTTTGTTTCATGGCGTTTGGTCCTATGGTGTGAAAGATATTGAATTCCAATAAGGTTAAGTTTTTATGAATTAAAAAACTACTTTGATTTTGATTTTGATTGTGGCAACAACATGGGACACACTAGTGGTGGTTGAAAATGCGACTAGAAACCAATGTCAATCAAAACTAGCCACAAATATCGGGTTGACGGACTATATTGCTATAAGATGTTGTAGGTTCAGGATAAGCAAAGACAAGCTAGATTCAGACATAAAAGTAAGTATTTCTTGGAATCTCTAAATGATTGTTTAGAATATTACAAGTGAAATGTCTGAAATGCTGCAAAAAAATTTCATCCATATTGCCTAATTTTTTGAATATTTCAAAATTTTATAAGAAAATACAAAAATATCATTTTCAAATTTGAAACTTTACAATAATCATTATCACCAATTTGATATAATTAAAGTAACTAAGTACAGCCAGGTCCTATTCAATTACGAACTACCTGTTTGAGTCTTTCAAAGATTTATATATAATATACAAATAAAATTTGTATTTTTTTTCTTGCATAATTAATATTCAATTCTTACCCACTTTCAATCAAGCATACCGAATTTTAGTTTCTAAAAAGCAAAAGTTTATTTTTGGTGAATTTTTAAAGTCAATTTTCATGATTTTACATATTATTTTATTGAAAATAATTGATGATGAATTTTTTTAGTTCAACTGCATAGATATGTAGGGAACATCCATATGCACATCTTTCATATTTAAAAACATCCCCTTAAGTAACAAATAAATGTGCAATGAAGAGTTCATTCAAAAGTGTCGTATGCCCAAACTTTGAAGAAATGGATATTTCTATATTTTAACAAGATTTTGGCAAAGTAATTGTACCATCATGCTCAAATGTTATGAAGTTAGCTACCATGTGAAGGGCAAACAAGAAAAATCAAATTGCAATAAAGAAATAGTTACCTATCCACAAATTAAGACATTGTCACACCAACATTGAAATTTCTATAAAAGGAATTGTGAAACTTTTATGCAAATACGCATTAAAGGAATGATGTGCGTGTGGATGTTTTCTACATATCTAATTTGCAATCGAATTAAAAAAATTCATCACCAATGTTTGTCAATGAATTATCTTATATTATCATGAAAATTAAATTAAAAAAATTGCCAAAAATGGAGTTCGGTTTTTTCAAAGTGAAATTTGGTACGTTTGATTGGGATTGCATAAGGATGCAATGATAATTATGTTGACCAAAATTAAAAAAATTTAAATCTGCATTGTACAAAAGAATTTGAATGGCTCAAATACGCAGTTTGTAAACGAACTAGACTTGATTCTACAATCACAAACTTTGGCCTATAATCGGCACCTTTATTCTAGTTCGCTTATAATGACATTTTGAAGTATCTTACACAATTGCCACACTATCATTCATTGTAACACATTTATTATAAGTGAAGGTTATTTCATTCTTCATATCACTACTAGAAAATTTTGTTTTTTTGTTTTTTTGGTTGCATTGATCCGGTCCAAATCTGACAGAAATCTGTTGGTTTCTGTCAGATTTGGACCGAATCAATGCAACCAAAAAAACAAAAAAACAAAATTTTCTAGTAGTGTATGATTGTTGCCCAAGTTCTCTTCAGGGAGGTTGAGAGAAATAATGTTAAATTTCAAGATTGAATTGAACAAAATTCACATTACATTATTGCACGAGCTTCATGTAGTACATAGCAAGGCATTTCAATATCATCTTTGAGACCTCTTCATTTTTAAACAACTCATTGATTTCTATTCCACATCTTCTTTCTCATAGTCTTCATTTAAATAAGCAGGGTTGCTATTGTGCGAGCTTGGAGCAGGAGCCTGTGAGCCTGTGAGCAGGAAGTTTTTTTGATGAGAAAACTTGTGGAAAAATTTGTATATGATAGGAGGAAGTTGTGATTAACCCATGACCGTGGACTTGGAGTCGACCGTGGACTTGGAGTCAACCGAGGTTCTATGACCGTGGATGTCATTCATAATTATATGTATGTAAGTTAAGGGTCATTTGTGGACTCTTAGAGGCACTACCACTATTGTGGAGAACATTTTTCACATAAATAAGAATTAATTTGTTGTCACACATAAAGTGGTCTAAGAATGGGAAGGAAAATGAATGAGCCCAAGATCTAGCATCTTTTTTTTAATCAACTATTGATTGTTTACCATTGAAGATCATTTTTCTTTACTTCATTTCTCATGTACATTGAATATCAAACGAGAAGCACAATGCTTGCAGCTTGTAGCTATAAAACACACAAAATCAAATCAACATAGAAATCAATACACATAATTCAACTCATAAGATACGTCAATCTTATGAGTCTAAGTGGCGGTGGAGTTGGCCATAGAAACCTCACTCGAGGATGACTCTGGAGTCTCCTCACCTTCAGAAGCTGAAACGTCTAGAAAATGAACTACGTTTGCAGCATACTTGGGTTTGGAAGGCTTAGGCTCTCTACAACCATGTCGTTCATATTGTGATGCCATCTTCTCGGCATACACTGGAAGATCGTAAGACTTCTCGGGACTCAAAATAAGTCTTTTGATCTTCTTCACACAATGTTCATCCATCACTCCTTTGTTCCTTTAAAAACAAACAATGCAACATTAGTCATATTAATTTATGAAATGCAATACTTGTTGAATACAAAAATCTACATGTCTTCCAAAAGTGAAACTTACTTACTAGGTCTAATGTTGCGTGTAAACACCATTAGTTCCACGTGCACGGCATCCAGATCAAGAGCGGCAAAAACTTCTGCCGGAGCTTGTGTCATTTCTTGCACTGGAGCGGCTTTTTTCATTGGCAAGAGAATCCCCTTGAAGATATTCTCATCCTCCTCCAAAGCCACAATATGCCGTCCAGTGCCACGACATGCAAGAATCGATGCACCTATAGTACAACCATGCAAGCATTAGAAGTTCACAGATTTTACATACACGCAAACATTTTAATTTAGGACTCTCATTTCAAAGTATTAAATCACCTGTAGCAGTGGTGCAGTCCAAAACTACATCTTCTTCATCCGAGCAACCTTCGATGAAAAATTGTAAGAACCTTGCATCTTTCTCTCGCGGCCCACGTCAAGGCTTTTTTGATTCCTTGTTGACTAACATTGTCTCCTCGGTGATATAATTGATGACCATGTTCTTCCTCTGAAGATTCCACTTTGCTTTCGTCATGGCCTCAGTCTGCCTGAATGTGAAGGCTGATTTTTTTTTCTCACCCAAATCCTTCACAAAAAGGGTGACTGTCATAGCACAAGGAAGCACAAATCCTACCCTTAGGTGTTAAATTGATGTAAAACACCTTAGATGACTCGTATATCGTTCCCACAGGATTTCAATGTTAGTTTCTTCAAGATATCCGGAACAAGATTCGGAAAACACCAAACCTAAGCAAAACCGGATTTAAATATTTGTAACATGAAACTCTCTCAATACCCTCTCCTCTCCATATTCCAATTCCCTTACATCAACTCCAAGCCTTCTACCAATGATCGAACAAGGAGGGTTGTCATAATCCTCTACCTCCCCCTATCCGGATTGATTTAGACGGATGCGGAACCGGAAAGAGGATTCCTATCCAGTTACAGTAACTCATAAATTCTCAGTTTAACCTCTACAGAGAGGGTTCCGCTCTTTGATTTTAGGAAGGGAACGTAAACCCTACCCTTTAAACGTGTTTAGAGTGAAATGAAGATTCACTTAGAATAACAACAACAAATACCAAAAAGAAATAGGAAATAGTTACTTCCTCACAACTAATCCGGATGTTGATCCAGACTAACAGGTCACTCAGGAAACCCCTATTATCCTCCCAGTACTACAACGACAGACCTATTCGGACAGGACCCCAAGAGCGTAATCCGGCACCCAATAACTGAGAGATCCTAACTACCTTCCTGTTCTTCTCTTCCAGATCCAGCAGGACTTCATCAGACGTTGGCTAGCATTCGTTCTCCCTCTTGAAGAATTCACCCAACCTAAGAATGGCTATCCTACTCAGAAGACTCCCAAGGAACTTCAGCAACTAAAATACCTTCTCAGTACACAAAGTTTTCCTTAACCAAATCTTCAAAGCTCTCAAAATCAAATCTTGGACAGAATCCGGGGGCTACTTGTCTTCCTCCACACCTGCAAACCAGCTACCACTAGAAGAAAAACGTGTCCGTTGCAACCGATTGTGATGCGACTATGTGTCGTATACAACTGTACTGCGACTGTAGCCCTCTGTATTTGCATCAAATTTGACGTGGATGTAGTTGTAGTCGCAAAGTAGTTGGAAAATGAAGAGTAGGGTTACGATACTGTAACAGAAGAATAGACAGAAGGTATTCTACATCCAATATTCATCGCAGTTGTCCATGTAGGCAGCTATCCACGAAGTGGAGTCCACCGTGGAAAAATGTAGTCACTCCAATTACAGAAAACAAACTAATTAGTACGCTGCAACTAAAAAAGGAAACATTGCAACTCAAAAATGACTCAAATGCAACTAGGAATCAACTATATTGGAACTAGAACCCGACTACAGTGCAACTAAAAAACGATTCAAATGCAACTACAAAACAATTGCAATGCAACTAGAACATAACTGAAAATCGACTATAGTGCAACTAAGAAACGACTGAAATGCAACTAGAGAACAATTGCAATACAACTAGAAAATGACTACAGTGCAACTACAAGAAGACTGCAATGCAACTAAAAAACAACTACGGTTCCACTATAGAAGAAGTAGACTTTGGCTACAATTACACTAAAATTCAACAACATAATGACTATAGTTTGATTACAAAACAAAGATAGTTAGAGTTCTTAGTCAAAATGCTTTAGTACTTATTTCGTATGAGTTGTAGTTGCATCCTTACTTTGCTAGACAATTGTCATTGTAAGTTTACTATGAGTTCACTATCAGATGCAACTTATGATTTTTGTATTTGAAGCTGGTTTAGAGCCATTCAAGCTGCACACTTCATAAGATCAAATAAGTATGCCTCTGTGATAATATTCATCTATAATTTATAAAGGTTCACTTCATTTCTACTCGCTTTTTTCTTTAATAGAGGGCAGACAATTGCATGCGGTAGTGCATTAAGTCTATTTGAAATGAAGGATACAACGTACAAAGAAACTTTCAAACTTAAAAATCACCATTTTCTTGGAAATAAATGGTGTCAATATCTTGCACATGCTAAGAGACTATCCTCTGCAGATAACTCTATAGCTCCAACCAAAGATGGAACAGTAGGTAGAGGAGGCACATCCTCTGGAGTAGCTAAACCAGAAGCTTGTATATTGGTACTCACGAATACATCTGATGTGTCTACAAATTGTCGTCGAGCACGAGCTTCTTTATGCAATACTACTTTCCAACCTTCTTTCCTTACATCATCAGCAAAGAACACTTGGGTTGCCTGGCTTGAAAATATGAAAGGATCCAGCATCATATGCATTTTGTGGCGGAAGTTCACTACAAGAAAACTAGCCTCATCTCGAATGTATGTTGCATTTCGTCGATTGTCTGTTTTCTTCACCCATTCACATCGCATTAGTATCACAGGGTTGCTAAGAGACCCATAGTCTAATTTCAATATATCTTTTAGTACTCCAACATAGTGACCTGACACATCTCGAAGATCAGAAGCTGGAATTTGGAACACAGATGCAACCCCGCAGTCGTATGTTTGAAATTGGTTGGATGCGTCGTCATCCACCTTGAAATGGTTTCCAAAAGCTTTCATACGAGAATATCGAAGTGCCTTTTGCGATGGTTTTGTGGATAATAATATCCTATCTCTATCTTCAGGACTGTGTGCATCAATGTCACTATTGCGAACAGCCGTTTTTATCCACACATCAAGTGGTGCGGTGCTTGAATCCATTTGACAATCCTCCTTCCACTTACTGCAAGTGCATGAAAGAAGTTAAAACTAACATTGTTACAATTTGTTGTAGCCTAATTAGATACAACTGCAAATGCTCACCAAAGACATCCCTGGACACCTGACAATCACTATTGTTGCATGGTAGTTGCATTTCAGTTGCATTTCAGTTGCATTTCAGTTGCATTATAGTCGCATGATAGTTGCATTTCAGTTGCACTATAGTCGCATGATAGTTGCATTTCAGTTGCATAATAGTGGCATGATAGTTACATTTCAGTTCCATTATAGTCGCATGATAGTTACATTTCAGTTGCACAAGATTATTAAAACCAATTGCATTCTAGTTCCATCTTTGCTATTGCAACCAATTGCATTGAACTTGCGTATCTTCGTTCTACTAATCAGATTATAAAAGATGAACAGGATAGTGCAACTTACTTCACAAGTGGCTCCAAAATGGCAACATTGTTCAGTATATAATTATGTGCTGCATCCCGCAGTGCAGTAGACATTACAAACTGTCGACCTGCACCCTCTAGAACTTTTTCAGCATCACCAAATTCCTCCTCTGCATCCCAGACGCACCTCTTCACAACATCAAATCCTTGCAAATACTCTGTAACAAAGCCAAGGCATTCTTCCTTCAAGTACCCTTCTACCATGCAAGCCTCTGGTCTAGCCATATTCCGGACATAATTCTTCAATGTTTTTATATACCTTTCAACTGGATACATCCACCTTGTGCTAATAGGGCCACACAAGTCTAATTCTTGGACAAGGTGATATGGAAGGTGTGTCATAATGTCAAAAAATGACGGTGGGAACTCCATCTCTAGTAGTGCCATACTTTCAGCCACATCTAATTGAAGAGACTCAAAGTCTGCTGGGTTATAAACCTTCGTACATATTCTCCTGAATACTTTACAAATCCGCATGACGGCCATACGCGGTCTGGGTTTCAATAGACCCCTCAATGCCAATGGCATCAATTGCTGCATTAACACATGATAATCATGCGATTTGAGGCTTCCAAATTTTTTAGCCTTTATATGCTTCCCAAATGATGAGGAGTATCCTGAAGGAAGCTTCACAGAGTCAATAATGTCTGCAAATTGCTCGTACTCTTTCTCAGAGAGCACATATCCAGCAGCAGGTTTCAACATTTTACCAACTCTATGAGGATTTGGTATCAACCACAAATGTTTTCGTATACCTCTCCTTTGAAGATCTCGTCGCACCTTCACCGTATCTTTTTTTCCACTTATTGTTTTTAAGAAATTCTTGGCAAGATTCATCTCGCAGTGCATGACATCTAGTGTGTAGCGGATGAGAAGCCTCTGGTCACATGAATAGCCTTCGAGTAGTTAGTATGGGATTGACAACGGACATGGAAAGACACATTCACTTGTACATCTCCCTACCAAATGCTTTTATTATCACTTCATCTCTCTCTCAAACAACATGCTACAAGACTCTAATACAATGTAGGCACTTTAGTGTTCATTGCAAACGCTCTGTACAAGCATCTCAAAACGAATATGACACAATTGACATGTGACTAAAATACATCTGGTTCGTGACTAAAATACAACTGCTATGCAACTAAATCACAACTAATATGCGACTATAACACAACTGATACGCGACTACAACACAACTGATATGCGACTACAACACAACTGATATGCGACTGCAGTACAACTAATGTGCAACTAAGATACGACTGATAAGCGACTATGATACAACTGAAATGCAAGTAATCCATTGTCATTCTTCTTGACACTGTAATAGTACTACTAGTTTGCTACTTAGTCATTCGACTTGAAAGACTACTGCAACTCACCTTCCAGTAAGGCAACCTGAAAAGAATGCTAGACCGCTTCACTCCATGCAATTTGGACGGATCCCCTGGAGCTCTGTCTCTATTTCCTGCTGCTTTCCAAGTCTTATACTGCTCTGCATATTCCAACTGTTCTTCTACAGATACAATTTTGGGTCTTCCTCGCACTTCCACTTTTCCATCAAAGTGATCCTTCATACGCTCTGAGCGGTAAGGATGATTAGTAGGCAACCATCTGCGAGTCTCTTGATAAATTTCCTTACATAGCTCCATTGAATGCTCTGCTCCTAAATCAGAACTGCACCATGGACACCCTGCATAGCCTTGGTGCGCAAATCCTCCTACCGTGCCATATCCTGGATAGTTATGAATTGTCCACATAAGAACTGCTCTGAGGTTGAAAGAGCGGGCACCAACTTCTTGTACAACATCATATGCTGGCACTCCTTTCCACAATTCTAGCAATTCATCCACCAAGGGTTCCAGATACACATCAAATACTTTTGAAGTTACAGATTGCTTTCTAGGAATCAACAAAGCTAACATCATAAAAAAAATTTTGGTGCTCAACCAAGGCAGCAAATTATAATTTAACAAGGTCACTGGCTAAGTAGACCAACTTGAACGACTTTGCTTGAAAGGATTTACTCCATCTGCAGTAAGAGCAAAATGGATATTTCTTGAGTCTTCACCGAAGGTTGGGTCCACATTTTCATGGAAGTGGCGCCACGCTTTTGAATCGCATGGGTGACGCACTAGATTGTCTCCTCCTGGACGATTGCTTCCATTCTCGAAATGCCATAGCAACAATTTCGAGAGAGCTGGGCTACGAAACATGCGTTGCAATCTTGGAATGATAGGGAAATGCCTCAAAACTTTCAACGGAAACTTCTTTCTAATTTGATCCCTGTACTTTAGACGATTGTACTTTGGACAACTTATAGCACCTTCAAGTTCTCCTCTAAACAGTACACATCCTTTTTCGCATGCATGGATGCTATTGTAAGCCAATCCTAATTTGCCTGTTAGTCTTCGAGCTGCATAAAAATTCCTAGGCAACGTATTATTCTGTGGCAAAATGTGTCCTTGGAGAAGAGTGAATAATTCATCAGCAAAATTGTTACTCACCCCATGGACAGTGCACACGTTCATGATAAGGATGGTGGCTGCCAACTTCGTACATTGAGCACCTTCATATAATTCATGCAAAGCCTCTTCTAAAATGTCGGCATCAAAATTGTTTTGACCTTGAACTTCTGCTTGCTCATTTGTATCACCGATCGGTTCTTCCTACGGCAATGCATTTTCGACCTCCAAGTCATCACCTACAGTTGGTCTAGAGTTGCATGCGTTGGTTACATTGTCTGCTACTGTAAAGGCTTCCACTACTGTGTCATGCAAGCGTTCTTCCATGCCCTCTATGGAATGGAGCCGTTCCTCCATGGGCTCTGAGTTTTCAACGTCTTCAAATAAATTGTCCAGCATATTTCTAGTGTCCACTTCATTATCGACCTGCATTGGTCGACCTGTTGTTGAACTCCAAAAACCAACCTCCCATTCTTCGTCTGATGTCTCCGGACTCCCAGGTCCTCGCCACACTCGAAATTTTGAGTCTCTGCCGTTTCGGATTAGATGTTCCCTCACAGTGGGAACTATCCACTTCCTGCGACCTTGACATTTACAACAAAGACAACTTATTCTATGCAAATTTAAAAACCTAGCTCGGTGATATTCTCTCACCCAAAGTTTGTCATCACGTAGTTGCTTTCGCCTCTCATCTGTGACTTCTATGTAGTCGTCTTCTCTATCCATCCCACTTTGGCAAAATTTCCAATGTCGCAAAGGAACTAAAATTAGTTTCAAAATGCACTTGTATCCTCGAAATGGACTAAATTAGGGTTAGGAAGAAGAAACCCTAAACCTTCTCCAATACAACCAAAATCTTCAAAAGAAAGAGTATCATCGTCATACGACATGAAAACTAAGTACTCTTGTTCACCTTCTTCTGTTGGTGAGACATTTCAGTCACTCCTGCAGCCTACGTAGACCAACGCCTTCCAACTGTGAAGTAGTCTGTACGTACCTCAACAACTTCTCCAGCAAATGGCTTTCTATCCTTCTCCAGTTTTGCTTTCTAGAACTACGAATGGGTGAAGTGGGGCGACTTCTATCCACAGTTTCCATCCTCTACCGACACGATTTTCAGGACGGGGAGTGGCTTCGATAGAGAGCATGTGTCATGACAGAAGGTTTCCCGTTGGGATCACTGAACGGTAAACTGGAGGCACGAAGTGTAACATCCTACCTTAGAAATTGAGTCTTCTGTGTATTGAAACGACCGTTTTTTGTCAAAATTTGTCACCCTCTTCCTCTCCCATTATCGGAACCTCTCCATTCCTCGGGCATACTTTTTACGAGGTCACATACCGCCATATTGAAGATTGAAAAACTTGTGCCCTTCATTTTCAACTTCAAGGAAGCGTTCACATAGTTTTCCCGATGCTTCGTTTTCATTTTCTGTGTGTTTAATGTTTGTACCTGCTTTGTGTCGTATTTCGTTTCTCTGTGCCTTTCCTCCGCTACATGTGAAAGATGTCTGAGGGTTCTAGAAATCAAAATTTGTCAAGGGATACTATTCAGGAAAGATACCCTCTCCGAGCCTGTGTTCACTTGTCTTCTTGGAGCACTGGCTGCAATGCACGAAATGAACCACATAGCGAAGTCTGCACTACTATTTTGAAGCAGGTTAGTCGACATTCTGCTTTCTATGTGACTTCCAAGATAGGAGTAACAATAATTCCATTCTATCTACTGTACATAATGTCCTTGTATTGCCTACTTATTTCTCATTTCTATGTTTTACCTGCTGCTGTAATCTGCATTTAGAAAAAAAAAGGAGTATCTTAGTCCTGTGCTCTGAAGTGGTGCTTTCTCAGCTAAATCGTGTCTGCTGTACTTTGTGAAATCGTCTGTAAGTGTTTATTTGTGACGTGATTCGTTTCCGTGTACGTTGAGAAGCACAAATTCGAATTGTTTTTACGTTGTGTGTGTATATGTGCACTGCATTCCTTGTCTTAAAGCAGAGATCTAATCCAGCTGCTGGTGGTTTTAATATTTGAATTTGGTACATTTGTGTAGATTTCATAGTTTCGTCAGTTGGACACCATGGAGAAAAGTGAGCTGCACAAATTGCAGCTCTTGAAGGATGAACTACGTAATTACATCTTCTCCGTGCGAATGTTGTGTCTTTACTAGCACGGTTCTGAGAATTTTTTAGTCTGCGTGTGGGAAGCGCTCGAAGCTGCATCGGGAGATTAACACTGGTTCCTTCATTGTCGTTACCTAGTTTACGATTGAATTGCTGCTACATTGACTTCATTCCTATTTCTGCTTCCACTCCAATAAGGTAATTTGGTGGCAGACATCACCAAAGGTCTACTTTCACGGTAGCAGACATCACCAAAGGTCTACATCTTGAAAGGAAGCACATGCTAAAGAACAAGGTCTTGTGATTAGAACATGCTCTTCCTATCCAATTCTTGATGCTTCCCGAACTTCAGTTTATGTAACGGTTGTATGATTGTGTGCCGTGACTGCACTCATCTTCAAGATGCGAACTATGTGGTAGAGCGTTCCACTGGGTATGGCTGTGCTATCTAGCCTTTTTTTCCTAGTCTTGCTATGATTTCTTTCAAGCGTTCAGAGCGTTTATCATTTTTTAGTGCGTGTTAGTAAACCATCTTTGCAGTTTTTGGAAAACCTCCGTCTCACATTTATGAAACGACTCTGAACAGATGGGCTTGGACACATCCTCAGCCGGAGCTCAAGAATGGACCGCAGAAAATGACTGTTACTGTACCTCACTTTCTGGATATGGTTCCTTGGTACTCGGGGTATGTGGGCTTCTTCCTGTCCAATTGCTTCTTGCTTGCCCACATCTTTGTACAATCGATGGACTTATGTGTGAATTTGGGTTGTGGTTTTTCGGGATCAGAACATCTGCAGATCTGTTTAAGATGGCCTTTGATCTTATCGTATCAGTGACACTCTTCTTAGGTCGATTTGATATGAGGACCATGCAAGTACGTTCTTCAGAACAAAACAATTAATTGTCTCAACTGAGGATTCTCTACGAGTATCATTTCTAAGAGTATCATACGGCACACTGCTTTGCTATTCCTGGCAATCACGGTAATGACAGGTAAACTTCGTGAGCTGTTCAACTCACCTTTCACCTAAATCAATGTCAGAGTGTAGTTCCTATTCTTTGTTAACATGTAAAGTGCCTTGTGGTTAATGCGGTTGTAAATTCTAGTTTGTTCTCGGGGGATTATAGTATCAGTTAACATCAAACCGCTTGTACTGGGTACAGATTGGTTTGATGGGCTTCATACATTTCTGAGGTATATATGTCATAGGAGTTGGCTTGGAGGTTGGTTGTTACCTCAGCAGAAGAGCTACTTTGCGTTGCAGCTGCCACACGGTTGGTGGGTCTTTGGCCTTGATCAAGCCCTTCATGGTGACATTCACATTTTCCAGTTCATGTATTTGGAGGCTTCAATAAATTCCAGGATGGCGTATATGAGAAAAAATTTGCATACCCTTCCCTCAAAGAATCTGAACAAGTATGTCAGCCTTACTCCGTCAAATTTTTCCGGTGTCTATCTTGAAGATAAACAATATTTCACAATACACGACATGGTGCACCAAAGCAGCAAATTCAAAACATAAAGTTCAATCATATAATCTGTCAAGAGCCAAGAACTTATGAATGGATTTTGTGACCTTTTCTACAGATTGCATGGGGAAACATCTTGAAGTTTCGGAAGAAAAACTGGCGTTCTGACGTTATTGGTGGTTTAGTATACTTTATTCTGGTATTCTCAATGTTTCCGCAGGTGAGACTAATCGTGCTATATCTTCCTTGGAACCTTGATATCGTTTTCTGAAATGCCTTATGTAAACCTGCACGAAGCATGTATGACTTCCAAATTGTTAGTCGTCCAATCTGCAATTACAATCTTAGTAACAAGGTTGATCTGGTGTTTGGCTTCAGTGTGAGTTGGACCAGGTACTTCGGGACGATACTATGTTTGGCCATTTGTGGGAATTTAGGGCCACCATGGGTCGGGCGTTCCTAGATATGCTGGAACACAGCTACGTGTCAGTGACAGGAGCATTGGTGCTAGCACCATCACTTTTACGACAAATGTGAATCGTCCCCAGACCCATCAAAAGGCAGTGGCAGAGCTGTAGCGATCTGTTGCTTGGGCTGTCAAACAGTACTACACAGAAGATTGTGCTTGTTCTAAACCCAAGGCAAACGCAAACATGTTCAGAGGAAAGAGGATGGACCTTTTCCGCACCCAGGCAAGCCCAACAAGGAGCTCCCACAAAGCAGACTATTACCTGCGAAGCTGTAATGTGACCACAAGAATGTAACATGAGCATACTATAATCTCCACACCAGCAGCATCTTGAAAGATGTCATCCTAAAATGTGCTATAACGGTTGAGACTGTTACGAGGATGCTGAGAAATGAAGCATAGCTCGACCTGGAATTTCTCTGGAGAGCAAGTTGTCAGACAAGTTCCTGGTAAAGTCAGCAAGCAGCTCTCCAATTTAAGTTTTCTTCAACAAAATATGTAAGTCTCAATTTTAAATTGCTCATGTTCTACACTTTAACATTGGCATGTAAACAAGGAAATGAACTACATTATCCACAAACTAAAAATATGCATTTTGGAAATGGGGGGACGCTGCTTACAAGAACTTGAAGAGCTTTTCAGCAAGTGGGTAGGAGAATCAGAGAAGGCAGTGCAATCTCTATCGTTTTCTTTGATGAAATTGATGCGCTGGCTGTCGCACGGAGTAGTGGTGATACTGGTGGTCTCTCTGTGGGGGACCGTGTGATGAGCCAGCTTCTTACTGAAATGGATGGTATTTCCTCTTACCTTGACATTCCATGGATCAATAATTGGATTCAAAATGACGATCGTTATGGTCAGATGTTTTAGTTACTGGACTTTTTCTTTTATATCATCACTAAGCATCTGCTATGACCTGTATGTGTATATTTAGAACTCTAATTTCTTCGCATAGCAACGGAAAGAAGGGTGGATCCTTTCCAGTCTTTTAAAATTAGTTTTGTGCACATACATATGAAGAGATGAATGACTGAGTTGTTGTGACTTTAGGATTAAAACCAAGTACAGGAGTGTCTGTTATAGCTGCTACCAATCAACCTGACATAATTGATCCAGCTCTTCTCCGGCTAGGTACACTCATGTCTTTTAATGGTTCAAATTCAAAGGTGAATTTGTGAATTGGACCTTTAATGGCTGGCATGCAGGCACTTGAATTGCCCTAGAGGATTTGTGTGATAGTGGGCAAGAGAGGGATTTTGAGGGTTGAGCTCAAGCCCTTCACATTCGGCTGGGTCATTCTGGTTCCAGTTATCCTTGCCGATGCATTCCTTCTAATTAGATAGCTAGGATTTGTTGTGAGTAGGATGACCTTATGTATGTTTGCTAATGTTTTTATGTTTGCTAATGGTTGTCTTATTCGATCCAGGGCGTTTTGATCGGCAGTTGAATGTAGGGCCGCCAGATGAAGCTTCTAGGGAGGAGATTTTTAAGATTCAACTACGAAATACGCCATGTTCTTCTCTTGTAAATCTTCATCTCTGGCTGCTCGTACGCCTACTTTCACTGGTGCTGATATCAGTGCCGTTTGTCGCGTAGCTTCTATGGCTGCTTTGGAGGTTACTACTCTCTTCTGTAACTTATGCTTCTCTGTGGTCAATATGTTTCATGTTTGCTCTTTATGTGTAACAACCAGGAATCAACCATGATGGATATGATATTATTAACTTTCATGGTTTTAGACTAAATTATGTTTAGCAAATACCCATGGTTCACGCAACTTATGATGTGCTTGCGGCCGTAAGTGTACTGATGATCGAAGGATCTATCTACAAGAGGATTTAAATGCTATCCAAGTGGAGGTTCGTCATTTTGATATTGCGTTAGCAGAGGTGGCTCCAAGTAATCCAGGGCCCAACCCTGAATTTCTTACCAAACACAATCGCGGCTTGTTCAGTGGCAATTCTAGAGGGGTATGAGGGACAAGCGGAGGGCATACAATCAAGAAAGCTCTGTTTGAGCACATGCGTTCGTCATTGTAATGTACGTTGAAACAAGCACTTCAAGCCTGCAACCCTCCACGGTATGGTAAATAGGTCTCTACTACCGTGAACTGTCTTAAGAAGACGACCTCTAGTGATATTGCTCTCTTCCTAGTGCATGTTGAAAGTCAGAAAAACATAACTGCCCTGATTTACGCCTTGCAGTATGACCGATAGTGTCCCTGCTGTTGGGGTTCTCCTTTTCCTAGGATTTGTGAGTCACAATAGCTTAGAAATACGAGTGAGCCCGATGCTAAGTTTTGGCATGATTTGCTCATGGTACATCAAATAGACAACTTTGGCGAGAGTTTAACCTCGTCCGACAGTTTAAATTTCTGTATATTATTATCCCTGTATCCCCGAGAGAGACGAGTAAAGATTCGAAAATGTGGAAAGCTACGCTGTCCAATGAAAATGATGAGTGTTAAAAGCAATTTAAGCCTTTTTGGGCCCATGATTTCTAATGTCTCGTATAACTGCAGTGTGCCATAGTACGATTATGGTTGATCGGTTAGTGCGAGTATGTAGGGCATGCCTTTGAAGGACAGTCACGGGTGAGAAGCTCTAGTTTGAGAATAATTTCGGGGTCATGACGTTGCTGCAATTCTAGAATTTGCTCAATGTTTACAGTTAGGAAATTTCTCGCACATGGCACTTGGGGTGCCTGAAGACGCAAGGCAGGTGAGCATTGTACTTGCACAAGCTCATCTGCTTTTAAAAGTTATCAATAATACCATTTTTGCTACTTTTGGAAATGCTTAATTGGTTCTTTGATTGTTGTGTGCAGAAGTCTGTACGGTCAGAAGATACATATCGGAGATGCAATGTTCCTCGCCTGTCGCTGTGGAGAGGAGGTTTTTGTTGCCCTTGCCGAAGCGGAGCCAGAAGTAGCCTGGCGGCATGCACCGCGTCACGACCTTGTTGCCATTGTTTGCGCGGATGCGGGATTCGATGTTGGCAAGCTCAGATTTCACGATGCGTTTCACATCGGACACCCAGGACTCCAGTTGGGAGAATTTGAGGGTGAACTCGGTGTCTTCAATGAAGGCGCTCACGTGCTTGACGTGGAAAAAGTAGTGCGGGCTGCACTCGTCGGACACCATTGCGTAGTTGGTGCGAACGGTGGCTTGTTCGAGGCGGTTGCCTTCGCCGTCCTCGATAATGGAATCGTCATGGAGGATCTTCGCCATATTGCACACGTCTGAAAAGACAAACAACCCCAATTAAGCAGTATGCCAGGAAAAGATCGCAGGAAGACTATTGGTTGGTGGAATTTCTTAACTAAGGTAGGTAACCAGAGATGACAGAATCAATGGTTGCACTCAGAGTTCTATACTGAATTTCTCGACCAATCAGAGTGAGTAATAGATTGTTGGACAGCTTCTGAAATGTGCTTCGAATAAGCTATCATAAGTTTCTTAATTCAAAAATAAGAAGATCACAGCAAGCAATCAAGAATGTCAATTGAATGTTATGTCAGAACAGTGAGCTAACAAGCGGTTCCTTTTTTTGATTACTTACTCATACGATTCGAGGTCAAATCATGCGTGTGATTTATCCTTACAAAGTTGTGGACGATGCTCTTCGAAGAAATCATTACCCGCGTTCTGTTTCTGAGTATTCAGATTGCATCAACCGTTTGAAATTGGCTGACCAGGATTTCAAATGCCATCGACAATTAAAGTTCATAGTTTACCTGCATTCATCACGTCTGCTGATGCCGATTCTTCCGCGGCATCATCCTCCCACTTTGCGAGGAGCTCGCCCCAAGTATTCGCAATCTGCCCATCCACCTCCGTCAGGTACGCAATCTTCCCCTTCGGATAAAACTTCGGGGCCGCTTTCTCATTCGGTGGGTCATGCTAGCAAAGCTTGCTGGAATGGAATGCTCCAGCTTGTTTCCTGAAACATCTCTAGCAAGTTTCGGGAGTTACGCAAGCAGTTAGGAAGGAACTTGAATTAGACTTATCATTTCGTCTGAGCTTTAGGGTTTTTATTCAATTAATAACGAGACAAATGAAGTCATGCTTCACTATGAACTTGCCAGTGTCTTCAGAGCTTGCCATGGCAAACAAGAGTTAGTGCAAACGAGGAGCAGCAGCACTCAATATACATGGGAACGTAGAAACTCACAATATTCGAAGAGCCGGCATGACACCTAATGCAGCAGGTAACGATCCCGTCAGGTTATTCTGGTGCTAGTACTTGCAATATAGTAATAGGAGAATTATCTTCTACGTGACAATTCAGATAAACGAATCCTGCTTGCAAGAACCTCAACAGTCAATGGCCATTTTGTTTTCAATAATGTTTCAACCGTGCCTAGAGGTTAGAATTGTAAATGCTCACAGGGCCCACAAGTATTTTAGATTTGCAATCGATGACGGAATAACTCCAGTGAGATTGTTGAAGAGCAGGCCCTTATCACAATGTTGTCTTCCCAAGGTCAACCATCAAGAAAGTACAATCCAAAAAACTGGAGTGCTATTCTGAAGAAATGGCATTGCACCAATTTCATTACATTGCAAACATGATATGATGATTAGGCTTACAAGTAATGCAGTTGGGGCAATTCTGTGAGCTGAGGACTGATCGTACCACTCAAGCGAGATCTTGGCAGGTTTCTGCGCACAACAAAGAGAATGAGGTACACATTTGAATTCAGCAATATGAATCTAACCTCATTTGATATTCATAAACTACACAATTGTCAGGCTAAGAGTTGGACACCTTCACCTTCAGAATTAAGAGCTGCGCAAAATGGAAGGAGACCGAGAAGATATAATTTTCCGACCGCCCAAATGAAGTATGAAGATTTGTGCATTTTTGCTGAGCACCATATCCTCTCTGTGAGATTTGGATCCATGGTGAGCCTCCTTGCCCTTGATGGCTGCCAATCGCAGCACTTGTTTCTTCTACTGTCCAGACATAAATTCTACGCTTTTGTTCTCCACTGTTACTACTCTTGTGCCTGTCCAACTGCAATCCCGAGCTGGTGGTGAGCCCTCATCCCACTACAATGTTTTCCTTAAAGAGTACTAAGCATACTCTCGAGGGAGTCGACGCTATCCAGTTATAAATTCTTCGGTCTTGCCTGAACATTTTGGTTTGCCTGAATAGAGTACCACCTAATAAGGTACTTTCATGTGATAAACAGAAATGAATGTACGTGGAGCGAGAGCTAGGCTACTAGTTTACGAGATGATACTAGAACGCGTGCGACCTGGTGACACGGATGAACTAGAACGCGGGCTTACGAGCACGGCCACGGTCAAAGGTAGGAGGTGACGTGTCAACAATCCAGGCCTGCAATTTGATTCGGAACCCTCGTTTTGCTGCCACTTTCTTTAGGCTGCAGTTGCACTTGTTGGGGTTCTGTGTTGTTCTGGGGTTCTACACTTGCTAGGGTTCTGTGTTGCTTTTCCAAAGCGTCAGGGAGTTCTCGGTTTCCAAAGCTTCAGGGAGGTCGCTATAGTCCAAAACTTCAGGGAGTTCTCGCTTTCCAGAGCTTTAGGGAGTTCTCACTTGTGAAGTCCAGTTCTTACTTTCTCAGCATATTAGGGAGTTCTCTATCTTCTAGGGTTTCCGCTTGTATTTGATTGCTGCTACAGATCAGTGAGCGCCCTCGTCTCCATATTGGAGAGCATCGTTGAAAGAGACTTCTTGTCCCGTGGTTCAGGTAAGTTAACCACATTCATTTGAACTTCACCTTCTATTGCCGCAATGTAACGTGCAATACTTTGCAATTGTATTGCCAGAGATATGGTTTTCAGTTTTCGTTTTTATGGAGCCACGAATTGGTATGAGGTGTCCTCTTGTGCTTCATTTGCATCAGACCCGTTTGGAATTCACCCTGCAATCGTCTCTCTCTCTCTTGCACAAATTCGTTTGGCATCTTAGCCGCAACGTCCGATGGGACATATGAGATGCCGCTTCTGTTCTCTTCTTAGTTATTGCAATCATCCGCTCTGTCTTGTACTCATCTGAAAGAGTTTGGTAGTAACACATTGATAGTAACACAGAAAAGCAAAGAAAACAGAGTAGATTCGCCCATGCTCCGTTGTTGTCGCATGTTGAAGCTGCATGCACAAGGAGGTCTCGTCGTGAGTTGCAAAAACATGCCTCTTGACCCTCCATGCCATCCCCTGTTCTCTATAATACTTTCGTTCGATAGATAGTACCATTTCAGCATTGATTCCTGAAATCAAAAAAGTACAGCCTTACTTCTGCACCTTACACATGCTAAATTCTAATTCATGGTATTTACTAACATCTCAGGCATGGACTACAATATTGTAGGGTTCATGCGCTAGATTTGGGGTGGAGCAGTCGGCTTCTGCTTTGCGTGAAGTTGCGTGCCATCTGTGGTGACTGTGAGATCTCATTTTACTTTCAATCGCAAATTCCAGGGTTCTATTCGAAGGTATGAGGTACTAGGTTTAGAATCACATCTCCTAGAGGAATTGGAGGGTACGAGTGATGCTGGAGCTTCATTGCATGTCATTTGCGGAGAGAGTAATAGGGACTGTGTTTTGTGCATGAGGCTTGGGTGCTTTCAGAGGTACCTCAGTAACCTCTTGAGGAATGTCTGATCTTGGTAATCCGTCATTTCTGTGTGTACAGGGGAAGACAACGTTGGCATGAGGTGATTTTCTTGGCTGCAGTTGCGTTCCACACCTTCGTGAGTTGCAGAATTGAGCTTTGTACAGACGTGAGCACAGAAGCATTACGATTTCATAGGTTCGTCTCTCGAACGGCATACTTTTGAATTTCTTTCGTTTCTTGCCTTCACTTGCAAGTTGTGGTCCTCTCATCTGCAGCTTGTTGCAGGTTGTGCTCGTCTTCGATGTTCAATGAATTTCTTTCGTTTCTTGCCTTCACTTGCAAGTTGTGGTCCTCTCATCTGCAGCTTGTTGCAGGTTGTGCTCGTCTTCGATGTTCAATGAATTTTAATTCTGCATTGAATTCCCTTTCGTGGCCTCACATTCACTGGATCCTGTTGGATGCAGGTCAATAGCATTTGGACGACATGGCTTCTAGTGACTACCAGAAGACAGAGATGGAATTGCGTCGAGATGCCAGAATAGCGGAGCTAGCTGCTGCCATACAGCCAATTGAAGAAGCAATAAAGGAATTGTAAGAGAGTCTCTAGAAATTGGAACTTCGAGTTCGCTGTTTTCTTCTTGTACTCCTATGAGACTATCCTCTCTGTGGATATTTTGTTGTGAATGAAGTCAAGCAACGCATTCTCAGAACTCGGTTGTCATCTGTATTTGAACTAGGAAAAAATGATCGAGGTACACCTTGTCATCCGGCTGCTATGAATGGTCATAATGTCCAGATCCTGATTACTTTTTGCATTTGTTTGGAAAGGACTAACAGGAATGAAATAATGCTCTGCATTAGTAAGTGGTTAAGTTCTTGAAATTACACAGTACTTGTAGTGTACTTGTCATGTACTTGCAATGTAGGTCCCAATTCGTAGATGCAAAATAGTTGTAATGAATTTGAAAATTAGTGACAATGCAATTACAAATTACGCCCATTCTAGTTGCAATGTAATTGTAGTGTTTTTGTAAAGTAGTTGCAACTTAGTGTTCCAGCTGAAGTGTTATTGTAGTATTGGAAATTTCCTGCAGTTTCATTGACAAGTGTATTTGTGCTTTGCATTTTTTGCTAATGAAATTGCTAGTTTATTTGTAGTGGAGCTTCTATTTCAAAGCGGAAGCGTACGAAGGACCGTGAAGTTCAACTTCAACCATTGGCTACTCGTAAGAATACAAGAGTCGACAACAAAGCCACAGAGGCTATCAATGCAGGTGCAAGCCACGAAGATGACATGTCCACTTCAGAGGAGACCAGCACATCTAACTCTTCCATCAATGAAGATGGTGAGTTTTGATGAATTTTATAGATATGAATTTCCTTTCAAGAAAATACAAGGTTATATGGAAATTGACTTTGATTTCTATATTTATTCTCAATTCAAACAATACTAATGGTATTATACTCTTGTCTTGTAGGGAACAAAGCCAACGAATGCGAAGATGATGGTGAGGAAGCCTTCAGTAACAGGAAGAAATGTGCAAGACTTGTGAATCCTACGCTTCCTTGTGGTCAGGGTACAAGACAACCAGTGCCACAACCGGAGCGGGCTGTGGTTGAATCCGAAGTTGCTAGGGTTCCTTCACAATCAACTGCATGCAAAGGGCAGTCAGATAGTATGGGGCGTTCTACTAGGCGCCAATTGCAGAAAGAGTATGAGAAGAAATCAAAAGCTAGAAGTGACATTGGGAAGAAACCAAGTGTAGTGCATGTGAATTTGAATGGAGAGATTGATACATCTTCTTCCGGGAAGAGTGCTTGGGATCAAAGTATGAGGGCCTTTGCCCCTTTGATCCTTGATGTGAGTATCATTGACTGGAGTGAACACAAGCCCCACACTTTACAGAAGTTGAGGGAGACCATGGATAATGAGTTCGAATATTTGGAAAATCCCCTTAGCAACATGGGTTTTCGGAACGCAGTGCAAAGGTTTTTGAAGAATGAGAGGCATAAGTTGAAGAAATTATGTGTTCCAGGAAAAGATGACGATTGTCCAATGCGTATTCACCCTAGCCAGTGGAAGCAGTTGAAGGAATACTGGAGTGGAGGTGATCAAGTGAAGAAATCTGAGATGATGACCAATGCCCGGAGGAAAGTGCAGAATGTTTCTAAACGTGGGCGGCGAAGGAAGGCAGGGGAAGAATATGATGTGGTCAGCCTTTTTTCATGCAAATTGTTGACTTTCATAGTGTTTGTGGAATTGAATTTGTTAATGTTTTGTATCATCTTTCCAAATCATTTTAACAAAATAAAGAAATGTTGGCCTTCTATCAGACAAAAGGGAGTGAAGGAAGTCCTAGCCTCACTGACATTGTAAAAGGATTGCAAGCTTCAGGGTCATCGGTAAGTAGGCTTCATCATTTGAGTTCGTTTTTTTTTGTGAGTAGGAATCTCATAGAAGTTGTAGAGTACTCATTAAAATGTTGTTCATAAGTTACAATCTAAAAATATGTTATCGTAGTCATGCACAAGTCATAAAAGTTGTAAACAATAGTTAAGTGTTCAGTGTAGTACTTGAAGTTCAGTAGCACTTGCATAGAAGTCGCATAATAATCTTACCTTATATGAACATGTTAAATTATTCTTTTGTGTTTGTGTGTGAAACACAGGTGGTATCTTCTTCACTCCATGCAAAAGTGATGGCCTTGGAACAAAGACTTGATGAATTTCAAGACTTTCGAGTTGATGTGTTGGCAAGTACAGATCGAAATACCAAGGCTGTTGAAGGGATGCAGTTAGCGTTGTTGAAATTTTTAAAGCAGACAATATCAGATCCTGTTGTCATTTCCAATTCAGTGGATCCTGTTGTAGCTGCCAAGCTAGTAGACCCTATTGTAGCTACTGGAGAGATCAACGTTGTTGATCCATATGACTTTGCTTGTATACAGCCTACTTACCCAACAGGAGAAGAGATCAATGCAAGTACTGATCTAGATGAGTTAATAGTGAACTCTACCTTGGAGCCTGCAGAAGTTGAACAGACCACTAAAGAGATTGTTGGAATGGAAGAACACGATAGTCCACAAGGAAAAGTGAGAGATGTTGAAGACACCACTAATGCTCAAGTTGACTTAGTGGTACTGAATAGTAATACCGCCATTAATGAAGTCCCGCAGAATCTTGTCAATGAAGGTTCCATCTCTTCACGGCTAAGAAGAGGGAAGGATCGAGAGGTGAGAGAGAAAAGCATAAGACAAGTGATTTGAATTTGAAAAGACTACTATGAATTCTTTTGTGCTTGTAATTTTTGTGGATGCACTGACTGTAATTGTGGTATGTAGTTGCAGAAGCCTGCAGCGAAGAAGGAAATCTTAAGGATGAAGATGCAACCTGCACGACGTCGAAATGTGGAATCTCCAAACAAACACAAAGTGAGTAACACATGTATAGAACTTTCACAATGTCCTTTTGTAGATGGGTTTTTTCTATCATTAGAAATTTTTTTCTGTACTTTTTCTTAAGAATATTTTTGATTTCTTCTTATGTGGTGCAATTTGTAATAGGACAACGAGTCTCACTTCTGAATCCTTCAGCCCCACAGCAAATAGTAGCATCAGGAACTATCACGAGTGTAGGTGGTGGTGCAGGCCCTCAAATGTACCATGGACAACCTATTCCGGATAGGTGGTATAGGCTTGACGTTGCTCATGCACCAGGTTTTTTTGTTGATCTAATGCATCCTAATCCTAATGGAGATGAATATAAATTGAAAGACGTGGTGGGTGCAAATACAATCTGGGAAGAACAGTATATAGCAGTCATTGCTAGTGTTGCTGGTTTAATTCCTTCAGACTGCAAAGGAAAGGTTGGCGGCAAATAGGGATCATGATCAATGATGTATTTGAAAGACATTGAACCATTTACGAATGTTGTTTGCAGCATGTGCACACTATGTATGCCGATGGTTTATAACTATTTCATGTAGTTGTTTTGTTTTGTAAAAAATGGCAGTATTGTAAGTGACATTGAATTTTTAGCATTGTTATAGTTAGTTACATGAGTGTTGCAAGACTTGTAAACAAATTAAAATAAGATGTAGAAGGGTAATATTTGAGTTCTATAGAAGAAGTGTAAGGCTGTGGTGTGCGTTGCAGAGATTTTGAGAAGACTACCATAGATAGAAGTTGCAAGTTAGTGACAATGTAGTCGCAAGTAAGTTACAATGTAGTCACAAGTAATAGTTGCACACAAGTTGCTTTCCAATTGTACGGAAGTTGCATAGAAGTTGCATTCTAGTTGCACAAAAGTTGCATTCCAATAGCAAAGAAGTTGCATTTCAGTTGTTCAAAAGTTGCAATGCAGTAGTACACAAGTTGCATTCCAGTTGCATCGAAGTTGCAATCCAGTAGCGCAGAAGTTGCATTCCAGTTGCAAAAACGTTGCAAATAAGTTGCATTCTAGTTTGATAAGAGTTGCAAATGAGTTGCAAGCAAGTTCCAATCCAATTCAATAAGAGTTGCAGAGAAGTTGCATTCCAGTGCCATAGAAGTTGGAAATAAGTTGCATTCTAATTGCACAGAAGTTGGAAAGAAGTTGCATGCAGTTGCATACAAGTTGGAATTCAATTACATTCTAGTAAGTTGCATCCTAGTTGCACAAAAGTTGGCAATCAGTTGCATTCAAGTTGTACAGGAGTTGCATAAAAGTAAGAAAGAAGTTGCATTCTAGTTAGTTGTACAGGAGTTGCAAACAAAGTTGGGAAGAAGTTACATTCTAGTCGTACAAGAGTTGCAATGAAAGTTGGACACAAGTTGCATTGTAGTTGTACAAGAGTTGTAAATTAGTTGCACTTCAGTTGCACAAGAGCTGGAAAATAAGTCGCATTGAAGTTGAAAATTAGTTGCCCAAAAGTGGCAAATGAATTCCATTATAGTTGAATAGGAGTTGCAAATGAGTTGCATTTTAGTAACACAGAAGTTAGAAATAAGTCGCATTTCAGTTGGAAATAAGTTGCCCAGAGGTTGCAAACGAATTGCATTATAGTTGAAAAGGAGTTCCAAATGAGTTGGTTTCTAGTTGCACTGAAGTTGCATTGTAGTTGAACAAGAGTTGCAAATAAGTTGCATTCAAGTTGCATTCTACTTGCACGGGAGTTGCAAAGTAGTCGCATTTTAGTTGCACAAGAGTTGCAAGTGAGTTGCAATCCAGTTCTCCGAAAGGTAGGAATAAGTTGCATTGCAGTTGCACAAGAGTTGGAACATAGGAGTGCAAATAATTACATTCCAGTTGCATTCTAGTTGTATTCCAGTTGCAAAGAACTTGCATTTCAGTTGCACTAAAGTTTCAAACAAGGTGCAATCTAGTTGCACAGAAGTTGCATGAAGTCTACCAGAAGTTCAAATGAAGTTGCATAGCAGTGGCATTGAAGTTAGAGATGAATTACAATCAAGTCGCATACAAGTTGAAAACAAGTCACAAGTGAGTGAAATGTAGTTACGTGGCAATGAATACCACATCAGCAACCACGTCACAGCAGTTCATCGACGAAGTTCTCCATTGCCTATTGAATGACAAACATCCTCGCGACTGTAGTGCAACTCATGCGACTTGTCCACTGCGACTGCGGACTCCAGAATATCACCAAGTCGCAAACGTCTCATACGACTCCAAATCAGTCGCAAAACGCAGTCACAAAACCCTGCTTTTTCTTCTAGTGTACCCACACTAAACAATGGTTCTAGCATTGCACGGCATACCAACACAGAACTTAGCCTTTTCAGGCCAGCACTTATGAAGTGGAAATCTGAAATCAATTCGCAAAGTGTTGAAAAACACAAATAAGAAAACACTCGAGGCTTCAAACTAACTTCAACCCCCTAAATACACACTCTAGGGAACCCCAAAGGTCCCAAGGAATAAAACTAAAGGACAGGAGAATGACAGGTGTCATTCCTTATCCTTCTAAGTTGACTTTCCTACCAACCCCATCCGATCCGCAAAATGTGGATCTCAGATCCTAAAAATCCGGAAAGTGCAGCTCAAGTGCATGCACTTGAAAAGCACCTCCCAAGCTACTTCCTACCTACCAAAAACTTGGGTTTTTGGCTGACCATGCTAGGGTCGCTTCCCAGAAACTTCCTAACTACTTTCCTATCTATTTCCTAGGCTTCTTTGGAGAAGGTTCCTCTAACTTTGTTGCCCCCTTCTTAGCTGGCTGTTTTCTACTAGCTGACAGTTTCCCACTCAAGGGCGACTTCCCCTTAAACGGTGTTGAAGTTTTCCCTTTCAACTCTGCTAGTGAGATTTGCTCGGGATCCGATTCCTCTTCTGATTCGGTGTCCTCTTCCGAATCCTCTTCTCCGGATCTCGACAGACTTTGTTCCTGCTCGGATTGGCTTGGAGATTCATCCTCTGCGGATTGTTGACTCCTTAGAGGCACTTCTCTTCCTCTAACGGAAGTAACCTTCTTCACAGTCTTTTTGGCGGTTGAGGATTGAGAGCCTTTATTCTGTGGTGTGCCTAAGTCGGATTTCGATTTCTGAATTTGAGTCTTCGATCCGGATCCGTGCACTGATCCTTCTTTCCTCCCCTCCATACTCTTAGACGTTGGTGTCAACTCCTCCTCCTGCCTTTTCCGCTTGGCTGGCGTCTTTATTGGAGTCTTTGTGGGCGCATCCTTCTTGGTTGGCTCCATCTCTTCATCCTTCCTCATTATTTCGGATTCCGGAAACTGTTCTGCTTGGTGAAGAACATCTCGGACTTCAAACATGAACTTCTCCATCTCTTCGGAATACTCTGCCAAAATTAAGACAGCCTTACCTACGGCTTCCGGTCCTACCTCATGGATTCCTTCATCATAGAGTTTGGCTTTGTTTACAACATCCGCAGTGTTGGAAACAAAGGCCCCGACTCTCCTAATGGCCCCCTTAAACTCTGAGGTAAGCCGTTCCACCTCTCTCTTCTTTTCCTCACCCTTCTCAATTTGCTGCTGGAGATCCGCATTCCTCTCAGTCAACTTCTTGATGCGGGTCTTCCACTTCCGGTTTTCACTATCCCGGAGCAACCCTTCTACTTTCTCCGTGAGCTCTGACACGTTGATCCCTCCAAGTAGTCCACATACATTCCTCACTGCTCCTCTCTCCGTGTCAAACTCCTCCCGGACTCTCCCTAAGTCTGAAATGATTTTCCCCAAAGTATCCTCTCCCAGAACTTCCGGTTCCGGCGAGGCTTTCCCCTTTCCTTTGGATCCCTTCTTAGAAGAGACTGAAACCTTCTCAACCTCCATTCTCCTTTCGGAAGGTTCCTTCCTTCTCTCTGAGGATTCCTTCTCAGATCCCTCATCTGGTCCCTCCTTTCTCTCTTCTTCCTCTTCCTCTTGGGGTAGAGTAAGATTAAGTTTCACTAGGGTGGCTGCGGCCTTATACATGGTCTTCTCTGAAGTTTTCAGAGTACCTAGGGAGTCATACAAGTGAAAGAGGAATGGCCCAATGGGGGTGGCCTTTGCGTTTCCTAAGGCGTTCACCATCTTCCCTACCAGATCTTTCACTATTCCTCCCCAAAACACTTTCTTTTCCCCACTCAACGCTCCGAAGATCGTATTGGCCTAAGTTATCGTGACCCGGTTTGGCCGTTCTAGATACAAGATTGGTACTACAAATTCTAACATCCTCCTCTCTCTTGCCACCTTGCAATCTGCTAGTGCTTAGCCATCCTTAGGGTGAGGAGGATTAGAGAATTTACCTTCCGCGAACTTGTGTACCCGCGAAGCCATCCCTTCTCCAAGTCAAGGAAAGTCGTAGACCCTCTTCCAGATGTCCTCAGTCCACTTTCCGAGCAGATCTCGGACGGTCTTGATCCATTCATTCGACTATTCATTCATCAACTCCCGGATCATTTCCTCGCTCTTCAAGCTCCATGGTCGGCAGATGAATCCCGCACACCCCAATTGGCCCCAGATCCTCCTCCAGCTGCTTCCTCTCTCCGTCATCCTTCGGAATCACTGGACAGATGCT
The DNA here is from genome assembly GCA_950106755.1 of Climacium dendroides. NCBI lineage: Eukaryota > Viridiplantae > Streptophyta > Bryopsida > Hypnales > Climaciaceae > Climacium > Climacium dendroides. Next base: position 23,359,906 of record OX467082.1, on the reverse strand, counting down.
CTTGATCTTGAAAGGAGATGACCCACTTGCTTCCGCCTTCACCATGGTTGCAGAACTCTCCAAAACACTCACCACTCAAACCTCCTATCTTTTCTTGCCACAACTCCCGGTCAATCTTCTTCCTCTCCACGACAGGATCCGGAAAGTAAGATCACCCAATCCTCTCACACCTCTAAAGACAGACCTTGCTCTGAGAGCGCTCCCAAACCACAAAGACACAATGAGGTTTGAGGAACCAAACCTCCGCGTATCCTTTCCTAGCAGTCACAACCGTTGGGAAAGTAGCTGTTGGGAAAGTAGCCGTTTCCGCAATCATCGCGGAGGAATCTAGCCGTTAAACGGTCCTCCGTGATGTATGGGATTACCATTAGATCCGGGATTTCCTCTTCTCGTCCCGATAATCTTCCAGTAGCGTGCGGATGCGTTTGCTTCCGGCCTCAGTATATTTTTCCGATCCCTGTTTGGTTCCTTGGATGCGGATCCGGTTCCGGATCTTTAGGAAAATAGGAAACTTACAATATCTTTTTTAACCAAATTATCTATCTACTCCTAATCCAATAGTGAGGTAGAGTTAATATTGGTAATATGATTAGTTTACCATTTTGTAAATCAAAATTTTTTACCAATGTCAACTCTTTACTTCTAAATTCTATATAACCAACCTCATCTTCTCATTTTGGTCTACGATAGTGACTCCGAACTTCACAGTCTGCAAAAAAGCAAAAAATGGTTTAGTGCAAGGGAGAATGCCGCTAAACCAAATGACATGTGCGCTATACATTTAGAAAAACTTATCGTCTGACCAGGTGTAATACCCGACGCTAGGTCCAATTGGTTGAATGCCAACCACTCTTTCTTCATCACTAACTTCTTGAAGACGTTCTTCAGTCCCGCAAACATATGTCGCGATTGAAGGCTGTATGAGTGAATTACAAGAACGCAGCCGTTGTCTTGTAAGCTCTCCTCGGCGAAGTGAAATGCATTTTGCATTCCCGCACACGTTGGGTCCGAGTTCCATGCTGGAACATGCTTTTCAGAGATGAGTGGTACGGGTAGGTTCTCTTGGCAATCAAAAATAATAAGATCCACCAAAGGCTCTTGGCTCACCCTGCCGTTTAATGAACGAGGTTTTCCTGCATTTGTCTACAGTCCAGTGATTGTACATGTTATTAGAAGATAAAAAATGACACTATTTGTTCATTAAGAAATCCTATGAAGTTACAAACTGAACTTCATGTTGCCACACACCTTTCGAATGAAGTCCATGACCTCAATATAAGAATTAGGTGGTGAACTCTCCAAATTGTCCATGATGTCAACAATGGATACATTCAAGATTAGTTCCTCCAACTTGACGTCGTCATCATCTAATATAACCACCTGCATGCCTTGTGTCACCATATCCTCCGTCCACTCGGCAAGCACAGCCTTCTTCTTCATCCCACTCTGACTTCCCTGCACCAACTGCGAGCTCTGATCGACCGCTGATGATGTAGGAACGACGATATCACCATCATCTTTTTTCTTCCCCTTTGCCTTTGCTTTCTCCTCCTTCTCCTTCTACTTTTCCTTCTCCTTCTCTTCTATCTTTGCCAAACGCTCTGCCTCCTTTTTTTGCTTGTTATCCAAAGCAATTTGTAGACGATCCGCTTTCTTCTTGTCAGCGTTGTTCCTCTTTTCAATTGCCTTGCTCCTTTGATCTTCGGTGAGGCCCGCAAACTCATCGACATCCATGTCCACCGCTCCAATGACCTTCAAGGAATCGCGGAGTTGTACCTCTGATGGATGCGTGTACGATATAGGGCAATCAATGTACCATCCACCGCCATTTAGATGAGCCGTGGTAAATGTTTTGAGCTGATTTGCCGTGTACATGCAACTTGCGGAATTGCGATCTAGGAAGACCAAAAGGAATGGAGGAAGGTCTGCCCTCTAGATGGCTCCTTTTCCTTCTAGTTCAAACTTGAAGTAGCTGCATCATGATAAACAAAGAATGGTAAGCACGAATTGTAAAAATCAAATTAGACAGAAGAAGAATTTCAATCTCGTGTACATGTGCTTCAAAACAACATTTCTTATGTCTCAAGAAATAGAAGATCAAAAAATTAAATTGTAAACCTTTCAAAGGACAGAAATGGGGGTCCCCCAACTACTTCTACAGTATGCCTCGGATCCGAGGCATGTTCTACAGGTAGCCTAAAGACACCCTATTTTTTCCCTTCGTTCATCTCTAATAGGTTTCCTGCTTCAACAATGTATTTTTAGCCAAATGACAAGAGATTTTTAATTCAAATAGTCACTTCCAAATGAATATTTTTTTATCCAGTTGAAGACATACCGATAAAGGACCCTCTTCACTGCCTGTTGGGACCCCTCATAAGTGTTGAAGTTGTCGCTTTTCTTGAAGTACTTAGCTCCTCTAAGATGAGCCAAGAACTCGTGATCCCAAATTTTCCTCCTCCACCCTTCCAAGTATTCCGGTAAGGTTTCTGGTTGAAGCGGAACGTTCATATTGATGATGATGTTGTCTTGCTTGACAACTTCCTCGAAGTATTGTACAACTGCATCTTCAATCTGTAGAAAGAGATGCCAAAACCAAAATCATATGATATGCACTGCCTTCCAAGAATTCTAATTTCTCAATATCCTAGTGAATATGAACTATGATGGCTTTCAAGTTGAATTACATGAATAGGTAATCACTTACCCCTGCGTATCAAATACAACGGTTCAAGAAAGGACCAAGTAGTGTCTCTGACACTGGCCTAGGCGGAAAACGTCTAGCATCACGTGATGGTATAGAGGAGTTCCACCACTTCAGGAATTTGATCTTGTGATCTGCCGTGGTATTGCAAGTGGCCACCATTTGGAGTTTTTCTAGAGTCATCTCCGGAACCTCATTGGAACTCCAATGTTTCTCAATCTGATCAATAAAAGGAAAGTAGAGGATGTTAGATTCTGAGGTTTGCATGACATCAATAGATTTAGTTTATGATGTAGGTCATGAAATCACCTCATCTAGAAAACCTTGCTTGTTAGCTGGATTCGCCACCGCAACCAACTTAGATATTTTGATGTTGAGTTTACTGGTCTTCTCATGAGCTTCGGATTTCATGGCATGCGCCAGTTCCTCAGGAGTTTTGTCGTCCTCCGGTGTCATCTCATTGTACCTCCGCCCTGCTACATCTGCTGACTGGGCAATTTCTTGCTGCAAAGGTGTGACAGAAAAGAATTACACATATATGATTGTATAATAAAATGGTACAGACAAATACAATAGAAACGAAGGGAGAAGCATTCACAAAGATTCTTACCCTGAAAACAAACAACGTGAAGACTTGTAGTGGCATAGAATACCAAGTCTTTTTAGCTTTGTGTGCCCCACACAATCGGAGCTCCGATGGCCTGAGCATCTCTTTGAACCGCTCAATAGTAAGGAGACCATATTTTTGAATCCTGTATAACGTGTGCACCAAATTGGTCTTCACGTGCGAGTCTTCCGTGGACCTGATATGCACAAAAGCGATTTCAGTTATTGTTGTACCCACAAACTGCAACATATCACAAACTATAAGAACAACCTAACTTGGGGGCTGAAGTGAGCGGCAACAGTCAAATACTACATGCAATCAACTGATAGGGTGCCTAAAAAACATTTGAGATAAGCAGTATAATTTGTCCTTTAATGCTCTAGGGTCCTAAAATACCATTCTATGTCTTCTAACAACTATAGGGTATGTAATAATAGCGTTGTATTAAGTGTGTCTATTTTTAAAAAGAAAATGTAGACCTTTGAGAAGGTAAATCCATAAAACATAAACAATTTGAATATGAAGAAATGCATGTTATAGAGTTGACAAAGAAAATGTTCACTTAGTGTTACGCAACATACAAATAAATTTTCCAAGAAAGGATGTGAAGAAAATAAATGATATGTTGAGTTAACAACAATGGATAACATATGGAATTTGAACATAAATAAATGGATGTCACAGAGTGCCCCCCCCTGAGAAATCAACTGAGGCATTAGAATTCCAAAGAGGGAGATTACACACTTACTTGTTAATGTCATGCATGACATGCATGACTAGCTCGGTCTTGCCCTTGGTATCTAGTACAATGGAATCCACTGCGTAATGCCACTCCTCGTCTTTCGAGTGTTTTTTGGTAGTGTAACTCATCCACGAGATGAGTCTGTGATTACCATCACAAACATAGAATTTAATGTTCTTCAAAAACCTCAACTCGGGTTTGGATTCGACACTAGCATTGAAGGCGTCATTTTTTAACTTCCACAATGGATCCCACTTTGCTATCTCCTCTTCTATGAACTCTGAGCTCTCTCCAGCCTCATCTGTAGTAGTGACGTAGAAAACTGCCGCTCCTTCTCTGTAACCCTTGCTGAACTCATGCTCCAGGAAATCAAGATCACACGAGAGGGTAGGTCTCACCATGGGCATAGGAACCATTCGGCAAAGCGGGATTTGGAGTCGAAAGAGGTGAGGTGGCTTCATCCTCAATGAAGCAATGGTATTCACGGAGTCCACCTTGTGATATTGTCGGAGATCGTCTTCCAACAAGTCCTTATCATCGGCCACCAACAGGTCATCCAAAACGTCCTCGTCCATTGCGTCTCCCTCTTCTTCACCATCACCTTCACCTGCAATGGGCGGTTGCGTTGAATCATCGGTGTTTGGCATTTCCAGAATAGTCTCCTCGTGCCACAGGTTTGTAGGAGTCGCATCCATCTGCAAGGCTCAAACATAAAACTAAGCAGCATGCTTGGACTTTTATCAATGGATCCAAATTCCCCTACAAACAGAAACATATTGGGATTCTAAAAACAAATGATTGCAAGAGAAATGACGTAGCTCAGGCAAAGATTTAGGAACAAAGAACATGCATTGTATAAGACACGCTCACAAGCGATGTGTCTTTGAAGGAAATCCAATACAATGGGATCACTCTATCTCTACATCATCCTCTGAGTCAGAGTTGAGATGGATGATGACAACTTCTTCTAAACCTTGGAGCGAACTACGTGCACAATCGCGGGTCTCCTCTATTGGTGGCCCATCAATGGTGATGGACCCCTATGTCTTTGAGGAATACTCAGTGTCCGAACTCTCGGGAGACATACACTGCAGTGGGCGGTTTCTAGCCATCTCAAGTATAACTTGAAGACGTCTACGATTCTGTGCGGGCGTAAAGTGGCGTGCATGTCTCGGTGCTCGGGTGTCACTCACCCGACTGAGTTTAGAACTCTCAAAGGCATCGACAGCGTGATCAGCTGTGTCCATAACATCATCAAAACTTACCAACTGCTCTTCATCAACTTGATCTTCCTTAGTGTCTTTGTCTTCATCAGAATCGTGAAGAACCTCTAGAGTCTCCTTCACTGGTGTGAGAGCTTGAGATGGTCCTGCCTCATGGGTGCCCATGACATGAGGAGGTGCCGAGGTCGATGAAGAGACATTTTGGCCACGTCAAACCTTCTTTACATTGCAACATTATTGAAGTTAGAAGTGCCTCATCAGAATTAGGTAGAGCCACATAGAGCTTGAGGAATGAGGAGTTTTGTACAATGAAAGTAAAGTTTTAAAGTACAAAAGAAATAAAAGAGTTCCACCAATGCTGGTGAAGATGTACATGGTTTTAGACATAGAAGGTACAATGTAGGCTGGGCACTGTTTTTTTTAATCAGGTGTCCTCTCCTGCGTGGCTGTGGCTTGTCTAGTAAGCTGCTACCATCTACGCCCCCAACAGAGTCCTCATTCTGAAGCTTTGATTGAGTGATGGATGGGCTTCCTGATGTAGTCCCCTTCGACTTTCCCATGAAGTCGGCAAACATGAGCTTGAGGTCGTCAATTGCTGATGCCTGGGCTGTGGCGGTTGCTACCATTTTAGCGAATTTAGTGTCCACGCTACGCTTCAAAGATTCCATCGTCGATCTTAGAGTGGCATCACCTACGTCCGACACCTATTCCACAAACAATAAGACCAAATTCTAAGATTAGTCATCCAGAGATGTTAGTTTCTGCTACAATCATTCTATAGTCATGCTTCAGTCACAACGGAAAAAAGTGACTTTGACGCCACAAGAATCTAGTAATACGACTTCAAGGTGACTAGAAAGCATCTGCTAAAATACGAGACCAGTATGGACTGACTTCGACACGATTGGTGGGGATACAAGGGGCTACCAAATTTTTTGTTGCAACCACGCTTCCACCGTCAGCCTCCAGCGTTAGTCCAATCAGATTTGCAGTGTTGGAATACAGACGACAACATTGCTTCTAGTACTATGGCCACGACCAGATGCCTTCCAACACAACAGAATGTGAAGCAGGGTTTTATAATTATCATATTTGATAGATACGACTAAAAGACCAACATGGATGGGACCCGGAACTTACTGTTGTCCCTTCAAAAGTGGGGGGACTGATGTTCATTCCTTCAGCTATATCAGTGATACCCGGAGTTGTCTCCCGGGATTCTCTCTGGAAAAATGAAATGGAAATAAAAACAAATTACTGTCGTTGATTTAGTTCGCTCCATTTCAAACAAGTCCACACATCTTATAAGAATCAAATATAGAAAACAAACATAGCAAGCACCAAGCAGCATGAAAAATCAAGGGAGCTGGGTACTTACTAAGGCTGCTTCCTTCCCAGCTTTCCCTCTCCTGCCGAGGACGTGGCTTGGCTTCACACTTCGCCGAGCAGTTTTCATTTTCAGCGCCTTCAATCGCTGGGCAGGTGTTTCCCAGTAATCTTTGAGCCTCCCCCACTACGTACCGTTGATATGGTCAGGGCACGCCATATCAGCGCATGCCAACCACTTCACCTCAAGCGAGACCGCTCCGACTTCATGAACTTGATTATGGAGGTTTTGAAGCCCACCATACTAAGGGGTTGTCCCCGGTACTCAAACTCACTTTCCAAAGCATCTTTGAGTTTACGAACTGCAAATGGATCCTGCTTGCACCAAGTAGTGCAGGACATATCCAACATTCTTGGTGTATAGTCCCGAATTACCTCATCCCAGGCGTTCTTGCCCCGACACCTTGGATCCACTTCACCACCTTCGCCAACAACAATATAATTCGGCTTCTTCCCAGCGGCATGACGATTGCGGCTCCCTACGTCGTACGCTTGACGCCTCTTCCTCCGCGAAGCCCTGTCTTCACTGTCCTGAACACAACCTCCACCACTCTCGGACCTTCGTGGCCCAGAAGTGGGTGGCTGAGGCCCGTCCCAAGCGGGTGGTGGTTGCGACGGCTTTGCGGGCATCCATTGAGCCGGCTGCCATGTCCACCCCTCAGTGCCTGATCTCATTCCAGGTAGACGCTCTGCCCGCACAGCCTTGTCCTTCGCTGGCGATTTCGACGGCCCACAAACTCTCGGCTGCTTGGACCTGCGATTCAGCAGAGGTTCACTCTCTTCCATGTCCTCGTCACTTGAGTCTTCTCGCAACTCAAGAGGATCTGCACAATTCCACGACCACCGCACGCGCTAGTCAGCTTCTCTGCCACCTGAAGATAACCATGGCTGTTGGGATCACAATCCCGGGGACACAGAAGCATGCCCCTAGGACGCTAACGCAGAAGCACGGAACTGGGATGCTGGTAACACAAGCAGGTCGCAGTGATCAGTGCACTACGTCCTCCTACGCCAACAGAAAATGCTGGGGCTAGAACCGTTATCCCACAACAGAGAATCCCTGTCGTCCAAGAAATTACCTGCTACCTTTGCGCCCTTGAATTGCTACTGAATATGGTCACAAGCGATTGCAAGGTGCAACATACCTTCTGCGATGGCCTCTTCATTGGACTCCGTCGCCTCGGAGGAGTCCCGCTCACTTGCCATGTCAAAATATTGTCGACCTCCTCTACCCTTAGCACGTCTCCGTTGCTTCAACGTGCGTCCTCGAAGGCCTCGCCGCAGGAGAAGTCGTCGGCGTGGAAGAAGCACTTCCTTCCTTTTTCTCTCGGCAAGTGTATCAGGAGGCGCCTTCTTCGTCGCGACCTTGTCGTCCCTAAAATTCCAGCGCGCAGCAGCTATCAATCCGCCGCATACAGAATGGAGACGATTTGAAGAAACTAAAGATGGTAAAGCTCAGACACGGACCCTTCTCGCTCAGCCGAAATCTGATGTTGCAATGAACAAGTCTTCACAGTGCGCGCCTGCGACATTAGGGTTAGACGCGAAGCCTCCTGAGCGGCTGCAAAACCGACCGCACACCCAACGGCACAAGGTTCCATGTGGATCGGCAACGGAAAAGGCTTAGCTGCCCATTCTTGCAGCCACGCTACTATATGAGGACTGCAAAATGACTTCACTATAGTAACATTACAGTCATCAGGTATTCAACTTAACATCGTGGTGACTGTACAACGACTTCGCGCCCCCCAAGAAAAACTCCGGCGGCGGAATTAATTCCTGGACACTAGAAAACCCTAGGACGCCGAAACACTAACTTCTCTAAAAACTATGGATTCAACGTACCATTAGAAATCCTACAATTAGAACATGACCAAACGGTCGTCTTGGCATACACAACAAGGAAACAAGTTTCCGATTTTGCCGGCGTTCGTACTGTAGTTCTTCGGAACTTACTGTGACAAGGGGGAAGTAGTGCATGCATGCAGCAAGCAAAGTTTGGGAGCGTTCATGAGTTTGGGAGGGTCTGCATGCATGAAAGAACCTAAACTTCTAGAATTGATACGAGTTGCACGGGGAACTAGAACTCACAACTTCTGCCTGGCGCGCAGTATGGATTCGAGCGCCTTTAGCATCTCCGCCTTCTTCTGATCTCGCAGGAGCTCGTAATCGGTCTTCGGATGCGGCGAGCTATTTGGTGGTGACTCCATGACCTTCGAAGACGCTTTCCTTCACGCATTGTGTTGAATTCCACATGAATGTCTAAACTGCTTTTATTCAATGCAATTTTTGCCCAAATTTATTTGTACAGAAGTCAGTGACCCATACATTTCTGTCTGTGCCTCCCCTGTACAGTAATTTCAATCGTATCAGCCATCTTTGAATGAAAGTAATAGCGTCAAGTAAATTTCTAGCCATCACATGATGAGATACTAAATGGAATATATAGAAGCTTGCGACGTTCGTGGTCGAAAGTTGAGATTGGAGAATAGGACGTTGAAGTCACTATTGAGTCATTTAACAGTCATTTTGGAGTCGCTTTATCCCAAGTGAAGTCATTTTCCATTAGACTCAGTCATACTGAAGTCATGAATCAGTTCGTAGGAGTCATGTTGGAGTCACGGTCATTGAGGAGAAGCTGCCTTTGGTCACCAGAGTACTACATGCTTGCAAATTCCTTCTGACTAGCACAAATGTCCTTCTAACCTATAGTTGATAACCATACAGGTGTTGTCCCCGACATACAATGATGCCAACACGCTTGCCTCTCTCAAGCAATCAGAGGCAACGACTACGTGACGACCGACTATGGATTCGGGAGCATCAACGTGCGACACAGTGCAATATGACAAGAATGTACTGCCCATGCAATCAATGTCGGGGTTGCCGGAAGATATTAATACGCAACGTCAGAGACCATCTTATAAAAAATGGAAGACATCCCAATTGTCGGATCTGGAGAGGACCAGGCGACCGAGACTCTTCCGATGACGAGTGGGAGCAGCAATTCTGGGAACCAGTCGTGGAAGGCGCACAGGAAGTGGACGTTGCTGTCGACATGCGAGGCATGATCGACCAAGCAATACCAGATGTGCCTACTGTAGAAGCTGCAGTAGAGAGGGTGCAACGTGAAGTAGCTGAAGCTTTTGCAACAGCAGATTCCATTCATGATCGCATAATGGAAGAGTGCGATGACGTAGTTGGCAATCTTCAAGAGTGTGGCGAAATGAACGTGCAGGGACCACTTGATGAAGTCAGTTTTGACGCCACGGCTCTGGAGGAGTCACTGCACGTATTGTATGATGGTGCTCGATGCAACAAGTTGGCAACAACTGTCTTGCTCATGAATCTGTGCACTGTGCATGGAGTGAGCAACAATTGTGCCAACAAACTCTTCAGCCTCCTGAACCAACATATCCTCCCGGAGCATAACACTTTGCCTAAGACGTACCATGCTGCTAAGACCGTCACTTCAAAGTTGGGTTTGACTTACAATAGCATACATGCCTACGAGCGAGGATGTGTGCTCTTCCGAGGTGAGCATGAGAACGCCCTCCGATGCCCCAAGTGCAGCAGACACCGTTACAAAGATGAAGAGCGCCGGTGCTTTCCCTTGAAGGTTTTGCGGCACTTTCCAATCGTACCGCGGCTTCAACGAATGTTTCGAAGTCCAGCCATTTCAAAGTTGATGCTATGGCATGCTGAGAATCAGAGTGACCAAGATGGAGGGGACGGGCTTGTAAGGCACCCTTGTGACTCGAAGGCCTGGAAGCACTTTCACGAAAACGTAGATCCAACTTTTGCTACTGATCCCAGAAATGCTCACTTTGCACTAGCGGCTGATGGAGTGAACCCATTCTCTCAAAACAGGTCTTCGTGGTCCACGTGGCCTGTTCTCTTGTTGAACTATAATCTTCCCCCATGGTTGAGCACAAAGAAGTTTTTCATTCTACTCGCCCTATTAATTCCAGGGAGGGAATCCGTGACCTCCGAAGTGTTTGATGTATATTTGGAGCCATTGGTGGATGAGCTTTTGGAGTTGTGGGCTGGAGTTCCTACATACGACATTACAAAGGATGTGGGTCACAGGTCATTTCAACTTCGTGCCATGCTCCTCTGGACTATTCATGACTTCCCTGGTTATGGCACAGTAGGAGGATTTTCACACCAAGGTTATGCCGCTTGCCCATGCTACGGCATGGATTTGGATGCTGAGCATTCTCTTGAGCTTGGGAAATGTACATACAGGGGCACAAGGCGCTGGTTGCCAGTCGACCATCCTTATAGATCAAATGCCATGAAAGAGCACTTCAATGGCCACACGGAAGACCGCCCTCCACCACGTCCTGTTTTAGTTGAGGAGCAAATGCAACATACTGCAGACTACACAGCTTGGAAAGAAAATGGCAATAGAGATGGAGCGGCAGGTGACCCCTCCAAAATCCATGGTGTGAAGCGCCTAAGCATTTTGTACAGATTGCCATACTGGAAGGTGAGCCTTCGTCCGTCCCCGAAGTCATGTAACAATCACACCCAAGAACTAAAGTCATGTACCAGTGTTGTAAAAGTCATTTTCTAGTCATTTGGAAGTCGCACGACTTGAAGGCAACTATAGAACAACTGCTGAGCAGCATGACTATAATGGAGTGGACAAGAATTTTCACGCAACAATGACGTCGACACAGATTTCAATCTTAGAATGTCGAATTCTATGGGCAGTAACTCCGAGCTCCTGCAAGTAACATGTTTATAGTAAACAGAACTGTCTACCATGGGGAAAAAAAGGAATGGAAGAGAGGAAATGGTTTCTTTGTGGCACTTGGCCTTTTGCAAATGGACCACAGTAATCCACGTTGTACAGTTAGTATATGCTTACCGTTTCTATAGAGAGCATCTGAGGTGCCGATTCATGCGAGGTTCCCGGACGACTGAGTCATGTCACTTCAGTAATGCGTAAGTCAATGTGTAGTAACCTATATGTCAGTATCAAGTAGTGCATAAGACGTACTATGCAACAGTCACTTGTATACGACTTCACAGTGACTTTGGTGTGAGGCGGCAGTAAGAACTAAGTGTCTCTGTACTTGCATTTTAGCCTTCTGTGAGGACTTCTTGATTTTTGATTGCCTTTGTGTTTATTCACCTCACAGAATCTCCTTATACGGTACACACTGGACGTCATGCACTGCGAAATGAACTTGTCAAAGAATTTGTTGAAGACCATAACTGGGAAGAAGGATACAATCAAAGTTCGTCGTGATCTACAGAGGCGCAATGTTCGACCGCACTTATGGCTGACTGCAAATCCTCGAAGGCCGGGCAAGATGGTGAAGCCAAGAGCGTCCTACGTCCTAACAGATGATGAGTTTCAAAAGTTCGCGCGAACCTTGGAGTTGTTGAAGACACCTAGTGGCTATGGATCGGATTTGGGCAAGTGCATTCGGAAGAAGAATTTTGGGGGGCTGAAGTCACACGATTACCACGTCTTAATGCATGAGATATTGCCATTGGCGTTGAGAGGCCTCATGCAACCTGGTCCACGTCTAGCTGTTATGCGCATGTGCAAGGTCTTCCGTCGCCTTTGCACAAAGGTTTACAATCCAGCGGACTTTGCGTCGCTGGAAGCGGATGTTGCAGAGAGCATGGCGTTGTTGGAGATAGAATTTCCGTCGTCATTTTTTGACGTAATGACTCACCTCCCCTATCACCTAGCAAAAGAGTTAGACCTTTGTGGACCTGTGAGTGCGAGGTGGATGTACCCCGTCGAAAGGTACATGAAGGTACTGAAGAATCACGTGTGCAATTTGGCACGTCCGGAGGCTTGCATGGCAGAGGGTTACCTCAAAGACGAGTGTATAGGATTCATTACTGAGTACCTCCATAAATTTGAGTCCACCTAGAGACGAGTGTGGGACGAAGACGAAGAGTATGGTGACGCCGAGGAGGTCCTCCAAGGTGGTGGGAAGCCATATGTTATGACACCTGAGTTGCGAGACATTGCCCATCAATACGTGTTGACCAATGCCTCGGTTATGCAAGATTTGTATGCGTAAGTTCCCATTCAGCCTTCTGAGAAGAATGTTCTCTCTTCTTAGCACGCCGCACTACATCATCCTCAATCATCTCACTAAAACCATACTAGTCATGTAGCTGTTGTTTGATGAACTGTAGCAGTCTGAAGTTGTCTTGAAGTGAGGATGATGTTATGTTCTGCCTTGTGTAAGTCAATGCGACTTGTAAATGACTCTGTGAAGTAGTGTTCAAATCTTGCTTTCAGTGACTTCTCCGAAGTCCCCTAAACCACATGACGTTCCTTTGAGTGACCCTAAATACAGTCGTTTCCCTGTTCTACATCATGCACAGCATTTAATGGTTGAAGTTCGTGCATACAATAAGTGGATGGAGGAGGAACGAATAAATCCAGCAATAGTGCCCCTTGCGGAGTGGATTGAGAACGTTGTGCTGCAGTCTGACCCCTAGTGGCGCAACAATGAGGATCTCGATGGTTTCTTATTGAGCAAGAAACCTTCACAAAGAGCAACTCGGTATACACGAGTTGCATCTTTTGGAAACCACTTCCGTGTCGAAGATGACATAACTGTCCGACTTGTAAGCTACAACAGCGGTGTAGCATCCATGTTTGAAATGCCTGCAAGAGCAACTACTGAGTCCACTGTGAACTATGTGGGCGTACTGAAGGATATATTGGAGCTAGATTATGGCGCATTACATACGCGCATCATTCTCTTGCGGTGTGAATGGGTGAAACCGCATGATACGCGAGGAAACCCTACATATGTGCGTGATGACGCCGGATTCCTTATGGTGAACTTCCGCCATAAACTCCCGCGCATGGCAGAGCCATTCATCTTCCCCAGTCAAGCCACACAAGTGTTTTTCTCCGATGCAGTGGATAGGCCTGGTTGGAAAGTGGTCTTATGTAAAGAAGCCCGTTCCAAGGGTCAAGTTATCGACCGTACAGATGCCTTCATCACCACTACGGGGGAGGCCGTAGGGCTCACTGCTCCCCAACGACTACCGAATCCAAGCTCCACGGCCAGTCTAATAGGAGCCATCGAATTATCTGTTGAAGAGAACTTACTTGCGCAGGAGACGTACTAGGTACACACTTCTTTGGACTTGTTGCCGTAATGTTTGAGAGGATAGAAGCATTATTGATTTTTCAATTGCCGCAAGTGCCCCAGCAGTGAGGCAGGTTCACATTTTAGAGTCGATGAACACAGGCATGTGGTGCAATCCGAATCTTATTCGGAAATCCAGTCAGTTGCCTAGAACCATGACTGAACCGCTGCAGTCATACTATAGTAACATGACAGTCTCACCGCAGTCATAGAGTAGTGACGTGAAAGACTCCCCACAGTCGTATTATAGTGACATCGCTTGCAATGGCAACCTGAACATCTTGTCTTACGAAATCCTAAATGTCTTGCCATTTACTATGTAATGACATCGCCATGTTTACTTGAATCTTTTCATTCACGCTGTATGTAATAGCCCCATGTTTTGTCCTCAACGACTGTAAACACTTCCTTACATCACGTGACGAAATGCAATGCAAGGGACCTACCTGTCATGGTGGGCAGCGCCCAAAACCAGTGCGTTGAGCATGTGTTGAATTCCCCTACACCCAAAGGAATAAATCGAACGCAGTCCCTTGCATTCTGATATTTGCATTCAATGTCTATCATATGTGCAATGAGTCTCGCAACCATAGCTCTACTCAAATTAATGCATTGACCCTAAACCGTAGCACTACTTCTTAGCTGACATACATTCGTTCATACATTGGTACACTCCAATATTCTAGAAGATGACCGTAACGAAACCATCTATGTATTTTATTCGTAAACCCATGCCAGTCATACTGTAGTTACATATTCGGAACTATCTTTCCTGTGCCACGAGGACCCATCTTTTTCTTTATCCATTAGTAAAAGAAAACGCCGACTCAGTAAGTTCTGCTGGCACTGCAGTCATTTTGAAGTCACTTTGGAGTCACCTGACATCGTGGAAATTGCTGTCGCATGACACGTACGTGACTTCCGCCTTCTGCAGTCACGTTCCACTTCGCCACGTCACTGCATCATCGCCCCTATGAACAGAACGCTGCGGATGAAGTATCTAGTGCGTTCACTGTTCATCCGAAAGTCACAGAACGACTGCAGAATGACTACGTGGCCCTGGATCTCTGCCCGCTGGTGCAATTAGGGAGGTGAAACACAGGTGAAGTCACAAAAGCGGCGGAGTCACGTTTTTCCAGTCACATATATGGTCGTTTTCTTGTAGTGATGATTCCTAAAATTAGAATGAAGATTCCAAAATTGCGGTTTCTGGGGCATCATGGCGTGCTCTGGCCTTGCCCTTGCGACTACACCGGCCAGTGGCACTACCATTCCCTTTGTGAATGCTTGGTTTTCCTCATTTGAGTTCCTTTTGCACGTTCTTGGTAGCAGCACAAGATGATGAGGACTACACGGAGCCGCGCGGCGGAGTTCAAGATGAAGGTGTCGTTCTTCCGCTGGACAAGAAAATCGCCAAGGTATTCTTCAAATTCTCTCTTTCATTCAATCGGTGACCTCATGAATTGTTGATTTCCCTTGGTTCTCCACCATTTTTGGCTTCTGAGTTGGAACCAGTTTGTCGCATTCGTCTTGTTTCCATCACGACTTTGGGGCGCTGTTCAGAATGGGATTTGAAAACCTCGATGCCACTTAGAAAAGCTCAAATCCAAAATGGCTTCTGTAAACCTCCATTCCGAAATTTCTTAAGCAAGATTGCCACAACAGTCTTCCCGTAATCCTCATCGTGCTCGACCTATCCGTCACACGGGGTCCCAAAGAATTGTTTCTAGATTTGAGATTCTCCACTAGTTTCCTGATGCTCAGAGCTGAGGGGGTCCCGCCGAGAGCTCCAGGTGCAGCCTCGGATCCAAGGCATGTTGCCGGTGAGGCACTGGGACCCCCACTTTTTTGGAAAATTCGTTCGTGTTTGATAATTTCTTGAGACTGATTCCCCTCGGTGATGGATGTCGACCCCCTCCAGACGTGGAATTCTCTTGAATCCTACTAATTCAAGAAGGGCGCTTCTCGTTCCACATGAGGAATCCAACTGCTCCCGACTTGGGAATTTCTCTTGTGAGGCTGTACAACTACATGTTCACCTTCTACGAGTCAGAATTCGATTCTCCACATTTGTATGTCCCCAATCCCGATTCCTTGAATTCTGGACTCCTTGTTGGTAATTCAAGTCCACCTCCAAGATAATCTTGGCATCCTTACCTGCTTCCACAACTGGACGGTTGAGGCCAATCTGCCTTGATGTCCACATCAAACGAAATTCGGTGGTCTTGTTTTTGCTGACTGAAATGCCCACAGGGGGTTGTTATGTAGACCACCATAATCTAAGCGGCCTGTAATCTCAGAGTTGAGGGGGTCCCGCCGAGAGCTCCAGGTGCAGCCTCGGATCCGAGGCATGTTGCCAGTGAGGCACTCGGACCTCCACTTTTTCTTAAACTTGTCGGATTCCCATTTTATGAGATCGGTAACCCTACCCAGTTTGTTATCGATCCCGGCAGTCACTAGATACCCAAAGATTCATCCTTGTCATCACAAGCTTCCCGATCCCCGTGAGAAATCTTATTGTTTTCCTGTTGAATCTAGTTTTTATGAGTTGCAACATCCACTTGTGGATCTTCCGAGGGCTAGTGCAATGAATTAATACTACGTAACGAGTACTGATTTTGTGAATCAGTAAATATACTGAACTTGTGAGCAAGTACTAAACTTGTGAGTATTGATAAGGTTTTAGATAGCAGAACTATAGTCTTGGCAAGGTCAACCGGGTGATCCGGTTTCCGGTGGACGGAGCCAAGTGGACCGGTGACCAGGATCTGGTTCATCATTGAAATTGTTGGTTTTCCTGAAGGATTGCCTTTGTTGGTTGGTGATCACGTTCAACTTTAGAGAGTTTGCTGATTCTGAAGATTCTTGCACTAATTGATTATCCTATTCATTTTTATAGTGATTAATGATGATGATACATTTCGTGTTTTCTATCTAGTAAGTGTTCATTTCTATAGTGTTTGAAGATCTAGCCAGTCTATGCATTGTTGTGGTTTAGTGTTGGACCATGTCAAACTCTTATTCTTATTTTAAAAGTATGGGGGTCCTAGTGAGTGCGACCAAACAAGCCTCGGATCCGAGGCTTGTTTGGTGGCACTCACTAGGACCCCCTTTTTTCTTAAGAATCGTGTGGATTATGATGAAAATGTCAATCATTACTTTGGAACAAGGCCTTACGTTAATTCTTTTTGCAAGAAAATGGGGGTCCTAGTGAGTGCCATTAAACAAGCCTCGGATCCGAGGCTTTTCTGTTGGCACTCACTGGAACCCCCTCAATTTTAAAAACCGTATAGATCATACTAACTTATGGCTTTGATTAGTTTTGGAACATGCCTTAGGCTTAATCTTATTTCAAAAATAAGGGGGTCCTATTGAGTGCCCCCAACCAAGCCTCGGATCCGAGGCTTGTTTGGAGGCACTCAATAGGACCCCCTTATTTTCATGGGATTGTGATTATAATGTTTATTTGTGATTGCTATTAGCTTTGAAACTTGTACTTTGATTCTTCTTTTTCTAGCAATAATTTGATTCTGTTGTGAAGAAGATAGTGTTTAGTGATCCTAATGATGGTCACGATGTATGAAAATCTCTTGGATTGTAGAAGAGTTCAGGAATCCTACCAATTCATAGTGTACTCAGTGATCCTGTTTATTCTTACAATGTTTGGTAACCAAGCTTACTCTTATTGGTTTGGGTGGTCCTCGTGATTCTTCTAATGCTCGGTGATCTTATTGATTTGTCTAGTGTTTGGTAATGTTCATCATCCTTACTATGATTTATGATCCTTATGATTGTCTAGAAAGCATAAAAAAATGGATACAAGGCCTTATTCGTTAAATTGAGACAAAATGGTAGTTTTGAGACTTTGAAAACACATGTTAAAGTTTTTTTGGGGAAGAAGTTGCAGGCTCAATGATAAAAAACAATTTAGTTTTTAGAGTTTCAGGCACAATTGAGACAACAATTTCAAAGAAGTGCACAAATAAGGTGAAATACTTTACAACAAAAAATGTCCAGTTTAGGGTTTGGAAAGAAAATTCAAGCAAATTCACACTTGGAAGTTGAATGTACTCAAGGATTTGAATTCAAGTCGTGTAATTTTGCCCTGATTGGCTTATGTAGTTCTCAAAATTTAATCTTTTAATCTCTTAATTTCTTATGAGTCCTATGTATATACGAAGTGACTGCTTAAATGCAAAGCACTTCACTTTGATGAATATGGGGCTATAGGCATAATGTATACGCTGTATGTATAGTACAAGAGAAATAGCCTATAGCCTCCAAAACTTCCATTTTTTTCCTAAGCATTGCTATTGTCTACACAACTCTTTTGTTTAGCCTCCAATGCCTTAAGGTCTGCTAGGCCTTTCAAAATATCCTTGCGTCACGAAGCAGAATGCCATGCTCTTTCACCGAACTGTATACTTGAGACCTCCGTACTTCTAGCTCTAGCCTCACTGCGAAGTGGCTTGTAAGTACTAGGAGGAGCCTCGGAGGCGGAAAGGGATTTTGATCCTCGTAATGACTTTGGCACCAAGAGTTTGACATTGGGTATGTACACAGTACCAGATCCACTGGACTTGGAGCCCGAATGCCACCGACAGTTTTGAAGAAACCTCTTTGTATGGATATTCTCTTGTGAGGGAAGCAATCGTCTCGCTCCAACACCCACTGTGGGGCGAGGCCAATTATCTCCAAGTTGAGGTACCCGAACATCACTTGTAGACTTCCGATTCACAGGAAAACTAGAGGAGTTGGTACTCTTGTTCAAGTTTGAAGGCACCACGGATGTTGTCAAATGTGTAACATCGTCGAGTCTATGATATCCCGCACCAAGTTCGGGGATGAGGTGGAGTCTCTGACTTGTCGCGGCCTCTGACCGCGAAGGAGATGAAAATGAATTGGTTGGAGTCGAAGACACTTGTTTGAGCGGCGACGGGGAGTAGATGGGAGTCCTGAACGAGCCTTTACTTGGTGGACTGTTGACCACACCGTCCTCTACGTCCCCCTTCATGTAGTCTATAGCCACGGATGCTGCATCCGTGGCGGAGTGGAGTAAGTACGGTTTGGATATGGAAATGGTGTCGCAACTCCCATCCGTTGAGTTGCAGCTCCTACCACTGACTCGTTGGAGGTTGAGATTGATTTCTCTGATCCGGAAAGGAGACTCTTCGTCAGCCTCTGCCTTTTCGGAGGACATTCACCAAAGGGCAGTCCAACCTAGAGCAAGCACAAAATACAAGTGTCAGGGATGTACTTTTCAAGTAATCCTTTTGCAAGGCCGATAGCTCTTGACCAAGCGCCACAAGAAAAAAACCCAGCTTCAAAATCAAATATTAGGTGTCAAGCTCTCTTGAATGGAATTTATTATTTTACCACAAAGTGTATCATATATGATTAATTTACAACAAGTAGGTGGCATTTACAACAAGTACGTGACATTTACAACAAGTAGGTCTCTACGTGGGGACTAGTGAAGTCTACTTCCTACAACGACCTCGCCCTACCACTAATTCTATCCCAAGAAGCTCATATCGAACACCTAGGTTTCTACTGGACTCTCTCATTGCTTCTATGATCTGTTGCATTGAGAGGTCACGGGCACCCAAAGGGTTTAGGCCAATCTGTTTGTCTTGGACGTAACTCCACAAGTCCCTATCGTTGCAGTTTAGATGGAGGTACCTGAGCCAGGGTAAGAGTTCGTCCATAAGAATATCGTCCCTCCGTTTCATGTGACTCCAGGTGTCCAAGAAGATGGAATTGCCGTTCTCATTGCAAACGCTCTCGGTAGGAGAGTTGTCAATGAGGAGGGTGTTATTCATTGAGAACGGATCCCCTCCACTAGGACTTGTGAAAAGGATCTCTGACAATACTTTCAAGCAATGGACTTTGCCCCCTATATGAAAGTGCTTTCCCTTGGAGACCTCAATCTTGAGACATTGCTCTTGACCTAGGATGTCAAATGGGTACTTGACACCGTGGAAGAGATGTTCCACGATAGGTTCTACATTGCGCCTCATCATCGTGGTCCACACTACCACCCTCTTCGCAATGTCAGAAACCTCACGGAGGAATTGCCCAACATTCGGTCGAGCAAATACAGCCTCGGTCCCAATTACTGTTGGGATTCTATGGCATAGAATATGGTCTTCGACTTGCAAGTGCTTTAACTTTGCAACAGAGGACTTTGAAACCACTTGGTAGGGAACGCCGTTCAAGTCCAAGACAATGTTCAACCACTTTGGCCTGGTTTCTGGCCCTATCACTAGGATATTCCTCGAGACAATGTCTCTTGCTACTCCCTCCGATTCTACCTGACCAGAGAAAAACAACAGAGAATGGAGTTACCTGATTAAATGTAGAGGCTGGACTTCCAAATTGCGGAAACACGAACCGAATCCCACTAATCTCTTGGCTGCCGTCAGGCAGAGCCTTCACAGGCAACGAACGGTGCATGCTTTGATGTTTTTGGAGCTGAGGGAAAAAACATGAATTGAATGCAATTAGATGCATATGCACAGTCTATAAAAGAAAATCTTTTCTTTATTTACAAAGAAAATGATACATGTTTTGATCTACGGCCGACTAAACTGTACACTCAGAACAGTATGCTACACTTGACTAGACGCATCCTCTTCGCGGACGAGTTCGCCGTCCGTGCGAAGAAATCAAGCCATCAAGGATTGGCGCTACCATCCTGTCACGCAGCACAAATACGAATAAGATTTCATAATAGAACTAGCCCACTCTAACACTACAATTTCCTAACAAAATAAAAAAGATCAAACGTCCTAAGTTCTAATGACCTGTTTGACATACCTGCGAGGAGGCTACTGTTGTGCTATTTGTCTGGGCTTCACCGCCGACTGCGACATTTTTGCCTTGCCCACCTGAGACATCCAGATCTTCATAAATGTCGTCGCCTTCTCCATAGTCAACACTATCTTCATAAGGCGAAGGGGAGGTGACACCCTCCCTAGTGGACGTATCGACTTCAGCTGTTGTCGTCTCAGCCACAAGAAGCGAGACGCTTTGCGTGTTATCATCAGCCCGATGATAACTCTCGGATTCCTAGGGAGTTCAAAGAGCCTCTGCATGGCTAGTTGCTTCCGGAACTCGAACTCCGGAGTGTCGAGCCTCTGTAGAAGACGCACTTGCAATTTGTGATGTCGGAGTCAACTAAACTAAGTCGGTATCACCAAGAGGATTCGACACGACTTTATCGTCGAGTCGACAATATGGTAGCTGCAGCACCAATTGCTGTACTTCTTGAGGGATCTGAGGGCTGGAGGAAGGTTGCGGAGTGGGAGTGGAGATAGCGACGGGGAATGTCATTGCCTGGCTTGAAGGTCCGCCCGGCGCCTGAGCTTGCATGGCCATGATAGCAGCAATTTGCTCTTGAAATTTCAGATAATCCGCTTGCCTTTGGACTTCTATTTGGGCCAGTCTATCCTCAGCAGCTTTAATGTCTACTTGTCTTTGCTGCTCTATTCTAGCCAACTCCGCCTTCGTTGCCTCCAGTTCCCTCTGAGTTGCCTCACGCTCGACTTTTCGAGCGATTCTGCGTTCCCGCATTTCCTGGTCCTGCTTCCACCAATCCTTTTCTACCTTCACGGGTCTGCCATCAGGGGCAATGACGACTTTCTTCTCTCGAACCTTGGGAAAGCCATCGTCGTTGTCTTCATCCGATTCATGCTTGTGGTCGATTTCCTCGTCGCTGCTGAGAACTTGGACTTTAGGCTCAGGCAACTGTGCCTCTACTTCAGAGGCACCAAGAGTTCCGGTGAGGACAACATCGCCTTCCTTAGCCGGGGGAGGAACGCTGTCGTCTTGGAGAGCATCATCCAAGACATTGTTGAAAGCCTTCTCCACAACCGCATCGACAACGGATTGCAGTGTGGCTTCCACGTCGGCTTCTTCGATGTAGAAGCGCGGAGGCTCAGGTCCTGCCGGCACACTAACGTCCTCATGGTGCTTTGTGCGCAGCTCTAGAGATGGACTGTCGTCATCACCTCCGTCCTTCGAATTGCCTTCGTCCTCTAATTGGTTTCCGTCCTCCAATTCGGCTTTATCCTCTGACTCGCCTCCCTCCTCGTTCGGATCGCTTCCCAAAGAGTTCCTGCCTTCTACTTGCTTTTGGAGCTCCCACTCTTCGTCCATCTCGACATCGTCGTCGCCTACACCTGGTTCTAAAACGATGTCATCCTCGGCTGACTCCTCTGAAAGAGAGACTCCGTTGTCACCTTCCTCTCTGAAAGGAGGCGCCTCCACCCTTGGCTCCGTCTATGATTGGATTTATGTTTTGAAACCGCTGGAGGACTACCATAGAGAAAATTTGCAAGCATATCAATCGCGTATGTCAGCTTTGGACCCAATAACCGGAATGTTCACAAGATAATCAATCAAGGAAAAGAAACAAGCTAAATGGGGATTTATTGTCAACTCGATGATAAGTTGGGGAGCTTTACCGCATATTTTGTTGGATTGTAAATTGACAAATTCTTTCTGTCAGCAGGCTCTGTCTTCGACAATGCTAGGTGATCCAACAATATCCAAATGTTGCGGCAACTGATTAATTGTTTGCCCCACGTGGGTTAGGCGTGGTGCAAGTGGTTGGTCAGATTGTAGAAGGATGAGATGCACCTAAGCTTGTTTACGTCTTGCGTCCAAACAATAAGAGCTTTCCAAGTCTTTAAACCCTCTTTCCTGTCGGCGGAGCAATTTTCTTTTTGTAGCTCCTGCGAAGCTACAATGCTGTGTTGGCCATTGATGATCATGAAGTGCATTTGTTTGATGTCTTCCCATTTTGACGGTTTGGTCTTCAATAGCTTATTGTCACTATCGACCGGAGTAAGACAAACCTTCTGGCGCTGGTCTTTGTGCACCATTTGAATGAGAAACTGCTTCATGTTGGTGACTAGATTTTTTTGCAGTGTCCGGATGACATACTCATCATTGGCAAGTATGCACTGCTTGATGTCTATCATCACTGTTTTCATGTTAAAGAGGAAGCAGTACTTGTGGTTTGCAGAATTCTTGTTGAGCTTTGCCAATAGCCAAAAAGTCGGGAACTGGATCTCGGAAGGGAGCCAACCCAGAGTTTGTAGTCAATACTGAGCCTGAACTGCCCCCCGCAGTGGTATTCCTGCGCTTCCGACTTGAATTCGTGGGTGTCGTTGCCACTCTTTTCTTCTGTTCAGATTTTGTTTGGCCGGGCTTCCGTTTTCCTCCGGAAGTTGTAGGAGCAGCAGGCGGGGTCGAGATAGAGGGTGCCTTCTTCTTCTGGAGAGTGGCTGCTTGTCTGCCAAAGTCAGGTTCTTTTTCCACCAAATCGTGTGCGTACCGGTCCAGGCATTGAAGAATTGAGCGAAGTCTTCTTGCAATTGACTCGGCACTAGTTGTATGCCAGGGAAGGTACTTCTCACTGAACTGTTTGATCAACGATTCCAGCTTTGTACCTTCCAACAACATCAAGAGATTCTCTAGGTCAAATTGCCCATAGAGCTTAGTCACATCTATCACAATAGAGTGACAGTGACTCATTTGCTCACTGAGGTCGTTCAACTCCCTCACCACAATCAGCACGTAATTGTGGTGGTGTTGCTCGATCGTCGTCACCTTCTCCCTCAAGTTTAGAACTTGATATGTCAACTGGTTTTTTATTCTGTACTAGAGGAAGACGAAGTTCTTGAATCGATTGACCCCAAAACACCAGCTATCGATATGGTCCTTGAATTCCCATAGCGTTCCGTAGGACTCCTAGTCATCGAAGATGAAGGGGTCGATTGGATTCACGAAGTGTTGGATGTGGGGACTACTGATCGAGTAGTCGTATTTGTCGCTAGCTTCCATCACTGCTGCAATGAGATTGGGGATTGAATGAGTTAAATGTGTTTTAGCTTGGGCGTAAAATTCTAGTATTCTACAGATGTTCTATTTTCAGAGACTCGTCGGTGTTAAACATTAGACATTGAAGTTTTACAGAGGTTTTGTTATTGTCGCCCCGACGATAACCTTCATGAGAGGTTGAAATGTTTATACCGGTTTCTGATTCTTGGCATTACTTATTGTCGACTCGACAATATGTTTTATACGCTCTTGAGCTTTTGATAGTTTGGTTTCACGCATGGACTAATCGTGGACTTGACAATAACTGCTATTGATTCTTAGAATTTGTTTATTGGGTGTTGAATCCTGTCTGACTTATTGTCGACCCGACGATAATCTTCCTGGAAGATCGAAATATTGCTAATTATTGGGTTCTAACTTGGGCCTTGACTTATCATCGACTCGACAATAAGTTTTATGGATTCTCAAAATTGGTTTACTGGGTTTGGACTCTCGGCTGGACTTATCGTCGATAAGCTTCATGGATTCTCGGTATTACTATACTGGCTTTGTACGCCCGGCTTTGTTTATCGTCGACTCGGCGGTAACTCTCATTAATTGTTGAAATTCATTTTCTGGATTTGGTCTCTCGGCTAGACTTATCATCGACTCGACGATAGGCTTCATGGTTGCTCGATACTGTACTGGCTTTTTACGCCCGACTTGGCTTATCATCGACTTGACAATAACTTTCACTAATTCATTATCTGGCTTTGGACTCTCGGATTGACTTATCGTCGACTCGACGATAAGCTTCATTGTTGCTCGAAATTTTATACTACGTTTGTACGCCTTGCTTGACTTATTTGTCAACTCGATAATAACTTTTACTAACCCCTAAAGTTCTTGATCTGGGTTTGGACTCTCGGCTGGACTTATCGTTGACTCGATGATAAGCTTCATGGTTGCTCAAAATTTTTGAATTGGGTTAGGACTTCAGCCTAGACTTATCATCGAATCGACAATAACTTGAAATTCTAAACCCAGACCCTAAACCCTATCACAGCAATCAAACAGCTCTAAATACAAACTTCAATGAATTCAAAAAAGAAACGAAGTAAAATGGAAAATGGAAACAGAAGCAGAACAGCAGAATTACAAACATAATCAAAAGAGCAAACACCCTAAACTAGAAACATAATGAAAACAACAGAATGGAAAATGGAAACAAAAAACAAAGCAAACAAACAAGCAATCTACGAAAACAGAAAACAAACCCTCACTTGCAAACTTCTACCAAAGCGGAGAAGCACCACTGATCCGCAGCACCGGCACAAGCAAATGACCTCAGTGTTTCCAAAACAGAAGCCTCAAAATACAAGCTCCCTCCGTCCTCAAAAACGAAACCATCTGCCTCCAAAGGAAAAGTTGGCAACCCTAAACCAACAAAATACAATCCACCGCAGTGCTCCAATACACAAGCTCCTGGTAAATCGCCACCTCCCTACCTCCAGAATAAGAAGTCGCTGAAAGTGGCGGAAACCCATGGAAACTCGCGCCTGCCTCTTCCACAATACAAACTTGCAGAAAAACACCAGCAAATTACAAAATTGATCCGTCGCTCTGTCTTCACGGGCAATAACACCGTAATGCCTAAAAACACAAGTTCAACTCGCACCCTAAACACGCTCACAACCACATGCCTCAAATCGCTGAACGCGCAAAAATGATTCTCAAACTCTGGAGCTTAGGGTTGCGCCCCAGGAGAGATGACCCCCGACCCTCGCACTCGACCCCGACCCCGACCCGACCCCGACTCTGGCACCCGAACTCGAACCCGAACCCGACCAGAGCCCGAACCAGACCCCAACCTCCAACCCGACCCCGAACCCCGAACCCCGACTCCTGACCCAAATCCAACCTAGACCCGAACCCGACCCCGACCTGACCCGACCCCAACCAAAGCTCGACCCTGGTCTCGAAAATCCAACCCTAGTTTCGAAAGCCTGAACCTGATCTTGGAATCTCGTAATCACAAAGAATTCTGTAATTCTGTAAACGTACGCGTTCACGAAGAACTGTACACTTCAATCGGAAGAAATGATCGAGTGAAATCAAGACAAATTGCATGCACCGTAAACCCTAGCGAAGTCTGGTAGCATCAAATATCAAGACATACCCGACTGACACCCCCCCTCATACCCAGATCCATCTTCACTAATAATACCTAGACTATGCCCAGCCAAATCAGCCAATGACAGCCGAATCCGCCAATACCTGCCAATACCTGGATTCCACATCCTACCAAAATGACACCCGCCAATGAGAGCCAAATCCATCTTTGCCAATGATGCCCAAAATAATGCAAATCATACCCTTACACTATGATATGTGCAAATGCATATACTTAGAATACTAAAATTAGATTGTGTCATCTTCATTTCTAGACATTCAGGTAGAACCGCCCTTAGCCGATAACTTAAGCAATTGTAGCATGATGTGGAGTACTATAGGGTATAGAAAATAATTTCAGAGGTGCCTCAATAGAAATGACAGGGATTGCAAAAAAAATTTATAATTTGATCGCTTGAATTGAAATTACAGTGAATTTTGAGAAGCAAAAAGTGCTTTGGATCCATGGCCAGTGTCTACATTCTTCAAATTCCGATCATTCAAGAAATATTTTTTTACTCATTGATTCCTACTTTCTTTCTCACTCATTTAGGACATGTATCATGAAGTAATTAGTTCCAACCTTGACAAGTTCAAAAAATCACATTCCAATCTTTAGAATATGTGGTCGGAAATAACTACACCTATAGGTTGAATAGGAGTCATTGGTCAAAAATGGGTGGTTCTACCTTAGACTATATATGTATACAACAATGCACTACTTTTGTTGAAGATATTGATGTAATTGGGACTTATTAACCCTCATGCATACAAATGCAATCCTAACTTTAGAAGTTCAATTTTACTTGAATGGCTTGTAAAAGATTTTTCTCGGAGTAATTCAAGGCATCCTAATTGTTCAAACAAATGAATTTCAGTATTTCTTGCATAATGCATACTTGTATTTCTAAATTTTAAAGAGGGAACTAAATCAAGCATCTTTTATTGCCTCTTTAGTGACGCTAAAAATCATCCCTACACTTCTAGGACTCTATAATCTCATTTTCTTTGAAGACACCATTTTTGCTAATTAGAGGTACTTTGCATGGGTTTTGTTTTGCAAGATAATGCAAAGTTGAACTATTGCACTTTAGTCCTAGTATATGCCAAAAAATTTGGTCATTTACTGGCCAACTGAAACTAAGGCTTATCATTGTTTTGAGAGTTTTTCGTAAAAAACAAGGTCTCATTATAATATAATGTATTTAAAATATTTATGGTTAGTTGATTCATTTATGACCTTAAAGTACAAATTGAACAACTTCATCATTAGGATTTACATTGGTAAAACAATTGCATGTATTCAAAAATTTAACATATTTAATATATCTACAATATTATTATTTACAATTACATGCAATTGTTTTATCAATAATCATTCGTTGTAGGAAGAACTAAAAACTTACAGAAGTTGTAAATTATAATTGTACCCATTCAATTCAATCATTGTATTTAGTCAAGCAAGTCTTTAAACTCCAATAAATAATTCATGAAAATTCATTGAAAGTAGACTTTGTATTTAATGTATCTCATTCGAAAAAATGTATACATATTGTATTCATTTGTTAATTACAAAAAAACAATCACACAAGTTCTAAGGAAATTTTGCCATTAAAATTGATCATTGTATTTAGTCCAACAAGTGTTTAACCCAATTAAATAAGGTATTAGAAGATACTTCAAAAATTACTAGTCATGTACAGATTATGAATGTTTGAAAATTTATAGAGAAAGCCATGTATAGGAATGTCCCTCCTAGTACTCACATTTGCAACAATATGAGCCTAAAGACTTCAGTGCATGAGCCTAAGAGCCTAGTCTCTTACATTATAGGTATTGATGTTATAGGCACCTCTTATGGTTTTCGTATATTTAAATTATTAGTCTCTATGTTATAAGAAGCTTCCATTTTTAAAAGATATTTAAATTAAAAGAGGCTAGGTTATAAGCACCTTCCATGCTCATTGAATAGTTATATTATAGGTTTCAATTATTAACACCTTTTATACATGATTATAGGAGATTTATTTTATAGATATCTATATTATGGATAAAAATCTAAGGAAAATGCATGAAAAAATATAACCTTGAAGTTTATATCATTTGAAAGGTGCACTTTCATGGAAATGTTGAACCAAATTTTTATTTCTTTAAATCAAAACAAACAAACAAACATTCATTTATTCATCCGTTCTACTTAAAGCATTTAATTTGGCAAAAGTCATAGAGCTCCTAAAAACATAGAAGAAAAATAAACACAACTGGAAAAAGTTGAAAATATTAGTAGGAATTCAAATACATGAAAAAATTGAACTAATATGTTCTAGGCTTGTCCTGTGCTTCTTACAAGCACCTTCAAAAGTTGTAGAGTGTCTCCTTAAATTTAGACTCACATTTCTAGACTCACATAGTAGCATCGTTGCTCTCCCACCTGCCCAGTGTTTTTAAAACATTCATGAAAAAAAAATTATAATTGTCACAATATTTAATGAATCCCATTGAAAAAAATATTGACATGTAATATTCATTTCTTGAAATCAATCAAAGATCAAAGTTGTAAATGATTTTAGGAACTCAAAGTGAACATTCATTTAAATTTTTATATTTTAAATGATCAACATATTTTCAACTTCCCCATTTATTTTAAAAGTAGGCTTTACATTTTTAAAGGAAGTTGGAGTTTTAAATTAAAACAAAATCCTGGCTAATTTCATTATTATTTTGGAATAACCAAGTGTTGAATTTTCTCCAAAATTTACAAGGTGATATAAAGGTTGATGGTTCCCCGCTGTACTTGAACCACAACATTAAAATCTTCCTTCTCTTGAAAAATTTCGTAGGACATTCACCAAAGGGAAGTCCAACCTATTTTGAAGAAAATTGCAAAACTTTCCAATAGTTGTAACTAATGTCAAAGATGCATGATCCCAAATTCAAAAATGAGACAAACTCACACTATTTCTAAATTTTTTTTAAATATATACTTAAAACATTAAAAAAGTTAGAACCCTAAACCCTAAAAAATTTGAACCCTAAACCCTAAATCCTAAAGCATCGAAGTGCAAAGTTTGGCAAACTTTGATCCGCTACGTGTCATGCGCTCCTCACAGGTAGCGTGTACGTAGTAAAGGCACCGATTACAAAAAGCTGACACGTAATCTAGTTCTCCGAAGTCAACGCGCCTTCTCTGACAGCCATTAATGTAGAAATTGGAAGGGGATTCGAAATTCCAAAAATTGGCGCTCAAGATTGCAAAACTTCGCGCTTTTTTTTGCCACGCTTACGTCCTCTGTGTCACGGACTTCCTTCGCCGGAAAATCCATCTTCTCTGCCACTTCGCCGTCAACAGTCTTCACTGTCGCCGCTGCTATGCTCAGTTTTTTCCATTTTTGTAGCATCTGTCTTGTTAAACATTGCATTTCTAATTGTATTCTAGTATCTTCTCGTCCAAGGGTAGAAGTTTATTTGGCGAGCGTGTGTGTTGCAATTCATTCGCAAGTAAGTTCTACTTTACTCACAATCTTGAGCATTTGTTTTCTGATGTCATTTCTTGCTCTGAAGTGTACTCATCTAATGATTTTGGCGCACTACTTCAGTCTTTTGAAAGTGATATGAGAGAGTTTCTTGTTGGATTAATGTTTTCAATGTTTTTGTTGTCCTGTCGGGGTTGAAGGCCTCCTATTTTTACGCCGACAAATCCAGAAACTTCCTTCATGCAAAAGATTTTTCCTTACCGTCACTTCAACAATAACCAAATTCTAATGACTGCAGCTTATAGTTATCGTCGACTCGACGATATCTGTAGGTAGTCAACTCCCTATAACTATGTCCATAATGAGTAGAAGTGTTGTTCGACACGAGAAATATACTGTCACGAGACCAAAGACGTCATCTTTTCTCATCCATTAGATATCATCAGGTCGACGATATAACTATTCAGCATAGTTCAATTTCATGAGAATTTGTAAGTCAGTTCTTTCACAAAATTGGAGTGCAAAATAATTTGAATTACAAATAAGTAATTGTTATAGACTTCTCACAAGTATCGTCGGGTCGACGATAACTATTCAGCCTTGTTCAACCGCATGGGAATTTCGAAGTCAGTTCTTTCACAACATTGGAGTGTTCCATAATTTCTTGTAGTAAATAAATGATCAAGAATTGGCAATGCCATCTCGCTAGTATCGTCGGGTCGACGATAACTATTTAGCCTTCAACTGCATGGGATTTTCTAAGAGAATTACTTCACTACATTGAAAAGCCAAGTAATTTCTTAGAGTGAATCAATGACCAGGAATTGCCATAGTCATCTCACTAGTATCGCCGACCCAACGATAAGAGATCAGTTTCTTGAGATGTATGTTATGAACCTAGAAGTATTCACATAATTATTTTTCAAAATAGTTTTTTGAGCATAGCAATTGTAATTGTTGCCCATTGGACGAGAAGACCTGATTTATCGTTGAGTCGACGATAACTCGTTGAAGTTCAATTTTAACTGATTTCAAAGACAATGTCATCTTCAAGTAAACCCTTATGGAATTAGTTAATATTGAGTTCATTGTTCTTTGTCTATGTAAATAAAGTTATCGTCGAGTCGACGATAACTTCCATAGGAAGTCAATGCCATTCGACTATATTTCCATCATGAATTTTGTACTTATTGTGCCGTGGATCTGAACTGATGAACAACTTCAGAGTATATTAAGGGACAGGATTTAGTGACACGAGGTATTCCTAGGTTTCAGCTGTCATCCTCTCAATGAGAACTTATAGAGAAATGAAACAAAGGTTCTCATGACCTTAGTGTACTTGTAATGGTCGAGTCAAGGATATGTAAACTGATTCTCTGGATATTTGTTCAATTGAATTAATCGTCCGAAGTATAATAAACTGACTTCCCGTCGACTCAAAGTAAACTTTCATAACAAAGAGGATTTTGTCGATGATCAATCACTTATTACGCGTCTTCTTATCGTCGAGTCGACGGTAAAGCATTCTGATGAAATACAATAATGCCTTCAGTTCACTAGTACATGCTACATAGACTTCATGTATAGGAACACTTTGTCTAGATTCGATGCTGCAAAATTGTGAAACTTATTTGGTCATTTTCATGGTGTTATGGAATGGATTCTTTATCTTCGAGTTTAAGATGTCCTAGACGAGTATATGAATTTCTTTATTCAGAACGGATGTTCATGGACTTGAAGAATTTGCAAATCCAGTGCCTACCTTACCTCCTGGAATCGCCGAGTGTGACGGGATTCCTAGGGCGAAATGGCATCCTCGGGCTGTCACGCTCCGAAACGAAGCGGGAGTTGATGTTGCAAATGGAATTTGTCAAAATGTTGATCCAGATCTCATCGTAGACATGGACGGAAGGCCTCTTGGTGATGATAGAGTAGCTGTCCAAATAGCAGAGTCTTTGTGTGAGGAGGAAGTCTCGTGCGCGTGGATGTGGTCAATCCATTCTTGGCACATCAAACAAGTGTTTCTCGAAGGTGTTAGTTTGTATGACCATGACCAGACAAACATTTACAACATGGCCGTCAATGCCCTTACTTGAAGGGTTCGGAAAGGGGTTAGGTCTTACGAAACCACTCGTGAAAGGGTGGAGCTTGATCTCCCTCCCAAAAAAGAGTCCCTTCTCACTATTCAAGAAATCACTTATGTTTCCACCAAAACATGTTGCAGTAGTAATTGCTTGCAACCATTTCCGCGTGGGCAAATTCAAGCCCTCCGAACTCAACTCCATGTAAACGACGGAGTTTATAATCGAAAGAGGTGTCTTCTTGATGTGCATGGTCAGATCCACAAAGACCCTTTCGGCAAAGAGTGGATTACCTTGAAAGGTAGAAACGTGTGCCCCACTGCATGGTGGACCATTCATGGGATTTCGAAAGCTACGTTTTACAAATACAAGGAAATGTCCAAAAATGGGAAGAAACCGGAGCAACATGGAAATCTGGGGTCCAAAAAACCAAGGATGCATACCTTGCAGGCTACTGCCACGCTTAAAACTATGATTTTACCAGATGTTGACAAAATGCCACACAAGACAAGAATGTTGGAATCAGGGGAGAAAGTCCCTACAATGGTTTTGCCATCGGCATTCTTGTGGAGTCACCAGTTGCCAAAAATCAATGAAGCCAATGCAACACTGAACTTGCCGCCAATTTCTTCTAGTGGTTTGAGCAACATTCGACGGGCTTCTTTTCCAGAATTTGCTCCAAAGGCTCATGGGGACACTTTTGCTCGATGTGGTTTATGTGACCAATATAAGCAATTGAGGGCCACATGTACTCCACTTTCGTACGCCCAAGAGAAATGGTCGCAAATTCTAGATGCTCATAATGTCGGGCAAAGGGCCCACAGACTATTGTACTATGCTAATCGATATATGTCCGAAAAATATCCTCAGAAGATGCTAACCATCATCCATGATAAAATGGATCACTCCAAGACCGCTTCTCCGCACTTCTCTCACAAGACCAAAGCAACTGATTCCTTCATGAAGATGCCTGTTGCTGTGATGGGTATGATTGCCCATGGTCATGGGGACGTTCGATACGCACATTATGGACTGGATATTTTTCCAATAGATTCCAATCATACCATTGGGCCCATTGCAAAGTTGTTGCGTGATCTTGAACAAGAACCACAGAATTCATCACGCAAATTATTTTCTCAGGAAGAGACGCAATCCGTATTAACGAAGGCAATCTTGAACGGCTCGGAGATTTGTTTAGACTCCCTCCTTCCTCCTCCTCTAGAAGCAATCCTTGCTCATCCTCTGCTACCAATATTGACTCTACAGCTCGATAATGCATCTGGTGACAATAAAAATAGATGGGTTTTTGCTTTCTGTTCACTTTTGGTTTACAAAGGCATTTTCCGCGAAGTGTACATCAACTTCCTCATTGTTGGACACACCCACAAAGACATTGATGCTCTTTTTGGCCATTGGAGTAGTCTATTAAAGACAAATAACTACCCCACACTTCCGAGGCTTATGAAATCCTTCATGGATTGTGAAAATCACCCGGTCATTCTTCATTTGATCGAGGAAGTATCTGATTTTAAGCGATTTGTGCACAGGTACATTGGCACCGGCGGAGATTTTTTGGAAGGCCATTCGAGATCCTAGCAATTCAAGTTCTATATGTATTTAGCTACTGGATGGCCTTTGATAGAGTATAAAAATTTGTGTACGGATAGAGATTGGTTGCCAGATCACAAAAAGGGAATTCGTTTATGGTTAGAGACCGAAGACGAACTTCTGAAAGTGCCAAGCGGTGTTCCACTGCCTCTATTTCTGCGAAATATGAAAGCATTGGAAGAGATCAAGAAGGGTTTGAATGGGTTCATTGCAGGATGGAGTGCAATGGCAGATGATCCGCTATCGGGTGATTTCCGAAGGGTCAATAGTCCTATTAAGGAGTACTGGAAAAGTGTGAGAGCTGCTTTGGATGCACCCTTAGAAATGCGCACAACATTATTAGATGGTTTTTGGCCTACTACAGAGGTCATTGAAGAAGATGAGGCAATTCGCCGGCAAAAGGAGGTCATGGCATCTCAACAGGATGTACAAGATGTGCCATTTATTGGACGTAGGCGTGATCGCCCACGTCCTTCATTTCGTGTTGACCGCGATACGTTTGCAGGTTACTTTGTCGTAGTGCGCCCTACAGATGGTGATCCAAAGCCATTCTGGCTTGCTAGAGCCATTACAAATCCAAATCCGGATCCAGGGCATATGCATATGATTGAAATTCAATATTGGATGCCCGCTACAAAAAAATACATTAATATGGAGACATATGATGGATGGGACACCAAAAAAGGGAATGTGTGGCGTGAAGACCAAGTAATATCTCCAACATGGTCAAACATGGATTGTATCATGACAGCTTGGAAGCCCCGTATTCGGGAAGGGACTTCAGGTGCAAGGGTGGCAATTCCAAAGCCACAAATTAATATCATCAAAGCATCAATGGTAGCCTTTACTGGTGATACGAACAACAGTGAATCTGCAATGGAAGGTTGAATAGTTTGTAGTTACATAAGTAGACTTGATTGTAGGGTAAAGGGAGAATGGACTCTACATTTACATGTGTTGATATATTTTCAAGCTTCTATTGTGTTCATTTTATTATTGTAAGGTTTCAAGTACAATGGACTCTACATTTACATGTTCTGATATATTTGTTAGCATACATAGTGTTTAGTTTATTATAGTACTACTAAGTAGGGTGTTTGTGTAACAAATGCTGATTTCTGTTTATTGAAAATGGTTTTCCATAATATTTCTTCTCTATATTCTTCAATGAATGTATTCATTTTGAAATGTCTTTGATTTTATTTCTAAGAAATAAAATGCGTAAATGTTGAATGTGATTTTTAAAATCTTTTTGCTTTTTTAAACTGTTGCACCATAATTAGACATGTATATTGAGTCTTTGAAGTCTCAATTTCTTGAGTAGTCTCAATTTAATGAACTCTTTTTAAATCTAAATATGGTGCAAAATTAAAATGAGACCTCCACTTGTCTCAATTTAACGAATAAGGCCTTATACGATCGATTACATTGTACCTTCTATGTCTAAAACCATGTACATCTTCACCAGCATTGGTGGAACTCTTTTATTTCTTTTGTACTTTAAAACTTTACTTTCATTGTACAAAACTCCTCATTCCTCAAGCTCTATGTGGCTCTACCTGATTCTGATGAGGCACTTCTAACTTCAATAATGTTGCAATGTAAAGAAGGTTCGATGTGGCCAAAATGTCTCTTCATCGACCTCGACACCTCCTCATGTCATGGGCACCCATGAGGCAGGACCATCTCAAGCTCTCACACCAGTGAAGGAGACTCTAGAGGTTCTTCACGATTCTGATGAAGACAAAGACACTGAGGAAGATCAAGTTGATGAAAAGCAGTTGGTAAGTTTTGATGATGTTATGGACGCAGCTGATCACGCTGTCGATGCCTTTGAGAGTTCTAAACTCAGTCGGGTGAGTGACACCCGAGCACCGAGACATGCACACCACTTTACGCCCGCACAGAATCGTAGACGTCTTCAAGTTATACTTGAGATGGCTAGAAACCACCCATTAAAGTGTATGTCTCCCGAGAGTTCGGACACTGAGTATTCCTCAAAGACGCAGGGGTCCATCACCATTGATGGGTCATCGATGGAGGAGACCCGCGGCTGTGCACGTAGTTCGCTCCAAGGTTTAGAAGAAGTCGTCATCATCCATCTTAGCTCTGACTCAGAGGATGATGTAGAGATAGAGTGATCCCATTGTATTGGATTTCCTTCAAAGACACATCACTTGTGAGCGTGTCTTATACAATGCATATTCTTTGTTCCTAAATCTTTTGCCTGAGCTGCGTCATTTCTCTTGCAATCATTTGTTTTTAGAATCCCAGTATGTTTCTATTTGTAGGGGAATTTGGATCCGTTGATAAAAGTCCAAGCATGCTATTTAGTTTTATGTTTGAGTCTTGCAGATGGATGCGACTCCTACAAACATGTGGCACGAGGAGACTATTCTGGAAACGCCAAACACTGATGATTCAACGCAACCGCCCATTGCAGATGAAGGTGATGGTGAAGAAGAGGGAGACGCAATGGAGGAAGACGTTCTGGATGACTTGTTGGTGGCTGATGATAAGGACTTGTTGGAAGACGATCTCTGACAATATCACAAGGTGGACTCCGTGAATACCATTGCTTCATTGAGGATGAAGCCACCTTACCTCTTTCGACTCCAAATCCCGCTTTGCCGAATGGTTCCTATGCCCATGGTGAGACCTACCCTCTCGTGTGATCTTGATTTCCTGGAGCATGAGTTCAGCAAGGGTTACAGAGAAGGAGCGGCAGTTTTCTACGTCACTACTACAGATGAGGCTGGAGAGAGCTCAGAGTTCACAGAAGAGGAGATAGCAAAGTGGGATCCATTGTGGAAGTTAAAAAATGACGCCTTCAATGCTAGTGTCGAATCCAAACCCGAGTTGAGGTTTTTGAAGAACATTAAATTCTATGTTTGTGATGGTAATCACAGACTCATCTCGTGGATGAGTTACACTACCAAAAAACACTCGAAAGACGAGGAGTGGCATTACGCAGTGGATTCCATTGTACTAGATACCAAGGGCAAGACCGAGCTAGTCATGCATGTCATGCATGACATTAACAAGTAAGTGTGTAATCTCCCTCTTTGGAATTCTAATGCCTTAGTTGATTTCTCAGGGGGGGGCACTTTGTGACATCCATTTATTTATGTTCAAATTCCATATGTTATCCATTGTTGTTAACTCAACATATCATTTATTTTCTTCACATCCTTTCTTGGAAAATTTATTTGTATGTTGCGTAACACTAAGTGAACATTTTCTTTGTCAACTCTATAACATGCATTTCTTCATATTCAAATTGTTTATGTTTTATGGATTTACCTTCTCAA
Source organism: Climacium dendroides (assembly GCA_950106755.1). NCBI lineage: Eukaryota > Viridiplantae > Streptophyta > Bryopsida > Hypnales > Climaciaceae > Climacium > Climacium dendroides. The sequence continues at coordinate 23,323,629 of OX467082.1, read as the reverse complement.
AGGTCTACATTTTCTTTTTAAAAATAGACACACTTAATACAACGCTATTATTACATACCCTATAGTTGTTAGAAGACATAGAATGGTATTTTAGGACCCTAGAGCATTAAAGGACAAATTATACTGCTTATCTCAAATGTTTTTTAGGCACCCTATCAGTTGATTGCATGTAGTATTTGACTGTTGCCGCTCACTTCAGCCCCCAAGTTAGGTTGTTCTTATAGTTTGTGATATGTTGCAGTTTGTGGGTACAACAATAACTGAAATCGCTTCTGTGCATATCAGGTCCACGGAAGACTCGCACGTGAAGACCAATTTGGTGCACACGTTATACAGGATTCAAAAATATGGTCTCTTTACTATTGAGCGGGTCAAAGAGATGCTCAGGCCATCGGAGCTCCGATTGTGTGGGGCACACAAAGCTAAAAAGACTTGGTATTCTATGCCACTACAAGTCTTCACGTTGTTTGTTTTCAGGGTAAGAATCTTTGTGAATGCTTCTCCCTTCGTTTCTATTGTATTTGTCTGTACCATTTTATTATACAATCATATATGTGTAATTCTTTTCTGTCACACCTTTGTAGCAAGAAATTGCCCAGTCAGCAGATGCTGCAGGGCGGAGGTACAATGAGATGACACCGGAGGACGACAAAACTCCTGAGGAACTGGTGCATGCCATGAGATCCGGAGCTCATGAGAAGACCAGTAAACTCAACGTCAAAATGTCTAAGTTGGTTGCGGTGGCGAATCCAGCTAACAAGCAAGGTTTTCTAGATGAGGTGATTTCATGACCTACATCATAAACTGAATCTATTGATATCATGCAAACCTCAGAATCTAACATCCTCTGTTTTCCTTTTGTTGACCAGATTGAGAAACATTGGAGTTCCAATGAGGTTCCGGAGATGACTCTAGAGAAGCTCCAAATGGTGGCCACTTGCAATACCACGGCAGATCACAAGATCAAATTCCTGAAGTGGTGGAACTCCTCTACACCATCACGTGATGCTAGACGTTTTCTGCCTAGGCCAGTGTCAGAGACACTACTTGGTCCTTTCTTGAACCGTTGTGTTTGATACGCAGGGGTAAGTGATTACCTATTCATGTAATTCAACTTGAAAGCCATCATAGTTCATATTTACTAGGATATTGAGAAATTAGAATTCTTGGAAGGCAGTGCATATCATATGATTTTGGTTTTGGCATCTCTTTCTACAGATTGAAGATGTAGTTATACAATACTTTGAGGAAGTTGTCAAGCAAGACAACATCATCATCAATATGAACGTTTCGCTTCAACCAGAAACCTTATCGGAATACTTGGAAGGGTGGAGGAGGAAAATTTGGGATCATGGGTTCTTGGCTCATCTTAGAGGAGCTAAGTACTTCAAGAAAAGCGACAACTTCAACACTTATGAGGGGTCCCAACAGGCAGTGAAGAGGGTCCTTTATTAGTATGTCTTTAACTGGATAAAAAAATATTCATTTAGAAGTGACTATTTGAATTAAAAATCTCTTGTCATTTGGCTAAAAATACATTGTTGAAGTAGGAAACCTATTAGAGATGAACGAAGGGAAAAAAATAGGGGGTCCTTAGGCTACCTGTAGAACATGCCTTAGATCCGAGGCATGCTCTAGAAATAGTTGGGGGACCCCCATTTCTGTCCTTTGAAAGGTTTACAATTTAATTTTTTGATCTTCTATTTCTTGAGACATAAGAAATGTTGCTTTGAAGCACATGTACACGAGATTGAAATTCTTCTTCTGTCTAATTTGATTTTTACAATTCGTGCTTACCATTCTTTGTTTATCATGATGCAGCTACTTCAAGTTTGAACTGGAAGGAAAAGGAGCCATCTAGAGGGCAGACCTTCCTCCATTCCTTTCGGTCTTCCTAGATCGCAATTTCGCAAGTTGCATGTACACGGCAAATCAGCTCAAAACATTTACTACGGCTCATCTAAATGGCGGTGGATGGTACATTGATTGCCCTATATCGTACACGCATCCATCAGAAGTACAACTCCGCGATTCCTTGAAGGACATTGGAGCGGTGGACATGGATGTCGATGAGTTTGCGGGCCTCACCGAAGATCAAAAGAGCAAGGCAATTGAAAGGAGGAACAACGCTGACAAGAAGAAAGCGGATCGTCTACAAATTGCTTTGGATAACAAGCAGAAAAAGGAGGCAGAGCGTTTGGCAAAGATAGAAGAGAAGGAGAAGGAAAAGTAGAAGGAGAAGGAGGAGAAAGCAAAGGCAAAGGGGAAGAAAAAAGATGATGGTGATATCGTCGTTCCTACATCATCAGCGGTCGATCAGAGCTCGCAGTTGGTGCAGGGAAGTCAGAGTGGGATGAAGAGGAAGGCTGTGCTTGCCGAGTGGACGGAGGATATGGTGACACAAGGCATGCAGGTGGTTATATTAGATGATGACGACGTCAAGTTGGAGGAACTAATCTTGAATGTATCCATTGTTGACATCATGGACAATTTGGAGAGTTCACCACCTAATTCTTATATTGAGGTCATGGACTTCATTCGAAAGGTGTGTGGCAACATGAAGTTCAGTTTGTAACTTCATAGGATTTCTTGATGAACAAATAGTTTCATTTTTTATCTTCTAATAACATGTACAATCACTGGACTATAGGCAAATGTAGGAAAACTTCGTTCATTGAACGGCAGGGTGAGCCAAGAGCCTTTGGTGAATCTTATTATTTTTGATTGTCAAGAGAACCTGCCCGTACCACTCATCTCTGAAAAGCATGTTCCGGCATGGAACTCGGATCCAACGTGTGCGGGAATGCAAAATGCATTTCACTTCACCGAGGAGAGCTTACAAGACAACGGCTGCGTTCTTGTATTTCACTCATACAGCCTTCAATCGCGGCGTATGTTTGTGGGACTGAAGAACGTCTTCAAGAAGTTGGTGATGAAGAAAGAGTGGTTGGCATTCAACCAATTGGACCTAGCGTTGGGTATTACACCTGGTTAGATGGTAAGTTTTTCTAAATGTATAGCGCACATGTCATTGGTTTAGCGGCATTCTCCCTTGCACTAAACCTTTTTTTGCCTTTTTGCAGACTGTGAAGTTCGGAGTCACCCTTTTTGTGAAGGGTTTGGGTGAGAAAAAAAAATCAGCCTTCACATTCAAGCAAACTAAGGCCATGACGAAAGCAAAGTGGAATCTTCAGAGGAAGGACATGGTCATCAATTATATCACCAAGGAGACAATGTTAGTCGACAAGGAATCAAACAAGCCTTGGCGCAGGCCGCGAGAGAAAGATGCAAGGTTCCTACAATTTTTCATCGAAGGTTGCTCGGATGAAGAAGATGTAGTTTTGGACTGCACCACTGCTACAGGTGATTTAATACTTTGAAATGAGAGTCCTAAATTAAAATGTTTGTGTGTATGTAAAATCTGTGAACTTCTAATGCTCGCATGGTTGTACTATAGGTGCATCGATTCTTGCATGTTGTGGCACTGGACGGCATATTGTGGCTTTGGAGGAGGATGAGAATATCTTCAAGGGGGTTCTCTTGCCAATGAAAAAAGCCGCTCCAGTGCAAGAAATGACACAAGCTTCAGCAGAAGTTTTTGCCACTCTTGATCTGGATGCCGTGCACGTGGAACCAATGGTATTTACACGCAACATTAGACCTAGTAAGTAAGTTTCACTTTTGGAAGACATGTAGATTTTTGTATTCAACAAGTATTGCATTTTATAAATCAATATGACTAACGTTGCATTGTTTGTTTTTGAAGGAACAAAGGAGTGATGGATGAACATTGTGTGAAGAAGATCAGAAGACTTATTTTGAGTCCCGAGAAGTCTTACGATCTTCCAGTGTATGTCGAGAAGATGGCATCACAGTATGAACGACATGGTTGTAGAGAGCCTAAGCCTTCCAAATCCAAGTATGTTGCAAACGTAGTTCATTTTCTAGACGTTTCAGCTTCTGAAGGTGAGGAGACTCCAGAGTCATCCTCGAGTGAGGTTTCTATGGCCAACTCCACCGCCACTTAGATTCATAAGATTGATGTATCTTATGAGTTGAATTATGTGTATTGATTTCTATGTTGATTTGATTTTGTGTGTTTTATGGCTACAAGCTGCAGGCATTATGCTTCTCGTTTGATATTCAATGTACATGAGAAATGAAGTGAAGAAAAATGATCTTCAATGGTAAACAATCAATAGTTGATAAAAAAAGATGCTAGATCTTGGACTCATTCATTTTCCTTCCCATTCTTAGACCACTTCATGTGTGACAACAAATTAATTCTTATTTATGTGAAAAATGTTCTCCACAATAGTGGTAGTGCCTCTAAGCGTCCACAAATGACCCTTAACTTACATACATATAATTATGAATGACATCCACGGTCATAGAACCTCGGTTGACTCCAAGTCCACGGTCATGTGTTAATCACAACTTCCCCCTATCATATACAAATTTTTCTACAAGTTTTCTCATCAAAAAAACTTCCCGCTCACAGGCTCACAGGCTCCTACTCCAAGCTCGCATAATAGCAACCCCGAGGACGGATTCGCTATCAGCGAATGCAAGGACGAGAGACATAGGCGGATACTAGAGTTTCTGATTCCGATCTTGTATCCGGGAAAGCCAACACGGGTTACCACTACAGTGGCCAATACTATTTTGGGGGCTATGGAGAACCGGATGGGGCACTAGGGTAGAGTCATAGCCAGAATCGTGGCTAAGTTAGTAGATCACGTGACCCAAGCAAAGGCGAGTCCAGTTAGCACCTACTTGTTCCATCTGTACCATCAACAGGAACTTTTGAGTGTAGCGGAAGTAATCCAGTATGACACCGGAAAGGTGATCCTGTCATACGGACTTTCCGGGGAGGAGGCGGAAGATCCGGACGAGTCTGATCTGGAGAAACTTCCTGAGAAATGTTTGACTGATCCGAGGACCAAGAAGAGGAAGTCAACCGATCCGAGGTCGCGATCCAAGCCACAAACAATGGAGAGGGGGGAGTCGAGCAAGGGACTTGATGTGGAAACGGAATCCGCATTTTTCAATGCGGGGCTCGAGTGGATACGTGAAGCCAAGGTACTCCACGACAATCTGGCGGATTTGGTGATAGATATCGCGGAAGTTTTGAAGGTGGAACCAGATCAGATCGTGGAAGTTGTCAAACGATTGCCCAAGCCGGAAGATCTAACGAAGAGGGAGGAGCGGATCCAGAAGTTGGAAGCGGAACGGAACCAACTCCAGGCCCGAGTGAATTGGACGGAAGAGGAAATGGCAGCTGCAAAAGAGAAAGAGAAAGAGGCTTTTGCTCTGGTCAAGAATCTATCCGGAGCAGTCAACATCAAAGCCGACATCATCACAAAAGCTGCCTTATTCGACTCGAAGATGATATCGGAAGGCCACATTACTGGAACCAAGGTAGTAACCATCCTTGTAGACTTCACTGCAAGGATAGAGCGAGTTTTGAAGGAGATCCAGCAATTATTGGCGGCTATCGACCCAAACCATGCGATGGATTTCTCCACCTTTCCAGAACTTCCTTTTGTCTCAAGTACCCTAGGGAAACTAGTGGCGGATCGTGCAACCCGGATGGAGGGATTGAGGGGGATACTCACACTAACCGAGCCTTCCGCCAGTAAGATGCGGATGACGGAGTTGAATTTGAGGCCAGCTTCGGAACCGGAACTTGAATCCAACGTGAAATCGGTTCCGGTACCACCCAAATTTTCAACCCCGGAAGTCCCCAAGTCACAAACAATGCCGAACTTGATGACCGGATCATTCAAGGTCACGGGACAGCAAGTCAGGGGAGACCTCATCAACCGGATCGGTGGAATGATCAATCCGGCTCGAACTAATCTGTAAGGATTTGTGCACATGTAAGAGACCATGCCGGAGAAAAGAAGCGAACCCGCAACATTGGAGGATACAACGCTAGAGAAGGAAAAGGAAGTTCAAGTCATCGAAGATTCTGAGGAGGAGAGTACCCACTCCACTTCCGGAACCGGAGACAACAGCGATCCGTCTCCCGCAACGCGCCATATCTAGACGGGCCACATCGAAAACCACGCCAGCAAAGAATACGAAGGGGATGCCTACCAGCCAAGCGGGGAGCCGCTCAAGGAAAGGATGGAAGCCATAACATTAGAATTCGTAGGAGAAGAAGTATAGAATCCGAAATGGGTTTCCGAGCATGGACCCGGTTTCCGGAATCTTAGGCGGATAGCCCAGAAATCCGGCAATCTCGGACGGTAGTTAGTAATCTTTCCGGATATCCCGGGGTTTTCAGTGATTGGTTGCTTGGATTTCCGGGTTTTCCTTTTCAAGCTTTTAGGAATTGACTTTGGATTTTTGTGTTAGTATTTTAAAGGCAGGCAAGTTAGTTGTCTGCCATTCCATTCTACTCCATTCGATCTTAGTGCTTTCATGTATGTATTACGATTTCCTTTTCTTAATCTAAGTCAGTTAGGGTGCTTCTAACTGCACTTTGCTTAGATGGAATCTTTGGCTCAGTGTATGCATGTATGTTTGTATCCTTGTACTAGAGAAAGAGAAGGGAGGGAGAGGAGGAATCTGGATCTTGAGCTACGGATCTTTTGGGGGTGGAGCTAGTGAGAAGGAATGCAAACAGAGTAAGGGAATGTGAGAGTTACATGCCTTTAAATTGCCGGAACGGCAATCCTGATAAGAAGGTAGAGGTCCTTGCGAGTCCAGAACTAGAAGGGTTCTGTGCGGAGATAAGCAACCGCCAAAGGAAAGGAGCTCCCGCTATTCCGGAAGGTCTACCCGCCTCTCCCTTGAAATACATTGTCTTCTCCTTGAATGAGATTCTATTCCTTTGGGTCTATGAGTTCAGATCCCCCTTGGGACATTGTCTTCTCCTTGAAACTTTACTCCCTTGGATTTGTGAGTTTGGATCCGTCGTTGTAGTAAGAGAGGTGTGAGAATAGCTCTGAGTGACTTGATTCCAGATTGGCCAATCCGGAAACTGTGAGAGAATACTCCTCCCTCCTTCTACAGTTGTGTTGTCTTGGGTGTGATGTTTAGTAGATTTAGAGTATAGAGAGGTTAAATTATACAAGTGGTGAGTCCCCACCCCTTTCTAGATCAAGGGCGGACCCTCTGAGGGTAAAATAGAGGTAACAAAAACCAGTGACGGAAGAGAGACGGAACTAAGTTCCGAAGGTATCCGAATTCGGAACGAAATCCGGAACAGAATCCGGAATGTACTAAGTTTCCGGAGTGAGGAAGGAAAAGTGAAAGAAAGGGGATTAAGTAAGTAGTCACAATCTGGATGCTTCTAACTCAATCGATATCATACTCACTATAAGAAACCCATGTTTTTTTCTGCGTTACGCTGTGACATCACCGTTATTTTTGAAGTCACTACGTTTTTGGACGAACGCGCAGTTCAGGGACAATTGTTTGTGATGTCATCTGAAACGTCATAATAGATGTTAGGAAATATAGGGATGTCACTTTGAACGGACGTGTTTTCCACTATGTCAAAAAAAATAAAGGACGTTTTAGATGACGTCCAATAAAACACGAATCGGCCACGTCAGCCACTAGTGCGTCTTTCACTGCGGGCAGGTGCACTGCTGTCACTGAGAGGGCAGGGGGGGTGCTGCCCTACAGGGAAAACACCTGATCAGTACAGGAAAGAGCTTGAGGGTGTAAATTTCAGGCTTTCTGGGAGGATGTGAAGTCATGGGTACAAGGTAGGATGAAAGTGACATAGACACATGTAATGACTGTGTTTTGGTGTTACAAGGCTAGGGTATGCCAAAATAAAAAGGATGTACAAAATTAAATATTTTAGGTCCTAAAACATGAAAGATGGGAAATAAAAATGGAGACTCATTGGGATAACCTTATCATAGAGGTGAAGTTACGCAATATTATTTGGAGATGGGTTTTGAGAACAGAAAATGGGGATTACTTGGGAGTGTTGGGATCAATGTGACATTATTCCATTGGATTTGAAATTGCAAATTAGGCCCCATAAAATGGAGAGTGACTTGCAGTCCCCATAGTGAATTCCTTCCAATATTTTTTGGATTTATAGAGTTGGGATAAAATTAAATGGAGAGAATATAGGGGTGTCCAGTTCAAATTCATTCCATTGGGATGGGGCTTGGGGGTGAATGGTAGTACGGGAAGTGCGAAGAAGTGCTTTCCATTGGGGGTTCGTGGATGGCCCAAACAATTTGGGAGTTATTTGAAGTCCCCACAGTGAATTCTTCCTAGTGCTTTTTGGATTTAGAGAGTTGGGAAAAAATTTAAATGGGGAGAACATGGAGGGGTTATGGCCAAGTTCATTCCATTGGGTTGGGGCTCGGGGGTTCCCTCCAAAAAATTGGGGTGAGTGGTCGTGTAGGGAGTGCCAAGAAGTGCTTTCCCACCTGGGTTTAGGGATGGCCCAAACAATTTGGGAGTGACTTGCAGTCTCCATAGGGTGAAAGCACATTACGCCCCCCTACAAAGTACGTCAGAAAAGTACTTTTTCAAGATGTATTTATATAACGTACTTTTTTTTAGATGAAATAAACATTATTTTCACTTTTCAATTGATCCAATTGGTAGGTACTTATATAGAGAAGGTATTCTACCACATTCTAATCTAATTTAGTGTTTCATCCATCTTCTACAAAGTACTTTACCAACAATAAAAGCGTATTAGGTTTGCAAAATAATTACAAATGACTTTGTATAGGCCAAATGAATGATAAAAAAACACAATAATTTGTACAAAGATAGAATATATATACTATGCAAGGGCTTCTTGGTCATAGTAGAACTATAATTACAATATCTATTGGAATGTAGAAGTCAGATGGGCATTATCTTTTGCGGAGGAAAAAAGACACAAAAAATAATATTTACGTTCATTTTTTGATGAGTGAAGCACTACATTCACATACTGTAGCATGGCTACTGCTTAAATCTCCAAAATTTTGAATATTTGTTTGACTTCTTTCCTTGCTTCTATTCTTGAAGAATTACTTATGGTTTAGGGTAGTTTTAAACTTTCAATTTCATCTCCATGAGCTCCTTTATAATCCCAAAAGTCATTCAAAAATTAGCTAAACTCGTTCCTACCTATCAATAGAATAATAGGAACTATTTTCAATAGAAAAAGTAGTGATTTTCAGTGTCCCTTTATCACAAGGACAAAACTTCTTATAGTATAGATGTTTGTTTAACCCCTAAATGCCCAAGGCCTTTTTTGAGCTTTGAGGAATTTGTTCTAAATTGAACAAAAAGACATCATTTTGATAAGTTGTATCATTTTTTTGGAAATTATAATTGTACAAATTCAAACTAAACAATTTAGAGATCACATAGGAAAAGAAAACACAACAATATTACTTATGGATTGAAAGATTATAATGTTTCATCATAAGGATGCTAAAATTGTAAAAGAAATTTGAAGTCTTTCAATCCTCTTTTCACATGCCAAATCTAAAAAGTTGGTCACCAAAAAAATATGAGGATAAGGGCCTAACATGCAAAATCCTAACCAATTTATGGCTTCTCAAAATCTACTCTTGTCTATTGTGCAATGGACAGCCTTGTACAAAATCTTGAATAGAAAAATCATAATCGCTCATTTTCAAAATTGAATTTTTAATGCTAAAACTAGACTTCAAAAAAAAATTCAAAAATATAAAATACTAAAAATAGAAACTTAGTTAGGTTTTATATAACTTCAAAGTATTGTTCGACATCAAATTTGTGCTTGTAGGGTCCTCAATTGATTTGATACTTGGGTGATATCCATCTCTATTCCATTTGACAAGCTCAATAAAATTAGGGTTTTAATTGCATTGCAGCCAGCGGATTTGTCGCTCCTCTCAATTTCGCGCATTCTCTTGTTCTCATGCCATTGTAATCTGTCAAATTACAGCTTAGCTTTGCTACTTGTTCAATTTCTTGGAAGAAAGAAAAAAAGAAGATGGCAGTTCCAATTCACCTCAAGGATCCTGCACCAGATCAACCCCGGACTCCGCCCCCAGTCGGCGATTTGCTCCAGGCAAGCCAGATTTGTCGACACTGAATTGTTATTTTCTTAGTGTAAATGTGTGATTGAGGTTCTTTTTGAGAATTTATTCATATTCTTCTTTGTTTTCTTATATTACTCTCTGAATGTACTTTACATTATTGTTATCAACTATGGAGTTGTGATTACGTTTTAATTCGTAAAATCTGATTTTTCAGATGTGAATCTTTCAATTTTTGTTTTCTCACCTGAGAATTGGTATTCTCCGAGGTTCATTACGTTGGATTTACCCTATCTCACAAGTTCTTAGTTCTCATCGGATATCGAGAGAAACTTTCAATGTAGGGACAAATTAGGGTTTGGATTTCTAGTTTGAGAATCACAATGTGCAGTCTAACCAAGTGCTTAAGAATATAAGATCAATATTTCACTGTTGGTTGTTATGAATGACCGAATTAAGTGATTTGCTTCAGACAAGATTCGCGTTCAATTGCAGTCTTTATAATGCTGCTGATTGAGTTTGGATGTTCAAATGAGCTGCTTCCACAGAATTTTCATGAGCGTTTGTATAGTACTGTATGAATCTCCTTTACATTTTCCATTGACTATGGAGTTTGTGGTTAGGTTTTACTTCACAATCCACTCAAAAGTTGTGAATCTGGAAATGATCATTTCTTACATGAGAATCAGTATCCTCCTTATTCCGGTCGTGCCGATATCTAGGTTTGAACATTCTGTTGGATTTACAAGATATTTGTTTGTTTTAGATTTGGGTAAATCTCCATTACATTCTCGAGGAGTTACCTGAACACCCTTGGAAAGTACTTCAGATCGGGACAACAATCTTCCACCGAAGAGGAAGAGGACCCCTCAAGTGCTGTTGGAGTTGTCGGAGGAGGCAGGGCACGACGCAGAAGAAGAGGAGGAACTCAAAGAGCAATCTTGGAGGTAAGTTTGGAAGAAGAAATAATTTGAGTATAGAACCAGTGGTATTCAAGGTTTTGGGGGAGGCACGCGTTGGTACGGACGTCAAGTGCAACGCACACCCTGTTTCTTATGACGTCGAGTCTATCATGTTAAACGTCATAGACGTTTAATGTGATGTCCGCATAAATTGTGTGACATTCATGTCTTTGTCACGGAGGACATGTTCTTTGAGTTGAACTCTATACAAAGAAAAGTGATTGTTTGTTCCTTAGTCAGAGAGAAATTTGTAAGAATTCAGAAGTGATTAATCAGGACGTACGGGAATTAGCCCCCTGTAAGGGTGACAGACCCTAAACCATGGCGTCTTTCCAGTTTCTGTGAAGAGAAAGTTCTTGTAATGTTCAAAACAACGTGCAGGCGTGTCTACATCGACGTTAGATTCAACGTAGTGAGCAACAGAGGAACATGTAGAGTACTTTGAAGCCGCAAATAGCGTATGTGGACATCTCTTTTGCAGGGGTCCAGTTGCGGGAGTGATTTGATTGTACTGACGTAGCCCCATTTTCTTCCGAAGCTAATAGTGCATTTGACCTTTTACAGTAAGGGCTACAACACAAGGTCTGATGAACTAGCTTCGAATGCTGATACTAAAGAGATGATCGAGCAGTTGATCCCCGAACAGGCTCACGAAAAAGGCTTAAGCACTGTAATGAAGAAACCTGTGGAAATAGATCGACAGGGGGAACCATTCGGACCTATGAAGGTTCCTTTCTCCAACGACATCAAGAAATATGCAAGAGACCTTGACCCCAGGTTTGGATGGGAGGGTTAGCCCAAGAAAGACAGACGGCGCTTATTTAGGCGCTTATATACAGGTTTGTATTCAGTCCTTCTTTGTGAAATGAAGAGGACTATAGACCTTGTAGTTTATTGTTGCATGTAGTTCAGAAGATTGTTAATGTTGTGGAAGGTAGCTCATTAGCCATGAGGCGGGGTAGTGGATGTCACCTGTAATGTCCACAGCGACGTCGAATACAATGTCACGACTGATATCAGTGCAGGATCCTCTACAGTGAGGAGTGGTCCCTATGGTCGTCCGCACCACAGGGACGTGCAGTGTGTATCCCCTAGTGTTTTCTGGAGACATAGGGGTGTCCATATAAATTCTCTTGTTATTCTTTGGCACATCAATGTTGTACACAATGCAAAGGTAGCTATACTAAGTCCTCTGGCTTGCAGATTGGCGTATAGAGGGAGAGTCCGAGCGAGTGTCGGAGAAGTGGATGCAGCCGTTCATCACAAAAGCGCTCATTCATGTTCGTTGGAAGCTCAATCGATTGATTGATGGCAGAAAATCCAAGCCGATTGGAATGGATGACGATGTGTGGGAGGCATTGAAGGAGGCTCGTGCTACCGATGCTTTCCAAGAGAAGTCAGCCCATATGTTTGCCATTTCTAAGGGGAAGGCATCCAACACAGCCCAGCATAAGGTTGTAGAGAGAGAAGTCATCTCGAGGCTGGTAAGTATGTAGTAACTGACGTCCACCTACTTGCCCATGTCGACACCACTTTCATCACACATGTTGCGTTTGTTGTTCCAAAAAATGTCAGAAATAATGGTAGATGTGGAGGACTAGGCCTTCTTCTTCGCACGTGGAAGGACCTTTGTGGGGTGGCATTGAAGCATGTAATCGTTGCATCTGAACTCTAAGTGCATATTTTTCTTCCCCTTGTCGGGTGGCATTCAAGCATGTAATCGTTGTATGTGGACTCTAAATGCATATTCTTTTTCTCCTTGTACAGTGCCATTGAAGCATGTAACCTTTACATGTGAACTCTAAGTGCATATTCTTCTTCCCCTTGTAGACTTTGTTGCGGAACAGAGCACCGTTTGAAGCAGAGGTGGACGCAGAAGTGGCCAAGGAGTTGCAGCGTCTGGAAGAAGAGAAGCGCAGAGGTCGAAGTCCCCATGGCAAAGAGCTGCAAGAGATGCGCAGTCAACTGGATGAGCTTGAACTCAATGTAAGTCGCCTTACTGAGACCGTGAGCACGTCCCACAAAAGCATGGAGGAAATGCTACATAAGATCCTCGCAAGTCAGTGTAAAGCAAGTGCTGGGGGACCCTGGATGTCACGGAGCCATCCTCACCAATCGGGGCAGGGAATCCACCACTTCTCACGTCACCTAGGGCAGAGGCATCAAAAATGGCACAAAAGGACTGTCTTGTGCCCGTGTTGCAGCCCACAGCTCCTGTAGATGTCGTTGGGCCAGTCCCCATAGCTGGCCAAAGCAATGTCAAAGACGATGTTCTTGTTGACGTTAACTCCAACAAGCGGGCTGTTGAAGACGATGTTGTAGCTAACGTTGAGGAGGAGCAGGTAGAAGTCGTCGGTGAAGTTGCGATCCCTGAAACTGTTGAAGGTCAACAAGGAGTAAAAGATGTGTACGCTATAGTCAAAGACTCCGAGGTGCAAACAACATCTGAGAGGAGAGAAAGCACGATGGAGACCTCCACGGAGCAACAAGTGATGCGACGTCTCTCTTCCCATTTTAAGTGCCAAGTGACCGACGTGAAGCACTCCCTTTGTTAGGCTAGTGACGTTATTTCCATAAATTGCCTTGTATGAGGATGGTGTCGTAGCGTAGTAGCGTTTGTTTGCAATGCTTCAATTTTTTTTTAGAAGTGCGTGTCAAATTGGACATCGAAGTGAACGTCACTAGTGGCAGACGCTGATGCACTCTAGGGCTTAGTCTGTTCTTTTCAAAGCGAGTACATCAAAATACTATGTAAGCAGAAGTCGAAGTTTCCTTTCAGTCCTCCATTCCATTGAATGCGCAGGTATGTTTTACAATAACTATATGCATCTTACAGAAAAGCAAGTGCTTCAATGGTGCTCAAGTAAGGCTAGGAAGTGTAGGTGATTAGAGGATGTCAAAAGTGAATAATTATTGTGTGATGGTGTTCAAGAAGACATTGAAGTCCTTGGTGAGTCCTCAAGCCGGCCTCGGCGTGCTGTGAGGACCACGCAAGCTGCGAAGGGCACGAAGGTTACACCGAAGGCAACAATTTCCAAAGCGGTGGGTCTTCCTAAACCTACCCAACCCACTAAAAAGGTTAGAAAGGCTGCATTCCATTCACCCATACTTTTAGTTGTTTCTGTATGCAACTTAAAAGAATAATGCAAGTGTAGCATTCCTTGATATTTGTTGTGGCTGTATAATAGTCCCAGAAATAAACATGCACGATGTCGCGACCCAAATTACACCTACTAGCTCCCAATAGCTCACTAGGTTCACCCCAGTCCACTAACAGCGTCACTTGATCACCAATTGCCTAACACTGCACATGCTAAGCACCTACAGTGTTAGCCCCCATTTCCAACTCATTTGCCAAGTTCCAGTCACCGGGACTACTAGCACACACTCCCATCGTGACACCGGGCATGTCACTTAGTAACATGGGGCAAAACTTCCACCTTAATGTACAAGGACCCATGGTGGCACTACTCATCATAGTCCTAACCGCCCTTGAGTGTCACCCCACTTTTTGCATTTGCTACTCATCCACTAGCGGTAACCGACACTCACAACTCGGGACACATCCAAGGAGGCCTAGCAAGGAGTGGGACTCCACCCAACTGATGTCACGGGACACACACAAGTGTCCCATGGTGCCTTGAAGTAGTGGTGAAGTCACCACCACCAACCATGAGTCACCGGGACTCACCAAGGCTTCAAGAGGGAGTGAGGAGGGAGACCAACCCCTCCTATAGTACTCTCTGTGGTATTCGGCAGACCCCCCCGTCCTAGGTCGAAGGAAGTCCTTGGATAACCTTGGGTTGTGGAAGACCACCCACTTCCAACCCAAATTGCCAAGTTACGTCACCGTTTGGACTCCCGAACTTCCAACCGGCGTAACTTTGCGCTCCAAGCTCCAAATCAACATGCGAGCTCATTTTAGACATCTACGTGACGAGTAGATGCCGATGGACTGCTCACTCGTCCCATTTGGACAAGTTCTCGCAAAGTTATGGCCCTCTAAAGATTCGGATGCACCGGGGGAGGCGTCACGCCTTCACCACGGCTCTTCTTTTGGCCATAACTTTTGACTCATGTCTTAGAACCTCGTAATGCTTGTCATTCTAGGTTCCTTGTGTTCATAGCTTTCCAATGATATGCCACATGCCATACTTTGTTGTGGGATTCATTGAGAACCCCACACACCTAGCCCTCAAGTGTCCCGGCGCCATCGGGACCCAATCAACATTGAGCGGCCATAACTTTTCGCTCACAACTCCAAATTGCGCGTTCTTTGCGCCATTAGAAGCGTATTGTTAAGAGCTTTCCAAGAATGTGTGACACTCTCATGTTCACTTCAAAACCAGGGCGCTATTGCGCCCTATTTGATCGGGAGTCTCTTCATTCTCCCTACCTAGTCTATTGCAAGGCTTGGGAAGTCACTCCCAAGGTCCCCCCTTGCGCACTAAGGTTCATTTGGGCACCCCAAGTAGATAGGGGCGTGAAACATGAGTAGGTATTGCTGGTTTTGACTTGGTGTGGTACGATGCAGGCTGTTGTTGTCAAGAAATCGAATGCACCTCGGAAGAAGTGAGTCCCTGTTTGCCACAGCGTGTCCAACTTTACATCACATATCATGGTCAAGCATGTTATTTAGAACATTGAGTAGAACGCACCATGTTTTCATCGAAAGTGCTGTAGTTAATGTTGTTGTGGATTTCTTCGTAGTACTAGACTATGGACATGTGCATAGCTATTTTGTGCAAAAGTTGGCAAGTGGCCTTATAATCCCAATGCCATTGAAAACACAGGCTTCTATGCATGGACATCTCTTACAAAGACACATAATTCATCTTCTAATGGCATATCTCAATCTTCCATTCACTCATCTATATGGGCTGTAGAGGACATCGTCTTTGATGTTGAGGTTTATGATTCACATTGTTCATTTCGTTCGAGAAAACATTCTTCCTTTTGCATTGTATGTCTTCTGTAATGCTCAAGAAAACACTACAGATGTCACTGTGCGTGTCGAACGGAACACTGAGCGCAAAGCAATGCATACCCCAGTACACGGGTTGCTCTACTTAATGTCACAATAGACGTGTATGCAGGGTTGCTATTTGGCGAGCCTATGAGCGTGAGCCTATGAGCCTATGAGCTTGTGAGCGGGAAAAAAAAAATCGAAAAAAATTTGTAATTTTATGTACGTGACCTATGACCGTGGATTTTGTGCCGCTTATGATGTGGTTAATGTAGGGTCTATGTTTGAGAGGCAAGGAAGGCTATTTGTATTTTTGTGTCTTTGTTGTTGGATTTGACAAATTTTTGTCAATTAAAATGACAAGGGAGTAAGTAGAAAACATGGAAGGGAATTAAATACATCCATGAAGTAGCTATGAAACACACAAATTCAATTATAATGAAAATCAACACACAATAGTTTGACTCAAGAGATTTGTCAATCTCTTGAATCTAGGTTGTGTATTCCGTTGCATAATCAAAACCTATAGATGACTTAGAGGACTCTCTACCTTTGAATGCAGAAACATCTAAATACTATAGGACATTTAAAGTATAAGTGTCTTTACGACATTTTGGTTTGGAGCAACCAAACTTTGCAAAGGCACTTGCCATCTCCTCAACATAGATTGGAAGCTCAAAAGGCTTCTCTGGATTGATGAAAACACTTTGTTGCGGCAAGATGGCATTTGCTGGTATCAATCTGCTATCTTTGCAGTAGAAAAAAATATGTTGTTAATATTGTAGAATGTGGAAGTCTTCACCGAAAGAAGGATTAAAGAAAATGCCAACTTACTTATTGGATTTTCCCTTGCAAATGAATTTGTGAGCTACCACGGACATCTCCTCCAGATCTTGTGAAGGCTCCACTACCGGTGCCGGCGTTGGTATGGCCACCACAAGTGCTATTGACTTCCTCATTGGTTTGAGGATGGCATCATAGATGTCTTTATTCCCTTCCAAAGCCACAATGTGGTGGCCAATGCTACGACAGGTTATAATGCATGCACTTGGAGGCAATGGAATTGGTTTAGGTTAATTTGAAAATTGAATTGCAAGAATACATTCAGGGTATTAAATTTATGAAGCAAGAAGTCACTTGTAGATGCGGTGTAATCCAAAATGAAATCTCCTTTGTTGCTTGTGGCTTCAAGGAAAATAGTAAAGAACCTTGGGTCTTTTTCGCGTCTGCCTTGCACGGTTTTTCTCCATTCATAGCCATGTCATCCGGGTGGGTGTAATTCATCAACATGTCATCAGTAGCAATGTCAACACCGACCTTCATTAAGGTTGTAGTCCTCTTGAAAGCAAATTTGGATTTCCCTTTGGAGCCAACATCCTTCACAAGGAGAGTCACTCCAAAGTTCTGCATCTGCTACATCCACAACAAATGCACATTAGAACGCATAAAATGTAGTGAATTAAATTGTTCATGGAAGCCAAAGAATTTGAAAGGAAATTATCGTCTTGGTTTTGTTAATGGCAAAGGTGAGGTGCATGCGGTTCATCCCCATCCAATCCTTCTTCTTCAGCAAATCATAAGTTTTACAAACACCAACAATGTTCTCCTTCGACCGCGTGCTATACAAATGAAACAAAATGATGCACCCATCATCCTGAAAATGTTTGCGGCAAAGTTGCATGCCAACTGCAGAGCCTCATCATCTAGATCTGCATTCCATTTTGGCACCTCTTGAGGTGGTTTTGAGAGTCCTGGCAAGGGTAAGTTTTTGGGGCAATCTAGAAATATGACATCCACCACCGGCCTAACGTTTGGCACACCTTCAAACATGCGAGTCTTCCTAGCCGACATCTACAAAGATGTAGTATAAGAAAAATTTAATTAGAATTACAAATAACACTCATGTGATGTATTAGCAATAAATGAACTTCCAACACAAAGATATAGACGACTACCTTTTTATAGACAACTATACACGTTGTGAAGACCTGATCCAAATATGATGATAACAAACTCTACACTTCTGAATAAGAATTTTAATATTAAACATCACCAACTTCCGTATCTTGATTACTGGATTTTAATCACTTACCCTCATGTACCAAATACATTTCGCAAGAAACCCAAGAAATAAATTTTCAGAGACGGGCTTTGGTGGGAACTTCCTTGCTTTGCAAAATGGGGAAGAGGAGTTCTACCACCTCAACATCTTGATCTTTTGTGCAACCGCCATATTGCACGTGGACACCATTTGCAACTTCTCCAACATCATCTCGGGCAACTCATTATTGCTCCAATGCCTCTCCTCCCATAAACAAGAGCACATCCAACTCTTGTTAGCGTATAAATAGAAAACGAGGGAAATTAAAGTCGTGCTACGCCTGAAAATCCAACTTGCCTCTTATAAGAACTTTGGACCATTGGACGGAGATGCCACCGTAGAACATAGCCGCTCCATCACGATATCCGCTTGCTAATTCCTACTCCAATTTCGTGATGTCACAAGTGACTGTAGGTCTGACCATGGGCATGGCAACAAGCCTAAACAGTGGAATGTGTAGTCAGAAGAGGTTTTCAAGCTTCATGAACAAACTGGAGAACATATCCGCGGAATCTCCTTTTTGTATGTGCCGTAGTTCATCCTCTAGGAGTCCTTTCTCATCATCCTTGAGCTCCTCTATTTGCATGGGATCTTGTCCCTCTCCTTCTTCGTCTTCTTCTTCATCATCTTCTTCTTTGTCACCTATATTCGGTTGCATCGTATTATCAGTGCTTGGAGTCTCCAAAATGGTCTCCTCTTGAATTTGTCTAAGGGGTGAGACATCCATCTACATGTAGAATTCTAGTCACATTAGATTTTATTTTCAAAATAAATGAGAAGTGAAATTGGTGCAAGGAGACTTCTTTTAGCATACTTTAAATGGCTATACTGCAAATGAGATAGGTACTCACATATGAGTAGGATGGCAAAAATGTGATACAAAATGAGCCTCCAAAGGTCTATAATATCTGAAAATGAAACCGCCATATCACTATGATTGACATCCTAGTGTATGATGTCAATATCATCATCTTCATCAAAGTTTGAACTCAAGATGATGACCTTGTTTGTGTAAACTCTACCAGTGTTGATGCTCTCACACGCTTCTTCAAATGGTGGACAAGAACTAGCATTTGAGAGCTCAATAGCGAAAGAATATTCTATCTCTAAACTCTCAGGTGAGAACCATGGCCCTGGGCCCAGTTCCTATCTCTCTCAAAGTCATTTTCTGCACACTCTGCAATATCCATAATATCTACAAAACTCACCAAATTCCTTTCATCATCAGTGGAGTTAGTAGAGAGCTCCTAGCCTAGCTGAGCCCACTTCTTCGGTTGAGAGATCCCTCCAATTTGCAGTGATGTTACGGTTTGGTCAAGCAAAGCCTACTTCTCTGCAATAGACAATCTCAAGTGCTTGCCTTTGCGTTGGCCACACTATAAGAAACCCAAGTTTTTTTTGACAAGCCCAAATTTTTTATGACGCATTTTTTTGGACATCTTTGTTGTTTTTATGTTTCTTATGATGTTCATTGGATATTTTTGTTGACAAAGATGTCCAAAAAAATGCATCACAAAAAATTTGGGCATGTAAAAAAAATCATGGGTTTCTTCTAGTGCCACCTTGTAAAACCGAATTACTGTAAAATGAGAGGATCTCAAGAATATAAAGCCAGAACTATCCGGACACAAAATAGTGAGCATACTACAATCAATACATACGAATGACAATGTATTCTACAACCACTCACGTTTCACTTCACTAAAATCCCTTACACAAGCTTTTTTCCGTAATGGGTCAATATCAAAATGATGGCAAGTGAATGAAAAAGGTCATCAACCTTGAAACCCTGTGCTAAATTTTATATTCAAATATTCTATATATGAATATGAATAATATAAAGATATTAAGCCCACACAAATCCTGAACAAGGAAATATTCCATTAGTACAGGTTAAGGATGAACATCTTCCAAAAAAATCTTAATCCAGTCCTTAGGATAGAATATGATATCTATCATGTCATTTCCGATCATGTGCAAAATAATAGAAGAAGGTTTGAGTTAATCTACAAAACACTAAATCAAATTTTTGATTATATATGCATTTGTTTCATCATACCCGTATCCAATTCACGAAAGTAGAGATGGGTGGTCAGGATTTTAACCTCCTTTGATATGACAACTGAACCCCCGGCAAGCCCTCCAAGAGTATGAGGAATCTAGGATTCCACGAATAGAAGATGACACATGATCAGACCAAAAGCAAAAGGCAAGATGTAACAAAAACTTTTAAGATCAAGTTGAGATTCCTCTGTGAACACCGTCGGCTCCGACGGTGTTCACCAAGGAATGTCAACTTGATCTTAAAAGTTTTGCTTCATTCATTCAAAATCAAAAATTTGGTCCAAAAAATATGAACAAAGAGGATTCACTTCCAAGTTGATGACAATCTTAAGCTTCACCACGAGGTTCTAGAGGAAACCGCTATTAAATTAGGGAAGTTATGATCTATAAGTTGTCGAGGACTATATACGAAGAGCCAAAAGAAATCAATTACATGATTTAGTCAAGTTGTCAGATCCTAAAAGCTCCCCTCTTCTAAAAATTCTTTTATTTTAGATCAAGCTGCATATTCTCCAAGGACATCGTCGGAGCTGACGGTGTTCATAGAGGAATCTCAGCTTGATCTTAAAAATATTTGTTTTTTCTTCCATTTCTGAAAAAAAATTTACCAAACGCATTACTTGCGACGCATCGATCTCGTAACGCACGTGAATGGCATCATGCAACTAATATAAGTTGTGGGCCATGTGCATGACGGATACCTTTTGAGTGTTAGCAATGGATCTCAAAAATCATTGCGTGTTGTAGAATTTCCGATTTTGGGAGTTACAAAACCGTCCTTGTCGTAGAATTCTCAATTTTTAGAGTTACGGAACACATAATATACCATTGGAAAGCTCTACTCAATATCTTTCCAATGACATATTACAAGCTCGATAACTCCAAAAATTGAGAATTCTACAACATGAGACGATTTTTGGGATCAAATGCTGGCACTCGCAAGGTAGCCGTCGGATCCGACGGCTACCTTACGGATGCCTGCGTTAGATCCCAAAAATCGTCGCGTGTCGTAGAATTCTCAACTTTTGGGAGTTACAGAACCGTCCTTGTCGTAGAATTCTCAATTTTTAGAGTTACGGAATGCATAATATACCATTGGAAAGCTCTACTCAATACCTTTCCAATGACATATTACAAGCTCGATAACTCCAAAAATTGAGAATTCTATAACACGAGACGATTTTTGAGATCACTTGTTGGCACCCGCAAGGTATCTATGGGATCCGACAGATACCTTACGTGTGCGAACAAGTGATTTTATAAATTGTCTTTTTTGTAGAATTATCGGTTCTTAGAATTACTAAACGTATAATATACGTGTAAGGACATACTGAAATCACATTGGAAGGTGAGAGTAGGTCGCAAGAACCTTCTCATGCCATGAAGAACAAAGTGAAGTATAGGACTACCAAGTTGTACATAAAAATGAACAAACTACTAGCAGTAGCAAAATATTGCTAATGGGTAGGCTAATGGGTTTGTTTTTCTATAAAATAGTGAATAGAAATTGTGTATATTGTATAATCAATCTACACATCTAATAGTACATGTCTAAACAAAGTAGAGTTTCCTATTAGTTTAGGTGGAAAGGCACTAGAGTACAAATGAGGTTCTTGAAATGACAATGGGAAAGTTCCAATTGGTAGCCTCATGTAGTATGATATCCTTTTACAAAATCAAGATCTTACAATGGTGGAACTCCTCTATACCATCTCACAGAACTACAAAATTCCCGAGAAAACCCATTTCAAAAAACTAGGATCTTTTCCTACCAAATGCATGTGGTATGCAGGGTTTAGTATATCTTCTCTTGCATCCACACAATTCTAGTTGGTGATGGTTCTTATGAGACATTTGATTCAAAAGTTTAGAGTGAACTTTCTCACATCAAAAATTGTGGGTTTTTAGGCGCAAGATCTGGGATCATAAATTTGGATCATACTTTGAGGGGTCAAATTATTTTAAGAAGGGAGAATTCTTCACGGCTTATGAAGGTTCAAGTGCAACTATTTGTGTAATTCTCATTCAATATATTCATTCAACTTAAAACTCAAAAATGTAGCTCTTCATAAATTAGTATGGCAATTTTTAGTTTGATTTGAAATTACGAACTCTTGATGTATCCATATAGAGTTCTATAATTTGTCAGAAACAGTTCATAATAAGTGCCTTCAATTGTCGAGCAAAAGAGCAAACAATTTGTTTGATGACACTTATGATGACAACATTTGGGCGTGAATGCAAATCACTAATTACAGGACATACCTCAGAAACTACGCATCTGGATTAGGCCCATCGAAGGGGGAATTGAAATTGAGAGCTACAAGACGTATTAGATGTCCCAAGAAAATTGCAGAGGCGTTGAATACATTGCCAAAAGTTCATAGCATGGAAACTTGAGTACCCCATTTGGAAAGAGAGGAAATATTTGGGAGCACAAAGAGGAGGTTGGACGTTTCTATTGGTGATGCTAAATACTCCCATAGTCCAGATAAGGTGAATTTCTCTCAACCGCGTGTCTGGACAAGGTCTACTAAGGCTCTAGAAGAATTAGTGGATGAAAAGCAAAAAACAAAAAAGGTCCACCCCTCTTCGTTTGTAAACAATGCATGTGAAAGTGATTGTAACACATCAAAGTGGCACATAGTGTAGATTAGCCACAAATCAAATGCAAGATGTCAAGCTCAACAGCAAACATCTAACATCAAGTGTAATGCATAAATTGCAAAGGGAAAGAAGGGAATCCCAACGCCCACTTATTGCGAGCGTAAAGAAGAGTATGGAAGTAGGCGCGAGGTCATGGTAGATTTCTGGTTCTGCTGGGATGACATTGAAAGGTGTGTAAAGGGTACAAAGCAAAAATGGGTGATTGATTGGCTTGCGGTGCTAGAATTGAAGCATGTATTGAGTGGAACCAAGCTCAGTCGAGACAAAACCTTGTTGCAGCATACAAGCTTCCACCTCCAAGAGTGATCAACATTGTCGCCACGTCAACTATTCACCATATCCAAGATTTTCAAAACCATTCTATATAACTAACCGCTACCGAAGAATACAAATGCTTACCCAATAGTGAGGAATAATCGAACTATTAGGAGGATTGCAAATGCTCCAACTACTAAGCACAGAAACAACTAGGAGAATGCTAGAAACATCACAAGACAGATTTTGGGAGTGACCCTACTTCCCTTTTTGGGCCTTGGTGCAATAGTCCAGTTGAAGATAGGAATTGAGCCTAACAAAAATGGGTATCAAATTACGATGGGTATGTTTCCCTCATGTATATGCCCAGATTTTGTAAGTATGGCCGTATCAACAATAGGTACAAGACATGCAGTAGTATGTGAACTGTAAACACCTGTATTATTTGTACCGATACTTCTGCAAGATGGATATCCATGAAGACAAATTCATTCATGCACCTAGTTATAGCTTCAATGAATTGAAGTTACTTCTATTTAGAGTAGGGATCATCACAATCCTAGCATAGATACGGCTATATTTTTTGATGAATTCATGGAAATGATTTCACACATGTACAATTTTAAATTTTGTTGCATTCACAGAGGGTGGGAGCAGACTCTATAAACATCAGTATTGAAATGCATGGAATTTAGCCTAAATGCATGACTAAAACCCTAATCATATTTTGCAACGCTATATTGCACAAACAAATATGTTTCGCATATACAATCTCTGGTCTTCCACCTCTTTCCCAAAATCCCAATCACTACCATTTCAAAAAATAAATTTACAAATTTAAAATACATGAAGTAAAACCCCTAAGGATAAAAGTAGATGTCTATCCCATTTGTTTGTGGTAGACAGTAAACCCTGCCCTTCAGCTTGGCTGACCCTTCTATATATGTGCTTTTAGACTAGCACTTATCCTAAACGTTAATTGTTATGGAATATGTAGAAGCCATAGTTCTCTAAACTCAAGTTACCCACCTTAAACAACACAATGAAGTTCTCTCAAATCCATGAGGGTTTGCTTTATTCAAAGTTTTTCAAACCTATTTCTTTGTAGTAGGATAAGTACGTGCTTAAAATGTACACATAATTTTACAAGTTTCAGGAATCAACATCTAAGGATTAGAATTTAACCACGGTTATAGGGTCCACGGTCATAGGTCACAAAAATTACTATAAATAGTAAGTTTTTGGATGGAAAAAAAAATGGATGAAATTTTTTCCCCAAAATATCCTTTTGTTGCTCACGGCTCACAAACTTCACGCTCACAGCTCACAAGCTCACCGCTCCACGCTCGCCTGCTAGCGTCGTTGGACGTGTATGTGGACAATGTCTGCAATTTCAGCAAAGAATAAATTCCACAATATTGTCCACCCAGCTCGTTTCCTAAAGCACATTTTCGTTGACTCTGATGTCATTTAAAACATCCTCCTGTCAAATGTGACGTCCCAGAGAACATCACACAGAACACCGACATGTACCGCAGAAGAGTGCCACGTCAGCTGCCACGTAGGCTGCGTGCACCGAAAATGATTTTCCACGTCGGATATTTAGGGGTCCACGTCATTGGACACGTCACAACGTCGGTGGATGAAAAAGTTGTCCAACGTGTCCCTGCCCATCGTTAAAAATCCTACGTGGATGCCAAAAACCCTCCACATGGCACTCTCAGAAACTCTTGGGTGACCCTGTTGTTTTCGATGTCACAAAAAATTTAAGCACGTTTCAGCACATAACATGGCACGTTTTTGGCCCATTTTTTTAAACGGATTTTTTAGACGTCACTACAGGCATCGTCCTTGTTAAATTAAACATCACGGCACGTTTTTTCCCTTGTTAAAAAAAACACTGATTTCTTATAGTGACTAGAAGTTCCTTAGAACGATAATTCGTGTCATCTTGCAACAATTTGTCATTGTAAGGATACTTACGGCTAACTACGCATACGACAGGATTCACCACGTTTGAGCAAACCAACCAAGTCTTGAGAATGGCGGATCAATCTAGAGTGATTCTAGTCGGATGAATTTCTCAGGTCCCGACCCAAATTGGAGAATTGACTTACTTATTGAACTTTGTCATCATACGGGTGGACAAAGGAAGACCATTTCCAATTTTGCTTGGAAGACCATGGCTATATGTCGCAAGGGTGATCGTGGATTGGGGACGCAAGGAATTCGTAATTGGTAAACCCAGTATCTAGATCCCTTGGAGTATTGAAGAGCATCTTGGAGAAACAAGTGAATCAGAGGGTTACACAACTGATTGGTCGGAGGCTGAAGATTCTTCCAACATTTCATCCTACTTTGTCTAAGAATTTGATGAAATTATGGAAGTTGATTTTGACTTTCCGATTCCAATCTTGGAATTTGGAGAAGTTGAGGAGCAGATCCTGTCAGAGCAGAAAGAGAAACAAGTCAAGGACAGATCTTTGGGAGAAGCAAGTGTCCCACTGATGTCAAGCTAGATCAAGCAGCAAATCGAAGAAGGTAAACTATCCATCGTTAGTTTGAAAGACGGGAGAACTGACCTTCCTTGGAATGAGATCCGGGTTGAATCAAAGGAGTAGGGACCGGATCCGGTCAAAAACATTGTTAACCCCCCCGATTATGAAAAGGTAGAAGTTCAGGAAGGAAAAGCCTTCTTCTTGGGAAAATCTTTAAATTCAGTAGAGCAAAAGAAGTATGTGGACTTGCTGAGGAAGTACTTAGATGTCTTTGCTTGGACATCTTCTAATTTGAGTGGCATTCCCTTAGATATGGGGGAGCACCGGATAGACCTCATTGAAGGGGCTGTTCTGGGCAGGTGACGTCAATATAGGTTGAACCCCAAGTACTCAATCATGGTAAAGGAGGAGATTGATAGTCTATTGAAGGCAAGATTTATCTACCCGGTCAACAACTTGGAATGGGTGTCACCCATTGTTGTTGTACCGAAAAAGGTAGGAGCAGATGGAAAAGTGAAGATCCGGGTTTGTCAAGACTTCAGGAAACTGAATGCTGCGACAAAGAAGGATTATTTCCCTCTACCGTTCACTGATATTATCTTGAATCACGTTTCCGATCAAGAGTGTTACAGCTTCCTGGACGGATTCTCAAGATGTAATCAAGTGTTCATTCGATTGGCGGACCAGTTGAAGATCACGTTCACGACGGAATGGGGGACGTTTGCCTTCAACCGGATGCCATTCGGTCTATGCAATGCACCCGGAACATTTCAAAGGCTCATGATGGATATCTTCCGAGATTTCCTTAGACACTTTTTGGAAGTGTTCATTGACGACTTTGCAGTGTTCAGTACAAGGGAGCAGCATTTGGAGTTCCTGGAGAAAACTTTTATCCGTTGTCGCGAGACCGGATTAAAGTTACATCCGGATAAGTGTTTCCTAGGAGTTGTATCCGGGATCTTATTGGGTCATGTAATTAGTGAAAGGGGACTAGAGGTTAACATTGAAAAGGTCAAGGCAATCTTAGCCCTTATTCTACCTACCTGTGTAAGGGAGATCCGGGGATTCCTAGGGTGTGTTGGATATTATTTGAGGTTCATTGATGGATATGCAAAGCTAGCAAATCCATTAAATGAACTCCTAAAGAAGGAAGTCGAGTTCATCTGGATGAAAGAAAGACAGCAAGCCTTTGAAGATTTGAAGAGCCGGTTGGTGAAGGCACCAATCCTTTCTCCACCAGATTGGGCTCGGGAGTTCCATGTCACCTTGGATGTATCAGGATGGTGCCTAGGGGCAATCCTTTGGTAGTCTAAGAAGAAGTCTGAGCATTCGGTCTACTATGCGAGTAGACAGATGAGTCCGGCTGAGAAGAATTACACCACGACCGAGAGCGAGGTTGTAGCCATGGTGTATGCCTGCAGAAAGTTTCGGCATTATTTGCTACGCTACAAGGTTGTTTTCCATACGGATCACAATTCCTTGAAGTATCTAGTAAATAAATTGGATCTTTCCGGTCGGATAGCAAGGTGGATATTGCTACTACAAGAGTTTAACTACAAGGTGGTAGTTAAACCTGGAAAGGCAAATAAGAATGTTAATTATCTTTTCAGGCAGCGAGGTATGGAAGCGGCCAGTGACATTCAGGGTTGCACGGACGCTAGGACGCCCGGATGGACGTCCAACGTCCGCGTCCACGGGTTTTTGAGCGTCCGGGGACATAGAAATTTCGGACTTGTGCCCGTCTAGTGCACGGGCGGTCGGCCGGTTCAGTGAGCCGACCGAGCGGTCGGATGGCGAGGACGGGGCAGATGGGGCCAACCGAGCGGTCGGATGGCGAGGACGGGGCAGATGGGGCCAACCGAGCGAACGGATGTGGAGCACGGGGCGGACGGAGCCGACCGCACGGATAGGGCAGATGGGGCCGACCGACCAGATGGATGCGGACCACGGGGCGGTCGGGGCCGACTGCGCGGATGGACGGGGAGGACGGGGAGGACGGGCCCAAACCTAAAACTTGTCTTCCCGAATCTACCCCGGATGACGCGAACCTACCCCAAACCTGCGGATGGCGTTCGATCGGACGATCCGTCCGCTCTCGAACTTGCGGACTGGCGGTCCGCCCGACCGCTTCGTCAGACGTCCCCGACTCCCCTCAACCGCTCCGTCGGCCACCCGACCGACCGCTGCGACGTCACGCCCGACCGCTCCCACGACCGTCTGACCAACCGCTGGATGCCGACCGACCACAGTTCGGCCGCGTCCATGACGCCTGGACGACGGACATCTGGACATCCGGATTTTGGACGCGATTTCGTGATGGACGTACGTCCGAGACAACCCTGGTGGAGCCGGGTGATCTTCCTCAATTTCCGGGGAGTCTAAATCGATTGGCTGCAGTCCGGTCAAGGGCATCTTCTTCTGTGCCCTACTTGACAAGGGCGTCTTGTTCTTTCTCGGTTCATGAGCTACGTCTTCCGGAAACAAGTCCGGAAGAGAAATTTCTGAGAGCCGGACCGGAACTTCTGTCAACTTCTGGCTGCTCTCCATGATCCGGTCCGCTGACTTCCGTGCCTTGAATAGGAGCTTCTCCATCTGCTCTTCAAAATTGGTGAGGATGTGCACCACCCTGGTTCTAGATATCTTCTTGTCCTTGTGCACCTCCTCTTCAAACAGGCGCGCCTTGGTGACCGCGGCTCCGAGTCCTCCAAGTATGTCCTTCACCTTTGTGGCCAGCCTCTTCATTTCCTCCGCCATCTCCTTTGTCGCGGTGGCATTCTCGAGCAAGGCGAAAAGTTCAGCCTTGAGGGTGTCCACCTCATTGTGCTGCCACTTGCTGTCCTCCTTTATCTTCCGGAGCTCATCCGGATTGATAACACTCTCAGCTACCTTCTGCGGCAACTGACTGTCCGGTTCCGCTCCGATTAATTCCGCGATCTCCCCGAGCATCCGCTTCTTAACTTCCCAATCTGCCTGGATTCCACAGAGGATCCCAACCAACTCGTCAAATGGATCTCCGGTTCCGGATCCGAATGCCACATCCGGTCCGGTTGGAGTTCACTCTTCGCGCGGCCACGGATGACCCGAGGGCGTTCCTCGATTCCGAGTCGGCGTGGTCTTTTGCCTCTTGGCGGGGACATACGGTTCCTCCTCTTCCTCTTCTTCTTCTTCCTCCTCCTTGGTTTTGTTTCCGGAATCCGCTTCTTGGTCGGACTCGGATTCACCATACTTCATAGTCCGTTCCTGGGCCTTCCACACCTTCAGCTCCACTTCCGTCAGCAGTTCCTGTTGCTGGTAGAGGTGGTACACATAAGGGCACAGTGGGGTAGCCCTACTTCTCTCCACTCTTGTAGTAAGCTGGGACACCAGATCAAAGAAGATCCGGCCCCAATCTACTTTCCGGGTTCCGCTCAACGCTCCGAAGATCGTGTTAGCCAAGGTGATAGTCACCTTGGTGGGCTTTTCTGGATGCAAAACCGGAACCAGGAACTGGAGCAGGCGACGCTCCCGGTCATCGAGGCAGTCTTCTACCGCGTAGCTGTCCTTTGGATTCACTACGCTTCCGAACTTGCCTTGGACGAAATCATCCTTCCGGCTGGCAAGCCCGAGTCCTCCTGGACGGAATCCGTATACGTCTTGATGCCCTAGACTGTCTTTATGACCGGTCGGATATTCGGTCCGGTTCTTGACATCTGGTTCTCTCCAATCCGGTCAACGAGATTCCGGTTGGAAATACTATCCGGTTGGAAATCTAATCCGTTCCGCTTCTACCTAAAACCAGATTAGTTCCGTAAGGTCCTTTTGTGACTATTTTTGGATTTTTCTTTCTCTCTTTAGATGAATCCGGATACCTATTTCTAATTTCCGGTCCACTCAAAAAGTTAAACAAAGAAAAATAAAAAATATGAGTTGTCACATTACCCCTTCCTCATCTGTGAGCGTCCCCGCGAACATCATTCCTCGTCATCAGATGAAGTAGCAGCATTATACTTCTTTACTCTCGATCCGTTCACCCGAGTATCAAGCCACTAGCCCTGCAATGTTTCCAGTTGCAAAGAGCCATTCTGAAAAACTTGATTCACTCGGAATGGTCCCATCCATCTGGTATGTAATTTACCTAGAAAATCCTTGTGGCGGTTGTCGTATAGAAGGACCAATCTTCCTTCTCGAATTCCGTGGTCAGCCGGAAGTTTCTGGTCGTAGATTACCTTCCGCTTTTCTTGAACACCTATAGTCTTCTCCAGTGTTGCATCTCGGATTTCCTCCAGTTCTTCAATAGCAATGAGTCGTGGAAGTGTTTCCATTCTCGACTCGGCATTCCGAGCTGCCATTACACGGTATGTTTCTACTTCTAATTCCACCCCATGCATTGCTTCTTGTCCGAAGACCAAGAAGCATGGTGTCTTTCCGGTCGTGGTTTTCTCCGTAGTGTTGTATGCATGGACCGCCGAAGGCAGTTTCCGGTCCCAATCCGTTTTGTGAGCGGAAACCATTTTGTTCAGGATCTTACCAATGATACCATTCGCTCACTCTGTCAATCCATTCACCTTTGGGTTGTAAGGAGTGGTCTTCCGGTGTTTGATGAGATATTTGCTTGTTAGGTCGAGGATGACATCATTGAGAAAATGAGTGCCCCGGTCACTAACTAACTCCAACGGGTGCCCAAATCGCATGAGGATTTCTTCAAACAAAAAGTTCGCTGAAGTTTCCGCGTCGTTCTTCCTAGTTGCCTTGGCTTCCACCCATTTGGTCGCATAATCTGTGGCTAGGATAATGTATCTCTTCTTCCATGCACTGACCGGAAAGATAGGTCCAATAAAGTCTATCCCCCATTTCTCAAAAGGTTCTAAAGGGATGATTGGAGTGAGCGGCCAATGGTTCCGGAAAGATGGTGCTCCGATCTGTTGACACTGATCACAACTCCGTACATAACTTCTCACATCGCGGTGCAAGCCTGGCTACCAGTATCCGGCTGTACGGATCCGGTTGACAGTATTGACAAACGCAAAATGTCCTCCTGAACTTCCGGAATGAAGTGCTCAGATTACCTTCTTCCGTTCTGGGAGCTCTAGGCATCTCCGAAGTACGTCATCCGATCCTAACTTAAAGAGAACTCCTCTAATCAAGGTATAAAGAGCCACTTTTCTCTGAAAGATCTCTTTTTCTTCTCGGCTCATCTGATTCGGATATCTAGATTCCACTAAGTAATCTATGATATCCTAATATTCCGATATAGACTCATCATTGAGGTGAAAGACATCTAGTGAGGAAGTTTCCGGAAACTCATTCGGATACCCAGCAGATATATCTGCTACGGATTCCGGTCCCTTTTGCCGGGAAAGGTAATCCGCGTTTGAATTTTCCTTTCCGGATTTAACTACTACTTCGTAGTTAAATTCCTGTAATAGCAAAATCCATCTAGCAATCCGGCCTGACAAATCCGGTTTGTTTACAAGGTACTTTAAAGAATCATGGTCCGTGTGAAAAATTACCTTGTAACCCAGAAGGTAATGTCGGAACTTTTTACAAGAGTACACCACAGCCAACGCTTCCCGTTCCGTGGTAGTGTAATTCCGCTCCGCCGTACTCATTTGCCTACTTGCGTAGTAAATCGGATTCTCGCGTTTTACTCCATCAAACTGCCAAAGAATAGATCCGAGACACCAACCACATGCATCGATGGTGACGTGAAACTCCTTTGTCCAATCCGGAATACACAAGATTGGAGCTTTAGCAAGCTGGATTTTGAGACTTTCAAAAGCTTGCTGCCGGATTCCGGTCCATTCAAATTCCATATCCTTCTTAAGGAATTCTGTAAGAGGAATCGCTCTTTTAGCGTACCCGTCCATAAACCGGCGGTAGTATCCGACACAGCCAAGAAATCCACGGATCTCTCTAACGTTGGTCGGAGGCAGTAAGGTTAACATTGCCCTGACTTTATCCATATCCGCCTGCAATCCGGATTTGCTGACTACATGTTCGAGTAGTATTCCGGAACTCATCCCAAAAAAGCACTTGCCCGGATGCAACTTTAGGTTGGTCTCTCGACATCTTTCAAAAGTTTTTCGTAAACATTCCAAATGACTTTTCCGGTCACTGTAAACCGCAAAGTCATCGATAAATATCTCAATAAAATGTCGAAGAAAATTTCTGAAAATGTCCATTATGAGACGCTGGAAGGTTCCGGGTGCATTGCACAATCCAAACGGCATCCGTGTGAAAGCAAATGTCCCCCATTCCGTTGTGAATGTTGTCTTCAACTGATCGCACCACTAGATGAAGACTTGATTGTAACCGGAAAATCCGTCCAGAAAACTGTAGCACTCGTGTCCGGCCACTTGGTCCAAAATGATATCCGTGAACGGAAGAGGAAAATAATCCTTCTTTGTGGTCGCGTTCAACTTCCAGAAATCCTAGCAGACACGGATCTTGACTTTACCATCCGTTCCCACCTTTTTCGGGACCACTACGATAGGGGAAACCTACTCGGGATTGTTAACCGGATATATGAATCCGGCTTCCAATAACCGATTAATTTCCTCCTTCACCATCAATGAGTACCTGGGGTTGAGCCGGTATTGTCATTGACGGACCGGAATGGATCCTTCCATCAAATCAATGTGGTGTTCTCCTAAATGAGAGGGAATCCCCTTCAAATCGGACGGCTCCCAAGCAAAAATGTCGAGATACTCCTTCAACAGTTGACTGTATCCGGATCTCTTCTTTCCTTGTAACAGCCTATTGATGTAAAAGCTCTTACCGTGGTCGATTTCTATTTTTTCGTAATCCATGGGCGAAACGACTGGTTTGATCTTTTCCGGATGAACTCCTTCCGGATCGGAATCTAAACTTGCCCACTCTATTGTTTCCGTTCCAAGGATATTGGCTGGAAGATTTCTGGTTTGAATTTGTCCGGCGATCCACTCAACTGTAAGCGGAACGCTTGACTCTCCCAGTGATCGGTCTTCTGCAACCAGATCTCCGGTTGTGTCCGGAACATGTTCTAGCACGGCATTGGGGAAGCCATAGCTAGCCTCAGACTGATCTCCAAATGAGTCTACATAATAGCTAGGAGCAGAGTCTTCCGGTTCCGACCAATCCGTGGTGTATCCTTCCGAGTCGCTGGTTTCCCCCAGATGTTTTTCCGTAGCCCAAGGAATACGGATAGGAGGTTTTCCTACTACCAACTCCTTGGCTCCCCAATCTACCAGTACCCGGGCCGAATACAGCCAAGGTCTTCCGAGCAATATTGGAAATGGCCTTCCTTTGTTAACTCGAATAACCACGTAGTTCAACAAATAATCTATCCCCCCGATCCGGGTTGGTACATCTGATAATCTTCCGATCGGATTCACCCGAGACTGATCTGCCATTCTAAGGACTTGATCCGTGGCTTCCAGAGTGGTGAAACCTAAGTCAAATGCCGTCTCCTCCAACATTAAGTTGACCCCGGATCCTCCATCTATAAGCACATGTGGAATCAAGCATCCCTCTATTTCCACAATGACTTCTGGTGCTCCGGAATCTTCCGATCTTGTGAAGTTCACTACATCGGGCGGAAGTTTCACTCGCCTCTTCCGCCTCCGTGTCCATGCTTCCCGGATCAGTTTCTGGTACATCACATTGTCATGCAGTAGCTGACCGATAGTCACGTTCGCCTTCTGATCCTTGATGTCCTGGATGATGTTGTACTCCTGGGTACTTACATCCGGGTTGATAATGACTGGGGTGTCACTAAAACTCACCCTCTTTGGTTTAGATACAGAATCCGATCCGGAAATTTCCATTCGGATCTCTGCACTAATATCTCTCGGAATCCGATTCCTCTCCACCCCTTCCTTAGACTGAACCCTTTCCGGTTCCGGTCTTACCTCTACAGGGACTGGGTCGGAATCACTACTTGATTCCGGTTTCTCCCTATGCTTTTTCCTCCTCCTCCTCCTTCTACTCGACTGATCCGGTTCATTGCGGGTGGTTACCCGGTTTACCATAGTTTCCACCTCATTTGGCAGCTCCATTTCACATCGTCATTTTTCTGGATTCTCCGTGCCGGCCATATGTCCGAAGTTGAGGACGGTTTGCTCCCTTGGAAGAATTTGCACTTGTTTATACACCGGCCTTGGTACAACCGGTTTCGAACATTGTTCTTCCGGATGTCCGTATTCCTGGCAGTTCTGGCAGGGAAGAACCCGTGGCGCACCTTGCCCTATTCCCTTGTTTGGACAGGAATTGGCATAGTGTCCTGGTTCCCCACAACCATAACAAATCACCACTTGTCTATCCGGATAACCGGGTGATCTCATCGGCTGCTGCATCATCATCCCTTGACTTGATCTAGGTAAAAAGTTCCAGTTCAACATGTTGGAACGGATCGGAACAACAATCCCTTTTCCCCTTGCATAAGTTGGTTGAACATGGTAAACTTCCCCTTCCTCTTCCGCCATGGTGTAGTACATCTCTTCTTCCGGGTACACATAGTGAACTTGCTTCGATGGAGTCCGTGGACATTCACTCGGGTAGTGACCCGGTTCTCCACATCGTCCGCACCAGACATTGGATTGGGAAGTCGGAACAATCCATCTTGGTTTCCGGTTCTTTGTGAGATTGACCTTGATCGCCTCCAGAGACTCCTGAATGCTTTTCATCATCTTCTTCGAATCCGTATCCTCCGCTTTTACCTTGACAGTGGTCTTCTCTCTCTGATTCCGTCTTGATGAACGCGGAGGTGGTGAGACACTCCTCTCTTCATCTGAACTGGAAGAATCTGGATCCGATGCTTCCGTTCCAAATGTATCAGAGCCGCTTTCCGAGTCTGAAGCCTTCTTCTGGTGCTTCGACCTCCAGTTGCCCTTCTTATTCCGCTCTTTCTCCTTCTTCTTGCTTCTTCTCAGGGACTTCCGGAGTGACTGTACCGAGTTCTCATAGTTGGCGGCAGCATCCATAGCCTCCCTTAGTGTCCTTGGCTACGTCTGCCGGATTAAGAATCCCATGGATTCTGGCAATCCGGCCACGTACCATTCCACTTGTAAGTTTGGCGCAATTTCAGTGGTCAATTTCTGCATCAGTGCCTTTACTCTCTGCCCATACTTTCGTACGAATTCCGTTGACTTCATCGTGAGCATGCTCAACCGTCCCAGCGCTCGAGCCTCTCCTCCTACTTCTCGGAAGGCTTGCAAGAAGTCCGCCTTCATCCGGTCCCAGTCATTCCGGATTAGATCCGGAACATCTTGGTACCATTTGAGGGCTTCTCCTTTTAACAGTCCCTGGAAAATTCTTCTCTGGCCCGCCTCGTTTTCTTGATTGGCAAGTGCGGTTGACTCAAACTCGCACACCCATTCATCCGCATCTTGGCTTCTGTCTCCTTTGAAACATTTGTATCTTAACCGGGTCATGTTGTCTTCCTCGTTGAACCGCGACTCTTCTCCTTCCGGTTCAAATCCGTGCTCGGAAACTTGAGGTGTGTGTACCGGTCTTGGATTCTCATCTAAATCCCTCAGTACAGGAATTGGTTGATTTTCCAGATCCGAGAAATCTGGATCACTCAAATTTGGCGCAGCCGATCTTTCTGCTTGATGAATATCTTTCTCCCTTTCCGCCTTCCGTTCGCTTCCTGTCCTTCTTCTCATGAGTACGAACTCCGGTTCTGGTTCATTCAAACAAAACCAAAGGTAACAGAATTACTACGACTCCCGGTTTAGAGTTTGCTAGCTTTAGGATCCCCGGCAGCGGCGCCAGATTTTTGCGTGTCACAACACAAAGTAAGCAATTTCCCTATTATACTCACAAAAATCACTCTAGAGCATAACAAAATGACCCTAAAGATCGAACCCATGAGATCCTGTCAAGTAGCTAGCTCTAACAAGGAGATAACCCTAATTAACACTTCAATTCTACCTTCCGGTTCTACCTCTGATGACCGGAATGTCAAACACCAATCGGAAGACTACGACCGGACTGTATCTTACTTTCAGTTTTACTAGCTCCCCAGTCTCTGGACTGACTTCTCAATTCTGAACCCTGCAACTTCCAATCCTAAGTACCCTCCTAGGCAGATTCGGTCCGGTTTATCCTTCCGTAACTGGTTTAGTTTTGCCTCTATTTTACCATCAGAGGGTTCGCCGCTTGCTTTTGAAAGTGGTAGGTCCACCACTCCTTCCGTGACTTATAGTGGCTGAAGACCCACTTTCCTATCTACTGATCCCCTAACTAACATGGATCCAGTTTGGTCCTTCACAGAAATCCGGATAGCAATCCGGATCACAGGTCACACAAAGACCCCCCGTACGATCCTCTCATACTACAACGACCTTGACGCTGATCCGTTCCATACGAAGTTAGGTGGCTACAAGTGCATCCGTCTATTCCAACAGCCATGAAAGTTCTTCCGTTCACCCACAACGGTGGCAAGACCTCACAACATTCAGAATACTCGACCGGATTTCCCACCCAGGAGTTCTAGCGCAGCTAAGGAATCCCTCCCTATTCGCCTAGCCTGATCAACAGATCTCTTACCCGGAATGCTAAACTTCTGTAGTTGCTGAGGCACTGGAATCCACTCCTATCTCTTCATAACCTACTCACATGTATCTAGAACCAGAAACATACATCAAAGGGAGAACTCTACCAACACCTCCGTACCCACCTCCTTACTTTAACTCCATGCACTCTTGCCAACACTCAAGAAAATTACACAAAAGTCAGGTCAAAGGAAAGTACACAAGGAAATGCCAAAAGAACTCTCCCCTCCATACTTTTAGACGTTGGTGTTAACTCCTCCTCCTGCCTTTCCTACTTGGCTGGTGTCTTCGTTGGAGTCTTTGTGGGCGCATCCTTCTTGGCTGGCTCCATCTCCTCATCCTCCTTCTTTATTCCGGATTCCGGAAACTGTTCTGCTTGGTGAAGAACATCTCGGACTTCAAACATGAACTTCTCCATTTCTTTGGAATACTCTGCCAACACCATGACAGCCTTACCTGTGGCTTCCGGTCCTGCCTCATGGATCCTCTCATCATACAGTTTGGCTTTGTTCACAACATCCGCAGTGTTGGAAACAAAGGCCCCAACTCTCCTAATGACCCCCTTAAACTCTAAGGTAAGCCGTTCCACCTCTCTCTTCTTTTCTTCACCCTTCTTAATTTGCCGCTGGAGATCCGCATTCCTCTTAGTCAACTCCTTGATGCGGGTTTTCCACTTCCGGTTTTCACTATCCCGGAGCAACCTTTCTACTCTCTTTGCGAGCTCTGACACTTTAATCCCTTCAAGCAGTCTACATACATTCCTCACTGCTCCTCTCTCCGTATCAAACTCCTCCCGGACTCTCCCTAAGTCCGAAATGATCCTTCCCAAAGTATCCTCTCCCAGAACTTCCGGTTCCGGCGAGGCTTTCCCTTTTCCTTTGGATCCCCTCTTAGAAGAGCCTAACACCCTCTTAGTCTCTATCCTCCTTTCGGAAAGATCCTTTCCTCTCTCTGAAGATTCCCCCTTAGATCCCTCATCTGGTCCTTCTTTTCTCTCTTCTTCCTCCTCCTCTTAGGGTGGGGTAAGATTAAGTTTCACTAAGGTGACTGCGGCCTTGTACATGGTCTTCTCTGAAGTTTTCAAAGTACCTAAGGAGTCATACAAGTGAAAGAGGAATGGCCCAATGGGGGTGGCCTTTGCGTTTCCAAGGGCGTTTACCATCTTTCCTACCAGATCTTTCACTATCCCTCTCCAAAACACTTTCCTCTCTCCACTCAACGCTCCGAAGATCGTATTGGCCCACGTCACCGTGACCCGGTTTGGCCGTTCCGGATACAGGATTGGTACTATAAATTCTAACATCCTCCTCTCTCTTACTACCTTGCAATCTGCTACTGCATAGCCATCCTTAGGGTGAGGAGGATTAGAGAATTTACCTTCTGCGAATTTGTGAACCCGCAAAGCCATCCCCTCTCTAGATCAAAGAAAGTCGTAGACCCTCTTCCAGATGTCCATAGTCCACCTTCCGAGCAGAGCTCGGACGGTCTTGATCCATTCGTTCGACTGCTCATTCATTAGCTCCTGAATCATTTCTTCGCTCTTCAAACTCCATGGTCGGCATAGGAATCCCGCACACCCCAATTGGTTCAGATCCTCCTCTAACTGCTTCCTCTCCACGTCATCCTTCGGAATCACTGGACAGATGCTCTTGGTCTTGAAAGGAAATGACCCGCTTGCTTCCGCCTTCACCATGGTTGCAAAACTCTCCAAAACACTCAAACCTCCTATCTTTTCTTGCCACAGCTCCCGATCAATCCTCTTCCTCTCCACGACAGGATCCGGAAAGTAAGATTACCCAATCCTCTCACACCTCTAAAGACAGACCTCGCTCTAAGAGTGCTCCAAACTACAAAGACACAATGAGGTTTGAGGAACCAAACCCCTACGTATCCTTTCCTGGCAGTCACAGCCGTTGGGAAAGTAGCTGTTTCCGCAATCATCGCGGAGGAATCTAGCCGTTGAACGGTCCTCCGTGATGTATGGGATTACCGTTGGATCCGAGATTTCCTCTTCCCGTCTCGATAATCTTCCGGTTGCATGTGGATGCGTTTGCTTCCAGCCCCGGTATATTTTTCCGATCCATGTTTAGTTCCTTGGGTGCGGATCCGGTTCCGGATCTTTAGGAAAACAGGAAACTTACAATATCTTAACCAAATTATCTATCTACTATTAATCCCATAGTGAGGTAGAGTTAATATTGGTAATATGATTAGTTTACCATTTTATAAATCAAAAATTTTTACCAATGTCAACTCTTTACTTCTAAATTCTATATAACCAACTTCATCCTCTCATTTTGGTCTACGACACCATCCCATAGAAGAAAAAAGATCCATCACTCTTTGTGTTCCCATTTAGTAATGCAATATAAATGTCATATATGAAATTGTAACTACATATAGTCATGTCCTAACATTTCTGTGAAAACAACATTAGTGTATTTTTTTTTGGTTAACTACTTCAGTGATTGCGTTTGTGACTAAACCTAGCAATCTAATTGCATTTATGACAGCAATGAGTATTGTAAGTGCACGTATGACTCAAAGTAGTATTAGGTTTGTAAATCAGAATGAACTCACACATTCAATTATTGAATGATGTAGGAGGCATGAAGATGACATGCGCCGTCGTGAAAGAGAGCGACAAGAGTATAGGCGTGAAAAACATCAAAGTCAAGTAGTGTACCCGATTGAAATGTGCGACGAAAAGTTTCATATTTGGTTTCCAAAGGCAGTGCTATGAGCTATAGAAGTTGGTACAAAAGAAGTGGACAAAGATGTGAGGACTTTAATGTTACCTCCATCAGATCGATCCAAGTCATATCGTTCCATGTATGCATTTGGAAACCACATTCGTATTCGAAGCGTTGAGAAGAAATTGACAACAATGGACTCAGGAATAGCAACAACCTTTAAACAACTTTGTCGAGCAGGCGCAAAAGATAAAAACATGAAGGACTCAAAGCTAGAGTACGTAGGGTGGGTGGAGGAAATCCTATCTGTAGATTATGGGCAGTTTGAGGTAGTGGTACTATATTGCAATTGGGTGGTTGCAAACATGAAGGTCGATGGAGCCACTATGAAGCGTGATGAATATGGATTCACTAGTGTGAATTTCGATAGATTGATTCCTTACTCAGCACAGTCATTTGCATTCCCTCTCCACATTGAACAAGTATTTTTTGCATCAGACAAGGCCAAACATGGATGGGAAGTTGTACTCCGTAGGGAACCGAGAGGTGTTCGATTGTTCTCTGAACATGAAGGAACAACTGAAGTGGAGTGCATATCCCTTGGAAAGACAACAGAGTTTCACGGACTCGATGTCGCAGCACAGAGAACGTAATATTCATTAAAATGAGAGTATTCCACCGAAATGAGAGTTACAGAAGTCTAATTTCATTTGAAAACGGAGAAGAGAATTCCTCAAACAATATTCAAATCATACAAGAATTAAAATCAAATGAACACAAGTAGGAATCAAATATCATAACCACAAGGTAAACATTCATATTGACCTTTCACTTGTACACCATGAGTTGTTCCATACATCTTGAACTATGCTTGGCTAGGTCCAGTGACACTATATTACAAGCAACAAACTATAAAGGCCAGTAATGTAGTTCATTACATTGTTCTGCGTACACTGTAAAAGCTACGAGTGTGATTCACTCGAGCTCTGAGTTCTTTTGTAATATGCACATTGAGCTTTCATGAAGCATTAATGTATGACTCTACACTATGAACAAGTACTATACGTGTCATTTACTCTTGAGCTCCACGATTGCCTTCGTCATCTTCGGCCTGTGGTTGTACTTGCTTGTAATTCATGAGCTTGGAAAGCCCACATACTTCCTTGAACATCCGAAGAAGGACCCACATCCTCACCATATAGTTTCCGCTGTGTTGCTCTATCGCAAGGTGAGGACGACATCAGTGTAGTAAAAACATCGGTAGACTTCATGGGCGATGGAGAACATGATTTTAGACGATGTGGAGCTGAACCCGGGGGACTATCCACCACCTCATCATCAACGGGCTTTAGGGAGAAGTCCATTGTCGAATTTGCAGTGGCAGCCGAACACATGAAGTTTCCTGTACTCAGAATTAGATTCTGCCCGTAGTCGGAGAAAGAGTCAGCTGATGCAGTGCACGGAAGACTGGTGTGTCGAACTAGAGAGAATGACGTTCCCAAATTCTAAGAAAACAAAGAGATTACAACAATTTAATCAAAAACTGTAACTGTTATTACATTTACAAGTAAACTCCAATAGCAAATTTGTAGTCTAGGAAATCCTGGCCATCGAATGAGGTCGACCCGACCTAAACTGGAGGAAGAAGAAAATACAGAAAGGTATTCATAAAAAAATTATATTACAAAAATTACGTATATCTCTAACCATACATGCGAATGCACGAGCTATTAAGGTCGAGGCGAGCTGAAGTTCACTAGGAACTCAGAGAACAATCCACATGCCATTCAGCACGTCTCGACCTGAACTAAAGCAATAAATAAACTACCCTCTCGTAACGCCGATTAGACGATGACACAGTCACTGCATCCACGTGGCTCATGAACAGCAATGAAATGCAGTGCGCTATCGGTACGCTGAAGATACTCTGACTGCATCCATAAGACTATTGTACATGCCACGATTTCTCTCGTCATACAACATCTTCCGCCCAATTTTCCCCGCACTACTCTTGCGAAATGATTTCAACCCTTCATCTCGAGCTATGTGAAGTCGCCTGAGCCAGGGCAAAAGGACCATGTCCAAATATGAGTCCCTAGGGCCGTTACCCTTGGGAGACCAACTGATGGGGAAAACGACGTTCTCCGACTTGTTCGTGAAGTGCTTCATAGGACTATCGTCAACTATGATAGTATTCTCTCGAAGAAATTGCCCATTGAAACTATTAAACAAGGTGTTCGCGTCCTTCACGAACAGGTCCTTGGTGGTGCCTAGCTCCCTGAATGTGACTATCCGGCCTTGTTCCTCACACTTGAGCGTCGTGCAAGACTCCTGCCCAAGTATAATGCGAGGCTTATCCAGACCGACAAAAAGATAATCGATGATTTTTTGAACGGTAAACTTCTTCATGGAGCTCCAAATAGAAACGTGTGCTATCAATCCTAGCTCACGAAGGAAATGAGCGCAATTTGGGCGGACAAAGACCGCCTTCGGTCCCACAATCGCAGGAATCGTGGCGGAGTGCGGTTGGTCTGCATTCCCGACGTGCACAGCCCACCCCTTGTACTTGGCATCTTCACAGACACACAAGACTCCATTCAAGTCCAGGACAACATTCAGCCACTTTTCGGCGACGGTCACCTTGGACGTCAATGGAATCTCAACATCCTTCGACGTATCTCCACGTTCAGATGGGGGAACCAATCCCTGCTATCAAACGGACAAATGTCCAGCCAGTTACTAAGCTGCACTGACACATTTCGAAACTCAAGGAAAAAGGCAAAATCCAATTGTCGCAGACTATATATGAACACAGAGGTACCTATTAGCGCAGAGATCAAGGACGCATGGGCACGAGGTTACCTTTTCCGACAAAGACAGCGTCGGTCCAACAGGGTCTGGCATTTCAATCTCCAGAAGCTGAGCGTCGGGAATAGAGACGTCATCATCTAAGTGCATGGACTCAGATTTCGGTGCACCTCCACTTGTAGCTTCTATAATGCCACAACCAAATGTTGGACATTGTACATGCTGTACAGGAGCAATAGATTTCGGAAGATCATTTGGTCTAGTTGAGATAGCCATCAGAGGAGGTTCTACAATTTAGGAAGGGCCAGACAAACAAGACTTAAAATTTTCACAGAAAAATCTGTATAATTGATTAATAAAATTAAGTACAAAAAAGTCATCATCTTACATGAAAATATGGATTTGTCGAAAAATTGTTTTCTATCAAAAAGTATTGTCTCCCACACTAAGGGTCTCTATCTAAGTGCAACCTATGACACAAATCAGCTCGAGTCGAACTAATTCTATACAAATGACATCGAGTGATTGTGTGGTCAACTTGATGGTGCATCCTGGCCATCCAATGCATGACTCTGATCATCATCAATGGGGATGGCAGGATCCGCAGGCATCTTCGGACTCGACTCCAAGGTCTCTGAGGACCTGCCACCATCAAGTGGAACTCGAGCCATGTCCTCGTCATTAGGTGGAGGTGGAGGGGTGGAGGGGTGGAGGGGCACTCCTCAGTAGGAGGAGGAGCTGGAGGATCTGCGGAACTTGCAAAAGGAGTGAGAGAGACAGAAGGCACCCCAGTCAATCGTGGAGTGGAGGGTAAGCTTGAGGATCCACTCATCGTTGGTCTTGCTGGCGCTCCCTGTAGCAAAACCACTTGGTCAACTTGAGACGATTGTACGGATGCTAAAGGCATGGCACCACCAAGACTGTTGATAATGGCCTCCATTTTGGAGTCGTTCTTTTGTGACATTGCCACCATAAACTGTTGCAACTCCGCCATCTCCCTGGCCTGCCTGTCAAACATCATTTGATCCAATTCCCGCCTCCTCTTCAGCTCTGCAATTTCTGCATCATAGTTGTCATCGGCTTGCAATCTTCCCCTCTTTCGCTTCTCCCTGGAGGCTGGAGACGGCATGGCTAAGGTGTCAAGTGGTTGACCCGACGACGCTGATGATCCCCGGATGCTTTGAGAGCGGATCACTGGAGGGGGGCTCCGATCCATGGGCACGTCGTTGTCATCGTCGTCGTCATCATCGGCTGCCCCATCGCTGTCGGAGGACTCACACACTATGATTACAGATGACCTCCGACCGGATGGCGTGCTTGTCTCTCCAGTTGCCTTCCCCTTGCGCTTTGATGACGAAGGCGTGCTTGACCCCGATGGTCGGCGCGGGAATTTGCCCTCATCAACATAGTATCCCTCTGGAAGAAAATCGTTCTTATCTAGTTTCTTCGCAGTGGTTGCAATTTCAGTCCACTGGTCAGACTCCTCTGAGTCCCCTACAGCAAACACATTAACCCCACTCATCTACAAAGTCACACACAGCGTCACATACTATCAGATTACGATAGTATGAAAATTGCCAAACAAGGATACAATGGTATTTCATGTAACGTCAGCAGTAGGTTGGGTCAGATTGACCCGACCTGAAGTTCACTCTCGGTCACTCAATGGCACCGGTCAGGTCGAGCCAAACTATGGAGGAACACACTCCAGTCAATGCTACGAGTCAGGTCGACCCGACCTAGTTTCTATCACCTTATAATTTCAAGAAGAAATACATGTTCATTTTATTCAGGTCGAATCGACCTTAACCATAGCCAAAACATTACATTGTGGAATTCATTGTGTTCAGGCTTACCATCGCAGTACACGTGAACTTCGACCCAGCGAAGAATGACATTACGCTTTCTCCAGGAGCGCAGAATTTCCTCACAAGATTGAGGAAGAACTCCATCCGTAGCTCAGTATTATTAATCCTGAACTCTAGCTCGTTGTAAGCCCCGGGCCTCGTAAATGTTTCAGTATTGGGAGCATCATAGGAAGACCTCATTCTCACTGTCCTAGCATTGCTTGGGCTTTGCAGAATGGTCAGGTAAATTGGTTCCACCGCCTTCTTGCTTCGTGCAGACAAGTCACTGATACGCTCATTGGGTGAGGGAATGTAGTTA
Organism: Climacium dendroides; assembly: GCA_950106755.1. Classification (NCBI taxonomy): domain Eukaryota; kingdom Viridiplantae; phylum Streptophyta; class Bryopsida; order Hypnales; family Climaciaceae; genus Climacium; species Climacium dendroides. The sequence goes on along the minus strand of OX467082.1, from coordinate 23,279,928 downwards.
GAGAAACTCATGGAGTACTCCTTCAACGCGGGATTGCTGTCTATGAAGTGAAGTAACACTATATTCAATATTTTGAGAGGTTTAGGGCCTCTCAAAATAATATTTTCTATTTAGGCCCTGAAAAATGAATTGTAATGTTAGCTAGTTTAGGGTGGCATATACTAACTTTTCTAGATATAATGCACAGTTTCCATTAAAATGAGAGTCTTTTCAGTGATGGATTGTTCAAACACTTGTTGTTTTGTTTAGGGTAAATGTTTTGATTGATATAAGTGATAAGAATAACATCTCTTGAACACCAAATCATGTGCTCCACGGTTGGTTGTAAGGGGTTGTAGGGTCTCATTGAAGCAGTCCGAGTTCAATTCCCGTTGGATTTGTATGAGCGCATGAGAGAAAAAACATGACTTGGTCCTACTTAGTGAACTTTGCAGGCAAGAAAGTTGTAACAACCAACTGGCCCCCTACCCTAAATGTGACAAGTGCTTTACAAATTAACCAAATAAATAGTGAATATTTCCACTACATTTTTTTCCCAAACAGAATCCAATATCAAATAAAATATATTCAATGAACTATATTAAGACTATATTTAATTTCCATTGTTTTATAAACACAAAATGTACACTTAGAAACATTCACGCAATACCAAGAAATAAAATATAATCAATGAACTCAAACCTGTATCTTCTAATAACACCTCAAACAACTATCATCTATTGCAATATTTAGAGTTCAACACTTATGCAATAAAAACAACTTAATATAAGAATGACGTAGAAAACAATAATACCCTCTATCTGAATGTCATAGTTAACATGCATCCAAATGATGTATGTCTACTATTTCTCCATATCATGTATATGAAGTCAAACTCTGGTTGATGATTTCGATTTGAACCGTAGGAATCTTGATTCTGCATTGGTGAGTACCTCTTCTGTTATGAGATTTCCATGTTGTAATCAAAGCATTTGTTGTCTCCCACACAGGTTCTTCAGTTTCATCAACCCTCTAGAGCAAACCTCTGTCACTATCCCATCCTGCATAGAAGTCTTGAACTTCTTGATTGCGTGATGTTGGCCGAAAGTACTGAATGAGCACACAATTTGGTTGCTCAGAGTTAGAGTTTGGATCAGACAATGCTCTGGCAATCCAAACCGGTCTGCTATCACTATCTGTAGGGTGGACTGCAACAAAATACCCTTCATAAAGATCTCGAGCCACCCTGAAGGATGGTTGCGGGCGATCCCTCAAGGGCCCAACATAAGGCTCATCTTCTCCATACTCCTCGAGATCTTCCCCATCTTCATCAAAATGATCAGCTTCCGTTGCTTCAACACGAGTAGTTGGCCAGAAACCATCCTTTAAAACACTAGAAACAGGTAATGGCTCTTGAAGAGCTGCCTTCACACCGTGCCAATAGCGCACCACATTCTCATAGCGCCTCCAATGTTCTCCACTCACGTCTGCTCTGCACAAGTCGTCCCAACAGTTTATGAATCCTGATAAACCTTTAACAATGTCATTGACACTTTTCATCGGCTTCAGTGGCATTGGTTTTGGCACACCACGTGGCCACAGACTTCGTCCTTCTTCGTCTTCTTTCCACAACTTGATGGCTTGACCATGCCTGCCTAACCAATTTGCATCCGTGCACTTCAACTTGTACTTCATGACTGGGCATCTAGCAGCATCAAGGTAGAACTTCACTTGTTGCGGTCTTGTATGCCCTACAACGATCTCATCACCATCCATCCATTTTCCTACTATGAAATGCTTGAAATCAGGCACCTCCTCTATGAGGTGAGGGATAGTAGGAACGGACTCCACATCCATAAACGACTTCATGAGCGCCAGGATTGTTGGGAAGTTCTCCTTCTCCAACTGCATGCTCCATCTTCCAAATAATGCATCAATGTTGTCGTGTGTGTGACCAACTATCATGAAGTTGATGTACACTTCTTGGAAGATCTTCTTAGCAATAAGTAGAGACCAGAAACAGAAAACATATCTGTTCTTGTTGTCGTCAGAGGCATTGTCCATTTGCACGTTCAATATTGGAGGCAAAGGTGTTGCTGGAACTGCAGACACTAGAGGCGGAGGAAGTGACACATCGCACATCTCTTTACCTTGGAGTACCGCCTTGAACAAATTTGAAGACCCTGACCTAGAGAATAACTACCAAGAAGAAGACTTGGGTGGCAATTCCAAATCCCGCAATAACTTTGCCATTGAACCAATTGTGTAGTTCGAATCGTGTTTGAAAAGATCCAAACCATAATGTGCATAACGCACATCTCCATGTCCATGAGCAATCATGCCGGTGACAGACACAGGCAATTTCATGAGGCCATCAAGCTCTTTACTCCTATGGGAAAAAACTGGGGAAGTAGTCTTCGCATGATCCATCTTGTCATGGATATCTGTCAGACATTCATGTGGAAAAGCTACCGAACGGTGACGATTCGCGTAATACAACTCCCTATGAGCACAAGCAATTGCGTGGTGCCTATCTAACTTCCGAAAGAACTTCAATTCATTATGAGACCCACTTATAGCACCCTCTTTGAGGTCATTCAGTTTGTCACACGTCTCATACCGCACAAAATTGACTCCAGGCTTCTTCACCTCATACTCCAGGAACTTGGAGCACCTAATCTTATTCAAATATGAAGCTAACACCTCATTCAACCCAAAAGCAACATTGAAGTCATTGAGTTCTTTCATCTTACCCTTCCATTGGAAGGTAGAGGGTAGGATCTTGGCCACAACTTTCTCTCCCGACTTCAAGGTCTTTGTGCGATGAGGCATGTGATCAGCTTCTTTTTCCAATGTGCACTTCAATGTTGTTGTAGCCTATTGAGTGTGCTTCCTAGGCTTCACTGTTCCAGTATTGCCATGTTCCTTTGCCTCTCGACAACGCTTCATGGACGATTGATAGCGATAGAATGTGGCCTTAGGGACCCTAGCAATATGCACCCTAGCATATCAGTGTATTGTCAATTAACACCATTTGTCTACCACGGTCATTGATATGCACCTGTCTATGCACATCCATTTTCATGTAGGCCCTATGCTTGAAAGAGGAGTTGCAATACATGCGTTCACGAAAGGCTTGAATCTTATCTCTAGGAAACGGCTGAACACAGTTTCGACTACAACATAATTTGGTGGACACTGCGAGTATGGACTCTTGGGTAAGAAGCTCCTTCGACTTCAAGCTTGCTAGACGAGGTGCATTTCGGATGACACTAGTGAGTGGCCTCCAGGAAGTCGACGAGGGCGGATTCAAGAGAGCCTACTAGAGCTTGTTGAAGTCCCGAGCCTCATGATCCTTAAGGCTAGCACCACAACAATGGACCAGACGAATAGGCCAAGCCAACAATGAGCACACTTGTTCCTCCAGTAGGTCTTCTTCGCTATGTGTTTTTGAGATGTGGATCACCACATGTGTGTCACCCAATGCGTCATTGGCATCCAGAACGAGATCCAAGTTCACACTATGACAGACACCTTCACCCACAAGTGTTCCCGCCTCATTGTACAAGGTGACCACTCGAGTATTCCAAAGCCGATGCGGTAGACCTTCGCATTCCGGCACCCCAACATTCACTACTTCGACATTTAGAAATTCATCCTCTGAAGACGCCATGAAATTCTCCTCAGCAGGCCTTAATTCACTGGATTCAAATTCCGATGACACCTCCATATTATCAGGGTCACCCACAGTATCCATGGGTACCTAAGAAGTTGCAGTGTAGAATATGTTAATTGAATTGAAGCAAGGATAATGCAGTCTCATTTTGGTTCAAGTCGAACCGACCTAAATGATCAATCATTTAATGAATCCTTGGGATGAAATAATTAGAGTGCATTGTAGGAACACATTTGTCAGCTTGGTATTCAAGTCGAATGGAACTGAAGTTCATAATTCTTTATAGGTGCTCCCCTAATCCAAAAAGACGGACATGTATAGAACCTCCTCCTAGTCCTCAACTTTAGGTCGAGTCGACCTAAAGTGCCCCTTGTACTAGTCTCCACTTCAGATCCACCCAACCTGAAGTGTTTCTGGAGACCACAATTATCCCTAAATCCTAAATACCAAAATCCCATTAGATGAATGTATAGATTATGTTTGCAAAAATTATCCGTTTTCATTTTCAGAACTATTAATGATAGAATGAGAATGCTTAACTTCAGGTCGGGTCGACCTGAAGTGTCTTCCATAGTCAGTCTCACTTCAGGTCGATCCGACCTAAAGTGCTCCCTTGTAGTACTCTACACTTCAGGATGGTTCGACCTGAAGTGTCCCCTGCAATCGTCTTCACTTCAGGTCGATCCGACCTGAATTTCTTGGCAGCAATGCTTTACACTTTAGATTGGGTCGACCTGAAGTGTCCCCTGCAATCGTCTGCACTTCAGATCGACCCGATCTGAATTTCTTGGCAGTAGTGCTCTACACTTCAGGTTGGTTCGACCTGAAGTGTCCCCTGCAATCGTCTTCACTTCAGGTCGATCCGACCTCAAGTACTTCCCTACAATGCTCTACACTTCAGATTGGGTCAACCTAAAGTGTCTCCTGCAATCGTCTAAACTTCAGGTCGACCCGACCTGAATTTCTTGGCAGTAGTGCTTTACACTTTAGATTGGATCGACCTGAAGTGTCCCCTGCAATCGTCTACACTTCAGGTCGACCCGACCTGAATTTCTTGGCAGTAGTACTCTACACTTCAGGTTGGGTCAACTTGAAGTGTCCCCTACAATCGTCTACACTTCAGGTCGACCCGACCTGAATTTCTTGGCAGCAGTGCTATACACTTCAGATTGGGTCGACCTGAAGTGTCCTCTGCAATCGTCTGCACTTCAGGTCGACTCGATCTGAATTTCTTGGCAGCAGTGCTCTACACTTCAGGTTGGGTCGACCTGAAGTGTCCCCTGCAATCGTCTACACTTTAGGTCGACCCGACCTGAATTTCTTGGCAGTAGTGCTCTGCACTTCAGGTTGGGCCGACCTGAAGTGTCTCCTACAATCGTCTGCACTTCAGGTCGACCCGACCTAAATTTCTTGGCAGCAGTGCTCTGCACTTCAGGTTGGGTCGACCTAAAGTGTCCCCTGCAATCATCTACGCTTCAGTTCCGGGTTTTTCGGACCCTAATCGGGCAATCCCATTGTAATCTTAACCTCGCATTCCGAATTTTCCGGCGACAAAATCGGACAAAACACTCTCACAACTCTAGAACTCTAATGTCGAGGAATGACCATTCCATACAAACTTGGTCACTATCAGTTCAAGAAGTCCCAAAGTCAATGCTGTGCAAGTAAGGATTTGGAGAATGCGAAATGGAAACACGCGCACTTTGCCTTGAACAACTCACAACTTCAGATCTATACAATATACATTATCCTCACGCGCAGTATTACTAACTTTCGGAAAGAGATAGAGTGCAATTCATTGCATGAAAACAGTTGACGATGCTAAAAGTTTCATGGAACATATCAAGATCAACAATTGCATTCACCAAAGCGCAACAGTTTGACACTATAGATACGAGGAGTGTACTCTCCGACGAACGTCGACGCACTTGCGATGGAGAAAGAGAGTGACCTACTCCGCACGGACGCAGCATCACTTCCAAAAAATTGGGCGGGAATGCATTGGCGCGAATGAGAAGGCGGGAGGTGTGAAATAGAGTTTGAAAGTCCTGAACACCATCCACAAATTCCTACTCGGGTACGACAAATTTGATTCCGCAGTATATTATTATTGATGGAAAAGCCACTGACAGGTATGATGTACTCACGAAGTCGCTTCAATGCATCGTTCGGCAATAATTTGTAGATTTTATTTCCAATATAAGGAAGAGAAGAAGTACTTCTTCGACCTCTTTCTTTTTCAATTTCTGGAAGTCAAATTTTTTTGGGGGAATTAGGGTTCGCTTGTAAATTTAGATAAGCAAACCCCTGTGCACCACCGAATTCTCTCCATCTGATTTCATATAAAAGATTTACAAGGGTTTAGGGTTTTAGGGTTTAGGATTTAGGGTTTAGGATTACAGTTTACGGTCTACGGTTCTAGGGCTTTGAGCGTTTTAGTGTTTGGGGTATGGCAATTACATTTAGGTATTTTACGAAAATCATCCAATATCATATTCCTAAAGTTTATTAAAAACACTAGAAGCACAAGTTGAATGCAAGGTCTTCAATGGTACTCCATGAGAAACTCACCAAAATAAAATGTAATTGAAATTTTTCATGTGGCCCCATGTTCATACACAAATGGTCAGTTATGGATTTATATGGGAAAGGTCCAAAAAAATATGCAACGAAAGCTCTAATGAGGAACCAAAAAAATAGGCACAAGTTGAATGCAAGGTCTTCAATGGTATTTCATTAGAAACTCACCAAAAAAAATGGAATTGAAATTTTCCATGTAGCCCCATATTCATGCACAAATGGCCAGTTATGGATTTATTTGGGAAAGGTCCAAAAAAACATGCATCGAAAGCTCTAATAGGGAACCAAAAAATAGGCATAAGTTGAATGCAAGGTCTTCAATGGTACTGCATGAGAAACTTACCAAAAAAAAATGGAATTGAAATTTTTAACGTGGCCCCATGTCTCTGCACAAATGGCCAGTTATGGATTTATTTGGGAAAGGTCCAAAAAAATATGCAACGAAAGTTCTAATGGGGATCCAAAAAATAGGCACAAGTTGAATGCAAGGTCTTCAATGGTACTCCATGAGAAAATCACCAAAAAATAATGGGTAAATGTTCTCATTGGTATAAGTGACAACAAATACATCTGCTAAACCAAAAGTAATGTGGTCCAATGTTGGTTGTAAGGGATTGTTCATCTCATTGAATGCAAGGTCTTTAGTGAACACTATATTAAATTTCCAAAAGTCAATTTCTTCTGGGGGAAAGCAGCGTCTGCTTTTAAATTTTGGCAATCATACCCTTGTGGACTGCCCAATAGTTTGAATCTAATTTTATATAGAAGGGTTTAGGGTACATGGGTGATTCAAGTTCTTTAATGTTTTTAGTTTAGGGTCATTTCATTTCAGTAGATTAGAAAAGATCTCCAATATCAATTTCTTGAGAGTTTCAAGAGAAATTAAAGATAGAAAATAATTAGAAGATCATATTTTCACGATTAAAAGTGAATGTACAATTAATTGAATGTATTTTTTACTAATGAACACATGTATTATTTTCAGAGAAGTATGACTATAAAAAGGGCAAGTTCAATGCACTTTGATTTATTCTAAAGGAATGAATGCATTTATTTATTAGTACCTTTTTCAACAAATTTGAAATGTTATTTTTGAATTAATTTGTCTGTTTATAGTTGGGTTTAGGTGACCTACATGAACTTCCATAGAGTATGAGCATTTAAAGCTAACTAAAATGTTTCCAAATTAGTTTAATTCTCGCTTGCTTGCTTGCGTTCTTTATTTGCACACTATCGAAGTTCTCTTTGAACTTCAGAAATTTATTCAATTAAATTGATTTTGGATTTCACAATAATTAAATTGTCTAGGAAGTTCATGAGATTTACAAGTTTGTCTTTTCAATTCTTCAATTTGGATTGCCATAGTTTATAACAATTGATTCAAATAACACAATATTTAATATTTTGGGAGGTTTGGGGCCTCTCATAATAATATTCTTCCATTTAAGCCCTAAACATTAAATTGTAATGTTAGCCAATTTTTTGGTGATTTTCTCATGGAGTACAATTGAAGACCTTGCATTCAACTTATGCGTATTTTCTGGTTCCCCATTAGAGCTTTCAATGCATATTTTTTTGGACCTTTCCCAAATAAATCCATAACTGGCCATTTGTGCATGAACATGGGGCCATGTTAAAAATTTTAATTACATTTTTTTTTGGTGAGTTTCTCATGCAGTACCATTGAAGACCTCGCATTCAACTTGTACCTATTTTTTGGTTCCCCATTAGAACTTTCGATGCATATTTTTTTGGACCTTTCCCAAATAAATCCATAACAGGCCATTTGTGCATGAACATAGGGCCACGTTAAAAATTTCAATTCCATTTTTTTTTTGGTAAGTTTCTCATGCAGTACTATTGAGGACCTTGCATTCAACTTGTGCCTATTTTTTGGTTCCCCATTAGAGCTTTCGATGCATATTTTTTTGGACCTTATTAAAATAAATCCATAACTGGCCATTTGTGCAGAGACATGGGGCCACGTTAAAAATTTCAATTCCATTTTTTTTTGGTAAGTTTCTCATGCAGTACAATTGAGGACCTTGCATTCAACTTGTGCCTATTTTTTGGTTCCCCATTAGAGCTTTTGATGCATATTTTTTTGGACCTTATTAAAATAAATCCATAACTGGCCATTTGTGCAGAGACATGGGCCACATGAAAAATTTCAATTCCATTTTTTTTTGGTAAGTTTCTCATGCAGTACCATTGAAGACCTTGCATTCAACTTGTGCCTATTTTTTTGGTTCCCCATTAGAGCTTTCGATGCATATTTTTTTGGACCTTTCCCAAATAAATCTATAACTAGCCATTTGTGCATGAACATGGGGCCACGTTAAAAATTTCAATTCCATTTTTTCTAGGTGATTTTCTCATGCAGTACCATTGAAGACCTTGCATTCAACTTGTGCCTATTTTTTGGTTCCCCATTAGAGCTTTCGTTGCATATTTTTTTGGACCTTTCCCATATAAATCCATAACTGACCATTTGTGTATGAACATGGGGCCACATGAAAAATTTCAATTACATTTTATTTTGGTGAGTTTCTCATGGAGTACCATTGAAGACCTTGCATTCAACTTGTGCTTCTAGTGTTTTTAATAAACTTTAGGAATATGATATTGGATGATTTTCGTAAAATACCTAAATGTAATTGCCATACCCCAAACACTAAAACGCTCAAAGCCCTAGAACCGTAGACCGTAAACTGTAATCCTAAACCCTAAATCCTAAACCCTAAAACCCTAAACCCTTGTAAATCTTTTATATGAAATCAGATGGAGAGAATTCGGTGGTGCACAGGGGTTTGCTTATCTAAATTTACAAGCGAACCCTAATTCCCCCCAAAAAATTTGACTTCCAGAAATTGAAAAAGAAAGAGGTCGAAGAAGTACTTCTTCTCTTCCTTATATTGGAAATAAAATCTACAAATTATTGCCGAACGATGCATTGAAGCGACTTCGTGAGTACATCATACCTGTCAGTGGCTTTTCCATCAATAATAATATACTGCGGAATCAAATTTGTCGTACCCGAGTAGGAATTTGTGGATGGTGTTCAGGACTTTCAAACTCTATTTCACACCTCCCGCCTTCTCATTCGCGCCAATGCATTCCCGCCCAATTTTTTGGAAGTGATGCTGCGTCCGTGCGGAGTAGGTCACTCTCTTTCTCCATCGCAAGTGCGTCGACGTTCGTCGGAGAGTACACTCCTCGTATCTATAGTGTCAAACTGTTGCGCTTTGGTGAATGCAATTGTTGATCTTGATATGTTCCATGAAACTTTTAGCATCGTCAACTGTTTTCATGCAATGAATTGCACTCTATCTCTTTCCGAAAGTTAGTAATACTGCGCGTGAGGATAATGTATATTGTATAGATCTGAAGTTGTGAGTTGTTCAAGGCAAAGTGCGCGTGTTTCCATTTCGCATTCTCCAAATCCTTACTTGCACAGCATTGACTTTGGGACTTCTTGAACTGATAGTGACCAAGTTTGTATGGAATGGTCATTCCTCGACATTAGAGTTCTAGAGTTGTGAGAGTGTTTTGTCCGATTTTGTCGCCGGAAAATTCGGAATGCGAGGTTAAGATTACAATGGGATTGCCCGATTAGGGTCCGAAAAACCCGGAACTGAAGCGTAGATGATTGCAGGGGACACTTTAGGTCGACCCAACCTGAAGTGCAGAGCACTGCTGCCAAGAAATTTAGGTCGGGTCGACCTGAAGTGCAGACGATTGTAGGAGACACTTCAGGTCGGCCCAACCTGAAGTGCAGAGCACTACTGCCAAGAAATTCAGGTCGGGTCGACCTAAAGTGTAGACGATTGCAGGGGACACTTCAGGTCGACCCAACCTGAAGTGTAGAGCACTGCTGCCAAGAAATTCAGGTCGAGTCGACCTGAAGTGCAGACGATTGCAGAGGACACTTCAGGTCGACCCAATCTGAAGTGTATAGCACTGCTGCCAAGAAATTCAGGTCGGGTCGACCTGAAGTGTAGACGATTGTAGGGGACACTTCAAGTTGACCCAACCTGAAGTGTAGAGTACTACTGCCAAGAAATTCAGGTCGGGTCGACCTGAAGTGTAGACGATTGCAGGGGACACTTCAGGTCGATCCAATCTAAAGTGTAAAGCACTACTGCCAAGAAATTCAGGTCGGGTCGACCTGAAGTGTAGACGATTGTAGAGGACACTTTAGGTTGACCCAATCTGAAGTGTAGAGCATTGTAGGGAAGTACTTGAGGTCGGATCGACCTGAAGTGAAGACGATTGCAGGGGACACTTCAGGTCGAACCAACCTGAAGTGTAGAGCACTACTGCCAAGAAATTCAGGTTGGATCGACCTAAACTGTAGGCGATTGCAGGGGACACTTCAGGTCGACCCACCTAAAGTGTAGAGCACTGCTGCCAAGAAATTTAGGTCGGGTCGATCTGAAGTGTAGACGATTGCAGGGGACACTTCAGGTCGACCCAATCTGAAGTGTATAGCACTGCTGCCAAGAAATTCAGGTTGGGTCGACCTGAAGTGCATATGATTGTAGGGGACACTTCAGGTCAGCCCAACCTGAAGTGCAGAGCATTGCAGGGGAGCACCTGAGGTCGGGTCGACTTGAAGTTTAGAGCACGGTAGGGGACCATTTCAGGTCGATCCAACCTGAAGTGCAGAGCACTACAAAGGAGCACTGCAGGTCGGGTCGATCTGAAGTGAAACTGACTATGGAGGACACTTCAGGTCGATCCGACCTGAAGTTAAGCATTCTCATTCTATCATTAATAGTTCTGAAAATGAAAACGGATAATTTTTGCAAACATAATCTGTACATTCTTCAAATGGGATTTTGGTATTTAGGATATAGGGATACTTGTGGTCTCCAAAAACACTTCAGGTCGTGTCGATCTGAAGTGGAGACTAGTACAAGGGGCACTTCAGGTCGACCCGACCTGAAGTTGAGGACTAGGAGGTGGTTTTGTATGTGTCCGTCTTTTTGGATTAGGGGTGCACCTATAAAGAATTATGAACTTCAGTTCCATTCGACTTGAATACCAAGTTGACAAATGTGTTCCTACAATGCAGTCTAATTATTTCATCCCAAGGATTCATTAAATGATTGACCATTCAGGTCGGTTCGACCTGAACCAAAATGAGAGTGCATAATCCTTGCTTCAATTCAATTAACATATTCTACACTGCAACTTCTCAGGTACCCATGGATACCGCGAGTGACCCTGATAATATGGAGCTATCATCGGAATCTGAATCCAATGAATTAAAGCCTGCTAAGGAGATGGCGGAGTTGCGACAGTTTACAATGGCTATGTCACAAAAGAACGACTCCAAACTCAAGGCCATTATCAATAGTCTTGGTGGAGCCATGCCTCTAGCATCCGTGCAGTCGTCTCAGGTTGATCAGGAGCGTTTGCTGTAGAAAGCGCCAGCAAGACCAACGATGAGTGGATCCTCAAGCTTACCCACCACTCTACGATTGACTGGGGTGCCTTCTGTCTCTCTCACTCCTCTTGCAGGTTCCGCAGATCCTCCAGCTCCTCGTCCTATTGAGGAGTGCCCCTTGACCCCTACACCTCTGCCTGATGATGAGGACACGACACAAGTTCCACTTGATTGTGGCAGGTCTTCAGAGAGCTTGGAGTCTAGCCCAAAGATGCCCGCGGATCTTGCCATCGCCATTGATGATGATCGGAGTCATGCATTGGATGGCCAGGATGTACCATCAGGTTGACCATACAATCACTCGATGTCATTTGTATAGAATTAGCTTGACTCGAGCTGATTTATGTCATAGGTTGTACTTAGATAGAGGCCCTTAGTGTGGGAGACAAAACTTTTTGATAGAAAACAACTTTTTGGCAAATCCATATCTTCATGTAAGATGATGACTTTTTTGTACTCAATTTTATTAATCAATTATATGGATTTTTAGTAAAATTTTTAAATCTTGTTTGTCTGGCCCTTCTTGAATTGCAGAACCTCCTCTATTGGCAATCTCAACTAGACCGAATGAACTTCCGAAATCTATTGCTCCTGTACAGCATGTACAAAAGTCCACCATTTGGTTGTGGCACTATGGAAGCTACAAGTGGAGGTGCACTAGAATCTGAGTCCATGCACTTAGATGATAACGTCTCTATTCTCGACGCTCAGCTTCTGGAGATTGAAATGCCGGACCCCGTTGGATTGATGTTGCCTTTGTGGGAAAAGGTAACCTCTTACCCATGCGTCCTTGATCTCTGTGCTAATAGGTACCTCTATATTCATAGTCTTCGACGTTTGGACTTTTCCTTTTTCCTTGAGTTTCAAAATGTGTCAGTGTAGCTTAGTAACTAGATGCACATTTGTCCGTTTAATAGCAGGGATCGGTTCCCCCATCTGAACGTGGAGATACGTCAAAGGATGTTGAGATTCCATTGACGTCCAGGGTGACCGTCGCCGAGAAGTAGTTGAATGTTGTCCTGGACTTGAATGGAGTCTTATGTGTCTGTGGAGACGCTAAGTACAAGGGGTGGGCTGTGCACATCGGGAATGCAGACCAACCGCACTCCGCCTCAGTTCCTACGATTGTCGGACCGAAGGCAATCTTTGTCCGCCCAAATTGCGCTCATTTTCTTTGTGAGCTAGGATTGATAGCACACGTTTCTATTTGGAGCTCGATGAAGAAGTTTACCATTCAAAAAATCGTCGATTATCTTTTTGTCGGTCTGGATAAGCCCGCATTATATTTGGGCAGGAGTCTTGCATGACACTCAAGTGTGAGGAACAAGGCCGGATAGTCACATTCAGGGAGCCAGGCACCACCAAGGACCTGTTCGTGAAGGACGCGAATACCTTGTTTAATAATTTCAATGGGCAATTTCTTTGAGAGAATATTGTCATAGTTGACGACAGTCCTATGAAGCATTTCATGAACATGTCGGAGAACGTTGTTCTCCCCATCAGCTAGTCTCCCAAGGGTAACGGTCCTAGGGACTCATATTTGGACATGGTCCTTTTGCCCTGGCTCAGGTGACTTCACGTAGCTCGAGATGAAGGGTTGAAATCATTTTGCAAGAGTAGTGCGGGGAAGATTGGGCGGAAGATGTTGTATGACGAGAGAAATCGTGGCATATACAATAGTCTTATGGATGTAGTCAGAGTGTCTTCAACGTATCGATAGCGCATTGCATTTCATTGCATGTTCTTCAACCACGTCGATGCAGTGACTATATCATCGTCTAATCGGCGTTACGAGAGGGTAGTTTATTTATTGCTTTAGTTTAGGTCGAGTCGTGCTGAATGGCATGTGGATTGTTCTCTGAGTTCCTAGTGAACTTCAGCTCGCCTTGACCTTAATGGCTTGTGCATTCACATGTATGGTTAGAGATATATGTAATTTCTATAATATAATTTTTTTATGAATACCTTTCTGTATTTTCTTCTTCCTCCAGTTTAGGTCGAATCGACCTCATTCAATGGCCAAGACTTCCTAAACTGCATATTTGTTATTGGAGTCCTAATATTGGAGAGTTATAGTTTTTCTTTGAATTGTTCTAATCTCTTTCTTTTCTTAGAATTTGGGAACGTTGTCCTCTTTTGTTCGGCACACCAATCTTCCGTGCACTGCATCAACTGACTCTTTCTCCAACTACGGGTAGAATCGAATTCTCAGTACAGGAAACTTCATGTGTTCAGCTGCCACTGCAAATTCGACAATGGACTTCTCTCTAAAGCCCGTTGATGATGGGGTGGTGGATAGTCCCCCGAGTTCAGCTCCACATCGTCTAAAATCATGTTCTCCATCGCCCATGAAGTCTACCGATGTTTTTGCTACACTGATGTCGTCCTCACCTTGCGATAGAGCAACATAGTGGAAACTATATGGTGAGGACGTGGGTCCTTCCTCAGATGTTCAAGGAAGTATGAGGGCTTTTTAAGCTCATGGATTACAAGCAAGTACAACCACAAGCCGAAGATGACGAAGGCAATCGTGGAGTTCAAGAATAAATGACACGTATAGTACTTGTTCATAGTGTAGAGTCATACATTCATGCTTCATGAAAGCTCAATGTGCATATTACAAAACAACTTAGTGCTCGAGTGAATTACACTCGTAGCTTTTATAGTGTACACAGTGCAATGTAATGAACTACATTACTGGCCTTTATAGTTCGTTGCCTGTAATATAGTGTCACTGGCCCTATTCAAGTATAGTTGGAGATGTATGGAACAACTCATGGTGTACAAGTGAAAGGTCAATATGAAAATTTATCTTGTGGTTCTGATATTTGATTCCTACTTGTGTTCATCTTATTTTAATTCTTGTATGATTTGAATATTGTTCGAGGAATTCTCTTTTCCGTTTTTAAATGAAATTAGACTTCTGTAACTCTCATTTCGGTGGAATACTCTCATTTTAATGAATATTACGTTAAGTGCTTGCATTTGCTCAATGAGGTCGGAACAAATGAGCACCCACACTGGAATGTCCTTGAGAAGGAGCTGGCCCTTTTCTTGGAAGGACTCGACAACTGCAGCGAAGTATGGATCGGCTAGCATACACTTAGACTTTGACACCACATTCGAAATGTAACGCAGGTCCCACACTCCAAGCTTGATGTCCTTTACGTTCTCTGCAGTGAGCACACCTCTAGGCCAATCTTGGTGCGTCTTATACATAACGTCATATGGACGATAGTATGCAGTGGATTTTGGGGGCACAAAATTGTTTCTCTGCTGTAGGAAGACCCGGAAAAACTCAGCCGCGTACATTGACATCTCTTCAGCGCTCTTCCCCTTAATTTGCTCTTGACTGCTTCGCCTCCATCCAGTATTCGTTCCCTGGCTGCTCTAGCAGCACGTTCATGGTGGCACTTGTGAAGTTCCGACTTCGTTTGAACTCCCTCCACCTCTCGTGGTTCAACTTGTTCAAGGAGGACATGAGCCCGAGGCTTGCGTCCAAGGCGTGAAGCTCCATCTTCACCTTGTGCTTGCGCTTCCTTCTCTCCACCCACTCCCTAGCAGTGTAGCAGCTCTCCTGTACAGCAAAGAGAAGCTTGATTGTGACCTTCGGGTAGTCCTTGTTCTTGCTCCCTAGATTCTGATGCAAAATATGTTCGGCCAGCTTCAACAAGTCATTGAAGGAAAGGTTTCCGAGCACTTTGAAGAACTCATGCGTCAGATTCCCTTGCTCGGGCTTCCAAGTGGCCTTCTCGTTGTACTTCAATCTAGTATTGGGGTCTATCAACTCCCCATGTGCAGCACTAGAGATAACCTCGCTCCACAGGTTGTACACGTCGTCCGGAGCTGTGATTATCTTCAACTCGTTTCGGATCTCGAGCTTCTCCTTGGCAACCTTGCCTTTTGCAGCCTTCTGGGCTTTTAGTACATCCAACAGAGCAAACCGCTTGTACATTGCCAATGAGAATTCCTGCAACAGAATTTTGAATGTCACGGTCAATTTGGAGCTCTCTATTCAGCTCAGACTGACCTAAACTACACATTTCATTTTGAACGTCGAATGCACCTTTGTCGTTCTGCTTACTTCGAACTCTTCATTCATTATCACGTGAAGTAAATCAATACATCACCTATGCTAGCTGGAACACTAGGTGGCAGACGACATTCTCAGATCAGGTCGAGTCGACCTGAATCTCTTACCATGAATTTCTTCTTATTTGCTGTACTCTCAGCGTTTCGCCTGACGTTGGACATTGTCGCTATTGGGGCCGCTTCCCTCGGATTGCTTGGCCTCCCCATGAGTTCCCACACTTTTCTGGCTCCCAGAATGTTTGTTGACCACGAGGGCTTCTGCGCCACGAAGTGGTTGACCCTATTGTAGTACGCCAATATGTCCCGTAGTTTCTGGGCATCTATGGACCAGACCACGTAGCAATCCCATTGACGAAAGTTCTTGACAATCTCTTCGTCAAGGTTTTGGTCCACCATCATTTTGCTGGCAGTCACACTGTGTTGCCCATTGATGATGTAGAAGTTCTTCCTTTCAAGTGCTGGCCAGTCCTCCGGCTTTGGCTTCTCGGAACAATCTACTGGCATGACACACAATGTTTGTTTTGTGGACTTATCTGGCATTTCCCAGAGGTATGTCATCATGTCCTCCGCGAGCTTCATTTCATGGCTACGGATGTTTAAGTCCTCTGGGGCCTTGATGAGCTGCTCAATGGAAATGGCCTTCTTATCCTCCAGGCCAAAGATGTAGGCGTTCGTGCAATGCTTCCAGTAGGCCTTGTATGCCTCCGCGGACGCAATGTAATCGTGCGATTTCTTGGCGTTATAAGGGACCGGGACCTCAGTTACTGCGGATACAAAACTCAACTCCCCTGGTAAAACTGCACTAGGGTCTTGTGCTGCTGTTGCCGCTGTTGAGGTTGATGCGAACTTACTTTTCTTGGGAGCTCGTGATGGAGTAGCGGCCTGCATCGACTTTCTTGTCCCCCGACTCTGTTGGGTTCCGGGTGTACCCATTGAGCTCTGTCCCTCCACGTTACTTGGAAACTCCTGGGAGATAGTTCTAACAGTCATGTCTTTCTTCTTCATGTCAAGCTTTACCTTCAGAATTGTGAAGTCGTTCAGGAGTGTCTTCAGGCGAGAGTATAGGGCCTTCCCCGTTGCCAACTTCCCGTCCTTTGTCTTGAAGTAGTTGTGGTCAACTTTCTTCTCAAGGTCGGGAATCTCCGTTCTGTACTCAGTCGGTTCCAGCGTTGAGAGGAAGTGCGATATGTTGAAGGCACATCTTGAGGAGTCCA
Organism: Climacium dendroides; assembly: GCA_950106755.1. Taxonomy (NCBI): domain Eukaryota; kingdom Viridiplantae; phylum Streptophyta; class Bryopsida; order Hypnales; family Climaciaceae; genus Climacium; species Climacium dendroides. The sequence goes on along the minus strand of OX467082.1, from coordinate 23,262,935 downwards.
AGCGAATAGTGAAGTGGTATTGCTCGCTTTCGGGTGTACCAGTCACAGCTGTAACACACCGAATTTTCAAGAAAGGACCACTGTCGTGGGCAACGTCCTTTATCTTCTCATCAAAGGATATGTTGAAGAAATGGTCGGTGTCTTTGAACTTTGCAGCGAAGCAAATGAGGTTCTTGAATGGAATCATGTGGAGACTCCAACTCTCAACCTTTTCGGGATTTTTGAATTCCCAGTAGTCTCCGTCATTGTCAAAGTCGTCTCCTTCCTCCCTAGAGGATTCGTGTGCATAGCGTACGTAGAAGGCCTCCAGCTTCTCGATTTGGTCATCCATTCTGCATTCATTATCCAAACGGGATGTTGTTAGAACAAGAGTTGTTGCTATGTTGATTCAGATCGACCCGACCTAAATGCCAGTACGTGGAGCTTCTACATTTCATCTTCTATGTGTTTGATCTACTTGGACTCGGTTTGTTTTACTTCATACGCTTCAGGTCGACTCGACCTGAAGTTCTAGTCGGAATATGCAAATATTTCTGCTACTGTGTTGTCCTCAATGTTATTGATTAATGTTATCGGATCGCCCTAGTACATATTGTTCTCACTTTGGAATTGGCATTTCAAGTCGAGTCGACCTGAATTGCATGCGGTAGTGTTATTATGTTTGTTGTTGGTAAATCGATGTTTATTAGAAATGTGCCTTTTGGTCAATTTGTTAATTATACTAGGTGTCTAATATAGTCATATAAATATGTATGTTGGTGAAGGGAATACGTATTTGCTGTGCCAGATTGCAAAGGGTCTTCCTTGCAGTTCAGGTCGGACCGACCTGATCTGCATTTAATTTTGACGATCATATTATTTCTCTTCTGGGATGTTAGTGACAATGTCTACTACTCAGTTGCTTCCCTTGTACTGACAATGCTAGTAGGTGTACATTTCAGGTCTGACCGACTTGAAATGCATGTTCATCTCATGTCAACATTGTCCATGAAATAGTACGAACAAATGGAGAGATTTGGGAGAGGATATGATTTATGGGGCTCTGCAATTCAGGTCGATGCGACTTGAATTGTAGTGTGGGTCATGTGACGAACATTATCGGTACATTAATGAATTCATTTATCAATCAACTTGTTTACAAGTAGGTGTCTAATATCGTGATAGTGATTTATTTGTTGGTTTTACAAATTATTTGACACGTCAGATTGTAGAAGGTCTTCCTTGTAGTTCAGGTCGGACCAACCTGATCTGCATTTAATTTTGACGATCACGTTATTTCTCTTCTGGGATGTTAGTGACAATGTCTGCTACTCAGTTGCTTGCCTTGTGCTGACAATGCTAGTAGGTGTACACTTCAAGTCGGTCCGACCTGAAATGCATGTTCATCTCATGTCAACATTGTCCATGAAATAGCACAGACAAATGCAAAGATTTGGGAGAGGATATGAATTATGGGGCTTTACAATTCAGATCGATGCGACCTGAATCGTAGTGAGGGTCATGTGACGTACATTACCGACATGTTAATGAACTCATTTATTAGTCCATTTGTTTATAAATAGGTGTCTAATATCATGATAGTTATTAATTTGTTGGTCTTACAACTTATTTGACACGTCAGATTGCATAGGGTATTCTTTGCAGTTCAGGTCGGACCGACCTGATCTGCATTGAATTTGGACGACTTTGTTATTTGTCTTCTGACCTGTTAGTGCAATTCACTTCCATTTAGTTACCTTCTTTGGACAGAAAATGCTAGTAGGTGTACATTTCAGATCGGACCGACCTGAAATGCAGGTTTCTCTCATCTGAAAATTTTCATGGACCTTGCCCGGACCTAGGATATGTGCTTGAGCGGATATGCAATTCAGGTCGATGCGACCTGAATTGCAGTTTCGTTCAGGCGCCTTACATTCGTAGTACGTTTAGGAATTAAGTTTGACAAGATGATGGCCGGGTAGTATTGGGCTGATTCTGGGGAATTTGTGTGGTTGTGGCTGCTCATTTCTTTCCTTGACATTCTGAATTCTAATTCGTAGACCTTCAGTAAACCCTAAACCCTAAACCCTAAGCAATGGACCCTAAAAAAAACCTGGACCCTAGGCACTGAACCCTAAACAAATCCTGGAACTGAAGTACTGGACCCTAATCAATGAATGCCATTTTCTGAACCCTAAACCCTAAACGAAGTCCTGTGCATTATAACTCACCTCGGGAATTAAAAAATGAGGATCTTGAAATGCAATGCAGATGGATTAATCTCCTAAATCTGCAATATTATCCACATTTTCAACGAATTTAAGAGTTGAAAAAAGCCAAAGAAATCAAAAACATCTCAAACCAGCAGACCACCTAAATCTAAAACCAAAAAGTCATTGTACAAACCTACAACATCCCAAACAAGCATGTTTCCACCTAGAAACTCCCAAACCATGAATTCTAACAGAAAACAACAAACCTCACGAGAACTAAAAAAGGAACGTTCGCTCACGATACATCCCGCAAGTTAAATCCCATTGGACATTGCAGCAACGACGCTAGCGTGCGAGCCTGGAGCCGTGAGCCTGTGAGCGGGGAGCGGGGAGAGTGTGAGCAGGAAGCGGGAAGCCAGAAATTTTTCATTTTTTGTTTAATAAATTTTTTTTTTGCTAAAAGAATTCAAAAAATTCAATTTTTTTGGTTGTTTATGTTGAATTTGGGACCTATATCCGTGCACCCCATGACCGTGGATGAGTAAATATTTTGGAAATTTATTATTCTGTTTTAGAAAAATCCACCGCATGGTGAGAATGAAAGTCATTGTTTAGGATTTTAGGAGAAAGCGTACCTCAGAAAAAAATGGATTTTAGTTCCTATTAAAGCTAAATTTAGGACCTATAACCACTTATCCTATGACTGTGGATTAAAAAATATATTAAGTGCTACTTGAATCCTTTGTACAAGCTTCATTTAATTTTTTAAACAAAATCACAGGAGTGTTGGGAATATAATTCTCCTCAAGATGACTGAGAAAGTCTATTCCCTAAATAGTCCTCTACAAAACCTGACTACCGGATATTACACCTTTTATATTGGTGCAATCCGCAATGCTAATCGGTATGGGACATATGAATAGGAGCCGAGGAACATTGGTTTAGGCACTCCTCTCTATTTTCAGCACTCATCGATATTCTGTGCTAACAAACTACCATGAATGCTTGCATAAGTGTGGTTTACAGTTTGCAACAATGATCCCAAAAAAGTAGAGATAAAGAATCCATGCCTTCATGTTTAAGGCTCTTGGACCTCTTGCTGCATTAATCCTTTTTAATGAAGTGATCACCAACATAAAAAAATTTACTTCAATGAACACATAGTATACTTCAGAAAATAATGACAAAGAAATCAAACTTCCAAATAAAAAATAATGATTGAAGTCTTGGAATCAATATTAATGAAATCCAAACTACAAGTGGAAAGAGGAAATGAACAAAATGATGAATTTCGTAAGAAAATGATAACTTCCTTAGTAAACAAAAAATATTCAGAATTCTATGAAATTTTGTCTTCTATCATACCATTGTAGTACTTTCAACTAGTGTCTGCTCTTATTCTAGCACTCTTATTATCCCCGCCTTAACTAAAATAAGCTTCAACTCGTTGAAGCTATAGCTTGGTGCATGGATGAACTTGTCCTCATTTATGTCCATTTTGCAAAAGTACCGGAAAAGATAACACAAATGCTTGCAATTCACATATTGCTGTCGACCTCCTATTGCTGAAACTGCCATAGAAGTAAAGTTAGGACACGTGCACGATGGGTACATGCCCACAGTAATTCGATATACATTTGAATTTGGTTCAACCCCAGTTTGTAGTGAAACAATCGCTCTTAAACCAGGAAATGGTAACAACGTCACTCCCAATATTTGTCCTTTGATGTTGCCAGCACTCTCCCACTTGTTGCGTTGTTCAATTGTAGGTGCATTTGCAATTCGGCGAATAGTACGACTGTTTCGTACAGTTGGATATACGTGTGCGTCTTTTGGAACTGGTTTGTCATATACCACAGTCTCAAATATTTTAGACATACTGAATAGTCGTCGAGGAGATAACACAGGACGCTCTTGAAGTCGAAATCTAGCATGCTGCAACAGTAACGTCTCCTCTCGGGTAAGATTTGTTCCTGTTAAGATTGGCCATACTTCAGGAACCGCCGGCCACTCCATAACCCACCTCCGTTTGTTACCCTTGACGCAGCGTTCAATGTCATCTGCACAGAACCAAAAGTCTGCCACTATTTCTTTCTTGGTCCCGTAATCTATCTTTCTTCCACTATAGGTTGGAGCAGGGGTTCCCTTCCGACCTTTGGCAATCTTTGCCTTGCAAGTGATGTTTGAATCTCGTTGTTGAGCATAACATTTTGCATTGGACTTGTGACTAATCCTTGCAATGTGCCATTTCGATGTATCACAATCACTTTCAAACGCAACCGTAACGTGTGTCGGAGTGGTCCCTTGAGGTTGCTTACCTTTATCTCCTGAAGATTCTATTGACGCTGTCGTGGACCGTGTCCGAACACGAGGTTGGGAAAAGTTAACTTTATCAGGTCTATGCGAGTCCCCTGCATCGCCAATGGGAACGTCTAACTTCCTCTTTGTGCTCCCAAAAACCTCTTCTCCTTCTAAATGTGGAATGCGAGTTCCAACACCTTCAGAACCAGGCAATGAATTCAAAGCCTCTGCAATTTTCTTAGGATCACCGCTACGTCTTGCTGCTCTCAACTTTAGCTCTCCTTTCGACGGACCAGATCCAGAAGCGTGTCCCTTCAAGTACGCTCGGTAATTTGTCATTTGCATCCATGCACGAATACTATCATCACATGTGGCGTCAAAGAGATTGTTTCCTTTGTTCCCAGACATTTGAAGCCACTTGTTGTGCACAGTTTCTGACAAATTACATGAAGGCATATCTGCAAGTTCCTCCAAACTCAAATCCTGAAAATGAAACCACTCAAATATTACGCTTTGGTAATTCAATATTTCATACCATCTTCAAAAACCCTCAAAGATACAAATGAATATTTATAAGTCCATAAATAAAAAAAGATGGTGTTAATAAGGACTTCAAATACCCCCGTCGGATCCGACGAGGGTCTCAGGTATTTATATTACTACCCTCATTTTTGGTTTAGGGGGTGAAATTCAAAATTCTTCCTAAACCTGAAACAAAAATACAAATTCAAAACACCTTTACTCAATGTTTTTTTGGAGGCAAAAAATGAACCCCTTACATCTAAATTAGGGATTTTATGTCACCCCAACAATCATCACATTTTTTTTTCAATTTTTGGAAATTTTTTGTCCGAATTCCTCAAACATGAACACAAAGTAAGGGTATTTAGAAGGATCTAATATAGCCCCGTCGGATCCGAAGGGTGTATTGAAGGTCCCTCCTCTTACCTCCACTTTAGATTTGTACACTAATTTTTTGTGAAAATTTTTGGAAAAAAATGATAATTTTTTCTAAGATGCTAAAATTCATCTAATGTATACAATTCCTATTTGATGGATGTATTTATTGTCATTCTTTATACACCAACTTTGAATCAATCCTTAACATTTCTATTTTTCTTAAAGCAATGATTTAGGAAATCGAATCGACATTCTAAGTAAATTATATAAATATGAATTATTTTTCTAAATTTTTTTGAATTAAAAAAAATAAAATTTGCAAATGGAATTTCAAAGATAGAAGGTGTCCAAGGAAATTGACTTACCATTTGCATGAATCCTCCCCATTGCCTATATCGAAAATGCCAAAAGGCAAGCCAATGTTCTAAGTGGTGAAGAGCATCTTCAGTAGTGGCTCCTGACGACAACCACCACGACCGAATTGCCAAATATTTGTTTTGTGCTTCCTCCATGGACTTCGCATCTTTGTACTGTTTACAAAGTAAAGTGTGTTGCTGTTGAAACGCTTCTTTAATGTACTTCTGTGTGTGTTTTTGGAGTGAAGTACTCCAATGCAATAAGCATGTTCTTTCCCTGTTCTCCATTTTCTGATTTGCAAAACCACTTCCGTATACAATTCGTACGGCATTCCAGTTGGCCATAGCACTATCAGCCATAAATCCTTTAAAATTCGGGTTTTCAACTCCGTGTCGCGACATTACAGCATTCAAGCACTTCCAAAAGAGAACCTGAATCTCGGTATCTTCTGATTGCATATCACAAATTCCAATGGTCATGACCCTCTTGTAATCTGGATCATACACATGGCAAGCCATTGTCGTCCACTCCTTTACACGCTTGACGTGGTCGAACATCATCCATGAATTCTGAAGATTTCCACCAAGTTGCATGCGTTTCACTAGGTCCACACCACTTCTAGGTCCCTCAGTGAGCATCTTGAAAATGAACACCTTCTCCTTTCCTTGACCAGGAAAGACGCTATCGTGAATGAATTCAAATTTTGACTGTTTCTTCATCATCATTATGTTGTCGATGATGCCTCCATAGTTGTTTGAGCGAAATGAGGATATGACGTTTCTAATGTTGGGACTACTTAGGTACTGGAAATGATCCATAACCACTTCTAGCTCTTCACCCTTCAACATCTCTTTCTCTCCCTCTCCGTTGTGAAACAAATATGTCGTGAGGAAATCTTTGCTTGCAGAGAGAGCAATGGCAGAGTTTGTGGCAGTAGGGGTCTTTGCCACTTGCTTTGCAATGAGTTCGCAAATCTTGTCTACAGAATCTCTATACATGCCTTTTGCTACTGGATGAGAATGATATCCAAGATGAATTGCAGCCCTTGTCACTTTAGGAACCTCACTATAGCAATAGTATATTCTAGCCTCACATTGCTTTAGACACTTTGGAGTCTCCTTGCAAAGTTTGCAAACTAACGTACAATCCTTAGAAGGATTGTCGCCTACTACAAATGGAGACACTGTATATCCACTCCACTCTGTCTCATTGCACTTACTAGCTCTCTTCACATATTCACAATCAGGATTCACACAAACAAGATGACCAACGCAGTAGGACTTCCGGAATTTCAACTTATCAGGGTTATGAATATTGGTAGTTTGTACCTTACACCACACATGTCCATCATAACATTTGTCCATCCCCTCCAAATTTCCAACAGCCGATGAAGATGGCCACGTGCGGCATGGAGGCAACTCGAAGATGACATCCCCATTGAAGATTGGTGGAAGAAATCCAACTTGATGGTGCTTGATGGCATTCAAATCTATTGTGGACAGTTCGTTCCTAGATCTATGCATGCTCTTCAAATTCTTCAAGCATTCCATTATGCTTTTCCTATCAAGTGTAGGCGGATACAATGGAGGACGAGACAACGGAGACTGTGCAGAAGTATTGGTTTGGGTGTCCGAAAAGGAATGGAAAATCTCACGACTATCAACATTATTTCCAATGGATGGCATTTTCTTACGGACAGTAACGTCAGGTGACTCTCCTTCTGATTCACTTGACAAATCTATTACAGAGTCCAATTTCTCAATTTTTACAGTGCGTAGAAAAGTACTTGGACTAGGACTTGGAAATTCGCTCTCAAGAGGTCGAGGAGAGATTGCACTTGTGACATACGGCATATCTACAGTGGAGTTATCGGACTGGCGACTGACCATTTGCGTAGATGCATTTTGAATGGACAAAGGAAGACCATAAGCTCTATAGTTGCCTAAAGGAAGGAACCAACAAACTCCATCCTCATCCTCACTCTTTGTAATAGGAACAAACTCCATGTTCTCACTACATTCAGACTTCCTCTCCTCTTCTATGTAGATTGAAGACTCAACAAACCTGAAACGTACATGTAGAAGATGACTAGATACTCTTGCTTCATTTCCACCAGCCAATGGAAACACCATTGGAATTGCATGACCGTCTACTCTAATGCAAGCCATGGTGATAAAACAGCAGTGCAAAACAAACGATTTAGAAGCAAGAGATACATTGAATTCTTGAACTATAAAGACAGAAGCTAGAAGATGTGAGGTACTATATAGTAAACACAAATTATGTTGTTTCAATTCTACCAATAACATTCCAAAAGTACAAATTGTTTGGTGAAGTGTAGTTGTCAGTAGGTGTGGAAATTATTCATATGGTAGAGCCGTCATTTAGTTCAAATATTGTTGTTTTTAAGAGAATTTAGTGAAATAAATGGGATGTCACAACTCTGGAAGAAGTTTCATTCCAAAAACAAAAATTTATGAGTCTACCGTTGTAGCCGTGTTCAATAAAAGGTTCGTTAAAAAATATATATTTATGAATGAAGGCAGCTCTGACAAAATGCGTGAAAGAGATCGCTCATTCAAATGTGTCAGTCTTATATCCTAAAGTAAAAGATACATAATTTAATAAGGTGTCAGAATTAGAAGACAGCTCATCAAATGTTAAGTGGGCTGTCCATAATATTCAAATAAAAAGGCGGTAGTTCTCCCAACCCTAATCTTCCGAGGCCGTTTGAGACTTTGAGTGAACGAACCTAGTTGGTAACGTTAAATAAATAGGCTCTACATCTCCTTCTTTCATGTCTTGCAATCAGCAGCGTTTAACATAGACACTATGCTTTTCATCGATTGAGACCTCTGAGGCTTATGTAGTGGTATTCATGCTTACAGATTGTGATAGATTTGCAGACGTAGTTCCAGACCATAGAAACAAACGGAAGAGACATATTTCTCTTTATTTCTCATCGCAGAAGTCACTTAGACGATCTAGAATGACTCGCCCAAAGAAAACTTCGTCCAAGATAGGCCAGTCATCACAGACAGAACTTCAAAAACGTCTTCGTTTTGAAAGTGGAGGCAGTGGTGGAGAAATGGATCAAGAAGTCCAGGAGTTAGAATGGACGAAGACAACTGATGAGGGCATAACAAGCTTGCAAGGCATCTCAGAAGGCGATCAACTTTTGCTAGTAAGATTCTACGGACCAACCCTTACCCTTTCAATGCTTTGCAATATGTTGGAATTAGATGTAAAAAATATTCCAGGCCGTCTCACCTCTCCAAAATGAAGTTTCAGCTCCTAGGTGTGCAATCTGAGAACCTACTAGCTTATGTGGTTTATTATCACTTTGTCATTCTTTTGCATCAAGTGGGAAACTCAGAATTGCAAAGATGGGTGAGTTCACGAGCCTTGGGTCCCAAAGTGTCACGGAGGACAAAAAGTGTCCTCACATAGTTTTAAGTCTACTATAACTTCTCCATCCAAGGTTCAAATGTACTAAAACTTATTGGAGAAGTGGCACTTATTCTTCTTGTTTATGTGGTTAAATTTTCAAATCAATCAAAGATGTGTTGTTTCTTTAGTAGCCAATCAAAGAGCACAGCTTTGCAAAAGATCACAAAATTGCATTTTAGGACTGCAACTTCAGGGACTTGTATCTTCTTCATTAATGATTTGTTTTCATTGAAATTTGTTTTGATTTGTTTTTCTGGAAGTCTAGTTATTGTGGTAAAATTTTCATGTCAATCCAAGTTGTTTGGAATGTTTGGGAGCAATTCGAAGTTCTAAACCCTATCATTTTTGGAGTACAGTGAACTTTGGTGGCTTATATCTTCTTCGTACAAAGTCCGTTTTCAATAAAACTTATTGGGAAAGTTGTGCCTAGAAGTCTAGTTTGTGCGGCTAAAATTTCATGTGAATCCAAGAAGAATTGAGTGACTGAGAAGCATTCTAGTGGGGAGAGGTTCAGCCCTAGATGTGGTTTTTGCACTTTTTTTGACTATTTTTTGGCAGTTCGAAGCTGTTTTTTAGACACCATGACTCAATTTCATGAATGTTTTTTTCACCAATGTGTTTGTATAGTAGTTTTAAATCACTTTGTACTGTAAATTTCTTTCATTTTAGTAGGTTTAGAAATCAAATTTCACCTCCAAATGTGTTTTGGGAAAAATTTTAGCATTCATTTTCAACACTTAATCATTATGATCTCGAAATCTATGCGACCAATTGACTTCAAGTTTTGTGCACGTCATCTAAAACATGTTTCCTACGAGATTTGTATAACTTGAAGAAATTTAGGTCCGCATAGCTTCAAAAGCAAGGATGTTTTTGGACCCCGGATTTCTCATGTCACTTTGGGGTTAAAGGAATCCCAAACTCTGCAACTGTACCGTCTCTTTCTCGGGACCAGCTGTCTAGTTGCAGCTTTCCAGAAGCCACGCTACATCCATTTCGGAAATAGAATTCTAGTAGCTTTTTTGGGAATTCTCCTATCTTCAACGTTTGGAGACGATTTTGCCACAGGAGTCCACCCCTCGCCACTAGTATCAAGGCCTGCAGCCCGAAGTGAAGCTCGCAGCACACCTCCGGCAAATTTGATCAATCTGCTCTTGTTTGGAATTCAAAACGGCATTCTTTCATATTCTCAATTCGTTCACAACTTGAAATTGCATAGTCGAAATTTAAAATCTCTGACGATGTCGACCTTGCAGCGCTCCAGCAAAGGTCAACCTCGTAGGAGAACTCGGAGCTGCCCAATGGAGGAAGATTTTGAGGAAGCATTGGAACGCGAGAATGAAGATGCAAGTTTGCAGGTACGATTCTAGATAGCATGAACTTCTCTTTTGTTCAATCTGAGTGGGTGTGGAGGTACCTTGGACTGCATTGTGAACTGATTCCTGTAGTCGATTGAGGTACCTACGGACAAGCGTCGGACCCGACAGGGGTCCCGCGGTGATCTCTGGTTACTCTTGTATTTTGTCCCCGAAGGCTAATTCAGATGTGAACCCCTACTTCAAGACCACTATTGAGAGTCTGAGAGATCATCGGTAGTCTGAGTCTGAGCATTGATCTTGGCTCACCAGCCTTGTTATAGTTTCCTGGGGAAGGGTCCTTCGGAGCCTACTGCTACCTTTCACGGGATCCTCATGGAGAGTGCGAGCGTGGTTGTGTGATCTGCTCGGTGGCTCTGGGTCTGGACTGTGTTGCATGTCCATGTCGCGGTTGTGTGATCTGCTCAGTGGCTCTGGGTCCGGACTGTGTTGCATGTCCATGTTGCGATTGTGTGATCTGCTCGGTGGCTCTGGGTCCAGACTGTGTTGCATGTCCATGTCGCGGTTGTGTGATGTGCTCAGTGCCTCGGGTCCCGACTGTATTGCATGATCTGGTCGCGGTTGTGTGATGTGCTCGGTGCCTCGGGTCTCGACTGTGTTGCATGATGTGCTCAGTGCCTACGGGTTCCGACTTCTTTGCGATGTCGCCTAGTACTGTTGTGATCATTGGATGCGAGTGCTGGTGGTGGGCATCCGGGGGCCGTGATTCGCCCATTGCTTGGGAAATGAAAGTTTGAAACTTTGATTATTAGTGCGGTTGGAAGGTGGGTGCCGTGTCCCTGTCTGTCTTGGTTGAAGTGTGTCCTTGTCTGCATTGTTAGCGTTGTCTGCGTGAGAATCTCGTGACGTCTAAGACTCCCTGAAGACCGCTGCCGCGCCCCTGAGGGTCTCGTGGCGCGAGGGGAAGGGGGGGCGAATCGGTGAATGACCATCTTTCGATGCACGGTAGGCGGACTTGTCTGTCAAGATTTCCGGCTTCCAATTGCATTGATATTTGTGTCAAGATTTCCGGAACCTCGTGCTACCCGAGCGGGTCTTGCCCCCTGGGTGTCCCGCTTGTCAACGTTGTGAATTGAATTGTCCATATGAAGTCGTCTTGATCGGTGGCGGACGCGAAGGGTTGGTCTTGTGCCGATACGCAGCGCCCAGCTGATCTTGCGGCGACTCCCGCGGCGAAAGAAATCTTGGGGCGAGTGTCCAGCTCTAGGTCGACCCCAGATCCTTCGCTGGCGTTCCCGTTCCCTTCCGAAGCTCTCCTCCAGCGAGCCCTGGGAATCAGCGTGACGCGAGGCGCGGTGGCGGCCGAGGCGGGGTCCAGTCTGTGAGTCCGGAAGAACGGAAGTATGCCACAGCCGTTTTGGGATATCTTGAGCAACCTGTCGACCTCCGTCGGACCCGACAGGGTTCCCTCGCAACGCTCCAAATACCCCCACTTTCTGTCATTTGAGACGTTCCTCCCTCGGTACCGATGCATGCTCTATCTGCAACGTCAGTTCTTGAGAAGTCAAATTGTTTTGTCTTGCGTTTGGGATGCGTCCCAGATGCGTATGTGCGTTCGGATTGGATTTGGTGACTACCTTTGTTTACAAATAGGTAGGGTTCAGGCATTGTCCATTTCATAATGCAGTGAACTACTTCCTTGAATTCTTGATTCGGTTAGTTTTGAATTTGGTGACCTTAGGTTCCTAAGTTTGTTGATGATTTGTGACCTCTTGCATTGTTGAGTACAAAAATCAGGATGTGTTAGTTGTAGTTTGGATGACTTTGGAATCAAGATATTCCCTCTTGTTGAGTGTAGAAAATATACAAAAGAAAACTCCATAATGGAGATTCCAAGAATTTCATTTTTGGAGATAGCCAAATTATTTAATTTGAATCGATCTATTTTTCCAAAAGTCAGAATCTACGGGTAGTGGGAGCATCGCAGTGCACCCTCGTCGGGTCCGACTAGGGTCAAGTAAGTAGCTGCAGCTACTCCTGTATTCCGTCTCATGAGAGGGTCAAATATAAAATAGAGTACAAGTACCACTTCGATGACTAATTTTGAGGGTGTCTTCAAGTTCTTCCATAACCCTTGTCGGATCCGACGGGTATTAAACGGAATCTGAAGACACCACATGAATCCGTCACATGAGGGGACCCAAATTAGAATTATATCTTTTTTTTTATTGTTTTTCTTTCAATGTTGATTTTTTTAATGATATTTTGTATTACATGTTCCTCATCATGCAAATATGTGTAATAGTTCATTATTTGAGTAGATTTCACTGAAATTACAATAATTCATATAGTAGGATACATAATTTTATGTCTACCTGTAATTTCAGTTGTTCATAATTTATTAAATCAAACATTGAAAATGATATGAAAATTTTAAGAATGACTAATTTTATGCATGCATATTGTATATTAATTTCACATTGAATAAATTATATTAATGTATGAAATTTTGAAATGCTTCTACAAATTTTTTGTCTATATTATTTTGAAAACATATTTACATAGTTTAGGGTAAATAACTAAATTATAAATTTCTTTACTTAGATTCATTCATGTATCTCATTTTTCCTCATTTTTCTTTTACTTTATGTTGGGATAAGTTCAAAGGATAAAGTATGTTATTAGATACCATCACTATAATAATCAAAGTAATTCCTTAATTATTTACTTGAATAAGAGATGAAGCAATTGAAATGCATAGGTGACACTTGGCTTCTACACTTATAGTGTTCTTTAAAAATACTTTGCCTTAGAAAAATTAGATTTTAATTTTTATTAATTTTTTTTAATTTTTTAATTTTTTAATTTTTGGTGCTTTCCAAAGCTTTTATAGGAACATCCCTTGATTCATATTTCTTTGCATTAATTATTATGTCAAATATTAAATTGTTTGGTGGAATGCTTTGTAGATGGACACGACAGCCATGAATCCTAGTATGGCATCATCTTCGCATGCAGAATCTGAAGTCTTGGGCCAGGAGATTGTGGAGGAGCAAGTTACACAGACGCCAAGGCCACTTCCAATGATGGAAAGCGACAATTTAGGACCTAAAGTGGATGTGGTGAGTTTTGATGATATTATGGATGCGTGTGATCGTGCTGCTGATGAGCTTGAGCAAGATAAGGGAAGCCGAATTAGTTTCCCAAAGCCTCGTGATCCTAGAAAACCTGTTTTCTCAGCGGAGAGTTCTGATACAGAGGGTTGTGACATTTCCTCATTCAGCTCTGATGCTGATTTGTCCCCATCGATTTCTAGTCCTTGGGGTCCTGTGCGTTGTGATTGTTCAGGACGAAAACAATTGCGATATAATCGCTTGGTCATCATTCACCAGTGTTCCAACTTTCAAGATGATGTAGACATTGAATGATTTTTTTAATGAAAAGGATACATGAATTTGTGGCAATTTATTCTATGCATATATAAATTTCCATTTGTCAAGTATCTATGTATGTATGATGTACACTATTTCAATACATTTAAGATTGATTCATTGTATGGAATTAATAAATTTCGTTCATAAATAACTAGCATTTTGTTTTATCAACTGGCCAAAAGCATAGCTAGAATTTTTGGTAATAAATTCTTATTATTATTGTATACATCATTGCACATATAATTTTATGATGAATACATTTTATTTAAGCTTCTTGTTTGACATTCTATTGACAAGGAGTGTCTTTCTACTATTTGGTGTTTTTTATTTTATAGAGAGAAGATTCACCACTGATATTGTCCCAAAACCAGCAACACCAAGTTACACCTGCAACGGATGACTCTCAACAACCAGACATTGAAGGTGAAGTAATGTTAGGAGCGGGTCGAGATGAGATTTGGGACAAGGCACTGGAAGAGACAGAGTTTGAGGAAGAAGACAAAGATTTTCTTGAAGATGAGCTTCGTCGTTTTTACAAGGTCGACTCTGTGGCAACATTATCGATGCTGAGGTTTAAACCAGAGAGCTTATCGCGCATGAAGATCCCGCTTTGCAGGTTAGTGCCAATGCCGATGGTTAGGCCAACACTTTCTTCCGATTTACAGAAACTTGAGCAAGACTTTGCTCATGGTTATCGAGATGGAGCAGCATCATTTTATGTTTCGACAACCAATGAGGCCGGCGAGAGAGCAGAGTTCAGTAAGGAGGAGGTTCAAAATTGGGGCCCCCTATGGCAACAAAGAAATGATGAGTTCCTAGCATTTTTGGAAACAAGAGCAGAGTTGCATTTCATGAGGAATATGAAGTTCTTCATATGTGATGGCAACCATCGATAGATTGCATGGATGAGCCATATCCAAAGAAAGTATCCATTAGACATCAACTGGCATTTTTCGGTGGATTGCATCATGCTGGAAACCAAAGGAAGAGTGGAAATGACGATGCAAGTAATGCATGCAATTAACAAGTACGTGATTTGTTTTTCTTAATTTTTCCATTGTTTATTTATATTTCATCTTATTCATGTTGGTTTATGATAGATTGTGTGATTGCTATGCGAATTGAAAATTTGAGTTTAATATTTCAAGTCCACTGAAGATTCACATGTGAAGACGAATTTGGTGCACACGTTGTATCGTGTGCAAAAGTATGGGAAAATGGAGATAAAGAAGATCTACGAGATGTTGAGGCCCTCAGAAAGGAAGCAATGTGTGTATCAAATGGGTAGAAAGGCGTGGTATTCCATGCCCGTGGAAGTTTTCACATCATTTAATTTTAGGGTGAGTTCAGTTTTGCCTACTACATTCTTTTTTTTTACAAAAAAATAAGGTAGGCGCTCTAAATTCTGAGTTTCATTACTTACAAATTTCTGGTGATGAATATCATTTGCAGCATGAAATTTCTCAGGCTGCGGACGTTGCTACTCGACGTTACCTTGATAAGACACCTGCTGAAGAAAGAACCAACCGAGGAGTTGCTGATGCCATGAGATCTGCAGCAAAAGAAAAAGTCTCAAAGTTACGTGGAAAGATGGGCAAGTTACTGGCCGTTGCAGATCCTGCTCTTGGAAAAGAATTTCTTGAAGAGGTAATTTTAAAAATTCCAATCAAATGAATTATTTGTTTTGCTTATTTTCCGAAAAAGATGCATATATATTAACATAATGTTATTTTGTAGGTGGAGGAGCATTGGATTAGGAATGAGGTTCCTGAAATGACATTGGAAAAGCTACAATTGCTTGCAACAAGCACAATGTCTGCAACTCATAAGCTCAAAGTCTTAAAATGGTGGAATTCTTCCGGTGCTTCAAAAGAGGCATTGAAGTTTCCAGTGCCCCCAGTCTCAGAAGATAAATTCACAATTTTTCTTGGAAAAATTGTTTGGTGGGCCGGGGTAATGTCCCTTACCATACAAAATGGTTGTTGTCAAGAATAGTTATTTTGAATGCACTTTCATGCCCTTTGTTGCATTTGAAACGAATAAGTTTTTGTTTAATGGAAGTTGCATTTCTTGGATGAGAAAGTTAATTGTTTTGTTTCATGTAGCTTGAAGACGCAGCTCAGGAGTATTTAGACGACATTGTGGCAAATGACAAGCTAGTCATCAACATGGACTTGCCCAAACCCCCAGAAACTCTAGCGGCGTACATTCAGAGGTGGAGGGTGAAGCTATGGGAATACGCGTTTGGCCCAACTTTGAAGGGAACCAACAACTTCAAAAAGCATGATTCATTCTCGAGTCGCGAAGGATCGGACCAAGCCGTCCGGAGGGTTCTATACTGGTAAGATTTCAAATATATAATTTAATGTTGAAATTGACAAGTGAAATAAAAATTAAAAAATTATTTTTCAATTTTGATAATTTTTCTTTAAATCTCTTGGGAATCCAAAAGTAGGAGTACTGGGATGGAGCCTTCCTACCCTTGTCAGATCCGAAGGGGGTACAAGGGCTCCCTGCCAGTACCCCCATTTTTTGTTTTCTAAGAGAACTTATTATTTTTTTTTGAAAATGATATGGTAGATGAATAATAAGTTTGGATCATTTCTGAATGGTTACTTATGTCAAGATGTTTATTTCTTTTTTATAAATTACTTTTAGGCAAATGAATAGAAAATAATAAAGAGACAATATTTTTTGATCCTTGAAACTAGCAATTGGAATTTACCTTATGTTCATTTTTTCTTGTAGATGTTCATTTAAAAAAAGTTAATAAAAGTTTTCTAGGGACCTTTTCCTTTGGTTCTATGTTGTATTTCTCCTTATGAATGAAAATTGTTCATTTTTCCGACTAAAAATTTAAAAAATTAAAAAATTGGAGTATCAAAAGGGACCATGAATACCTCCTTTGGATCCGACGGGGGTGTTTTGGCTCCCTTCTAGTACCCCACCTTTTGGTGAAGCATAGTTCAATGTAATCTTGGAAGGAATTCATTTCATGTTAAATTGAGTTCTTTGAACATTTATGAGTGTTGAAGTTGATAAAATACAAGACCTAATATTCTAAAAATTATATAGGCTACTATCTTTTCAAACATTGGCTTATGATTGTGCTCATGTTCTAGGTACTTCACCCTCGAGCTTGTTTCTAAAGGCGCTATTTTACAAGGCTCTCTACCTCCTTTCCTTATGTCTTGGGTGGATCGGAGTTCAAAAGAGTGCATGTTTTCACCCACTCAGCTCCGGACGTTTACAACAGCTAATTTGGTTGGTGGCGGATGGTACTTGGAGTGCCCACTGGAGTACACCCACTCTTCAGAAGTTACATTGCGCAAATCATTTGACGAACTTGAGGTGATTGATTTAGAGGTGCCCGAATTTGCGGACCTTCCCGATGCCCAAAAGAAGAAAGCTATTTTACGTAGAACAATTGCAGATGAGAAGAAGAAAAAAAAAGAAAATGACATGAAGGCTAACAAGGAGAAGAAAGGAGCAGAGCGTTTAGCAAAGTTGGCTGAGAAGGAGAAGGAGGTAGAGAAGGAAGGGAAGCATAAAGGTAAAGGGAAGAAGAAGGTGGAGGGTAGAGATCAAGTGCCTGGATCTTGTACAGTGGACCAAGGATCGCAAATGGAGTCTGGAATACGTAGTGGCGTGAAGAGGAAGGCGGTCTTGCAAGAGCTCACTGAAGAGATGGTCACACAAGGCACCCAAGTGATTGTTATTGGAGATGACGAGGAGGTGAACACAGAGGAGTTGATTCTCAACAACTCTATCATTGATGTGATGGAAAATGAAGGCAAGGGAAATGGATCATGCTATGGGGAAGTTATGGAGTTCTTGGTGAAGGTGTGTATTTTATATTTGAGTTTTTGCCATGTCACAATATCAACATATTGCATGAACTTGTTATTTTGAATTCTTGGAATCATTTATAGATATTTTGTATGCAGGTGGCTGACGGCAAGACTCGCATGTTCAATGGCGAGATGAGCAAAAAGGCTGGAGTTGATCTCATTTTGTTTGACCTTCAAGAAAACCTCCCTGTTCCAGGAGTGTCTGTACCAGAAAACCATGTGCCCGAATGGAACCATGATAAAGAGTTCAAAGAGATTGAACAGGCAATTTTATTTGCAACGAAACATTTGCAAGACAATAGTTGTTTTGTCATTTTTCATTCCTGAAGTGCAAAGGCAAGGGGCGTGGTGGTTGGTTTGACTCAGGCATATCCATTCTTAAAGTTGAAAGAGTGGTTGGGAATCAATCGCATGCACTTGACTTCAGGCCTCAATCCGACAAACACGGTATGGATGTCTTGCAATTTAGTGGTTGTTTTATTTTTGTGCTTGGGATTGATTGCATTATGTATTATAAATGCTTAATTGAATTTTGGACTTGCAGACAATGAAGTTCGGAATCTCATTGTTGGTGAAGAAGCTTGACAAGAGACGGAAGTCTTAGTTCAAGTTCAAGTTGACTGAAGCAATGAAGAAGGCCAAAGTAGATTTTGAACGTGACGATACGTTGATCAACTATTCCACCATTGACAGTATGTTGATGAATGGAAGCGTACTATGGCGGGGTCCTCGTGAGAAAGACGCAAGGCTTCTTCAATTCATCATTGAAGGAACAACAAGCGAAGGAGACATTGTCTTCGATAATACAGGAGCAACTGGTAAGGTTAAGCTCAAGTGGAATTCTTTTCATTTATAAAATTCTGAATCTCCAATTTTGCTAATGAATTGCATGTGTTTATTGTTAGGTGCATCAATTACGGCATGTCGAGGGACGGGTCGACATGTTGTAGCTTTGGAGAAGGATGAAGCCATTTTCAACGCGATCTTGCTGCCTATGAAGAGGATGATTGAGGAGGAAGAGACGACAGAAGAAGAAGAAGAAGAAGAGGAAGAGGATGACAATATTAAAGATCCTGATGCAATGGAGGTGGAGGTCTTTAGTTTTGCTTGGAATCAAAACACTAGTAAGTAAGTTTTCAGAGGTGTGCATTCAATGTGAATATTTTGTTGCTTGTGTTCATGATTTTAACATATTTTAATTTGATTTTGCAGACAACAAAAAGTGACATTCCACGATGCAACATTGCGCAAAAGAAGACTTGTTTTGACTCCGGAAAAGTCTTTTCATTTGCCAGTGTATGCAGAGCAGATGGCCTCGGCATTTATAGAGTTTGGTGGTTCTAAACCAAAGAAGCGTCAAGACACTTATGCTTTAAATGTGTTAGAGTATTTAGATGTAAGTGCATCGGAAGGTAGAGAGACTTCTAATTCTTCTACTAACAATGATTCTGCAATCGAATCCTCTGTTGCCTAGATTCACAAGGTAGACATGTCTTGTGAGTTATAGTTTCTTGTATTTCTTTTTTCATATGAGTGGATTTGTGTGTTTTATGGTTACATTCATTGTACACATTGTTATTTTTAAATTTTATCTTGGAGTGAACCCTAAACCCTAAACATTCAATACCATTAAACACATGTATAGAATAAGTTACCACTACATATCCTAAACCCTAAACCTTTATACCGTAAACCACTTATATGTAATAATTCATGTACAATTGTTTGGGTTTATTTGGGTTGAATTATTAACCATTTTTCCTAAACAATCCAGAAAGATTTTGTCTTCAAAATTATAAAAATGAACAATCATAAGATCCACGGTCATAGGTCCTTCATCTGAATTTCCAGCAAAAAAGTTCCCGCTCTCACGCTCACAGGCTCACACGCTAGCAACCCTGGACATTGCAGCTAGCTTTACAACAATCACAGAAATCACTATTCAAAGCTGAGATGGTGCAAGAGAATTGAAATTAATACATACCTGAGTTTCTACAAGCAAACGCTATACAACTTCAGCCTCAATTTAGCTCCTACTTTCAGTGTACATACTCATTATGGACTCCACAATCTTGTAACTCCAGTGCTACAATTGTCAATCTGAAATGCAAAAAACAAACCAATTTTAAAAAACTTACATTGCAAGCCAAATGCCAAGAAACAAACTGCAAACATATTTCAAGCAACCACATTCCTTCCAACAATTACAAATAAAGATCCAATCTGTTGGGAGCAAATACCACCCAACAGAATACACAACTCTTATCTCCAGAAGCTCATTTTCTAGAATAAATTGTGCAACCACATGTGAGCAAGGAAAAACAAACAATGAAGTTCTAGATACTAACCTCGTTGTTGTTGTTGTAGCTTATCCACCAGTACTTATTCTTGGAAGTAGAATAAGGTTACACAACCTTGCGCTTGAGAACCTCGGCAAAGTGCTCTGGCACAATACAATCCCCACACAAGTACAATGAGGATTCACACAAGTAGCTGAATCCAACAATGTAGAAACTCAGACATGCATTTGTAGAAATGCACGCAGCTTGCAAAAATGCATGCAGCTTGCAGAAATGCATCTTGTAGAAATGCACGCAGCTTGCATCTTAGAAATGCACACAGCTTGCATCTCATACAATGTAGAAATATCATCTTATGCATACAAATCATGAAATGTCGTGAAAGTACCTCCTCCATTATTTTGAATTCAAGACTTCAAAGGGTGGATTGAACAGTATTCCCAACACAAAGCAAATACAAAGCAAAAAAACCAATCCCAAACCCGAAGTGTCCAAAGAAGCAGAAGTGCCACTTTCAAATCAGTACCCTAAGAGGAACAGAGACTCCAATCTTGGAGGAATTGAGAAAAGACCCAAGAGAACCCTTAAACAGACCTAAACCCTTAAACACGCCTGAACAGAACTGACAGACCTAAATCCTTAAACACGCCTCAAGAGAACCATTGCACTAACACAACAATGATGAATTGAGTCAGATTTTTACCTCAAACTCCAAACCCTGCTTCAAGATGCACGTCCTTGAGATCAAGCTGCACCTCGTTCAGATGCAAACACACAACACCAGCCAGCAGCTTCAAGTCCCCCCGATCGAATGGAATTCCATAATCACACAGAAAACAATGCTCAAGGTCCGCTTCTTCACGACGCCCGCCTTGAGGTTCGCTTCTTCACAGCTTCAAGTCCCCCCAATTGAATCGAACTCCAAAGTCACACACAATGCGGAAAACAAGGTCCTCTTCTTCACGACGCCTGTGCTAAAAAAAATGTGTGTCCACTGCCGGCAAGTGCGAAATGCACAAACAACAAAGATGCAACAAAAATGCGTCCAAAGAACAGTGGAATGCACGAGAGAACAGCAGAGGAAACAACAGAGGGAACAACAGAGGTGCACGACAAAACAACGGACACGAAAATGCGCGGACACCAAACCCTTGGTTTCTAGACCTCTGCAAGCAAATACCCGGCGGTCTAGGTACTTGGTTCTTCCAGGTGGTTTTAGGTACCCGGCCTTCTTCAATACCCGGCTTTGATACCCGACCATCTTCAATACCCGTCCCAAGTACTTGGACCGTGATATGTCCCTTTTTGTAGCCTCACATAATAATAGATACCCTTTTTCCAAAATTTGGTTTGTTTATCATACTACTAAAATCATAAGTCTCTCTATAATATCACAAATGCTATCATTAATACTAGGGGCTCATGCTTGCTATGCTACGCATTCATTGTATTACATATTAGTAAAAATTTGATATATTTGAATAGATTGCATGATAATGATTTCAATAAGTCTGTAAAATAATTATTTTAAATATTATGTAAAAATATTGTCAATCATGCATACATAGAAATTGTATTTTTACACAATGTGATATCATAGAAATAGAGTAGCTGTTTGCAACCACTTCTATAATATCACTTTTTACAAAGGGTGATATTATAGAAATAATATAGTTGTTGCAATTAAGGTGATATTAGAGAGGATCCATATGATGATATTATAGAGAAGGCAAATCCATTGCTTCTCTTGGCTTTACACTTCTTTGCATTTCTATGATTTTGTTCTATTGTGAGTTGTGAGTTTTCATGATTTCAATCTTCTATTGCTACTACTAAATAATTTTGAGAAATTCATTCAATTGAAGTGATTTTGGATTCCAAAAGAATTAAGTTCTTCAGAAATTTTTTGAGATTTTTATTTGAAGATTTATTTGAAAGTTTTACACAACAATTCTTATAAAATTCTAATGATGAATGGATAGCATAGCAAGGGTTAGCGCCAACCCATTCCTTGCTCTGCATTTTATCTAATACATAAAAATTCTACTGAAATTTTGAGGATGAATTCATCGGGTAGGATTTTAGGGTAAAATTATTTTAAAAGAACCGTATTGCTTTCCTACACTTCTTCAATTGAAATGGATTTCAAAACAAATACTCTACAAATCATGCTGTATTTAATAAAACCCAAACCAATAAATTATATCGGTTTGACGTGCAAGCATGTCAAAAATCGTAACACAGTCACAAGTTGCAAATGTTCAAAATAATTAGGATTCATGGAAAAACTTAATTTTAAGACAACCCTATTGCTTTCCTACGCTGCCTTCTTCATTTGAAATGGATTTTTAAAACAAATACTCTACAAATCATGTTGTATTTAATAGAACCCAAACCAATAAATTATATTGGTTTGACGTGCGAGCATGTCAAGAATCGTAACACACAAGTTGCAAATGTTCAAAATAATTAGGATTCATGGAAAAACTTAATTTTAAGATAACCCTATTGCTTTCCTACGTTGCCTTCTTCACTTGAAATGGATTTCAAAACAAATACTCTACAAATCATGTTGTATTTAATAAAACCCAAACCAATAAATTATATTGGTTTGACGTGCAAGCATGTCAAGAATCGTAACACACAAGTTGCAAATGTTCAAAATAATTAGGATTCATGGAAAAACTTAATTTTAAGACAACCCTATTGCTTTCCTACGCTGCCTTCTTCATTTGAAATGGATTTTTAAAACAAATACTCTAAAAATCATGTTGTATTAAATAGAACCCAAACCAATAGATTATATTGGTTTGACGTTCAAGCATGTCAAGAAATGTAACACACAAGTTGCAAATGTTCAAAATAATTAGGATTCATGGAAAAACTTAATTTTAAGATAACCCTATTGCTTTCCTACACTGCCTTCTTCATTTGAAATGGATTTCAAAACAAATACTCTACAAATCATGCTGTATTTAATAGAATCCAAACCAATAAATTATATTGGTTTGACGTGCAAGCATGTCAAGAATCGTAACACACAAGTTGCAAATGTTCAAAATAATTAGGATTCATGGAAAAACTTAATTTTAAGATAACCCTATTGCTTTCCTACGCTGCCTTTTTTATTTGAAATGGATTTCAAAACAAATACTCTACAAATCATGCTGTATTTAATAGAACCCAAACCAATAAATTATACTGGTTTGACGTGCAAGTATGTCAAGAATCGTAACACAGAAGTTGCAAATGTTCAAAATAATTAGGATTCATGGAAAAACTTAATTTTAAGACAACCCTATTGCTTCCCCACACTTTTTCAAATGAGTTTCCAAAAAAATACTGTAGTCTTGATGTTGTAATTAATACAAACCAAACCATTATTTTGTATCAGTTTGACGTGGAAGCATGTCCGAAAAAATAACACAGAAGTTGCAAACCTCAGCGAAATAATTCGGATTCATGGAAAAATTAATATTGCAAACATTATAAAAAGAATTTGAAAGTGCATGCAGTATAATTCCTTAGTATGTACTAAAACCTTGAATTCACTTCTAAATTAAATATTTGTTCAATATTTCAAAATCATGATATGAAATGATTTATTAATCTACAAAAATACCTGAACCCGAGACCCTAAACCCTAGAGACTCTAAACTGTAGAGACCCTAAACCCTAAAGATCCTAAACCCTGAAAACCCTAAACCCTAAACCCTAAAGACCCTAAACCCTAAACTGTAAAACCCTTATTGATAAAATCACATGCAAACACTTGGGTGGTGCAAAAGGTTGTGTTTGTCTAAATTTACAAACAGACCCTAACTTCAGCAAAATCAAATTGACTTCCAGAAATTGCAAAAGAAAAAAAGACAATGAAGACTTCTTGCCTAGATTTTGTTACAAATAGAATCTAGAAATTAGTGCTTAATGGTGCAAGAAAGCAACCTCATAGGTACTTAATAGCTGTCAGTGTCTATTTCTGTCATGAACAGTGTAGGCGGGAATAAAAAAACAAAGGAATTTGCGGAAGGAGTTTGGGATTTTCAAATTCCGTCCTACAGCTCCCGCCTTCGCATTCGCGCTTACACATTGCCGCCAAAATTGTTTTGAATGTCGTTGTGTCCGCGCGCATTAGGGTACTCTCCTTCTCCGTCGCGAATACACGGACGTTCATGCGAGATTTCACTTCTCTCATGTCATTACTGGCCTCTATCAACTTCTGTACTTGTACTATCTAGAGTGTCGGAGTATTGCGCTTCGAGGATCTCGGTGAACGCGCTTGTTGCCTTCCGTATGTCCTTAGGTTAGAAGCCTTTAGCATTTTCAAACATTTTCATTCAATGGATTGGACATAGTTACTTTGTAAGCACATAGTAGTTTTCTGAATGTGTATAATGTTTCTTTTAGCGCTGCCATCTATTGTCGAGTTCCTCGTTGCTGAAGTTGGCAGAGTGCGTGTGTTTCCAACGTTTATTACTAAAAATCGAGTTGCACGATTATGAGTTCTGGGCTTCCTCAATTTTTAGTGACAAGGTCTTCATTCAATGTTCAGTTCTCGACATCTGAGTTGCCGAATTCTGAGAGTGCAGTGCCCGATTATCTCGCCGGGAAACCCGGAACACGAGATCACGGTTACTACGAGACTGGAAACACAATGTCCAAGAAATCCGGAACTGTTTAGGTCGAGTCGACTTGAATACGAACAACGGTACATGAGTAATTTTAATGCACTTTAGGTCGAGTCGACCTGAATGTGAGATTGTCTACATTAGTCATTCGTTCATGCAATTTAGGTCGAGTCAACCTGAATGTGAGATTGTCTACATTAGTCATTCGTTCATGCAATTCAGGTCGAGTCGACCTGAATTGACACATATGATAGTAATTGAAGTAATGTAAAACGTATCCTAGGTAGATTGAATTGTTCTGTCATTGAATATCATTTCTGAAATGGTATACATGGCAATTCAAATCGAGTCGACCTAAACCGTATCTATAATTGTAATTTCATTCAAGTGAAAATCTCGTAGATGTCCTGCTGAAATTCTCGATATTCACAGATTCAATCACCAAGAATTCTGTACGTAATGATAATAGTGTGCAGATATGATTCGGCTCACTGCAAGTCCTCATTTCAGGTCGGTTCGACCTGAAGTGTGGGTACTCTTATCCCAGACTTCAGTTCGAGAAGTTCGAGATTTATAAAGGAATAAAATTGGGAATTCCCTGTACAATTGAACAGATGAAGATGAGTTCATTATCTCAGAATACAAAGGACATTTCAGGTCGATTCGACCTGAAGTTCAGGATTGTACTCAGTCTTTTTACATTTATATTTTCCGCTAACAAAAATTATACAAGGCCAGGGTTCAGACACTTTAGGTCGATTCGACCTGAAAACAGAGTTTACATATATCTGAATTTATAAGAAATTTTAATGAATGATGTCAATTGCAGTTGAAACCTAGACTTCACAGAATAACTTCGTTGGTGTCATAGATGTACCTATAACATTTGGTCATTCAGGTCGGGTCGACCTGAACATGAATGAAATTGCATGATCTATGCTGCAATTCACTTACCCTATTTCACATTGCATTTTTACAGGTATCCATGGATACTATAGATGACCCTGATGACATGGACATGTCATCGGGTTCTGAATCTAGTGAATTCAGACATGATGAAGAGGATTTCATAGCATCTTCAGAAGACGAATTTCAGAATGTCGCAACAATGAATGTTGGGGTTCCGGAATGCGAAGGTCTACCGCGTCGGCTTTGGAATACTCGAGTTGTCACCTTGTACAATGAGGCTGGAGTGCTTATGGCTGAAGGTGTCTGTCATAGTGTGAACTCTGACCTCGTTTTGGGTGCCAATGGCCCTCTTGGTGACACCCACGTGGCGATCCACATCTCCAAAACACATAGCGAAGAAGACCTACCACAGGAATAAGTGTGCTCATTGTTGGCTTGGCCTA
Source organism: Climacium dendroides (assembly GCA_950106755.1). Classification (NCBI taxonomy): domain Eukaryota; kingdom Viridiplantae; phylum Streptophyta; class Bryopsida; order Hypnales; family Climaciaceae; genus Climacium; species Climacium dendroides. The sequence continues at coordinate 23,236,854 of OX467082.1, read as the reverse complement.
TTCATCTTGTCTACTGTCGTGGAGCTAGCCTTGGAGACCATGAGGCTAGGGACAAATTCAATTGTCTCCAACAGGCTCTCTTAAATCCGCCCTCTTCGACGTCTTCGAGACCATACACAAGTATGGTCCGAAATGCGCCCCGTGAAACAAATTTGAAATCGAAGGAGCTACTTATTCAAGATTCCATCCATGCAGTGTCTACTAAAATATGTTGTAGTCGCAACTGTGTTCAGCCATTTCCTAGGGATAAGATTCGAGCCTTTCGTGAACGCATGTATCGCAACTCCACGTTCAAACACAGAACCTACATGAAAATGGATGTGCATAGGCAGGTGCATGTTGACGAGCGTGGTAGACGAATGGTGTCAATTGACAATACACCGGTATGTATGCGAGCGTGGATGCATATAGCTGGGGTTCCTGAGGCCACATTCTATCGCTACCAATTGTACATGAGGCGTGGTCGAGAAGCAAAAGACCATGGCAATAAGGAAACGGTGAAACCGAGGAAACACACTCAACAAGCTATAGCAACATTGAAGTGCATTCTAGAGAAAGAGGCAGATCACATGCCTCATCGTACGAAGACCCTGAAGTCAGGAGAGAAAGTTGTGGCCAAGATCCTACCTTCCACCTTCTAGTGGAAGGGTAAGATGAAAGAACTCAATGATATCAATGCTGTTTTTGGACTGAGTGAGGTGTCAGCTTCGAACTTGAGTAAGATTAGGTGCTGTAAGTTCCCTGAGTATGAGGTGAAGAAGCCTGGAGACAATTTTGCGCGATGTGGCACGTGTGACAAATTGCAAGACCTCAAGAAGGGTGCTATAAGTGGGTCTCACAATGAATTGAAGTATTCTCGGAAGTTGGATAGGCACAATGAGATTGCTCGAGCTCATCGGGAGTTGTATTATGTAAATCGTCACCGTTCAGTAGCTTTTCCACACGAATGCCTCACAGTTATGCACGACAAGATGGATCATGCAAAGACTGCTTCTCCAGTCTTTTCCCACAGGAGTAAGAGCTTGATGGCCTTATGAAATTGTCTGTGTCTGTCACTGGCATTCAGATTGCTCATGGTCATGGAGATGTGCGTTACGCACATTATGGTTTGGATCTCTTTATACACGATTCAAACTATACAGTTGGTTCTATGGCAAAGTTGTTGCGGGATCTAGAATTGCCATCGAAGTCTTCTTCTCGGCAATTATTTTTTGGGTCAGGGTCTTCAAATTTGTTCAGGGCAGTGCTGCAAGGTAAAGAAATGTGCGACGCGTCATTGCCACCACCTCCAATGAATGCAGTTCCAGCAGTGCCTTTGCCTCCTATTTTGAATGTGCAAATGAACAATGCCACCGGCGACAACAAGAATAGATATGTTTTCTGTTTCTAGTCTCTACTTGTTGCTAACAAGATCTTCAGAGAAGTGTATGTCAACTTTATGATTGTTGGTCACACACACGACGACATTGACGCATTGTTTGGAAGATGGAGCATGCTGTTGAAGAAGGAGAACTTCCCAACAATCCCGGCGCTCATGAAGTCATTCATGGATGTTGAGTCTATTCCTACTATCCCTCACCTCATAGAGGAGGTGCCTGATTTCAAGCGTTTCATTGTAGGAAAATGGATGGATGGTGATGAAATCCTTGTGGGACACACAAGACCGCAACAAGTGAAGTTCTACCTAGACTTTGTTGGATGCCCAAACATGAAGTACAAATTGAAGTGCACGGATGAAAATTGGTTAGGCAGGCATGGTCAAGCCATTAAGTTGTGGAAAGAAGACGATGAAGGACAGAGTCTGTGGCCACGTGGTGTACCTTTGCTAGTACCACTCAACCCAATGAAAGGTGTCCATGACATTGTTAAAGGTTTATCAAGATTCATAAACTATTGGGACGACTTGTGCAGAGCAGACGTGAGTGGAGAACATCGTAGGCACTATGAGAATGTGGTGCGCTATTGGCGTGGTGTAAAGGCAGCTCTTTAAGAGCCCCTTCCTACTTCTAATGCTCTAAAAGATGGTTTCTGGCCAACTACTCGTATTCAAGTGACAGAAGCTGACCATTTAGACGAAGATGGTGAAGATCTCGAAGAGCATGGAGAGGATGAGCCTTATGTTGGGCCCTTGAGGGATCGTCCACAACCATCCTTTAGGGTGGCTCGAGATGTATACGAAGGGTATTTTGTTGCAGTTCGCCCTGCAGACGGTGACAGCAGACCAGTTTGGATTGCCAGAGCATTGTCTGATCCAAACTCTAACCCCGAGAAACCAAACTGTGTGCACATTCAATACTTTCGGCCAACATCACGCAATCAAGAAGTTCAAGACTTCTATGAAAGATGGGATAGTGATAGAGGTTTGCTTTGGAGGGTTGATGAAACCGAAGAACCTGCGTGGGAGACAACAAACGCTTTAATTACAGCATGGAAGTCTCAAAACAAAAGAGGAACTCGCCAATGCAGAATCAAGATCCCTACAGTTCAAATCGAAATCATCAACCAGAGTTTGGCTTCATATACATGATATGGAGAAATCATGTACATACATTGGATGCATTTTAACTATGACATTCATATGGAGGGTATTGTTTTATTTCTACATCTTATATGAAGTTGTTTTTCATTGCATAAGTGTTGGACCCTTAATATTATAATAGATGATAGTCGTTTCAGTTTTTTTTAGAGGATATAGGTTTCCGTTGATTGATTCTATTTTAGTGTTTGATACTGCATGATTGTTTTCAAGTGTATGTTTTGTGTTTACAAAACAATGGAATTTAAATATAATCTTTAATATATGTATATTTTTTATTTTTGAGCTATATTTTCTCTATTTTTTAATTCATTTTCTTATTTGTGTATCACTAAATATATTTTATTTGAAATTACATTGCTATTGGAGAAAAAAATGTAGTGGATATATCCACTATTTATTTGGTTAACATGTAAAGCACTTGTCACATTCTGGGTAGGGGGTTGGTTGGTTGTTACAACTTTCCTGCCGGCAAAGCTCACTTAGTAGCACCAAGTCATGTTTTTTCTCTCTAGCTCATACAAACCCAATGGGAATCGAACCCGGACTGCTTCAATGAGATGAACAACCCCTTACAACCAACCGCGGAGCTTATAACTTGGTGTTCAAAAGATGTCATTCTCTTCACTTATATAAATCAAAACATATACCCTAAAGCAAACTTTATGTATTTGAACAGTCCATCACTAAAAAGACTCTCAATTTAATGGAAATTGTGTATTACAACTAGCAAAGTTAGTATTTGCCCACCTAAACTACTTAACATTACAATTCACTTTTTAGGGCCTAAATGGAAAATATTATTATGAGAGGCCCTAAACCTCTCAAAATATTGAATATTGTGTTAGAGTAAGCAATTTCCCTATTATACTCACAAAAATCACTCTAGAGCATAGCAAAATGACCCTAAAGATCGAACCCACGAGATCCTGTGAAGTAGCTAACTCTAACAAGGAGATAAACTCAATTAAACCCCTTAATTCTCCTTTTCCGGTTCTACCTCTAACGACCGGAACATCCAAAACCAACCGGAAAGCTTCGACCGGACTATATCCTACTTTCGGTTTTACTACTTCCCCGGTTTCTGGACTTAACTTCTCAATTCTGGACCCTGCAACTTCCGATCCTATGTACCCTCCTAGGCGGATCCGATCCGGTCCACCCTTCCATACCCGGTTTAGTTTTACCTCTGTTTTACCATCAGAGGGTTCGCCGCTTGCTTTTGAAAGTGGTAGGCCCACCACTCCTTCCGTGACTTATAGTAGCTGAAGACCCACTTGCCTATCCACTGATCCCCTAACTAACACGGATCCGGTTTGGTCCTTCACAATAATCCGGATAGCAACCCGGATCACAGGTCACACAAAGACCCCCCGTACGATCCTCTCATACTACAACGACCTTGACACTGATCCGTTCCGTACGAAATTCGGTGGCTACAAGTGCATCTGTCCGTTCCAACAGCCACAAAAGTTCTTCCGTTCACCCACAACGATGGCAAGACCTCACAGGATTCAGGATACTCAACCGGATTTCCCACCCAAGAATTCTAGCGCAGCTAAGAAATCCCTCCCTATCCGCCTAGCCTGATCAACGGATCTCTTACCCGGAATGCTAAACTTCTGTAGCTGTTGAGGCACTGGAATCCACTCCTATCTCTTCATAATCTACTCACATGTACCTAGAACCGGAAACATACATCAAGGGGAGAAACTCTACCAACACCTGCGTACTCACTTTCCTATTCTGACTCCGTGCACTTTTGCCAATACTCGGGAAAAATACACAAAAGTTAGTTTAAAGGAAAGTACACAAGGAAATGCCAAAAGAACTCTCTCCCCCGTCTCCAGCTCAGAGACTGTTTTATATACAAAAAGCAAAAAGCAAAAAGTGAATACATGATTTCCACCTCTGAAGGTGCTAACAATCCGGTTCTACCTTATCCTAACCGGATTCTATTCCGGTTCCTATCTATAAGTCCTATTTTTACAATCCTTCTTGTTCCGTCTCATACACTCGGGATCCAATAGTAGGGCTCTCATTAGGTCTCTCCAACTGCTCGAAGACCTCATTTAGATTCCGGTTCCGTTCCCCATCCGTAGGTAAAACCGGATGTTCTTCCTCAGCTTCCGGGGAGTCCAAATCTATCGGCTGATGTCTGGTCGAGGGCGTCTCCTTCTTTGCCCTACTTGACTGGGGCGTCTTGTCCTTTCCTGGCTCCTGAGCTACGTCTTCCGGAAACAAGTCCGGAAGAGAAATTTCTGAGGGCCGGACCGGAACTTCTGTCAACTTCTGGCTGCTCTCCACGATCCGGTCCGCTAACTCCCGTGCCTTGGATAGGAGCTTCTCCATCTGCTCCTCAAAATCGGTGAGGATGTGCACCACCCTGGTTCCGGATATCTTCTTGTCCTTGTGCACCTCCTCTTCGAACAGGCGTGCCTTGGTGACTGCGGCTCCGGGTCCTCCAAGCACGTTCTTCACTTCCGCGGCCAACTTCGTCATTTCCTCCGCCATCTCCTTTGTCGCGGTGGCGTTCTCAAGCAACGCGAAAAGTTCGGCCTTGAGGGTGTCCACCTCATCGTGCTGCCGTTTGCTGTCGTCCTTCATCTTCCGGAGCTCTTCCGGATTCATAACACTCTCAGCCACCTTCCGTGGCAACTGACTGTCCGGTTCTGCTCCGATTAATTCCGCGATCTCCCCGAGCGTCCGCTTCTTAACTTCCCAATCCGCCCGGATTCTACAGAGGATCCCAACCAACTCGTCGAACGGATCTACGGTCCCTGATCCGGATGCCACATTCGGTCCGGTTGGAGTCTCACTTCTGCGCGGCCTCGGATGTCTCGGGGGCGTTCCTCGATTCCGAGCCGGTGTGGTCTTCTGCCTCTTGGCGGGAACATACGGTTCCTCCTCTTCCTCTTCTTCTTCTTCTTCTTCCTCCTCCTTGGTTTCGTTTCCGGAATCCGCTTCTTGGTCGGACTCGGATTCTCCGTACTTCATGGTCCGCTCCTGGGCCTTCCACACCTTCAGCTCCACCTCCGTCAGCAGTTCCTGTTGCTGGTAGAGGTGGTACACATAAGGGCATAGTGGGGTAGCCCTACTTCTCCCCACTCTTGTAGTAAGCTGGGACACCAGATCAAAGAAGATCCAGCCCCAGTCTACTTTCCGGATTCCGCTCAGCACTCCGAAAATCGTGTTAGCCAAGGTGATAGTCACCCTGGTGGGCTTTTCCGAATGCAAAATCAGAACCAGGAACTAGAACAGGCGTCGCTCCCGGTCATCGAGGCAGTCTTCGATCGCGTAGCCGTCCTTCGGGTTTACTACGCTTCCGAACTTGCCTTGGACGAAATCATCCTTCCGATTGGCAAGCTCGAGTCCTCCTGGCCGGAATCCGTACACGTCCCGCCACAAAGCCTTGGTCCATTGGACCGGATTCCCTCTCAGGGTGTTATCGAATTGATTCGATACGCCACTCAGGATTTCTCTAATCATCCTCTCATCTTTGAAACCCCAAGGTTTCAAAGCTAACCCCTGACAACCCATCAACGACAAATCCTCTCTAAGCTCTCCCTGTTCCGGTTCCTTGGTCGGCATGACCGGAACCACTTTTCTAAGCTTTACTTCACTTGGGGGTGGGGTGTTAGAACCTCTCTTCCGGTTCAGCCGCGGCATGAGGGTAGCTCTACTCAGTTTTCACTCTTCTACAGTCCTAATAAGGAAGCGCCGACACTTAGATGTTCTGCTCCTCCTGTAAACTAACCTACTGACGTGCTCACACTCTTAGTCTCTCACGTATCCGCTCACACTCAAGGTCTCACCCACTCATGTCCGGAGGAGATCTCTCCGTCATACACCTCTCACTCACTTCCGGACCCTCTTGTACTTCCTCTTCCTTGCCGTGGTCAACGATAGAAACGTCAGGTGCTAAATCAGGACACGACAACACGTGGAAATCCAGAGACCTGAAAATGGGCAGGGCCAGGCTTTATATAGTCTTGACGCCGTGGACTGTCTTTATGACCGGTCAGATATCCGGTCCAGTTCTTGACATCCGGTTCTCTCCCATCCGGTCAACAAGATTCCGGTTGGAAATACTATCCGGTTGTACATCTAATCCGTTCCGCTTCTACCTAAAACCGGATTAGTTCCGTAAGGTCCTTTTGTGACTATTTTTGGATTTATCTTTCTCTCTAGATGAATCCGGATACCTATTTCTAATTTCCGGTTCGCTCAAAAAGGTAAACAAATAAAAATCAAAAATATGAGTTGTCACACTCGAAGCCATTGACTTGCTAGAAGACCTCATACTAAAAACACCCATCTTGTGTGATGTAGTGGAAGTAGAAGCTGATGTGGTGGCAATTGCATTGCAACGTACGAAGTACATGTGGATGACCTATAATATTTTGATGGAGATTGTAATTGAGTTCAAAAACATGCCCAGAAGTATAATACATAAACTTTTCTTTCATATTCCGAATTGAGTATTCTCAAAAACATTGCATTGGATACATAACATACAAATATAGTGCAAAAGTTTTCTTGTCATTAGAGGAAGGTGACATACAAGGGATACTGTATGGTGTATTGTAGATTGGATAGTGAATGCGCCTGTGTAGAAGTTGGGTGAGATTATGTGTTGTCATTGAAATTCAATAGTCAAGTTGTATATGTCATTTGTGTTAGCAAAAAATCAAGAATGTAAACGTTTAAAATCATGATTGTCTGAGAATGCCTCTATTGTGTGAAGTACATGTGAAGGTCCACTATAAGAAACCCATGTTTTTTACTGTGTTACGCTGTGACATCACCGTTATTTTTGATGTCACTACGTTTTTGGACAAACGCGCAGATCAGGGACAATTTTTTGTGATGTCATTTGAAACGTCATAATAGACGTCAGGAAATATAGGGATGTCACTTTGAACGGACGTGTTTTTCACTATGTCCAAAAAAATAAAGGACGTTTCAGATGACGTCCAAAAAAACACGAATCGGCCACGTCAGCACTGGTGTGTCTTTCACTGCGGGCAAGTGCACTGCTGTCAGTGAGAGGGCAGGGGGGGTGCTGCCCTACAGGGAAAACACCTGATCAGTATAGGAAAGAGCTTCAGGCTGTAAAATTCAGGCTTTCTGGGAGGATGTGAAGTCATGGGTACAAGGTAGGATGAAAGTGACATAGACACATGTAATGACTCAACAAATGTGTTTTGGTGTTACAAGTCTAGGGTATGCCAAAATAAAAAGGATGTACAGAATTAAATATTTTAGGTCCTAAAACATGAAAGATGGGAAATAAAAATGGAGACTCATTGGGATAACCTTATCATAGAGGTGAAGTTACGCAATATTATTTGGAGATGGGTTTTGAGAACAGAAAATGGGGATTACTTGGGAGTGTTGGGATCAATGTGACATTATTCCATTGGCTTTGAAATTGCAAATTAGGCCCCATAAAATGGAGAGTGACTTGTAGTCCTCATAGTGAATTCCTTCCAATGTTTTTTGGATTTACGGAGTTGGGATAAAATTAAATGGGGAGAAAATTAAATGGGGAGAATATAGGGGTGTCTAGTTCAAATTCATTCCATTGGGATGGGGCTTGGGGGTCCCCCCCAATATGGGGGTGAATGGTAGTACGAGGAGTGCGAAGAAGTGCTTTCCATTGGGGGTTCGTGGATGGCCCAAACAATTTGGGAGTAATTTGAAGTCCCCATAGTGAATTCTTCCTAGTGCTTTTTGGATTTAGAGAGTTGGGAAAAAATTTAAATGGTGAGAACATGGGGGGGTTATAGCCAAGTTCATTCCATTGGGTTGGGGCTTGGGGGTTCCCCCAAAAAAATTGGGATGAATGGTCGTGTGGGAAGTGCCAAAAAGTGCTTTCCCACCTGGGTTTAGAGATGGCCCAAACAATTTGGGAGTGACTTGCAGTCTCCATAGGGTGAAAGCACATTACGCCCCCCTACAAAGTACGTCAGAAAAGTACTTTTTCAAGATGTATTAATATAACGTACTTTTTTTTAGATGAAATAAACATTATTTTCACTTTTCAATTGATCCAATTGGTAGGTACTTATGTAGAGAAGGTATTCCACCACATTCTAATCCAATTTAGTGTTTCATCCATCCTCTACAAAGTACTTTACCAACAACAAAAGCGTGTTAGGTTTGCAAAATAATTACAAATGACTTTGTACAGGCCAAATGAATGATAAAAGAAGCAGGGTTGCTATTTGGTGAGCCTGTGAGCCTATGAGCTTGTGAGCGTAAAAAAAAAAATTGAAAAAAGTTATAATCTTGTAGAGGTGACCTATGACCGTGGATATTGTGCCGTGTATAGAGCGGATAATGTGAGATCTAGTTTTGGGTTTAGGCAATGAGGTCTGCAAATGTTTTTCAATCTTTCTTCTTAGCAGAGATAAAATACTATCAATTAAGGAAAGTGAAGCAAGTAAATAACATGCAAGAAAACCGAACACATTGAAGAATTAGCCATGAAACACACAAATCCTACCACAATAGAAATGAACACAAAATAGTTTGACCCATTGAAGAGATTTGTCAATCTCATGAATCTAAGTCGTGTAGGACTCCGTCAGAGAATCAGAACTTCTAGATGACCCAGAGGACTCTCTACCTTCGGATGCAGAAACATCTAAATACTGTAAGACATTTAGAGCGTAATGTCTTTGCGGCGTTTGGGTTTGGAGCAACCAAGCTCTGCGAAGGGACTCGCCATCTGCTCGGCATAGATTGGAAGTTCAAAAGGCTTCTCCGGACTGATGAGAAGACTTAGTTGGGGTAGGGTGGCATTTGTTGGCATCAATCTCCCATCTCTGCAACGGAAGAAGACATGTTGTCAATATTGTAGAACATGAACGTCCTCACCCAAACAAAGATTAAAGAAAATGCCAACTTACTTACTGGATTTTCCCTTGCGAATGAATTTGCGAGGCACCACTGGCATATCCTCCGGATCTTGTGAAAGGTGAAGTACTGGTGCCGCAGTTGGTGTTGCCACTACGGGTGTTGGTGACTTCCTCATGGGTTTCAAAATGGCATCATAAATGTCTTGATTCCCTTCCAAAGCCACAACGTGGCGGCCGGTGCCGCGGCAAGCCGTAATGCATGCACCTGGAGGTATTGAAATCAAAATGAGTTAGTTCCATGAAAGAATTGGAAGAACACATTTGAAGGAGTAAATTTTGGAATTGAGTCGTTACCTGTGGATGCGGTACAATCCAAAATCAAGTCTCCGGGGACGCTTGTCGCTTCCAAGAGGATAGTGAAGAACCTTGGATCTTTTTCGCGTCTGCCTCGCCAAGGTTTGTTTCCATTCATAGCCACGTCATTTGCATGGGTGTAATTGATCAACATGTCATCGATAGCCAAGTCCACACCAGCCTTCATCATGGTGTTAGTCTTTTTGAAGGAAAATTTGGATTTTCCTTTGGATCCGAGGTCCTTCATGAGGAGGGTGATTCCAAACTTCTGTGTCTGCAACGTCCATAGCAAATGTACGTAAGAATGCATTGAATGGAGTGCATTGCGACTTGTTCATAAAAATCAAAAAAATTCTATGAAATTACCGTCTTTGTGTTGTCTATAGCCGAGGTGATGTGCATGCGGTTCATCCCCATCCAGTCCTTCTTCATCAGCAAGTCATACACCTCACATACCCCAGCAATGTTCTCTTTGGATTTGATGCTGTAGGAGTGAAATAGAATGATGCACCCATCATCTTGTAGATGCTCTGCGGCAAAGCTACATGCCAACTGCAGAGCCTCATCATCTGCATCCGCATTCCATTTAGGCACCTCATGAACTGGTTTAGAGAGCCCTGGCACGGGTAAGTTCTCCGGACAATCAATGAATATGACATCCACCCCCGGTCGAGCATTTGGCACTTCCTCGAACATGCGAGTCTTTCCGGGCGACATCTGCAAACATGTAGACCATGGTGAAGTTGAAAATAAGCATAGACAACATTCATGAGACATGAAAGCACAAAATGCGCTTTTGAGTACAAAGATGCATATGCATACCTTTTTCAAGAAATGCAGCACCTCGTTGTACCACGTGGGCTTCTCCTCGACTATGTCTTTTGCCAGGACTTCGATGGAGATGTTGAGGATCAAATCCTCCGTCTTAGAAACATCACCTTCTGTAATGACCATAGCTTGTGTCATACGAGTGATAACTTCCTCGGTGAGCTGTAGGAGAGTAGCCTTCTTCTGTACTGCACTTTGCGCCTGTGAATCTTCATTTGCGGTGGAAGATGGTACCACCTCGCCTCCCGCTTCCTCCTTCTTCTTTCCCTTTCCCTTGCCTTTAACCTTCTCTTCCTTTTCTTTTGCCACCTTTTTGTCAGCGAGCTCGGATGCCTTCATCTCCTTCGCTTCAAGGTGGACTTGGACCCACGCCTCTTTCTTCTGGTCCAGAAAATCCCTCCTTGCAATGGCCTTCTTTCTCGCTTTGTCATCCAAGCCTATAAACTCATTGATCTCTAAGTCCAGGACCCCTTTCCCGTCCAAAGATCTCTTGAATTCAACCTCGGAAGGAGGAGTGAACTCAAGGACACAATCCAAGTACCATCCTCCACCAGTGAGATGAGTTGTGGTATAGGTATGGAACTGGTGTGCGGTGAACATACAAGCTTTGGATGTGCGATCTAGATATGATGATAGGAAGGGGGGGAGGTCTGAGCGATCGATGGCTCCTTTTCCTTCGAGTTCAAATTTGAAATATCTACAACACAAGTACAGTTTTGCATTCAGTAGAATGTATATGATGAGCATGAAAGCTGTACAACATACTTTTGTGAGCAATCTCGGATGGTTAGACCAACAAATTTGTGACAAATAAATGCATAGCTAATATCAGAGCCTATAGTAGAAACAACAGAAGAGGATCACCATACAATTCAATTCCGAAGGCTTCTAAAATTAGGAGTTAGAGTTGAAGTGACAATCTGAACCCATATTGTAATTGACTTCAAATAGTATACTCATTTGTACGCTAACTTGTTGTCCTCCAAGTTATGAGACATATCCCAATATTGAGATAGTGGAACTCACCGGTACAGAACTCTACGCACAGCAGCGGCAGAGGCTTCGTGAACTATGAATGAGTCTCCTTTCTTGAAGTAATTGTGCCCCTTGAAATAATTCTGAAACCCGTGCTCCCAAATTGTGCGCCTCCACTCTTCAATGTACTCTACCAAGTACTGTAGTTGCGTTGGGATGCTGTAGTTGACAGTGATGTTGTCCTGCTTCACCACCGAGTCGAAGTACTCCACTGCTGCATCTTCGAGCTGCAAAGAACAATACATGTTAAACATGTACAATAGAAGATGTTCATGGTCCCATTCTGAAATTGTGAATTGCAATTTGAAAACCAAGTATCGCTAGGTATAGTTACTTGACTCTAGGAAACAGTTCCCTTACCCCGGCATACCAGACGCATTTGGCAAGAAAATGGGGCAGGAGATTTTCGGAGACAGGCTTGGGTGGGAACTTCCTTGCTTCGCGAGATGGAGCAGAAGAGTTCCACCACTTCAAGATCTTGATCTTGTGTGCGGGCGCCATGTTGCACGTGGCCACCATTTGCAGCTTTTCCAATGTCATTTCGGGCACTTCATTAGTGCTCCAATGCCTCTCCACCTGTAAGAACAATACATTCAATTACTCTTACTATTTGAATACAATATGAGGGAAACCGTAGTGGTGCCAAGTTTTAGAATTCGACTGACCTCCTGTAAGAAGCGTGACCCATTAGATGGTTGAGCCACTGCCAGCAGCTTCCCCATTTTGACCATCAGAGTTTTGGTTTTCTCCTTTGCTTCAGCCCTCATGGCCTACGCGACTTCTTCTGGGGTCCTCTCCTCTTCTGATGTAGCGTCGGTATACTTTCTCACTGCAGCATCCGTAGCTTGAGAAATCTCTTGCTGCATAAGAAGACAATCACCTCGAATTAGAAGTTAGTCATGTCGAGAGTTTTGGTAGCAGATTGCAGCAAACTAAAGGATTCCAATTTTCTATAATTCATAGTGTCTTACCCTGAAAATGAACGATGTCAAGACCTCCACAGGTATGCTATACCATTTCTTTGAAACCTTGAATTGCAAACACCTTTTCTTCTCCCCTGGCTTGAGGAGATCAACAAATCGGTCGATTGGGAGAAGACCATACTTCTGCACTTGGTACAGAGTGTGCACTAAGTTTGTCTTCACGTATGAGTCCTCCACTGACTTGGAAGTACAACACTGTTTTAGCAAATCCAACAACCCTACATGAATTTACAATTAGGGCACACGAAAACCAAAGTAAGGAGAAGCAATTCAAAAAGGCAGAACTCACTTGTTGATGTCATGCATCACTTGCATGACAAGCTCGGTCTTCCCTTTGGTTTCCAGTAGAATGCAGTCTACGACACAGTGCCATTTTGGGAGCAATGGGTAGCACCTGTCAATGAGATTCATCCATGCAAGGTGGCGATGGTTGCCATCGCAAATGAAGAACTTCAAGTTTTTGAGGAACTTGAGTTCAGGTCTGGAGTCGAGGTAGCGTGTAAACACTTCATTTTTCTCTCTCCAGATTGGATCCCACTTGTTCATCTCGTCCTCTGTGAACTCTTGGCTTTCTCCTTCCTCATTTGTGGTAGAGACATAGAACATTGCCGCTCCATCACAGTACCCTCCTACGAATTCTTGCTCCAACTTCGTAATGTCACAAGCAAGTGTGGACCTAACCATGGGCATGACAACTAGTCTGCAGAGCGGGATGTGAAGCCGGAAGAGTTCTTCGGGCTTCATGCGCAGACTGGCGAGGATATCCACTGAGTCCCCTTTTTGTATGCGTCGTAGTTCATCCTCCATGAGTCCTTTTTCTTCGTCCTCAAGATCCTCTATTTGCATGGGATCTTGTCCTCCTCCTTCTTTGTCTTCTTCTTCATCGTCTTCTTCTTCGTCCCCAATATGTGGTTGCGTTGTTTCATCTGTTCCCGGAGTCTCCAAGATGGTATCTTCTTGAGTTACTCCAGTGGGTGAGACATCTATCTGCATGTAGAATTTTAGTCAGAGAAGATTTCATTCGCAAATTACAAAAGAGGTCAAGTAAGTATAAAGAATGTATGTTGAAGCCCAAATGAAAATGCTTTACTTCAAAAAAGAAAATTACACTTTTAGAAGTGAAGGGTGGAGAGTAGATAAAGGACAAACAGCCTGCAGAAGGCTTCCATGTTTTCTGCCAGAGAAGATATCTAATGAAGTCCAGAGAGCCTAATGGATGATGTCCACGTCATCATCTTCATCCGAGTCTGAGCTCAAGATGATGACCCCATTTGTATAAACTCTACCAGTGTCAACGATCTCACACACTTCCTCAAATGGGGGACTAGAGCTAGCATTTGAGAGCTCAATAGCTGAGGAATACTCCATCTCCGAGCTCTCAGGTGAGAACCATGGCCCAGGCCCCCGGTTCCAACTAAGCCTATCTCCCTCAAAGTCATTTGCTGCGCGCTCTGCAGCATCCATAATGGCTGCAAAACTCACCAAGTTCTCTTCGTCATCGCAGGAGTCATTAGAGAGCTCTTGGCTAGGTTGAGGCCACTTCTTTGGCTGTGATGACCCTCCAATTTGAAGTGCTGGGAAGGATTGGTCAATGGAAGTGTACTTCTTTTTGGATGTCACCCTTGGGCGCTTGCCTTTGCATTGGTCACCCTGGCCCAATGAACCAATCACTGTTATGAATTAGTGTGACTGACGTCCAAGGATGATGTTCCAAGGATCCGAGTAGAAGGAAAGCAATGTTCAAGCGTGACGCCAAGGACTGCCAAAGTCGCGCTGCTGAATTCATTCCAATTGAAAGACAGTCACCTCCTTATCAATCAACAGAGCGAGGGCCAAAAGTGTGCCCTACACAGTACTCTTCGTGGACGATGATACAGTTTCAGACATGGAGATCAGTTTTAAGGAAAGTGCTGCTGCTAGGACACAAGCGGCCTTTCCGAGGTACGTGAACAGTTTGCTCTCATTTCTCCTCATGAACACCATGACCAACGTCGCACTGCCCTAAAATCTAAAAATCGTACATGTATATGTTCTCAGCCCATTACCATCGACGTACAACCGAATGACGATAAGAGAAACCTGCTGTGAGTACCTCTCAGCAAGCCAAGTACCTGTCGTCAGTACCTCTCAGCAAGCCAAAGTACCTACCATGAGTACCTCTCAGCAATCTCAAGTACCTGCCATGAGTACCTCTCAGGAAGCCAAAAAATTGATCAGGTGGAGGTGTCCAGGAAAACACCGTCGGATCCGACGGTGTTTTCCTGGACACCTCCACCTGATCAATTTTTTGGCTTCCTGAGAGTTTCCCTTTTGGGAGAAATGAAACGTTTGCCTTCAAATTCTTGGTCAAGTGCCACATTCGTCACGAATCCGTTACACGCGCCACATCCGGCACGAATCCGTTACGAATTCTTGGTCACCCGGTGACCGTGGCACGTAATCGTGGCGCGTGACCGGATGGCGCGTGACGGACGTGGCGCAGCGCGTCACGAATGTGGCGCGAGTCCCGCCTGGCTGGCACTTGACAGAGACTGCAAAGGCATTTTCATATTATTTCTAAAAGTGAGATGCTCAGCAAGCGAGAAAGTGGATCAGATGGAGGAGTCCAGGAAAACACCGTCGGATCCGACAGTGTTTTCTTGGACTCCTCCATCTGATCCACTTTCTCGCTTGCTGAGCATCTCAAAGTGAGGAATTTGCGGTCGTGTGCCATCACGGTCACGCGCCATCCGGTCACGCGCCATCACAGTCGTGTGCCATCCGTGACGGTCGTGCGCCATCCGGTCATACGCCACGGTCACGGTCACGCACCACGGTTCATCGCCACGGTCACGCGATGAGTTCACTGATTTCATTTCTGGAAATGGTCAATCCGTTATGCGCGCCACATCTGTCACGAATCCGGTTCCATTTTGGTCAAGTACCACATTCGTGACATACCGCGCCACGTCCGTGACGCCACATCCGCGCCGCGCCGCGCCACATCCGCGACTCGTGATACATCCGTGACGCACCGCGCCACATCCATCACGTGCCGCGCCACGTTCACGCGACGCGTCACATCCGTTACGCGCGAGGCTCAGCGGGCAAGAAAGTGGATCAGCTCTAAGTGTCTAGGAAAACACCGTCGGATCCGACGGTGTTTTCCTGGACACTTGGAGCTGATCCACTTTCTTGCCCGCTGACCGTCTCAAAGGCAGCAATTCAATTTTGCATGGGCCAAGTGCAGCGCCCGCCACTTCCGTCGCACGTCACGCGCGCTACGCGACACAGGCGCTAGGCTTCACTCACGGGCGCTATGCGACACAGGCGTTACGCGTCACATCGGCTACCAATGACTGATTCATACAATGAATGTTTCATGGCAATAACAACCCACGAGATGTCCAGCGTCCAAGAATATGGATCAGGTGGAGGTGTCCAGGAAAACACCGTCGGATCCGACGGTGTTTTCCCGGACACCTCCACCTGATCCATATTCTTGGACGCTGGACGGGTCCTACTTGCCTTTTTCCAGAAAAATGATGTTGGATGCCTTCAATTGCTGCCTCTACTGCCGCATCCGTCACGAGCCATGCGTGGCGCGTGTGATGCGCGTAACTCGTCGCGCCTGACTGAAGCGGCGCTAGAGGCAGAGACTGAAAGCATGGGCACTGAAGGTAGAGTGCCCGGAGACAGTGCGTTGCGAGAAGTGAACATCCACGAACCTCGAGGGTAACCTCCGTGTCCGAGACAACGTTCCTTGAGCGACTGCGGGTGCTCCGCGCCATGACTAGATCGATCTGCTGTTCAAAGGGAATCCACGAATTAGCAATGTTGTTGACGTCGCTGGGCTTCAAGCACATGGAAATCAAATTCATCTTGCACTGGAGGTACAGTGCCCAAAGACAACGTTGACTGAAATCACGAGAAGAGAAAATCAGAGCTTCCTTGCGGCTTTGACCCAGCTAGAGCGACAAATTTGAGTACCTCAGTGCAAGAGGATGCTTTGCCTGCGAATGCGATGGAGCATGCACTGAACTCTACAAACTACGAGCAAGACCGACAGGAAATGCACGAACTGCCGGTGAGTTCGTTTCTTTTTGGATGTGGACATAGCGGTGAACTAGCTTCAATCAACGCAGCCAGCGTTTAGATTCGGGTATTTCGGGACTCTCCTGGGTTGGACGTCTGCGGCGGAAATTCGGGGTTTCATCCTCGATTCGCCTCCTTGTACACATTCCCAAATTCCGGAATGCGGGAGCACCTGACCCATGCAGCTACATTCACGATTCAAATTTAACTAGATAACCTCTTCTGATTCACTGATTTAGCGGGTGGCGCGGGGGTAAGTGAATACGGGTTGCTGGAAGACAGCTACGTCTTCTCATTTATTTTATCATCTATTTCCTTTATTAAAATCATCCATTTCCTTTTTTAAAACCAGAATTCCAATATACTCAACTTCATTAGTCCCCGTACTACCCAAGGTACCTCAACAATCCAGTACCCCACCCATTTAAAATATCCATCTATTTCTGTCCCACAAAACGCAAATACCCAAGTACCGTAGATACACCTATACGCTAATACCCCAAAATTCCCAATAGAGGGTGCTACGTCAATACCTAAAATTACCGAGACTACTCAAAATACCCAACTCTTTGAAATATCTCAAATACCCAAAACACTCCAAACATCTCAAATTCAAAAATATGCATACACGGTGAACCTTGGTCCCTAAAAACAAATTGACATTTGGTACTGGACAAGAGCACTTGCTTGTTTGCAGTACTCCAATTTGAGACCACTAAAGAAGCAATCATACACAGTAAAGTTTTCTTGCACATAAGAATTCTTGAAGCCTCTACAAGAATTTCCTTTCTTCATAATATCAAATGTCTATCTGCTTGGAATGCCTAAGAATGATTGGAAGTTGAAGGTGAATCTTGCAAACTCGTAGTTCTTGTTAACATGGGTGAATATCGTAGACCGTGAATTTCTCTTCCAATTTGAGGAACAAACCTTCTAAAAGAATGGATGCTATACTGCTGTCTTCAAAGCACTACCTACATGTACGAACCCTTCACTATACCCTCGTTACAACCTCCACAAACTTGTATAACACAGAATGCTGTGTCAATCGTTCCAACTGATCTTCTGTACAAACCTTGGTTTCTCTTTGTACTGTACATACCATATTCATCTACCCCTTGTGTCTTAGAATGGGAGAAGGCTGACGATACAAGTTCGTTTACAATTGAGAATGAGTAATACGGCTGATGACATGGATGGAACTTACATGTTCAGGTCCACCCTTAGCACCAGTAGTAATGGCGGAGCTCGCTTGAACACCCTGTAACGCTGACATTTCGACATGGCCCGCTTCATCCGCCACACCAAAATCGCCTCCTTCATATTGCAATGACCTTTGGAGGTCGCTGGATCCACTGTGCTTGGTCTTTGACATCACTTTCTTCGCCCGTGTCATCCTTGCCCTCTTCAAAGCTCTAGGTGACGAGAAAAAGAACAAGTGGTGTTTCTTTCTCCTCCTCTTCAATGGAATAGTAGAGAGAAAGACGTCGTTCTCTAAAAGCATGACATAACTACAAGAGCATCAACACTACATAGGAGCACCAATACTAGAACTTCTGAACATAATAAGAAAGGAATTGAGCAGTGCTAAGGTCCAACTTATTGTCACGGTGGAGAGACCTTGGAAGGCTCAAAGCGTGCCAATAAACCTTGCAAGTAGTCTTCTTAATGACATCCTATGCAGTACAACCGTCTTCTTAGTGACATCGTACGACTTGCGACGGCTACTTTAATGCGCCGTTCGTTTGAATGATAGAGCCAATGACAACACTTAATGAAGACCAACATCAAGTGCCCTCTTCATGCCTTGAAGTATTGAAGAAGATTTGTCCTTCTCGATTGAAGTGTGCCTTCAAAGCTTGGTCCGTGTCGGATTTGATTTACCTCCAATGGCGGCTACGGCTCCTCTTCCCATGTGCGTGTTCTTGGTAGCAGTAATCCCAAAATGCTTAGATCGGGAAAATATCAGGGAAACTCCGATCCTGCACGCAAAACATAATATGAAAAAATGAATGTGCAACTCTCTAATTATAAATGTATACGCATCCTAGGTATCTTCAACGTACTACATCGTCTCATTTATAGCATGGTAATAAATGATGGGGGCTTCTGTCCTACAATTATTTCTTAATGAAGAAGGCTTTTTACAAATGGAGGCATAAGAGGATCAAATATCAACATCTATGAGGAATAATTTATACTGACCTTGTCCTCATGCCGTCCTTGAAAATTAATCACCGCAATGATTGCACAAATGCCCTTCATCATGTATAAGAATGCACCTACCGTTTCTCGAACACCATTCTTTCATTTCCATCTCATTTACTATCCGTGTTAGCATTATGGCTTATGTTCGAGTAGATGGTCATGACACACCATTACTGTTCCTAGTGAATGATGAAGGATTGGCTAGAGTCCCGAGTCACCTCCTTCATGTGAGATTCAAGTTTGTAGAGAATTCAATCTATGTTGAAGAAGAGAGGAAGTCCGATTCAGGTGAATTACAACAATACATCCCTATAGAGAAGTGTGTAGATGATAAAGGCCACTACTGGTACCTAGGAGCAGGAAATTATAGAGGTTTCGGGCTTCCCCTAAGTCTACTAGGGGTAGCCACTGAGCTAGGTAGCCGACAGTCAGATAATTCTACGGTAGACATGCCTTATACATCTCCAGCACGTACACCTAGTCCTCTAATAGATCGCCCTTTCATGCTCCCAAACAATACAATGCTTGCAAAGGTGAAGGTCGAGAAATTGGATACTGTTGTAGAGTTGTCTAGTGAATCAGAAGGAGAAGCCCCGCAAACCACTTCACAAAAGGCCACCTCCGGAGCGCATGTGATGAAAAGTTCTAAACTTACTTTTACCACCCCACCCAGTAGTTCGCAGTACCTTTCGTTTTCACGTCCTCCTATGTTGGCGAGTCCTAATAGCCAACTGAGTATTATAGATTGCTTGAAGAGATTGTCCATGGTTCATCGATCTCGGAGTGAACTGTCTACTTTAGACTTTGATGCTGTGAAGCACCATCGCGTGCAGTATCTCCCACCTCTGTATAATGGAGATGTTGTCTTCGAGTTACCTCCATGTCGCTCTTCCTCTTCATCATCGGCTGCAAAGAACTTGGAGGGAATGGACAACCGCTATGATGGACATCTATGGTGCAAGCTCGTGACCACAAACATCCACAACGTCGACAATTTGAAGTTCCGTAAGTCTTTTTGTACTGGTCACCTTGTTTGTAATAATCCAAAGTGTGAGTACCTAAAGAGGGCCATGAAAAGAAACGAAACAGAGTGGAGCGGTTCCAATAGGTTTCCATTTGTAGTAGGAAACGTTCCACCAATAGACTGTAGCCTACATTGTAAGGTCTGCAAAGTCACACCCACCTGCCTCTATACTTGCAATGCTAGGATCTACTATTGCTACAGCAATAAACCAAATATGACAAGGGCTTGCATTCACTTTGGAGACCATACTCACCCAGTAGGGAAGGGTATGTATAGAGATTCTAGGAACGAAATCAGTGAACTCATCGCAGAGCAAGTGGCTAAAACACCTACAGCCACAAACTCTGCCATAGCTTTGTCCGTCAGCAAAGATTTCCTATCGACCTATCTATTTCACCATGGAGAAGGGGAGAAGGTGATGTTGAAGGGAGAGGAAATGGACGAAGTGATGGATCGTTTCCAATATCTAAGCAGCCCTAGCATACGCAATGTCATCTCGTCTTTTCGCTCAAGTAGCTGAGGGGGGGTCATTGACAACATCATGACTATGAAGAAAGAGTCGAAGTTTGAGTTCATACATGATAGCGTCTTCCCTGGCCAAGGGAAAGAGAAAGTATACGTTTTCAAAATGCTGACAGAAGGACTCGGAAGTGGAGTGGATTTGGTCAGGCGTATGCAAGCTGGAGGTGATCTAGAAAATGCGTGGATGATGTTCGACCACGTGAAGCGCGTGAAGGATTGGACTACGATGGGCTGCCACGTGTACAATTCTCAGTACAAAAAAGTGATGACAATTGTTGTTTGCGACATGCAGTCTGAAGATACTAAGGTCCAAGTACAGTTCTGGAGGAGTTTGAATGCTGTCATGGCACGACATGGAGTGCGTGACCCAAACTTTAAAGGGTTCATGGCAGATAGTGCTATGGCTAATTGGAATGGGGTTCGCATAGTATACGGAAGTGGCTCTGCGAATGAGATTATGGAGAATCGGGAGAGGACATGTTTGCTACATTAGAGTACTTCCCTTCACAAACACACGCAAAAACACATCAAGCAAGCACTCCAACACCAACACATTACAATATGCAAGCAGTACAAAGAGTCGAAGACCATGGATGAAGCTGAGCTTCGGTACCTTGCAATCCGTTCGTGGTGGTTGTCATCTGGAGCCGCGACTGAAGAAGCACTTCATCATCTAGACCACTGGCTTGCATTTTGGCATTTTCGATACTTACAATGGGGCAGCTTTATGACAATGGTAAGTGCCCTTCTGGTCTCCCCTTGAATCCAAATACTTGTATGTACATGAAACCAGACATACTTATATCTGCGCGTGTGACAACATATGTCTAAATGTATTTTTTATTATCCAGTATTAGTTTTTTAAATCCAATGTTTTTTTATCAATTTCTTTTTGTCTAGTATTCTTTTTGCAGTGTACTAGTCTTTTGTGTAGTTTAGGTAGTATGTTTGTTTCTATCCTAAAATGTTTGTGGTACCCTATTTTTATTATCTTATGATGTTTGGACATCCAAGGATACTCTCCACTAGCCTTAGAGAATGTATCTTTCATTTCCAATGCAAAGTTTTCTCTAAAAGTAATGGAAGGTAGTCTTTTCTTTTTGTTGTCGTGAAGTTCAAGTCTAGATATCGGAAGTACCACCAGAGAGCACTTAGGCATCTGTCGGATCCGACGGATGCCCAAGTGTTCCCTTCCAATACTATTTTAGGTACCTTGTATGAAGAAATGCATATTTCTTTTCGAAATGAAAAGAGGAGGTTGTTGAACATCTACAGGAGATGAAAGACTAGTTGGCTTAGCGGAGAAAATGACCTACCCTAAACCATCAAAGGTAGCTCATTCGTATATGCTTTACTTGTGGGGAATAGAAGTTGTGAACTATTCCTTTGCATGAAGGAAATTGACTTCGGCGTGTACTTTATATCATGGCTTAATGGACTCCCCGGAGGTTAGGAAAGTGTTGGATCTTTCTAATATGAAATGGGAAGTCCTTCATCTATTGTCATGTGTGAATTTACAGGGCTTGAGTTTGGAGGAGATGGCAGACTTGCCTTCATGTAACCTGTCTGAAACAGTGCACAATAAGTGGCTTCAAATGTCCGGAAAGAGAGGAAACAATTTATTTGATGCCACTTGTGATGACAGTATTCGTGCTTGGATGCAAATGACAAAGTATCGCGCCTATCTCAGAGGTCATGCAAGTGGATCTGGCCCATCCAAGGGGGAACTGAAGCTAAGAGCTGCAAGACATAGTGGGTGCCCAAAGAAAATTGCCGAGGCGTTGAACACATTACCTGAAGTACATGGTCTAAGAAGTCGTGTACCACATTTGGAAGGGGAGGAAATATTTGGAAGTACAAAGAGGAAGTTGGATGTACCTATTGGTGATGCCGGAGACTCCCATAGACTAGATAAGATCAATTTCTCTCAACCACGTGTTCGGACTAGGTCTACGAAGGCTTCAGAAGAATTGATGGACAGCAAGGGCAATACAATTGAGGGTCGCCCTTTGCAGTATGTGACCGTTGCATTTGAAAGTGATTGTGACACATCGAAGTGGCACATTGCAAGGATCAGCCACAAGTCAAATGCCAGATGTCAAGCTCAACAACGGACATCAAACATCAAGTGTAACGCAAAAATTGCAAAAGGGAAGAAAGGAACCCCAGTTCCCACTTATCGTGGGCGGAAAGAAGAATATGGAAGTAGGCGCGAGGTGGTCTCGGACTTCTGGTTCTGTTGGGACGACATCAAAAGGTGCGTGAAAGGCTCAAAGCGGAAATGGGTCATTGATTGGCCTGAGGTGCCGAAGGTTTGGCCCGTATTGATTGGGACAAATCTCAATCGAGACGAAACTTTATTACTGTAGCATGCGGGCTTTTACCTCCAAGAACGACCCACCCTGTCACCTCGCCGATTGTTCACCATGTCCAAGATTTTTGAAAGTGTTTTGTATGACGAACCACCACCCAAGAACCTGAATGCTTATCCAACAGTCAGGAACAACCGAACCATCAGAAGAATTGCAAATCCTCCAAGTACAGAACAACGGAACAAGTGGGAGAGTGTTGGGAACATAAAAGGACAAATTCTAGGAGTGACCCTACTCCCTTTTCCAGGCCTTGGCGCAATAGTGGAATTGGAGACGGAATCTGACCCTACCAAAAACGTATATCGAATTACGGTTGGTATGTTCCCCTCGTGCACTTGCCCGAATTTTGTGAATATGGCTATCTCGGCAATTGGAGGAAGGCAGCAGTATATGAACTGTAAACATCTATATTATTTGTATAGGTATTTTTGCAAGATGGATATCCATGATGACAAGTTCATTCATGCACCTAGTTATAGCTTCAATGAGTTGAAGGTACTTCTATTTCGAGTGGGGCTCATCACTATCCCTGAGTAGGCTTAGTGGCAATTTCTGATGAATTCATGCATACAGTATTTGTTTATGTATCAGGCAATAGAAATGATTTAAAACATGTACCAATCAAAATGTTGTTGCATTTGCAAAGTGTGGGAGTATGTTTCAGAAGTGTCATTACTAAATCGTGTGAAATGAAATTCCAATGCATGGGTTGAACCCTAATCCTCTACTCTCGTGCTATCCTACATTTACGAAGATGAAACTAATTTACATTTTTTGCTTTGCCACGTCTTTTCTATAATCCTAGTCATAGTGAAGTCGAAAGAAAAAAAATTAGAAATTTAAAATACACGAAGTAAAACACTTAAGGATAAAAAATAAAAATCTACCGCATTGGTTTGCGGTAGTCAGCAAAACCTGACCTTTAGCTTGGCTACCCCTTGTATACGAATCCTCTTATACTAGCACTTGTTAGAAATAGCAATCATCATGGGACATTTAGAAGCCCTAGTTCTCCATTCTCAATTTATCCCCTTCAAACAACACTGTAGAGTTCTTCCAAACCCATTACGGTCTATTTTATAACAAGTATTATATCCTTACTTTTGTGCAGTAGGATGAATAAGAGTTTAAAATGTATACATAATTTTAGAAGTTTGAGAAGTCAGAAAATAAGAAACCCAACCCTTAAATTATAAGTTAAATGTAGACCACAGTTATAGGATCCACGGTCATAGGTCACAAAAATTACTATAAATAGTAAGTTTTTGGATGAAAAAAAATTTGACGAAAAAAATTTCCATAAATATACTTTTGGTGCTCACTGCTCACAAACTTCTCACTCGCGGCTCGCAAGCTCCCCGCTCCAAGCTCGCCTGCTAGCATCGTTGATAAAAAAAGCACAATAGTTTGTACAAAGATAGAATATATATACTATGCAAGGGCTTCTTGGTGATAGTAGAACTATAATTACAATATCTATTGGAATGTGAAAGACAGATGGGCATTATCTTTTGCGGAGGAAAAAAGACACAAAAAATAATATTTACATTCATTTTTTGATGAGTAAAGCACTACATTCACATACTGTAGCATGGCTACTGCTTAAATCTCCAAAATTTTGAATATTTGTTTGACTTTTTTCCTTGCTTCTATTTGTGAAGAATTACTTATGGTTTAGGGTAGTTTTAAACTTTCAACTTCATCTCTACTCTTCGTTTTCAAATTTTAAAACACAAGTTCTTCAACACTACTAAAGATTTCTGAAGGCAAGGGAGGGGCATTTCAAGGTTGTTTAATTTCACTTTGCTGCCTAAGAATTTTGAATTAGCCACTGTTGTCAAATAATTTTAATTACTTTCTTATAATTAAAAATTTTAAAAACTTTTTAAAAATTATAATTTTATTTAAAAAAAATTATGAATTAATATTATGTACTGTGGCAAGGTTTGCATAAAATGCTAATGTGGCAAATTCCCACAATCTAGGAACTTCAAGGAACTTGTGGGTTTTTTTGCCTTCGAATATCTTTTAATGTATTCTAGAGTTAGAATATTTGACTTTGAATATTAATCTTAATCTCAAATTTGGGTACTACAGAGTTATGAACTTTAAATCTTTATATTGGAAAATTGAGTTGAGAATCTAAGGGAAAAAATTCCCAATACTTCATTCTCATTTTCAAAAAAATCTTAAATAGAAGAAGGATCAAGATACAAGGCAAGTTTACATTATTAATACCTCTAAGATAGCTGTCAATTGCACTAATCCCAATAGTGAGATTATTGTAGGAAGTAGAATTTGCATATAAGTTTCTTAAGGTTGGAAGTGACATGAATAACTAGAAATTGTGTTAACACACTAAAATGCACTTCCAATAAATTCAAGTTCAAATGAAGATGTTCATTAAGAAATTCTTGTCTATAAGTATGTTACTTTGTAATGGCAAGAATCTACAAGCATCCATTTAAAGTTTATTTAAGTTCTAATGGTACTTCTACCAAGGTACTTTATATACTTCAAGTACTTAATGTCCACTCAAAAATTGAAGAATTTCAGCAACAAGATGATGTCAAACTCCTCATTCTGACTACAATGGGCTGGTTTACCTTGTGTGATGCAAATTTTTTGGAATGGTATAAAGGCATTTTTAAGAATATTGGATCCGAAGGGACTAATTTTAAGTGGGGATTGTGGGATTTCCGCAGGCCAACTTTGGCCTTACGGTTTCCTTCTTGCAACCTGGCTCCTTGTTGCAGATTGAGTGTCTCCAGCAGCGACGGAAGATGCCGATTAGGAAGAACGGTGCGCATTGGCGATGGCGTCTCCGGGGTTTGGTCCAACCACGCATCTCCTCCTTACTCGGATGCCTTGCTTTTGTCTCTCTCCTTGTGCTGCAACAATTTTTCATACAATTGCATCCGCAACCCTAAATTCGGTTGTCTTCTCATCTGAAGCTTCAATTACATCCGCAGCCCTAAATTCGGTTGTCTGCTCATCTGAAGCTTCAATTGCATCTGCAGCCCTAAACTCGGTTGTCCGCTTCACTTGAACTTGTTTCCTCTTTTTCTATCATTCTATATCGATGTGCATTCTTTTGGTCCCGATGGTTTAGCGTAGAGTTTTGCATTTTTCTGAAGTTAAGGGCTTAGGGTTTAGGGTTTTGTGTAAAGCTTGATATATGGTTTTTGGAGAGAAACCAACAAAAGAATTGTGTTAAATAATTAGTTGCATCCAAGGCACTTGGGGTATGAGGTCACAAAGCAGCAATTCAGTACGTCCTTACAGGACTTGGGAACCTCGTACATCGACCTCTTTTTACTTCACTATCCTCGGTGCTTTTCGGCCGTCTGTCATGACATGAAGCATGCTGGATCATGGCAGGAAAGGTGTGCCTACTTAATGTACCTTCTGCTTAATTGTAATCTATAGTTGCAACTGTCAGCTTCAAGCTACGATCGAAGTGTGGGTTTTAGGGTATGGTTTTTAGGGCAGAACGCTAGTTCTTGTGTCCAACTTGTGTAGTAATACTAACTTATGGCCTATCTGCAGGTGGAAGGGTTTGGAAGAGTTGCATGATGAGTTCAAAATACGAGCAATCGGTGTAAGGACTATGTCTGCAAATCGTCTTGCGTCCTAAAACCCAAGCCGTTAACCGTCAAAACTTGCTGATGATACGTATCTTACTGGAGACTTAATTCAGCACCAAGCTCTTAGAGACTTCTTGGATGTACTTTTAATATGTAATATCAATCTGAGCCAACATCCTTCTGCAATTTAGACTTGCTGAAGAACTTTACAATGTTGCAGGTCAACAACTTCAACAAAGTGGAGCTTCAAGAGCTTGTTGCCCTTGCAAGAATTAAACCTTCCGTAGTACAAAGGCAGGTCGCTATTGACGTATTCTGTATATACTCTCGAACTGTTGTTCCTGCATTCGTTTTTTTGGTGAAAGATGGTAACATAGTTTTGCGTGGGTCTTTTGAATTTGTTTTTCTTGAGGTTGAATTGACACCTCCTTCATTGGAAACTGGTTTTATTGACAATTTCATTTTTGTGGCAATTTGGCAAGGGCGGCATTCTTACATGCAGTCGCAGGGGGCGCAACTCTCCACCGATCGGGAGCAACAAGGGTTCCAATCTTGCTAAGTCGCATCATCAAAGGCTACAATACGTCTTGCAGTAAGTCGATTGCGCGTAGGTCTTCAAGTTGCCAGGATGCCTCCCCAATGTGTAACCTTTGTTATGGATGCTCATGTGTGCGTTTGTGTGTGAGGAGGGTGCAGAACGGTGAGTTCTGCGTGTAGTGGAGAGGGGCAGGTGAGAAAATGCCTCGCCCTCAGGCCCCTATGCGGAAGAGGAACACGAGTCAACGGCGTGAAGAGGACTCCAGCGAATATGAAGTAACGCCACCGCCAGGGCCAATGCGCATGCGCGGGGAGCATGAGCGCCGCTCCAAGGCCAGAGGAGACCCTTGGCTTGCGGCGTCAACGGAGAAGGGACGAGACCGGGACAGCAATCCTCCACCGAAGAGGAAGAGGACCTCTCAATTGTTGTTAGAGTTGTCGGAGGAGGCACGGCACGACGTAGAGGAAGAGGAGGAACTCAAAGAGCAGTCTTGGAGGTAAGTTTGGAAGAAGAAATAATTTGAGTATAGAACCAATGGTATTCAAGGTTTTGGAGGAGGTGCGCGTTGATACGGACGTCAAATGCAACGTACACCCTGTTTCTTATGACGTTGACTCTATCATGTTAAACGTCATAGACGTTTAATGTGACGTCCGCATAAATTGTGTGACGTTCATGTCTTCGTCACGGAGGACATGTTCTTTGAGTTGAACTCTATACAAAGAAAAGTGATTATTTGTTCCTTGGTCAAAGAGCAATCATATTGAATTCAGGAGTGATCAATCAGGGCATACGGGAGTTAGCCCTCTACAAAGGTGACAGACCCTAAACTATGGCGTCTTTCCAGTTTCTGTCAAGAGAAAGTTCCTGTAATGTTCAAAACAACGTCCAGGCATGTCTACATCGACGTTAGATTCAACGTCGTGAGCAACAGAGGAACATGTAGAGAACTTTGAAGCCACAAATAGCGTATGTGGATTTCTTTTACGGGGGGCCAATTGCGAGAGTGATTTGTTTGTACTGACGTAGCCCCATTTTCTTTCCAAGCTGATAGTGCATTTGACCTTTTACAGTAAGGGCTACAACACAGGGTCTGATGAACCAACTTCGGATGTTGATACTGAAGAGATGATCAATCAACTGATCCCCGAACAGGCTCGCGAAAAAGGCTTAAGCATTGTAATGAAGAAACCTATGGAAATAGACCAACAGGGGGAACTATTTGGACCTATGAGGGTTCCTTTCTCCAACGACATCAAGAAATATGCGAGAGACCTTCACCCCACGTTTGGATGGGAGGGCCAGCCCAAAGAAAGACAGACGACGCTTATTTAGGCGCCTATATACAGGTTTGTATTCAGTCCTTTTTTATGAAATGAAGAGGACTATAGACCTTGTAGTTCACTGTTGCATGTAGTTTAGAAGACTGTAAATGTTGTGGAAGGTAGCTCATTGGCCATGAGGCGGGGCAGTGGATGTCACCTGTAATGTCCACAACGATGTTGAATATAATGTCACGATTGACGTTAGTGTAGGATCCTCTATAGTGAGGGGTGGTCCCTATGGTCGTCCGTACCACAGGGACGTGCAGTGTGTATCCCCTAGTGTTTTCTGGAGACATAGGGGTGTCCACGTAAATTCTCTTGTTATTCTTTGGCACATCAATGTCGTACACAATGCAGAGGTAGCTATACTAAGTTCTCTGGCTTGTAGATTGGCGTATAGAGGGAGAGTCTGAGTGAGTGTCGAAGAAGTGAATGCAGCCGTTCATCACAAAAGCGCTCATTCATGTTCGTTGAAAGCTCAATCAATTGATTGATGGCGGAAAACCCAAGCCGATCGGAATGGATGACAATGTGTGGGAGGCATTGAAGGAGGCTTGTGCTACCGATGCTTCCCAAGAGAAGTCAGCCCATATGTCTGCCATTTCTAAGGGGAAGACATCTAGCACAGCCTAGCATAAGGCCGTAGAGAGAGAAGTCATCTTGAGGCTGGTAAGTATGTAGTAATTAACGTCCACCTACTTGCCCATGTCAACACCACTTTCATCACACATGTTGCGTTTGTTTTTCCAAAAAATGTCAGAAATGATGGTAGATGTGGAAGACTCGGCCTTCTTCTTCGCACGTGGAAGGACCTTTGTGGGGTGGCATTGAAGCATGTAATCATTGCATCTGAACTCTAAGTGCATATTCTTTTTCCCCTTGTCGGGTGGCATTCAAGCATGTAATCGTTGCATGTGAACTCTAAGTACATATTCTTATTGTTCTTCTTTCCCTTGTACGGTGCCATTGAAGCATGTAACCTTTGCATGTAAACTCTAAGTGCATATTCTTCTTCCCCTTGTAGGCTTTATTGCGGAACAGAGCACCGTTTGAAGCAGAGGTGGACGCAGAAGTGGCAAAGGAGTTGCAGCGTTTGGAAGAAGAGAAGCGCAAAGGTCGAAGTCCCCATGGCAAAGACCTGCAAGAGATGCGCAGTCGGATGGATGAGCTTGAGAGCAGTGTAAGTCGCCTTACTATTATTGAGACGGTTCTTTAGCTGGCCAAAGTGATGTCAAAGACGATGTTCTTGTTGACGTTAACTCCGACAAGCAGACTGTTGAAGACGATGTTGTTCACGACGTTGTAGCTAACACTGAGGAGGAGCAGGTAGAAGGCGCCGGTGAAGTTGCGATCCCTGAAACTATTAAAGGTCAGCAAGGAGTGGAAGATGTGTACGCCATAGTCAAAGACTCCGGGGCGCAGACAACATCTGAGAGGAGAGAAAGCACGATGGAGACCTCCACGGAGCAACAGGTGATGCGACGTCTCTCTTTCCATTTTAAGTGCCAAGTGATTGACGTGAAGCACTCCCTTTGTTAGGCTAGTGACGTTATTTCCATGAATTGCCTTATATGAGGATGGTGTCATAGCGTAGTAGCGGATGCCTTGCAATGCTTCAATTTTTTTTTACAAGTGCATGTCAAATTGGACATCGAAGTGAACGTCACTAGTGGCAGACGCTGATGCACTCTAGGGCTCAGCCTGTTCTTTTCAAAGCGAGTACATCAGAATAGTATGTAAGCAGAAGTCGAAGTTTCCTTTCAGTCCCCCATTCCATTGAATGCGTAGGTATGTTTTACAATAACTATGTGCATCTTACAGGAAAGCAAGTGCCTCAATGGTGCTCAGGTAAGGCTAGGAAGTGTAGGTGATTAGAGGATGTCAAAAGTGAATAATAATTGTGTGATGGTGTTGCAGGAAGACATTGAAGTCCTTGGTAAGTCCTCAAGCCGACCTCGACGTGCTGTGAGGACCACGCAAGCTGCGAAGGGCACAAAGGCTACACCGAAGGCAGCAATTCTCAAAGCGGTGAGTCTTCCTAAACCTACCCAACCCACTAAAAAGGTTAGGAAGGCTGCATTCCATTCACCCATACTTTCATTTGTTTCTGTATGCAACTTAAAAGAATAATGCAAGTGTAGCATTCCTTGACATCTGTTGTGGCTGTATAAGAGTCCTAGAAATAAACATGTACGAGTAGGTACTGCTGGTTTTGACTTGGTGTGGTACAATGCAGGCTGCTGTTATCAAGAAATCGGATGCACCTCGGAAGAAGTGAGTCTCTGTTTGCCACAGCGTGTCCAACTTCACATCGCATATGATGGTCAAGCATGTTATTCAGAACATTGAGTAGAACGCACCATGTTTTCATCAATAGTGCTGTAGTTAATGTTGTTGTGGATTTCTTCGTAGTACTAGACTATGGCATGTGTATAGCTATTTTGTGCAGAAGTTGGCAAGTGGCCTTATAATCCCAATGCCATTGAAAACACAGGCTTCTATGCTTGGACATCTCTTACAAAGATACATAATTCATCTTCTAATGGCATATCTCAATCTTCCATTCACTCATGTATATGGGCTATAGAGGACATCGTCTTTGATGTTGAGGTTTATGATTCACGTTGTTCATGTCGTTCGAGAAAACATCCTTCCTCTCGCATTGTATGTCTTCTGTAATGCTCAAGAAAACACTACAGATGTCACTGTGCGTGTCGAACGGAACACTGAGCGCAAAACAATGCATACCCCAGTACACGGGTTGCTCTACTTAATGTCACAATAGACGTGTATGTGGACGATGTTTACGATTTCAGCAAAGAATAAATTCCACAATATTATCCACCTAGCTCGTTTCCTAAAGCACATATTTTCGTTGACTCTGATGTCATTTAAAACATCCTCCTGTCAAATGTGACGTCCCAGAGAACATCACACAAAACATCGACATGTACCGCAGAAAAGTGCCACGTCAACTGCCACGTAGGCTATGTGCACCGGAAATTATTTTCTACGTCGGATATTTAGGGGTCCACGTCATTGGACACGTCACAACGTCGTTGGATGAAAAAGTTGTCCAACGTGTCCCTGCCCATCGTTAAAAATCCTACATGGATGCCAAAACCCCTCCACATAGCACTCTCAGAAACTCTTGGGTGACCCTGTTGTTTTCGATGTCACAAAAAATTTAAGTACGTTCTAGCACACAACATGGCCCGTTTTTGGCCCGTTTTTTTAAACGGATTTTTTTAGACGTCACTACAGGCATCGTCCTTGTTAAATTAGACATCACGGCACGTTTTTTCCCTTGTTAAAAAAAACACTGATTTCTTATAGTGGTCAAGACTACCACGACTGCCATAAAATAGGACTAGCAAACAAATATGATTGGAAAATATGATTGACCAAATAAATGACTGCAAAATATAACTAGCCAAATATATGACTGCAAAATATGACTAGCAATAAATATGACTGCAAAGTATGACTAGCAAAATAATATGACTAATATAAAATATGACTATAAAACATGATTGGCAGAAAATATGACTGAAAAATATGACTGACAAAATAATATGACTGACATAAAGTATGACTGACAAATATGACTGGCAGGAAAATATGACTGAAAAATATGACTACAAAATATGACCGGCAGGAAAATATGACTAAAAAATATGACTACAAAATATGACTAGCAGGAAAATATGACTGGAAAATATGACTGACAAAAAAATATGACTGGAAAATACAACTGAAACAAGAATATGACTATGCACTCACTTGCCCAAATTTTCATTGGGTTACCCCAAAAAAAAAAAAAAAAAAGTGAAAATATGACTGAAAAATATGACTGAAAAAAAAAATATGACTGGTAATATGACTGGGCGTTCCCTAAACATGTTCCCACACGTTCCCTATGAAATATAATATGTTCCCCATGGGCGTATAGTATACGTATATGTAGTACAAAGTCAAAATATGACTGGCAGTTATATTTCCCAGTCATATTTCTACAGAAGACTTGGGCCTCTCAAAATATGACTGCAAGCAGTCGCCAGTCATCCTCAGTCATAATTTTGCAGTCATAAACCCTTGCCATTGTTGTAGTGAAAGATCTAACCTTTGCTGAATTATCTTGTGGTGTTGAATTGCCTTCCGTGGTTGATTTTGCAAGCACCTTTTGCATCCTTGGAGAAGTCCGAGGAGGTCGTTGAGTAGGACCTCTAGCCTCAACTACTGTGGCAACAGCAGATGGTTCAGCAGTTGCCACTAGGTCAACATTTATAGGATCAACATCCGAGGTAACTACATCCTCCATTGGCTGCTCTTGTATCACCGGGGTAGGCTCTTCAACCTTTGCTATTGAAGGTGCTCATTTGCCAGTGTCAGAATCACTACTTGATTCTGACACCTATATGGAGAGAGCTGCTGGAGGTGTCTTGAAGGGAACTTTAGAGCGAGTCTGTACAACGTGTTCCTTCGTTGTGGCAAGTGGTGCTTGGGTCTCCATAACAGAGAGGCCCAAGCTTAGACTAGAGGTTTGGACTGATGAAAAGTGGTTTGAGAGATCCTTGAGATCAGTGCTACAATAGTCATCAAAATGACTAAAGTGTAAATTCACATATGACTATGAAACTACTTGTGAAAAAGCTACACGAGTCTGTAGTCATTGAAATGACTGCAATGTAAACTAACACATGACTACAACTACACCAACATCGGACTTTGTTAGTCATTTGAAACATTGCGTGTAATGTATATAACTACAGTATGACAAATGAATGACTGCATTTAACTTATACATACTACCTTCTTCAACAAATGAAAAAATAACGTGCAAGAGCAATCACCTAAGGAATTAAAAAAATATATATCTTCATGACAATCCCAATGCAGAATGACTTCAGTATATGGTATATTCAAATAGAAATGGAAATCTCACCTCCATCATAGCGCTAGTGGATTCAGCCTCTTGCATCCCTTCTATTATTTTGGTTAGGCCAGGGCTGTGCTCTCTTCCTTTTATCTGCAATTAGAGGGAAAAACAACATTAACCTTATTAACAATATAATCAACATCCGTGGTTGACTATGCCTAAGGTCCTCAAAAATATGGGAGCAAACCAAAAAAACTTAAGTTTACCACTGCCAACTCCTTCCATGCTCTTCCCTTTCTACCCATGGTGCTATAATCCTTCACGTGGCCACGGGCTTTCACCATCTTCGTTGTTTTGGCCACTTGCCCTTCAGTCTGCTAATACACCTTCAATTTGTCCCATTGTAGAGGGTCAATATGAGATGGACAAGCCTCCTTGCCTGACATAAATCTCACCTTTAGCTTAGCCCTCTCTGCCTTCATGTATTTTTTGATGGCACATCGAAACCCTTGCACACTGAGAGTGTGGCCAACGAACTCAAAGTCTTTCACCAAAGTCTCACGAAGAAGTGCCACTGAGTTTGGCTCCTGAGACTCCCAGTCCACCACACTCATGTCAAGAATTCGTGGACTACTACTCACGCGCACAGCATGGTCCCAAACATTCTTGCTATCGCATGTGGTATCAATCTCTCCACCGGCCTTCACTATTAATTGATATGGTTTTTTGCCTTCCACACTCCTGTGTGCAACAGAAGTCTCATTTTGATGTCGCTTTTGACGTCGATCAGCTTTGCCTTCACTCTCCAGAGAACGATTGCCAGGACCTTGCAATGCACCTGGCCATGAGCTATGATAAGGGCCATAAGGAGGTCCACTACTTGAAGGCCATGGTGGTGGGGCATATTGGAAGGATATTGATTCCACCCATCCTGCATCCATAGACTAGAACCCTAATAACCCGGTGGAGGCATGTGGGAAGAGTCTCGACCTCCATGGACTCCACTTGCAAGCACAAGTGCTAAAGAAAAAGCACTCCTAGGTCGCTTCCGTGTTGTCTTCTTCAATGTTGGTGGAACTCCATCGTCCTCTGAAGAGTCCAAGGCCGTTGACAACAAAAAAAAATATTAGATTCATGACTGCTTTTAACTAGTCTATGACTACGTAGTGACTCTGTTATATTTGCATGTAACTATTTGACTACACAGGGTTGCTATTGTGCGAGCTTGGAGCCTGTGAGCCTATGAGCGGGAAGTTTTTTTGATGAGAAAACTTGTGGAAAAATTTGTATATGATAGGGGGAAGTTGTGATTAACCCATGATCGTGGACTTGGAGTCAACCGAGGTTCTATGACCGTGGATGTCATTCATAATTATATGTATGTAAATTAAGGGTCATTTGTCGACTCTTAGAGGCACTACCACTATTGTGGAGAACATTTTTCACATAAATAAGAATTAATTTGTTGTCACACATGAAGTGGTCTAAGAATGGGAAGGAAAATGAATGAGCCCAAGATCTAGCATCTTTTTTTTTATCAACTATTGATTGTTTACCATTGAAGATCATTTTTCTTTACTTCATTTCTCATGTACATTGAATATCAAACGAGAAGTACAATGCTTGCAGCTTGTAGCCATAAAACACACAAAATCAAATCAATATAGAAATCAATACATATAATTCAAGTCATAAGATACGTCAATCTTATGAGTCTAAGTGGCGGTGGAGTTGGCCATAGAAACCTCACTCGAGGATGACTCTGGAGTCTCCTCACCTTCAGAAGCTGAAACGTCTAGAAAATGAACTACATTTGCAGCATACTTGGGTTTGGAAGGCTTAGGCTCTCTACAACCATGTCGTTCATACTGTGATGCCATCTTCTCGGCATACACTAGAAGATTGTAAGACTTCTCGGGACTCAAAATAAGTCTTCTGATCTTCTTCACACAATGTTCATGCATCACTCCTTTGTTCCTTCAAAAACAAACAATGCAACGTTAGTCATATTGATTTATGAAATGCAATACTTGTTGAATACAAAAATCTACATGTCTTCCAAAAGTGAAACTTACTTACTAGGTCTAATGTTGCGTGTAAACACCATTGGTTCCACGTGCACGGCATCCAGATCAAGAGCAGCAAAAACTTCTACCGGAGCTTGTGTCATTTCTTGTACTGGAGCAACTTTTTTCATTGGCAAGAGAACCCCCTTGAAGATATTCTCATCCTCCTCCAAAGCCACAATATGCCGTCTAGTGCCACAACATGCAAGAATCGATGCACCTATAGTACAACCATGCGAGCATTAGAAGTTCACAGATTTTACATACACGCAAACATTTTAATTTAGGACTCTCATTTCAAAGTATTAAATCACCTGTAGCAGTGGTGCAGTCCAAAACTACATCTTCTTCATTCGAGCAACTTTCGATGAAAAATTGTAGGAACCTTGCATCTTTCTCTCGCGGCCCGCGCCAAGGCTTTTTTGATTCTTTATTGACTAACATTGTCTCCTCGGTGATATAATTGATGACCATGTCCTTCCTCTAAAGATTCCACTTTGCTTTTGTCATGGCCTCAGTCTGCTTGAATGTGAAGGCTGATTTTTTTTTCTCACCCAAATCCTTTACAAAAAGGGTGACTCCGAACTTCACAGTCTGCAAAAAGGCAAAAAATGGTTTAGTGCAAGGGAGAATGCCGCTAAACCAAATGACATGCGTGCTATACATTTAGAAAAACTTACTGTCTAACCAAGTGTAATACCCGACGCTAGGTCCAATTAGTTGAATGCCAACCACTCTTTCTTCATCACCAACTTCTTGAAGACGTTCTTCAGTCCCGCAAACATACGCCGCGATTGAAGGCTGTATGAGTGAAATACAAGAACACAACCGTTGTCTTGTAAGCTCTCCTCAGCGAAGTGAAATGCATTTTGCATTCCCACACACGTTGGGTCCGAGTTCCATGCTGGAACATGCTTTTCAGAGATGAGTGGTACGGGCAGGTTCTCTTGGCAATCAAAAATAATAAGATCCACCAAAGGCTCTTGGCTCACCCTACCGTTCAATGAACGAGGTTTTCTTGCATTTGCCTACAGTCTAGTGATTGTACATGTTATTAGAAGATAAAAAATGAAACTATTTGTTCATCAAGAAATCCTATGAAGTTACAAACTGAACATCATGTTGCCACACACCTTTCGAATGAAGTCCATGACCTCAATATAAGAATTAGGTGGTGAACTCTCCAAATTGTCCATGATGTCAACAATGGATACATTCAAGATTAGTTCCTCCGACTTGACGTTGTCATCATCTAATATAACCACCTGCATGCCTTGTGTCACCATATCCTCCGTCCACTCGGCAAGCACAGCCTTCTTCTTCATCCCACTCTGACTTCCTTGCACCAACTGCGAGCTCTGATCGACCGCTGATGATGTAGGAACAACAATATCACCATCATCTTTTTTCTTCCCCTTTGCCTTTGCTTTCTCCTCCTTCTCCTTCTGCTTTTCCTTCTCCTTCTCTTCTATCTTTGCCAAATGCTCTGCCTCCTTTTTTTGCTTGTTATCCAAAGCAATTTGTAGACGATTCGCTTTTTTCTTGTCAGCGTTGTTCCTCCTTTCAATTGCCTTGCTCCTTTGATCTTCGGTGAGGCCCGCAAACTCATCGACATCCATGTCCACCGCTCCAATGTCCTTCAAGGAATCGCGGAGTTGTACCTCCGATGGATGCGTGTACGATATAGGGCAATCAATGTACCATCCACCGCCATTTAGATGAGCCGTGGTAAATGTTTTGAGCTGATTTGCCGTGTACATGCAACTTGCGGAATTGCGATCTAGGAAGACTGAAAGGAATGGAGGAAGGTCTGACCTCTGGATGGCTCCTTTTCCTTCCAGTTCAAACTTGAAGTAGCTGCATCATGATAAACAAAGAATGGTAAGCACGAATTGTAAAAATCAAATTAGACAGAAGAAGAATTTCAATCTCGTGTACATGTGCTTCAAAACAACATTTCTTATGTCTCAAGAAATAGAAGATCAAAAAATTAAATTGTAGACCTTTCAAAGGACAGAAATGGGGGTCCCCCAACTACTTCTACAGTATGCCTCGGATCCGAGGCATGTTCTACAGGTAGCCTAAGGACCCCCTATTTTTTCCCTTCGTTCATCTCTAATAGGTTTCCTACTTCAACAATGTATTTTTAGCCAAATGACAAGAGATTTTTAATTCAAATAGTCACTTCTAAATGAATATTTTTTTATCCAGTTGAAGACATACCGATAAAGGACCCTCTTCACTGCCTGTTGGGACCCCTCATAAGTGTTGAAGTTGTCGCTTTTCTTGAAGTACTTAGCTCCTCTAAGATGAGCCAAGAACCCGTGATCCCAAATTTTCCTCCTCCACCCTTCCAAGTATTCCGGTAAGGTTTCTGGTTGAAGCGGAACGTTCATATTGATGATGATGTTGTCTTGCTTGACAACTTCCTCGAAGTATTGTACAACTGCATCTTCAATCTGTAGAAAGAGATGCCAAAACCAAAATCATATGATATGCACTGCCTTCCAAGATTTCTAATTTCTCAATATCCTAGTGAATATGAACTATGATGGCTTTCAAGTTGAATTACATGAATAGGTAATCACTTACCCCTGCGTATCAAATACAACGGTTCAAGAAAGGACCAAGTAGTGTCTCTGACACTAGCCTAGGCGGAAAACGTCTAGCATCACGTGATGGTGTAGAGGAGTTCCACCACTTCAGGAATTTGATCTTGTGATCTGCCGTGGTATTGCAAGTGGCCACCATTTGGAGTTTTTCTAGAGTCATCTCCGGAACCTCATTGGAACTCCAATGTTTTTCAATCTGATCAATAAAAGGAAAGTAGAGGATGTTAGATTCTGAGGTTTGCATGACATCAATAGATTTAGTTTATGATGTAGGTCATGAAATCACCTCATCTAGAAAACCTTACTTGTTAGCTGGATTCGCCACCGCAACCAACTTAGATATTTTGATGTTGAGTTTACTGGTCTTCTCATGAGCTTCGGATTTCATGGCATGCGCCAGTTCCTCAGGAGTTTTGTCATCCTCCGGTGTCATCTCATTGTACCTCCGCCCTGCTACATCTGCTGACTGGGCAATTTCTTGCTGCAAAGGTGTGACAGAAAAGAATTACACATATATGATTGTATAATAAAATGGTACAGACAAATACAATAGAAACGAAGGGAGAAGCATTCACAAAGATTCTTACCCTGAAAACAAACAACGTGAAGACTTGTAGTGGCATAGAATACCAAGTCTTTTTAGCTTTGTGTGCCCCACACAATCGGAGCTCCGATGGCCTGAGCATCTCTTTGAACCGCTCAATAGTAAGGAGACCATATTTTTGAATCCTGTATAACGTGTGCACCAAATTGGTCTTCACGTGCGAGTCTTCCGTGGACCTGATATGCACAGAAGCGATTTCAGTTATTGTTGTACCCACAAACTGCAACATATCACAAACTATAAGAACAACCTAACTTGGGGGCTGAAGTGAGCGGCAACAGTCAAATACTACATGCAATCAATTGATAGGGTGCCTAAAAAACATTTGAGATAAGCAGTATAATTTGTCCTTTAATGCTCTAGGGTCCTAAAATACCATTCTATGTCTTCTAACAACTATAGGGTATGTAATAATAGCGTTGTATTAAGTGTGTCTATTTTTAAAAAGAAAATGTAGACCTTTGAGAAGGTAAATCCATAAAACATAAACAATTTGAATATGAAGAAATGCATGTTATAGAGTTGACAAAGAAAATGTTCACTTAGTGTTACGCAACATACAAATAAATTTTCCAAGAAAGGATGTGAAGAAAATAAATGATATGTTGAGTTAACAACAATGGATAACATATGGAATTTGAACATAAATAAATGGATGTCACAAAGTGCCCCCCCCTGAGAAATCAACTAAGGCATTAGAATTCCAAAGAGGGAGATTACACACTTAACGTAATATTCATTAAAATGAGAGTATTCCACCGAAATGAGAGTTACAGAAGTTTAATTTCATTTGAAAACGGAGAAGAGAATTCCTCAAACAATATTCAAATCATACAAGAATTAAAATCAAATGAGCACAAGTAGGAATCAAATATCATAACCACAAGGTAAACGTTCATATTGACCTTTCACTTGTACACCATGAGTTGTTCCATACATCTTGAACTATGCTTGGCTAGGTCCAGTGACACTATATTACAAGCAACAAACTATAAAGGCCAGTAATGTAGTTCATTACATTGTTCTGCGTACATCGTAAAAGCTACGAGTGTGATTCACTCGAGCTCTGAGTTCTTTTGTAATATGCACATTGAGCTTTCATGAAGCATTAATGTATGACTCTACACTATGAACAAGTACTATACGTGTCATTTACTCTTGAGCTCCACGATTGCCTTCGTCATCTTTGGCCTGTGGTTGTACTTGCTTGTAATTCATGAGCTTGGAAAGCCCACATACTTCCTTGAACATCCGAAGAAGGACCTACGTCCTCACCATATAGTTTCCGCTGTGTTGCTCTATCGCAAGATGAGGACGACATCGGTGTAGCAAAAACATCGGTAGACTTCATGGGCGATGGAGAACATGATTTTGGACGATGTGGAGCTGAACCCGGGGGACTATCCACCACCCCATCATCAACGGGCTTTAGGGAGAAGTCCATTGTCGAATTTGCAGTGGCAGTCGAACACATGAAGTTTCCTGTACTCAGAATTAGATTCTGCCCGTAGTCGGAGAAAGAGTCAGTTGATGCAGTGCACGGAAGATTGGTGTGCCGAACTAGAGAGAACGACGTTCCCAAATTCTAAGAAAACAAAGAGATTACAACAATTTAATCAAAAACTGTAACTGTTATTACATTTACAAGTAAACTCCAATAGCAAATTTGCAGTCTAGGAAATCCTGGCCATTGAATGAGGTCGACCCAACCTAAACTGGAGGAAGAAGAAAATACAGAAAGGTATTCATAAAAAAATTATATTACAGAAATTACGTATATCTCTAACCATACATGTGAATGCACGAGCCATTGAGGTTGAGGCGAGCTGAAGTTCACTAGGAACTCAGAGAACAATCCACATGCCATTCAGCACGACTCGACCTGAACTAAAGCAATAAATAAACTACCCTCTCGTAACGCCGATTAGACGATGACACAGTCACTGCATCCACGTGGCTCATGAATAGCAATGAAATGCAGTGCGCTATCGGTATGCTGAAGATACTCTGACTGCATCCATAAGACTATTGTACATGCCACGATTTCTCTCGTCATACAACATCTTCCGCCCAATTTTCCCCGCACTACTCTTGCGAAATGATTTCAACCCTTCATCTCGAGCTATGTGAAGTCGCCTGAGCTAGGGCAAAAGGACCATGTCCAAATATGAGTCCCTGGGGTCGTTACCCTTGGGAGACCAACTGATGGGGAGAACGACGTTCTCCGACTTGTTCATGAAGTGCTTCATAGGACTATCGTCAACTATGACAGTATTCTCTCGAAGAAATTGCCCATTGAAATTATTAAACAAGGTGTTTGCATCCTTCACGAACAGGTCCTTGGTGGTGCCTAGCTCCCTGAATGTGACTATCCGGCCTTGTTCCTCACACTTGAGCGTCGTGCAAGACTCCTGCCCAAGTATAATGCGGGGCTTATCCAGACCGACAAAAAGATAATCGACTATTTTTTGAACGATAAACTTCTTTATGGAGCTCCAAATAGAAACGTGTGCTATCAATCCTAGCTCACGAAGGAAATGAGCGCAATTTGGGCGGACAAAGACCGCCTTCGGTCCCACAATCGCAAGAATCGTGGCGGAGTGCGGTTGGTCTGCATTCCTGACGTGCACAGCCCACCCCTTGTACTTGGTGTCTTCACAAACACACAAGACTCCATTCAAGTCCAGGACAACATTTAGCCACTTTTCGGCGACGGTCACCTTGGACGTCAATGGAATCTCAACATCCTTCGACGTATCTCCACGTTCAGATGGGGGAACCGATCCCTGCTATCAAACGGAAAAATGTCCAGCTAGTTACTAAGCTGCACTGACACATTTCGAAACTCAAGGAAAAAGGCAAAATCCAATTGTCGCAAACTATATATGAATACAGAGGTACCTATTAGCGCAGAGATCAAGGACGCATGGGCACGAGGTTACCTTTTCCGACAAAGACAGCGTCGGTCCAACAGGGTCTGGCATTTCAATCTCCAGAAGCTGAGCGTCGGGAATAGAGACGTCATCATCTAAGTGCATGGACTCAGATTTCGGTGCACCTCCACTTGTAGCTTCTATAATGCCACAACCAAATGTTGGACATTGTACATGCTGTACAAGAGCAATAGATTTCGGAAGATCATTTGGTCTAGTTGAGATAGCCATCAGAGGAGGTTCTACAATTTAGGAAGGGCCAGACAAACAAGACTTAAAATTTTCACAGAAAAATCTGTATAATTGATTAATAAAATTAAGTACAAAAAAGTCATCATCTTACATGAAAATATGGATTTGTCGAAAAATTGTTTTCTATCAAAAAGTATTGGCTCCCACACTAAGGGTCTCTATCTAAGTGCAACCTATGACACAAATCAGCTCGAGTCGAACTAATTCTATACAAATGACATCGAGTGATTGTGTGGTCAACTTGATGGTGCATCCTGGCCATCCAATGCATGACTCCGATCATCATCAATGGGGATGGCAGGATCCGCAGGCATCTTCGGACTCGACTCCAAGGTCTTTGAGGACCTGCCACCATCAAGTGGAACTCGAGCCATGTCCTCGTCATCAGGTGGAGGTGGAGGGGTGGAGGGGCACTCCTCAATAGGAGGAGGAGCTGGAGGATCTGCAGAACCTGCAAGAGGAATGAGAGAGACAAAAGGCACCCCAGTCAATCGTGGAGTGGAGGGTAAGCTTGAGGATCCACTCATCGTTGGTCTTGCTGGCGCTCCCTGTAGCAAAACTACTTGGTCAACCTGAGACGGCTATACAGATGCTAGAGGCATGGCACCACCAAGACTGTTGATAATGGCCTCCAGTTTGGAGTCGTTCTTTTGTGACATTGCCACCATAAACTGTCGCAACTCCGCCATCTCCCTGGCCTGCCTGTCAAACATCATTTGATCCAGTTTCTGTCTCCTCTTTAGCTCTGCAATTTTTGCATCATAGTCGTTGTCGGCTTGCAATCTTCCCCTCTTTCGCTTCTCCCTAGAGGTTGGAGACGGCATGGTAGAGGTGTCAAGTGGTTGATCCGACGACACTGATGATCCCCGGATGCTTTGAGAGCGGATCACTAGAGGGGTGCTCCAATCCATGGGAACGTCGTCGTCGTCGTCGTCGTCATCAGCGGCTGCCCCATCGCTATCGGAGGACTCACACACTATGATTGCAGATGACTTCCGACCGGACGGCGTGCTTGCCTCTCCAGTTGCCTTCCCCTTGCGCTTTGATGACGAAGGCGTGCTTGACCCTGATGGTCGGCGCGGGAATTTGCCCTCATCAACATAGTATCCCTCTGGAAGAAAATCATTCTTATCCAGTTTCTTCGCAGTGGTTGCAATTTCAGTCCACTGGTCAGACTCTTCCGAGTCCCCCACAGCAAACACATTAACCCCACTCATCTGCAAAGTCACACACAGCGTCACATACTATCAGATTACGATAGTATGAAAATTGCCAAACAAGGATACAATGGTATTTCATGTAACGTCAACAGTAGGTTGGGTCAGGTCGACCCGACCTGAAGTTCACTCTTGGGCACTCAATGCCACCGGTCAGGTCGAGCCAAACTATGGAGGAACACACTCCAGTCAATGCTATGAGTCAGGTCGACCCGACCTGGTTTCTATCACCTTATAATTTCAAGAAGAAATACATGTTCATTTTATTCAGGTCGAATCGACCTTAACCATAGCCAAAACATTACATTGTGGAATTCATTGTGTTCAGGCTTACCATCGCAGCACACGTGAAATTTGACCCAGCGAAGAATGACATTACGCTTTCTCCAGGAGTGCAAAATTTCCTCACAAGATTGAGGAAGAACTCCATCCGTAGCTCAGTATTATTAATCCTGAACTCTAGCTCGTTGTAAGCCCCGGGCCTCGTAAATGTTTCAGTATTGGGAGCATCATAGGAAGACCTCATTCTCACCGTCCTAGCATTGCTTGGGCTTTGCAGAATGGTCAGGTAAATTGGTTCCACCGCCTTCTTGCTTCGTGCAGACAAGTCACCGATACGCTCATTGGGTGAGGGAATGTAGTTAGAGAAACTCATGGAGTACTCCTTCAACGCGGGATTGCTGTCTATGAAGTGAAGTGCTTGCGTTTGCTCGGTGAGGTCGGAACAAATGAGCACCCACACTGGAATGTCCTCGAGAAAGGGCTGGCCCTTTTCTTGGAAGGACTCGACAACTGCAGCGAAGTATGGATCGGTTGGCATACACTTAGACTTTGATACCACATTCGGGGTGTAACGCAGGTCCCACACTCCAAGCTTGATGTCCTTCACGTTCTCTGCAGTGAGCATGCCTCTAGGCCAATCTTGGTGCGTCTTATACATAACGT
The DNA here is from genome assembly GCA_950106755.1 of Climacium dendroides. NCBI lineage: Eukaryota > Viridiplantae > Streptophyta > Bryopsida > Hypnales > Climaciaceae > Climacium > Climacium dendroides. Next base: position 23,193,094 of record OX467082.1, on the reverse strand, counting down.
CATATGGACGATAGTATGTAGTGGATTTTGGGGGCACAAAATTGTTTCTCTGTTGTAGGAAGACCCGGAAAAACTCAGCCGTGTACATTGACATCTCCTAAGTGCTCTTCCCCTTTGCTCTTGACTGCTTCGCCTCCATCCAGTATTCGTTCCCTGGCTGCTCTAGCAACACGTTCATGGTGGCACTTGTGAAGTTCCGACTTCGTTTGAACTCCCTCCACTTCTCGTGGTTCAACTCGTTTAAGGAGGACATGAGCCCGAGGCTTGCGTCCAGGGCGTAAAGCTCCATCTTCACCTTGCGCTTGCGCTTCCTTCTCTCCACCCACTCCCTAGCAGTGTAGCAGCACTCCTGTACAGTAGAGAGAAGCTTGATTGTGACCTTCGGGTAGTCCTTGTTCTTGCTCCCTAGATTCTGATGCAGAATATGTTCGGCCAGCTTCAACAAGTCATTGAAGGAAAGGTTTCCGAGCACTTTGAAGAACTCATGCGTCAGATTCCCTTGCTCGGGCTTCCAAGTGGCCTTCTCGTTGTACTTCAGTCTAGTATTGGGGTCTATCAACTCCCCATGCGCAGCACTAGAAATGACCTCGCTCCACAGGTTGTACACGTCGTCTAGAGCTGTGATTATCTTGAGCTCGTTTCGGATCTCGAGCTTCTCCTTGGCATCCTTGCCTTTTGCAGCCTTCTGGGCTTTTAGTACATCCAGCAGAGCGAACCGCTTGTACATTGCCGATGAGAATTCCTGCAACAGAATTTTGAATGTCACGGTCAATTTGGAGCTCTCTATTCAGCTCGGACCGACCTAAACTACACATTTCATTTTGAACGTCGAATGCACCTTTGTCGTTCTGCTTACTTCGAACTCTTCATTCATTATCACGTGAAGAGAATCAATACATCACCTATGCTGGCTGGAACACTAGGTGGCAGACGACATTCTCAGATCAGGTCGACTCGACCTGAATCTCTTACCATGAATTTCTTCTTATTTGCTGTACTCTCAGCGTTTCGCCTGACGTTGGACATTGTCGCTATTGGGGCCGCTTCCCTCGGATTGCGTAGCCTCCCCATGAGTTCCCACACTTTTCTGGCTCCCAGAATGTTTGTTGACCACGAGGGCTTCTGTGCCACGAAGTGGTTGACCCTATTGTAGTACACCGATATGTCCTGTAGTTTCTGGACATCTGTGGACCAGACCACATAGCAATCCCATTGACGAAAGTTCTTGACAATCTCTTCGTCAAGGTTTTGGTCCACCATCATTTTGCTGGCAGTCACACTGTGCTGCCCATTGATGATGTAGAAGTTCTTCCTTTCAAGTGCTGGCCAGTCCTCCGGCTTTGGCTTCTCGAAGCAGTCCACTAGTATGACACACAATGTTTGTTTTGTGGACTTATCTGGCATTTCCCAGAGGTATGTCATCATGTCCTCCGCGAGCTTCATTTCATGGCTACGGATGTTTAAATCCTCTGGGGCCTTGATGAGCTGCTCAATGGAAATGGTCTTCTTATCCTCCAGGCCAAAGATGTAGGCGTCCGTGCAGTGCTTCCAGTAGGCCTTGTATGCCTCCGCGGACGCAATGTAATCATGCGATTTCTTGGCGTCATAAGGGACCGGGACCTCAATTACTGCGGATACAAAACTCAACTCCCCTGGTAAAACTGCACTAGGGTCTTGCGCTGCTGTTGCCGCTGTTGAGGTTGATGCGAACTTACTTTTCCTGGGAGCTCGTGATGGAGTAGCGGCCTGCATGGACTTTCTTGTCCCCCGACTCTGTTGGGTTCCAGGTGTACCCATTGAACTCTGTCCCTCCACGTTACTTGGAAACTCTTGGGAGACAGTTCTAACAGTCATGTCTTTCTTCTTTAGCTCAAGTTTCGTCTTTAGAATTGAAAAGTCATTGAGGAGTGTCTTTAGGCGAGAGTATAGGGCCTTCCCCGTTGCCAACTTCCCGTCCTTTGTCTTGAAGTAGTTGTGGTCAACTTTCTTCTCAAGGTCGGGAATCTCCGTTCTGTACTCAGTCGGTTCCAGCGTTGATAGGAAGTGCGATATGTTGAAGGCACATCTTGAGGAGTCCAAGCGAATAGTGAAGTGGTACTGCTCGCTTTCAGGTGTACCAGTCACAGTTGTAACACACCAAATTTCCAAGAATAGACCACTGTCGTGGGCAACGTCCTTTATCTTCTCATCAAAGGATATGTTGAAGAAATGGTCGGTGTCTTTGAACTTTGCAGCGAAGCAAATGAGGTTCTTAAATGGAATCATGTGGAGACTCCAACTCTCAACCTTTTCGGGATTTTTGAATTCCCAGTAGTCTCCGTCATTGTCAAAGTCGTCCCCTTCCTCTCTAGAGGATTCGTGCGCATAGCGTACGTAGAAGGCCTCCAGCTTCTCGATTTGGTCATCCATTCTGCATTCATTTTCCAAACGGGATGTTGTTAGAACAAGAGTTGTTGCTATGTTGATTCAGATCGACCTGACCTAAAAACCAGTACATGGAGCTTCTACATTTCATCTTCTATGTGTTTGATCTACTTGGACTCGGTTCGTTTTGCTTCATACGCTTCAGGTCGACTCGACCTAAAGTTCTAGTCGGAATAATCAAATATTTCTGCTACTGTGTTGTCCTCAATTTTATTGATTAATGTTACCGGATCGTCCTAGTACGTATTGTTCTCACTTTGGAACTGGCATTTCAGGTCGGTTCGACCTGAATTGCATGCGGTAGTGTTATTATGTTTGTTGTTGGTAAATGGATGTTTATTAGAAATGTGCCTTTTGGTGAATTTGTTAATTATACTAGGTGTCTAATATAGTCATATAAATATGTATGTTGGTGAAGGGAATACGTATTTGCTGTGCCAAGTTGCACAAGGTCTTCCTTGCAGTTCAGGTCGGACCGACCTGATCTGCATTTAATTTTGACGATCATGTTATTTCTCTTCTGGGATGTTAGTGACAATGTCTGCTACTCAGTTGCTTCCCTTGTACTGACAATGCTAGTAGGTGTACATTTCAGGTCGGACCGACCTGAAATGCATGTTCATCTCATGTCAGCATTGTCCATGAAATAGTACGGACAAATGGAGAGATTTGGGAGAGGATATGATTTATGGGGCTCTGCAATTCAGGTCGCATCGACCTGAATTCTAGTGTGGGTCATGTGACGAACATTATCGGTACGTTAATGAATTCATTTATCAATCAACTTGTTTACAAGTAGGTGTCTAATATCGTGATAGTGATTTATTTGTTGGTTTTACAAAATATTTGACACGTCAGATTGCAGAGGGTCTTCTTTGTAGTTCAGGTCGGACCGACCTGATCTGCATTTGATTTTGACGATCACGTTATTTCTCATCTGGGATGTTAGTGACAATGTCTGCTACTCAGTTGCTTGCCTTGTGCTGACAATGCTAGTAGGTGTACACTTCAGGTCGGTCCGACCTGAAATGCATGTTCATCTCATGTCAACATTGTCCATGAAATAGCACAGACAAATGCAAAGATTTGGGAGAGGATATGAATTATGGGACTCTACAATTCAGGTCGATGCGACCTGAATTGTAGTGAGGGTCATGTAACGTACATTACCGACATGTTAATGAACTTATTTATTAGTCCATTTGTTTATAAATAGGTGTCTAATATCGTGATAGTTATTAATTTGTTGGTCTTACAACTTATTTGACACGTCAGATTGCATAGGGTGTTCTCTGCAGTTCAGGTCGGACCGACTTGATCTGCATTGAATTTGGACGACTTTGTTATTTGTCTTCTGACCTGTTAGTGCAATTCACTTCCATTTAGTTACCTTCTTTGGACAGAAAATGCTAGTAGGTGTACATTTCAGGTCGGACCGACCTGAAATGCAGGTTTCTCTCATCTGAAAATTTTCTTAGAACTTGCCCGAACCTAGGATATGTGCTTGAGGGGATATGCAATTCAGGTCGATGCGACTTGAATTGCAATTTCGTTCAGGTGCCTTACATTCGTGGTACGTTTAGGAATTAAGTTTGACAAGATGATGCCCGGGTAGTATTGGGCTGATTCTGGGGAATTTGTGTGGTTGTGGCTGCTCATTTCTTTCCTTGACATTCTGAATTCTAATTCGTAGACCTTCAGTAAACCCTAAACCCTAAGCAATGGACCCTAAAAAAACCCTGGACCCTAGGCACTGAACCCTAAACAAACCCTGGAACTGAAGTACTGGACCCTAATCAATGAATGCCATTTTCTGAACCCTAAACCCTAAACGAAGTCCTATGCATTATAACTCACCTCGGGAATTAAAAAATGAGGATCTTGAAATGCAATGCAGATGGATTAATCTCCTAAACCTGCAATATTATCCACATTTTCAACAAATTCAAGAGTTGAAAAAGCCAAAGAAATCGAAAACATCTCAAACCAGCAGACCACCTAAACCTAAAACCAAAAAGTCATTGTACAAACCTACAACATCCCAAACAAGCATGTTTCCATCTAGAAACTCCCAAACCATGAATTCTAACAGAAAACAACAAACCTCACGAGAACTAAAAAAGGAACGTTCGCTCACGATACATCCCGCAAATTAAACCCCATTGGACATTGCAGCTAGCTTTACAACAATCACAGAAATCACTATTCAAAGCTGAGATGGTGCAAGAGAATTGAAATTAATACATACCTGAGTTTCTACAAGCAAGCGCTATGCAACTTCAGCCTCAATTTAGCTCCTGCTTTCAGTGTACCTACTTATTATGGACTCCACAATCTTGTAACTCCAGTGCTACAATTGTCAATTTGAAATGCAAAAAACAAACCAATTTTCAAAAACTTACATTGCAAGCCAAATGCCAAGAAACAAACTGCAAACATATTTCAAGCAACCACATTCCTTCCAACAATTACAAATAAAGATCCAATCTATTGGGAGCAAATACCACCCAACAGAATACACAACTCTTATCTCCAAAAGCTCATTTTCTAGAATAAATTGTGCAACCACATGTGAGCAAGGAAAAACAAACAATGAAGTTCTAGATACTAACCTCGTTGTTGTTGTTGTAGCTTATCCACCAGTACTTATTCTTGGAAGTAGAATAAGGTTACACAACCTTGCGCTTGAGAACCTCGGCAAAGTGCTCTGGCACAATACAATCCCCACACAAGTACAATGAGGATTCACACAAGTAGCTGAATCCAACAATGTAGAAACTCAGACATGCATTTGTAGAAATGCACGCAGCTTGCAGAAATGCATGCAGCTTGTAGAAATGCATCTTGTAGAAATGCATCTTGTAGAAATGCACGCAGCTTGCATCTTAGAAATGCACGTAGCTTGCATCTCATACAATGTAGAAATATCATCTTATGCATACAAATCATGAAATGTCGTAAAAGTACCTCCTCCATTATTTTGAATTCAAGACTTCAGAGGGTGGATTGAACAGTATTCCCAATACAAAGCAAATACAAAGCAAAAAAACCAATCCCAAACCCGAAGTGTCCAAAGAAGCAGAAGTGCCACTTTCAAATCAATACCCTAAGAGGAACAGAGACTCCAATCTTGGAGGAATTGAGAAAAGACCCAAGAGAACCCTTAAACAGACCTAAACCCTTAAACACGCCTGAACAGAACTCACAGACCTAAACCCTTAAACACGCCTCAAGAGAACCATTGCACTAATACAACAGTGATGAATTGAGTCAGGTTTTTACCTCAAACTCCAAACCCTGCTTCAAGATGCACGTCCTTGAGATCAAGCTGCACCTCGTTCAGATGCAAACACACAGCACTAGCCAGCAACTTCAAGTCCCCCCGATCGAATGGAACTCCATAATCACACAGAAAACAATGCTCAAGGTCCGCTTCTTCACGACGCCCGCCTTGAGGTTCGCTTCTTCACAGCTTCAAGTCCCCCCAATTGAATCGAACTCCAAAGTCACACACAATGCGGAAAACAAGGTCCTCTTCTTCACGACGCCCGTGCTAAAAAAAATACGTGTCCACTGCCGGCAAGTGCGAAATGCACAAACAACAAAGATGCAACAAAAATGCGTCCAAAGAACAGTGGAATGCACGAGAATATAGCGGAATGCACGAGAGAACAGCAGAGGAAACAACAGAGGGAACAACAGAGGTGCACGACAAAACAACGGACACGAAAATGCGCGGACACCAAACCCTAGGTTTCCAGACCTCTGCAGACAAATACCCGACAGTCTAGGTACCTGGTTCTTCCAGGTGGTTTTAGGTACCCAACCTTCTTCAATACCCGACTTTGATACCCGACCATCTTCAATACCTGTCCCAAGTACTTGGACCGTGATATGTCCCTTTTTGTAGCCTCACATAATAATAGATACCCTTTTTCCAAAATTTGGTTTGTTTATCATACTACTAAAATCATAAGTCTCTCTATAATATCACAAATGCTATCATTAATACTAGGGGCTCATGCTTGCTATGCTACGCATTCATTGTATTACATATTAGTAAAAATTTGATATATTTGAATAGATTGCATGATAATGATTTCAATAAGTCTGTAAAATAATTATTTTAAATATTATGTAAAAATATTGTCAATCATGCATACATAGAAATTGTATTTTCACACAATGTGATATCATAGAAATAGAGTAGCTGTTTGCAACCACTTCTATAATATCACTTTTTACAAAGGGTGATATTATAGAAATAATATAGTTGTTGCAATTAAGGTGATATTAGAGAGGATCCATATGATGATATTATAGAGAAGGCAAATCCATTGCTTCTCTTGGCTTTACACTTCTTTGCATTTCTATGATTTTGTTCTATTGTGAGTTGTGAGTTTTCATGATTTCAATCTTCTATTGCTACTACTAAATAATTTTGAGAAATTCATTCAATTGAAGTGATTTTGGATTCCAAAAGAATTAAGTTCTTCAGAAATTTTTTGAGATTTTTATTTGAAGATTTATTTGAAAGTTTTACACAACAATTCTTATAAAATTCTAATGATGAATGGATAGCATAGCAAGGGTTAGCGCCAACCCATTTCTTGCTCTGCATTTTATCTAATACATAAAAATTCTACTGAAATTTTGAGGATGAATTCATCGGGTAGGATTTTAGGGTAAAATTATTTTAAAAGAACCGTATTGCTTTCCTACACTTCTTCAATTGAAATGGATTTCAAAACAAATACTCTACAAATCATGCTGTATTTAATAAAACCCAAACCAATAAATTATATCGGTTTGACGTGCAAGCATGTCAAGAATCGTAACACAGTCACAAGTTGCAAATGTGCAAAATAATTAGGATTCATGGAAAAACTTAATTTTAAGACAACCCTATTGCTTTCGTATGCTGCCTTCTTCATTTGAAATGGATTTCAAAACAAATACTCTAAAAATCATGCTGTATTTAATAGAACCCAAACCAATAGATTATATTGGTTTGACATGCAAGCATGTCAAGAATCGTAACACACAAGTTGCAAATGTTCAAAATAATTAGGATTCATAGAAAAACTTAATTTTAAGATAACCCTATTGCTTTCCGACGCTGTCTTCTTCATTTGAAATGGATTTCAAATGAAGAACTACAAATCATGCTGTATTTAATAGAACCCAAACCAATAAATTATATTGGTTTGACGTGCAAGCATGTCAAGAATCGTAACACACAAGCTGCAAATGTTCAAAATAATTAGGATTCATGGAAAAACTTAATTTTAAGACAACCCTATTGCTTTCCTACGCTGCCTTCTTCATTTGAAATGGATTTTTAAAACAAATACTCTAAAAATCATGTTGTATTAAATAGAATCCAAACCAATAGATTATATTGGTTTGACGTTCAAGCATATCAAGAAACGTAACACACAAGTTGCAAATGTTCAAAATAATTAGGATTCATGGAAAAACTTAATTTTAAGATAACCCTATTGCTTTCCTACGCTGCCTTCTTCATTTGAAATGGATTTTTAAAACAAATACTCTAAAAATCATGTTGTATTTAATAGAACCCAAACCAATAAATTATATTGGTTTGACATGCGAGCATGTCAAGAATCGTAACACACAAGTTGCAAATGTTCAAAATAATTAGGATTCATGGAAAAACTTAATTTTAAGACAACCCTATTGCTTCCCCACACTTTTTCAAATGAGTTTCCAAAAAAATACTGTAGTCTTGATGTTGTAATTAATACAAACCAAACCATTAATTTGTATCGGTTTGATGTGGAAGCATGTCTGAAAAAATAACACAGAAGTTGCAAATCTCTGCGAAATAATTCGGATTCATGGAAAAATTAATATTGCAAACATTATAAAAAGAATTTGAAAGTGCATGCAGTATAATTCCTTAGCATGTACTAAAACCTTGAATTCACTTCTAAATTAAATATTTGTTCAATATTTCAAAAACATGATATGAAATGATTTATTAATCTACAAAAATACCTGAACCCGAGACCCTAAACCCTAGAGACTCTAAACCGTAGAGACCCTAAACCCTAAAGATCCTAAACCCTGAAAACCCTAAACCCTAAACCCTAAAGAACCTAAACCCTAAAGACCCTAAACCCTTATTGATAAAATCACATGCAAACACTTGGGTGGTGCAAAAGGTTGTGTTTGTCTAAATTTACAAACAGACCCTAACTTCAGCAAAATCAAATTGACTTCCAGAAATTGCAAAAGAAAAAAAGACAATGAAGACTTCTTGCCTAGATTCTGTTACAAATAGAATCTAGAAATTAGTGCTTAACGGTGCAAGAAAGCAACCTCATAGGTACTTAATAGCTGTCAGTGTCTATTTCTGTCATGAACAGTGTAGGCGGGAATAAAAAATCAAAGGAATTTGCGGAAGGAGTTTGGGATTTTCAAATTCCGTCCTACAGCTCCCGCCTTCGCATTCGCGCTTACACATTGCCGCCAAAATTGTTTTGAATGTCGTTGTGTCCGCGCGCATTAGGGTACTCTCCTTCTCCGTCGCGAATACACGAACGTTCATGCGAGATTTCACTTCTCTCATGTCATTACTGGCCTCTATCAACTTCTGTACTTGTACTATCTAGAGTGTCGGAGTATTGCGCTTTGAGGATCTCGGTGAACGCGCTTGTTGCCTTCCGTATGTCCTTAGGTTAGAAACCTTTAGCATTTTCAAACATTTTCATTCAATGGATTGGACATAGTTACTTTGTAAGCACATAGTAGTTTTCTGAGTGTGTATAATGTTTCTTTCAACGCTGCCATCTATTGTCGAGTTCCTAGTTGTTGAAGTTGGCAGAGTGCGTGTGTTTCCAATGTTTATTACTGAAAATCGAGTTGCACGATTATGAGTTCTGGGCTTCCTCAATTTTTAGTGACAAGGTCTTCATTCAATGTTCAGTTCTCGACATCTGAGTTGCCGAATTCTGAGAGTGCAGTGCCCGATTATCTCGCCGGGAAACCCGGAACACGAGATCACGGTCACTACGAGACTGGAAACACAATGTCCAAGAAATCCGGAACTGTTTAGGTCAAGTCGACCTGAATACGAACAACGGTACATGAGTAATTTTAATGCACTTCAGGTCGAGTCGACCTGAATGTGAGATTGTCTATATTAGTCATTCGTTCATGCAATTCAGGTCGAGTCGACCTGAACTGACACATATGATAGTAATTGAAGTAATATAAAACGTATCCTAGGTAGATTGAGTTGTTCTGTCATTGAATATCATTTATGAAATGGTATTCATGGCAATTCAGATCGAGTCGACCTAAACCGTATCTATAATTGTAATTTCATTCAAGTGAAAATCGCGTAGATGTCCTGCTGAAATTCTCGATATTCACAGATTCAATCACCAAGAATTCTGTACGTAATGATAATAGTGTGCAGATATGATTCGGCTCACTGCAAGTCCTCATTTCAGGTCGGTTCGACCTGAAGTGTGGGTACTCTTATCCCAGACTTCAGTTCGAGAAGTTCGAGATTTATAAAGGAATAAAATTGGGAATTCCCTGTACAATTGAACAAATGAAGATGAGTTCATTATCTCAGAATACAAAGGACACTTCAGGTCGATCCAACCTGAAGTTCAGGATTGTACTTAGTCTTCTTACATTTATATTTTCCGCTAACAAAAATTATACAAGACCAGGGTTCAGACACTTCAGGTCGATTCGACCTGAAAACAGAGTTTACATATATCTGAATTTATAAGAAATTTTAATGAATGATGTCAATTGCAGTTGAAACCTAGGCTTCACAGAATAAGTTCGTTGGTGTCATAGATGTACCTATAACATTTGGTCATTCAGGTCGGGTCGACCTGAACATGAATGAAATTGCATGATCTATGCTGCAATTCACTTACCCTATTTCACATTGCATTTTTACAGGTATCCATGGATACTATAGATGACCCTGATGACATGGACATGTCATCGGGTTCTAAATCCAGTGAATTCAGACATGATGAAGAGGATTTCATGGCATCTTCAGAAGACAAATTTCAGAATGTCGAAGCAATGAATGTTGGGGTCCCGGAATGCGAAGGTCTACCGCGTTGGCTTTGGAGTACTTGAATTGTCACCTTGTACAATGAGGCTGGAGTGCTTGTGGGTGAAGGTGTCTGTCATAGTGTGAACTCTGACCTCGTCTTGGGTGCCAATGGCCCTCTTGGTGACACCCACATGGCGATCCACATCTCCAAAACACATAGCGAAGAAGACCTACCAGAGGAACAAGTGTGCTCATTGTTGGCTTGGCCTATTCATCTTGTCCACTGTCGTGGAGCTAGCCTTAGAGACCATGAGGCTAGGGACAAATTCAATTGTCTCCAACAAGCTCTCTTAAATCCGCCCTCTTCGACGTCTTCGAGACCATACACAAGTATGGTCCGAAATGCGCCCCGTGAAACAAATTTGAAATCGAAGGAGTTGCTTACTCAAGATTCCATCCATGCAGTGTCTACTAAAATATGTTGTAGTCGCAACTGTATTCAGCCATTTTCTAGGGATAAGATTCGAGCCTTTCGTGAACGCATGTATCGCAACTCCACGTTCAAACACAGGACCTACATGAAAATGGATGTGCATAGGCAAGTGCATGTTGACAAGCGTGGTAGACGAATGGTGTCAATTGACAATACACCGGTATGTATGTGAGCGTGGATGCATATAGCTGGGGTCCCTAAGGCCACATTCTATCGCTACCAATCGTACATGAGGCGTGGTCGAGAGGCAAAGGACCATGGCAATAAGGGAACGGTGAAACTGAGGAAACACACTCAACAAGCTATAGCAACATTGAAGTGCATTCTGGAGAAAGAGGCAGATCACATGCCTCATCGTACGAAGACCTTGAAGTCAGGAGAGAAAGTTGTGGCCAAGATCCTACCTTCCACCTTCCAATGGAAGGGTAAGATGAAAGAACTCAATGATGTCAATGCTGTTTTTGGACTGAGTGAGGTGTCAGCTTCGAACTTGAGTAAGATTAGGTGCTATAAGTTCCCTGAGTATGAGATGAAGAAGCCTGGAGACAATTTTGCGTGATGTGGCACGTGTGACAAATTGCAAGACCTCAAGAAGGGTGCTATAAGTGGGTCTCACAATGAATTGAAGTATTCTCGGAAGTTGGATAGGCACAATGAGATTGCTCGAGCTCAACTCCGAGTTGTATTATGCAAACCGTCATCATTCAGTAGCTTTTCCACACGAATGCCTCACAGTTATGCACGATAAGATGGATCATGCAAAGACTGCTTCTCCAGTCTTTTCCCACAGGAGTAAGAGCTTGATGGCCTTGTGAAATTGCCTGTGTCTATCACTGGCATGATTGCTCATGGTCATGGAGATGTACGTTACGCACATTATGGTTTGGATCTCTTTAAACACGATTCAAACTATACAATTGGTTCTATGGCAAAGTTGTTGCGGGATCTGGAATTGCCATCGAAGTCTTTTTCTCGGCAATTATTTTCTGGGTCAGGGTCTTCAAATTTGTTCAGGGCAGTGCTGCAGGGTAAAGAAATGTGCGACGCGTCACTGCCACCACCTCCAATGAATGCAGTTCCAGCAGTGCCTTTGCCTCCTATTTTGAATGTGCAAATGGACAATGCCACCGGCGACAACAAGAATAGATATGTTTTCTGTTTCTAGTCTCTACTTGTTGCTAACAAGATCTTCAGAGAAGTGTATGTCAACTTCATGATTGTTGGTCACACACACGACGACATTGACGCATTGTTTGGAAGATGGAGCATGCTGTTGAAGAAGGAGAACTTCCCAACAATCCCGGCGCTCATGAAGTCATTCATGGATGCTGAGTCTATTCCTACTATCCCTCACCTCATAGAGGAGGTGCCTGATTTCAAGCGTTTCATTGTAGGAAAATGGATGGATGGTGATGAAATCCTTGTGGGACACACAAGACCGCAACAAGTGAAGTTCTACCTAGACTCTGTTGGATGCCCAGTCATGAAGTACAAGTTGAAGTGCACGGATGAAAACTGGTTAGGCAGGCACGGTCAAGCCATTAAGTTGTGGAAAGAAGACGATGAAGGACGGAGTCTGTGGCCACGTGGTGTGCCTTTGCCAGTACCACTCAACCCAATGAAAGGTGTCCATGACATTGTCAAAGGTTTATCAGGATTCATAAACTATTGGGACGACTTGTGTAGAGCAGACGTGAGTGGAGAACATCGTAGGCACTATGAGAATGTGGTGCGCTATTGGCGTGGTGTAAAGGCAGCTCTTTAAGAGCCCCTTCCTACTTCTAATGCTCTAAAAGATGGTTTCTGGCCAACTACTCGTATTCAAGTGACAGAAGCTGACCATTTAGACGAAGATGGTGAAGATCTCGAAGAGCATGGAGAGGATGAGCCTTATGTTGGGCCCTTGAGGGATTGTCCACAACCATCCTTTAGGGTGGCTCGAGATGTATACGAAGGGTATTTTGTTGCAGTTCGCCCTGCAGACGGTGACAGCAGACCAGTTTGGATTGCCAGAGCATTGTCTGATCCAAACTCTAACCTCGAGAAACCAAACTGTGTGCACATTCAATACTTTCGGCCAACATCACGCAATCAAGAAGTTCAAGACTTCTATGAAAGATGGGATAGTGATAGAGGTTTGCTTTGGAAGGTTGATGAAACCGAAGAACCTGCGTGAGAGACAACAAACGCTTTAATTACAGCATAGAAGTCTCAAAACAGAAGAGGTACTCGCCAATGCAGAATCAAGATCCCTACAGTTCAAATCGAAATCATCAACCAGAGTTTGGCTTCATATACATGATATGGAGAAATCATGTACATACATTGGATGCATTTTAACTATGACATTCATATGGAGGGTATTGTTTTATTTCTACATCTTATATGAAGTTGTTTTTCATTGCATAAGTGTTGGACCCTTAATATTATAATAGATGATAGTCGTTTCAGTTTTTTTTAGAGGATATAGGTTTCCGTTGATTGATTCTATTTTAGTGTTTAATACTGCATGATTGTTTTCAAGTGTATGTTTTGTGTTTACAAAACAATGGAATTTAAAATATAGTCTTTAATATATATATATTTTTTTATTTTTGAGCTATATTTTCTCTATTTTTTAATTCATTTTCTTATTTGTGTATCACTAAATATATTTTATTTGAAATTACATTGCTATTGGAGAAAAAAATGTAGTGGATATATCCACTATTTATTTGGTTAACATGTAAAGCACTTGTCACATTCTGGGTAGGGGGTTGGTTGGTTGTTACAACTTTCCTGCCGGCAAAGCTCACTTAGTAGCACCAAGTCATGTTTTTTCTCTCTAGCTCATACAAACCCAATGGGAATCGAACCCGGACTGCTTCAATGAGATGAACAACCCCTTACAACCAACCGCGGAGCTTATAACTTGGTGTTCAAAAGATGTCATTCTCTTCACTTATATAAATCAAAACATATACCCTAAAGCAAACTTCATGTATTTGAACAGTCCATCACTAAAAAGACTCTCATTTTAATGGAAATTGTGTATTACAACTAGCAAAGTTAGTATTTGCCCACCTAAACTACTTAACATTACAATTCACTTTTTAGGGCCTAAATGGAAAATATTATTATGAGAGGCCCTAAACCTCTCAAAATATTGAATATTGTGTTACTTACTTGTTAATGTCATGCATGACATGCACGACTAGCTCGGTCTTGCCCTTGGTATCTAGTACAATGGAATCCACTGCGTAATGCCACTCCTCGTCTTTCGAGTGTTTTTTGGTAATGTAACTCATCCACGAGATGAGTCTGTGATTACCATCACAAACATAGAATTTAATGTTCTTCAAAAACCTCAACTTAGGTTTGGATTCGACACTAGCATTGAAGGCGTCATTTTTTGACTTCCACAATGGATCCCACTTTGCTATCTCCTCTTCTGTGAACTCTGAGCTCTCTCCAGCCTCATCTGTAGTAGTGACGTAGAAAACTGCCGCTCCTTCTCTGTAACCCTTGCTGAACTCATGCTCCAGGAAATCAAGATCACACGAGAGGGTAGGTCTCACCATGGGCATAGGAACCATTCGGCAAAGCGGGATTTGGAGTCGAAAGAGGTGAGGTGGCTTCATCCTCAATGAAGCAATGGTATTCACGGAGTCCACCTTGTGATATTGTCGGAGATCGTCTTCCAACAAGTCCTTATCATTGGCCACCAACAGGTCATCCAGAACGTCCTCCTCCATTGCGTCTCCCTCTTCTTCACCATCACCTTCACCTGCAATGGGTGGTTGCGTTGAATCATCGGTGTTTGGCGTTTCCAGAATAGTCTCCTCGTGCCACAGGTTTGTAGGAGTCGCATCCATCTGCAAGGCTCAAACATAAAACTAAGTAGTATGCTTGGACTTTTATCAATGGATCCAAATTCCCCTACAAACAGAAACATATTGGGATTCTAAAAACAAATGATTGCAAGAGAAATGACGCAGCTCAGGCAAAAGATTTAGGAACAAAGAACATGCATTGTATAAGACACGCTCACAAGCGATGTGTCTTTGAAGGAAATCCAATACAATGGGATCACTCTATCTCTACATCATCCTTTGAGTCAGAGCTGAGATGGATGATGACGACTTCTTCTAAACCTTGGAGCGAACTATGTGCACAATCACGGGTCTCCTCCATCGGTGGCCCATCAATGGTGATGGATCCCTGCGTCTTTGAGGATTACTCAATGTCCGAACTCTCGGAAGACATACATTGCAGTGGGCGATTTTTAGCCATCTCAAGTATAACTTGAAGACGTCTACGATTCTGTATGGGCGTAAAGTGGCGTGCATGTCTCGGTGCTCGGGTGTCACTCACCCGACTGAGTTTAGAACTCTCAAAGGCATTGACAGCGTGATCAGCTGTGTCCATAACATCATCAAAACTTACCAACTGCTTTTCATCAACTTGATCTTCCTCAGTGTCTTTGTCTTCATCAGAATCGTGAAGAACCTCTAGAGTCTCCTTCACTGGTGTGAGAGCCTGAGATGGTCCTGCCTCATGGGTGCCCATGACATGAGGAGGTGCCGAGGTCGATGAAGAGACATTTTGGCCACGTCGAACCTTCTTTACATTGCAACATTATTGAAGTTAGAAGTGCCTCATCAGAATCAGGTAGAGCCACATAGAGCTTGAGGAATGAGGAGTTTTGTACAATGAAAGTAAAGTTTTAAAGTACAAAAGAAATAAAAGAGTTCCACCAATGCTAGTGAAGATGTACATGGTTTTAGACATAGAAGGTACAATGTAATCGATAGTATCCATTTTTTTATGCTTTCTAGACAATCATAAGGATCATAAATCATAGTAAGGATGATGAACATTACCAAACACTAGACGAATCAACAAGATCACCGAGCATTAGAAGAATCACGAGGACCACCCAAACCAATAAGAGTAAGCCTGGTTACCAAACATTGTAAGAATAAACAGGATCACTGAGTACACTATGAATTGGCAGGATTCTTGAACTCTTCTACAATCCAAGAGATTTTCATACATCGTAACCATCATTAGGATCACTAAACACTATCTTCTTCACAACAGAATCAAATTATTGCTAGAAAAAGAAGAATCAAAGTACAAGTTTCAAAGCTAATAGCAATCACAAATAAACATTATAATCACAATCCCATGAAAATAAGGGGGTCTTATTGAGTGCCTCCAAACAAGCCTCGGATCCGAGGCTTGGTTGGGGGCACTCAATAGGACCCCAATATTTTTGAAATAAGATTAAGCCTAAGGCATGTTCCAAAACTAATCAAAGCCATAAGTTAGCATGATCTATACGGTTTTTAAAATTGAGGGGGTTTTAGTGAGTGCCAACAGAAAAGCCTCGGATCTGAGGCTTGTTTAATGGCACTCACTAGGACCCCCATTTTCTTGCAAAAAGAATTAACGTAAGGCCTTGTCCTAAAGTAATGATTGACATTTTCATCATAATCCACACGATTCTTAAGAAAAAAGGGGGTCCTAGTGAGTGCCACCAAACAAGCCTCGGATCCGAGGCTTGTTTGGTCGCACTCACTAGGACCCCCATACTTTTAAAATAAGAATAAGAGTTTGACATGGTCCAACGCTAAACCACAACAATGCATAGACTGGCTAGATCTTCAAACACTATAGAAATGAACAATTACTAGACAGAAAACACAAAATGTATCATCATCATTAATCACTATAAAATTGAATAGGATAATCAATTAGTGCAAGAATCTTCAGAATCAGCAAACTCTCTAAAGTTGAACGTGATCACCAACCAGCAAAGGCAATCCTTCAGGAAAACCAACAATTTCAATGATGAACCGGATCCTGGTCACCGGTCCACCTGGCTCCGTCCACCGGAAACCGGATCACCCGGTTGACCCTGCCAAGACTATAGTTCTGCTATCTAAAACCTTATCAATACTCACAAGTTCAGTACTTGCTCACAAGTTCAGTATATTTATTGATTCACAAAATCAGTACTCGTTACGTAGTATTAATTCATTGCACTAGCCCTCGGAAGATCCACAAGCGGATGTTGCAACTCATAAAAACTAGATTCAACAGGAAAACAGTAAGATTTCTCACGGGGATCGGGAAGCTTGTGATGACAAGGATGAATCCTTGGGTATCCAGTGATTGCCGGGATCGATAACAAACTGGATAGGGTTACCGATCTCATAAATGGAAATCCGACAAGTTTAAGAAAAAGTGGGGGTCCCAGTGCCTCACCGGCAACATGCCTCGGATCTGAGGCTGCACCTGGAACTCTCGGCAGGACCCCCTCAACTCTGAGATTACAAGCCGCTTAGATTACGGTGGTCTACATAACAACCCCCTGTGGGCATTTCAGTCAACAAAAACAAGACCACCGAATTTCGTTCAATGTGGACATCAAGGCAGATTGGCCTCAACCGTCTAGTTGTGGAAGCAGGTAAGGATGCCAAGATTATCTTGGAGGTGGACTTGAATTACCAACAAGGAGTTCAGAATTCAAGGAATTGGGATGGGGGACATGCAAATGCGGAGAATCGAATTCTGACTCCTAGAAGGTGAACATGCAGTTGCACAGCCTCACAAGAGAAATTCCCAAGTCGGGAGCAGTTGGATTCCTCACGTAGAACGGGAAGCGCCCTTCTTGAATCAGTGGGATTTAAGAGAATTCCACGTCTGGAGGGGGTCGACATCCATCACCGAGGGGAACCAGTCTCAAGAAATTATCAAACATGAACGAATTTTCCAAAAAAGTGGGGGTCCCAATGCCTCACCGGCAACATGCCTCGGATCCGAGGTTGCACCTGGAGCTCTCGGCGGGACCCCTTCAGCTCTGAGCATCAGGGAAACTAGTGGAGAATCTCGAATCTAGAAACAATTCTTTGGGACCCTGTGTGGCGGATAGGTCGAGCACGATGAGGATTACGGAGTGACTGTTGTGGCAATCTTGCTTAAGAAATTTCAGAATGGAGGTTTACAAAATCCATTTTGGATTTGAGCTTCTCTAAGTGGCATCGAGGTTTTCAAATCCCATTCTGAACAGCGCCCCAAAGTCGTGATGGAAACAAGACGAATGCAACAAACTGGTTCCAACTCAGAAACCAAAAATGGTGGAGAACCAAGGGAAATCAACAATTCATGAGGTCACCGATTGAATGAAAGAGAGAATTTGAAGAATACCTTGGCGATTCTCTTGTCCAGCGGAAGAACGACACCTTCATCTTGAACTCCGCCCGCGCGGCTCCGTATAGTCCTCATCATCTCGCGCTGCTACCAAGAACGTGCAAAAGGAACTCAAATGAGGAAAACCAAGCATTCACAGAGGGAATGGTAGTGCTAGTGGCCGGTGCAATCGCAAGGGCAAGGCCAGAGCGCGCCATGCTGCCCCAGAAACCGCAATTTTGGAATCTCCATTCTAATTTTAGGAATCATGCACCTTCGGAAATCCAATGCACCTTCAGATAAGGTCTCCTGCCATCAATTTAGGATTCCTCGCGACCTCGCGCGGTTGAAGAATGAGCACGTCCAAGTGTATTTGAAATTTCTAGAAAATGATTCGGTGAGATGACGCAGTCAGTCCTCCCAAATCTCGAAATTTCGGAAGTGCACAACATCAGAGGAAAATAGAAAATGCTAAAAATTAATCTACCTGAGATGCCCTCTCTGATGAAGGTCACGGGAAATTTAGAAAAGGAATGCACATACCACATTCCGGATTGCATCGCAGGAAGAATCTACAGAATAACGAGGAGATCCATTTCCTCGAGTTTTTTTGGATATGGTAGAAATGTGGAGCCGTGGATGACTCGTCAGAATCAACGGTCCATTTTGAATTTGGATTGTCGGGAGGTGGTATAGCTACTAATGTTGACACGTGGCCTTAGATGACACGTTCAAGTCTAAAAAAGTCACCAGAAGATGTTTTGAAAATCCTAACGAAGTTGACAATCGCAATCTAATATAAGCAATAGGAATGCTAAATTGCCCCTTTGGTCTATTGAAAGGAGAGATTTATATTATTTTCCCCTAAATGCCTAAGGCACTCTATAGATGCATTTCCTAGAGAAACAATGTAAGGGGTTATCATTGTCTTCAATAAAACGAAGTTATTTCTTTTAAAAGTCTGGCAATGAAGGTGTTGAGAGAGCTTCCATACTTTTACCAATGTTGAGTCTGTAATTCTAAAGGAGCGCTGTCATGGTAAGAAATGAAGTGATTATTTTATTTTTTAAATCCTATCATTTACCACAATGTCTTCGAAATTTGGAAATCAATGTTCTTTAGAATCGGAGGTGACATGAACATCTAAATATCGCCTAAACACACTGAAGTGCGCATTCACAAAAGTTATTGTAACATGAGAAGCTATCAAATTCATTGTACTTTACACCTTGGCATTGATGGAATGCAACTGATTGTATAAAAGGATAGGGAATTTGACCAAATTGACACTTCTATATTCGACACTTTCACTGAAGTGCTAAGGGGCTAACTAAGATTTTGAAAGCAAATCTCTATTCTTGAAGAAAAACTTCTTTTACAATCAAACTGAGCGGGTCTGAATGAATAGAAGGTTTTTAGCTACCCATGTCTTGCAATCCGCTTATTCCTACTACTTATACAGTAAGACCGTTACAATGACTGTGGGAATGCGATCCCACATGCTAGACCCATAATACTAGCATAGGATGGAAAAATTCAAAAATTGTCTCCTTCAAAGGAAAAGTTTTTGAGTTCTTCTAGGAAGTTAAGGCAAATTAGGAAATCCGGATTTACGGATCCGGAAAAATTTCATTAGGGCTAAAAACCTAAACTCTGGAACCCTAGAAAGTTCCGGAAATCGGATGATAGCGCCGGCCCTAAAGACGGAAACCGGATCCGTACTAGGGATAGGGTTTTGCCGCCAAAACCTGTCCTGTACATCGGGCCCGTATAAGAGGGGGACTGTAGCCGGCCGCGGGCACACTTATCTTCTTTCTTTTGTTCTTCCGCCGGCGTATTCCGTTTTCCTCGCTTCATTAGAATTCTGGTAGACTGAGGGATTGTGTGAGTTGCGATCGTGTAGGGGTTACTGGAGTGAAAGTTGTGAGTAGAGATTTAGGGAGAGATTGTGTGAGGATTGTTCGTGAGCACAATGGCTTCTAGGGCAAGCCGGCGGAAGTTGAAGGACTTGCCTGAGGATTCAGAGGACGAGGCGCTGGCACCTGTACCTCGACCATGGACCATCTCGATGATGAAGGTGGTTCTGGAGGTTCCAACAGAGGAGGACCGGCTGGCGTGCCTACGGGAGCATCTCCGCAACATGGGGTGTGACGGACTTCTAGAAGTGTCGTGGGGAATCCGAGAGGAGAGTCTGGTTTCGGACATATTTCGTCCGGAAATTGGTATCTTGGATACCACCATTCGGGCGAAGCCAGACCTGTGGACGGTGAACACTTGACGAGCCGTCTACAAGTTCCGGGAGGCGCCGGACAAGGTCATGGAGAAGAACCAGAAGGTGATGGAGGGTGAATTTCGGGCACCCGCCAACTCAAAGGAAGGTAACCAGGTTTCCGACCTGGTGAATCCGGAGTATCGGGATGTGGTAGCGTTTTTCAACCCTATCCTCCATCCCACCAAGCCGCGGCGAGTAGTAGCGAAGGTAGTCTCCACCATCTTAGGGAGCCTCCAAGGAAAGATGATGATGGACTGGGCAGCCATCATCCACGAGCTAGTCGGAGACTTAGTGCGTGCCCTCCGGTCCGGAAAGAAGAGCCAAAGTCCTCTTCCGGCATATTTGTCTCATTTGTACGCCCACCACTCTCTGCTCAAGGCGAACAAAGAGAGTGCGTATCAGGACCTAGTCTAGTTGCAGCAGTACGGAGGAGAGGAGCCCTCACCTCGAGAAGGACCGGACGATGAGGACACTAAAAAAGAGGAGCCGGTCTCTTCGCTAAAGAAGAGGAAACGGCGGAATAGGACGCCGTCGATAAGTCCGTCAGAGGAGCCTCCTACACCGGAACCACAGGAAGAGGTTCAGGAGGTAAAGACGGAGACCGGACCTGTTCCGAAGGGAGTCCAACCATCCTTGCAACTGGTTGGGCCGGTACGACCGCACACCGTCACCACTTAGGTTGAGGCCGGACCCTCCCGGACTTAGATGATAGAGGTGGAGGAGAGGGATCGGACAACCATGCGATTGGGAGGGTTGCCTCTAGAAGACATCCAAGAAATGGCTCAGCATTTGGTGTGGCCGGCAGACGATCTCTTACAGATCTGCGAGAACTATGATGGAGCCCTCAAACAAGTGTGCCGGAAGATGGCGCTAACCGACCGGAATGCCATTTTCCGGAGGACGGATGCATAATTAGTGGCAACGGAGCAGCAAAACAACCTCCTCATAGCAGAACAGAAGAATTTGGTAACAGAGCTGAGGGCGTTGCGCGTAAAAAACCGGACGTTGCAAGACCAAGTCCAGAACTCGGAATCCCGCTGTGTGGATTTAGAGAGCACCATCCGCACCGCTAAGGAGACAACTAGAAGAAGACCATCGTCGGCAGATAGCGGCCTTGTGCGAAAATGTAGTTCAGCTCCGGAGCTCTCTAGAGGTCCCAGTAGACTATATCAACAAGGCTTGGCTATTTGAAACTAACCTCGATGCAGCCGGCAGCTCAAGCCGGGTTCCTATCGTCAAATGCTTATTGGAGCAGGCAAGACGAATGGATACATCCCGGTCCACGATGAGGGAGATGATGGAGTACTTTATGTCCACGGAGTTGGATCTGGCACCTCAATCTCCCCCGTTAGCGCAGACTTTGGTGGTTCTGGAAAGCAGCGATCCGGAACCGATGGTTACGGAGGTCTCACTGGTGGTCCCGGTGAATCCGGAACTTTCACCACCAGCCGGAAGACTAGAAGGAGTGGACTGGGGAGCAGTGGTACGTCCAGGAAGTGAAGACCTGCTACCGGTGACTCCGACCATTGACTTGATAGGTGCTTCTCCAGAAGTTCACGTCGGACGAACGGTGCAATCTTCTCCGCGTCATAAGAAGACTCAGAAGGATGCGAGAGGGAGTCCGGACACTCAGGTAGTCGGGACTAGGAGTGTAGACAGGATTACCAGTATCGTGGAAATTCCAAGATGGGGCCAAAGGGGTCCGAATCTGTTTTCTCTAGAGGGTAGCCGGAAAGAGGTAAAGCTGGATCTTCTGAAGGACTATGTTCCTTCTAAAGATCCGGATTCAAAAGAATAGTATACAGTAGTGTAGTATAGCGGCAATACCGGAGTCCGGTAGTCAAAGCCAGAAAAATAGGATCTGGAATCTTCCGGAAATCTAGCGGACCAGTAGAAATGCTTTGTAGGATTTTTAGGATGACGTTAGTCTTAGTACAAGTAGGACTTTTAATGACCTTTCTGGTCATTCACAGCCATCTCATAGTTTCAACATTGTACCTTTTTTTGAGCTTAAATCTAAGTGTTTGGGAGTATCCATTCTCTTATCTTTCTTGTGTACGGTCTATGTTTGTGAGAGGTGTGGGTCCAGGAACTGAGAACTTACCTTGTATGGCAAGAGTCGATGTTGTGAGAGTATCCGGATGTATTAACTTGAGGGGGAGATCAACTGGATGGTTCCGGCAGTAAGGTTAGGGTAGTACTGCTCGGATGCCGGTATAGCCTACGTGTAGGATATAGCCCTAGGTGAAAAGGGATATCTGAGAGGCTGCTAGCAAACTTTCGTGTACGAAGGTATTGCCGGATGTGCCCGAATTCCGGATTGCTGGAATTCCTCGTAGAACAGAGTTAAGCCCCGGCGCAAGCCCAAGAAAGTACAGGAGAAATCAGCCGGTCGATAGGAGGCTCAGTGTTTGATTAAAGGTTAGAATGTCGTTGTAGTTCTTGACCGTCCCTGTGTGACCTAATTCGGAAGAACTTCCGGATTTGTGAGGCGACGGAACAGGAGGACACTTCCAGTCCCTGAAGAGTTAGGTTGCTGTTAGCATTAGAGAGAAAGAGAGAGAGTGAAAAAGAGCGTGTTTCCGGACACAGTAAGCATCCGGACGGTGGATCTGGCCACTCGTCATCCAAACCCAGGGATCCCGGAAGGGACACTGAAACGGGTTTCCGGATCCTTTCGGAACCCACCCGGCACTAGTGTCCGGACTGGACCTAAAGTCCGGAATAATCTAACGGAGAGAAAAGTGAGTGCTTAGACCGGAATAGCCTATGAAACTGTAATCCACAAATCCTCGTGGGAACGATTCCGGAGCGGTTTACTCTAAGAAGGCCTTTGGTGTAAATTAAGGGCTCACTGGAGGAATACTGGTCCGATTAATCGCTACAATGACGCACTAGAGTTTGCCAGAAAATTGTCTATACTCTTGTGTTCCTGCTAAACCACGAAAAGGAAAGAAGGAATACAAAATGAGTAGTTTCAAAGCTTCTTACCATAGCATCCGCTGCCCGTCTACCGCGTTGAAAACTTGGATTTAATAAGGACACCTCTAGTGCTGCGTCAACATCGGCAGCATGCACATCCTCCTCACGAGCAATACTCCCACCTTCATATCGAAGAACTCTCCGCAAATTGACTGGTACTGGTTCGGTAGTCTTTTGTGCCGCTCTCCCTCCTCTCGTCATTCTAGATCGCCGTAATGCCTTGGACGATGAGAAATATATGGAACCTTGTCTCTTCCCTCTCTTTCTAGGTCTCAGGCTAATGAACTCCTTAACTGAGTTGTCTACAAGCATGAAGGGGGAGCTCAGATAGCCTATACATCAACGCTCTCAACTACGACACAAACAATGAAAGCCAAACCAGTTGAATGAGGAAAAATAATACAAGTGGTGGTTCTTATATTCTACACAGTACTATGCTTGCATGGGCTGCCACATCCTCATTTAGTAATTCTGACACACGTGACAAGAGGATGCAGAAGTCGGCGCATGGTAGGTTCCTTAATGTGCCCACGAATTCAAATCTAGAGGTTCACTGACAGTGCAAGCGGAGCCTACATTAAAGATGATGCCGCCAATTCAAACTAACGGCAATGCAATTAAAGAGGGGTCTAATTCTGTATGCACAAGCTTCAATACTCGCACATGCTGGAGCTTGACGACAATCCTGTGCATTAAGAAACAAAATTCTGTAGATTGTCAAAGACCTAATTCTCAATTTTTGTATTGAGAATAGGCCCTGTAGACTTGGTATGTTTTTCTTTGTGCATGAAATCATTTCAAGGAATGTATAGCAGTATAACAGTATTATGATATTTGCCCCATATTTTAGACCTTCAACAGGTAAGTTACTTGTAGGTAATTTTACATATTTATACTCCAATTTGAAATATTATAATTTGGGATTGCGGAACTTCAAAGTAGGGTCTCTGGATTCTGATGTGATTAGTCTAATTGAATGATCAACTACATATTGAACGCAATTTGTACAGATCACTTATAGGAATGTGAGAGGAGGAGTTCTCTTTCGTTTTCATTTTTCATTTTGATCTATGTTGGAGGTGTTGAAAGAAATTAGATTAGAGGAGTGCTAATGTGTGATTACATGGAATAGACTTTTCTAAAATTGTTTTTACCTATGTATGACAAGGACATTTTACGTGTGCATTTGTAATGAGCATTCACATTAATTGAGAAGAGAAAACCTTTAAATATTTTGTTTTTAATGGCACTGAAATCCTAGGGATTCGTTAGGATGTAATTAATTGATTTCTAGGGGAGCTTCACTAGGTTTAACAGTGAAGTAGTTTTTTGAATTCAATGTACATGGAAGACATTATTGTTTTATGGCAATTGCCATGTCATGGAAGTAAATGTCTGAGGAAGAAGAATACGGCACAATTATTTGGTTCAACCCTAAGTCTGTAAGACTACCCTAGACTAAAGGATTTCCGGAATCTTAATCATTCAAAAGCCAAAGCTCTGTTGTTGTTTACCTCTTCTCCTTGCTTGCATTTAGATTTCCGGCATTCTTTGAGTGCCTCCTCTAGTTGCAACAATGGCGTCGATGAGAGTTGATGGTTATGACGTTCCTCTTGTATTCCCGGTTGGTGATGATGGATGCGCTAGAGTCCCTTGTCACCTCCTACACGTCCGATTCAGATTTGTAGAGTCTTCCATCTATGTCGAGGAAGAGAAAAGGTCGGAATCAGGTGAAGTGCTTCAGTCTATTCCGCTAGTGAAGTCGGAGGAGGATGGAACGTATTGTTGGTATCTTACTTCTGGGAACTACAGAGCGTATGGACTTCCACTCTCCATGCTAGGTGCGTCTACAGAAATCAGGAGTCGCCAGTCAGATAATTCTACAGTGGATATGCCATGTAGTCCTTATGCCCTATCACCTACTCCAACTAGAAAAGCTCTACGAGTCCCACTCATGCCTCCAGTACTTCTTGATGTGAAAGTGGAGAGATTAGTAGGGTTGCACGGACGCTGGGACGCCCGGACGTCCAACGTCCGCGTCCACGGGTTTTTAAGCATCCGGGGACATAGAAATTTCAGACTTGTGCCCGTCCAGTGGACGGGCGGTCGACCGGTTCAGTGAGCCGACCGAGCGGTCGAATGGCGAGGACGGGGCAAACGGGGCCGACCGAGCGGACGGATGCGGAGCACGAGGCGGACGGAGCTGACCGCACGGATAGGGCAGACGGGGCCGACCGACCAGACAGACGCGGACCACGGGGCGGTCGGGGCCGACCGGCGGATGGACGGGGAGGACGGGTCGGACAGGCCCAATCCTAAAACTTGTCTTCCCGGATCTACCCCGAACGACGCGAACCTACCCCAAACCTGCGGACGGCGTTTGATCGGACGATCCGTCCGCTCCCGAACCTGCAGACTGGCGGTCCGCCCGACCGCTCCGTCAGACGTCCCCGACTCCCCTCGACCGCTCCGTCGGCCACCCGACCGCTCCGTCAGACGTCCCCGACTCCCCTCGACCGCTCCGTCGGCCACCCGACCGACTGCTGCGACGTCACACCCGACCGCTCCCACGACCGTCTGACCAACCGCTGGACGCCGACCGACCACAGTCCGGCCGCGTCCATGACGCCTGGACGACGGACGTCTGGACGTCCGGATTTTGGACGCGATTTCGTGATGGACGTATGTCCGAGACAACCCTAGAGATTAGATCCAATTATAGAGTTGTCCACCGAATCTGAAGGAGAGTCTCCCAATGTCCATGCTCCAAATCAAAGTTGTTTTGTTCAGATTGCATCTGGAGAGACAGGCATTGGGAAATCACTGTCTAGTACCCCGTCAAGAAGTCTCTCTAATTCGTCAATGTCACTACCTCCAATACAAACACAGGTACAAGCAAAAGCAAGCATCATGGAGTGTTTGAGAAGACTTGCCACTATGCATCGCTCTCGAAATGAATTGTCAACAATGGATTTGAGCACTATGAAGCACCAAAGGGTTCCGTTTCTTCCACCTGTATATGACGGGGATGTCATCTTTGAATTGCCTCCTTGTGGAACATCTTCATCTTCAACGGGGGCCAAGCACTTGGAAGGAATGGACAAGCGCTACGATGGACATCCGTGGTGCAAGCTCATGACCACAAACATCCACAACTCCAACAACCTCAAATTCCGTAAGTCCTACTGCGCTGGCCATCTCGTTTGTGAGAATGCCAACTGTCAATATTTGAAAAGAGCCTCACGGCAAAATGAAACTGAGTGGAATGGCTACACTATATTTCCTTTCACTGTTGGCAGGTGTCCCCCAAAAGAATCCACCCTAGTTTGCAAGGTTTGCAAGATGCCACCAACGTGTCTTGGTACATGCAAGGCTAGGATATACTTTGCGTATACTAATAATCTAGAAATGACTAGGGCTGCTATTCACCTTGGAGAGCATGGCCACCCTGTTGCTAGAGGTATGTATAGAGATTCTACTAAAGTGATTTGCGGACTCATCACGGAGCAAGTGGCCAAAACACCCACAACCACAAACTCCGCAATTGCTCTCTCTGCTAGTAAAGACTTTCTCGGGAACTATCTATTTCACAATGGAGAGGGGGAGAAGAAGATGTTGAAAGCAGAGGAAATGGAGGAGGTCATGGATCGCTTCTAATATTTGAGTAGTCCAAGTATTCGCAACGTCATCTCTTCTTTCCGTTCTAACAACCATGGAGGGATAATCGACAACATTATGACCATGAAGAGAGAATCGAAGTTTGAGTTCATACATGACAGCGTCTTCCCAGGTCAAGGCAACGAAAAGGTATACATTTTCAAGATGCTTACAGAAGGACCCGGAAGTGGAGTGAACCTCGTGAGGCGGATGCAGCCAATAGGGGACTTGGAAAATGCGTGGTTGATGTTTGACCATGTGAAACGCGTGAAGGACTGGACCACAATGGCTTGCCACGTGTATGATACGGAGTATAAAAAGGTGATGACTATTGCAATGTGCGATATGCAATCCGAAGATACAGAAGTTCAAGTACAATTTGGCGAAGCCTGAACGCTGTCATGCATCGCCATGGAGTGGCAAATCCTAACTTTAAGGGATTCATGGCAGATAACGCCATGGCCAACTGGAATGCGGTTCGCATTGTGTATGGCAGTGGCTCTGCTAATGATGAAATGGAGAATCGCGAGAGGACATGTTTGTTGCATTGGAGTACCTCTCTTCACAAGCATACGCAGAAGTACATCAAGGAAGCATTCCAACAGCAACATATTACTTTGTGTAAACAATACAAAGATTCAGAAAACATGGTCCAAGCTGAGGTCCGCTACCTCGCAATACGGTCGTGGTGGTTGTCCTCTGGAGCTGCTAGCGAAGAAGGTCTACATCACCTAGACCATTGGCTCGCGTTTTGGCATTTCCGATACCGTCAATGGGGAGGCTTCATGGACATGGTGAGTGAATTGTGAATTTTAATGTGTACTATGACTAAAGGTTTTGAAGCTCATTTTGTTATAAGAAATTCTAAATTCTAGACAGCATTTTAATTTTGTCTTTTATTTTTATTGGGATTTTGGAATATTTTCCTCCACACTACTAAAATGGGGGGGTCCTACAAACACCATAGAAACATGCCTCGGATCCGACTGACGTTTTAGAGGTGTCATCATGCCCCCCTCATTTTCGTTAAATGTAATGGATAATTGAGTTCTGGTAATAGCAAATGCTAAATATTTTTCTTTACAGGAAAAGAAGTTGGAAGAAATGACTTCATTATGTCTACAGGCATAATTATATTCCTACCAATAGGAGTGATTACAAGAGTGTCACCTTTTGGAATTACACAAAGAACCAAGATACATGGTCAGGAATTTGGAAGTTCACACAATTGTACATATGAATTACTAACTCTATTATTCTCTTGCATGGAATTTGTAGAAATTAAACTTGGAGGAGATGTTGGACTTGCCATCATGCAATTTATCCGAAACGGTGCATAACAAGTAGCTACAAATGTTTGGAAAACGAGGAAACAACTTATTTGACGCCACATGTGATGATAGTATTCGGGCTTGGATGCAAATGACCAACTACCGTGCATACTTGAAGGGATATGCATCAGGATCAGGGCCATCAAAAGGGGAGCTGAGGTTGAGAGCTGCTAGGAGAAGTGGAGATCCCAAAAAAATTGCAGAGGCATTGAACACATTGCCTAGAGTAGAGGGTGTGGGAACTAGAGTGCCACACTTGGAAGGAGAAGAGATTTTTGGGAGCACTAAGAGGAAATTGGACGTGCCCATTGGTGATGCAAGAGACTCCCATAGACCGGACAAGATCAACTTTTCTCAACCCCGCGTGAGAAGGAGGTCCACCACAAGTGCCTCTCAATCTTCTGAAGACAAGGGTAAACAACTTCAGCCAAATACTTCTCGTCATGTTGCGGTAGCATTTGAAAGCGATTGCGACACATCAAAATGGCACATTGCTAGAATCAACCACAAATCAACGCAAGATGCCAAGCCCAACAACATAGATCGAACATCAAGTACACCAGCAAAATTGCAAAAGGGAAGAAGGGTACTCTAGCTCCTACTTACTGTTGTCGAAAAAAAGAGTACAGGAGTAAGCGAGAGGTGGTGGCTGATTTCTGGTTTTGTTGGGATGACATTGAACGATGCGTGAAAGGAACAAAGCGGAAGTGGATTCTTGATTGGCCGGAGGTGCCGGAGGTGCCGGAGGTTTGGCCAATCTTATCCGGAACTAATTTAAACCGAGAGGAGACATTGTTGCTACAGCACGCAAGATTTCGACTCCAAGAACGACCAGTCTTGTCACCACGTCGGTTGTTCAACATGTCGAAGGTTTTTAATCCTATTTTGTATGAGCAGCCGTTACCGAAGAACTCGGATGTGTATCCAATAGTGAGGAACAGCAGAGCCATTCGAAGGATTGCAAATGCACCTACTGCCGAACAACGGAACAAGTGGGAAAGTGCAGGTAATGTTAGAGGGCAAATTGTAGGAGTAACACTACTCCCTCTTCCAAGCCTTGGTGCAATTGTGGAGTTGGAGACAGGGCCTGACTCTAACAAAAATGCATATCGAGTTACAATGGGCCAATTTTCCACTTGCACGTGCCCAGATTTCGTAAATATGGTAGTGTCTGCTATTGGAGGTCAACAACAATACGTCAATTGCAAGCACTTGTACTACTTATACAGGTACTTCTGCAAAATGGATGTCAACAAAGACAAATTCATTCATGTACCAAATTATAGCTTCAATGAGTTGAAAGAACTCCTAGTTCGAGCTGGAATGTTCACACTTCCAGAATAGACATGGCCACAGTTTGCAATGCATTTCAATTGTAATGCGTTCTTTTGTATATGACAATTGAAATGATTTGATGCACAGTTTTGGTTGGAAAGAGTGAGAAGGCTAATGTTATAGGGTTCCTATTTATGTGTCCTACAGCACATGTTCAGAGCTTACTTTGCAGTCTTCAGTTGTCCCATAACGAATGGCATTTAAAATATGGTGAGTAATGGCATTGGCCCCCCATTCAAATTCATGGATGAATTTGTGCTCACCAGTGGTTCTTGGCTTCCACAACCTCTACGTAAAAAAATATGGTGAGTGACGGCATTGCCCTCCCATTGTAATTTGTAGATGAATTTGTGATCATTACTGGCAGTTGGATTTTACAACCTGTAGGAAAAAAAATATGGTGAGTGATGGAGTTGGCCCCGAATTTCCAATATATTTTCATCCAATCAACGGTTATAGGATACATGGTAACAGGTCAAAAATTAGACATTTTTCCTCTTTTTTTGCAAAAAAATTGGGAAAAAACAAGTTGAGAGTACAAATTTCCATTTTTTTTAGTTTAGGGGCTCCAAGCTCCCCGCTCCCTACTCACAGGCTCCTTGCTCCTGCTCGCACGCTAGCGTCGTTGCTTTAACATGGCAAAAGAGCAAAAAGAATCACTTCCATACAACTACAACAAAACTACATATGACCTATAAAAACCTAAGGACTCACTTAGGATGGGTTCATATCTTCAAGGTGTACTGCTTCATGAAATATTCTCATTTCACGAGATACACTATTGTCAAATACAATTCTAGAAATTATAAATGGTTAGCCAATTTCTGCTACAAAGAGGCAACACTCACATGAAAATGTATATACATGCAACCTATTAAGAAGTGAAATTTGGAAATGAATGGAGATAGGTGAAATCACGTACTTACATGGTATGAGAAAGCAATTATCTACCTAAAAAACACCAAGCAAAAGGTGGAAATCCAATCACATGCAACTAGTCTACTCATACTTCATTCAACCCATTTCCAACTAGAACCCTATACAAAAGAAAGATTCAATAAACTACCCAATCTTTTGCAATATTTCATCCACCTACATCGATAGAAACACTAACATTCAACAAAACAGTAGAATTAATGCTCCCCAATTATCATCCTACTATTAGTCTACTGAAAAGAAGACCAGAAACATTAGAAATCCAATCACATCCTACGGTCTAAACTATTTTGCACTTTTGCATGACTATAAGTCAACATAACCCTAAAGAAAGTACAAATGAACTCACTTGTTGCAAATGCTCGGAGCTTCATTTCAATCTTTCACATAAAACAATAGCATACATTCTTACAAACTTAAAAAACTAAAATCACGATAATCCATCATCCTACATTAGCTTGCACTTGCAAAGATATGTGCATATTTTGTCAATTCTGGCTTCCTCATCCTCAACACATGTATTTCAGCCACTTAAAGCCTAACCAACTACTAATTCTCTCATATTCTCTCCTTGCACTCAATTGAACATCTGTCGTAGACCAAAATGAGAGGATGAAGTTGGTTATATAGAATTTAGAAGTAAAGAGTTGACATTGGTAAAATTTTTTTATTTACAAAATGGTAAACTAATCATATTACCAATATTAACTCTACCTTACTATTGGATTAGTAGTAGATAGATAATTTGGTTAAGAAAGATATTATATGTTTCTTGTTTTCCTAAAGATCCGGAACCGGATCTGCATCCAAGGAACTAAACAGGGATCGGAAAAATATACCGGGGCCAAAAGCAAACGCATCCGCACGCTTCCGGAAGATTATCGGGACGGGAAGAGGAAATCTCGGATCCAACGGTAATCCCATACATCACGGAGGACCGTTCAACGGCTAGATTCCTCTACGATGATTGCGGAAACGGCTACTTTCCCAATGGCTGTGACTGCCAGGAAAGGATACGCAGGGGTTTGGTTCCTCAAACCTCATTGTGTCTTTGTGGTTTGGAGCACTTTTAGAGCGAGGTCTATCTTTAGAGGTGTGAGAGGATTGGGTAATCTTACTTTCCGGATCCTGTCGTGGAGAGGAAGAGGATTGACCGAGAGCTGTGGCAAGAAAAGGGTAGGAGGTTTGAGTGTTTTGGAGAGTTTTGCAACCATGGTGAAGGCGGAAGCAAGCGGGTCGTCTCCTTTCAAGACCAAGAGCATCTGTCCAATGATTCCAAAGGATGACGGAGAGAGGAAACAGTTGGAGGAGGATTTGAGCCAATTGGGGTGTGCGGGATTCCTATGCCGACCATGGAGTTTGAAGAGCGAGGAAATGATCCAGGAGCTGATGAATGGGCAGTCGAACAAATGGATCAAGACCGTCCGAGCTCTGCCCAAAAAGTGGACTATGGACATCTGGAAGAGGGTCTACGACTTTCCTCGATCTAGAGAGGGGATGGCTTCGCGGGTTTACAAATTCGCAGAAGGTAAATTCTCTAATCCTCCTCACTCTAAGGATGGCTACGCAGTAGCAGATTGCAAGGTAGCAAGTGAGAGAAGGATGTTAGAATTTATAGTACCAATCCTGTATCCGGAACGGCCAAACCAAGTCACGGTGACGTGGGCCAATACGATCTTCGGAGCGTTGAGTAGAGAGAGGAAAGTGTTTTGGGGAGGGATAGTGAAAGATCTGGTAGGAAAGATGGTAAACGCCTTAGGAAACGCAAAGGCCACCCCCATTGGGCCATTCCTCTTTCACTTGTATGACTCCCTAGGTACTTTGAAAACTTCAGAGAAGACCATGTACAAGGCCGCAGTCACCCTAGTAAAACTTAATCTTACCCCACCCCAAGAGGAGGAGGAAGAAGAGAGAAAGGAAGGACCAGATGAGGGATCTGAGGGGGAATCCTCAGAGAGAGAGAAGGATCTTTCCGAAAGGAGAATAGAGGCTGAGAGGGTGTCAGGCTCTTCTAAGAGGGGATCCAAAGGAAAAGGGAAAGCCTCGCCGGAACCGGAAGTTCTGGGAGAGGATACGTTGGGGAGGATCATTTCGGATTTAGGGAGAGTCCGGGAGGAGTTTGACACGGAGAGAGGAGTAGTGAGGAATGTATGTGGACTGCTTGGAGGGATCAAAGTGTTAGAGCTCGCAGAGAAAGTAGAAAGGTTACTCCGGGATAGTGAAAACCGGAAGTGGGAAACCCGCATCAAGGAGTTGACTGAGAGGAATGCGGATCTCCAGCGGCAAATTGAGAAGGGTGAAAAAAAGAAGAGAGAGGTGGAACGACTTACCTCAGAGTTTAAGGGGGTCATTAGGAGAATTGGGGCCTTTGTTTCCGACACTGCGGATGTTGTGAACAAAGCCAAACTCTATGATGAGAGGATCCATGAGGCAGGACCGGAAGCCGCAGGTAAGGTTGTCATGGTGTTGGCAGAGTATTCCGAAGAAATGGAGAAGTTCATGTTTGAAGTCCGAGATGTTCTTCACCAAGCAGAACAGTTTCTGGAATCCGGAATAAAGAAGGAGGATGAGGAGATGGAGCCAGCCAAGAAGGATGCGCCCACAAAGACTCCAACGAAGACGCCAGCCAAGCAGGAAAGGCAGGAGGAGGAATTGACACCAACGTCTAAAAGTATGGAGGGGAGGAAAGAAGGATCAGTGCACGGATCCGGATCGAAGACTCAAATTCGGAAGTCGGAATCCGACCTAGGTACACCACCGAGTAAAGGCTCTCAACCCTCAACCGCTAAGAAGACTGTGAAGAAGGTAACTCCCATCAAAGGAAGAGACGTGCCTCCAAGGAGCCAACAATCTGCGGAGGACGAATCTCCAAGCCAGTCCGAGCAAGAGGAAAGTTTGTCGAGATCCGGAGAAGAGGAATCGGAAGACACCGGATCAGAAGAGGAGTCAGAACCTGAGCAAATCTCACCAACGAAGTTCAAGGGGAAAGCTTCAACACCATCTAAAGGGAAGCCACCCTTGAGTGGGAAACCGTCAGCGAGTAGGAAACAGCCAACTAGGAAGGGGGCATCAAAGTTAGAGGAACCTTCTCCAAAGAAGGCTAGGAAATAGGTAGGAAAGTAGTTAGGAAGTTTCTAGGAAGCAATCCTAGCATGGTCAGCCGAAAACCCAAGTTTTTGGTAGGTAGGAAGTAGCTTGGGAGGTGCTTTTCAGATGCATGCACTTGGACTGCACTTTCCGGATTTTTAGGATCTGAGATCCACATTTTGCGGATCGAATGGGGTTGGTAGGAAAGTCAACTTAGAAGGATAAGTAATGACACCTGTCATTCTCCTGTCCTTTGGTTTTATTCCTAGGGACCTTTAGGGTTCCTTGGGGGTTGTATATTTAGGGGGCTGAAGTTAGCTTGAAGCCCCGGGCGGGTGTGTTTTCATATTTGTGTTTTTTTCAACACTTTGCAAATTGATTTCAGATTTCCACTTCATAAGTGCTGGCCTGAAAAGGCTAAGTTCTGTGTTGGTATGCCGTGCAATGCTAGAACCATTGTTTAGTGCAGGTAGCTGGTTTGCAGGTGTGGAGGAAGACAAATAGCCCCTAGATTCTGTTTAGGATCTGATTTTGGGAGCATTGAGGTTTGGTTAAGGAAATCTTTGTGTACTGAGAGGGAGTTCTGGTTGCTAAAGTTCCTTGGGTGTCTTTTGAGTAGGATAGCCATTCTTAGGTTGGGTGAATTCTTCAGGAGGGAGAACGAACGCCAACTGACGTCTGATGGGGTTCTACTGAATCCGGAAGAGAGGAACAGGAAGGTAGTTAGGATCTCTCAGTTATCGGGTGCCGGATCACGCTCTTGGAATTCTGTCCGGATAGGTCTGTCGTTGTAGTACTGAGAGGATAATAGGGGTTTCTTGAGTGACCTACTAGTCTGGATCAACATCCGGGTTAATTGTGAGGAAGTAACTATTTCCTATTTTGGTGTTTGTTGTTGTTATTTAAAGTGGATCTTCATTTCACTCTAAACACGTTTGAAGGGTAGGGTTTACGTTCCCTTCCTAAAACCAAAGAGCGGAACCCTCTTGGTAGAGGTTAAACTGAGAATTTGTGAGTTACTGTAATCGGATAGAAATCCTCTTTCCGATTCCGCATCCGTCTAAATTAATCCGGATAGAGAGAAGTACAAGATTATGACAATCCTCCTTGTTCGATTACTGGTGGAAGATTCGGAGTGGATGTAAGGGAACTGGAATATGGAGAGGAGAGGGTATTGAGAGAGATTTATGTTGCAAATATTTAGATCCGATTTTGCTTGGGTTTGGTGTTTTTCGAATCCTGTTCCGGATATCTTGAGGAAACTAACGTTGAAATCTTGTGGGAACGATACACGAGTCATGTAAGGTGTTTTACATCAATTTAACACCTAAGGGTAGGATTTGTGCTTCCTTGTACTATGACAGCATCTAAAGCATAGTGAATTGTAACTCCTTCCAGACTGACTGTTACATGACAATTTCATCAATACATGAGCAACTAAAGTAGGGAAAAGAATATTTATACACAACTTCACGGGATTTCTACTCATGATAGATTAGCTATAGAAATTAAATAGAATGGGTCGAATCTTGCATTCACAAGCTAGGATCGGACATGGCTCAAGTACTTACAACAGGCAAGATCGATCTCAAATTCAATACAAATAGACTACGAGTCTACGACAACCCTAACAAATTAAACTGTCGATTCAATCAAGTGCATAAATCTTCTGTATGAAGAATTACTAAAGCTGCAGACCCTAACTTGCGAACCCAAATTCCCTTCAAAGAACGTAAGATTTAATCCACCCTAATTAAAATTAGTGACAGGGCAAGACATAGTAATGTCCCAACTCAAACAAAATCCAAAGCTCTATCTACAAGGAATGAGAGCAACAATTACGCACAGAGTTGCTATCTTGTTTTACATAGCAGATGACACTGAATCCGACCCTAAGAACTGTCCTGGACTAAATGGTTTCACGCAACTGAAAGGAGAAAAATTTTTGGTAGCCGTACATAGGTTGGCTAGGTTGGTGGAATGGGCGCGTGTTTGATTTGTTTTTGAAGACACGATGTGTTTTAGCCTAGCGGGACGAAATTTGATCTTGAAGGAGTTGCCAGTGATCCGTAGATGTAGGCAAAGTTCAAGGTGAATCCGACTAAGAATGGCAAGTTGTCGATCATGGCGATGGCGGGTCGATTTGCGCAGTGAGGGCATGATTATGGGCATCAATCCCATTCAGTACTCACATCAAATCTAGACATTCTAATTTCTTCTTGCTCAGTTTGTGAAACTCACATATCTAATTGTTTAGATCTTAGTCGCTGCAAATTACAAAGACTAAATACAAAATGCAATTCCAGGAGATGGTCAACAGAAAACGTACCTGCCAGCTTGATATCAAAATCAAATTGGGAGTCCACGGAGGAGTACTCATCTTGGGTGGTCATTTGTCTATTCGAATTTGTTGCTCCTTCCTTCTCTTGCAAATGCACTGGTTCTTCCAAACTCTGGCGCCCAAGTAAACAAGCACTCCTACGAGGTGGCCACGCCTCTCCAACAGCAACGGATTTTGATGCAGACCTTCGTGGAATCTTCAAAACCGCTACCTTGGAGTTGCTACCAACAACAATATACAACGGCCACAACTTCAGTTGCAAGTGGAAAACAATGGAGGAGCACAAAGCATCGTCAGAAGCCTAACAAATTCAGACAAAAAAACACGAAATTGGATTACCAATACAACCGAATACACAAACTGCAAATGAATTAGGAACCCATCTACAAGCCAGGCTCTAACGACAATTGAATGAATGTAACACAATGATAAATAATAATTCAAGAGAAAAAATGTCTGAAATTGTGTTGATCGGGTCACAAGAATGCCATAAGGAGTGCCCCATTTTGTGCACAAAAAACTTACAAATTAATGGATTCATAATCAAAATCCTGCGAGCTGCGGCAACTATGAGCAAATCAATTCAACTTCCGACCACTCCTAACCGCTCCTGCTTCGATGGGATGGGCAACGACAAATCCAGATAAGGCTTGTAAACATCTGATGAGTGCACACATTCACAACAAGGCACAGTGCTGGAAAGCTGTATACCAAACATGCGCTCTACAAACACAGGGCCATCCTCCGAGCCATTTGACTCAACAGACTTCCGCATGCTTTTTTCCTCCATGTGCAATCCATCCAGTAAACAACGTAAGAGCTCGTGACTGTCTTGTTGCTAAAACCCCTTGAACCTCGGTGCTTTAGTGCAAATAGCAAAAAAAAAAACGAGGAGACACGGCATTCCCCACAATGCCTGCAAAGGGCCGAGTCCATGTGGATTGTCTTGGCTGAACCACCGTCAACTCTGTCTTGCTGTGGGATACATGTCCTGAAAGAAGTTCCTCAGAGCTTTCTTTAAAATACCTTCTTGCATAGAAGACTCTTGGCTAAAATGCTCACAAAGCATACTCACCCCAATCAGGTTCTACATCACCGAGTTGAAGAAGCACACGTTGCCCAAATTCCTCAAACCCTTGATCACCCGCCTACCCACAAATGGTCTGAGGAATTGTCTCCGTCACCTCTACTGCGACGAGGGTAGAGTCAAGTTGGTCTGAATCAGCCGGACCTGTTTTAGTTTGATCTTCTTCGGGTTCACCTCATTCGGCCTGACGTGCTTCGGCTTGTTCTAAATCAGCCTTCAAAAACACTGCTTCAATGTTTGGATATGGTCTTCTACAATATAGTTGCTGCTTTTCGCAACAAAGTCCATCGCGGTGAGGTTACGATGAGTCTTTGCATGCCCAAATCTCAAAGTCAAGGGTGTGGCATCGTGAACATCAAGTGAGTGCGAACCGCATCCTACGTGGCCACAAGCTAGAAAAATCCACAAACTCTCGGCTATGCTTCATCGACTTGGAGCGGTTCTGGACATTCTAGCTACAGAAGGGAACTAGTTATCTTGGAATCCTGCTCATGATCAAAATTGCAGGTAGAAAACAGTCCGCGCTCATGCTCGCAGAAAGAGAGGAAACTAGACATGCGGCTTTGAATCCCGCTCATGACAGAAATTACTTGTAGATCAATGGAAATGCGTTTTAGTGCCAAACTAAATTGTGGCCCAAAACACCGAAGAGCCAAAATCTAAAAAACTTATTGTACATTGGCAAAACCCTAGCGTCACTTGCTACACCAACATCTGAAGCAGCTCACAAGACACCCACCCACAATCTCAGATTGATTCAAGAAACACGTACCCTCCACCTTCCGAACTAGCGATGGAGTCGCTGCTAATGGCGTTGTTGGCCTCCCCCTCCGTTGTGCACTCCGTCTCCTCTGCTGTGACGACGTGCAAGTGCAGGTGCTTGCTTCGACGAGGTGGAGCACTGCCACTCTGCTACTTGCTGCTTCGAATCTCCCCCTCCTGAGCAACCACCTCGTGGCTGAAGACAACAAATCGTTTCAAGAATTAGCGGTGGAGGGAGACAGCACAGAGCATGGAGCTATCGCGAATATGCCCTAAAACCCATCTCATGAAAGATTCCAACATGCATCGGAGTCGGAGTTCCAGAAACACAGCTCGTCGGCGCCTAGAACTCCGGAAACTGAGAGACAAAATCAAGGCCGCTAAAACGGCAGTGCAAGCAAATTTTGGCACGTGTCTGGCATTGGAGACTCCTTCCTGTCATTTGGTGTCTTAGGAATGACAGAAAAAAGATATGAAAGTACTTTTTAATGACCGTCCGTTCTCATTTCCAGAGTATATGACTTCCAAAGCACTAGAGAGACATTGGGAGATAACTGCCGCCAAATTTGCCGCGGTTTTGACAGCCTCATAAAAGCTGGCAATTCAAATCTAACACATTACCTCCTATCTTCACAATGTTCAACCATTGACACAACACTATAAGAATTTAGTGTTTTTTTTAACAACAGAAAAAACGTGCCGTGATGTTTAATTTAACAAGGACGGTGCCTGTAGTGATGTCTAAAAAAATCTGTTTAAAAAAACAGGCCAAAAACGGGCCATGTTGTGTGCTAAAACGTGCTTAAATTTTTTGTGACATCGAAAACAACAGGGTCACCTAAGAGTTTCTGAGAGTGCCATGTGGAGGGGTTTTGGCATCCACGTAGGATTTTTAACGATGGATAGGGACACGTTGGACAACTTTTTCATCCAACGACGTTCTGACGTGTCCAATGACATGGACCTCTAAATATCCGACGTGGAAAATAATTTCCGGTGCACGCAACCTACGTGGCAGCTGACGTGGCACTTTTCTGCGGTACATGCCGATGTTTTGTGTGATGTTCTCTGGGACGTCACATTTGACAAGAGGATGTTTTAAATGACATCAGAGTCAACGAGAATGTGCTTTAGGAAACGAGCTGGGTGGACAATATTGTGGACTTTCTTCTTTGCTGAAATTGCAGACATCGTCCACATACACGTCTATTGTGACATTAAGTAGAGCAACCCGTGTATTGGGGTATGCATTGCTTTGCGCCCAGTGTTCCGTTCGACACGCACAGTGACATCTACAGTGTTTTGTTGAGCATTACAGAAGACATACAATGCGAGAGGAAGGATGTTTTCTCGAACAAAATGAACAACGTGAATCATAAACCTCAACATCAAAGACGATGTACTCTACAGCCCATACACATGAGTGAATGGAAGATTGAGATATGCCATTAGAAGATGAATTATGTGTCTTTGTAAGAGATGTCCAAGCATAGAAGCCTGTGTTTTCAATGGCATTGGGATTATAAGGCCACTTGCCAACTTTTGCACAAAATAGCTATGCACATGCCCATAGTCTAGTACTACGAAAAAATCCACAACAACATTAACTACAGCACTTTCAATAAAAACATGGTGCGTTCTACTCAATGTTCTGAATAACATGCTTGACCATCATATGCGATGTGAAGTTGGACACGCTGTGGCAAACAGGGACTCACTTCTTCCGAGGTGCATCCGATTTCTTGACAACAGCAGTCTGCATCGTACCACACCAAGTCAAAACCAGCAGTACCTACTCGTGCATGTTTATTTCTGGGACTCTTATACAGCCACAACAAATGTCAAGGAATGCTACACTTGCATTATTCTTCTAAGTTGCATATAGAAACAACTGAAAGTATGGGTGAATGGAATGCAGCCTTCTTAACCTTTCTAGTGGGTTGGGTAGGTTTAGGAAGACCCACCGCTTTGGAAATTGCTGCCTTTGGTATAGCCTTCGTGCCCTTCGCAGCTTGCATGGTCCTCACAGTACGCCGAGGCCGGCTTCAGGACTCACCAAGGACTTCAATGTCTTCCTACAACACCATCACACAATTATTATTCACTTTTGACATCCTCTAATCACCTACACTTCCTAGCCTTACCTGAGCACCATTGAGGCACTTGCTTTCCTATAAGATGCACATAGTTATTGTAAAACATACCTACGCATTCAATGGAATGGGGGACTGAAAGGAAACTTCGACTTCTGCTTATATACTATTCTGATGTACTCGCTTTGAAAAGAACAGGTTGAGCCCTAGAGTGCATCAGCGTCTGCGACTAGTGACGTTCACTTCGATGTCCAATTTGACATGCACTTGTAAAAAAAAATTGAAGCATTGCAAGGCATTCGCTACTACGCTATGACACCATCCTCATACAAGGCAATTCATGGAAATAACGTCACTAGCCTAACAAAGGGAGTGCTTCACGTCAATCACTTGGCACTTAAAATGGAAAGAAAGACGTCGCATCACCTATTGCTTCGTGGAGGTCTCCATCGTGCTTTCTCTCCTCTTAGATGTTGCCTGCACCCCGAAGTCTTTGACTATGGCGTACACATCTTCCACTCCTTGCTGACCTTCAGCAGTTTCAGGGATCACAACTTCACCGGCGCCTTCTACCTGCTCCTCCTCAGCGTTAGCTACAACGTCGTGAACAACATCGTCTTCAACAACCCGCTTGTCGGAGTTAACGTCAACAAGAACATCGTCTTTGACATTGCTTTGGCCAACTATGGGGACTGGCTCAACGACATCTACAAGAGCTGTGGGCTGCAACACGGACACAAGACAGTCCTTCTGTGCCATTTTTGACGCCTCTGCCCTAGG
Source organism: Climacium dendroides (assembly GCA_950106755.1). Lineage (NCBI taxonomy): Eukaryota > Viridiplantae > Streptophyta > Bryopsida > Hypnales > Climaciaceae > Climacium > Climacium dendroides. The sequence continues at coordinate 23,152,285 of OX467082.1, read as the reverse complement.
TGACGTGAGAAGTGGTGGATTCCCTGCCCCGATTGGCGAAGATGGCTCCATGACATCCAAGGTCCCCCTAGCACTTGCTTTACATTGACTTGCGAGGATCTTACGTAGCATTTCCTCCATGCTTTTGTGGGACGTACTCACAGTCTCAGTAAGGCGACTTACACTAAGCTCAAGCTCATCCAGCCGACTGCGCATCTCTTGCAGCTCTTTGCCATGGGGACTTCGACCTCTACGCTTTTCTTCTTCCAGACGCTGCAACTCCTTGGCCACTTCTGCGTCCACCTCTGCTTCAAACGGTGCTCTGTTCCGCAACAAAGTCTACAAGGGGAAGAAGAATATGCACTTAGAGTTCACATGCAAAGGTTACATGCTTCAATGGCACCGTACAAGGGGAGGAAGAATATGCACTTAGAGTCTACATGCAACGATTACATGCTTGAATGCCACCCGACAAGGGGAAGAAAAATATGCACTTAGAGTTCAGATGCAATGATTACATGCTTCAATGCCACCCCACAAAGGTCCTTCCACGTGTGAAGAAGAAGGTCCAGTCCTCCACATCTACCACCAGAGCGAACATTTTTTGGAAAAACAAACGCAACATGTGATGAAAGTGGTGTCGACATGGGCAAGTAGGTGGATGTTAGTTACTACATACTTACCAGCCTCGAGATGACTTCTCTCTCTACGGCCTTATGTTGGGCTGTGCTGGATGCCTTCCCCTTAGAAATGGCTGACATATGGGCTAACTTCTCTTGGGAAGCATCGGTAGCATGAGCCTCCTTTAATGCCTCCCACACATCGTCATCCATTCCGATCGGCTTGGATTTTCCACCATCAATCAATCAATTGAGCTTCCAACGAACATGAATGAGCGCTTTTGTGATGAACGGCTGCATCCACTTCTCCGACACTCACTTGAACTCTCCCTCTATACGCCAATCTGCAAGCCAGAGGACTTAGTATAGTTACCTCTGCATTATGTACGACATTAATGTGCCAAAGAATAACAAGAGAATTTACATGGACATTCCTATGTCTCCAGAAAACACTAGGGGATACACACTACACGTTCCTGTGGTGCGGACGACCATAGGGACCACCCCTCACTGTAGAGGATCCTGCACTGACATCAGTCGTGACATTGTATTCGACGTCGCTGTGGACATTACAGGTGACATCCACTGCCCCGCCTCATGGCCAATGAGCTACCTTCCACAACATTTACAGTCTTCTGAATTACATGCAACAGTGAACTACAAGGTCTATAGTCCTCTTCATTTCACAAAGAAAGACTGAATACAAACATGTATATAGGCGCCTAAATAAGCTCCGTCTGTCTTTCTTGGGCTGACCCTCCTATCCAAACCTGGGGTGAAGGTCTCTCGCATATTTCTTGATGTCGTTGGAGAAAAGAATCCTCATAGGTCCGAATGGTTTCCCTTGTTGGTCTATTTCCACAGGTTTCTTCATTACAGTGCTTAAGCCTTTTTTGTGAGACTGTTCGGGGATCAGCTGCTTGATCATCTCTTCAGTATCAACATCCGAAGCTGGTTCATCAGACCCTGTGTTGTAGCCCTTACTGTAAAGGGTCAAATGCACTATCAGCTTGGGAAGAAAATGGGACTACGTTAGTACAAACAAACCACTCCCACAACTGGACCCCCGCAAAAGAGATCCACATACGCTATTTGCAGCTTCAAAGTTCTCTACATGTTCCTCTGTTGCTCACTGCGTTGAATCTAACGTCGATGTAGACATGCCTGGACGTTGTTTTGAACATTACAGGAACTTTCTCTTGACAAAAACTGGAAAGACGCCGTAGTTTAGGGTCTGTCACTTTTGCAGGGGGCTAACTCCCGTATGCCCTGATTGATCACTTCTAAATTCAATATGATTTCTCTTTTACCAAAGAACAAACAATTACTTTTCTTTGTATAGAGTTCAACTCAAAGAACATGTCTTTCGTGACAAAGACATGAACGTCACACAATTTATGCGGACGTCACATTAAACGTCTATGACGTTTAACATGATAGACTCGACGTCATAAGAAACAGGGTGTATGTTGCACTTGACGTCCGTATCAACGCGCGCCTCTCCAAAAACCTTGAATACCACTGGTTCTATACTCAAATTATTTCTTCTTCCAAACTTACCTCCAAGACTGCTCTCTAAGTTCCTCCTCTTCCTCTACGTCGTGCCCTACCTCCTCCGACAACTCCAACAGCACTTGAGAGGTCCTCTTCCTCTTCGGTGGAGGATTGCTATCCCGGTCTCGTCTCTTCCCCACCGATGCCGTAGGTCAAGGGTCTCCTCTGGCCTTGGAGCGGTGCTCATGCTCCCCGTGCGTGCGCATTGGCTCTAGCAGCGGCATTACTTCATGTTCTTTGGAGTCTTCTTCACGCCGCTGACTTGCATTCCTTTTCCACGCAAGGGCCTGAGTGCGAGGCATTTTCTCACCTGCCCCTCTCCACTGCCGCAAAACTCACCATTCTGCACCTTCCTCACACACAAACGCGCACATGAGCGTCCATAATAAAGGTCACACATTGGGGAGGCATCCTGACAACCTGAAGACCTACGTGCAATTGACTTGTTACAAGGCATGTTGTAGCCTCCGATGAGGCGACTTAGCAAGATTGGAACCCTTGTTGCTCTCAATCGGTGGAGAGATGCACCCCCTACGACTGCATGTAAGAACGCTGCCCTTGTCGGCCAAAAACCGCCCTTGCCGGCCAAATATGTGCAGAATTGCAAGTCCTGCACCCACCTGTCCACGTCGGATTGAGCGCTGCTGTTCACTCCCGATGTGTCCGGCATGATCCGAGGTAGGCTGATGTCCCGGTCCACCTCGTGTCGCCCAAACGTTGACCTCTCAGGCAGCTGCGCTGGCGATCCAGGCTCCTCGTTGAACAATCCACTCCCACCCCCCTGAAAAACTGATTTCCATTCCCTGACATGGCCATCGCTTGGATCACATGCCTAAAGATGTCTGGAGTGTCGGGATACCTCTCATGCGCCACTTGAAACGGATCCACTATGGTTCCCTGCAGCGCCATCACCGGCGCTACTAGTCCATCCTCCCCATGGTTGGACGCCACACTACCGTTTGATCCCGTTCGTGAATGCGACTATGAATGTGACCGCGAATGTGCATGGGAATGCGAATGCTCCACTGCATGACCGCTCGGGGATCTACACAATGAGTTTTGCACCTCCAGTTCACCAGAACCACCCCCCAAAGGGCTGGGGCCACTATAGGAAGGCCCGCCCTCGTCGGCGCCTAGGGTCACGTTCCTCACCCTCTCGGCCAATGCTTCCCGAGAACCACGAAGACTGGTCAGCCGCGGAGACTTTCTTGGCCTTCCTATTGCGCGCATCGCCAATGGCGTCCTCCCTTCACGTCCAAAGGTAGTTGCCATTGCAGTGCCCATCGGACTAGGCAACTCCGAATCGGAGTCTGACCTTACTAAACCGCTGGGAGACAAGGGATGCAAGTTGTCCGTGTATGGTTTCAACGTCACTTACCCCAGAATGGGCACGTCATGGGTCTCGCACCAGTTGGCAATCAGGGCCTTTACAATGTAGTTCGAGATCAGACTCCGGTGGGAGAGATATTGGTGCGTTTGGGAACACAACAAATGCCCCTCTCCAATCCAGTGCTGGATGTACACCCTCTCGAACGTTTGACCTGACGCCACGATCACCGGATCCGACATGAGTTCCCCGGAGAGAGGACACCGAAAATCGGCAGGGATTTCTAGCCCTTCCGACGCTGCTCCTTCCAAGAGCTCACTCATTTGATTCACCAACTGTATCACTCGATCAATCAGCTCCTCTTCTTTCTTCTCCTCCTCTACGTGTGCTTCGTTTTTCTCCTTTTCCAAAGCCTCTATTTCATGTGCGATCGACTCCTTCGATAGTAGCCCAAGCTTCTCAGCCACCTTTTGCAATCCACCTATTCCAGATCTCGAACCTTCCCTTTGCTCTCTCAAAGGAGCTTCGATGTCCTCCCCCAGACGCTCTTCCACAGGATCCGCCACATATTTCGATCTTCTTAGCTCACGAGTCACGAGTTCCACCTACAACACCAGGTTGTATCGTGAATTCGAGGGTCACAACTTCTAATCGTTAATTCAATCTCTGAATAATTAGAAAGAAGACACCACAACGATGTTAAACCAGTAAGTTGGAGAGAAACGGAAAACACTGGACTAAAGTGTGTGTTCCACCATCAAAGTCACTACTATATTGCCACAAATTTTGTCTATACATATTCCTACTATAGAATATGTGTAGACATACTAGACTAATTAGGTTGATTGAGCCCACAAGAGATCTAGGCCTTTGGTGTTACAACACCCTTACTCTTATGCCGCTTCAGCTATGTCACGCCCCTATCTACTTGGGGTGCCCAATGTACCTAAGTGTGTAAGGGGGACCTTGGGAGTGACTTCCCAAGCCTTGCAATAGATTAGGTAGGGAGAATGAAGAGACTCCCGATCAAACAGGGCGCAATAGCGCCCTGGTTTTGAAGTGAACATGAGAGTGTTACACATTCTTAGAAAGCTCTTGACAATACGCTTCTAATGACGCAAAGAACGCGCAATTTGGAGTTGTGAGCGAAAAGTTATGGCCACTCAAAGTTGACTGGGTCCTAGTGGCGCCGGGACACTTGAGGGTTAGGTGTGAGGGGTTCTCAATGAATCCCACAACAAAGTATGGCATGTGGCATATCATTGGAAAGCTATGAACACAAGTAACCTAGAATGACAAGCATTACGAGGTTCTAAGACATGAGTCAAAAGTTATGGCCAAAAGAAGAGCCGTGGTGAAGGCGTGACGCCTCCCCCGGTGCATCCGAATCTTTAGAAGGCCATAACTTTGCGAGGACTTGTCCAAATGTAACGAGTGAGCAGTCCATCGGCATCTACTCGTCGCGTAGATGTCTAAAATGGGCTCGCATTCTGTATATGGAGTTTGGAGCGCAAAGTTACGCCGGTTGGAAGTTCGGGAGTCTAAACGGTGACGTAACTTGGCGATTTGGGTTGGAAGTGGGTGGTCTTCCACAACCCAAGGTTATCCAAGGACTTCCTTCGACCTAGGACGGGGGGGGTCTGCTGAATACCACAGAGAGTACTATAGGAGGGGTTGGTCTCCCTCCTCACTCCCTTTTGAAGCCTTGGTGAGTCCCGGTGATTCATGGTTGGTGGTGGTGACTTCACCACCACTTCAAGGCACCATGGGACACTTGTGTGTGTCCCATGGCATCGGTTGGGTGGAGTCCTGCTCCTTGCTAGGCCTTCTTGGATGTGTCCCGAGTTGTGAGTGCCGGTTACCTCTAGTGGATATGTAGCAAATGCAAAAAGGGCTAGCATGGAGTGGGGTGACACTCAAGGGCGGTTAGGACCATGGTGAGTAGTGCCACCATGAGTCCTTGCACATTAAGGTGGAAGTTCCACCCCATGTTACTAAGTAACATGCCTGGTGTCACGATGGGAGTGTGTGCTAGTAGTCCCGGTGACTGGGACTTGGCAAATGAGTTGGAAATGGGGACTAACACTGTGGGTGCTTGGCATGTGCAGTGTTAGGCAGTTGGTGATTAAGTGACGCTGTAAGTGGATTGGGATGAACCTAGTGAGTTGCTAGGAGCTGGTAGGTGTCATTTGGGTCGCGACAAGCTAATTTGAAAAACATAGACTTTTGGTCTATGAATAAGCATTTGAGAAACTTAGTCCCAACATTTGTATGTGCACCGTGGTTGTTGTCCAGCACATTGAAAACGACTAGCGAATCAAAAAAGAGAAAACGGAGTACCATATGTTTGCTTACGACTGCTTGTCACCTTGAAACCTTCCCTGAGCACCCCAACTCTCACATTTCAATCACAAATGAATGTCAAACTGCAGTCAATACCTGTGAGCGGATGTGATCTGAAACTCAAGGGGACATCAAAGACAAGCTGTTCAGAGACTGATTGATTTCCAAAGTCACGTCCTCAAACTTATTCAAAAATTTCTGGGTGCGAAGATTCTGCACATTCAGTGGGCACGCTTCATGAGCTCAGGTGTGGGCATTCGAGGAGCAAATACAAAACGCTAGAGCAGTGCTCAAATAGCTACAGGAATCACCAAACGCAGCTGACCACTTCATATTGTTACCCATGTATAACAAATGGATTCATAACGATGCGAAGACGAGATCTAGTCGACCATCGAAACCTCTGCCAAATGCTCATTCATGTAATTGTATCACCGGACAAATGCTAGGTGCAATTACAAAACCTTCGAACCTCTACTCAACTACATCAATGATTAAAATAACTGCCATGCGGATCAAGAGAGAAAACCCAAAGGTTGTGTGAATAGATGTCAGAACATACAACCGTAATAACGCTCAGGTCTTAAACTAATAAATTCATCCGTCTCAAGTTCGTCTCGTAAAAATCTTGTACTAGGAACTAGCTAGGCAAATATCAATGCACGACCAACACCGACACAAAATAGAAGCGCAATCTCACATCAAAGTAAGCAAGCAACGGCTCAACTCGAGACTCCAGGAACATAGAATTGAACAATAAAGGGGAGATTATCAGGTGCATTCTGCACCTGACAAACAGAGCTTCTCCTCTAAGTTTGACGTTTCTCATATGGTAATGTCCAATCCTGCCCTGATGAGGAATTAAAAACCTATTATTCCCAAGAAAAAAATATAAATGTTTTCGAAATGCGGACCGCTTCCCAAACCTAATGCTTCTCAAAGTTACTAGTGCGCCCCTCAGTTTCCATCGTCTGGCGCAATGAGTACACCACGACGCAGAAACTGCTCTCGACCTACTAGAAATCTTGGGAAAAGAAAAAGCTCCCCTTTACCGATTATTCTCTTAGACGAGCAGTTTCCAGAATCTGTTGCAGCTTGAGCTGAATGGAACTAAGAGACTATAACAGTACACAATGGGGAAATCACGCCCTTGTCTCATAAGGATTAAAATCGCTCCAACAATTGCTTCCACAACCTCACTTGCTCTAAATGCATCCGAATGGCGAAGCGCCTCACTCACGACCCGCGGTACTGAAAATTCCACATTCGCAAATTCGCTCACCAAGCTCTCCTGATCCCCCGGGATCGCCTTGTCGGTAACAGGATTCCAAGCGGGGGTGACGAGGGTGATGCCGATCCTACCGCGGAAACCCCAATGCAAACAACCTGGCCATCCCTGAAACTCTAATTCAACCATTCACCATGTACACCCGACTCACATGGGGGCTACAGCGCTCCAACAGCTCCTTGGCTTTCTCCAAGGCGCCCTCCACGCTCTCGAACCCTGGCTCCGACACTAGCGTCCACGACTCGTGGACCTCATCCAACAGCGGCTGCAAGCGCTTCAGGTGTTCGACGAGCGTGGCGTAGTTTTTTAAAAAAAATTAAAATTTTCAATTATAAGAAAGTAATTAAAATCATTTGACAGCAGTGGCTAATTCAAAATTCTTAGGCAGCAAAGGGAAATTAAACAACCTTGAAATGCCCCTCCCTTGCCTTCAGAAATCTTTAGTAGTGTTGAAATACTTGTGTTTTAAAATTTGAAAACGAAGAGTGGAGATGAAGTTGAAAGTTTAAAACTACCCTAAACCATAAGTAATTCTTCACGAATAGAAGCAGGGAAAAAAAAGTCAAACAAATATTCAAAATTTTGAAAGTTTAAAACTACCCTAAACCATAAGTAATTCTTCACGAATAGAAGCAAGGAAAAAAGTCAAACAAATATTCAAAATCTTGGAGATTTAAGCAGTAGCCATGCTACAATATGTGAATGTAGTGCTCTACTCATCAAAAAATGAACGTAAATATTATTTTTTGTGTCTTTTTTCCTCCGCAAAAGATAATGCCCATTTGTCTTCCACATTCCAATAGATATTGTAATTATAGTTCTAATATCACCAAGAAGCCCTTGCATAGTATATATATTCTATCATTGTACAAACTATTGTGCTTTTTTGATCATTCATTTGGCCTGTACAAAGTCATTTGTAATTATTTTGCAAACCTAACACGCTTTTGTTGTTGGTAAAGTACTTTGTAGAGGATGGATGAAACACTAAATTGGATTAAAATGTGGTAGAATACCTTCTCTACATAAGTACCTCCCAATTGGATCAATTGAAAAGTGAAAATAATGTTTATTTTATCTAAAAAAAAGTACGTTCTATAAATACATCCTCAAGAAGTACTTTTCTGACATATTTTGTAGGGGGCGTAATGTGCTTTCACCCTATGGAGACTACAAGTCACTCCCAAATTGTTTGGGCCATCCCTAAACCTAGGTGGGAAAGTACTTCCTGGCACTCCCCACACGACCATTCACCCCAATTTTTTTGGAGGAACCCCTGAGCCCCAACCCAATAGAATGAACTTGGCCATAACACCCTCATGTTCTCTCCATTTAAATTTTTTCCCAACTCCCTAAATCCAAAAAGCACTGGGAAAAATTCACTACGGGGACTTCAAATTACTCCCAAATTGTTTGGGCCATCCACGAACCTCCAATGGAAAGCACTTCTTCGCACTCCTCGTACTACCATTCACCCCCATATTGGGTGGGAACCCCCAAGCCCCAACTCAATGGAATGAATTTGAACTGGACACCTGTTGCGACCCCAGTGACACCTAACAGCTTCCAGCAGCTCCCTAGGTTCACTCCAACCTCCTATTAGCGTCACTTGGTCACCAACTGCCTAACACTGCACATGCCAAGCACCCATAATGTCAGTCCCCATTTTAAACTCAGTTTGCCAAGTTCCAGTCACCGAGACTACTAGCACACACTCTCCTCGTGACACCAGGCATGTCACTTAGTAACATGGGGCGGAACTTCCACCTTAATGTGCAAGGACCCATGGTGGCACTACTCACCATGGTCCTAACCGCCCTTGAATGTCACCCCACTCCATGCTAGCCCTTTTTGCATTTGCTACTCATCCACTAGAGGTAACCGGCGCTCACAACTCGGGACACATCCAAGAAGGCCTAGCAAGGAGCAGGACTCCACCCAACCGATGCCACGGGACACACACAAGTGTCCCATGGTGCCTTGAAGTGGTGGTGAAGTCACCACCACCAACCATGAATCACCGGGACTCACCAAGGCTTCAAAAGGGAGTGAGGAGGGAGACCAACCCCTCCTATAGTACTCTCTGTGGTATTCGGCAGACCCCCCCGTCCTAGGTCGAAGGAAGTCCTTAGATAACCTTGGGTTGTGGAAGACCACCCACTTCCAACCCAAATCGTCAAGTTACGTCACCGTTTGGACTCCCGAACTTCCAACCGGCGTAACTTTGTGCTCCGAGCTCCAAATCCAACATGCGAGCCCATTTTAGACATCTACGCGACGAGTAGATGCCAATGGACTACTCACTCGTCCCATTTGGACAAGTTCTTACAAAGTTATGGCCCTCTAAAGATTCGGATGCACCGGGGGAGGCGTCACGCCTTCACCACGGCTCTTCTTTTGGCCATAACTTTTGACTCATGTCTTAGAACCTTGTAATGCTTGTCATTCTAGGTTCCTTGTGTTCATAGCTTTCCAATGATATGCCACATGCCATACTTTGTTGTGGGATTCATTGGGAACCCCTCACACCTAGCCCTCAAGTGTCCCGGCGCCACCGGGACGCAGTCAACTTTGAGCGGCCATAACTTTTCGCTCACAACTCCAAATTGCGCGTTCTTTGCGCCATTAGAAGCGTATTGTCAAGATCTTTCCAAACATGTTTGACACTCTCATGTTCACTTCAAAACCAGGGCGCTATTGCGCCCTGTTTGATCAGGAGTCTCTTCATTCTCCCTACCTAGTCTATTGCAAGGCTTGGGAAGTCACTCCCAAGGTCCCTCCTTGCGCACTTAGGTACATTGGGCACCCCAAGTAGATAGGGGCGTGACAATTGGAGTGAACCTAGGGAGCTGCTGGAAGCTGTTAGGTGTCACTGGGGTCGTGACACCCAAGACAAAACAGTTGTAGAAAGAGGGAGGGAGTATCCTCTCATAGTTTTCGGATTGGTCGATCCGGAATCAGGTTACACAGAGAAATTCTCACACCTCTCTTTACTACAACGACGGATCCGAACTCATAGATCCCAAGGACTAGAGTTTCAAGGGGAAGATAATGTACCCAGGGGGAGGTTGGTAGACTTTCTAGAATAGCAGGAGTTCCTTTCCTTTGGCAGTTGCTTATCTCTACACAGAACCCTCTTGGTTCTGGACTTGCAGGGCCCTCTACCCTCTTACCCGGATTGCCGTTCCGGCAATTTAAAAGCACGTCACACTTACACTCCCTTACTTAGTTCGCATTCCTCCCACTCAGCTCAACACCAAGAGATCCGTGGCTCAAGATCTGAATTCCTTCTCTCTTTCCCTTCTCTTTCTCCAGTATCAGACCACACATCCATGCATACACTCAACCAAAAAGACCCTGTCTAAGCAAAAGTGCAGCTAAAGGTATCTTGGCTGACTTAGATTAAGAAAAGAAAATTGTAATACATACGTGAAAGTACTAAAATGGAATGGAGTAGGATGGAATGGCAGACAACTAACTTGCCTGCCCTTAGAATACTAACAAAAAACCCAAAGTCAACTCCTAAAAGCCTGAAAAGGAAACCCGGAAATCTAGGCCACCAATCCCTGAACCTCCCAGAATATCCGGAAAGATTGCTAACTGCCGTCCGAGATAACCAGATTTCCTTACTATCCGCCTAAGATTTCGGAAACCGGGTCCATGCTCGGAACCCCATTCCGGATCCTATACTTCTTCTCCTACCAACCCTAATGTTTTGGCTTCCGTCCTTTCTTTGAACAGCTCCCCACTTGGCTAGTAGGTGACCCCTTCGTATTCTTTGCTGGCGTAGTTTTTGTTGTGGCCCGAGTCTGGTGTGACAACTCATATTTTTTATTTTTATTTGTTTACCTTTTTGAACGAACCGGAAATTAGAAATAGGTATCCGGATTCATCTAGAGAGAAAAATAAAATCCAAAAATAGTCACAAAAGGACTTTACGGAACTAATTCGATTTTAGGTCAAAGCGGAACGGATTAGATGTATAACCGGATAAGTATTTCCGACCGGAATCTTGTTGACCGGATGGGAGATAACCGGATGTCAAAGACCGGACCGGATATCCGATTGGTCATAAAGATAGTCCAGGGCGTCAGGACTATATAAAGCCTGGCCCTGTCCATTTTCAGGTCTCTGGATTTCCACGTGTTGTCGTGTCCTGATTTAGCGCTTGACGTTTCTATCGTTGACCGCGGCAAGGAAGAGGAAGTACAAGAGGGTCCGGAAGTGAGTGAGGGATGTGAGACGGAGAGATCTCCTCCGGACATGAGTGGGTGAGACCTTGAGTGCGAGCGGATACGTGAGAAACTAAGAGTGTTAGCACGCCAATAGGTTGGTTTACAAGTGGAGCGGAACATCTAAGTGTCGGCGCTTCCTTGTTAGGACTGTAGAAGAATGAAAACCGGGTAGAGCTACCCTCATGCCGCGGTTGAACCGGAAGAGAGGTTCTAACACCCCGCCCCCGAGTAAAGTAAAGCTTAGAAAAGTGGTTCCGGTCATGCCGACCAAGGAACCGGAACAGGGAGAACTCAGGGAGGATTTATCGTTGATGGATTGTCAAGGGTTAGCTTTGAAACCTTGGGATTTCAAAGATGAGAGGATGATTAGAGAAATCCTGAGTGGCGTATCGAATCAGTTCGATAACACCCTGAGAGGGAATCCGGTCCAATGGACCGAGGCTTTGTGGCGGGACGTATACGGATTCCGGCCAGGAGGACTCGAGCTTGCCAACCGGAAGGATGATTTCGTCCAGGGCAAGTTCGAAAGCGTAGTAAACCCAAAGGATAGCTACGCGGTCGAAGACTACCTCGATGACCGGGAGCGACGCCTGCTCCAGTTCCTGGTTCCGGTTTTGCATCCGGAAAAGCCCACCAGGGTGACTATCACCTTGGCTAACACGATTTTCGGAGCGTTGAGCGAAACCCGGAAAGTAGACTGGGGCCGGATCTTCTTTGATCTAGTGTCCCAACTTACTACAAGAGTGGGGAGAAGTAGGGCTACCCCACTGTGCCCTTATGTTTACCACCTCTACCGACAACAGGAACTGTTGACGAAGGTGGAGCTGAAGGTGTGGAAGGCCCAGGAGCGGACCATGAAGTACGGAGAATCCGAGTCCGACCAAGAAGCGGATTCCGGAAACGAAACCGAGGAGGAGGAAGAAGAAGAAGAGGAAGAGGAGGAACCGTATGTCTCCGCCAAGAGGCAGAAGACCACGCCGACTCGGAATCGAGGAACGCCCCCAGGACATCCAAGGCCGCGCAGAGGTGAGACTCCAACTGGACCGGATGTTGCATCCGGATCCGGAACCGCAGATCCGTTTGACGAGTTGGTTGGGATCCTCTGTGGAATCCGGACGGATTGGGAAGTTAAGAGGCGGACGCTTGGGGAGATCGCGGAATTAATCGGAGCAGAACCGAACAGTCAGTTGCCGCGGAAGGTGGCTGAGAGTGTTATCAATCCGGAAGAGCTTCGGAAGATGAAGGAGGACAGCAAGCGGCAGCACGATGAGGTGGACACCTTCAAGGCCGAACTATTCGCGCTGCTTGAGAACGCCACCGCGACAAAGGAGATGGCGGAGGAAATGAAGAAGTTGGCCGTGGAAGTGAAGGACGTGCTTGGAGGACCCGGAGCCGCAGTCACCAAGGCGCGCCTGTTCGAAGAGGAGGTGCACAAGGACAAGAAGATATCCGGAACTAGGGTGGTGCACATCCTCACCAATTTTGAGGAGCAGATGGAGAAACTCCTATCCAAGGCACGGGAGTCAGCGGACCGGATCGTGGAAAGAAGCCAGAAGTTGACAGAAGTTCCGGTCCGGCTCTCAGAAATTTCTCTTCCAGACTTGTTTTCGGAAGATGTAGCTCAGAAACCAGGAAAGGACAAAACGCCCCAATCAAGCAGAGCAAAGAAGGAGACGCCCTTGACCGGACATCAGCCGATAGATTTGGACTCCCCGGAAGCCGAGGAAGAACATTCGACTCTACCTACGGATGGGGATCGGAACCGGAATCTAAATGAGGTCTTCGAGCAGTTGGAGAGACCTGATGAGAGCCCTACCATTGGATCCCGAGTGTATGAGACGGAACAGAAAGGATTGTAAAAATAGGACTTATAGGTAGGAACCGGAATAGAATCCGGTTAGGATAAGGTAGGACCGGATTGTCAGCGCCTTTAGAGGCGGAAATCATGTATTCACTTTTTACTTTTTGCTTTTTTGTATATAAAATAGTCTCTGAGCTGGAGAAGGAGAGAGTTCTTTTGGCATTTCTTTGTGTACTTTCCTTTAAACTAACTTTTGTGTATTTTTCCCAAGTATTGGCAAGAGTGCACGGAGTCAGAGTAGGAAGGTGAGTACGGAGGTGTTGGTAGAGTTTCTCCCCTTGATGTATATTTCCGGTTCTAGGTACATGTGAGTAGGTTATGAAGAATTAGGAGTGGATTCCAGTGCCTCAGTAGCTACAGAAGTTTAGCATTCCGGGTAAGAGATCCGTTAATCAGGCTAGGCGGATAGGGAGGGATTCCTTAGCTGCGCTAGAACTCCTGGGTGGGAAATCCGGTTGAGTGTCCTGACTCCTGTGAGGTCTTGCCACCGTTGTGAACGAAAGAACTTTTGTAGATGTTGGAACGGACGAATGCACTTGTAGCCACCCAACTTCGTACGGAACGGATCAGTGTCAAGGTCGTTGTAGTATGAGAGGATCGTATGGGGGGTCTTTGTGTGACCTGTGATTCGGGTTGCTATCCGGATTATTGTGAGGGACCAAAACGGATCCGTGTTAGTTAGGGGATCAGTGGATAGGAAAGTGGGTCTTCAGCCACTATAAGTTACGGAAGGAGTGGTGGGCCTACCACTTTCAAAAGCAAGCGGCGAACCCTCTGATGGTAAAACAGAGGTAAAACTAAACCGGGTATGGAAGTAGGGACCAGACCGGATCCGCCCAAGAGGGTACATAGGACCGGAAGTTGCAGGGTCTAGAATCGAGAAGTCAGTCCAGAAATCGGGGAACTAGTAAAACCGGAAGTAGGAAACAGTCCAGTCGAAGCTTTCTGGTTGGTTTTGGATGTTCCGGTCGTTAGAGGTAGAACCGGAAAAGTAGAATTGAAGGGTTTAATTGAGTTTATCTCCTTGTTAGAGTTAGCTACTTCACAGGATCTCGTGGGTTCGATCTTTAGGGTCATTTTGTTATGCTCTAGAGTGATTTTTGTAAGTATAATAGGGAAATTGCTTACTCTATGCTGCGACATCTGGATATTGCGCGTTGCGGGAGACGGATCGCTATCGCCTTCGGTTTTGGAAGTGGAGTAGGCACTCTCCTCCTCAGAATCTTCAATGACTTGAACTTCTTTCTCCTTCTCTGGTGTTGTATCCTCCAATGTTGCAGGTTCGCTTCCTTTCTCCGGCGTGGTCTCTTACATGTGCACAAATCCTTTCGGATTAGTCCGAGCCGGATTGGTCATCCCACCAATCCGGTTGATGAGATCTCCCCTAACTTGCTGTCCCGGAACCTTGAATGATCCGGTCATCAAATTCGACATTGTTTGTGCCTTGGGAACTTCCGGGGTTGAGAACTTAGATGGCACTGGAATCGTTTTCGCGCTAGACTCAGGTTCCGGTTCCGAGGCTGGCCTCAAATTCAACTCCGTCATCCATATTTTACTGGCGGAAGGCTCGGCTGGTGTGAGTATCCCCCTCAAACCCTCCATCCGGGTTGCATGATCCGCCACTGGTTTCCTTGGGATACCTGCGACAAAAGGAAGTTCCGGAAAGGTGGAGAAATCCATCGCATGGTTTGGGTCGATGGCCGCCAGTAACTTCTGGATCTCCTTCAAAACTCGCTCTATCCTCGTAGTGAAGTCTACGAGGATGGTAACTACCTTGGTTCTGGTAATGTGGCCTTTCGATATCATCTTTGAGTCAAACAAGGCAGCTTTAATGTCGGCTTTAATGTTGACTGCTCCGGTTAGATTCTTGACCAGAGCGAGAGCCTCTTTCTCTTTCTCTTTTGCAGCTACCATTTTCCCTTCCACCCAATTCACTCGGGTCTGGAGTAGGTTCCGTTCCGCCTCGAACTCCTGGATCCGCTCCTCCCTCTTCTTCAGATCCTCCGGCTTGGGCAGTCGCTTGACAGCTTCCACGATCTGATCCGGATCCACCTTCAACACTTCCGCGATATCTATCACCAAATCTGACAACCCGTCGTGGAGTACCTTGGCTTCACGTATCCACTCGAGCCCCGCATTGAAAAATGTGGATTCTATTTCCATTTCAGGTCCTTTGCTGGATTCCCCCCTCTCCATCGTCTATGGCTTGATTCTCGACCCTGGATTGGTTGACTTCCTCTTCTTGGTCATCGGATCGGTCAGACGTTCCTCGGGAAGTTCCTCCGGATCAGACTCGACCGGATCTTCCGCTTCCTCCCCGGAAAGTCCATATGACAGGAGCGTCTTTCCGGTATCATACTGAATTATTTCCGCCGCACTCAAAAGTTCCTGTTGATGGTACAGATGAAACAAATACGTGCTAACTGGACTCACCTTTGCTCGGGTCACGTGATCCGCTAATTTAGCCACTATCCCGGCTATGACCCTACCCCAGTGCACTACCCGGTTCTCCATAGCCCCAAAGATAGTATTGGCCATCGTAATGGTAACCCGCGTTGGCTTTTCCGGATATAAGATCGGAATCAGAAACTCTAGGATCCGCCTATGTCTCTCGGCCTTACACTCACTGATAGCAAATCCGTCCTTAGGGTTTGCAGACCTAGTGAACTTCCCAGCTACAAAACGGTCCGTCCTCGATGCTAAACCATTCCCACTCTTCCGGAACTGATAGACGTCCGCCTAGATGTCCTCGATCCACGTGACTGGCCGCCCTCTCAAAGTGAGCTCATACTGATTCGGAACACCGTGAAGTAGCTCTTGAATCATCTCTTCAATCTTGAGGTTCCATGGTCGGTGTAGTAGACCGACACATCCTAACTTAGTTAAGTCCTCCTCTAATTGCTTGTGTAGTTCCGGGCTATCACTAGAAGAAAAAGCAGGGTTTTGCGACTGCGGTTTGCGACTGGTTTGTAGTTGTATCGGACGTTTGCGACTTGGTGATATTCTGGAGTCCGCAATTGCAATGGACAAGTCGCATGAGTTGCACTGCAGTCGCGAGGTTGTTTGTCATTCGATAGGCAATGGAGAACTTCGTCGATGAACTGCTGTGACGTGGTTGCTGATGTGGAAGTTATTTCACTTATTTGTGTACAACTGGTTTGCAACTAATGTACAATTGGTTTGCGATTGACATACAACTGGTGTGCAACTCGTTTGCGACTAGAGTGCAACTGGTTTGCAATTGACATACAGTGTGCAACTCGTTTGCGATTGATGTGCAACTCGTTTGCGACTAGAGTGCAACTGGTTTGTGATTGATATACAGTGTGCAACTCGTTTGCGATTGATGTGCAACTTGTTTGCGACTAGTGGACAACTTGTTTGCGACTAATGTGCAACTGGTTTGCGATTGACATACAATTGGTTTGCAACTAGTGTGCAACTCGTTTGCAATTGACATACAACTGGTTTGCAACTAGTGTGCAACTCATTTGCGATTGACATACAACTGGTTTGCAACTAGTGTGTAACTCGTTTGCGATTGACATACAACTAGTTTGCAACTAGTATGCAACTCGTTTGCGATTGACATACAACTGGTTTGCAACTAGTTTGCGACTTGGTTATAATTTATAGAGTTGTAGATTATAGAAATCTACAAATTGTAGAAATCTACAAAATATATCAATATTAGAATTTCACTATCAAAATTCATTACACAAGAATGCTATAACTTACCATTTTTATCTGTTCAAGCTGATGGTATTCTTGACAATCGATATGGGACAATTGAATCGAATTTCAGTCATGTTCTAGTTGCCTTGCACTTGTTCTCTAGTTGCATTTGAATCGTTTTTTAGTTGCACTGTAGTCGGGCTCTAGTTGCATTATAGTTGATTCCTAGTTGCATTTGAGTCATTTCTAAGTTGCAATCTTCTAATTTTTAGTTGCAGCCTATAATCAGAGCGATTGCATTTTTCCACAGTGGACTCTACTTCGCGGATAGCTGTCCACATGGACAACTGCGATGAATGCTGGATGTAGAATACCTCATGTCAGTTCTTCTATTACAATATCGTAACCCTATTCTTCATTTTCCGACTACTTTGCGACTACAACTACATACACGTGAAATTTGGTGCAAATACAGAGGGCTATAGTCGCATCTTAGTTGTATAGGACACATAGTCGCATCTCAGTGGGTTGCAACAGACACGTTTTTCTTCTAGTGTATCCGGAATGGCCGGAGAGATAACCCGGGCAGATACCGCTACCTTCCGTACTGGTCCGGATGCCATAAGATCTAAGTGAGAACGAGGGAAAAGTAGTTATACTTCAGTCGCTAACTCACCACTCTTTCTCTCAACTACTCACACAAACAGTCTCAGGAACACAGAACAGGAAAATGAAGAGGAAACCCTAGGAAGACAGCTTAAGTACTAATCCGTCTTTCTACGGGCTTAAGGACAACGGCTACAGGTCCGTTGTATTAACAGTATCCTACTTCCGTAGCTATGAGACCTATACAGTAGGTTTCTATGTTCCGGATGAGTCCGAATTCCGCATCCGGATAAGTTCCGGTTACGGGTTGTGCCGGAACGCTTATTTTCTAATTCAAGCTATCTGGTCCAAAAATCACACTCTAACTATAATTTTTTTGATTTTTTTTCTATTTTTCGCACCTACTTCTTGTATTATTGATCCGTTTCCGGATTCCCATAGTCGACGCGGGAATTTACCTTCATCGACAAAGTATCCCTCTGGAAGAAAATCATTCTTATCCAGTTTCTTCGCAGTGGTTGCAATTTCAGTCCACTGGTCAAACTCCTCCGAGTCCCCCATAGCAAACACATTAACCCCACTCATCTGCAAAGTCACACACAACATCACATACTATCAGATTACGATAGTATGAAAATTCCCTAATGAGGATACAATGGTATTTCATGTAACGTCAGCAATAGATTGGGTCAGGTCGACCCGACCTGAAGTTCACTCTCGGGCACTCAATGGAACCGGTCAGGTCGAGCCAAACTATAGAGGAACACACTCCAGTCAATGCTATGAGTCAGGTCGACCCGACCTGGTTTCTATCACCTTATAATTTCAAGAAGAAATACATGTCCATTTTATTCAGGTCGAATCGACCTTAACCATAGCCAAAACATTACATTGTGGAATTCATTGTATTCAGGCTTACCATCGTAGCACACGTGAACCTCGACCCAGCGAAAAATGACATTACGCTTGCTTCAAGAGTGCAGAATTTCCTCACAAGATTGAGGAAGAACTCCATTCGTAGCTCAATATTATTAATCCTGAACTCTAGCTCGTTGTAAGCCCCGGGCCTCGTAAATGTTTCAATATTGGGAGCATCATAAGAAGACCTCATTCTCACCGTCCTAGCATTGCTTGGGCTTTGTAGGATGGTCAGGTAAATTGGTTCTACCGCCTTCTTGCTTCGTGCAGACAAGTCACCGATACGCTCATTGGGTGAGGGCATGTAGTTAGAGAAACTCATGGAGTACTCCTTCAACGCGGGATTGCTATCTATGAAGTGAAGTGCTTGCGTTTGCTTGGTGAGGTCGGAACAAATGAGCACCCACACCGGAATGTCCTTGAGAAGGGGCTGGCCCTTTTCTTGGAAGGACTCGACAATTGCAGCGAAGTATGGATCGGCTGGCATACACTTAGACTTTGACACCACATTCGGGGTGTAACGCAGGTCCCACACTCCAAGCTTGATGTCCTTTATGCTCTCTGCAGTAAACACGCCTCTAGGCCAATCTTGGTGCGTCTTATACATAACATCATATGGACGATAGTATGTAGTGCATTTTGGGGGCACAAAATTGTTTCTCTGCTGTAGGAAGACCCGGAAAAACTCAGCCGCGTACATTGACATCTCCTAAGTGCTCTTCCCCTTTGCTCTTGACTACTTCGCCTCCATCCAGTATTCGTTCCCTGGTTGCTCTAGCAGCACGTTCATGGTGGCACTCGTGAAATTCCGACTTCGTTTGAACTCCCTCCACTTCTCGTGGTTCAGCTCGTTCAAGGAGGACATGAGCCCGAGACTTGCGTCCAGGGCGTGAAGCTCCATCTTCACCTTGTGCTTGCGCTTCCTTCTCTCCACCCACTCCCTAGCAGTGTAGCAGCTCTTTTGTACAGCAGAGAAAAGCTTGATTGTGACCTTCGGGTAGTCCTTGTTCTTGCTCCCTGGGTTCTGATGCAGAATATGTTCGGCCAGCTTCGACAAGTCATTGAAGGAAAAGTTTCCGAGCACTTTGAAGAACTCATGTGTCAAATTCCCTTGCTCGGGCTTCCAAGTGGCCTTCTCGTTGTACTTCAGTCTAGTATTGGGGTCTATCAACTCCCCATGCGCAGCACTAGAAATGACCTCGCTCCACAGGTTGTACACGTCATCCGGAGCTGTGATTATCTTCATCTCGTTTCGGATCTCGAGCTTCTCCTTGGCGTTCTTGCCTTTTGCAGCCTTTTGGGCCTTTAGTACATCTAGTAGAGCGAACCGCTTGTACATTGCTGATGAGAATTTCTGCAACGCAATTTTGTATGTCACGGTCAATTTGGAGCTCTCTATTCAGCTCAGACCGACCTAAACTACACATTTCATTTTGAACGTCAAATGCACCTTTGTTGTTCTGCTTACTTCGAACTCTTCATTCATTATCATGTGAAGAGAATCAATACATCATCTATGCTAGCTGGAACACTAGGTGGTAGACGACATTCTCAGATCAGGTCGACTCAACCTGAATCTCTTACCATAAATTTCTTCTTATTTGCTGTACTCTTAGCGTTTCGCCTGACGTTGGATATTGTCGCTATTGGGGCCGCTTCCCTCGGATTGCGTGGCCTCCCCATGAGTTCCCACACTTTTCTGGCTCCTAGAATGTTTGTTGACCACGAGGGCTTCTGCGCCACGAAGTGGTTGACCCTATTGTAGTACGCCGATATGTCCCGTAGTTTCTGGGCATCTGTGGACCAGACCACGTAGCAATCCCATTGACGAAAGTTCTTGACAATCTCTTCGTCAAGGTTTTGGTCTACCATCATTTTGATGGCAGTCACACTATGCTGCCCATTGATGATGTAGAAGTTTTTCCTTTCAAGTGCTGGCCAGTCCTCCGGCTTTGGCTTCTCGAAGCAGTCCACTAGTATGACACACAATGTTTATTTTGTGGACTTATCTGGCATTTCCCAAAGGTATGTCATCATGTCCTCCGCGAGCTTCATTTCATGGCTACGGATGTTTAAGTCCTTTGGAGCCCTGATGAACTGCTCAATGGAAATTGTCTTCTTATCCTCCAGGCCAAAGATGTAGGCGTCCGTGCAGTGCTTCCAGTAGGCCTTGTATGCCTCCGCGGACGCAATGTAATCGTGCAACTTTTTGGCGTCATAAGGGAGCGGGACCTCAGTTACCGCGGACACAAAACTCAGCTCCCCTAGTAAAACTACACTAGGGTCTTGCGCTGCTGCTGCTGAGGTTGATGCGAACTTACTTTTCCTGGGAGCTCGTGATGGAGTAGCGGCCTGCATGGACTTTCTTGTCCCCCGACTCTGTTGGGTTCCAGGTGTACCCATTGAACTCTGTCCCTCCACGTTACTTGGAAACTCTTGGGAGACAGTTCTGACAGTCATGTCTTTCTTCTTCAGCTCAAGCTTTACCTTCAGAATTGTGAAGTCGTTCAGGAGTGTCTTCAGGCGAGAGTATAGGGCCTTCCTCGTTGCCAACTTCCCGTCCTTTGTCTTGAAGTAGTTGTGGTCAACTTTCTTCTCAAGGTCGGGAATCTCCGTTCTGTACTCAGTTGGTTCCAGCGTTGACAAGAAGTGCGATATGTTGAAGGCACATCTTGAAGAGTCCAAGCGAATAGTGAAGTGGTACTGCTCGCTTTCGAGTGTACCAGTCATAGTTGTAACACACCGAATTTTCAAGAATGGACCACTGTCGTGGGCAACGTCCTTTATCTTCTCATCAAAGGATATGTTGAAGAAATGGTCGGTATCTTTGAACTTTGCAGCGAAGCAAGTGAGGTTCTTGAAAGGAATCATGTGGAGACTCCAACTCTCAACCTTTTCGGGATTTTTGAATTCCCAGTAGTCTCCGTCATTGTCAAAGTCATCCCCTTCCTCCCCAGAGGATTCGTGCGCACAGCGTACGTAGAAGGCCTCCAGCTTCTCAATTTGGTCATCCATTCTGCATTCATTTTCCAAACGGGATGTTGTTAGAACAAGAGTTGTTGCTATGTTGATTCAGATCGACCCAACCTAAAAACCAGTACATGGAGCTTCTACATTTCATCTTCTATGTGTTTGATCTACTTGGACTCGGTTCGTTTTGCTTCATACGCTTCAGATCGACTCGACCTGAAGTTCTAGTCGGAATATGAAAATATTTCTGCTATTGTGATGGCCTCAATGTTATTGATTAATGTTATCAAATCGTCCTAGTACGTATTGTTCTCACTTTGGAACTGGCAGTTCAGGTCGGTTCGACCTGAATTGCATGCAGTAGTGTTGTCATGTTTGTTGTTGGTAAATGGATGTTTATTAGAAATGTGTCTTTTGGTCAATTTGTTAATTATACTAGGTGTCTAATATAGTCATATAAAAATGTATGTTGGTGAAGGGAATACGTATTTGCTGTACCAGATTGCAGAGGGTCTTCCTTGCAGTTCAGGTCGGACCGACCTGATCTGCATTTAATTTTGACGATCATGTTATTTCTCTTCTGAGATGTTAGTGATAGTGTTTGCTACTCAGTTGCTTGTCTTGTACTGACGATGCTAGTAGGTGTACATTTCAAGTCGGACCGACCTGAAATGCATGTTCATCTCATGTCAACATTGTCCATGAAATAGCACGGACAAATGGAGAGATTTGGGAGAGGATATGATTTATGGGGCTTTGCAATTCAGGTCGCATCGACCTGAATTGTAGTGTGGGTCATGTGACGTACATTACCGGTACATTAATGAATTCATTTATTAGTCAACTTGTTTACAAATAAGTGTCAAATATCGTGATAGTAATTTATTTGTTGGTCTTACAAATTGTTTGACTTGTCAGATTGCAGAGGGTCTTCTTTGCAGTTTAGGTTGGACCGACCTGATCTGCGTTTAATTTTGACGATCATGTTATTTCTCTTCTGGGATGTTAGTGATAATGTTTGCTACTCAGTTGCTTGCCTTGTACTGACAATGCTAGTAGGTGTACATTTCAGGTCGGTCCGATCTGAAATGCATGTTCATCTCATGTCAATATTGTCCATGAAATAGCACGGACAAATGCAAAGATTTGGGAGAGGATATGATTTATGGGGATCTGCAATTCAGGTCGATGCGACCTGAATTGTAGTGTGGGTCATGTGACGTATATTTCCGACACGTTAATGAACTCATTTATTAGTCCATTTGTTTATAAATAGGTGTCTAATATCGTGATAGTTATTTATTTGTTGGTCTTACAACTTATTTGACACGTCAGATTGCATAGGGTGTTCTTTGCAGTTCAGGTCGGACCGACCTGATCTGCATTGAATTTGGACGACTTTGTTATTTGTCTTCTAACATGTTAGTGCAATTCCCTTCCATTTAGTTGCCTTCTTTGTACAGAAAATGTCAGTAGGTGTACATTTCAGGTCGGACCGACCTGAAATGCAGGTTTATCTCATCTGAAAATTTTCATGGAACTTGCCCGGACCTAGGATATGTGTTTGAAGGGATATGCAATTCAGGTTGATGCGACCTGAATTGCAGTTTCATTCAGGCGCCTTACATTTGTGGTACGTTTAGGAATTTAGTGTGACAAGATGATACCCAGGTAGTATTGGGCTGATTCTGGGGAATTTGTGTGGTTGTGGCTGGTCATTTCTTTCCTTGACATTTTGAATTCTAATTCGTAGACCTTAAGGAAACCCTAAACCATAAGCAATGGACCCTAAAGAAACCCTGGACCCTAAGCACTTAACCCTAAACAAACCTTGGAACTGAAATACTGGACCCTAAACAATGAATGCCATTTTTTGAACCCTAAACCCTAAACGAAGTCCTGTGCATTATAACTCACCTCGGGAATTAAAAAATGAGGATCTTGAAATGCAATGCACATGGATTAATCTCCTAAACCTGCAATATTATCCACATTTTCAACAAATTCAAGAGTTGAAAAAAGCCAAAGAAATCAAAAACATCTCAAACCAGCAGACCACCTAAACCTAAAACCAAAATGTCATTGTACAAACCTACAACATCCCAAACAAGCATGTTTCCATCTAGAAACTCCCAAACCATGAATTCTAACAGAAAACAACAAACCTCATGAGAACTAAAAAAGGAACGTACGCACACGATACATCCCGCAAGTTAAAATCCATTAGACATTGCAGCTAGCTTTACAACAATCACAGAAATCACTATTCAAAGCTGAGATGGTGCAAGAGAATTGAAATTAATACATATACAGAAATCACTATTCAAAGTTCAGATGGTGCAAGAGAATTGAAATTAATACATACCTGAGTTTCTACAAGCAAGCGCTATGCAACTTCAGCCTCAATTTAGCTCCTACTTTCAGTGTAGCTGCTTATTATGGACTCCACAATCTTATAACTCCAGTGCTACAATTGTCAATCTGAAATGCAAAAAACAAACCAATTTTAAAAAACTTACATTGCAAACCAAATACCAAGAAACAAACTACAAACATATTCCAAGCAACCACATTCCTTCCAACAATTACAAAGAAAGATCCAATCTGTTGGGAGCAAATACCACCCAACAGAATACACAATTCTTATCTCCAGAAGCTCATTTTCTAGAATAAATTGTGCAACCACATCTGAGCAAGGAAAAACAAACAATGAAGTTCTAGATACTAACCTCGTTGTTGTTGTTGTTGTGGCTTATCCACCAGTACCTATTCTTTGAAGTAGAATAAGGTTACACAACCTTGCTCTTCAGAACCTCGGCAAAGTGCTCTGGCACAATACAATCCCCACACAAGTACAATGAGGATTCACATAATACTTGATTCAGCTAGAGTCATACGCATCTAAAATTCCATCGAGACCAAGGGAGATGTGTACAATCCGGCACAATCCAAGATCCAAAATCCAACAATGTAGAAACGCAGACAATAACATCTTATGCATACAAATCATGAAATGTCGTGAAAGTACCTCCTCCATTATTTTGAATTCAACACTTCAGAGGAAATGCAACAGTATTCCCAACACAAAGCAAATACAAAGCAAAAAAACCAATCCCAAACCCTAAGTGTCCAAAGAAGCAGAAGTGCCACTTTCACATCAGTACCCTAAGAGGAACAGAGACTCCAATCTTAAGAACAGGAACACTCCCAAGACCGACCTGGACTTCACTGGAAACCTCCTCGCATCAGTAGACGCCATAGCCATGGCTCACAAACACAAATTCTCGAAGATGGTCCGCTTTACTGGACACAAACTCTCGAAGAAAGACTCTCCCAAGTGGATCAAGCCTCCTTTAGACAATTGTGAAAATTCACAGTAACAAAAATTCAGAACGCAAAAACAAGACTCCTATTGCGCGAAATCCTAGCGTCGTTGAGCACAGAACTGACAGACCTTGGAGGAATTGAGAAAAGACCCAAGAGAACCCTTAAACACGCCTAAATAGAACTGACAGACCTAAACTCTTAAACACGCCTCAAGAGAACCATTGCACTCCTACAACAGTGATGAATGGAGTTAGATTTTTACCTCAAACCCCAAACCCTGCTTCAAACTGCACGTCCTTGAGATCAAACTGCACCTCCTTCAGAAGCAAACACACAGCACCACCTAGCAGCTTCAAGTCCCCCCGATCGAATGGAACTCCAAAATCACACAGAAAACAATGCCCTAAGGTCCGCTTCTTTATGACACCCGCCCTGAGGTTTGCTTCTTCATAGCTTCAAGTCCCCCCGATCGAATCGAACTCCAAAGTCACACACAAATGAATGCGGAAAACAAGGTCCTCTTTTTCACAACGCCCGTGCTAAAAAAAATGCGCGTCAACTGCCGGCAAGTGCGAAATGCACAAACAACGAAGATGCAACAAAAATACACCCAAAGAACAGCGGAATGCACGAGAATACAGCGAAATGCACAAGAGAACAACGAAGATTCACGAGGGAACAGTAGAGGTGCACGACAAAACAATGGACATGCACGAAAATGTGCAGACACCAAACTCTAGGTTTCCAGAACTCTACAGGCATATACCCGGTGGTCTAGGTACTTGGCTCTTCGTGGTGATTTTAGGTACCCGGCCTTCTTCAATACCCGCCTTTGGTACCCAAGCATCTTCAATACCCGTTTCAAGTACTTAGACCGTGATATATCCTTTTTGTAGCCTAAACATAATAATAGATATCCTTTTCCCAAAAATTGGTTTGTTTATCATACTACTAAAATCATAAGTGTTTCTGTAATATCACAAATGCTATCATTAATACTAGGGGCTCATGCTTGCTATGCTACGCATTCATTGTATTACATATTAGTAAAAATTTGATATATTTGAATAGATTGCATGATAATGATTTCAATAAGTCTGTAAAATAATTATTTTAAATATTATATAAAAATATTGTCAATCATGCATACATAGAAATTGTATTTTTACACAATGTGATATCATAGAAATAGAGTAGCAGTTTGCAATCACTTCTATAATATCACTTTTTACAAAGGGTGATATTATAGAAATAATATAGTTGTTGCAATTAAGGTGATATTAGAAAGGATCCATATGATGATATTATAGAGAAGGCAAATCCATTGCTTCTCTTGGCTTTACACTTCTTTGCATTTCTATGATATTTTGCTTTTGTGAGCTTTGAGCTTTCATGATTTCAATTTTCTATTGCTACTACCAAATGATTTTGAAAAATTTATTCAATTGAAATGATTTTGGATTCCACAACAATTGAGTTGTTTAAAAAGCTTTTAAGATTTATAAATTTTTCTTTTCGATTCTTCAATTTGGATTGCCATTTTTTGTAACAATGGAGTCAAATTTTTAATGCATTCTAATGTATGTGTATCTTTTATAGTATTTACCATTGCATATGTTTCATTCATCATTCAATAAATTTCTATTGTACATTTCAATATATGCTTACTTTTAAAAAAAATTATACAAAGATTTTAGTCATTTTTATTTGAAGATTTATTGAAATTTTTGTTCTGCATTCTATCTAATATATAAAAAAATTATAAAATTCTAATGATGAATGCGTAGCATAGCAAGCACCAACCTCTAGTTGAAACAAAAATACTAAAAAGTTTGTTTACAAACATGAATATCACAAAACTTCATTTGAATAACGTAACATTTTTTGTACTTAACCATGATAGTCAATCCTTCAAATTCAATCCCAATGATACCTAAAAGCTTCCTCACATAAAAACCTATGTAGAATACATATTTTCATTCCTGAATTTTTTAACGGGAATTGGAAGTGAATCCTTTACCTTTTAATCTTTAAATATTGATTTCTTCATTTGGAAATCATTCTTTTTTTCACTATCTAAATCATTGGCTTTAGTAAGGTGTATGAACTTTCATTTGTATACTGACTACTGCCAGAGACCTCCCATTTTAACAAAAAAAATTCGATCATTATTAGTTGCAATTTTGTTCTAGGCATTAAGTGTATACTATAAGAACGATTGACTAATAGTTTCCTTAGATGAATTGGTACTGACTGTAGTAATTACCCCCTTTTATTGTGTAACATAATTGATGTAATTCTAAAAAAACTGAAAAAGCACTTATGAATTCCATATAAAAACTTAACTGACACCCTTGGTCAAAGACCTTCAGACCACTGTCTTGTTCCTAAAGATTTCAATATAAATTTTTAGGAAAACTTCATTTATAATTTGAATTATACATATGAATTTCTTTATGGCAGTAGAATTCTTAGCTTATTTATAATTATTCACCATCCTAGCACTCTTCATGATGAACCTTGGAGTGACTAGCCATCAAAACACTTCTATATATAAATTCTTATTGATTACTTTGAAATAACACAAAAACAATCACCACAAATTTTGCTCACTATTAGTCATAACGTAATATTCATTAAAATGAGAGTATTCCACCGGAATGAGAGTTACAGAAGTCTAATTTCATTTGAAAACGGAGAAGAGAATTCCTCAAACAATATTCAAATCATACAAGAATTAAAATCAGATGAACACAAGTAGGAATCAAATATCAGAACCACAAAGTAAACGTTCATATTGACCTTTCACCTGTACACCATGAGTTGATCTCCAACAATCACTTTTATAATATCACTTTTTCCACCGGGTGATATTATAGACATAATATAGTTGTTGAAATGAAGGTGATATTAAAGAGGATCCATAGAATGATATTATAGAGGTAGCAAATCCATTGCTTCTCTTGGCTTTACACTCTTGTGCACTTCTATGATTTTGTTCTTTTGTGAGCTGTGAGTTTTCATGATTTCAATCTTCTATTGCTACTACTAAATAATTTTGAGAAATTCATTCAATTGAAGTGATTTTGGATTCCAAAAGAATTAAGTTCTTCAGAAAGTTTTTGAGATTTTTATTTGAAGATTTATTTGAAAGTTTTACACAACAATTCTTATAAAATTCTAATGATGAATGGATAGCATAGCAAGGGTTAGCGCCAACCCATTTCTTGCTCTGCATTTTATCTAATACATAAAAATTCTACTGAAATTTTGAGGATGAATTCATCGGGTAGGATTCATTGGAAAAATTATTTTAAAAGAACCGTATTGCTTTCCTACACTTCCTTCAATTGAAATGGATTTCAAAACAAATACTCTAAAAAGCATGCTGTATTTAATAAAACCCAAACCAATAAATTATATTGGTTTGATGTGCAATCATGTCCAAAAACGTAACACATAAGTTGCAAATGTTCAAAATAATTAGGATTCATGGAAAAACTTAATTTTAAGACAACCCTATTGCTTTCCTACGCTGTCTTCTTCATTTGAAATGGATTTCAAAACAAATACTCTAAAAATCATGCTGTATTTAATAGAACCCAAACCAATAAATTATATCGGTTTGATGTGCAAGCATGTCCAAAAACGTAACACACAAGTTGCAATTGTTCAAAATAATTAGGATTCATGGAAAAACTTAATTTTAAGACAACCCTATTGCTTTTCTACACTGTCTTCTTCATTTGAAATAGATTTCAAAACAAATACTTTAGAAATCATGCTGTATTTAATAGAATCCAAACCAATAAATTATATCAGATTGACGTGGAAGCATGTCTAAAAACAAAACACACAAGTTGCAATTGTTCAAAATAATTAGGATTCATGGAAAAACTTAATTTTAAGACAACCCTATTGCTTTTCTACACTGTCTTCTTCATTTGAAATAGATTTCAAAACAAATACTTTAGAAATCATGCTGTATTTAATAGAATCCAAACCAATAAATTATATCGGTTTGACGTGGAAGCATGTCCAAAAACGAAACACATAAGTTGCAAATGTTCAAAATTATTAGGATTCATGAAAAAACTTAATTTTAAGACAACCCTATTGCTTCTCCACACTTTCTCAATTGGAATGGGTTTAAAAAAAGCACTCCAAAAATCATGCTGTATTTAATAGAACCCAAACAAATAAATTATATCTGTTTGACGTGCAAGCATGTCCAAAAACGTAACACACAAGTTGCAAATGTTCAAAATAATTAGGATTCATGGAAAAACTTAATTTTAAGAGAACCCTATTGCTTCCCCACACTTTTTCAAATGAGTTTCCAAAAAAATACTTTAGGATTGATGTTGTAATTAATACAAACCAAACCATTAATTTGTATCGGTTTGACGTGGAAGCATGTCCGAAAAAATAACACACAAGTTGCAAATCTCTGTGAAATAATTCGGATTCATGGAAAAATTAATATTGTGAACATTATAAAAAGAATTTGAAAGTGCATGAAGTATAATTCGTTAGGGTGTACTAAAACCTTGAATTCACTTCTAAATTAAATATTTGTTCAATATTTCAAAAACATGATATGAAATGATTTATTAATCTACAAAAATACCTGAACCCGAGACCCTAAACCCTAGAGACCCTAAACCCTAAAGATCCTAAACCCTGAAAACCCTAAACCCTAAACCCTAAAGACCCTAAACCCTAAACCATAAAACCCTTATTGATAAAATCACATGCAAACACTTGGGTGGTGCAAAAGGTTGTGTTTGTCTAAATTTACAAACAGACCCTAACTTCAGCAAAATCAAATTGACTTCCAGAAATTGCAAATGAAAAAAAGACAATGAAGATCTCTTGCCTAGATTCTGTTACAAATAGAATCTAGAAATTAGTGCTTAACGGTGCAAGAAAGCAACCTCATAAGTACTTAATAGCTGTCAGTGGCTATTTCTGTCATGAATAGTGTAGGCGGGAATTAAAAATCAAAGGAATTTGCGGAAGGAGTTCGGGATTTTCAAATTCTGTCCTACAGCTCCCGCCTTTGCATTCGCACCTACACACTGCCGCCAAAATTGTTTTGAATGTCGTTGCCTCCGCGCGCATTAGGGTACTCTCCTTCTCCGTCGCAAATGCATGGACGTTCATGCAAGATTTCACTTCTCTCATGTCATTACTGAACTCTATCAACTTCTGTACTTGTACTATCTAGAGTGTCGGAGTATTGCGCTTCGAGGATCTCGGTGAACGCGCTTGTTGCCTTCCGTATGTCCTCAGGTTAGAAGCCTTTAGCATTTTCAAACATTTTCATTCAATGGATTGGACATAGTTACTTTGTAAGCACATAGTAGTTTTCTGAATGTGTATAATGTTTCTTTCAGCGCTGCCATCTATTGTCGAGTTCCTAGTTGCTGAAGTTGGCAGAGTGTGTGTGTTTCCAACGTTTATTACTGAAAATCGAGTTGCACGATTATGAGTTCTGGACTTCCTCAATTTTTAGTGACAAGGTCTTTATTCAATGTTCAGTTCTCGACATCTGAGTTGCAGAATTCAGAGAGTGCACTACCCGATTATCTCGCCGAGAAACCCGGAACACGAGCTCACGGTTACTACGAGATTGGCAACACAATGTCCGAGAAATCCGGAACTGTTTAGGTGGAGTCGACCTGAATACGAACAACGGTACATGAATAAATTGTAATGCAATTCAGGTCGAGTCGACCTGAATGTGAGATTGTCTACATTAGTCATTCGTTCATGCAATTCAGGTCGAGTCGACCTGAACTGACCCATATGATAGTAATTGAAGTAATGTGAAACGTATCCTAGGTAGATTGAATAGTTCTGTCATCGAATATCATTTATGAAATGGTATACATGGCAATTCAAATCGAGTCGACCTAAACCGTATCTATAATTGTAATTTCGTTCAAGTGAAAATCTCGTAGATGTCCTGCTGAAATTCCTGATATTCACAGATTCAGTCACCAAGAATTCTGTACGTAATGATAATAGTGTGCAGATGGGATTCGGCTCACTGCAAGTCCTCACTTCAGGTCGGTTTGATCTGAAGTGTGGGTACTCCCATCACAGACTTCAGTTCGAGAAGTTCGAGATTTGTAAAGGAATAAAATTGGGAATTCCCTGTAGAATTGAACAGATGAAGATGGGATCATTATCTCAGAGTACAAGGGACACTTCAGGTCGATCCAACTTGAAGTTCAGGATTGTACTTAGTCTTCTTACATTTATATTTTCGGCTGACAAAAATTATACAAGACAGGGGTCAGACACTTTAGATCGATTTGACCTGAAAACAGTGTTTACATATATCTGAATTTATAAGAAATTTTAATGAATGATGTCAATTGTAGTTGAAACCTAGGCTTCAGCAAATAGGTTCGTTGGTGTCGTAGATGTAGCTATAACATTTGGTCATTCAGGTCAGGTCGACCTGAACATGAATGAAATTGCATGATCTATGCTTCAATTCACTTACCCTATTTCACATTGCATTTTTACAGGTATCTATGGATACTATAGATGACCTTGATGACATGGACATGTCATCGGATTCTGAATCCAGTGAATTCAGACATGATAAAGAGGATTTCATGGCATCTTCAGAAGACGAATTTCAGAATGTCGAAGCAATGAATGTTGGGGTCCCGGAATGCGAAGGTCTACCGCGTCGGCTTTGGAATACTCGAGTTGTCACCTTGTACAATGAGGCTGGAGTGCTTGTGGGTGAAGGTGTCTGTCATAGTGTGAACTCTGACCTCGTTTTGGGTGCCAATGGCCCTCTTGGTGACACCCACGTGGCGATCCACATCTCCAAAACACATAACGAAGAAGACCTACTAGAGGAACAAGTGTGCTCATTGTTGGCTTGGCCTATTCATCTTGTCTATTGTCGTGGAGCTAGCCTTAGAGACCATGAGGCTAGGGACAAATTCAATTGTCTCCAACAGGCTCTCTTAAATCCACCCTCTTCGACGTCTTCGAGACCATACACAAATATGGTCCGAAATGCGCCCCGTGAAACAAATTTGAAATCGAAGGAGCTGCTTACTCAAGATTCCATCCATGCAGTGTCTACTAAAATATGTTGTAGTCGCAACTGTGTTCAGCCATTTCCTAGGGATAAGATTTGAGCCTTTCGTGAACGCATGTATCGCAACTCCACGTTTAAACACAGGACCTACATGAAAATGGATGTGCATAGGCAGGTGCATGTTGACGAGCGTGGTAGACGAATGGTGTCAATTGACAATACACTGGTATGTATGCGAGCGTGGATGCATATAGCTGGGGTCCCTGAGGCCACATTCTATCGCTACCAATCGTACATGAGGCGTGGTCGAGAGGCAAAGGACCATGGCAATAAGGGAATGGTGAAACCGAGGAAACACACTCAACAAGCTATAGCAACATTGAAGTGCATTCTGGAGAAAGAGGCAGATCACATGCCTCATTGTACGAAGACCCTGAAGTCAGGAGAGAAAGTTGTGGCCAAGATCCTACCTTCCACCTTCCAGTGGAAGGGTAAGATGAAAGAACTCAATGATGTCAATGTTGTTTTTGGACTGAGTGAGGTGTCAGCTTCGAACTTGAGTAAGATTAGGTGCTGTAAGTTCCCTGAGTATGAGGTGAAGAAGCCTGGAGACAATTTTGCGCGATGTGGCACGTGTGACAAATTGCAAGACCTCAAGAAGGGTGCTATAAGTGGGTCTCACAATGAATTGAAGTATTCTCGGAAGTTGGATAGGCACAATGAGATTGCGCGAGCTCATCGGGAGT
The DNA here is from genome assembly GCA_950106755.1 of Climacium dendroides. NCBI lineage: Eukaryota > Viridiplantae > Streptophyta > Bryopsida > Hypnales > Climaciaceae > Climacium > Climacium dendroides. The sequence continues at coordinate 23,119,764 of OX467082.1, read as the reverse complement.
TGTATTATGCAAACCGTCACCGTTCAGTAGCTTTTCCACACGAATGCCTCACAGTTATGCACGACAAGATGGATCATGCAAAGACTGCTTCTCCAGTCTTTTCCCACAAGAGTAAGAGCTTGATGGCCTTATGAAATTGCTTGTGTCTGTCACTGGCATTCAGATTGCTCATGGTCATGGAGATGTGCGTTACGCACATTATGGTTTGGATCTCTTTAAACACGATTCAAACTATACAATTGGTTCTATGGCAAAGTTGTTGCGGGATCTGGAATTGCCATCGAAGTCTTCTTCTCGACAATTATTTTCTGGGTCAGGGTCTTCAAATTTGTTTAGGGCAGTGCTGCAGGGTAAAGAAATGTGCGACGCGTCACTGCCACTACCTCCAATGAATGCAGTTCTAGCAGTGCCTTTGCCTCCTATTTTGAATGTGCAAATGGATAATGCCACTGGCAACAACAAGAATAGATATGTTTTCTATTTCTGGTCTCTACTTGTTGCTAACAAGATCTTCAGAGAAGTGTATGTCAACTTCATGATTGTTGGTCACACACACGACGACATTGACGCATTGTTTGGAAGATGGAGCATGCTGTTGAAGAAGGAGAACTTCCCAACAATCCCGGCGCTCATGAAGTCATTCATGGATGCTGAGTCTATTCCTACTATCCCTCACCTCATAGAGGAGGTGCCTGATTTCAAGCGTTTCATTGTAAGAAAATGGATGGATGGTGATGAAATCCTTGTGGGACACACAAGACCGCAACAAGTGAAGTTCTACCTAGACTTTGTTGGATGCCCAAACATGAAGTACAAATTGAAGTGCACGGATGAAAATTGGTTAGGCAGGCATGGTCAAGCCATTAAGTTGTGGAAAGAAGACGATGAAGGACGGAGTTTGTGGCCACGTGGTGTACCTTTGCCAGTACCACTCAACCCAATGAAAGGTGTCCATGACATTGTCAAAGGTTTATCAGGATTCATAAACTATTGGGACTTGTGCAGAGCAGACGTGAGTGGAGAACATCGTAGGCGCTATGAGAATGTGGTGCGCTATTGGCGTGGTGTAAAGGCAGCTCTTCAAGAGCCACTTCCTACTTCTAATGCTCTAAAAGACGGTTTCTGGCCAACTACTCGTATTCAAGTGACAGAAGTTGATCATTTAGACGAAGATGGTGAAGATCTTGAAGAGCATGGAGAGGATGAGCCTTATGTGGGGCCCTTGAGGGATCGTCCACAACCATCCTTTAGGGTGGCTCGAGATGTATACGAAGGGTATTTTGTTGCAGTTCGCCCTGCAGAAGGTGACAGCAGACCAGTTTGGATTGCTAGAGCATTGTCTGATCCAAACTCTAACCCCAAGAAACCAAACTGTGTGCACATTCAATACTTTCGGCCAACATCACGCAATCAAGAAGTTCAAGACTTCTATGAAGGATGGGATAGTGATAGAGGTTTGCTTTGGAGGGTTGATGAAACCGAAGAACCTACGTGGGAGACAACAAACGCTTTAATTACAGCATGGAAGTCTCAAAACAGAAGAGGTACTCGCCAATGCAGAATCAAGATCCCTACAGTTCAAATCGAAATCATCAACCAGAGTTTGGCTTCATATACATGATATGGAGAAATCATATACATACATTGGATGCATTTTAACTATGACATTCATATGGAGGGTATTGTTTTATTTCTACATCTTATATGAAGTTGTTTTTCATTGCGTAAGTGTTGGACCCTTAATATTATAATAGATGATAGTCGTTTCAGTTTTTTTTAGAGGATATAGGTTTCCGTTGATTGATTCTATTTTAGTGTTTGATACTGCATGATTGTTTTCAAGTGTATGTTTTGTGTTTACAAAACAATGGAATTTAAAATATAGTCTTTAATATATATATATTTTTTATTCTTGAGCTATATTTTCTCTATTTTTTAATTCATTTTCTTATTTGTGTATCACTAAATATATTTTATTTGAAATTACATTGCTATTGGAGAAAAAAATGTAGTGGATATATCCACTATTTATTTGGTTAACATGTAAAGCACTTGTCACATTCTGGGTAGGGGGTCGGTTGGTTGTTACAACTTTCCTGCCGGCAAAGCTCACTTAGTAGCACCAAGTCATGTTTTTTCTCTCATGCGCTCATACAAATCCAATGGGAATCGAACCCGGACTGCTTCAATGAAATGAACAACCCTTTACAATCAACTGCGGAGCTTATGACTTGGTGTTCAAAAGATGTCATTCTCTTCACTTATATAAATCAGAATATATATCCTAAAGCAAACTTCATGTATTTCAACAGTCCATCACTAAAAAGACTCTCATTTTAATGGAAATTGTGTATTACAACTAGCAAAGTTAGTGTTTGCCCACCTAAACTAGTTAACATTACAATTCACTTTTTAGGGCCTAAATGGAAAATATTATTATGAGAGGCTTTAAACCTCTTAAAATATTGAATATTGTGTTAGCTTCAGAGTTGTATTGTTGTAGACAATTCATGATTTCCCAGGATATGGTACAGTCGGAGGCTTTGCTCACCAAGGTTACGCTGCATGCCCATGTTGTGGGTCTGATTTGGTATGTGAGCATTCTGTTGAGTTAGGAAAGCAAACATACGGTGGAACAAGAAGGTGGCTACCTGACAACCATCCATTTCGGTCACATGCAATGAAGGATCACTTCAATGGAGAAATAGAGTGTAGAGGTAAACCGAGAGTGGTGTTAGTGGAAGAGCAATTACATTATGCTGAAGAGTATGAAGCATGGAAAGCAGCCGGGAACCGTGATGGTGCAGCCGGTGATCCATCCAAAGTGCATGGAGTGAAAAGGAAAAGTATCTTTTACTTGTTACCGTATTGGAAGGTGAGTCAATCACTTCATAGTTACATGCGTCATTTTCAACTCCAAATTTCATATTTGGAGATCAGAGGAGGCAAATACAAATGATGTTCGTAGTAGTGATTCATATTGGAAATGACTATATAGAATATAGACAATGACTCGTGAGCATGAATGACTCCCTTTAACGTTTATAGGTGGCAGCAGGTGAGTCATTCTTACTAGTGAGTAGTCATAAATTTCAGGGTTTTGACAATTACTTTTCCTACAAACTCTATATTGGTCATTCATGTGCACCAAAAATATAAAATCCAATGTTGGTATGTGTTGTTGTACGCAGGATTTACTTATTAGGCACACCTTGGATGTAATGCATTGTGAAATGAATTTAGCAAAGAATTTCTTGAAGACAATTACAAGGATGAAGGACACAGTAAAAGTGCGACGGGATTTAAGAAGAAAGAATATTCGACCACATATGTGGCTCATGCCAAATGCAAAGAGGGGTGGGAAGATGATGAAACCAGCAGCCTCGTACGTCCTGACTGAAGCAGAGTTCTCTAAATTTACCAATAGGATAGAGTCACTGAAGACACCTTCTGGATACTCGTCGTGTTTGGGTCAGCACATTCGAAAGAAGAAATTTGGTAGCCTCAAATCACATGATTATCACGTGCTCATGCAGCAAGTTATGCCACTAGCTTTGCGTGGCTTATTGAAACCAGGTCCAATGATGGCAATCATGAGGATGTCAAAGGTATTTCGGAGGTTATGCACAAACGTATATAATCCAGAGCACTTCAATTCCCTAGAGTCGGATGTGGCAGAGAGTATGGCGCTTTTGGAGATGGAATTTCCGCCGTCATTCTTTGACATCATGACCCACTTACCATATCACTTGGTATAGCAGTTGGACATGTGTGGTCCAGTGGCTAGCAGATGGATGTACCCCGTTGAGAGGTACATGAAGACATTGAAGGGATATGTTCGAAATATGTCGAGGCTTGAAGCGTCAATGGCGGAAGGTTACTTGAAGGATGAGTGCATTGGCTTTGTCACTGAATACCTCCACAAATTCGATGTTGTGCACAGAAGAGTGTGGGACGAAGATGAGGAATACGGGGATGCTGAGGAGGTTCTTGAAGGAGCTGGACGAATGTACATGATGGACGCATCGCTACGCAACCTCGTTCATCAATACATTCTGAACAATGCAACTATAATGCAGCCGTGGCTCATGTATGTACTGCAGTTCTGAACCTGCATCATTTAAATTTTCCAAAACCCTAACAGAAGTCCCTAGTTCTAGTTGCTTTTTAATGTCTCAATGATAGAGCTTATGATGTAGTGATTTTTCAGTGACAATATAGTCATTCTTGTAGAAAATGACAGTAGCATTGAGTGCCTTTACAGTCATTTCTAGAAGCCTACACCATTCTATCTTCACTATGTCAGCATATTCTCCTCACTAGGGGCCCAAACTATTGTCCCACGCATACACTAATCAATTGTATGTATGTTGTATACTGTGCATTGCATCTTCCTCCTGTTTGCTTGATTTGATCGATGTCCATGCAGAAAGTGGCAAGCAGAGTGTGAGGTGAATGAGGCAGTAGAATGTTTTGAAGAATGGGCGCCGCGGTATGCAAGTAGCGAGAGCATTGATGTCTCGAATGCGGAGGATGTGGACAGAATGCTACTTAGCCGTAGACCGTCACAGAGAGCAATACGATATACACGCATGAAGGCATTTGGAAACCACTACCAAGTAGAGGACGACGTGTCTACTGCAATGTTGACATACGATAGCGGAATTACATCTGTGTTTCAAGTGCCCACGGCCGACGCTCGGGATGTGGCTGTCAACTATGTTGGAGTGCTGAAGGATATTTTGAAGTTGGATTATGGGCCTTTAAATGCACCCATGGTGCTTCTTCGTTGTGAATGGATGAAGAAATCGGATAATTGAGGAAGTCCCACATATGTTCGTGATGACGCTGGTTTCTTACAGGTTAATTTTTGACACAAGCTACCACGCATGGCTAAACCCTTCATCTTTTCAAGCCAAGCCACCCAAGTATTTTTCTCCGACATTATAGAGCAACCTGGGTGGAAAGTTGTCTTGCAAAAAGAAGCTCGCTCACGGAGGGAGGTCGTGGAGCCACCAGATGTGTTCATCACAACGATGATGGAATCTACTGGCCTCACAGCTCCAGAGACTGTGCCTGCCAGGCCCATCCACGCTTCTTTGGTGGGGGCTATAGAATTATCTGCACAGGACCATTTGATAGCATGTGCAGAGTATTAGAGTGTTCATATAAAAAATCCACATGCATCACATATTGTATTATTTACCGGACAGCCTGACGCACACTAATTTATACAATTGTTTTTTGTATACAATTCTATGTCTGATTGGAAAATGTTTCTTTGCAATTTTCACATTGAGCCACCTGACAAAGTTATTTGTTAGTATTTCCATGGTCAGCTAAAGCACCCTGTGTATGACCAAAACATGACTGTAATAAAATAATTCCTTTATAGAATATCATAATAGAAAAGTAATAATTTGAATTTCCACGGTGTCTTATTGCCAGTCATTCGTCAATTCTATCGGCACTCGACAAACATTCTAATCACTATAGTATGACTACAGATAGTCCACATCAGCTATAAGGCAATTGAAGATAGACTTAACTGTAGATGATATCAATTAACATCATATTCATTATTTTGGGAGATTGGGGACCTTCCAAAATAATATTGTTCATTTTCTGACCAGAAAATTGAATTTGCGTTTAGGAAATTTTAAGTGATGGATAATTGAATTTGTCCTTTTTTTAGTCCTAATTTCCATTATAATGACAGTTTCATCTTGTTGGGGCGTATTTGACAAATTATTAGTGACATTGATAATATGTCTTCTCGTATAAATGCGATGAATGGTCCTTTCTTGACACCAAGTCATGAGCTGGATGGTTGGTTGTAAAAAGCTATTTATCTCATTCAGGTGGTCCGAGTTCGATTCTCACTGTACTCGTGTGAGCAGCTATGAGATATACATGATTTGGTGTTGCTAAGTGAACTTCGGTGGCAGGAAAGTTGTAACAACCAACCGGCCCCCCATCCGTATTGTGACAAGTGCTTGATACGTTAGCAAAATAAAAAGTGGTCCTACCCACTACAATTTTTTTCAAGTGAATGACATACAAAGTGAATGTTCTTTTAAAAATCAATGACATACAAAGTGAATGTTCTTTTAAAAATCAATGACATACAAAGTGAATTAATATTGAAATGATGCCATCATATAGATTGCAACATGCATAATATGAAAAAAAAATTTAATACTATTAATATTAGTTACACTTTGATATGCAAGTAATAACACACAAAATATAGAAGTAATCCTAATAAAGAACTATGAAATCCAATCCACACTATGTACTCTATAACACACACTAATAAATCATATAAAATTGTGTATGGTTATACAATACCATTACTATAGGGTAATAACTACTAAACTGAACTTCAAATACAATAAACTAACTCCACTACCATTAGTACATGTTCAATTGGAATTGTACGAAGACAAACTCCCGTTGATGATATGAACTTGTGTTGCAAGGATTCTAAGGACACACTCTATTGTGTCCTTCTTGATCTTCGACCTCCATGCTGTGATGAGGGAATTCGTATCTTCCCAAATAGGTTCTTGGGTCTCGTCCACTTTCCAACGCAATCCCTTCGCAGAGTCCCAACCAGTGTAAAAGTCTTGAACATTTTGGCCTCTTGCCGTGGGTCGAAAATATTGAATCAGAATACAATTTGGATGCTCTGGATTTGTGAATGGGTCAGACAAAGCTCTAGCAATCCAAACGGGCTTTGTATCACCTTCAGCCGGTCGAAGGGCAACAAAAAAGTCTTTCTGAACATCACGTCCCACTCGGAAAGATGGCAATGGCCGATCACGGCGTTGCCCCACAAAGACATCGTCCTCAGCAAATTCTTCACGAACGTCACCATTGTCATCAAGTTCGTCCTCTACAATGGCTTCCACTCGTGTAGAAGGCCAGAAACCATCCTTCAACGTCTCGAATGGTACTATAGGTTGCACCAAGCATGCTTTCACTGCATGCCAATAGAACAACAAATGCTCGAAGCATCTCCTGTACTCTCCACTCTCGTCTTCGTTGCATAATGCCTCCCAATATTTGATGAACCCTGACATCCCTTTTGAGATGTCCTCCACGCCCCGCATGGGAACGTAGTCAACTGGGATGGGCTCACTACGAGGCCATAGACTTCGTCCTTCAGAGTCTTCTTGCCACAATTTGATTCCCCCCTCTTCTGGAAGCCAATCACTATCCGTACAATACCTCTTATACTTCATGATTGGAACACCTGCCGAGTTGAGGTAGAACTTGAATTGTTGTGCCTTTGTATGGCCAACAAGTGCTTCGTCCCCTTCCAAAATGGAGCCTTCTATAAAGGCTTTGAAATCAGGTACCTCCTCAATCAAGTGTGGAATTGTAGGCACAGAATCTACATCCATGAAGGATTTCATGAGAGCTGGGATGGTAGGGAAAGTTTCCTTTTTCAATTGCATGCTCCATCTTCCAAACAAAGCATCAATGTCATCATGTGTATGACCAACTAACATGAAATTCACGTAAATCTCTCGGAAAATCTTCTTCGCTATTAAAAGGGACCAAAACGCAAAGACATAACGATTCTTGTTGTCACCAGTGGCATTGTCCATTTGAACGTTTAAAACTGGAGGAAGGGGAACGGCTGCAATAGGGACTTCGGGCGGTGGCCGAAGTGACGACGTACACATTTCAGACCCTTTCAACACTGCTTCAAATAATGGAGCTGAGCCCGATCCAACAAACAACTCCCGGGAGGAATACTTTGGAGGAAGTTCAAGGTCTCGCAATAGCTTTGCAAACGACCCCACCGTGTAGTTAGAGTCGTGTAAGAAGATATCAAGACCGTAATGAGCATAACGGACGTCACCATGCCCATGTGCAATCATTCCGGTCACTGATACCGGCAACTTTGTGAGGCTGTCAAGTTGTTTGCTTTTGTGCGAAAACACAGGAGATGCCGTTTTTGCATGATCCATTTTATCATGTATGATCATAAGGCATTCATGAGGGTAGGCGCTCGACCTGTATCGATTGGCATAGTATAGATCTCGATGAGCTCGAGCACAAGCATTGTGTTTTTCCAATAGGTGGTCCCACTTCCGTCGTAATCCAATGGGGGCAATTCTTCTTTGTTCATGATATCTATCACAATCAGAACAACGAGCGAAATTATCTCCGGGTTTCTTCACTGAGTATTCAGGAAAATTCAATTTCCTAATTTTGCAGATATTTGATGGAGAAACTTCTTTCAACCCAAACACAGCATTTGCTGCGTTGATCTCGGGTAGCGTATTTTTCCAAGTGAAGGTGGCGGGTAGAATCTTAGACACCACCTTCTCCCCAGACGAAAGGGTGTGCGTGCGATGCGGCATGTGGTCAGCTGACTTCTCAAGCACACACTTCAACGTTGCAAGGGCTTGCAAAGAATGCTTTCGAGCCTTTTGCGTTCCCAAATTTCCATGTGGTTGAGCTTGTTCACCTCTTGCAGCATATCCTTGGAAACGGTGGAAGGTGGATTCGGAGACACCTGCAATATACCGCCATGCTGCCATACAAACATCAATCCCTTCGAGAGTGACCACCCTCTTCCCCTGAGCATTACGGTGAACTTGTCGATGAACGTCCAACTTCATGTGGTATCGGAATTCAAAGGATGTCTTGTGGTACATACGTTCACGGAAAGCCCGAATCTTTTCTCTTGGAAAAGGTTGGACACAGTTTCCGGGGCAGCACGTCTTGCTCGATACTAAATTGATAGACTCTTGGCTAAGTAGAGTGTATGCTCTACCAGGAGCCTGAGGCGAAGGAATCCTGACGGAGCTGGTGTATGGCCTTGCACTTGAGGAGGACCCCTGTGACAGTCTTGCTTGTAGACGATTATATTGGTCTCGAATCTCGTGGTCATTAAGGCTGGCCCCATTTAAAAACACCCGGTCAATGGGCCAAGCACGAAGTGAGTACTTCCAGTCTTTAGGAACTTCAGTAGGCCGTAGCGATTTGGATATTTGAACAGCGACAAGCGAGTCACCGAGGGGACCATTGCTACCTACAACATGTTCAGAATTCACGCTATGATAAATTCCCTCAGCAACCACTTCTCCATCAGAGTTGTGGAGGACAACAATTTTCGTGATCCATAGTCTTTGAGGGATACCGTCACAATCTGGAATGACGATGTCTTGTATTGGATCAATCTCAATCTCTCCTTCATCAGAAGAGTACTCCTGCAAAGGATGATCGCGAGCAGCCATATCAACTCTGCGTGAAATTAACAATTTATTAGACATGGATACTAATATTAAATCATTTGATAACAGCGTGCGGATGAATATACTTAAGTCGACTCGAGTTAACTATAAGTAAAGACCTTGTAAGATACTGAGGTTTAACTCGAATCGAGATAACATATAGGGAATCAATGTTGATCATACGAGGGCAAGATATACAAAACAATCAAAATATCCTACGGCCGAAATCAGTAATCGAATATTTCTGGTCAATTAATCAAGAAGTAAGTTTGATGAGAGTGAACATGCATCCTGAAATCTTTAACTCGATTCGAGTTAAATGAACTAGGATTGAGATCACATGATATCATCCGGAAAAAGATGTTTATCTAAAATATACTTCATCCCGACCTTCGCATTTAACTCGATTCGAGATAAAGTACTTGAACGATTAGATACAATAAGACATTGCAAAATCTCACAGATGACTGAATATCAAAGTTCATATGGATCCATATAACCATAGATATTAATTCATTTCTGAAACAGGACACCATGACCTCAAAGTAAAACAAAGTCAACTCGACTCGAGTTAAAAAGAAAATAACGGTTCTATTAGTATATTCCAAAACTACAGTTACTTTTGTCTTCTATCAGGTAGAAGCGAGATTAAATAATTTCCTCCTATATGATTTAACTCGGGTCGAGTTGAAATTCTTCTTATCACGCAATTCTCGATGAATGATGTACAAATAGTTTAACTCGGGTCGAGTGGAAGTTCTTTCCCGCAATTCACAGAGGTGTCTCATATTACGTTATATAGTGATCATCCTAAAAATGCGGCGGGTATTCAGGGATTTCATTTCCACAAACCACTCCATTAACCATGGAATGTGACGCAGAGCCTTGCCGAGTTGATCGCAATAAGTCCCATATCCGAAATGAAAACACTGAAAGACCTCAAAATCTACAGAAAATTAAACGCAGCAAACAAAACGTTTCCAATCACCCTATGAAATCCGCGTACTCTCCACTGTCCCACAACTGGATTACGTGAAATTCAGATGGCACAAAATTCAAATGATGTACACTGCAGATACGCGGAGCACATTGTCAGAGAGGCCGCATGAGAGATAGAATAACAATGCTTCATGGCAAAAACAAGACGATTATTGGAGGAAAATGAAGAGAGATTGATGGACATGTATTGCGTACCCAAATCCGGAATCCAATCAAATGAATTGTCGCCAGTGACCCTTACGAAAATCAAAGATGCCTACTTACTGTCTTAGTAAAATGACCTTTGCTAGATCGGGTGTGTGGCATACTACAAAAGGAGATGTAGGATTCTCAGTGCAGGCGACGAAAATGACAATAGGGAGCTGTGCGTGAGGGAGGTGTATGAGTGCGGACGGCGAAAATGACAATAGAAAGTTCTGCCTGAAGGAGGATTCTGACTGTGGATGGCGGAAATGAGAATGGGAAGTTCGCATGAGGGAAAGGAAGAGGAACACTTTTGCCGCTAAACGCATTACGCAAAGGTTATCCCAGGATCAAGGCGCGGGATTTTCAAACGTTTCTCATGAACTGCAAATAGAAATACGCCGGTACTTTTGCTCCCATGAACATGTGCATTTATTAATTTCTGACAGCCTAGAATCTTCCATTTTTAGCTACTTAAGAATAATTAGCTCGACGTCTCCAGGATACCTTTTTTACGCAAAGAAGCTCCTATTTCCAGACCCTAATGTCGATATTAATTGACTGTTTTGTCGAATTCAGAAAAAGAAAAGGAAGAATCCTATGCAATTTGCAGGGCCGAACGTTAACCTTGTAATGCCGCCAATGCAAATTGCATAGGATTAGGGTTTAGGATGACAGTCCAGGGTTTGGGTGACACTCTAGGGTTTGGATGACAGTCTAGGGTTTTAATGACAGTCTAGGGTTTGGATAATAGTCTAGGGTTCTCAAGAGACATGAGAAGCATTTTTTTCATCCACTTCTTGTTGTTGATCTTTCATGTTGAGTTACAAAAAGTATCCAATTAAGTTTTTAGTCTAACTAGTGTTTGTTTTCATGTAGTTGAGGATTAAGTAAAAAAAACGGATTACAAAATATGCTATTTCAGTGTATTTTGGGAAGTTGTGGTTCTTTGTTCTAAATCTGAAATCTGTCTACAAAAATGTTGTTTTTTGAGTTTGAGCTCAACTAGTGAAACGAAGGTCATGTACATTAATTTCTACTCCAATGAACTTCGGATGTATTTTCAATTTCTATAGAATTCTATTTATAGGATGACATGGAAATTGAGTTTACACCATGATGTTTATCACTATAATATACACACATGGTGAAAATTTCGGATTTTTTGAACTCATTTTCTATTTGATATGATTTGTCTTCACTTTTTCTTTAGAAATTATCAAAAAAATCAATTTTGCTCAAAAAAATCTAAATTTTTTGTGTTCTAAAGAAGACATGTAGTTTCATCTCTAAGAAATAAATATAAAATTTTTCATGTATATGTACTTGCAGAATGGAAGAAAAATAAGTGATGGGCACTAAGGCTTGAAATCAATGGTCATGGGGCCGGCATTTAAGGGTTAAACACCCCCCCTCGAGCAAAAGGGGGGGCGTGTCAGGCGCAATGGGGCCTGCTCCTCCTAGTATGTTCCCTCTGTCCGTTCCCTTCGTTGTCCTGCCTTGGCTCTTCTTCTTCTCCCTCCTTTTCTTGCTCCCTTGCTCCCTTCCTTCACTCTTATCCTTTGGCCACGGATTTTTTCAACCTCAACCTTGTGTCTTTGTCTTTAACCCTTAATCATTCAAGACACCAGATTTTCAAGTTTCAAATATTGTGAAGGTAAATAAAACCTAACCAACTTTCTATTTCTAGTAGAGTAGTAGTTCATTTTTTTGCAAAACTATATTTGAAGTTTCATTTTAGCATTAAAAATCCGATTTTTAAAATAGATGATTATGATTTTTCTATTCAAGATTTTGCACAAGGCTACCCATTTCAATCTTGACTTCACGTAGTATTGAGGGTTCTTGGAAATGAGCCTCAAATACACTAGATTGTGGAAAAAAAATTACATGAGAAATTCATTTAAAAAAATTGTAGAATAGATTTTGGAAAGCCATAAATTGATTGGGGTTGTGCATGTTGGGCCTTATAACCTCATATATTTGGGGGGTGACCAACTTTTTAGATTTCATATGTGAAAAGAAATTTGGAAGGTTTTTGAACATAGGCTTTTTCAACATATTGACTACATGGACAAGTTATAACACATACATATTTCTTTTCTAAAAATGTTGAAATACAAAAGCCTTCACCTTTTAGAAGTGCTAATGAAGCCTACATTTAAAGTTAACTTTTAATAAATTGAACTTGCAATTGGTAGTAAAAGTCATTTATAATCTTAGAACAATGTACTTGAACAAGTTAACCAAAGAATCCTATGGTTGAATTTGTTTTAAAAAAATATTGATGAAGACTATAACCATGCTTTTGGAATGAATGGTGCTTAAGAAGTATTTGAAATGAAATTTTTAATAAAACATTTGATGCAAAAGAAAACATTTAATCCTAAATGCTTATTAAGGCTTGTTTTTAGCTTCTCGAGATTTGCTTGAAATTGAACAAAAGCCAACATTTTGATAAGTTCAATCATTTTTTTTTTGAATTGTAACTGTACAATTCAAACTAGACACGTTAGAGATCACATAGGAAAAGAAAATTGATTCTTGAGGCTTTATTCAACATCACAATATTTGAAACGCGAAAATTCAATGCCTTAGACAATTAGGGGATAAAGGCAAAAACATGAGGTTGAAGCTAAAGAAACCTGTGGCCAAATGATAGGAGTCAAGGAAGGAAGCAAGGGAGCAAGAGAGGGAGGAGAAAAAGAAGAAGCGAAGGCAAAAAACAAAGGGAACAGACAGAGGGAAGCAGGGGCCCACTGTGCCTAACAGACCCCCTCTTTTTGCTCGAGGGGGGGTGTTTAACGTCCGGCATTTGCAGGTTCAGTTCTGATTACAATTGACCAGTTATTGTTTAGGGTTTGCGCGACGTTAAACACCCCCCTTCGAGAGAAAGGGGGGCCTCTATGGCAGGCAGTGGGCCCTGGCCAGGCTGCCAGGCCCAACTGCCCGGCTTGCATTCCTACCCGACTGCACTCCCTCCACTCCCTCTCGCCTAGCAACTCCCTCCCACCCAGCAACTCCGTCTCGCTTAGCCCAACTCCTGCTACTGGTCCATTCCTTAGTACAGAACTGAACTCATCAATTAAGGTACGAAGTCCATAAGTCGACCATCTAAGGTTTGGAACTGAATTTTAGGGAGGTGAAACATCTTGAAATATTTTTCAGTAAATTTTCCTTGAAAGACAAGGAGAATTGACATTTGGTCCAAGTCATTGCATATTTTTTGAAGCTTTGTGGAATTGAGAATTCATATTGGCAACTCTTGAAATTGAGTATTCTTAAGGTTTAGAGACCTTTCCTTTTTTGCAAAATGAAACTCTTCGTAACTTTTATTTCATAATTAAAAATTTGAATGGTTCAAAAGTTAGGTGTAGGTATCAATGTATACAATCATAACTTCTATTCCATAATTAAAAATTGAATGGTTTAGAAGTTTAGGAGAAAGTATCATTTTATGCAATTAAAAAAACATACAATATTTCTTTTTAAATAAATTTTTTACTACCCAATTTTAACATAAAAAATTAAACTTCATACTTTTGGAATTTGTTTTGGAATGACATGAAACAAAGCTTCACGTATAAATTTTAATGAATGACATCCACTATATGAAATTCATGTAAAGATTCTAAATCATAAAACCAATAGAGGACTCACAAGTTCTCAGAAAATCCAAAGTAACCTATTTGGTCATTTGTGAGTTAATTGAAATTTGTTGTATTACGAATTTTGAATTGTGATAAATTTGTATTCAATAAATTCATTTAAATTTTGGAAAAATCAATAGAATAGAAATTCTATTATTATTATTTTTAAAAATAATTAACTTCAATTATATACAAAACAGAAGAGAAAATCAAATTCATAATGCTTGTAATATAAGATTCAAACACTCTAATTTGTGCCATGGCATTGCAAACCCTAAACATGTAGGATTATTTGTGTCTTTAGATTATAAGAATGTAAATTATAAAGAAATCTAAGGCATTAAATTACTCAAAAATTTCAAAAGAACATATATTTTCATTTTTCCTAAATAGTGTTGACATATAATACTTGTAGACCTACAATTAAATGGCAAAATCTTTACCTACCATGTATCAATGACATGCTACTTTTGAACTTTCCTGGACTTCGGTTCTAAGAATCCTTTGCAACGTATCAAACTGTTATCACCAAGCAATTCAGGGAAAGACCAAGTACTATTGAATGCTCCAACATTGGCAACCCCTTGTGCTACCATACTCTTATACTTCCCTCGAATGGCTTAAAGATCGGCTATCTGGTGATCATGCAAATCATATTCATCTACTAGTGTCAATAGGTCTTCAAAAAGAACATGAGGATTAGGCCGAACTACCCCATACACTTTGGGATCTTTGTCTTTGAAGACCATCGGCTCTTCTTCAATATTAGAAATACCAATTTCTCCTACGTCATCATCAATAAAGACTGGGAGTTCTGGAACATTGTATGCACCACATCATGAAGATAATCCTTGTGACAAAGGGGTGTTTTTGTCAATGCCATGGCGAGTGCCAGCTTCTCTAACAATAAGCCCATCCTCTATGTCTGGATGGAGCATCTTGAAAACAATATTAATAAGAATGAATACAATATTAATAAGAATGAATACAATATTAATAAGAATGAATACAATATTAATAAGAGTGAAAACAAAACAAAACAATAATGGAATTCAAAAAATTTGAATTCTACTTTGAGCATGTTCTTTCAAAATGTTGTGTGTAAAGAACTTTGAAGTTATATGAACCCTTACTTGATTGCTATTTTTGGTAGTTTAAATTTTTGGAAGGATGTTTTTGAATTCTACTTTGAGCATGAATAATTTGATTTTGAAAATATTGCAATACCATCCAAGCCCTAGTATATCATCAATAGAATAAATCATTTTAAAAAAAAAGGAAATCATATTGTGCGATTTGCAATCACTCATAAACTCAAGAATTTAGACACAAATGTAGGCAATTGTTGGTCTCTTTGAATGACCTTGTATGTGAAATAAAAAATGAAGGCCAGAACTGTGCCTTGTACTTTAATGTCCAAAACTATATAATAGTGGACATTCATGTGGAAAAAAATGGGAAACATGTTGTCCAAGTTGCAATCAATCCTAAACTCAAGCATTCAAAAAAATATGATGTTGGTGGTCACTTTGAATGACCTTCTACGTGAAATAAAGAAAATGGGGTCAAGAACCTTGCCCTGTCCTTTAATGTCAAAATCAATATAAAGTCATGAAATTCACGTGAAAAAAAAGTACAACAATATCACTTATGGAGTGAAAGATTATAACGTTTGATTATGAAGGTGCTAAAATAGCAAAAAACAATTGAAGTCTTTTTTGCAAGTGAAATCTAAAAAGTCCATGACCAAAAAAATTGGAGGTTCACTTGCCTTACTTGAAGAACCCGAATGAATTTACGACTTCTTGAAATTCTCTCTACAACATTTTAAAATGAATTTAGAATCTGATTTTTTCTCCAAGATGTACTGTATAATTTGAGGCTCATTTTTAAGAGCTCTTAACACTTAAGAAAGTCAAGATTACGCAGGGTACTCTTGCACAAAATCTCTTATAGAAAAATCATTGTCATTTAATTTCAAGATCGGACTTTTGGAGGTAAATCTAGACTTCAAGAAGAACATTCAAAAATATGAACTACTAAAAGTACTAATTTGGTTAAGATTTATTTAACTTCAAAGTTTTGCAAACACCATATTTGGGTGCCTTTGGCATTTATGAGTTCATTTTAGATTTCACTTGAACCCTAATATATACACACAAATAGTAAAAATTAATTATAAGATGGAATTGTAAAGAGTAAGGACATTTGGTATTATATGATTAAATTTCGTAAGAATCAATAAAAAAAAGGTACTCTTAAGATGTGAAGAAAAGAACATTCAAGAATCTTCAAGCACATTGTAGTAGGAATAGAGAGTGTATGGAATAATTAGTAATGTGGGGATGATAAAGTTTATAATTTGTTTCACTATCTTGAAATCGTATCGTAATTTTTGTCATACCTTTTCAATATTGATGACTATCAATGAAATATTAAGAATCCCATAAAGAAATGTGATATATGAAGTATGCAACATGTATTTATCAAAATACATGAGGGGTTTAGAGTTATGATATTGACAATTTCAGGATGAAATGTACTAAGGTACGAGGTCCTAAAATAGCACTCTTTCTAAAATGGCCCACCTTCTTAAATGTATACTATTTGTACATTTTTTTTTTCATAGTCCTTAGTAATGTTCCAAAAGTGTACATTCTAGGAGGTGAGCCATTTTGGAGCCCTATGCCATTTCAATTGCAAAATTGAATAACTAATTACACAAAGCTCCCAAAAATATGAAACATTTTGGGTTAGATGTGAATTCTACTTGTCTTTTAGGAAAAATTTATTGAAAAAAATTTGAAGATGTTTCACCTACCCTAATTTCAATTCTAGGTCCTTAAAAAATCTATGTATGGACCTCCTACCGTTTGTGTCAAAGAAATTAATTAAAAAAATTAAAAATCAGCATGCCCCAAACCCAAATCAAGAACTTCATTACCATAACCACCATGTCATTAATGCCAAATTTGGAGGTTGAATGCGCTGGAGATAGCAATCATCAATCTGGATGATCAATTGCAATGGAGGGCCCAGATTGCACGCCTCCCCGAAACCCGAGTTCCTTCGTCCGGGCCAGATTGCGAGCCTCTCCGAAACCCTCTCCTTCGTCCGCGCGCTGGAACCCTAGCCTCTTCGAAATGCGCTGTTGTTCCAGCTCATGCTTGCGTGAGAGAGTTTCTGTGTGATTTGTGGTCAGTAGTTGGCGAGTGGTCAGTAGTTGTGATTTGTGTCTATGTAGTCTTGTTTTCTGTTTTCAGTTTGCGAGCTTCCGATTTGGATTTGCGTACTCTTGTTTTCAGTCGGCGAGTGGTGGCGCGTTTCGGCGACTGGTTAGTAGTTGGCAAGTTTCCAATTTGGATTTAGGGTGTGTGAAGCTCGTGGGGAGAGGCAGCGTGTAGGGTTTGTTGGATTCCGTTTTGGAGTTCCTGTGTGCAGCTCGTGTCTAGTTCTGTGGGGGTACAGCGTTTAGGGTTTGTGGGATTCCGTTGCTGCTCCGTTTTTGGATGTTTTGGAGTTCGTGCATCTGAGCTTCTTCAGGTTTCTGTTCCTGGTATGCAAAATTCCTACCTTGTACTGAATTTTACTTTCATTGCAATCCTCTTTCATTCTAATCTTGTTGTGCATCCTGTTGTGCATCTGTTGCAATCCTTCTTTCATTGTAATCCTGCTGTGCATCTGCATACTCAGTTGTTGAGTTTTTAGATTTGTAGCATGGAATACATAGTTTCTATGGCCTTCCATTTCTCATTGTGTGCAGCTGTTTGAATCCATTCAATTCACAGAGCAAAGTAAAGGGCGCAGCATTTAGGATTTCTGGGATTCCGTTGCTGCTCTGCTAGTTTTTTGGGAGTTGTTGTGTCTGAGCTTGTTCGGGTTTCTGTTCCTGTTTGTCAGTCGTACAGAACTGAAGTCTGAAGGTACGCAAAATTTCTAGCTCTTACAGAATTGGTCTAGAATTGCAATCCTCCTTCTGTTGCAATCCTTCTTTCATTCCAATCCTGTTGTGCATCTGCATACTCAGTTTAGGACCTTTTAGATTTCTGGCATTGAATTCAAAGTTCCTGTGGCATTGCAATTCTCATTGCGTGCAACTGTTTGAACCCATTCAATTCACACATGAAAGTAAAACCAATCCCGATGTACGTTTAACACGAAGCAATTTAACTCGATGCTAGTTTAACTCGATAACTAGGTATTCAGAAGTTTTTCATTCAAAGCATCGCTAGATTTTAACTCGATTCGAGTTAAAATTGTACTCGACTTGACTGTAATGACCATGCACGATGTAATCTGTGGATAAAAAAAGCCCAGAAATATATCGCAAATGAATCCTGACGACAAGTTTAACTCGAGCCGAGTTAAATACCAGCGGCAAACCTCCATTGGCTAATTTGGTCACCGAATCTATTTAACTCGGTTCGAGTGAAATAGTAAGTAAATACTGAATTCACATACATAACAAGACCAAATCTAGAACACCGGAAATAACCCAATCCGATAGATAACATACTTGTAAAAGAAACTATTGTCCTAGGACGACAAGAACAACTGAAACCTTATCAAAATAGAACCATTAACTCGGCCCGAGTTAAAACCATTGCGAACAGTAGGCGTCGAAATAAATGAGTACCACCGATAACACACTTCACCCGCAGAATATCAAGCAAACCGTCATGCTCCTGAAAATACATTTATGACTAAATAATTTTTAACTCGAGTCGAGTTAACAGATGGAACTGCGTGATACCATTGCAAGAATGGACGCACAGGTTTCCGGTTTGCAGGTGTACCTGAAGCGGTTTGCCATTCCGGAAGAAGACTAAGATGAGTACGGCGACGCCGACATGCTCGGTGAATGTTGGGAGTGGCAAGAACCCCATGAAGTTGAGTATTGGACTATTGTCCTTGTTCCCATGACGAAACACCTGTCATTCAGAACCAAATACAAGAAAGTCGAAGACAACCTCCCCGTCATACTAACGGAGGCGGTGCGGGAGGTACTGACAGGTCCAAATGGCTTGCTATTCATTTGCTGTAAAACCGTGGACCCCAACCAAACGGAGGAGTACATATTCTCCTACGTCGTCAATAGCCGGAAGTGTTCCTTCTCCATGTCTGCGTACTACAAGACATTGGAAAACACGGACTATCAAGCGCTGCAAAAGATTATCGAGAAGCAGCTAGAGGAGAAGAGGTGGCAAAACAAGGATGGAGGCCCTCTGCAGGCAGTTACATTGGCATCGAGGGTGAATTCACTCATCCACGGGTTTGATAATTTGAAGACATCGCTGGCAAGGAAGAGTGACAGACTGCAGCCAGTCTCACTTACGAGGGATTACAGCAACCAACCCAGCCATGGATCCCTCGTGCTTGTAACACCAGAGACTGGTCGAAGCCACACACGTCTAAAACAAACCGAACGATTCAATCGAGGAGATCCGTCAGGGTCTACGTCCACTACGCCAAAACCCCGAACTCTGAAAGGAAGGACATCGCTAGTACCTGAAAGCAGTCTGTCATCCGAGATTGTAGACATTCCACAAGACCTCGGGGGAAACGTAAAGGATATCGACTACGAGATGGCGTGTAAGTCGTATTCCGATTATTGGTCTGCATGCACGGAATCGTACGTCGAAGGGATCGGTCAGAAGTTTGAAATTTCCATAGACCAGTTGGAGAAGCCGCCTCAAAATCTCAACATTCGAGAGTTGGAAGAAAAGGGTGTACTGAGGGCGTTGAACTTCTTGGTGAACATGCCCGACCCTGACAAGAAGATGACCCTCTGCGCCTATCCCCAAGGAGTAAAGACAAGGCCAGCAAGGTTTGAAGATGTCAAGGACGCCAAGTTCTGGATGGTGAATGGCCAACATTGTGTGGCAGCGTCTCAGCGAATGCAAGGGATGGAGCAAATTCCTGATGACAAGAAGGCAAAGTTCAAGAAGTGGGACTGTTTTGTGGTTTGGAACAAGGACGACAGTGTCATCAGGAAAATCTCCGCATACTATAATCGGGTGAACCATTTTCAGAACTTTATGCCAACATGGTCCACCAATATTCTTGCATCAAGGTCTGTGTGGACAAGTATGGGAAGTCCAACTCCACCAAGAGAGCCCACAGAGCTTGGGAAGATGATAACTGCTGGGAAGAAGACGAAGGCAGACGGCTATAATCAGAGACTGTTTGCGGTAAATTCATGAACTTCATCTCGATCCGAGTTAAAACATTTATTTCTTCGTCCTTGTCTGTGTTTCTACATATTTAACTCGCGTCAAGTTAAGATCACTCATTGACAAACTGAATATGTCATGTATGAACTGCAGGAGTTCAAGACCGCTATCAAGCTCAGGTTTTCTATGATTGATGTGAAGAAGAACCAGGGCTACCTCGGCAAGAAGAACCAGAGAGACATTGACATTCACAATGAGATCAAACTCATTACTGCGTCACAGGATGTCTATGACCTCTGGGCCGAGGTCATTTCAAGTCAGTCCCAAGGGGGTCTCATCGATCCTGACTCCTTGATGGCGTTCAAGGACGTCAAGGGTTGGGACCCGGACAAGGACGGAGTCATATCTCGGGAGTTTTTCAAATGGATTGGAAACGTAACTGAGAATGACCTGAGGAGGCTTGCCTTGCATCTCCTTTTCAGGACGAAGAATCGGGCGCACGGTCACCCGAAAGTTGTCATGAAGGCGCCAAAGTCAGTCCTCCCTGATTGCTACACTACAAAGGACTGGCTGGAGCGAACGAAGAGGAAGGCCGCTGTGAGGATTCAACTTCACCACTTCGACTCGAAGCTCCGGCTATTTGACAACGACGGAAACTCCAGGAGGAAAGCGTGGAAGGATTTCAAGCGTGACTATAACGTCACCAAGGCCACGATGAACACGCTGCTCACAGGGCCTGGGGAGACATTCTTCACTCAAATGAAGATGCCATCGAACAAGAAGAAGACAATCGATGAGCTGTCTCCCATGGCCAAGGAGTTCTTCAAGGTCTTCTTGGAGAGCAAGGGGAAGTTCATAAAGCCGCAAGCAAGCGCCTTTTTCCGGCCCTACGAAACGAAGGATGACGAGCTCGGCCACTGGGATGCGAATGTCTGGGATGAGGAAGTGCAGTCGAAGATCAAGATGGCGATCATCGACTTCAGGAACATTCCCGGCGTCATCAACAGGGGTTCATGCACACAGGACTCTTCATTCTTTGAGAAATTCATGGGAATTCTCGAAGAAGATCCAGAGAACGACCTCACTGATCTACAAGTGTATCTCTGGATCGCAGGAGACAAGGACGTGGAATTGGAACTCCGCGGATTCATCAGGACGTCGATATTCGGAACACGTTATTCCGTGCACTATGTCGACTATCAACCGTCCAACTTCGAAAGGATAGGCGACATTCCTGAGAGGAGCAGTCGCGCGAGGGATCCTATTCAGCTACTCTTCCTTCTGAAGAATGGGGCGGCCATGAAGAACCGCCAAATTCCTCGATCATTTTCGGTACCACCGAAATCGCATTACAACGCTAAGCGGCAAACAGTGGAGGTCGAGTACAGGATCTACGACACAGAACTTCGAATGGAGTTCTATTTAAATGTGCTGGACTTGTTCGTTTGCCCGAGGGATGTTGTGTTGTTGTATTTCGCGGGAGGAAAGCTCACATGTGCTGCGTGGGTAAGTGCGTGTGCACGAAATCATGTTCTTATCATTATGTGTGCCAGCAATTTTGAATCGAGTTTAACTCGAGTCGAGTGGAAATTGTTGTGCTGACTACAGTCTTGTATGTTGTATACAGATGCTATCGTTGGACCACTATGCTGTTGGTGATAGCAAGAAGAAGAATGAGTTCCTCTCCTTGTGCGTCGATTCTGAGAACATGGACAAGGATGATTTCCTTGAGTCCGTGTATTTCCTAGACGACCAGGACTTCGATGGAAGGAATGATAGGCCTGCGCCATCTACTCGGGGTAAAGAACCGTCAACCTCGAGAAAGGGAAAGGAATCTGCGCGACAATACCAACAAAGGATTCCTGATCAGTCTCGGGGAGATGATCAGATTGACCTTGTAGAGATCGACGACGACGAGGAGGCACAATGGGTCGACCCCGTCGACAGTGCATTGGAACTGAGCGCTGACAGGCCTGGTGCAGCGGCGTTGAATCTTGAAACCAGTGAGATGAGGGGATCATCTAGTTCATCGGTCCAGGAACTTCACACGCCGATCTCGCGTACTCACCTCTCCCAGAAGAGGAAAGCGCATCCGCCACCGTCTGATGCTCCGGTTAGTCAACAATGGATCCTGGATATTATCCAAAAGAATAATGAATCGGAGGAAAGGAAACGGCGGGAAGAGCGAGAGGAGATGAGGGCGGAAAACAAGCGGGCTCGGCAGGAAAGCAATCAACTGATCGCTCAACTGATCGATGCCTTGCCTGAGGTCGTGAGCAAAATGATGTCCGCAAGACCGATGATGATGCTGGACCTGGCTGCTATGTCTCCGCAACTCATGATCGCAAATCAGGCACATGGCTCAGCGGATAGTGCTAGGCAAGCGTGGGCTTCGTCTCCAATTATTCCATCTGTACCGACCATGTCCGAGAATTTGATGGCGCATGCGTCAACCAGCTCTGCACCGATTGAGCGGGACTTGGTGGTGATGGATGCTGGAACACAGGAAGATGCAAATGTCGACGCTGCACCAGATTCTCTTACTCAATTAGAAGATGAGCAAGGAACCACGGATGGAATAGAGGGCCATCAGTCACAGGGCCCTGTGACTAGTATGCCTCCAGGATGTTCCCTGTGACTCCCTCAGCCTTCATTTCAACTCTCTACGAGTTGAAATTCTTCCGAGTTCTTTTAGACAGTGTAGGATAGCGACTAGCAGATAGGTTCAATTTTCTTAGTCCATTGTATGTAATGTAACATTTTCTCATTCAGAGAGCTATTGTAATATATTTTTTCTCTCACAAAGCATTGTCTGGCTTGAATGTTGCAGTCGCGGGTTTGAAATGTGTCAATGATGTTCCTCTCCATGATGCTCCAAACTCGTTGGTGGAAGAATTCCTTGGGCATGTCAATGAACAGGTTGTGGCTCCCAATGGTGAACCTCCACTTGAAGCATGTCTGCCATGTCCTGCGGAAGTGAGATTCGAGGATGATGGTCTTCTTGGCCACAACGCTGAGGTGCTCGAATTCGTTACCGATGATGCTCAGGTCCCCAATGCCATTCCCGAAGACGCTCAGGTGCTCGAATCCCTTCCTGATGACGCTCAGGTGATGGGTGATATTGCTCCAAGCGGTGAAAGAGAGGATCCAGAATGCTCCCACCCAGATCCTTCGGTTGATATTGCGGTATGTGCTTTGTCATGTACGTTTCACTGTCGTGGTCGCTGTGACTGACACTGGTTGAAAGCCCTTCTTTTTCTTGACCTCCCCGATGTATTTCATGGTCTCCTATACGCGGCTTTGGTGCTGCCGTTGATTTCGAATTTGTACCCATTTAATTTTCTCTGTGTCTCTGTTCTTTATGAGCAGGGTGCCACAGAGGAAATTGTTGCTGACTGTGAGGCGGAAGTCCAAATCCTTAGACCATGCATGTCCAAGTTCACTAAGAAATGACTCAATGTCGTTCTAGATCTGAATGGTCTATTGTGCGTGTGTAATGATATACAATATCACATAAGAGAAAGAAGATTATGCTATCCTGGAGAGGTAGTCCGTGAGGCCATCCACGACGTCATGGAATTACATAGGGTCACTCCTAGACCCCATGTGAGAAGGTTCTTGCGGGAGTTGACATCCATCACAAACGTCGTGGTCTGGAGCTCTATGGTCCAATCCTACGCCAAGCTCATCGCTGAATTCTTCTTCCGCAGACTAATCCCCCCTTACGGTGTCCTAGGCCGAGAACAATGTGTCGTTATGAAATGTAGAGGCAGAGATGGGACAAAACTACAGATTGACGGGATCCTGCAAAGACCTATATTTAAAGCCATTAGATAGATTATACAAACTGAAGGGCTCCATCTTCAATAAAGACAACACTGTAATAGTGGATGACAAGCCCGAGAAACACTTCTTGAATGACCCCACAAACGTAGTGCTCCTAGATACGTGGTCGTTCGAAGGTCAGGGGCCGAGAGACATGGTCCTGGTACGTGAACTTCTACCTTGGATTAAGAGATTGCATGTAGAGAAGCCTTGGGAACTGTTTCCTTTTCGGAGAGACAATGCTGTGGGGGGGATCCACCTCATGCATGATCTCGACCAATCCAAGTACAAGGAACTGCAGAGGGCGCATGCAGTCTCCAATACACTTCATAGTGAGCAGAAAGTAGATGATTTCGGACGTGCTGTCCCCTGGAAGAAGAAAACCGCAGTGAAAAGTGAGGAGCTTAGCGTAGAAGACATCTTCTTCCATCCTTGTCCGCCTCCCGCACCACAAAGTTTGTAGAATCTCATGGATTTTGTGGTCGCCTTCGCTGTATTGGAAGACTACACCTAAACAAATACAATACTTTATTCATTTGCAGTGAATATCTTTGTGTTGTGCCCAGGAGGTTAGGAATGCTATGGCACTTGTAATTCGGCATGTCATGTATTCGGCGGCTACTGCACAGTCCACAATGGATTTCTCTATGATGGACATAGATGATGGCGTTGTTGATAGTCCTCCCAATGGAGGAAAGCGCCCTGCATTAATGCACTCTCCATCTCCTCTGAAGTCCCATTCGACAACTCCACGGGATCGGTCTGGAGTGAATCTAGAAACGCAACGAAAGCTTTATGATGATGAAGTGGCTGTCCTGGCCGTTGTCGAGGTGTGTAATCAACAACTGAATGCGGTCTGTTCGCTTAAAGTTTTGCATTGTAGACTATGTAGGTTACAAATGTCTGATTCTACTGATTTTTGCAGGTGCAGGATTCAATGCCTTCTTCTGTTGCCATGTTGGACAACACTTCTGGAGGCATGAAGACTATAGAATTGGTGAAGCGGCCTGTAGTAGCTAAAGGCACTCTACCTCGTCTATCTTCTTTGGATATTGTGAAACGACAATGTAAAATACATGTTGAATTGCCTGCTCTTCATTGTAGCAGTGGATCGTGGGAGCGGAGGTCCTTAAAGATACAATGGCGAGAGAGTGCCCGACAAAGATCTGCTGCTAGTAATGGATATAGTCGAGGGCCAAAAATATTAAAGGCAATAGAGGTACTGAAGAGTAGGACGCAGTCATAGTATGTAGAGTTAGAATCATGAGGAGTGCAATGTTTGAGGATATTTCTTGGGGGAACATCTGGTATTGGATTCTACAATTTCTGGGCTTTGACAATCCTGGACCTCATAGTCAGGATGCACTGTAGGTGACAACGATGTCTTAGGCCCGACTATGTGCATAGTTGAGCCAATTCGTGGTAGAAGAGAAAGGAAACATTATATAACCTTTACTCTCAGCTATTCTTTGAACGTACACTCATACATTGCTTTTTGGACATTGTGGTGTGTGAGAGTACATTTGAAGAGTAGCTGAGAGTTAAGGTTATATAATGTTTGCTTTCTTTTCTACCACGAATTGGCTGAATTGGGGGAACAGCTAGTATTCGATTCTATAATTTTCGGGCTTAGTCGGTTCTAAGACATTGTTGTCATAAATCTTGCATTCTTTGCATGTCGTAGCCATTTCCTTTGTTACAATCTACCTGCAGTGGTGGTGATGCCTCCAGCTCAGTGTCCAAGCACAATGTACTGCGTTATCAATAGTATCCAGTATATATAGTTCTCAGTGTCATTCCATAGTGTACACCCTATTACTTGTATATTTCATGGATATTATCAATAAATTCCATTCTTCTCATAATGGACTTGCAATATTTACACTCTTTTCTAATGATGCATTGCTTTTCTCTCTCCGTATAGAACAAAATCACCTATGTTTAAAGAAAACTGTGTATTTAGAACCTCTCATTTACTTGGAAAACTCTCATTTTAATGAATATAGTGTTAATTCTGGTCGTCGATTTCATCCGGTTGCCATCCGTTACTGTAGGAAGTGACTACTAAATGACTGTGGCCCTTGACAGGTCAGCTTTGGCGCCATTTCTGCGATTGGTAGTCATTTTCCAGTAGCCTTTTAGTCACCAGTCATTCTTGATTGGTCACATTTGACCCTGTTTTCTACTAGTGATTCCCTCACCCAATGAGCGTATCGGTGACTTGTCTGCACGAAGCAAGAAGGCGGTGGAACCAATTTATCTGACCATCCTGTAAAGCCCAAGCAACACTAGGACGGTGAAAATGAGGTTTTCCTATGATGCTCCAAATATTGAAACATTCACAAGGCCTGGGGCTTACAACGAGCTAGAATTCAAGATTAACAATACTGAGCTACGGATGGAGTTTTTTCTCAATCTCGTGAGGAAATTCTGCGCTCCTGGAGCAAGCGTAATGTCATTCTTCGTTGGGTCAAAATTCACATGTGCTGCGATGGTAAGCCTGAACGGAATTAATTTTACAATGTCATGTTTTGGCTATGGTTAAGGTCGATTGGACCTGAATAAAATGAACATGTATTTCATTTTTGTAATTATAAGGTGATATAAGTCAGGTCGGGTCGACCTGACTCGTAGCATTGACTGGAGTGAGTTGTTCTTTAGGTCGGCTCGACTTGACCGGTGGCATTGAATGCCCAAGCCTCAACTTCAGGTTGGGTCGACCTGACCCAACCTACTACTAACATTATTTGAAATACCATTGTATCCTCGTTAGGGAATTTTCATACCAATGCAGTCTGATGACGTTGTGTGTGACTTTGTAGATGAGTAGGGTTAATGTATTTGCTGTGGAGGACTCGGAGGATTCTGACCAAGGGACTGAAATTGCAACCACTGCAAAAAAACTGGATAAGAACGATTTTCTTCTAAAGGGATACTTTGTTGATGAGAACAAATTCTCGCACCGACCATCAGGGTCAAGTACGCCGTTGTCATCAAAGCGCAAGGAAAGGCAACTGGAGAGGCAAGCACGCCATCCGATCGGAGGTCATCTGTAGTCATAGTGTGTGAGTCCTCTGACAGCGATGGGGCAGCTGGTGATGACGACGACGACGACAACGTTCCCATGAATCGGAGCCCTCCTCCAGTGATCCGCTCTTATAGCATCCGGGGATCATTAGCGTTGTCAGGTCAACCACCTGACTCATCTACCATGCCGTCTCCAACCTCTAGGTAGAAGCGAAAGAGGGGAAGATCGCAAGCCGATGAAGACTATGAGGCAGAAATTGCAGAGTTGAAGAGGAGGCGGAAATAAGACCAAATGATGTTTGATAAGAAGGCCAGGGAGATGGAGGAGTTGCGACAATTTATGGTGGCTATGTCACAGAAGAACAACTCCAAACTCGAGGCCATTATCAATAGTCTTGGTAGGGCCATGCCCCTAGCATCCGTGTAGCCGTCTCAAGTTGACCAGAAGCTTTTTTTGTAAGGAACGCCAGCAAGACCAACGATGAGTGGATCCTCAAGCTTACCCACCACTCCACGATTGACTGGGGTGCCTTCTGTCTCTCTCACTCCTCTTGTAAGTTTCGTAGATCCTCTAGCTCTTCCTCCTACTGAGGAGTGCCCCTCGACCCCTGTACCTCCACCTGATGACGTGGACATGGCACAAATTCCACTTGATGGTGGCAAGTCCTCAGAAACCTTGGAGTTTAGTCCAAAGATGCTTGCGGATCCTGCTATCGCCATTGATGATGATCGGAGTCATGCATTGGATGGCCAGAATGCACCATCAGGTTGACTACACAATCACTCGATGTCATTTGTATAGAATTAGCTCGACTCGAACTGATTTGTGTCATAGGTTGTACTAAGATAGAGGCCCTTAGTGTGGGAGACAGAACTTTTTGATAGAAAACAATTTTTTGGCTAATCTATATCTTCATGTAAGATGATGACTTTTTTGTATTCAATTTTATTAATCAATTATACGGATTTTCAGTAAAAATTTTAAGTCTTGTTTGTCTGGCCCTTCCTGAATTGCAGAACCTCCTCTGATGGCTATCTCAACTGGACCAAATGAACTTCCAAAATCTATTGCTCTTGTACAGCATGTACAAAGTCCACCATTTGGTTGTGGCGGTATGGAAGCTACAAGTGGAGGTGCACCGGAACTTGAGTCCATGCACTTAGATGATGACGTCTCTATTCCCGATACTCAGCTTCTGGAGATTGAAATGTCGGACCCCGTTGGACCAACGTTGTCTTTGCGGCAAAAGGTAACCTCTTGTCCATGCATCCTTGATCTCTGCGCTAATAGGTACCTCTGTATTCATAGTCTGCGACGTTTGGATTTTGCCTTTTTCCTTGAGTTTCGAAATGTGTCAGTGCAACTTAGTAACTCGCTGCACATTTGTCCGTTTGATAGCAAGGATCGGTTATTCCATCTGAACGTAGAGATACGTCGAAGGATGTTGAGATTCCATTGACGTCCAAGGTGACCGCCACTGAAAAGTGGTTGAATGTTGTCTTGGACTTGAATGGAGTCTTGTGTGTCTGTGAAGACGCTAAGTACAAGGGGTGGGCTATGCACGTCGGAAATGCAGACGAACCGCACTCCGCCACGATTCTTGTGATTGTGGGATCGAAGGCAGTCTTTGTCCACCCAAATTGCACTCATTTTCTTCGTGAGCTAGGATTGATAGCACACGTTTCTATTTGAAGCTTGATGAAGAAGTTTACCGTTCAAAAAATTGTCAATTATCTTTTTGTTGGTCTAGATAAGCCCCGCATTATACTTGGACAAGAGTCTTGCACGATGCTCAAGTGTGAGGAACAAGGCTAGATAGTCAAATTCAGGGAGCCAAGCACCACCAAGGACCTATTTGTGAAGGACGCGAACACCTTGTTTAATAATTTCAATAGGCAATTTCTTCGAGAGAATACTGTCATAGTTGACGACAGTCCCATGAAGCACTTCATGAACAAGTCGGAGAACATCGTTCTTCCCATCAACTGGTCTTCCAAGGGTAACAGTCCCAGGGACTCATATTTTGACATGGTCCTTTTGCCCTCGCTCAGGCGACTTCATGTAGTTCGAGATGAAGGGTTGAAATCATTTCGCAAGAGTAGTGCGGGGAAGATTGGGCAGAAGATGTTGTATGACGAGAGAAATCGTAGCATGTACAATAGTCTTATGGATGCAGTCAAAGTGTCTTCAGTGTATTGATAGCGCATTGCATTTCATTGCATGTTCATCAACCACATCGATGCAGTGACTGTATCATCGTCTAATCGGCATTACAAAAGGGTAGTTTAATTATTGCTTTAGTTCAGGTCGAGTCGTGCTAAATGGCATGTGCATTGTTCTCTGAGTTCCTAGTGAACTTTAGCTCGCCTCAACCCTAATGGCTTGTGCATTCATATATATGGTTAGAGATATACATAATTTCTATAATATATTTTTTTCATGAATACCTTTCTGTATTTTCTTCTTCCTCCAGTTTAGGTCGGGTCGACCTCATTTGATGGCCAGGACTTCCTAAATTGCATATTTGTTATTGGAGTTTACTTGTAAATGTAATTACAGTTACAGTTTTTGTTTGAATTGTTCTAATCTCTTTCTTTTCTTAGAATTTGGGAACGTCGTCCTCTCCTGTTCGGCACACTAGTCTTCTGTGCACTGCATCAGTTGATTCATTCTCCGACTACGAGCAGAATCTAATTCTGAGTACAGGAAACTTCATGTGTTTGGCTGCCACTGCAAATTCAACAATGGACTTCTCCATAATGCCCGTTGATGATGGGGTGGTGGATAGTCCTCCGAGTTCAGCTCCACATTGTCTAAAATCATGTTCTCCATCGCCCATGAAGTCTAGCAATGTTTTTGTTACACCGATGTCGTCCTCACCTTGCGATAGAGCAATACAGTGGAAACTATATGGTGAGGACGTGGGTCCTTCTTCAGATGTTCAAGGAAGTATGAGGGCTTTCCAAGCTCATGTATAGTACTTGTTCATAGTGTAGAGTCATACATTTATGCTTCATGAAAGTTCAATGTGCATATTACAAAACAACTCAGCACTCGAGTGAATAACATTCGTAGCTTTTATAATGTATACAATGCAATGTAATGAATTATATTACTAGCCTTTAGAGTTTGTTGCCTATAATATAGTGTCACTAGCCCTACTCAAGTATAGTTGGAGATGTATGGAACAATTCATGGTGTACAAGTAAAAGGTCAATATAATCGTTTATCTTGTGGGTCTGATATTTGATTCCTACTTGTGTTCATCTTATTTTAATTCTTGTATGATTTGAATACTGTTTGAGGAATTCTCTTCTCCGTTTTTGAATGAAATTAGACTTCTGTAACTCTCATTTCGGTGGAATACTCTCATTTTAATGAATATTATGTTAAATCTAGAATACTTACCAGACCAAGTCACGCAGGGACAGTCAAGGCTAGCATCAACTCGACACTGAGCCTCCCATCGACCAGGTAGATGTCCTCGCACTCTCTTGGGCATTGCACCGAGGCTTTGACTCCATTTATGGGGAATTCTAACATCCGGAATTCGGGCACGTCTTGCAAACTCCCGTCCAAGGAAATTGCTAGCGGGTGAAAGTACACTAGACCCCATATACTTTTGGCAAAATTTTAGTACTATAAAAGTACAAATTTACTAAAGAAAGTGAAATAGAAGGTGGAAAAACAAAAAATTTCAAATTCCATTACTTAGCCATTCTAGAACTAGCCAATAGAATCTAAAATCTTAGAGTTGATTTTGAAATTGCTCACTTTTCACCAACTTATCCATTCCCAACTAAAATAATACTATTTTTTTAGATCTTTGCTACAAGAATGATGTGATTGTAAATTAAACAATAAATCCTAATAGAAGATCTGTTGATGTCTATTCTGGAGAAAGGAAATCAAAATTGAAGTTTCCTAAGACCAAAAATTTTGTACTTTTTCACAAGATTGTAGTACAAAATTGACTGTGACTTCTTATAAATAATTCACAAAAGTACA
Source organism: Climacium dendroides (assembly GCA_950106755.1). NCBI lineage: Eukaryota > Viridiplantae > Streptophyta > Bryopsida > Hypnales > Climaciaceae > Climacium > Climacium dendroides. The sequence goes on along the minus strand of OX467082.1, from coordinate 23,088,644 downwards.
AATTTAACACACTCAAAGAAGTTTTTCAACAAATCTTATAATGCACATGCAAACTAGACATATCTAGCATCTAGAAACATAAAACAAAAGTTGTAAAAATGACCTTTAAGTATGAATAACACCTTGTAGAAAACCACGTTCTTTGAGAAATTTGAATTGTGACATGAAAAGTACAAGGGTCTAGTGTACACTTACCCTAGCAGCCTCTCAGATATTCTCATCCTAAGGCCGTATCCTACCCTCAGGCTATGCCAGCATTCAGGCAGGTAGTATACTAACACTACTGTCGGAACAATCCGGTCGATCTTCACATCAATCCAGTGACGTCCGGAAACCATTCACAAAGTTGACTCTTGCTAGTTAAGGTAAGTTCTCAGCATCCGAAAAAAGCTCGAATGGACCCACACCCCCACAAGCATGCACCAAATACAAGAAGTAAGAGAATGGAAAGCCTCCAAATACTTGAATTAAGCTCAAAAGGTACAAGCTGAAAATAATGGGACGGATGTGAATGACCACAAAGGTCCGTCAAAACTGACTAATACTAAAACTAACATCATCCTAAAAATCCCACAAAACATTCCTACTGGTCCACTAGATTTCCGGTAATCTACTCACTAGAAGAAAAAGTAGGGTCTTGCGACTGCGGTTTGCGACTGGTTTGTAGTCGTATCGAACGTTTGCGACTTGGTGATATTCTGGAGTCTGCAATCACAGTGGACAAGTCGCATGAGTTGCACTACAGTCGCGAGGTTGTTTGTCATTCGATAGGCAATGGAGAACTTCGTCGATGAACTGCTGTGACGTAGTTGCTGATGTGGAAGTTATTTCACTTATTTGTATGCAATTGGTTTGCGACTAATGTGCAACTGATTTGTGATTGACATACAACTGGTGTGCAACTAGTTTGCGATTGATGTGCAACTCGTTTGCGACTAGAGTGCAACTGGTTTGCGATTGACATACAGTGTGCAACTCGTTTGCGATTGATGTGCAACTCGTTTGCAACCAGTGTACAACTAGTTTGCGATTGACATACAACTAATTTGCGACTTGGTTATAATTTATAGAGTTGTAGATTATAGAAATCTACAAATTGTAGAAATCTACAAAATATATCAATATTAGAATTTCACTATCAAAATTCATTACACAAGAATGCTATAACTTACCATTCTTATTTGTTCAAGCTGATGGTATTCTTGACAATCGATATGGGACAATTGAATCGATTTTCAGTTATGTTCTAGTTACCTTGCACTTGTTCTCTAGTTGCATTTGAATTGTTTTTTAGTTGCACTATAGTCGGGCTCTAGTTGCATTATAGTTGATTCCTAGTTGCATTTGAGTCATTTCTAAGTTGCAATCTTCTAGTTTTTAGTTGCAGCCTGTAATTAGAGCGATTGCATTTTTCCACGGTGGACTCTACTTCGCGGATAGCTGTCCACATGGACAACTGCGATGAATGCTGGATGTAGAATACCTCATGTCAGTTCTTCTGTTACAATATCATAACCCTATTCTTCATTTTCCGACTACTTTGCGACTACAACTACATACACGTGACATTTGGTGCAAATACAGAGGGCTACAGTCGCATCTTAGTTGTATAGGACACATAGTCGCATCTCAGTGGGTTGCAACGGACACGTTTTTCTTCTAGTGACTAAATCCTATTTTTTTGGCTTTGACAGTCGAACTCCGGTATTTTATAAGTATGTACAAAACTGCCACCTATTCCCCTGCATCCTTATCTATGGGAGGAATAAGGTCCTTTAACAAGTCAAGGTTTATCTGCTTCCGGCTACTCCCTAGTGAAAATAAATCAGGGCCCCTTGCTCCCCAACTTGGACCTCCCACGATATTGGTTCCTCTGTCTACATTCCGAGTTCCGACTATCGAAACTTTCGGACTTCCTCGGGAATCTTTTCGGGTTTGTTTGTGGTGGGGAGAAGACTGTACCGACCGAGGCCCTCGAGTCTACGGAGGAGTATCCGTAAGGTCAATGATCGAGGTCTCAAGGAGGAGATCATCACTACCTTTAGGTACCACAGCACCCCAATCCACTCCTTTTGGTCTCCCCGGTAGTGGTGAAAGTTCCGGAACAGGCGGTACCATCGGCAATACTTTTGTAACAATAGGTTCCAGAACATTACCCTCCGGAACCGTCAAGGCATGTCCGGGAGAGAAAAGAAGAGGAATTACCAGATTTGACTCTGTAGAGGCCAAATACTCCATCATATCCCTCATCTCGGCTCGCAATGCGTCCATCCGTCTCGCTTGCTTTAGTAAACACTTGACAATAGGCACCCGGCTCAAGCTAGCAGTTACGTCGAAGTTGGTCTCGAACAACTGGGCCTTGTTGATGTAGTCCGCCGGAATATCCAAAGAACTCTGGAGTCGGGTCACACCCTGGCATAGTGCCTCTATCTACCAGCGATGCTCTTCCCCCACGACTCTGGCCATCTCTTGGGCTGTTCGCAGCTCACTCTCCAACCTGACTCAATTGAACTCCAACTCTTGGGCTCGTTCCAACAAAGTCCATTTTTCCACTTATAAAACGCCCACCTTCGTCACCAACTTCTTTTGCTCCTCTATCAGGAGGGCGTTTTGTTTCTCTGCCGCCACCAACACGTCCGTCCTCCGGAAGATGGCGTTCCGGTCGGTCAGTGCCATCTTCCGGCACACCCGCTTGAGAGTCTCCTCATAGTTTTGGAGAACTTTCATGATGTCTTCTATCCGATACACGATGTGTTGGGCCACTTCCAAAATGTCCTCAAAGGGTGATCCCCCTAGTCGGAGCTTGGTCCTCTCTTCCTCCTCTGCCTCCATAAGTTTGGTCCAAGAGGGTCCAGCCTCTAGCTGAGCAGGTCCGACTTCTTGCGGAGAAGGTCCAGCTTCTTCTTTTCGGTCTGGAGCTCCCTCTCCAGTGGCTCTGGTGCGGGAGGATCCTCTGTTGGCATTGCCGGTGGAGTCACCTACCACCGGAGCTTCTTCGCTAGAGGAGTGGGCGGCTCCTCGTCCTCCGTCTCCTCGTCATTCGGTCCTTCCTGGGGAGAAGGTTCTTCTCCTCCGTACTTTTGGAGCTGAACCAACTCCTGATAAGCGTCCTCCTCGTTCGTCTTGAATAAAGAGTGGTGGAAATACAAGTGGGAGACATAAGCCGAAAGAGGGCTCCCACCCTTCTTCCCCTGCCGGAAGGACCGCACAAGGTCCCCTACCAATTCGAAGATGACTAAGGCCCAATCCATCATCAACTTCCTTTGAAGGCTCCCTAGGATGGTGGAAGCCACCTTGGCCACCACTCGCCTTGGCTTGGTCGGGTGAAGGATAGGGTTGAAAAATGCTACCACATCCCGATATTCCGACTTCACTAGGTCTAAAACCTGGTGACCATCCTTCGGGTTTGCCGGTGCCTGAAACTCGCCCTCCATGCACTCCTGGTTCTTTTCCATGACCTTGTCCGGTGCCATCCGGAACCCGTAGACAGCTCTCCACTCGTTGACCGTCCATAGTTCCGGCTTCGCCTAGAGGGTGGTATCCAAGATACCGCTTTCCGAACAAAGCAAATCTGCCACCAAATTCTCCTCACGAATGCCCCAAGGGACATCCATCAAACCCTCACACCTCATGTTGGTGAGGTTCTATCGTAGGCGCTCCAGCCAGACCTCATCGGTTGGAATTTCCGGCACCACCCGCATTAATGAAATTGCCTTCGGCTGGGGCGGTGGCATTGGAATTGCATCGTCTGAGTCCTCTAATTCCTCCATCAACTTACGCCGGCTCGCCTTGGAAGACATCACGCTTACAAGAAACCTCGCACAATCTCTCCCTACCCTCTTGCTTACAAAAGATCACTCCAGAACCCCCTGCACGATCGCAACTCATATAGTCCCTCAGTCTACTGGAAATTTCTAAGAGTTGGAAAGGCAAAAAACGCAGATGTAAGAAAGTAATAAGGCAATTGTGCCTTTCGCCGGCTACAATCCTCTTCTTATACTAGCCAAACGAATGGATAGTCGGACAAGAGCACAGGATAGGTTTTGGCGGCAAAAACCTAACCCTAGTATCACTACAAGAGAAACTGGTCCAAAATGATAGAAATCAGCCCCTTCTAAATTGTGATATCGACGTCAAATAAAACACAATCAGTCCACGTTAGCAATTGCCTGCTTTTTCACTGCAAGTAATTTCAGGTAAGTCAATATGACATGGACTTAACAGTCTGCCCAAGGTAAAAACACAGTGAACGGGCAGCTGCTAGGCAGAAGGGCCCAGAAATTGGGAAAATTAAGGTTCTAGCAATGGCTGTGGCATAGGATTTGTGGCACTTCATAAAAATTTGGCTGAATGGAATTTTGTGCACCACAGAAAGCTTGAAGTTTTAATAAAAAAAGGTTTAGGGTGGGTTTTGGGGGGAGGAGGGGTGGAAAAAAATGGGGAGTAGGAAGGAAATTTGTGGATGGAATAAAAAATAAGAAATTGCTTCCAAAATGGGGAGTGTGGACACATTGAAGGAGAGGGGGGGGGGGAAATGGGCAAAGCAAATAAGAAATGGCCAGTAAGGGGGAAAAATAAGGAGTGGGCTTTGGTGAGAAATGTTGGAAGCAGTTGCTGAATGGAGTGTGTAAAAAGAGTGGACCCCCCTTCCTAAAGAAATGGAAAATAGAGAATAAATATAAAAATGAACAGAAATTGGGGATTGGTGAAAGAAGTTGGACACGCAAAAGGGAATGCGACAAAGAGGGGGAAATAGTAGAGAAAATATGAATGCGCAAAAAAGGGAATTGTGGAAACGAAATAGGGAATTCCAAAAGAAAATGGGGACTGTAGAAAAGAAAAGGGAATGCGACAAAGAGGGCGAAATACTAGAAAAAAAGGGAATACCAAAAAAAATTGGGAATTGGAAAAAAATAATTGGGAATTCCAAAATAAAATGGAAAGTGTAGAAAAGAATACGGAATGCGACAAAGAAGGGTAAAGACTCTAGAAAAACGGAATGCAGAAAGAAAAGGGAATTGGAGAAAAAAAAATGGAAATTCTAGAAAAAAAATAGGAAAATAGTAGAAAAAAAGGGAATTGAAGGGAAAAAAAATGGGAAATCGAGAAAAAGAAAAAGGGAAATACTAGAAATAAATAACAGGGAATGCAAATAAAAAGGGAATTGGAGAAAAAAAATGGGAATTCCAAAATAAAATGGGGAGTGGAGAAAAGAAAAGTGAATGCGACGAAGAGGGGGAATAACTAGAAAACAGGGAATGCCCCCCAAAATGGAAATTTCAGGAAAAAAAAAAGGGAATTACAAAATAAAATGGGGAGTGTAGAAAAGAGAAGGGAAAGTGACAAAAGTGGGGAATACTAGAGAAAAGGGGAATGCAAAATTAAATGGAAAGTGCAGAAAAAAAGGGAAATTTGAAACTGAAATGGGCACTGTAGAAACAAAAGCATATGCGACAAAAAGTAGGAAATACTAGGAAAAAAGGGAATGCAAAATCAAATGGAGCTTCAGAAAAAAAAAAGAGGGAATGCCCCTCCATAGGGGGGAGTTCAAGAAAAAAAAGGAAATGCACCAGAAAGGGAGGGTGGAGGAAGAAAGAGGGAAAATTAGACAACTGAACACCAAAGCAGTTCACATGTTTTTTCAAAGTATAATTTTCCCAACTCACATTCTAAAAAAATGTGTGGCATTTCACATACACATACGTGACTTCTGGAATGTTCATCTTCATTAAGGTTCCTTTAAATGACATTAGGACTGTTCAATTTTCCAATGACAACATTATGTTTTGCAAATACTTCCTACAACATAGTCATTAGTGTTGCTTCTACCTCATTTTTGAAGCACAAAATTAACCGTGGTTCGTCACATCAGAACTCAGATGTAGAACATCATGATTTCATCACATGTGTACAACTGTACGTCGCGAGTGACATGAATTACAATGTTCGCATTCACAATTTCAGCGACATGTATGTACAATCGTTTAATACATCCAGTGCAACATTTGTGACGTCTTCGTAGATACTTCTTTAGATGTAGCACTGATCTAGGCATAAACCTTGAATTGCCATACTAGGTGTGTCGTCGTCGTTGCATTCGGGTTGTTGCTGATGGTGGAATATATGTACCACCTACTATCGATGCCTGTCTTGCTGGCTCGGACTCCATCGCATTAGGTTGAAGACCCACGAAGTTCTCGTCGTTCCCCACATCTATCATAGAGGAAGTATCCAAGTTAACTCCTAATTCCCCACGTCTCCCTCTAATGTTAGTACAACATATGACCTTCCAACCTGGCCTATGGGGATCATCCGAAAAAAACACCTGCTGATAGTGTAGAGGAAATGCAAAAGAGTTTGTATGAACCCTTCCATCCATGTGGTTGAAGTTTGCCATGGCAAAGCCATATCAATCCCTCTGAACGTGTGAAAAACGGGCATTGTTGCTCGGCTTCACCCAATCGCAAACAAGGATTGTAGTGCAATGATTTCGATAGTCCAACTCCAATATTTCCTCGATGTAACCCACATAGTCATAGGTCCTCTGAATGGGCTGGCCATTATGAAGACCCCATCGAAGTTGGCAAGTGAATGAAGCCACGACACAAGAATCCCGTGTTATAAGGCCTGCTTCGGCACTACAGACTCATAAGTGCATGCCAAAAGCATACATTTGGCGATGCGCTACTGCAAATCGCTCCGGAGGCTGCCTATATTGCACAACATCATCATCGACATGCACACCTACTTCGTGGATAGTCCTTACTCGTTCATTGAACCAAGTCGCAAAAGGAGGCAAATCTGAGAGCTCCGTTGGATACCGTATAGCTGCTGAATGATGGAGACGACGGAATTCTCTACGGTACGCTTTTCTCCCTTCCCACCGTTGTCCTCTTGCTGTGGCATACTCCCTGCATGTCATAGCCACTAGGTCCTCTGAAGCTAGGGTACAATCGCAGCTAAGTGGACTGCAGCATTTTTTCAATTCTAACGTCTCTTCTGACATTGTTAAAAACAATTACATGTCCAAAAAAACATCACAATTGATAACAAAGACGACATATCTATGAACAACTTCTATTCTGTGACTGCCTACCTTTCGTAACACATAATACATCAACATCCAAGGACAGTATATGTATGTGAAGGAAGAAATTATTTGACTAAAGATATACGCCAAAATAAAGAAAGTCATAGAGGCAATATTACTCTATATGTAATGAGTTTGTGTACTCACTGACGCCAACGATCCAAGCAGCCACGCCATATTGTCCAATACAAATGTATGTACGAAGTTCCTAAATTCATCGGACATCTTCCGCTTCAGTTGGGAGTTGGATCGAAGAATTTCGTCAATCATTGTTGCTTCCTCGTTTGGATCCCACACCCGCTGAGATGTTCCTCTATACTGTCGCATGTACTCGGTACAAAATCCAAGGGTCTCATCCATTCAATAGCCTTCTGCAATGCTCCCCTCTGGATGTGCAAAAGTACGGACATAATCTTTCAAAGTTTTCATGTACCGCTCTATAGGATACATCCACCGGCAATGCACTGGGCCACACCTAAACAACTACTGCACCAAATGTAGGGGACGATGCGACATAATGTTCATGAAGGTAGGAGGAAATTCCTTTTCAAGCATGCAAGTGGCCATTACGACGTCGCGCATCATGTCACGTTCGTCAGCCAAGCGGACCTCTTTCGCACAGATTTTTTGGAAAACACGACTCATTTTGATTATAGCAAGGCACACATTCTCATCTAGTACATTGCGAATGGCGACTGGAAGTATCTGTACAAGAAATGAAAAAAGGGACAGCCACATTAGCGACCTGAACCCAATCCAAACTTTAATACAACCCCGCATGCATTGACAGACCACCGCAATGCAAATTAAAATAGCGTTTGTTGTGAAAGACAACTTCTGCAACATAAAATAGGATCCATTAATTAGAAAAAACATGGCAAAAAACATCTGCAGCGCCCCACTGAACTTTAATTGACATTTGCATAGGCAATGCAAGAGTACAATGGAAACCTGTGCCAAGTTCTAAAAGATCAAGGTATGAATTTTTGGATTTTTTTTCTTTTGGAATGACATTACCTAATGAAATGACAAATTATGAAGTGAAACACATACTTGCTGTATGAGGACATGATAGTCATGCGTCTTCATGTACTACAACTTCCCATCTTCAATGCGCTTGTGAATGCTCCCGACGTAATTGGAAGGTGTCCGGATATTGGAAATAATGCCCACAAACTCTTTGCATTCATGTGGCTTTAGTACAAAGGGAGCTTGGGGCATGTAATATGCATCCTGTTCATGTTCATGAGGTTGAAGCCATATTTCTTCTCGAATGCCCAAATCTTGGGCATCTAAGCGACTTCCTGGGCTATCCTTCATACTCAACAAGGTCTTCAATATGTTTTCGCATAGATTCTTCTCACAATGCATAGTATCCAGTATGTGTCTTTCAAGGAGATGCTGCAAGAGAAAGTAAGGTAATATATTGAGTAAGGAATCTAAATTTCCTTCGTGCACATGCAATCTACTAATTAAAAATGCCAGGCATGTGTTCGGGTACCAAATTATACTAGACAGTCGCAGAGGGCACAAACATAGACATGCAACCCTGCACTTGCGACTGATGACAACCACTATCCCGGAAATGAAGCGAATGTCTACATGATATATACAATGACATTACTGAAGACATCTCATTGAATATCATTGAATACATCTCTTTAGACATCGCATTTAACATGAAGAAATACATCTCAATGGACATCAAGGAGGACACCTCAGTGGACATAAATGATGACATTTTGTTTGTGAGCATGGGTCATTCCTCATGCTAACAACTATGTAGTTCAATGGAATGACTGTTACAAATTGGATGTGGGTATTTTGTAGCTCACCTCCCAATATTCTAGCTCATACAATGCACTCAACCGCTTCACCCCGGTCACATGCACGGGATCATTTGGGCCATTCTCTCTCCCACCCAGATCCAAGTACGATTGGCGCCACGCTGCATATCGGATTATGTCTTGACCTGTTTGTACTCTTGGTGGTCCACGGTTCTCATTTTTACCATTGAACCTTTTGTTGCGGCGATAAGGATGCTGTCGAGGTAAGTAACGTTGTATGCCACCGTACACGATTTTCGAGCCCCTTGTTCTTTGATTATCGAAAACTTCATCTGTTTTTGTCGCAGCACAGAGTAAGCAATTTCTCTATTATACTCACAAAAATCACTCTAGAGCATAACAAAATGACCCTAAAGATCGAACCCACGAGATCCTGTGAAGTAGCTAACTCTAACAAGGAGATAAACTCAATTAAACCCCTTAATTCTACTTTTCCGGTTCTACCTCTGACGACCAGAACATCCAAAACCAACCGGAAAGCTTCGACCGGACTGTATCCTACTTCCGGTTTTACTAGTTCCCCGGTTTCTGGACTGACTTCTCAATTCTGGACCCTGCAACTTCCGGTCCTATGTGTACCCTCCTAGGCGGATCCGATCCAGTCCACCCTTCCATACCTGGTTTAGTTTTACCTCTGTTTTACCATCAGAGGGTTCGCCGCTTGCTTTTGAAAGTGGTAGGCCCACCACTCCTTCCGTGAATTATAGTGGCTGAAGACCCACTTTCCTATCCACTGATTCCCTAACTAACACGGATCCGGTTTGGTCCTTCACAGTAATCCGAATAGCAACCCGAATCACAGGTTACACAAAGACCCCCCGTACGATCCTCTCATACTACAACGACCTTGACACTGATCCGTTCCGTACGAAGTTGGGTGGCTACAAGTGCATCCGTCCGTTCCAACATCTACGAAAGTTCTTCCGTTCACAACGGTGGCAAGACCTCACAGAAGTCAGGATACTCAACCGGATTTCCCACCCAGGAGTTCTAGTGCAGCTAAGGAATCCCTCCCTATCCGCCTAGCCTGATCAACGGATCTCTTACCCGAAATGCTAAACTTTTGTAGCTGCTGAGGCACTGGAATCCACTCCTAATTCTTCATAACCTACTCACATGTACCTAGAACCGGAAACATACATCAAGGGGAGAAACTCTACCAACACCTCCGTACTCACCTTCCTATTCTGACTCCGTGCACTCTTGCCAATACTCGGGAAAAATACAGAAAAGTTAGTTTAAAGGTAGGTACACAAGGAAATGCCAAAAGAACTCTCTCCCCCGTCTCCAGCTCAGAGACTGTTTTATATACAAAAAGCAAAAAGCAAAAAGTGAATACATGATTTCCGCCTCTGAAGGCGCTAACAATCCGGTTCTACCTTATCCTAACCGGATTCTATTCCGGTTCCTATCTATAAGTCCTATTTTTACAATCCTTCCTGTTCCGTCTCATACACTCAGGATCCAATGGTAGGGCTCTCATCAGGTCTCTCCAACTGCTCGAAGACCACATTTAGATTCCGATTCCGTTCCCCATCCGTAGGTAGAGCCGAATGATCTTCCTCGGCTTCCGGGGAGTCCAAATCTATCAGCTGATGTCCGGTCGAGGGCGTCTCCTTCTTTGCCCTACTCAACGACGCTAGCGTGCGAGCTTGGAGCGGGGAGCTTGTGAGCGAAGAGCATGGAGCCAAAAATTTCCCAATTTTTTTTCCATTTTTTTTTTTTGGCCAAAAAAATTCAAAAAATTGATTTATTTTGGCTATTTAGGGTGAATTTGGGACCTATGTCCGTGTACCCCATGACCGTGGATGTATAGATGTTTATGCAAATTTTTAATCTGTTTTTGTAGAAAACTAGGCAATATTGTCTTGTGAACATTGCTATGGGAACTCTTTACCGTTTTCAGCACTCATGATACTCAGCGTTGTCGTACGAGCAGGGATTTAAAACATTTTGTATTGCAAAGTTTAGGGCAATTAAAAATAAGGGCAAAAACTTTAGAGGGTTTAGGGAAGGCATTGGCCAAAGTTCATACGTCAGTGGAAATATAGATGGAACTTTTGATGGGATAATTTGGCATGAGAATTTTGTAACTGTAATATATAAAGAAGAGTTCATTACAACTAAAGTGCATACAGAAACGTGTCTATGCCTATTCTGGAAGTGTGATCATGGCAGCCTAAAGTAGCAACAACTTCAATTCATTGAAGCTACAGCTTGGTGCATGAATAAATTTGTCTTCATTGACATCCATCTTGCAAAAGTACCTGTACAATTAGTACAAGTGTTTGCAATTCACGTACTGTTGCCGACCTCCAATTGCAGAAACTACCATATTCACAAAGTCTGGGCATGTGCATGTGGGAAATTGGCCCATCGTAACTCTGTATGTATTTCTATTAGAGTTTGACCCTGTCTCTAACTCCACAATTGCACCAAGGCCTGGAAAAGGGAGCAGTGTTACTCCCAAAATTTGTCCTTTAACATTGCCTGCGCTTTCCCACTTGTTCCGTTGCTCGGGAGTAGGCGCATTTGCAATCCTTCAAATTGCTTTGTTGTTCCTCACTGTTGGATACACATCTGAGTTTAGTGGCGGAGGGTTGTCATACAAAACCGGCTTGAATAGCTTAGACATGTAGAATAGCCGACGTGGTGATAGAATTGATTGTTCTTGGAGGTGAAATCCAGCATGTTGTAGCAACAAGGTCTCTTCGCGAGTTAAGTTTGTTCCAGAGAGAACAGGCCAAACCTCTGGCACCTCTTGCCAATCTAAAACCCATTTGCGCTTTGTTCCCTTCACGCATCGCTCAATATCATCCCAACAGAACCAAAAATCAGCCACCACCTCTCGCTTACTACCATATTCTTCTTTCTTGCCACGGTAAGTAGGAGCTGGAGTTCCCTTCTTTCCTTTTGCAATCTTGCTAATGCACTTGATGTTAGACCTGGACTGCTGAGCTTGACATCTTGCGTTGGATTTGTGGCTGATTCTAGCAATGTACCAGTTGGATGCATCACAGTCACTTTCAAATGCTACATTCACATGCCCAGAAGTCTTTGCTTGAATTTGCTTACCTTTGTCTGGAGAAGATTGAGAAGCATTCGTGGTGGATCGTGTTTTGACACGGGGTTGGGAAAAATTGATCTTGTCTGGTCTGTGTGAGTCTCCTTCATCACCGATGGGCACATCCAACTTTCTCTTAGTGCTCCCAAAGATTTCTTCTCCTTCGAAGTGTGGCACTCTAGTTCCCATGTCCTTTGCCCCAGGCAATGTATTCAATGCCTGTGCAATTTTTTGGGGGTCTTCGCTTCTTCTTGCAGCTCTCAACCTCAATTCCCCTTTTGATGGTCCTGATCCCGCTGCAGAACCTTTCAAGTATGCACGGTAGTTTGTCATTTGCATCCAAGCACGGATACTGTCGTCACATGTGGCATCGAATAAGCTGTTGCCTCGCTTCCCGGACATTTGTAGCCACTTGTTATGCACCGTTTCGGATAGATTGCATGATGGCAAATCCAACATCTCCTCCAAATTCAATTTCTGAATTTTGTAATCAAAGGGATAACAGAGTTAATAACAAATATTCACCACCGTTGTAACTTGTAGCATCTTCATAAATAATTTTCATTACTTTTATAGTTCTATATGACGAAAGACAAGTATTGATTTCTGATAGTAGAAATCTACTGCTACTGCCGAACACAACACATCTAGCCTACTTAAAAACCCAAACCTAAAATAACTGAAAACAATTATGAAATGCAACAATCAAATCAAATTTAGGGACACAAGTTTAAAGAATCAAGGGGGTCCCCTCCCCACCTTTGACACATGCCTCGGATCCGAGGCACGTACTGGAGGTGGGGAGGGAACCCCTAAGTTTTGTTTCCTAAGAGAGAAAATTTCTCATATTTTATCAAAAAAATTTGAGAGAACTATAACTGTTGCCCCTATTAAAATTTAATTCAGACTCTTCCATTTAGAAAACAGGTAAGGCCTCATCCAATGGACTATTCATGTCTCAAATCGAAGGCATGTTTTCCTATTGTGTGAAGCGTCCCAACTTCTTCATAAATAGAAATAAAATGTTCAACTTAATTAACAAAAAGAAGTTAAGAAAAAGTTCTTTAAGAAGTACAAATAACATCATCATTCAAAGTGAGCTACAGATTCCTAAGCACCTAAACACATTTGTAGACAAAATTGACTCACCAAGTCCATAAAGCCTCCCCATTGACGGTATCTGAAATGCCAAAAAGCAAGCCAATGGTCCAGGTGATGTAAGCCTTCTTTGTTGGCCGCACCAGATGACAACCACCAAGACCGTATTGCAAGGTAACGTACCTCTGCTTGATCTATATTCTTTAAATCTTTGTATTGCTTGCACAGAGTTAAATGTTGTTGTTGAAATACTTCCTTGATGTACTTTTGTGTGTGCTTGTGAAGAGAGGTACTCCAATGCAATAAGCATGTCCGCTCCCGATTCTCCATTTCAACATTGGCAAAACCAGTGCCATACACTATCCGCACTGCATTCCAATTGGCCATGGCACTATCTGCCATGAATCCCTTGAAGTTGGGGTTTGGTACTCCGTGGCGTTGCATAACCGCGTTTAAGCTCCGCCAAAACTGTACCTGCACTTCGGTATCTTCAGATTGCATATCGCACAGTGCAATCGTCATCACCTTTTTGTAGTTGGTATCATACACGTGGCAAGCCATTGTGGTCCACTCCTTTACTCGCTTCACGTGGTCAAACATTAACCACGCATTCTGCAGGTCTCCATCCGGTTGCATTCGCTTCACAAGGTCGACTCCACTTCCTGGTCCCTCGGTGAGTATCTTGAAAATGTAAACCTTCTCTTTGCCTTGACCTGGGAAGACGCTGTCATGTATGAACTCAAACTTGGACTCCTTCTTCATGGTCATGATGTTGTCAATTACCCCTCCTCGGTTGTTTGAGCGGAAAGAAGAGATGACATTTCGAATACTTGGACTACTCAAGTATTGGAAGCGGTCCATGACCTCTTCCATTTCGTCAGCTTTTAGCATCTGCTTCTCTCCATCTCCATTGTGGAATAGATAGCTTCCGAGGAAGTCCTTACTAGCGGAGAGAGTGATTGCAGAGTTAGTGGCCGTGGGTGTTTTTGCCACTTGTTCTGCAATGAGTCCGTGTATTAGGGTGGTAGAGTCCCTGTACATGCCTGTAGCAACCGGGTGGCCATGCTCTCCGAAGTGAATAGCTGCCCTCGTCATTTCAGGGTTTTTAGAATACACAAAATATATCCTAGCCTTGCATGCGCCTAGACACTGGGGAGCCAACTTGCAAACTTTGCACACTAGAGTGGAGTCGTTTGGGGGGGCTTCACCGGGGGCGAAAGGGAACACAGTGTAGCCATTCCACTCAGTTTCGTTTTTCTTCGAAGCTCTCTTCATGTACTCACAATTGGCATTCTCACAAGCAAGATGGCCAGCACAGTAGGACTTACGAAATGTTAGGTTGTCGGAGTTCTGGATATTGGTCGTCACAAGCTTGCACCATGGATGTCCATCGTAGCGCTTGTCCATTCCCTCCAAGTTCTTCGCTCCCGACGAAGATGAAGATGCCCCACAAGGAGGCAATTTGAAGATGACATCTCCGTTGTAAACTGTTGGAAGGAATGGAACTCTTTGGTGCTTCACTGTGCTCAAATCCATAGCGGACAACTCGTTCCGAGAGCGCTGCATACTACCAAGTCCCTTCAGACACTCCATAATGCTTTTCCTGGTTTCAACAGGATGGGGCGGTGGGGGGAGTGAGAATGAGGAATTGGAGAGACTTCTTGACAAGATTCTACATGAGGATTTTAGCATAGTGGGCTGGACAGATGCCATGCGGAATGAATCCTCCTTTCTTTGAGCACTAATATTGGGGGATTCACCTTCAGATTCACTTGACAACTCTATGATTGGATCTAACTTCTCCTCTTTCACAACAAGAAGCTTGGAAGGCATATGTAGCACAGTTGGAACATCTGTCGACGAACTGGGTGACATAGTGTGAGCAGTGACTGGCATATTCACGGTAGAATTATCTGACTGTCGACTTTGGATTTCTGTTGACGCACCTAGCATGGAGAGTGGAAGTCCGTATGCCCTATAATTTCCTGGACCAAGATACCAACAATGCGTCCCATCATTGTCAGACCTCACAACCGGAACAGATTGAATCACTTCGCCAGTTTCGGACATTTTCTCCTCCTCAACGTAGATGGACGTTTCTACGAACCTAAAACGGACGTGCAGAAGGTGACTAGGAACTCTAGCGTGACCACCATGAACAATTGGGAACACTACAGGTATATCATAACCGTCTACTCTAATGGAAGCCATCTTTGCAGGAAGAGGAGAATGTCAAGGAACAAGGAGAAGTCCAAGCAACCAAGAAGATGAGCTCCACAGCAAAAAGGTATGGGTTCTCAATGATAGTGGTGCATTTTTTGTTTGTCCTATAGCTATCATATGTTAAAACCGATTAGCAAAATCTTAACACCTATTGGCAACATCTTTGATTTAATTTGAAACGATATGACAGTTGAGTTTGAAGAAAATGAATTAGTTCAAAGGTCATTTCAAATTCTTACGTGACTGCTAAGCACAAGGAACACTCTAACAACATAGTGATTCAGAGAAGTACGCCTCCCAAATAAATATTGGGAACAGTACATTTAGGAATCCAATCAAAATTAATTACTTTAATAATTGAAATGCTCCTTACAAAAGCACTAGCACATATAGCTTGATATGAAGAGGCAAAATTGAATCACAAAGAAATTTTGGTGACAATATATACTGGGATCCACTCAATAGAAATTAGTTTCGTAATAAAAACCGCTCCTTAAAAAAGAACTTGCACAAGGAGGATGACATGAATATGCATAATTACACCCATCAAATTCTATTCCTTAAATTAATGAATGGCATATGTTGAAATTAATAATTATGCTAGGATGCTATTAAATTTACTTTTGGGAAGATGTCATCAAGTAAGGCACAGCGAAATATTAGTGATGATGTGCAATACAGAAAATTTAGTCTCTAATAACACGGGGTACTAACCTGCTAAACAAAAAACTTGGCCAATATAGAGAAATTTTTTATTACCATAATTTGATGACATAGCTAATTTTTAAACTACATTTTCACCTTGGACGCCTTCTTCATTTTAAGGTTCTGATTTAGTCAATTAAAATACCCATACCATAATATTGATTATTGTCTATGCAACTAAATGCATACATGGTACACTAAGAAGTTTGTTTATATTCATCCAACAACATTGAAGGCACTTGGTACTTTATTTCATAGATTGTAGGGTAAATTTCATAAAATGAAACCCAAATTTAAAATTCATGGTTTAAGAGGCCTTCAAATTCTAGGCAACCATAATTGGCAGAGCTCATTAAATGGGGAGCAATTCATGAATAGAGCAACACTAATAAGGATTTTTGGCACACCATTAAAGGGAAGAACAAGTACTTTGTCAGAGTGAATGTTGTGCATTGAGAAAGTAGTTTCACCCTGTCAGGGTTTAATTTTAATGGAATCGGTGGTGCCCTCATGTGTACTGACAATCCTATTATGGTCAGGGTTTATGGTATTAAAAAAGGATTTGACGGCCGACGACGGCACAGTCGAACGCGCCCACAAACGAAGCAAATTCGCATGTGTGTTGAACTTGTACATTCAAATTCTGGCGGCTATTGATAGGAATGTCTGGCCAAACGTATAAGGCTTCATGTGCTTCTTTAGTTTTCATTGTCTTCCGGTTGTTTTCTGTTCTGTGGTATAGTTGAGAGCAACGATGGCGATGCCCTCTCATTTCCCTTCATGCTTCTAGGGTGTGAGGTTAGTGAGGTTGTTTGTGTGAGGCCCATACAAAGAAGGAAGAGACGAGGGTCCTTTTATTTTTCTTCAGCTAGAGAGCTAAAGCGGTCGAGGATGAAAAGAGGTATACGAGGAGCGCCAAAGTCTGGGGAGACATCGTCTCCAGATCTTCGTAGAGTTCTGCAGTTCGAGAGCGGGAGTATTGTCGGACAAGAGGATGCCCGTGGTGAAAATGTCCAGCTTGTTGGAGAGGCTTCAGCAGACAGTTTGACTTGTGGACGCGGGAAGAACACAATCGACGTATCAAATGTAAGCACATCATCTTTGTGTTTTGTTAAAAAACTACTTAGCTCCCTTGGTTTCTTTCCAGTGAAAGAACTGTCTTCACTCTACTCCTCTAAGGAAAGCTTGTAGAGTCATGTGGCCTCCTTGTTTGTTCATGGAACAAAGTTGGAAGGATTGCAATCACATGCAAGTATAATGAAATTCATAGTAATAGTTTAGAAGAGGTAACTATAGGGTTCATGGATGTGCTACAGAAGTTCAAGAATAGAGAGACTTCATTCGAAACAACTGTAACTCAAATATCTAGAACAACGATCGTGAAGAAAAACACTGTCAGGTTTTTCTAGAGTACATTCTAAATGCTAAAATTAGGGACCTTGGATTTACGCACATACACAGTACTGGGTTTCTAGGAGAGACCAAATGACAATTTCAAAATAGCCTTGTAAGTGCACTCTGTAGAATCCAAGTAGAATCTGCAGCTTGTAAGTTCTAACGCACTTATAAATTTCAACCACATTAGTATTGCACTCTTTCTGTCAATACGAGAATGTTCATGTTGTTATTTCCTATATGGGAAAACTCCAAAGAATGAAACTTACTTTCGTACTAGAATTCAGAAGACCAAAGGTTAGGGTACTATGGCTTGTGAAATTTGAAAAAGCTTTGGCAACAGAGTCGTTTTGAATTTGAATGTCGTTCTCCTTGTGCCCTTCATTGTCCCTGTTTCTTATATCACATGGAAGGTGACTTGAATTTTGTATAGCATTCAAGGTAAGTATTTCAACATGCAAAAATTCTCTTTTGGCAACTGTCTTCACTAAAGCTCTATAGAGAGTACTGAAAACAAAAAATCTGTAAATCTCTTACAGTATCCAAGGTGCTAATATGGGGATGACTTGGGGACTAGTCCCTACACTTTGAAGAGTCAATATACCTTCACAACCGTAAACTACAGAAAATAGGATTGTTGATGAAGAGCGGATTTGCACCAGTCAAAATAAAATTCAATATGTGAAAGTTTTTGAACATATTGTCGTGAGCACAGCTTCTTGGGCTTAGTTCAATCTTATTTTGCATAATGGACGTAAGTGAGAATCTCCAGCTTGTAAGTGATTAGAAATCAAGGCCCATTACGATTTAACGCGAACTCTTGGTATTGATCGTGAATGCATACATTTGATCTCCTAGCTAGCTTATGTAAGTTTGGAAACCAGACATTTTGTTTCAAGCACTGCAAGGACCTGTGCATTCAATCGCGCTTGTTGAGGTACTATTATGTGTGAAACAGAGGTAGCTAGCGCTACCAATTCGATCTTCTTGTTGGTTGCTCTGTTGGAAATGTGTGGATGTGATCAATTAGGTACTAGCTCGCATGCAGAAATCTCTGTTTACCGACCCCATTCATCTATAGATTTTTATTCAACTGGCTCATGCATGGGGTGGGACAAGCAGATGGTGTTATGGGTCGGTTGCCGCCTCCCTGCACATCTTTGAAACGAGGATCCTGATTTCTGAAGTTCGGCAAAAGTAACCTCTCCTTCAAATCGATTTCTGAAGTTCGGCAAAAGTAACCTCTCCATCAAACCGATTTCTAAAGTTCGGCAAAAGTAACCTCTCCTTCAAACTGATTTCTGAAGTTAGGCAAAAGTAACCTCTCTTTCAAACCGATTTCTGAAGTTCGGCAAAAGTAAGCAGCAGTCAAACCGATTTATGAAGTTCGGCAAAAAAACTCGGCAGTCAAACCGATTTCTGAAGTTCGGCAAAAGTAACCTCCAGTCAAATTTGGAATCACTTAGCAATAAGTTCGGTCGTTCAGTCTGGCTTGGAATCCACTGTGCATGAAATTAGCCGACTTCACCGATGAAGCACGCCGAGGATTCACAACGTGGGCGACAAAATTAGAAACCATTGCATTTTCGGCAATGACCTCACGTTCTTGAAGCCTTATCTAGATTCCGTGGTCCTCCGCGCTCCTCCATGCACATTGTAGTTGGACTCCATGATTGAGAGGGTGTGTACCTCCATTTGCAAACATTCTTGCATTGTACCGAAGTCGGTCCGTGAATAGGTTTCTGAACTGAGCGTTGGGGTCGTGACTGTGATCTACAGAATATGTCGATGAGGAGCACCAGGAGCCGTGGCCGTGGAGGCATTCAAGAACCCGGTCCACCCGTTGCGCCGGCTCGAGCAAAGGTAACCTTCACCAGATCTGTTGCTTCATGTGAATCGTGAGTCTGGTGCGTGAATACGATACGTCACGCTTGAGTGTGGCGCGTGATACGTAGAGCTTGAGTGTGTTCGCGAATCGCACATTGATCCTTGTAGCTTGAGAGTGCTGGGGTCAGCCTTTCAGATTCACGCAGTCGGCAAAGATTGAAGCTTGATTTCCTTTTGTTGAACACTGTCGGGAAGATAGAATTCCGTTCCATCGTGAGTGTCGTGCAGGAGAATAGGATCGTGCAGTACGGGAGGGGAATCTGTGCGCGCAAAGGAAAAAATAGATCGAATCCAGTATGAATTAAAATCCTTGAGCTCCTGAGCTCCTCCCTGTATCTCCATGTACCAGTCCGTCAAGAGAGTCCGCGCCCGCAGTGAAGCGTGGATGTGTAGATACAATCCCGACAACGGGGAGTTTGAAGACAAGTTCATTTTTTTTTTAAATTTGGGGGGTCCAAGTTAGAGTGCCGGGTGGTACCTCGGATCCGAGGCACCACCCGGCACTCTAACCTGGACCCCCCAAATTTAAAAAAAAAAAAAAAACATAATCCTGCAAGCTTCCTGATCATTGGCCAGCTCACTCGCGCGAGCTCTCGCAGGCTCTCACATTTCCAACAGAGCAACCAGCAATAAGATCGAATTTGTAGTGCGGGTTGAATCAGAATGTGTGGTTTAGAAACCTACATAAGCTAGCTGGGCGATCAAATTCCAAGAGTACGCGTTAAATTGTAATGGGCCTTGTTCTCTGATCAGTTACAAGCAGGAGATTCTCACTTACGTCCATCATGCACTCTATTTCTTTAATGAAATCAGGACAAGTCATTTTATTTAGGGAAATTTCTGGGGTCTTGGTCAGTTGGCCAAGGGTGCCTCGGATCCGAGGCACCACTTGGCCAACTGACCAAGACCCCAGAAATTTCCCTAAATAAATGTGGAAGTTAATTTCATGCACGTGAGTATGTCACTGGTTTTTCTTGGTGCTCGTGACGCGAGTGGTGTTTGTGACGCCAATAGCGCTCATGTCGCGAGTGGCGCTAGCGATTGCAGTGTGGCGCGGGTTCTCAAAATAAGTGAAAAGGTCATTTTTTGTTGCTCTTTAGTAGGTCCAACGGGGGTGCACAAAATGACCTCTGAAAATTTAGGGATCCAAGGCACCTCCCATGGTTTAGGATTTAGGACCCTAGTACTGCCAAAAAAATTAAGGCATCCTGAATGAAAGACAATATCATGGATGTACATGCGTAGAGATGCCTAGTCCAAAATCTTAATTGTCTTTGTTGGAGATGATCTTCACATTTATATTATGTTTTAAGGCTTGCTAGTTTAAATGTTTTTTTATACCCGTTGAAAAATTATATCTAATTCTATCATTGGTGCCTATCTTCAGATAAGACGAGGCCAAGAAAGAGCTTCACCCACAGTGACACCTATTCAGACGCCAATCAGTGCTGAGGCAAAATCATCTCAGCCTCTTGTACCGTTGCAAGAGACTGAGATGGAGGTGTCAATCGAATCAGAGGACAAGAACATTGTCGGTGATCAACCAGAAGACGAAGAGGTATTGATTACTTTTGATGATGTCGTAGACACTGTGAACTACTTCCATGATACATTTGAGACCACTGTGCAGAGTCAAGCGTGTGTTCAAGGACCTCAGAAGCGTACACGCCACCATTTCCCACCATTAGCATCAGTTGAGACGGACGATCCGAAACAACCTTGTCAAACCTTTTCGGAATCCCTACCATCCGAGACTGGTGGCAATCCCTTGGGTATAGAATTCTGTATCTGCGCGTATAGTAGTGCCCGGAATTTTGGAGATCCAGTCTGCATCCTTTTCAGCTCAGACTCGGATGAAGATGTAGAAATTGACTGACTCTAGTGAGATACAGGGATGTAGTTCTTGAGATAGGTGCATTTCCTTGACATTGTTTTTTCCATGAAATCCCATTACAGGAATGATTGATTGTATTATCTATTGTTTCATTATGGATTTCATCAATTTTTCAATGTCAGTATGTTTCTACATTTATCATGGCTATTTCAAATGTAATACAACTTCTCATGTTTTAAACTTGCAGATGGATGGCACCCCATCAAACTTGTGGCCTCAAGAGACAAATCTCCAGACTCCAACTATAGGAGACTCAACGCAACCGGCCATTGCAGGGGACGGAGAAGGGGAAGACGAGGGTGACATGATGGAAGAAGACGCCCCGGTCATTGTGATGGAGGGAGATGACAAAGATTTTTTGGAAGATGAACTCCGCCAATACCACAAGGTGGATTCGGTGAAGTCTATAGCGTCCCTTCGAATGAAGCCGGACCACCTTTTTAGAATGAACATCCCACTCTACCGGATGGTGTCCATGCCCATGGTAAGGCCTACCTTATCATGCGATCTCGAGTTCTTAGAACACGAGTTCAGCAAGGGCTACCGCGACGAGGTAGCGGTTTTCTACGTGACAACAACTGACGAGGCCGGAGAGAGCTCCCAATTCACTGAAGGGGAGATGGAGGCATGGGGGCCGCTATGGAAAGAAAAGAATGACGCATTCAATGCCTACGTGGAATCCGTGCCCGAACTCAAGTTTTTAAAAAACCTGAAGTTCTATGTTTGCGATGGAAACCATCGACTCATCTCCTGGATGAAGTACATTGGCAAAATGCATTCCAAGGACATTGAATGGCATTACGCAGTGGATGCCATTGTACTTGATACAAAGAAGAGGACGGAGCTCGTCATGCATGTCATGCATGACATCAACAAGTATGCTTTCTGATACCTTCAAGCCTTTCTTATGTACTTTTGCTTTACATTTTAATTTTTTTATGTGATTTTCGGGTGTTGCGGTTACGGATGAATCTCACTATGATTAATTGTTTTTCAGATCCACCGAGGATTCTCACGTCAAAACCAACTTGGTTTACACACTCTACAGGGTGCAAAAGTATGGACTTCTTCCCATTGAGCGTTTTCAAGAGATGTTGAGGCCTTCCGAGCTTCGACTGTGTGGGGCACCGAAACTGAAGCCAACGTGGTATTCTATGCCACTACAAGTCTTCACGGCATTTGTATTCAGGGTGAGGATGCTCGGGCTTCTAGAATTTGATGTGTTATATTCTCTTCTATTTTATACTTGCTTTATTTGTATTTGAAGGTGCTATTTTTCACTTGCTTCTGTAGCAAGAGGTTGCGCAGGCTGCAGATGCAGCTGGTCGTAAATACAATGAGGTGACAGCACAGGAAGACCGTTCCCCCGTGGAACTAGCGCAAGCGATGCGAGTTGGGGCAAATGAGAAACTCGAGAAACTAAATGTCAAGATGTCTAAGTTGGTGGCGGTAGCCAATCCGGCGAACAAGCCAGGGTTTATTGAAGAGGTACCTCCATCACCTTGATAGCATTCATATGACATTGCGATTAGGAAGTCTGAAACAGTGACTGACTTTATTTTGTTTTTTAATATCAGATTGAGAGACATTGTAGTGCCAATGAAGTGCTAGAGATGACTCTGGAGAAGCTACAAATGGTGGCCACTTGCAACACCACGGCAGAGCACAAGATCAAGTTCTTGAAATGGTGGAACTCATCAACACCATCTCGACATGCCAGGCGATTCCCGCCTAAGCTAGTTTCTGAGACATTACTTGGTCCCTTCTTGAACCGTTGTGTGTGGTATGCTGGGGTAAGTGATACTCTTTGTATAAATTTGTAGACATCATTGGATTTGGATTTTCTTTCCTTAGAATTTCTAGAGTTCATTTTCTTTCAGTGGATGATAAATTTTGGTTGTTTTATGATTTCTCAGATTGAGGATGCAGCGGTGAAGTACTTTGACGACGTTGTCCAGCACGACGGCATTGTCATCAATATGAACGTCCCGCTACAGCCGGAGACCTTACAAGAGTACCTGGAGGGATGGAGGAGGAAAATTTGGGATGATGGATATATGAACTACCTGAGGGGATCAAATTATTTCAAAAAGAGCGACAATTTCAAGAAGCATGAGGGGTCCGAACAAGCAATGAGAAGGGTACTCTATCGGTATGTCTTACACCACTTTTGTAAGGCTCATTCAAAAATGCTAATTAATTGGGAACCAATTCAATCTTCCAAGACTTCCATAGCCTGCCTTCAAAGTAGCATATAATTTGTTTCCAACTAAGGTTCACTTTATCTTGACTCTCATTTGGTATTTGTGATGGAAATGTCTAGACTAAAACTTCATGTGTCGCTCACTTTTCCTTCAATGTTACATTTCTTTGGGCAATCTAGGTATTTCAAGTTTGAACTTGAGGGAAAAGGTGCAATCAAAAAGGATGACTTCCCAGAATTCCTTAGGAGTTTTCTTGATCGCCATTCGGCAACCTGCATGTACACTTCGAGTCAACTCCAAACGTACACCACGGCTCATCTCAGCCGTGGAGCGTGGTACCTCGATTGCCCTATTGGATACACGCATCCATCGGAGCAAGCCCTCCGAGAATCTTTGGAGGGAATTAGTGGGGTTGACTTAAATGTCGATGAGTTCGCAGGTCTCAACGCAGTTCAAAAGGCGAAGGCAATTGCCAAGAGGGACAGAGCTGACAGAAAGAAGGCGGCTAAGCTACATTTGGCACTAGAAATCAAGTCAAAGAAGGAGGCAGACCGCTTGGCAAAGCAAGAGGAGAAGGAGAGGGAGAAATTGAAAGAGAAGGAGGAGAAAACGAAGGCCAAAGGCAAGAAAAATGATGAGGGCGATACCGGGGTTCCATTGTCTTCAGCAGTTGACCAGAGCTCGCAGTTGGTGGAAGGAAGCCACATTAGGATGAAGAGGAAGGCCATACTTCTAGAGTGGACGGAGAATATGCTGACCCAAGGCACACAAGTCCTGGTGATAGACGACGATGATGTCAGAACAGAGGAGCTTATCTTAAACATGTCCATCATTGATATTATGGAAGATTCTGAGAATTCACCACCAAATCCGTATGTTGAAGTCATGGACTTCATTCAAAAGGTATCGTGAACCTTCAAATGTATTTAAATTTTCCTCTCTTTCAATATGTACATGAGTTTCTTGTTTCTTGTTCAATCCTCTTGTGACATGGTAAACTTCTTCGTCGCAGGTGAATGCAGGGAAACCGCGCTCATTCGACGGCAGGGTCACCAGAGATCCTTTGGTGGATCTAATCATCTTCGATTGCCAAGAGAACCTGCCTGTGCCTCTTATCTCAGAGAAGCGCATTCCCTCGTGGAACGCGGACCCAGCATATGCTGGAATGCAAAATGCATTCCAATTTGCTGAGGAGTATTTACAAGACAACGGTTGTCTCCTGGTGTTTCATTCCTACAGTGTTCAATCTCAAAGTATGTTTGCAGGGTTGATGAAGATTTTCAAGAACTTGAAGATGAAGAAAGAGTGGTTGGCATTCAACCAATTGGACCTCACGTCGGGAATAAACCTTGGCGAAACAGTGAGTTCTCTATTTTATTTTCCATATGATTTTAGGTTTTCTTTTAGATGTGATTCTTGGTTTGATATATGGTGTGATTGTCAATGGCATTCCCCTCTTTAATAATTAATTTTTTGATGCAGACCGTGAAGTTCGGAGTCACTCTTTTCATAAAGGACATGGGTGGAAAAGTGGCATCACTTTTCCAATTTAGGCAGACCACAGCCATGACCAAAGCAAAGTGGAACCTCCAAAAGAAAGACATGGTCATCAATTACATTACTGAGGAGACCATGATGGTAAACAAGGAAACCAAAGTACCTTGGCGTGGACCCCGAGAGAAAGATGTGAGGTTCCTACAGTTTTTCATCGAAGGCTGTACCGATGAAGATGATGTAGTTCTCGACTGCACCGCTGCTACAGGTATAATACTACTCAGTTTCAAGAAAGAGTTCTAAAATGAATTGTTTATTCTTGTAAAGATGTACTTAAACATTGATCACCACATGCTTCTATTGCAGGGGCGTCCATTATGGCTTGTCGTGGGATGGGTTGCCATATTGTGGCCTTGGAGAAGGACATCGATATCTTCAACATTGTTCTGAAGCCGATGAAGAAAGCCACTTCAGTAGAAGAAGTGACTCAAGCTCTAGTGGAAGCTATTGCCGCCCTTGATCTTGATGCTGTACACGTCGAACCAATGGTGTTCACACGTACCGTTAGACCTAGTAAGTAAGTTATGCTTTGTAATGACAACATTTTTTTGTTTTGTAATATACGTTGCATACAAAGAATTTCAAGGACCTAAACCTTCTATGTGTGGTTCTCTAAGGAACGAAGCAATGAAGGGAACGCATCCAATGAAGAAGATTCGAAGACATATCTTGAGTCCGAAGAAGTCTTACGAACTTCCAGTGTATGCCGAGAAGATGGCGACACAATATGAACAGTATGGTTGTAGAGATCCTAAACCTCGCATCCCGAAGTATGCTGCAAATGTGGTTCATTTTGTAGACATTTCAGCTTCTGAGGGTGAGGAGACGCCAAAGTCGTCTTCTAGTGAGGTTTCTATGACCGAGTCCACCGCAACTTAGACTCATAAGATTGACAAATCCTATGAGTTGAACTATGTGTATTCCTTTTATGTTTATTTGATTTGTGTGTGTTATGGCTACAAATGAGGTGCAATGTGCTTCTTGCTTGATACTAAACTTGCCCTAAAAAATGTTATGAAATATACACCCAGAGAGAAACTATGTCTATTAGACAAGTGTGGGAATTATAGAATTTGGAGTTCATTTACAACTACAGGATTAGGTACTCTATAGTGGGGCAAAAATAGAAAAAGCAAGGTACACTAAATTATTTATTGCAAATTAGTGAGTAGCACGAGAAAATGTGATTGGAATAAAAATGGAAATAAATTATAACTCCTTCCAATGGTAACTCCTACATAGTGGGGAAAAAAATGGAATGCAAATAAATGTTGTCACCTTTAAACGGCGATAGTCATGATATGAAGTAGTGAATAAAATGAGGTCACACTTGCCCTTCTAATGAACACATAGATTTGAATGGGAAGACAAACAAAGCTCAACAATTGAACCACTCTACCTAAACCCCCAACAATAAAATTTCACTAGTAGATAATATTGCCTTCCTACATCTTTGACTCATTTAGGTACTTTCACCTTCTTCCAATAGTCCATGTGTGATAAGACACCCTAGCTCTATTTTATGTGCAACAAAAATCCCTTAAATATAGAAGTATCCTTCATAGTCCACAAATGGCACTACATTCCCTAAATTGCTTTTGCTTTTTTCATCCACGGTTATAGAGCCTACAGTCACCCTAAATACACGGTCATGGGTTCGTTGCCGACCCTCTATTCAACTTTTGATTTTTGCACAAAATTTTTCTTAAAAAAATTCCCGCTCATAGGCTCGCAGGCTCCTGCTCCCAAGCTCGCACGCTAGCAACCCTGTGCCCTACTTGACTGGGGCGTCTTGTCCTTTCCTGGTTCCTGAGCTACATCTTCCGGAAACAAGTCTGGAAGAGAAATTTCTGAGAGCCAGACCGGAACTTCTGTCAACTTCTGGCTGCTCTCCACGATCCGGTCCGCTGACTCCTGTGCCTTGGATAGGAGCTTCTCCATCTGCTCCTCAAAATTGGTGAGGATGTGCACCACCCTGAATCCGGATATCTTCTTGTCCTTGTGCACCTCCTCTTCGAATAGGCGTGCCTTGGTGACCGCGGCTCCGGGTCCTCCAAGCACATCCTTCACTTCTGCGGCCAACTTCTTCATTTCCTCCGCCATCTCCTTTGTCGCGGTGGCGTTCTCGAGCAACGCGAAAAGTTCGACCTTGAGGGTGTCCACCTCATCGTGCTGCCACTTGCTGTCCTCCTTCATCTTCCGGAGCTCTTCCGGATTGATAACACTTTCATCCACCTTCCGGGGCAACTGACTGTCCGGTTCCGCTCCGATTAATTCCGCGATCTCCCCGAGCGTCCGCTTCTTAACTTCCCAATCCACCTGGATTCCGCAGAGGATCCCAACCAACTCGTCGAACGGATCTGCGGTTCCCGAACCGGATGCCACATCCGGTCTGGTTGGAGTCTCACCTCTGCGCGGCCTCGGATGTCCTGGGGGCGTTCCTCGATTCCGAGTCGGCGTGGTCTTCTGCCTCTTGGCGGGGACATACGGTTCCTCCTCTTCCTCTTTTTCCTCTTTCTCCTCCTTGGATTCATTTCCGGAATCCACTTCTTGGTCGGACTCGGATTCTCCGTACTTCATGGTCCGCTCCTGGGCCTTCCACACCTTCAGCTCCACTTCCGTCAGCAGTTCCTGTTGCTGGTAGAGGTGGTACACATAAGGGCATAGTGGGGTAGCCCTACTTTTCCCCACTCTTGTAGTAAGCTGGGACACCAGATCAAAGAAGATCCGGCCCCAGTCTACTTTCCGAGTTCTGCTCAGCACTTCGAAAATCGTGTTAGCCAAGGTGATAGTCACCCTGGTGGGCTTTTCCGGATGCAAAACCGGAACCAGGAACTGGAGCAGGCGACGCTCCCGGTCATCGAGGTAGTCTTCTACCGCGTAGCTGTCCTTCGGATTCACTATGCTTCTGAACTTGCCCTGGACGAAATCATCCTTCCGGTTGGCAAGCCCGAGTCCTCTTGGCTGGAATCCATATACATCCCGCCACAAAGCCTCGGTCCATTGGACCGGATTTCCTCTCAGGGTGTTATCGAACTGATTCGATACGCCACTCAGGATTTCTCTAATCATCCTCTCATCTTTGAAACCCCAAGGTTTCAAAGCTAACCCTTGACAATCCATCAACGATAAATCCTCCCTGAGTTCTCCCTGTTCCGGTTCCTTGGTCGGCATGACCGAAACCACTTTTCTAAGCTTTACTTCACTCGGGGGCGGGGTGTTAGAACCTCTCTTCCGGTTCAGTCGCGGCATGAGGGTAGCTCTACCCGATTTTCACTCTCTACAGTCCTAATAATGGAGCGTTGGCACTTAGATGTTCCGCTCCGCCTGTAAACTAACCTACAGGCGTGCTCACACTCTCAGTCTCTCACGTATCCGCTCGCATTCAAGGTCTCACCCACTCATGTCCAGAGGAGATCTTTCCGTCTCACACCCCTCACTTACTTCCGGACCCTTTTGTACTTTCTCTTCCTTGCCGTGGTCAACGATAAAAACGTCAAGCGCTAAATCAGGACACGACAATACGTGGAAATCCAGAGACCTGAAAATGGGCAGGGTCAGGCTTTATATAGTCCTGACGCCCTGGACTGTCTTTATGATCGGTCAGATATCCGGTCCGGTTCTTGACATCCGGTTATCTCCCATCCGGTCAACAAGATTCCGATTGGAAATACTATCCGGTTGTACATCTAATCCGTTCCGCATTTACCTAAAACCGGATTAGTTCCGTAAGGTCCTTTTGTGACTATTTTTGGATTTATCTTTCTCTCTAGATGAATCCGGATACCTATTTCTAATTTCCGGTTCACTCAAAAAGGTAAACAAATAAAAATAAAAAATATGAGTTGTCACAGTTTTCGCCATTCTTGCATCGGTATCAGGTCCACAATGCGGGCATCCTTTGTAACCCTTACAACAAAGACTAGAAATGAGTCCATATGTTGGAAAATCAGATATGGTCCACATAAGTAAGGCCCTCAAGGTGAAGGTACGATTTCCTTCCTCACACGAAAAATCAAGTGCACGAACTCCATGCCACAATTGTTTCAGCTCCTTCAATAATGGACGTATGAAGATATTAAGGCCGGATGAAGATGGAGAGTGCTTCCCTGAAATAAGTATGCAAAGTGATATAAAAAAGTTCTTGGTGACAAACCAAGGCTCCAAGTTGTAGATCAAGATCAAAATTGGCCATGTAGACCAATTTGTATTGTTCAGCTTGAATGGATTCACACCGTCCAATGCCAAGCCAAGTCTCATGTTTTGAGCTTCAGAACCAAAGCTACCAAACACGACGTCTGTGTCGATGTGCTTCCATGCTGGACTATCCACCACAGAACGCATAACATTGTCGGGGCTGACGTGTTTTGTGTGACCTGTCAACATTGATGCTATCTCCGGCGACCTCCACATGCGTTTCAACCGCAGAATCAAGGGAAAGTGTCGAATCACTTTTGCTGGAATTTGGTTAGAACCATTTCCATCGTGAAGAATTACACTTTGGACAACTCTCCAACTCTGCATACTCATCTTCAAATAGAATACAACCACTCTCGCATGCATGGATATTGTTGTAGTGCAAACCTAGTCTTCGAATGCTTTTATGCACTTCATAATGTGTACAAGGCAACTTATTACCCACTAGAAGTAAGTCACCAGACAAGAACCGAAATAATTCATCTGTGAATTTGTTGCTTACGCGAAGCACCATGCACATGTTCATGATGATAATCGTGGCTAAGACCATGCTTCTTGTAGACCCTACATATAGTGCGGTTGTCACTTGCAAATATAACTCCTCCATTCCATCAAGGGTGTCATTTCCACCGTCAAGTACATCATCTTTTGAGCCCTGAGCCTCTTCATGCAGCACATCTCCTCTATCCAAGGCCTCCATAACTTGCTGCTGCACATAGTGGACCTCATCCAAGGGGGGAGCACTGTCATCCTGATGTTGTGGTTCAACATGTCCCTCTTCAATAGGGAAATCAACAATGTGGACGTCGTCGTGTCCACGAACATCGACAATGATGTCATCGTCATAAGCAACGTCTTCAATCCAAATACCGCCTGGAGGATATCCGTCAATGGGGTCCCCGCCTAATTGGGATTTATCAAGAAATGGATCCCGACCTACTTGTGCGTAGTGTTGTCGTATGACTTGTATAGTTTTCCGAAGTCCTCCCTTGCAATTGAGACAAAGACACAAGAAGGACCTCACATTGTGTTCCATAGCCACACGCAACTCCGTGTGCAAGATTAAGTCACCAAGAGGGACATGTCGTAGGGTACGCCCATCTTCAACAATGCGAATGGTTGTTGCATGACGGCGAACATTCCCAGTATGCCGGAAAGCCATCGTCTAGTTTGTTAATGTTTCTTTGTGCTCGCCCACAATGCATACGTACCTGTACAACAAAAATTGACCACTTTGAATGGAGACTGACATATGGTTTCAGTCCGGCAATTCTGTATTGCCTCTGCTAACCCTGATTTAGGACAATGATGCATTCATCATACTTGGAGCTAAAATGCTATCAAGATATAGTTCTAAGATACTTGCAATTGGACTGACCTAATGCCAGTCCCTGCCTGCTAGTTTTGTTTCCGATGACGTCGTCAATCATGTCACGGAGGATGTGAACCTCTGTCATCTTTGACGTTTTATGTGACATGCACATCAACACGGATATACAGACTTGTGCTGAAGGAAAATACGTGAAGCCTAGAAAATTCTGGGGACTTACATCTTTAAAGAAGATGACTTGAATAGTAGTGTAAATTTTGGAATCTCGCCTGCCCCCCTTCTGAAAATAATTCTATGTATCAGAGCATTGGAGGAACATGAATTGCTAATCAAACAAGGATTCATCATCAAATTTGTGTCATAGCTGCTGAGAGACAAAGACTTACAGACCCAATACTTTGCACTTGCTTTTAATGTGCGTTGTTTCCAGAAGACGTCACTCTTGACAAGGTGATGTCATTCGAAACGTCTCCGATGATGTTGTTCACAATGAATCTCCGTACTCTTATGATTCGAAATCCCACGTGGCTCACGGCTATGACTGCATGAGGCTTTTGGTAGAAGGAGCAAGTGTGTTTTGTAGTTACGAGTCAAGGAACTGCACATTCCTAGCACCAAATTCTTCTGTGAATATTTGGAGTTCTCCTTACCATCATGACTTCTACATGCACAAGCCCAAGGCCTCCCAAAGTAGTACGCTTTCTTGAACCGCCAGAGTGTAGGCTGGGTTTGCACGAATCCGAAGTTGCTGATGTCCTAGCCCAGTTTATTTCTCGAGCATATACGAATGCACCAACTCCATCAAGGAAGAGTGCAATGAAGCAGTTACGCTCACTTGAAGATGACAACAGTGCCATTCGTCGGAGCAGTCGCCGACTAGGGCTTCCAGAGCCCTCCTTGCCAACCGTAGCTCCAATTTCTTCAAGTGCCGATGTCGTTCTTCCGCCACGTAAACAGGTTCACCCTCCTCTTCTCTTGACCTTTTCTGTGAATTGAAGACGCACCAAATCTGCACAAGGAGATCGGTGTAAGGATGATTCCCTCTTGTTCGGTGGCCGCCGGTGGGAGCAGCTGCCGCCGAAACCCTACTGCCTGCTCCGCAGTCATAGGTGTGGGAGTCCATGGGTATAGGGGGGCGGGTATAGGGGAAGGCAGGGCAGGTATAGGGGGGGCGGGCGGATATAGGCCCGTCTCTCTCGTGTGGAAGAAGCCGAGGCTGCCTAGCGCTGCCGTAGGTGTTTTTGGCAACGCGGACGCCTTCCTTTGCTCCTTGCTTTCTGTCAAGTTCAAAATTCCTGTTCCGATCACAGTTGACGGTGGATTTTGTAGTGCCAATTTCTAGAATTGTTGTGGTTTCTAGTGGGGGTAGAATTCATAGCTTATGCATGTAAAATGAAGATCATGTAGTGGGGTGGATTTTGCTGCTACTGTATATAAGCTTGACGATATCGTTGATTTGTTTTTTCTGTGGTTGGTGCTTCATTTCTCGCATTCTGTAGTCGTAGGAGGTAGAATTCTTCGTTTCCTGGAGAGAGCCTAATCTCGCCATGCCTCGGGCATTTGGTAACAAGGGTAAGTGCAAACTCACCGAAGCGCAAGGGAAGGCAGATGATGAGGGGCTGCAGGTGATGAGGATGCGACTTGACAGCGAGAGGCGCTCCAAGCTGCGGCAAGACAGGGAAGGAGGCGGTCCTTCGAAGGGAAAGGGGCGGTAGCGTACTCCTTCCTTGAAGAAGAAGGAAATTATTGTCTCTATCTCTGACTTAGGAGAGGAGGACGAAGATGTGGAGGATGGTAGTGCAGGGGACGAAGAGAACAACGGAGGGTTGAGGGAACAATCGTGGGAGTAAGATTTCCCAAAACTTTCTTACTTATGCATTGAAGAAGGTGTTTTCATGTCGGGTGTGACGTTTTTTGTGACGTATGTATGTGAAGATGTTCCATTTGTAGCATGACGCACGGCGTTCTGTGGGATGTCTTATAGTGGAAGGTGATGTTTGTTTTGACGTTCCATGTGACATCAATTGTGACGTGTGGGATGTTTTATAGTTGAAGGTGATGTTTGTTTTGACGTTCCATGTGACATCAATTGTGATGTAAACATATGCAGTTATGGACGAGGTAGTTCTTGGCAAAATGCCACGGAATCCCTTTGTGTTCAATGT
Source organism: Climacium dendroides (assembly GCA_950106755.1). Classification (NCBI taxonomy): domain Eukaryota; kingdom Viridiplantae; phylum Streptophyta; class Bryopsida; order Hypnales; family Climaciaceae; genus Climacium; species Climacium dendroides. The sequence continues at coordinate 23,055,991 of OX467082.1, read as the reverse complement.
ATTCATTGGAAGTTCTTTGTGTTTTCGTTCGCCCTCAGTAGGTCTTGTAGTTCATGTGTAACTTCTCTTCGTTTCCGGTGATGTCACTGAGGACATATACTGTGACGTCGTTTGAGGGAGTATGAAATCAGGTGGGGGGGTTCATATACTACCGTGAACCCTCTCCCTCTGTATCAAACGTGTTAATTGGAAGTTTCTTGTGTTTTCGTTTGCCCTCAGTATGTCTTGTAGTTCGTGTATAACTTCTCTTCGTTTCCGGTGATGTCACCGAGGACATATACTGTGACGTCGTTTGAGGAAGCGTGAAATCAGGTGGGGGGGTTCATATACTACCGTCAACCCTCTCCCTCTGTATCAAACGTGTTAATTGGAAGTTTCTTGTGTTTGCGTTCGGCCTCAATAAGTCTTCTAGTATGTGTGTAACTACTCTTCATTTCCGGTGATGTCACCGAGGACATGTACTGTGACGCCGTCTTAGGGAGCATGAATTCAGGCTGGAGGGTTCATGCACTATTCTAAGCCCCCTCCCTTCCAAAATAAAATGTGTTAATTGGAAGTGTTTAGTGTTCGCGTTCGGCCTCAGTATGTCGTTTGGTATGTGCGTAACTTGTATTCGTTTCCTATGATGTCGCCAAGGACATGTACTTTGACGTCGTTTGAGGGAGCATGAATATAGGGGGGGTTCATATACTACTGTAAACACTTTCCCTAGAGAGTTAGTGCAACTTATAGCTTTCTGTATGTTGTATAGGCGAGGATACTCTACAGGTTCTGCCGGTGGAGATGATGGTGGTGAAGAGTCAGAGGACATTGAGGACATCATAGAATCCCTACACCCACGACAAAGACGATGCGCACCAGGTAGTGCAGCCATGAAGAAGCCTGTAACGTAATATTCATTAAAATGAGAGTATTCCATCGAAATGAAAGTTACAGAAGTTTAATTTCATTTGAAAACGGAGAAGAGAATTCCTCAAACAATATTCAAATCATACAAGAATTAAAATCAGATGAACACAAGTAGGAATCAAATATGATAACCACAAGGTAAACGTTCATATTGACCTTTCACTTGTACACCATGAGTTGTTCCATTCATCTTCAACTATGCTTGGCTAGGTCCAGTGACACTATATTACAAGCAACGAACTATAAAGGCCAATGATGTAGTTCATTACATTGTTCTGCGTACACTGTAAAAGCTACGAGTGTGATTCACTCGAGCTCTGAGTTCTTTTGTAATATGCACATTGAGCTTTTATGAAGCATGAATGTATAACTCTACACTATGAACAAGTACTATACGTGTCATTTACTCTTGAGCTCTACGATTGCCTTCGTCATCTTCGGCCTGTGGTTGTACTTGCCTGTAATTCATGAGCTTGGAAAGTCCACATACTTCCTTGAACATCCGAAGAAGGACCCACGTCCTCACCATATAGTTTCCGTTGTGTTGCTCTATCGCAAGGTGAGGACGACATCGGTGTAGCAAAAACATCGGTAGACTTCATGGGCGATGGAGAACATGATTTTGGACGATGTGGAGCTGAACCCGGGGGACTATCCACCACCCCATCATCAATGGGCTTTAGGGAGAAGTCCATTGTTGAATTTGCAGTGGCAGCCAAACATATGAAGTTTCCTGTACTTAGAATTTGATTCTGCCCGTAGTCGGAGAAAGAGTCAGCTGATGTAGTGCACGGAAGACTGGTGTGCCGAACTAGAGAGGATGATGTTCCCAAATTCTAAGAAAACAAAGAGATTACAACAATTTAATCAAAAACTATAACTGTCATTACATTTACAAGTAAACTCCAATAGCAAATTTGCAGTCTAGGAAATCCTGGCCATCGAATGAGGTCGACCCGACCTAAACTGGAGGAAGAAGAAAATACAGAAAGGTATTCATAAAAAAATTATATTACAGAAATTACGTATATCTCTAACCATACATGCGAATGCACGAGCCATTAAGGTCAAGGCGAGCTGAAGTTCACTAGGAACTCAGAGAACAATCCACATGCCATTCAACACGACTTGACCTGAACTAAAGCAATAAATAAACTACCCTCTCGTAACGCCGATTAGACGATGACACAGTCACTGCATCCACGTGGCTCATGAACAGCAATGAAATGGAGTGCGCTATCGGTACGCTGAAGACACTCTGACTGCATCCATAAGACTATTGTACATGCCACGATTTCTCTCGTCATACAACATCTTCCGCCCAATTTTCCCCGCACTACTCTTGCGAAATGATTTCAACCCTTCATCTCGAGCTACGTGAAGTCGCCTGAGCCAGGGCAAAAGGACCATGTTCAAATATGAGTCCCTGGGGCCGTTACCCTTGGGAGACCAACTGATGGGGAGAACGACGTTCTCCGACTTGTTCATGAAGTGCTTCATAGGACTATCGTCAATTATGACAGTATTCTCTCGAAGAAATTGCCCATTGAAATTATTAAACAAGGTGTTCGCGTCCTTCACGAACAGGTCCTTGGTGGTGCCTGGCTCCCTGAATGTGACTATCCGGCCTTGTTCCTCACACTTGAGCGTCGTGCAAGACTCCTGCCCAAGTATAATGCGAGGCTTATCCAGACCGACAAAAAGATAATCGACGATTTTTTGAACGGTAAACTTCTTCATCGAGCTCCAAATAGAAACGTGTGATATCAATCCTAGCTCAGGAAGGAAATGAGCGCAATTTGGGCGGACAAAGACCGCCTTCGGTCCCACAATTGCAAGAATCGTGGCAGAGTGCGGTTGGTCTGCATTCCCGACGTGCACAGCCCACCCCTTGTACTTAGCGTCTTCACAGACACACAAGACTCCATTCAAGTCCAGGACAACATTCAGCCACTTCTCGGCGACGGTCACCCTCGATGTCAATGGAATCTCATCATCCTTCGACGTATCTCCACGTTCAGATGGGGGAACCAATCCCTGCTATCAAACGGACAAATGTGCAGCCAGTTACTAAGCTGCACTGACACATTTCGAAACTCAAGGAAAAAGGCAAAATCCAATTGTCGCAGACTATATATGAACACAGAGGTACCTATTAGCGTAGAGATCAAGGACGCATGGGCACAAGGTTACCTTTTCCGGCAAAGACAGCGTCGGTCCAACAGGGTCTGGCATTTCAATCTCCAGAAGTTGAGCGTCGGGAATACAGACGTCATCATCTAAGTGCATGGACTCAGATTCCGGTGCACCTCCACTTGTAGCTTCTATAATGCCACAACCAAATGTTGGACATTATACATGCTGTACATGAGCAATAGATTTCGGAAGATCATTTGGTCTAGTTGAGATAGCCATCAGAGGAGGTTCTGCAATTCAGGAAGGGCCAGACAAACAAGACTTAAAATTTTTACAGAAAAATCCGTATAATTGATTAATAAAATTGAGTACAAAAAAGTCATCATCTTACATGAAGATATGGATTTGTCAAAAGATTGTTTTCTATCAAAAAGTATTGTCTCCCACACTAAGGGTCTCTATCTAAATACAACCTATGACACAAATCAGCTCGAGTCGAGCTAATTGTATACAAATGACATCGAGTGATTGTGTGGTCAACCTGATGGTGCATCCTAGCCATCCAATGCATGACTCCAATCATCATCAATGGCGATGGCAAGATCCGCGGGCATCTTCGGGCTAGACTCCAAGGTCTCTGAGGACCTGCCACCATCAAATGGAACTCGAGCCATGTCCTCGTCATTAGGTGGAGGTAGAGGGGTGGAGGGGCACTCCTCAATAGGAGGAGGAGCTGGAGGATCTGCGGAACCTGCAAGAGGAGTGAGAGAGACAGAAGGCACCCCAGTCAATCGTGGAGTGGAGGGTAAGCTTGAGGATCCACTCATCGTTGGTCTTGTTGGCGCTCCCTGCAGCAAAAGCACTTGGTCAACCTGAGACGGCTGTACGGATGCTAGAAGCATGGCCCCACCAAGACTGTTGATAATGGCCTCCAGTTTAAAGTCGTTCTTTTGTGACATTGTCACCATAAACTGTCGCAACTCCGCCATCTCCCTGGCCTGCCTGTCAAACATCATTTGATCCAATTCCCGCCTCCTCTTCAGCTTTGCAATTTCTACATCATAGTCGTCATCGGCTTGCGATCTTCCCCTCTTCCGCTTCTCTTTGGAGGCTGGAGACGGCATAGCAGAGGTGTCAGGTGGTTGACCCGACGACGCTGATGATCCCCGGATGCTTTGAGAGCGGATCACTGGAGGGGTGCTCCGATCCATGGGCACGTCGTTGTCATCGTCGTCGTCGTCGTCATCACCGGCTGCCCCATCGCTGTCGGAGGATTCACACAATATGATTGCAGATGACCTCCGACCGGACGGCGTGCTTGCCTCTCCAGTTGCCTTTCCTTGCGCTTTGATGACGAAGGCGTGCTTGACCCCAATGGTCGGCGCGGAAATTTGCCCTCATCGACAAAGTATCCCTCTGGAAGAAAATCGTTCTTATCTAGTTTCTTCGCAGTGGTTGAAATTTTAGTCCACTGGTCAGACTCCTCTGAGTCCCCCACAACAAACACATTAACCCCACTCATCTACAAAGTCACACACAGCATCACATACTATCAGATTACGATAGTATGAAAATTCCCTAACGAAGATACAATGGTATTTCATTTAATGTCAGCAATAGATTGGGTCAGGTCGACCCGACCTAAAATTCACTCTCGGGCACTCAATGGAACCGGTCAGGTCGAGCCAAACTATGGAAGAACACTATCGCAGCACAGAGTAAGCAATTTCCCTATTATACTCACAAAAATCACTCTAGAGCATAACAAAATGACCCTAAAGATCGAACCCACGAGATCCTGTGAAGTAGCTAACTCTAACAAGAAGATAAACTCAATTAAACCCCTCAATTCTACTTTTCCGGTTCTACCTCTAACGACCGGAACATCCAAAACCAACCGAAAAGCTTCCTACTTCCGGTTTTACTAGTTCCCCGGTTTCTAGACTGACTTCTCGATTCTGGACCCTGCAACTTCCGGTCCTATGTACCCTCTTCGGCGGATCCGGTCTGGTCCCTACTTCCGTACCCGGTTTAGTTTTACCTCTGTTTTACCATCAGAGGGTTCGCCGCTTGCTTTTGAAAGTGGTAGGCCCACCACTCCTTCTGTGACTTATAGTGGCTGAAGACCCACTTTCCTATCCACTGATCCCCTAACTAACATGGATCCGGTTTGGTCCTTCACAGTAATCCGGATAGCAACCCGAATCACAGGTCACACAAAGACCCCCCGTACGATCCTCTCATACTACAACGACCTTGACACTGATCCGTTCCGTACGAAGTTGGGTGGCTACAAGTGCATCCGTCCGTTCCAACATCTACAAAAGTTCTTCCGTTCACAACAGTGGCAAGACCTCACAGAACTCAGGACACTCAACCGGATTTCCCACCCAGGAGTTCTAGCGCAGCTAAGGAATCCCTCCCTATCCGCCTAGCCTGATTAATGGATCTCTTACCCGGAATGCTAAACTTCTATAGCTGCTAAGGCACTGGAATCCACTCCTAATTCTTCATAACCTACTCACATGTACCTAGAACCGGAAATATACATCAAGGGGAGAAACTCTACCAACACCTCCGTACTCACCTTCCTACTCTAACTCCGTGTACTCTTGCCAATACTCGGGAAAAATACAGAAAAGTTAGTTTAAAGGAAAGTATACAAGGAAATGCCAAAAGAACTCTCTCCTTCTCCAGCTCAGAGACTGTTTTATATACAAAAAAGCAAAAAGCAAAAAGTGAATACATGATTTCCGCCTCTGAAGGCGCTGACAATCCGGTCCTACCTTATCCTAACCGGATTCTATTCTGATTCCTACCTATAAGTCCTATTTTTACAATCCTTCCTGTTCCGTCTCATACACTCGGGATCCAATAGTAGGGCTCTCATCAGGTCTCTCCAATTGCTCGAAGACCTCATTTAGATTCCGGTTCCGTTCCCCATCCGTAGGTAGAGCCGGATGTTCTTCCTCGGCTTTCGGGGAGTCCAAATCTATCGGCTGATGTCCGGTCAAGGGCGTCTCCTTCTTTGCTCTGCTTGATTGGGGCGTTTTGTCCTTTCCTGGTTTCTGAGCTACGTCTTCCGAAAACAAGTCTGGAAGAGAAATTTCTGAGAGCCGAACCGGAACTTCTGTCAACTTCTGGCTGCTTTCCACGATCCGGTCCGCTGACTCCCGTGCCTTAGATAGGAGCTTCTCCATCTGCTCCTCAAAATCGGTGAGGATGTGCACCACCCTGGTTCCGGATATCTTCTTGTCCTTGTGCACCTCCTCTTCGAACAGGCGCGCCTTGGTGACTGCGGCTCCAGGTCCTCCAAGCACGTCCTTCACTTCTGCAGCCAATTTCTTCATTTCCTCCGCCATCTCCTTTGTCGCAGTGGCATTCTCAAGCAGCGCGAATAGTTCGGCCTTGAGGGTGTCCACCTCATCGTGCTGCCACTTGCTGTCCTCCTTCATCTTCCGGAGCTCTTCTGGATTGATAACACTCTGAGCCACCTTCTGCGGCAACTGACTGTCCGGTTCCGCTCCGATTAATTTCGCGATCTCCCCGAGCGTCCGCCTCTTAACTTCCCAATCCGCCCGGATTCTGCAGAGGATCCCAACCAACTCGTCAAACGGATCTGCGATTCCGGATCCGGATGCAACATCCGGTCCAGTTGGAGTCTCACCTCTGCGCGGCCTCGGATGTCCTGGGGGCGTTCCTCGATTCCGAGTCGGCGTGGTCTTCTGCCTCTTGGCGGGGACATACGGTTCCTCCTCTTCCTCTTCTTCTTCTTCCTCCTCTTCGGTTTCGTTTCCGGAATCCGCTTCTTGGTCGGACTCGGATTCTCCGTACTTCATGGTCCGCTCCTGGGCCTTCTACACCTTCAGCTCCACCTCTGTCAGTAGTTCCTGTTGCTGGTAGAGGTGGTACACATAAGGGCACAGTGGGGTAGCCCTACTTCTCCCCACTCTTGTAGTAAGCTGGGACACCAGATCAAAGAAGATCCGGCCCCAGTCTACTTTCCGAGTTCCGCTCAGCGCTCCGAAAATCGTGTTAGCCAAGGTGATAGTCACCCTGGTGGGCTTTTCCGGATGCAGAACCGGAACCAGGAACTGGAGCAGGCGTCGCTCCCGGTCATCGAGGCAGTCTTCGACCACATAGCCGTCCTTCGGGTTTACTACGCTTCCGAACTTGCCCTGGACGAAATCATCCTTCCGGTTGGCAAGCCCGAGTCCTCCTGGCCGGAATTCATATACGTCCCGCCACAAAGCCTCGGTCCATTGGACCGGATTTCCTCTCAGGGTGTTATCGAACTGATTCGATACGCCACTCAAGATTTCTCTAACCATCCTCTCATCTTTGAAACCCCAAGGTTTTATAGCTAACCCCTGACAACCCATCAACGACAAATCCTCTCTTAGCTCTCCTTGTTCCGGTTCCTTGGTCGGCATGACCAGAAACACTTTTCTAAGCTTTACTTCACTCGGGGGCGGGGTGTTAGAACCTCTCTTCCGATTCAGCCGTGGCATGAGGGTAGCTCTACCCGGTTTTCACTCTTCTACAGTCCTAACAAGGGAGCGCCGACACTTAGATGTTCCGCTCCGCTTGTAAACTACCCTACTGGCGTGCTCACACTCTTAGTTTCTCACGTATCCACTCGCACTCAAGGTCTCACCCACTCATGTCCGGAGGAGATCTCTCCGTCTCACACCCCTCTCTCACTTCCGGACCCTTTTGTACTTTCTCTTCCTTGCCGTGGTCAACGATAGAAACGTCAAGCGCTAAATCAAGACACGACAACACGTAGAAATCCAGAGACCTGAAAATGGGCAGGGCTAGGCTTTATATAGTCCTGACGCCCTGGACTGTCTTTATGATCGGTCGGATATCCGGTTCGGTTCTTGACATCCGGTTATCTCCCATCCGGTCAACAAGATTCCGGTCGGAAATACTTATCCGGTTGTACATCTAATCCGTTCCGTTTTGACCTAAAACCGGATTAGTTCCGTAAAGTCCTTTTGTGACTATTTTTGGATTTTATTTTTCTCTCTAGATGAATCCGGATACCTATTTCTAATTTCCGGTTTGCTCAAAAAGGTAAACAAATAAAAATAAAAAATGTGAGTTGTCACAAACACAATCCAGTCAATCCTACGAGTCAGGTCGACCCGACCTGGTTTCTATCACCTTATAATTTCAAGAAGAAGTACATGTCCATTTTATTCAGGTTCAATCGACCTTTACCATAGCCAAAACATTACATTGTAGAATTCATTGTGTTTAGGCTTACCATCGCAGCACACGTGAACTTCGACCCAGCGAAAAATGACATTACGCTTGCTCCAGGAGCGCAGAATTTCCTCACAAGATTGAGGAAGAACTCCATCCGTAGCTCAGTATTATTAATCCTGAACTCTAGCTCGTTGTAAGCCTCGGGCCTCGTAAATGTTTCATTATTGGGAGCATCATAGGAAGCCCTCATTCTCACCGTCCTAGCATTGCTTGGGCTTTGCAGAATGGTCAGATAAATTGGTTCCACCGCCTTCTTGCTTCGTGCAGACAAGTCACCGATACGCTCATTGGGTGAGGGCATGTAGTTAGAGAAACTCATGGAGTACTCCTTCAACGCGGAATTGCTATCTATGAAGTGAAGTGCTTGCGTTTGCTCGGTGAGGTCGGAACAAATGAGCACCCACACCGGAATGTCCTCGAGAAGGGGCTGGCCCTTTTCTTGGAAGGACTCGACAACTACAGCGAAGTATGGATCGGCTGGCGTACACTTAGACTTTGACACCACATTCAGGGTGTAACGCAGGTCCCACACTCCAAGCTTGATGTCCTTTATGCTCTCTACAGTTAGCACGCCTCTAGGTCAATCTTGGTGCGTCTATACATAACGTCATATGGACGATAGTATGCAGTGGATTTTGGAGGCACAAAATTGTTTCTCTGCTGCAGGAAGACCTGAAAGAACTCAGCCGCGTACATTGACATCTTCTCAGCGCTCTTCCCCTTTGCTCTTGATTGCTTTGCCTCCATCCAATATTCGTTCCCTGGCTACTCTAGCAGCACGTTCATGGTGGCACTTGTGAAGTTTCGACTTCGTTTGAACTCCCTCCACTTCTCGTGGTTCAACTCGTTCAAGGAGGACATGAGCCCGAGACTTGCGTCTAGGGCGTGAAGCTCCATCTTCACCTTGTGCTTGCGCTTCCTTCTCTCCATCCACTCCCTAGCAGTGTAGCAGCTCTTTTGTACAGCAGAGAGAAGCTTGATTGTGACCTTCGGGTAGTCCTTGTTCTTGCTCCTTGGATTCTGATGCAAAATATGTTCGGCCAACTTTGACAAGTCATTGAAGGAAAGGTTTCCGAGCACTTTGAAGAACTCATGTGTCAAATTCCCTTGCTCGGGCTTCCAAGTGGCCTTCTCGTTGTACTTCAGTCTAGTATTGGGGTCTATCAACTCCCCAAGCGCAGCACTAGAAATGACCTCGCTCCACAGGTTGTACACGTCGTCCGGAGCTGTGATTATCTTCATCTCGTTTCGGATCTCGAGCTTCTCCTTGGTGTTCTTGCCTTTTGCAGCCTTTTGGGCCTTTAGTACATCTAGTAGAGCGAACCGCTTGTACATTGCCGATGAAAATTCCTGCAACGCAATTTTGTATGTCATGGTCAATTTGGAGCTCTCTATTCAGCTCGGACCGACTTAAACTACACACTTCATTTTGAACGTCAAATGCACCTTTGTCGTTCTACTTACTTCGAACTCTTCATTCATTATCACGTGAAGTAAATCAATACATCACCTATGCTAGCTGGAACACTAGGTGGCAGACGACATTCTTAGATCAGGTCAACTCGAACTGAATCTCTTACCATGAATTTCTTCTTATTTGCTGTACTCTTAGCGTTTCGCCTGACGTTGGATATTGTCGCTATTGGGGTCGCTTCCCTCGGATTGCGTGGCCTCCCCATGAGTTCCCACACTTTTCTGGCTCCCAGAATGTTTGTTGACCACGAGGGCTTCTGCACCACGAAGTGGTTGACCCTATTGTAGTACGCCGATATGTCCCGTAGTTTCTGGGCATTTGTGGACCAGACCACGTAGCAATCCCATTGACGAAAGTTCTTGACAATCTCTTCGTCAAGGTTTTGGTCTACCATCATTTTGCTGGCAGTCACACTGTGCTGCCCATTGATGATGTAGAAGTTTTTCCTTTCAAGTGTTGGCCAGTCCTCCGGCTTTGGCTTCTCGAAGCAATCCACTGGCATGACACACAATGTTTATTTTGTGGACTTATCTGGCATTTCCCAAAGGTATGTCATCATGTCCTCCGCGAGCTTCATTTCATGGCTACGGATGTTTAAGTCCTTTGGAGCCCTGATGAACTGCTCAATGGAAATTGTCTTCTTATCCTCCAGGCCAAAGATGTAGGTGTCCGTGCAGTGCTTCCAGTAGGCCTTGTATGCCTCCGCGGACGCAATGTAATCGTGCGACTTTTTGGCGTCATAAGGGAGCGGGACCTCAGTTACCGCAGACACAAAACTCAGCTCCCCTGGTAAAATTGCACTAGGGTCTTGCGCTGCTGCTGCTGAGGTTGATGCCAACTTACTTTGCTTGGGAGCTCGTGCTGGAGTAGCGGCTTGCATGGACTTTCTTGTCCCCCGACTCTGTTGGGTTCCAGATGCACCCATTGAGCTCTGTCCCTCCACGTTACTCGGAAACTCCTGGGAGACAGTTCTGACAGTCATGTCTTTCTTCTTCAGCTCAAGCTTTACCTTCAGAATTGTGAAGTCGTTCAGGAGTGTCTTCAGGCGAGAGTATAGGGCCTTCCCCGTTGCCAACTTCCCGTCCTTTGTCTTGAAGTAGTTGTGGTCAACTTTCTTCTCAAGGTCGGGAATCTCCGTTTTGTACTCAGTTGGTTCCAGCGTTGACAAGAAGTGCGATATGTTGAAGGCACATCTTGAGGAGTCCAAGCGAATAGTGAAGTGGTACTGCTCGCTTTCAGGTGTACCAGTCACAGCTGTAACACACCGAATTTTCAAGAATGGACCACTGTCGTGGGCAACGTCCTTTATCTTCTCATCAAAGGATATGTTGAAGAAATGGTCGGTATCTTTGAACTTTGCAGCGAAGCAAATGAGGTTCTTGAAAGGAATCATGTGGAGACTCCAACTCTCAACCTTTTCGGGATTTTTGAATTCCCAGTAGTCTCCGTCATTGTCAAAGTCGTCCCCTTCCTCCCTAGAGGATTCGTGCGCACAGCGTACGTAGAAGGCCTCCAGCTTCTTAATTTGGTCATCCATTCTGCATTCATTTTCCAAACGGGATGTTGTTAGAACAAGAGTTGTTGCTATGTTGATTCAGATCGACCCAACCTAAAAACCAGTACATGGAGCTTCTACATTTCATCTTCTATGTGTTTGATCTACTTGGACTCGGTTCGTTTTGCTTCATACGCTTCAGGTCGACTCGACCTAAAGTTCTAGTCGGAATATGCAAATATTTCTGCTATTGTGATGGCCTCAATGTTATTGATTAATGTTATCGGATCGTCGTAATACGTATTGCAACGACGCTAGCGTGCGAGCGGGAGCGTGGAGCTTGTGAGCATGGAGCATGGAGTTTGTGAGCATGGAGCCCCCAAACCCAAAAAAATGGAAATTTGTACTCCCAAATGTTTTTTCTCCAATTTTTTTGTGAAAAAAGAGGAGAAATGTCTAATTTTTGACCTATTACCGTGTCCCCTATAACCGTAGATTTGATGAAAATTTCTTGGAAATTGGAGGGCAATTCCATTACTCACCGTATTTTTTTCCCTAGAGGTTCTGAAAGTCAAGTACCACCGATGAACACAATTTCATCTACTAATTTTAATGGGGGGGGGCAATTCCATCATTCCCCATTTTTATTTTCCTAGAGGTAGTGAAAGTCAAGTACCACCGCTGAACACAAATTCATTCACTAATTTTAATGGGGGGCCAATGCCATTATTCACGATATTTTTTCTCCTAGAGGTTGTAAAAGCCAAGCAACTCTAGTGGTGACTACAAATTCATCCACGAATTTAGGGTGGGGGGCCAATGCCATTATTCATGATATTTTTTTTCCTACAGGTTGTGAAAGCCAAGCAACTCCAGTGAACACATAATCCTCCACAACTTTAAATGAAGGACAACTCCTTCACTCATCGTTTTCTCCCCTAATTATAGAGTTGGGTAAATACAAAGTACACATGCCATAATTAATCCTAAGCAAAAAGCGAGAAAACTGTTGGAAATATAATATGCAACACAGTTAAGGCCAATCCCTATTCCCCCGAACAATTCTCTAGCCATGACTGTTCATTGAAGATGACAGCTTATATAGTGACTCATTTTTAAATGCCATTCGTTATGGGGCAACTGAAGGCTGCGAAGTAAGCTCTGAACATATGCTTTAGGACACATAAATAGGAACCCTACAACATTGGTCTCCTCACTCTATCCCACAGAAACTGTGCATCAAATCATTTCAATTGTCATATACAAAAGAATGCATTACAATTGAAATGCATTGCAAATTGCGGCCATGCTTATTCTGGAAGTGTGATCATTCCAGCTCGGACTAGGAGTTCTTTCAACTCATTGAAGCTATAATTTGGTGCATGAATGAATTTGTCTTTGTTGACATCCATTTTGCAGAAGTACTTGTATAAGTAGTACAAGTGCTTGCAATTGACGTATTGCTGCCGACCTCCAATAGCAGACACTGCCATATTTACGAAATCTGGGCACGTGCAAGTGGGAAATTGGCCCATTGTAACTCGATATGCATTTTTGTTAGAGTCAGGCCTTGTCTCCAACTCCACAATCGCACCAAGGCCTGGAAGAGGGAGTAGTGTTACTCCTACAATTTGCCCTCTAACATTACCTGCACTTTCCCACTTGTTCCGTTGTTCGGCAGTAGGTGCATTTGCAATCCTTCGAATGGCTCTGCTGTTCCTCACTGTTGGATACACATCCGAGTTCTTCGGTAACGGCTGCTCATACAAAATAGGATTAAAAACCTTCGACATATTGAACAACCGACGTGGTGACAAGACTGGTCGTTCTTGGAGTCGAAATCTTGCGTGCTATAGCAACAATGTCTCCTCTCGGTTTAAATTAGTTCTGGACAAGATTGGCCAAACCTCCGACACCTCCGGCCAATCAAGAACCCACTTCCGCTTTGTTCCTTTCACGCATCGTTCAATGTCATCCCAACAAAACCAAAAATCAGCCACCACCTCTCGCTTACTCCCGTACTCTTTTTTTCGACAACAGTAAGTAGGAGCTAGAGTACCCTTCTTTCCTTTTGCAATTTTGCTGGTGCACTTGATGTTCGATCTATGTTGTTGGGCTTGGCATCTTGCGTTGATTTGTGGTTGATTCTAGCAATGTGCCATTTTGATGTGTCGCAATCGCTTTCAAATGCTACCGCAACATGACGAGAAGTATTTGGCTGAAGTTGTTTACCCTTGTCTTCAGAAGATTGAGAGGCACTTGTGGTGGACCTCCTTCTCACGCGGGGTTGAGAAAAGTTGATCTTGTCCGGTCTATGGGAGTCTCTTGCATCACCAATGGGCACGTCCAATTTCCTCTTAGTGCTCCCAAAAATCTCTTCTCCTTCCAAGTGTGGCACTCTAGTTCCCACACCCTCTACTCTAGGCAATGTGTTCAATGCCTCTGTGATTTTTTTGGGATCTCCACTTCTCCTAGCAACTCTCAACCTCAGCTCCCCCTTTGATGGCCCTGATCCTGATGCATATTCCTTCAAGTATGCACGGTAGTTGGTCATTTGCATCCAAGCCCGGATACTATCATCACATGTGGCGTCAAACAAGTTGTTTCCTTGTTTTCCAGACATTTGTAGCCACTTGTTATGCACCGTTTCGGATAAATTGCATGATGGCAAGTCCAACATCTCCTCCAAGTTTAATTTCTACAAATTCCATGCAAGAGAATAATAGAGTTAGTAATTCATATGTACAATTGTGTGAACTTCCAAATTCCTGACCGTGTATCTTGGTTCCTTGTGTAATTCCAGAAGGTGACACCCTTGTAATCACTCCTATTGGTAGGAATATAATTATGCCTGTAGACATAATGAAGTCATTTCTTCCAACTTCTTTTCTTGTAAAGAAAAATATTTAGCATTTGCTATTACCAGAACTCAATTATCCATTACATTTAACGAAAATGAGGGGGGCATGATGACACCTCTAAAATGTCAGTCGGATCCGAGGCATGTTTCTATGGTGTTTGTAGGACCCCCCCATTTTAGTAGTGTGGAGGAAAATATTCCAAAATCCCAATAAAAATAAAAGACAAAATTAAAATACTGTCTAGAATTTAGAGTTTCCTATAACAAAATGAGCTTCAAAACCTTTAGTCATAGTACACATTAAAATTCACAATTCACTCACCATGTCCATAAAGCCTCCCCATTGACGGTATCGGAAATGCCAAAACGCGAGCCAATGGTCTAGGTGATGTAGACCTTCTTCGCTAGCAGCTCCAGAGGACAACCACCACGACCGTATTGCGAGGTAGCGGACCTCAGCTTGGACCATGTTTTCTGAATCTTTGTATTGTTTACACAAAGTAATATGTTGCTGTTGGAATGCTTCCTTGATGTACTTCTGCGTATGCTTGTGAAGAGAGGTACTCCAATGCAACAAACATGTCCTCTCGCGATTCTCCATTTCATCATTAGCAGAGCCACTGCCATACACAATGCGAACCGCATTCCAGTTGGCCATGGCGTTATCTGCCATGAATCCCTTAAAGTTAGGATTTGCCACTCCATGGCGATGCATGACAGCGTTCAGGCTTCGCCAAATTGTACTTGAACTTCTGTATCTTCGGATTGCATATCGCACATTGCAATAGTCATCACCTTTTTATACTCCGTATCATACACGTGGCAAGCCATTGTGGTCCAGTCCTTCACGCGTTTCACATGGTCAAACATCAACCACGCATTTTCCAAGTCCCCTATTGGCTGCATCCGCCTCACGAGGTTCACTCCACTTCCGGGTCCTTCTGTAAGCATCTTGAAAATGTATACCTTTTCGTTGCCTTGACCTGGGAAGACGCTGTCATGTATGAACTCAAACTTCGATTCTCTCTTCATGGTCATAATGTTGTCGATTATCCCTCCATGGTTGTTAGAACGGAAAGAAGAGATGACGTTGCGAATACTTGGACTACTCAAATATTAGAAGCGATCCATGACCTCCTCCATTTCCTCTGCTTTCAACATCTTCTTCTCCCCCTCTCCATTGTGAAATAGATAGTTCCCGAGAAAGTCTTTACTAGCAGAGAGAGCAATTGCGGAGTTTGTGGTTGTGGGTGTTTTGGCCACTTGCTCCGTGATGAGTCCGCAAATCACTTTAGTAGAATCTCTATACATACCTCTAGCAACAAGGTGGCCATGCTATCCAAGGTGAATAGCAGCCCTAGTCATTTCTGGATTATTAGTATACGCAAAGTATATCCTAGCCTTGCATGTACCAAGACACATCGGTGGCATCTTGCAAACCTTGCAAACTAGGGTGGATTCTTTTGGGGGACACCCGCCAACAGTGAAAGGAAACACAGTGTAGCCACTCCACTCAGTTTCATTTTGCCGTGAGGCTCTTTTCAAATATTGACAGTTGGCATTTTCACAAACGAGATGGCCAGCGCAGTAGGACTTACGGAATTTGAGGTTGTCGGAGTTGTAGATGTTTGTGGTCACGAGCTTGCACCACAGATGTCCATTGTAGCGCTTGTCCATTCCTTCCAAGTGCTTGGCCCACGTTGAAGATGAAGATGTTCTACAAGGAGGCAATGCGAAAATGACATCCCCGTCGTATACAGGTGGAAGAAACGGAACCCTTTGATGCTTCACAGTGCTCAAATCCATTGTTGACAATTCATTTCGAGAGCGATGCATAGTGGCAAGTCTTCTCAAACACTCCATGATGCTTGCTTTTGCTTGTACCTGTGTTTGTATTGGAGGTAGTGACATTGACGAATTAGAGAGACTTCTTGACGGGGTACTAGACAGTGATTTCCCAATGCCTGTCTCTCCAGATGCAATCTGGACAGAACAACTTTGATTTGGAGCATGGACATTGGGAGACTCTCCTTCAGATTCGGTGGACAACTCTATAATTGGATCTAATCTCTCCACTTTTACATCAAGAAGTACTGGAGGCATGAATGGGACTCGTAGAGCTTTTCTAGTTGGAATAGGTGATAGGGCAGAAGGACTACATGGCATATCCACTGTAGAATTATCTGACTGGCGACTCTGGATTTCTGTAGACGCACCTAGCATGGAGAGTGGAAGTCCATATGCTCTGTAGTTCCCAAGAGTAAGATACCACCAACACGTTCCATCCTCCTCCGACTTCACTAGCGGAATAGACTGAAGCACTTCACCTAATTCCGACCTTTTTTCTTCCTCAACATAGATGGAGGACTCTACAAATCTGAATCGAACATGTAGGAGGTGACAAGGAACTCTAGCGCGTCCATCATCACCAACCGGGAATACAAGAGGAACGTCATAACCATCAACTCTCATCGACACCATTGTTGCAACTGGAGGAGGCACTCAAAGAATGCCGGAAATCTAAATGCAAGCAAGGAGAAGAGGTAAACAACAACAGAGCTTTGGCTTTTGAATGATTAAGATTCCGGAAATCCTTTAGTCTAGGGTAGTCTTACAGACTCAAGGTTGAACCAAATAATTGTGCTGTATTCTTCTTCCTCAGACATTTACTTCCATGACATGGCAATTGCCATTAAACAATAATGTCTTCCATGTACATTGAATTCAAAAAACTACTTCACTGTTAAACCTAGTGAAGCTCCCCTAGAAATCAATTAATTACATCCTAATGAATCCCTAGGATTGCAGTGCCATTAAAAACAAAATATTTAAAGGTTTTCTCTTCTCAATTAATGTGAATGCTCATTACAAATGCAAACGTAAAATGTCCTTGTCATACATAGGTAAAAACAATTTCAGAAAAGTCTATTCCATGTAATCACACATTAGCACTCCTCTAATCTAATTTCTTTCAACACCTCCAATATAGATCAAAATGAAAAATGAAAACGAAAGAGAACTCCTCCTCTCACATTCCTATAAGTGAACTGTACAAATTGCGTTCAATATGTAGTTGAACATTCAATTAGACTAATCACATCAGAATCTAGAGACCCTATTTTGAAGTTCCGCAATCCCAAATTATAATATAACATCATATTCATTAAAATGGGAGTTTTCTAGTGAAATGAGAGTTTTAAGAAACACTACAAATCAAAATTGAGCAATGCAATGTCATTTGAAGCATGCATATATTAGCAAAATTACCAAATAACATGTATTAATTACATTTTATATATCCATTTACTGAAAGGTGCCAAAGAATGTACATATATGTCATCTATAAATGTACAATCAAAATGGAATGCGACTTTGTATAAGTAAATTTACCAATAAGCTGATCCAATTTACGAGTACGCGATAAATTGGATCAGCTCTATGTAAATCTAGTGAATTATATGAAACATATCATGTGTGAGATTTACTCTTTAGCTTCTCGAGTGCCTTCAAAATCTCTGGTCCTCGACTATATCTAGTTTCCATTTTTTGGTTCTCATGGAAGAATTGCCGCCGCTACAACTTTAATGACTTCCGTTCCCATGCATCCCACGTTGGAGTGGAGCAACAACTACGCAAGATTTCGCCATGTGATCGCTTCACTTGAATCCCTTCAGACAATGCTTGTTGACGTGGAAGCAGTGGTGCAATAGGAGGGGGTGTTGGACATGTCCGCACCAGTAGCATCAACTTCATTGATGATGGATGGAATGAACATTCGACGTCCCTATAAAGCTGCTGTTGAGGCAGTCTATCAGATGGCAACGAAGAAAAAGGATGGCTTGTAGACTTCAATGGAGACGGGGAGGAAGAAAGTGGTGGACGAGGCCTCCCACTTGGAGGACTGTCCACCACATTATCATCAATGGGCTTAGTTGAAAAGTCCATAGTAGAATTTGCCATAGCCGCTGAGCAAAGAAAGTTTCCAGTGCTGAGTATTACGTACTGTCCATAGTCCATAATAGAATCCATAGACGGTGTGCAAGGAAGGCCACCTTCTACAACAAGCGTCGTGGCGGTGCTCATGATCTGAAAAACATCCCATGATTAAATGAAAGGTCATTAAATGCAAATATGAAAAAAACACAAGATTCTTGAGCAAATTGAATCCAGCAGCATAGTTGAAGTTGTTGTACAGAAAAAACACAATTTTCATTCATAATCATGTAAATAACGATGTACATATTAGGTAGTACTGAGCTGAAATGGCAAATCGGTCCTATTTCAACTATATACTTCCAAACTCTAACCTAACTAATACTAGTGGATGCACGAACTGCATCCATGAGTCTGTCATAGTCCTTTCCGATT
The DNA here is from genome assembly GCA_950106755.1 of Climacium dendroides. Taxonomy (NCBI): domain Eukaryota; kingdom Viridiplantae; phylum Streptophyta; class Bryopsida; order Hypnales; family Climaciaceae; genus Climacium; species Climacium dendroides. The sequence goes on along the minus strand of OX467082.1, from coordinate 23,037,475 downwards.
CCTTTTGTCGTACAGCATCCTCTACCCAATTCTTCTAGGATCATGTTCTCTAAAAGATTTCAAACCTTGGTTGCCAAAAGTGTGTAGACGTTGAAACCAGGGAAGCAATACATCAAACAAAAATGTGCCTTTTGGACCGTTTCCCCTATAGCTCTATGACTTTGGAAGTACTACATTATTAGGCTTGTTCATTATGTGTTTTACTAGGCTATCATCGACTACAACAGAATTGTCAACTGCAAAGCTTCCATTGGAGCCCTTCGACAATGTATCCAAATTCTTAAGAAACAAGTCTTTATCAGACCCTGCCTCCTTGAAAGTGGTCAATCTTTTTTATTTATGTCTGCGTTTATGTGTGTCGCATGCATCTTACCATAGAATGAGAAAGGGATCAACTACGTTTCGAAAAAGATACTTGCATATCAATTCAGTAGTGGACTTCTTCATGGAGCTCCAAACTGAGATGACTGCAATTTTTCCTATCTCCGAAAGCAAAATGGGAGCATTTGGGTCGCACCCACAGAGCCTTGGGTCCCACTAGAGCGGGTTCGATTACAGAGAGCGGGTTCGATTACAGAGTGCGGTTCCTAGGAGTCCATGACTTTTTTGTGAGACACCCCCTTCAACTTTTAATCATCACAGACACATAGAATGCCATTTAGGTCTAGGATAACATTGACTCACTTGTCTGTGACCCTGGACCTGAATGGCCGATTCACACACTCCTAAGATCCTTCACGACCAGATGGAGGGCCGGATCCCTGCTATTAAACGGACGAATGCGCAAGCGGTTACAATCGTCTACGGTCTCATTGCAGATTCATAACGACATCACAAAAAAGCAGAAGTCCATAGGAGCTTAGAAGCACAAACTTCAAACCGCACCTATAAAAAGCTGAAAAGATGGAATGAGTATGGAACCATACCTGATGTTGGAAGGATTCACCGGCCGCTAGAGAATTATCATGCGTTGCTGTTGTAAGTCTAGAAACATTGACCACTTTCTCTTCTTTGCGTGAAGTTTTTTCAATGTTTTGAAGAATATCATGGACAATGATATGAGGAAGGGATGGCGGATGTGAAGGTGAAGTGGGATCGGAAAAATTTGTCAAATTCACAAGCCCTGCGATTCAGTAAATATGAAATGATATTATGTGAGATGAAAATACATAATTAATTGCCTCAAGAAAATGAGTGTGGCCATACAAAAAAGAGCTTGGTCATATAAAAATGAGTTTGCAAGCTCAAAACCAAATTGTTCAATGCACTAGAAGTTCATTTGACAACACATGATCCTACTATCTGCACTCTATGTACAAGGAATCAGCTCGAGTCGAGCTGATACAAATGACATCGACTGATTATTGGGCACAACCTGCTTGTGGCTTGCCGGTGGAAATGCCTTGACTTTCTTGTACTACTTCAATTGTTTCCACCTCCAGGTTGTGCCCTATGTCAACCACCTCTGCTAGCTTTGTTGGTGCCTGCACGTCAGCACCTACAATGTCTTCTACCGTGGCGGCCGTATGTTGAGATGATGCCTTAGGACTCTCAATAACTTCCTTTGGAGGAGGAGGGTCAAGCATTGGTTCTCCATGAGGAAGAGGGGGCACTACTGCTTCAACACCCTGTGGAAAGGACATAGCGCCGTCACTTGATACGAAGGGGTGATTCTGGAGAAGGAGTATTTGGGAAGCTGACGCGGGATCCAACGAGGCAATTGGTGTGGCTTGTCTACCAGTAATATAACTTTGCCAAATTTCCCTGTTCTGCTTCTGCTCGTCCACAAAACTCCTAGTAAGGCATTCAAACCTCTTGTTTGACACCTTGTGAAGCCTCCTATTCTTTGCCCGTTCGTTTACTTGTTCAAGTCGAATGTTCTCTTGTTGTTGTATTACAAACGCCAAGGTCTACGCAATGGACTCCATTGGGTTCACTTTCGCTTTTTTTGCCAGTTGTTTTCGTGATACAGGGGACGGTGATGATGGAGTTGTTGCAGTTGATGGAGGCAAATCCAATGAAGTCGATGAGCCCGGCATGTCTTGCGAGGAAAGAGCACTTGGCGTGGGCATTGCTTCGAGTCCGTCATCATCATACTTATCTTCATCGTCCTCCTCGTCATCTTCATCAACTTCTACATGCCTTTTGCATGCACGGCTAATTGGGGACCCTAACGTGGATTTGTTTTTCAATTTCCTTGGCGTTGTGTGCAACCTCGGAACTGTCGGAAATTGTTCTTCATCAACCTGGTACCCTGTTTCTAGAAAATCATCTCTATCCAACTTAATTGCAGTTGTAGCAATGTCACTCCACATATCGGATTCTATGTCCGGAACTACAACATACACATTCATACCGCTCATCTACATGGTTGTGGCATGAAAGAAGCGATTAGAGACCAAGACTTTCAAATACATGATTTGCATTATTCTAGAAGTCAATAAAATAGCGTGCAATTTAGGTTGGTGCAACCTGAAATGTATGAATGCGAAGGAAATTTAGGAAATGCTAAGACACAAATGTATGTGAAGGAGTGTGCAATTCAGGTTGGAGCACCCTAAAATGTGACTTTCACTTACCAAAGCTGCACATATCAATTTCCCTCCTGCAAAAACTAAAAGTACACTTGACCCGGGATGGCAAAACGTCTGCACTACCCGTAGATAGAATTCCATCCTTAGCTCCATGTTATACATGCGAAAGGGGAGCTCATTATACTTTCTTGCATCCTTGTATACGGATGTATTAGGAGCTACGAAGTCTGGTTGTATTTTCTCCTTGATAATGTTATCTGGACTTCGAAGAAATATCAAAAGCGCTTTCTTCAATGCCTTTGCGCTATTGGCGAGTAGGTCCATCAACCTTTCGTTTTTGGCCGGGTAGTAGTCGGAAAATGTCAAGCTAAAGGTTTTGAGGACCTCATTTTTCTCCACGTAGGCCAGTACTTGAGTTTGATCTACTTCGTCGGCACAGATGAAGAGCCAGGACTTGATTTCCTCGAGCAGAGGACTCTTTTCATTCTGCATGGAGTTGAGGACTTTGTAGAAGAAAGGATTTTCGATGCTCGACTTCTCTTTTTGTAAAACCCTTGGAATACTTCTGAAATCAATCACGCCTAACATTATTTGGTTCCATGTTTCTGCAGTCCACGACATCTGCGGTCAGTCTGACCACTTGTCAGATTGAATGCTATACGGCCTCATGTATGCGATCCCTATATGCGTACTGAAGTTCTTCTTTCTCTATAGGAAGACCTTGAAGAACTCTGCCGCTCGTGGTGAAATCTGCTCCATAGACTTGTTTTTGGCCTTCAATTGCTTTTTGGTGCCAAAGAATTTTTCCCTGGGCCTCTCTACAAGGAGATTCATTGTCGCGTTTGTAATGCCGTGACATTGCTTGAATTCCCTCCATTTTGCGACAATTAGTTCGCCATTCGCGTTAAATAATCCGTAACCAGGGTCAATCTCATGGAGTGCCCTCTTCACAAGCTGCTTTCGTTTGCGCCTTTTGACCCACTCTTTTGTACTATAGCAACTGTCAAGTACCGAAGTTGTGGTCTTGATAGTCACCTTGGGATATGTGGCTTTGCGCTTGGGGCCAGACTAGTTCAATATGTGATTTGCCAACTTCCCAAGATCATTATAGCTGAGATTTCCCAGAGGCTTGAAGTAGTCACGACTGAGAGTGCAACTGTCTTGCTTCTAGTGCTCCCTTTCGTTGAATTTCATCAATGTATCAGGATCAAAGAGCTCACCATGTGCCGCGTTGGTAATGACTTCGCTCCACAAATTGTACACTTCCTCTGGAGCGGTTATAATTTTGAGTTCGTTGATGAGTTTTAGCTTCTCCTCTGCACCCTTTCGTTTAGCGGCCATGTGATTTTTATTAACATCAATCATAGTAAAACGTTGATGCATTGCTTTCTCAAATGCCTGCATGGAGTTGACATAGGCGAATTAATCATCAAGATTCATTCACGTCCATAGTGGAAAATGTTTGTATGTAAATCTATGCAAGTCAATTTGAATTATAGTACTAGTGTGCAATTCAGCTCTAGTGGACCTGATTTGTGCACCCAATTGCAGAACTGAATGCAAGTGTGCAATTTAGCTCGGGGTGACCTGATTTACACATCCTAATCACAAGTACAAATGAACTGTAGAATTTAGGTTGGAGGGACCTGATTCACTCACCCTGAATTTTGTTGTCTCCCGCATTGTCTCTCTAGTCCTTTTCGCAATTTGCACAGTCCCCACAGGAGTTGCCTCTTTTGGGTTCTTTGGACTCCCCATTGTCACCCACACCGTCCGGGCTCCTAGAATGTTGGTTGCCCAAGATGGTTGAATTGCTTGGAAGTGGTTAACTCGGTTATAGTAAGTAGATATTGACCGTAGTTGCTCAGCATCGTTAGACCAAACTATAAAGCAATCCCACTTCTGAAATTGAGCGTTGGTGTCTGTATCGACACCGCTTCCTTCCTCCAACATCATCCTGCTTGCGACCATGCTATGCTGTCCATTGATGATGTAAAACAAATCGTCTTCAATGTCTTCCCACCTCTTAGGCTTCGTCTTCTGACCGACGGGCATGACGCAAAGGGTTTGCTTAGTACTCTTGTCAGGCATGTTGACAAGCCAGTTCATCATGCTTCTCGCGATTCTGTCTTCCATTACCCGGATGTTATAATCTACTGGTGCTTGAATTAGTTGCTTTATTGGAAGTTCTTTCTTCACATCTACAGGCACGACGTACGCGCTTGAACAAGTCTCCCAGTACTTTCGGTACACCGCACTAACAAGCTTGTAGTCGGGTGCAGGGTCGGTATTTGATGCCTCTGGTACATTCAGCATCATATCAGCGTAACTCAACTCTCCTTGTCCAGACTGATCAGATGTCCTGTCGGCATGCTTTTTGTTCGACGCTGATGCTAGGGGACTTCTTCTTGCTCCATGTGGTGACGTTAGGGGAGGCTTCTTGTTCCTTGTACCTCGACCTGGTGATCCAGTGCCTTGGTTCCCCATGGAGAGTTGACTTCCTACTTGGCTTGCTGTTTCTACTGAGACTGTGCGCGAAGACAAGAAGGACTTCTGCATGACGAGCTTTTCCTTCAAGACCTCGAAGGAGTTGAACAACAGTCGTAATTTTTCACACAATCTCTTCCCGGTCAGTGGTGATCCATCCTGATTGCAATAATGCCCTTCGTCCACTTTCTTCTCCAACTGTCTAATTTCATTGTTGTATGGTGTGGGCTCTAGACTCCTGAGGAGGGGCATCATGTTGAAGGTAATCTTATCGGAGTCTAGAAGAATTGAGAAATGATATTGCTCATTGCTCGGCAACCCCGTCTTTGTCGTGATACATCGTATAAGAATAAGAGGATATACATCATATATGACATCCTTCACTCTCTCCTCGAACGAGATTGGAATATACATTTGGGCCTTACTGTACTTCATAGTGAAGTGGAAGTTGTTAGTGTAGGGAATCATTGCCAGACCCCAGGATTCCACTTGCTTAGGGTCCTTGAACTCCCAGTAATCTTCGTCGTTCATCATCTCATCCTCATCGTCAACTTCTGGAGTCTTCGTAGTGTTTCTTTTGAAGTACGTGTTTAGATTTTCGATCTGGTCCTCCATGCTGCAAAATAATATAAATTAGAGATTGTTTGTCTAACTATCTTTGAACATGCTTTTGTTTTGATACATGTATTGAGCTTCGTCGATAAGAACTTTGTATTACAACCTATTTATTTTTAGAGGATATTCACGTGTGTAGTTTAGGTGGGTGCAACCTGAATTGCACACTAACTCTATGACCCTTACTTTGTTCTTCTTTGCTATGCCTTTGTTTTTTGATTTTTGGCAATTGGTATGTGCTTAAAATTCTTAAGGTATGTTTGTAATAGCGATCTACTATGCTTGTGCAATTCAGGTTGATGCCACTTGAATTACGCAAGGCTGGAAATCATTCAATTGTGCTGCTTATTTATCCACTTTTTATCATTAGTAAAAATGCTATAATATAGCTTGTGCATGTCAGGTCTAACCCACCTGAATTGCATGAGAATTCGTGCTCAATTCTAATGCTATGTGCTTAGAATTCTTAAGCTATGTTTGTAATAGCGATCTACTGTGCTTGTGCAATTCAGGTTGATGCCACCTGAATTACACAATGTTGGAAATCATTCTATTGTGCTGCTTATTTATCCACTATATTTCATTAGTAAAAATGCTAGATTATAGCTTGTGCATTTCAGGTCTTCCCCACCTGAATCGCACGAGCATTCGTGCTCAATTCTAAGGTTCCGCTTCAAGATGGACACCTACATCCTAGAATACTGCTATACAGTGTTACCCTATTGCAATTGCTATTATTGAAACTATACATGGAATGAACAAGTTATATGCTAACCTTCTATGTGGACAGGGTAGAGAACCTTCAATTTTGTCCCCTAAAAAATCTTCAAAAAATTAGCACCCTGCAAGATGGTGAACAACATGAATTTAGATTCCATACATAAGTAAGTTTTAAAGCATTAACTGCAACATGTTGAATTGCGTTCTGTCAATTTCTTGGATCGATCCTCACGCTGACATTCGAAGGAATTACAACGTGACTACTATACGTACTATTGATCAATTATTTGCAAGACAGCTTGAGACAGCTTGTGCGATTAAATTTTCTTTCTCCGAGGATTTATACCTTCAAGGAGCGCTTTTGAAAGTAGTAAGCACTTATCACATTGTCTCAAAGTAATTGACTCCCAAAATATCTTACTTCAACGTTCATCTGCTCCAGGCAAATGAGATCTCCTCGCCTACTCGCCTGTTGTAGAGGCTGTCTCCGTTACGCCAATTACCAATTCCTGCAAGTCTCCCAGTGGTAGAAAGGCTATGAAATCGTACTCGTGATAAAATCATACAAGGAATTCAGCGACTGTGCAACTTTGGGTTGCCAAGAGAAACTAGATCTGTATAACTTGCATCCAATAGAAAATGGACAATTAATCAACAATACCCTGATAACCTATTAATGATGCAAGGACGAAGAACAAGAAGGGACGGAGAGGGACGTAGAACAAGCACTACGTGTTCAAAATCACGTCATTCACAATCTTGTAATTCAAAAGAATGCACCTGCCAAACCACGGAGTTCAATGCTTGCAAGCCTGAGCAGAAGACTCCAAATTCAACTTCTGACTTCAGCTTCCAACTCCAACTTCCGACTCCGACTCCGACTTCACCTTCTGACTCACAATTCAGATTCAGCTTCAGATTCACAATTCAGATTCAGAATTCAGCTTCAGATTCAGAATTCACAATTCAGATTCAGAATTCACAATTCAGCTTCACAATTCACAATTCAGCTTCAAATTCACAATTCAGCTTCAAATTCACAATTCAGATTCAGGTTCAGAATTCACAATTCAGCTTCAAATTCACAATTCAGCTTCAGATTCAGAATTCACAATTCAGCTTCAGATTCACAATTCACAATTCAACTTCACAATTCACAATTCAGCTTCAGATTCGCAATTCAGCTTCAGCTTCAGAATTCAAGATTCGGAAGTCTCGGAATTCAAGCTTCACAAGTCTCCATGTCTCGGAATTCAAGCTTCAGAAGTCTCACAATTAAACCACGATAGTATTGACAACGTGGACATTGCAAGGCGTAAACACAATCAAATAAGAAGGATTAGGTGTAGACAGAAAAACTGAAGCACCTACGTTGGCTGGACTTCAAGCTGCTGGAGCAACACAGGAAATAATAACACTACAAACATACTGAAAACCATGTTCCAAACCCCCAAAATCGTAACAAGTGCATAGTACTCAAAAAAGTAGGACACCTGCTGTGAACCTGAGGATGTTTCCAAATTTGTTTAGTTCTTTTTGGACCTCAATTCTCAGGGACTCTGACTCTCACAAGAGACGGAGAAAGGTGACGTTCAGGGTTTTGGTCACAACTCGCAAGAGTTGGACAGGGGAAACCATGAATAAACTAAACCCTAGTACAACAGAAACCAAATCTGTAACCTAAACCCTAGCGTTGCTCAACAAAAGAACAACAGACATCAACTCTGTAAGGCACACCGCAGGCGACAAACTTACACACAAGCAACACCATGACCACCACAGAAGTCCCTACAGTCGTTTAGGAAATAAAAAAAAAAACCTCAAGCACATCGGAAGCTTCAAGAAAACTGAATTGACGACGAACCACAAACACATAGCATTTCTCAAAGATTTTTTCAGGACGTACCTTTGAACTTGCAGACTTCGCACCTCCACGACCTCACTTCGCAGCTCCGCGCCCCCTCTTTGCACCTCCGCAACCCTCACTTCCAAGGAATCCAAGCAAAAAAGAATCCAAACTCTAAAAGCCCCCACCACTACAGTATTTGTGCTCCTCCTTTTCGTCGTCAATGAGAAGCGTAGAAGGCTTCGCTCCAACTCCCCGTGCAACAAACTGGCTGAAGGAGTCAATGTGATTACGGACACCAGTTTCTGGAGCGCCAGAACTCAGATGCGGACTGCGGACTGCGGATGCGCTGCCGAAGTAGCTGGGGTTGCGCCTCCGAAGTAGTTGGGGTTGGTGTCACAAAGTAAAAAACAAGGAATTTGCAATTGCCTGTTCTCATTACGGAACTTACTGGATACATGTGACAGTTCCCTCAATTCCTATACAACATTATTCACCAGAGCTGGGGGGTACCCTTTTGTTTCCCCCGATATCGGGAGCCACCAGCCCTGGAACTTTACAAAAAACTAAGTCACAATAAAAAACGACCTGTGAACACAAGATCTGCACCCGCTCCGTGGACTTCGACGCCCGCGCTAGAAAAAGAACGGTTGTCACCCAAAAACTGAAACCTAGTACAGTAGTTCTTGACTTTTTAGAACTTGGCACCAGGCCAACATCATGGGTCAGATTATGGACCCGTCCAGAGGCTGTCTAACTCACATACCTCTTCCACAACAAATGGATAACCTTGACTTTAATTTAAGACCCTCCCACGCATCTTGGAAGATATTATCCCTCTCTGACAGGGGAACTCCACAACCCAGTTAGTAATGTTATGTACTGTTTCCATCTACAAACCCGGTAAATTATCTAGCTGCACATGGAGAAAAGTAAAATCTTAGTGGAATTATCTGTATATTATAAGTGCTAAACCCTTACTACAATGTAATAAATTTCTATTCAAATCATATTCCAAAAATAGAAGATGATTAGTAATTCCATTTCTTCAAGGTCCTTCCAACTAGTTTGGTAGTACACTCTAAATGCATCCATCTTCTTTAAATGGACCCTAGTACTAGTTGAAGAATAGAAAATGAGTAATTCTTAGACAAACCACTATAGCAAATGAATAAATATATTTGTTTCTACATATTTTGCCTAGCTAGTGGTTTTCTCCATCCTTTTGGAAATATAAGGGCCGCATTCTAAAGAGTTGCATCCAAAGCGTCCCTTTTAAATCCAAGGTTTGTAATTGGAGAGAATCATGACTCATTTTTTTATGTTTCTATATATGTACATATATAGGGAATGGAATTCAATGGTTTATATCATTCACATGTCTTCTGCAACATTAAAGTATAGGGCTAGGTTCATGCCCCAATTTTTACTTTCACGTACGAGGTCATTCAAAGTGACCACCAATTGCATTTTTTTTCAATTCGCGACTTTATGAATAATTGCAACTTGCACAACATGTTTCCCATTTTTTTTTTACGTGAATTTTATGAGGTTACATTTTGTTGGACACTAAAGTACAAGGCTAGGTTCATGCCCCAATTTTTACTTTCATGTACGAGGTCATTCAAAGTGACCACCAATTGCATTTTTTTTGAATTCGTGACTTTATGAATAATTGCAAGTGAACTTGCACAGCATGTTTCCCATTTTTTTTTACGTGAATTTCATGAGATTACATTTTGTTGGACATTAAAGTTTAGGGGTAGATTCGTGGCCCAATTTTTATTTGTATGCGCTAGGTCATCTAAAGTGATCAAGATTTGATAGGATTTTATTCGGAAGTACTTATCATTTCGAAAAATTTCAATCAGTAGTTAAGTTTATTGTATGATTTTCTTTTACATTTTCTAGCTTGGTTGATATAATAGGCTTAAAACTTGGGAAATGCCTTAGTTTTCTTTGAATCATAAACCAGCATATGGCTCGTGCTCCATGTTGATGACCTTGAATATGTATAGAACGTATATTGTACTAGATCGTATTTGGTATTTGTATTTGTATATGTATTTAGACCGTACTCTAGATTCATATTTGGACGGCTCGGATTAAATCTGGATCTAGATCAACGGCTTGAATTTTTTGAGAAATGGATGGCATCTCGGAAGGGAAGTATTTTTTTCAAAATAAAATCAACGGCCTGTGATTTTTCAAGAGAGGAGGGGGGCCAACTAATGTGAACTAGGATAGTGATTGCCTCTTTTGGGCTCATTGTACCACATCAACTCTCACCACGTAGATCTTTCGAGAAACTTTCTTACTGGGGGCTCACACTCCCTGCGGAAGCAAAAGGGAAGTCTGCGAGTCTGGTATACAATGTTATGGAGCCACATTGTACCACAATTTCATGATTTCATTGAGCTATTTTGGTTAAAAAAGTATGCTCAAAAATACCGCAAGCTAGTGGAAGTAGAATCCTGCACTAAATTCCGGCGAGGAAGTTGCTAGCAAGGTACATCGAATTCTTCGAAGAGAATCTTATAACAGTACTAACTGGGTTGTGGAGTTCCCCTGTTAGAGAGGGAAAATACCCTCCGGGATGCTTGGTAGGGTCTTCAATTAAAGTCAAGTCAAGGTTCTACATTTGCTGTGGAAGAGGTATGTGAGTTAGACAGCCTTTGGACGGGTGCATGATTTGGCCCATGATCTTGGCCCAAGGCCAAGTATTAAAAAGTCAAGAACTACCTCAATAGGCTAGGGAGGACTGACCCCTCTATTGTCTTTTTTTTTACCCTCCCAGAAAACTCTGGAACTTCATATTTTTCACACAATTTTTTTTTCAAATTTTGAAATCATATTGGGAATCAGAGACCCCAAATTAGCTAGGGGGAGTGACTAAATCTAGAATTTTAACAGCACAAAATAGGGGGCAGTTTTTGGGTGACAGCCGTTCTTCTCCTAGCGCGAGCGCCAAAGTCCACGGAGCGGGTGCAGGTCCTGTGCTTACAAGTCATTTTTTAACGTGACTAAGTTTTTTGGAAAGTTCCAGGGATGGTGGCTCCCGATTTCGGGGGAAGCAACTCCGGTGAATAATTAATGTTGGTCCACAAAAATGTGGCCTCTTTGATATTTTTGGACCAGTGCTGGCAGGAGCAAGCATATTTTTCTCGCAAATCCAGGACCACTTTTCTATCAAGGAAATTTCACGAATTCAAAATCCTGAATTCTCTTGGCGCATCTTCTCTCCCGCCAGGAGGTCTCTCAAACCGTCACGGTCTTGGACGTCCTCCTTCGTCACTCCGACTGCCATCATGCTTAGCTCGCACTGTGTTTGTGGACGTCCTCCTTTGTCACTTCGACTGCCATCACAGTTTCATGTGGTGATTAGCTCGCGTTCTGTTTGTGGGATTTTTTTTAGTTTATGACGATGCTGTTGATGTTTTGGATCACAGCAATATTTTTGAAGACACGCCTTGCTTGCAGGTGACAATTGTCTTGAACCTACGTTGTAAAATCTACTTCGTGCATCTCTGAATCTAGTGAGGAGTTGATGCACTGTAACCATTCTATGCTTTGCAATACGAATTACAGTGCTAGTTTCAATGCGCTCTATCGGACTTCAATGTTCTTAGTCGGGCTTCAGCGTGCTCTCTCGAGCTTCAAGTGCTCTCTGTCGGACTTTTTGTGTGTTCTATCGGACTTCCAGTGATCTTCTGTCGGACTTCCAGTGTTCTCACGGGCTTCCAGTGCTCTTCTGCGCTCTGTAAGGCTTTAGTGTGCTTTCTCGGGATACCAGTGTGCTCTCTCGGATTTTGAATGGACTCGATTCTTGCATTTTCAGGAATGCCAGTCAAGTTTTGTGTTGCATGTCATTCAGCTTGTGATCAAGTAACATTTATAAAGAACTTGACTCCATCTAAAGTACAACTTTCAAAAAACGATGAATTGAATTGGTCACGAAGACCGTGAATCCTTGGTCCATTGGACCCTATAGCCAAATTTTTGTCTTCGGTTATTGGCCGGATCTGTTGTGATTTCATTTTGTTTGGCATATTGTGTTATCCTGATGATAGTGATAGTCATTAGGAAACTGCTTTTGCTGCCGCAAAACACGGGATCATTGTACAAGTAATTGTTGTTTGTGCAGTTCAGGTCGCTATGACCTGAATTGGAAATGTAAATTATACAATTTTGGCACTTGAGAATCCTAGGTATGTACCTCTAATGGAAAATATTGTATTATTGTTTGGTGAGTTGTGTAGATCAGGTCGTATCAACCTGAATTGTGACGCCTTGAATTGGAAAGTTTAATGCAATTGGGATAAACTTCTATTACTTCTTTATCTGCTTGTACCGGATGTTTCTGTAGTTGGTTGTGCAAATCAGCTCATATCAATCTAAATTGTGACACTTTGTATGGAACATCGTAATCTTCATGAGATACACTCTTTATTTTCCTAGACTGGACTAAACGTATGTTTCTTCGTCATGGTGTGCAAATTAGGTGGAATCAAGATGAAATGGACAACCTTCTAATATATAATTGTCATGTAGGAAAACATTTCAGAAGAAATATAATGAGCACATCTGGATGCATTTGATATGTATAAACATTTTGCATCTCTATGCATCATAGATGTAATCGAGTTAAATTGGTGTTTCAACAGGTTATTGTAGTCACAAGTTGAATGGTGGACTGTGCAATTCAGGTTGCTACCACCTGAATTGCAAATGTCTATAACAGAATGTTCACACCATAGAGTTTCGGTTTGGCTTCACAAATTTTAGACAACAGGATTACTGTTGATGTAATCCTGATAATTAGGTCGTATTGCAGAGAGAGTTTTATTTAGTATTGAATTCAAATAAGTTGTAGTCTTTTATCTATTTGTCTTGAACTTGTGAGAATTATTGAAATTCTTCATGTGCAGTTCAGGTGGTAACGGACTGAACTGCACATTCTACTATTGAAGAATTGACCACAAATATTGTAACTTATACCATTTCCAATAAATCGAAATGTTTTCCTTAAATGGATTTCACTCGGAACTCAGTTTCAATTGTTCTCCAGTGACTTTATATTACTTCTACTTTAGCACTAATTGACCCGCAAGAACCCTGATCAAATTATGATTGGATTTACTAGATGTCTATAAACATCATGTTGTATGATTGTAGTAACATAATTAGTACCCTTACAATTCAGCTCTTACCGACCTGAATTACAAGTAGAGAAACATTTTTTTCATTTGGTCTTCTAGATTAGCTTTTGCAAACCTATGTTCACTTGATCTTTGTTTTAAGCATCTTGTTGAACTTGACGTTTGCCTCTTCCCTAACAGTGTAATACCTTCTTTCAATTTTGTAGTTATCATGGATTCCGATTTGTTAGCGGACGACAATATGGACCTATCTGATGACGAATACCAAATTCCCGGGGAAGTGAATGCTGACATTCCAGTGTGTGAAGGACTTCCGCGTCGTCTCTGGAATACAAAGTGCGTTACTCTATACAACAATGAAGGCGTCCTTGTTGGAGAAGGTACTTGCCATAGTGTGGATTCTGACCTTGTGCTTGGAAGCAACGACCCTCTCGGAGACACTCATGTAGCAGTCTTCATTTCCAAGACACATTCGGAATTGAATATCTCACAAGAGCAAGTGTACTCCTTAGTTGCTTGGTCAATAAATTTTGTCCATTGCCGTGGGGCAAGCTTGTATGACCATGAGGCTCGAGATAATTTCAACCGATTGCAAGCAACTGTCTTGAACCCGCCATCGTCGACATCTGCTAGACCATACATAAGAAATCCTCCTCGCAAGACTGCCATAAAATCAAATGACTTACTCACTCAAGACTCTATCAACTTGGTGTCTAGTAAAGTCTGCTACAACCAAAATTGTGTTCAACTGTTTCCCAGGGACAAGATTCGAGCCTTCCGGGAACGAATGTATCGGAATTCAACGTTCAAGCATAGAGCCTTTATGAAAACTGAAGTACATAGACAAGTTCATCGAGACTCACGTGGCAGAAGAATGGTGATGATTGAAGAAATACCTGTGTGCATGCAAACATGGATGCATATTTCTGGGGTCCCAGAAGCCACGTTCTATCGCTATCAAACATACATGAAGGATGGTCAAGAGGCAATAGCACATGGCAATACGGGATTAATGAAGCCTAGGAAACACACTGAACAAGCTACTGCTACTTTGAAGTGCATCCTTGACAAGGAAGCGGATCACATGCCTCATCGTACACAAACTTTGAAGTCAGGAGAAAAAGTCGTGTCTAGGATTCTACCAGCTACATTCCAATGGAAGGGTCAGATGAAAGCAATCAATGAAACTAATGCTGCTTTTGGATTGAAGGATGTCTCAATTTCAAGCTTGAGCAAGATTCGATCTTCAAGGTTCCTAGAGTATGAAGTGAAGAAGCCAGGAGACAATTTTGCTCGATGCGCTACTTGTGACAAATTAAAAGAGCTCATGAAGGGTGCTCTTGCTGGATCTCAAACTGCTATGAAGTGGTCCATTAGGTTGGACAAGCATCGTGTTGTTGCTCGTGCTTATAGGGATTGTACTATGCAAATCGCTACCACTCGCATAATTTTCCACATGAAAGCCTTACAATCATGCACGACAAGATGGATCATGCCAAAACTGCTTCCCCGGTCTTTTCCCACAAAAGTAAAGACCTTGATGGCCTCATGAAGTTGCCTTTGTCTGTCACTGGCATGATTGCACATGGTCATGCTGATGTCCGTTATGCTCATTACGGATTAGACCTCTTTCCCCACGATTCAAACTATACCATAGGTTCTATGGCAAAGTTGTTGCGGGATCTTGAATTGCCACCAAAGTCGTCTTCTCAACAGTTATTTGAAGGGTCGGGGTCGACAAATTTATTCGCAGTGGTGCTTAAGGGTGTAGAGACGTGCATCTCATCTCTACCCCCACTACCAGAGAACTTGGTTCCAGCGACACCTTTGCCACCTATTCTCAATGTGCAAATGGACAATGCTACTGGAGACAACAAAAATAGATATGTTTTCTGTTTTTGGTCTCTACTTGTTGCGAACAAGATCTTCCGTGAAGTGTATGTAAACTTCATGATTGTGGGTCATACCCATGACGACATTGATGCGTTGTTTGGAAGATGGAGCATGCTACTGAAGAAGGAGAATTTTCCAACAATCCCGATGTTGATGAAGTCGTTCATGGACGTGGAGTCTATTCCTACTATCCCTCACCTCATAGAAGAGGTGCCCGATTTCAAAGGATTCATTGCAGGTGCATTTGTGGATGGTGATGAGACTCTTGTTGGACACACAAAACCACAACAACTAAAGTTCTACTTAGATTCAAGGGGATGTCCGGTCATGAAGTACAAATTGTTGTGCACTGACGTGGACTGGTTAGGGGAGGATGGTAGAGGTATTAAGTTGTGGAAAGAAGATTCTGAGGGGCATAGTTTGTGGCCCCGTGGAGAGCCGTTGCCAATTTTGTTGAAGGAAATGAGAGGACTGGATGACATTCTGAAAGGTATATCTGGCTTTGTGAAGTATTGGGAGAAGTTGTGCAATGCAGACGTTACTGGAGAATATCGAAGACGTTATAAGCATTTGGTACACTATTGGCGTGATGTGATGGTGGCGTTGCAAGAACCATTACCTGCTTCTACTAATTTAAAGGATGGTTTTTGGCCAACTACTCGAATTCAAGCAACTCTAGAGGATCAGTTACAAGATGATGGTGAAGATCGCAAAGAGTTTGGAGAAGATGAGGCCTATGTTGGGCCTTTGCATGGACGCCTACAACCATCCTTTAGGGTGGGTCGGGATCTCTTTGATGGCTATTTTGTTGCAATCCGACCCGCAGATGGTGACAGTCGACCGGTTTGGACTGCAAGGGCGTTGTCTGATCCGAACTGTAATCCTAAGAAGCCGAATTGCGTACTCATTCAATACTTTTGTCCAACATCAAGGAATCAGGATGTTCTTGACTTCTATACAGGATGGGACAGTGAAAGAGGTCTACGTTGGAAGGTTGATGAAGCTGAACCACCGCTATGGGAAAAAACAAACGCTTTGATGACAGCATGGAAGTCCCAGAACAGAAGAGGTACCCGCGAATGCAGGATCAAGATTCCTATAGCTCAAATTGAAGTCATCAATCAAAGCTTGGCTTCGTATACTTGATTTTGTGGAATATTATCCTCAAATTAGCATATAGTATGTTACCTTCATACAATATACATTGATTATTTTGTAATCTTCAAATTTCTGTAAATATACTTACTATTACATGTTTGCACATATTCTTTTGTCGATATTTTATGTTATTTTACTTGCTTAATATCAGTCTAAAGTCAATTTAAAATGTAATACGATTGAAGAAAAGGATAGTGGGTATAACCACTCTTTATTATGTTAATGTATTAAGCACTTGTCACAATTTCGGATAGAGGGCCGGTTGATTGTTACAACTTTCCTGCCTTCAAAGTTCACATAGCAGTACCAAGTCATGTATCTCTTCCAGTCGCTCATATGAATTCAACAGGAATCAAACTCAGACCGTTTGAAGGAGATGAATAGCTTCTTACAACCAACCATTCAGCGCATGATTTGGTGATGAGCAAAGGATTCAATATTCATTTATATGACTACAAACACAACATAAACTGAATCTAAATGTATTTGGTGACAAAACTCTCATTTTAATGGAAATTACAATGTTACAACTAACAAATGTAGTGATTCTGAACCTAAATTGTCTAGGATTAACATTCGGATTGTAGACATGTAAATGGACAATATTATTTTGAGAGGTTCCCAACCTCTCAAAATAATGAATATAATGTTATATTTCAGATTGGAGTATAAATATGTAAAATTACCTACAAGTAACTTACCTGCTGAAGGTCTAAAATATGGGGCAAATATCATAATACTGTTATACTGCTATACATTCCTTGAAATGATTTCATGCACAAAGAAAAACATACCAAGTCTATAGGGCCTATTCTCAATACAAAAATTGAGAATTAGGTCTTTGACAATCTACAGAATTTTGTTTCTTAATGCACAGGATTGTCGTCAAGCTCCAGCATGTGCGAGTATTGAAGCTTGTGCATACAGAATTAGACCCCTCTTTAATTGCATTGCCGTTAGTTTGAATTGGCGGCATCATCTTTAATGTAGGCTCCGCTTGCACTGTCAGTGAACCTCTAGATTTGAATTTGTGGGCACATTAAGGAACCTGCCACGCGTCGACTTCTGCATCCTCTTGTCACGTGTGTCAGAATTACTAAATGAGGATGTGGCGGCCCATGCAAGCATTGTACTGTGTAGAATATAAGAAACACCACTTGTATTAATTTTCCTCATTCAACTGGTTTGGCTTTCATTGTTTGTGTCGTAGTTGAGAGCATTGATGTATAGGCTATCTGAGCTCTCCCTTTATACTTGTAGACAACTCAGTTAAGGAGTTCATTAGTTTGAGACCTAGAAAGAGAGGGAAGAGACGAGGTTCCATATATTTTTCATTGTCCAAGGCATTACGGCGATCTAGAATGACGAGAGGAGGGAGAGCGGCACAAAAGACTACCGAACCAGTACCAGTCAATTTGCGGAGAGTTCTTCGATATGAAGGTGCACTACAAGAAAAGTACCATATTTGTGGCTGCAATATGTGACTGCAGGAAAAATGCGACTACCGCGCGACTAGCACCTCCGTAATTGCACCGGCTCATTTTCTGCACAAGGGCCGAGTCGCGGAGCAGTCGCGCTCGTGACTGCGAGATGAACTGCAGTTTCAGGGGTAACGTTTCATCCGCGACTGCTGTTGGGAGCGATGAAAACGTGCTGATGTGGCACGACAGTCAGCAAGTGGATTGGCACAGTCGACGATGACCCTGTAGTAGTCACAGGGAGTCGCTTGCAGTGACTTCGTATCGACTTTTGCGTGACTTGAAGGACACTATACCGCGACTTGAGGACGACTAGCACGCAATGTAGGATTCTACCAAAGAGAGGGGCCCCAAAGAAAGGATTAGGGATGTCATTCTTTATGCACCTACAAAGGTTGGAGTTCTATGAGGGGCGAAGAGAGATGCTTCAATCACTAAAATACCACATTCATGTAATGCCTATAAAGGGGCCGTGCCTCAGAATTGTGCTGGAGCGGACATTTGAGGGGTCACAATGAAGGGAGGTGGAAGTTGTCCACGAGGCGAAATGGAGATCTCGACTTATAGTGCAAAACCTTCAAAACGGGCCCACATAAAAGGCTCGGAGTCATACACAATACGTGACTTCCATACGACTTCACGTGACTCCATTGTTACTAGGTAATGACTAAGCGATAGTTTGTGCTAGTCGTCTATGGAACTGTGACACTAGTATGCTCCTTGTGCTAATAAATTGTCTTCTACAGACAACTCTATAGCGCCTATTAAGTTCACACTTGCACTGGTCGAGGAAGTTGCCTGGGTGCTGCTAATCCCACGCTGTCCACTGTGGTGCTAATGAAGGCGTCTGCGGTGTCAACCACTTCCCGCTTTGCTCTTGCTTCTTTGCGTAAGACAACTTTCCAACCTGGTCTATCGACAACATCTGAGAAGAAAACCTGCGTCGCCTGGCTAGCAAAGATGAAGGGCTCCGACAAGCGAGGGAGTTTGTGGCGGAAGTTGACAAGCAAGAAGCCGTCGTCATCTCGGACGTATGTTGGATTCCCACGATTGTCGAATGGCTTCACCCACTCACATCGCAGGAGGATGACTGGCGTTTGCAATGCTCCGTAATCCAAGAGCAATATGTCTTGGAGAACACCAACATATGGAACTGATGTAGCCTCATCACTTTCGGCAGGCAGTGAAAACACCGATGCGACGCCGTTGTTGTAGCTCACCATTCGAGTAGATGTGTCATCCTCAACTCGAAACCGGTTACCAAATGCCAACATCCTTGTATATCGAGTGGCCACTCGGGATGGCTTCTTGCTTAACAAGAGGCGATCCATGTCGTCTGGGTTCCGCAGGTTCAACTCAGTTTCATCCACGGTGTTCATAATCCAGTCTGCCAGTGCCGTAGTAGTAGTAGATGGATCTTGCTCAACCGTAGTCTGCCATTTCCTGCACAAAAATACAAAACACACTCACTGGTACGTCTGTAGTTGGTCACGCAAGGTACAATAAAAAGGGGAGAACAGTCAAGCAGTTGACGAACATTGCCAGGGGAGCTGTCACTAGCGTGACTAAAATCTGACTAGAAACAGTTGCGCGGAAGTCGAAAAGTTATGGAGGTGCGACTACTAAGTCACTCAGAAGTGACTAAGAAGTCACTACTGTATCAGTCATAGGCGACTGTGAGCCAACCATGTGGACCCGAAAGCCATTGTCCAAGAGAGGGAGGGATGCATGAAGGCGGTGGTTTAGACTGTTGCCAAATCTGAAACACCTGCCTGCGGTTTAGGCTGTATGAAGGACTTACGCGTGAAGATCCTCCATAACTGACACTTTTGTTAGCACGTACTGGTGAGCGACATCTCGAAGCTCGGGGTTCATGACATAGGGCCTTCCGGCGCCTTGCAGCACCTCCTCAGCGTCACCATATTCTTCATCTTCGTCCCAAATACGTCTCTGTGTGGGCTCAAACCGCTGCAAGTATTATGTGATGAAACCTAGGCACTCTTCTTTCAAGTAGCCTTCCGCCATACACGCTTCCGGTCGTGCCATGTTCCTCACATGGTTTTTCAAGACCTTCATGTAACGTTCTACCGGATACATCCAACGGGCGCTTACAGGTCCACAAAGGTCAAGTTCCTTCGCAAGATGATAGGGAAGGTGGGTCATTATGTCAAAAAAAGAAGGCGGGAACTCTATCTCCAACAATGCCATGCTCTCCGCAACATCGGCCTCGAATGATGCAAAGTCTGCTGGGTTGTAAACCTTTGTGCACAAGCGCCGGAACACCTTGCACATTCTCATGATAGCGAGACATGGCCCAGGTTGCATCAGCCCCCTAAGTGCCAATGGCAGCACCTGTTGCATCAACACGTGGTAATCGTGTGACTTCAGGCCGCCAAAGTTCTTTTTGCGAATGCACTTGCCCAGGTCAGAGGAATAGCCGGACGGTGTCTTCAAGGCCTCCAGGCACCTTGCAAACTTATCAAATTCGTGATCTAACATAACATATGCAGCTCGAGGCTTGAGCATCTTCCCTACGTGATGGGGATTTGGCGTCAGCCACAAATGTCTCCGCAAATTCCGCCTCTGCAAATCCCTTCTCACTTTCATGGTATCCTTCTTCCCTGTTATTGTTTTCAAGAAGTTCTTGGACAGATTCATCTCACAATGCATGACATCCAAGGTGTACCGGATCAGAAGCTTCTGCGTAGCCACAAAGAGTGGAGTGGCTTAGTAACAACACTTCATTGTTGACAAGTTCAGCACTTCAGCCAACAGTAGGCATTTATTCCGTGTAGAAGACAGAATCCGGGAAATGGAGCCCCCGCTAGCACTAGCAGAAGTCACCGACAAGTGAACGCAAGAATAAAGCGCAACTTCCACACTACTCCGATGTGACTACTGGGACACTGAGACAGTAGCGTGAAAGTCACATATAAGTCGCCTTCATGCTTGAGGGACTTCAGATAGCAGTTGCACTCACCTCCCAGTAGGGCAATCTGTGAAGACTACTCAATCGCTTCACGCCATGCACCTTTGAAGGGTCCCCGGTTGCACCATCTTTGTGTCCCGCTGCTCTCCAAGCCGCGCAGTTCCTTGCATGCTCTATTTGTTCCTCCACGGTGACTTCACGTGGTTTAGGCCTGGTTTCCATTTTGCCGTCAAAGTGGTCCTTCATTGCAGGCGATCTATACGGATGATCTTCGGGCAACCAACGCCTAGTTCCAGCATACGTCTGCTTGCCCAATTCTACGGAATGCTCGGCACCCAGATCTACACCACACCAAGGACAGGCCGCATATCCTTGATGGGAAAACCCTCCAACTGTGCCGTAGCTTGGAAAGTCATGGATAGTCCACAACAGCATGGCCCGCAGCTGAAATGACCTGCAGCCTACATCCTCTGTCACATCGTACGCAGGAATACCTTCCCATAACTGTAGCAACTCATCCACGAGGGGCGCAAGGTACACATCGAAGTTCTCCAACGTCACGGACTCTTTACCGGGAATCAACAAGGCCAAGAGGAGGAAAAACTTCTTTGTAGTCAACCATGGAGGAATATTGTAATTCAACAAAACAACTGGCCACGTGGACCAAGACGACCTATTTTGCTTGAACGGGTTTACTCCATCTGCTGCCAACGCAAAGTGAGTGTTCCGAGGATCATTTTGGAAGTTGGGGTCCACATTCTCGTGGAAGTGCCGCCACGCCTTCGAATCACATGGATGCCGGACAAGGCCGTCCCCGCCCACACGATCACTGCGGTTCTCTACATGCCACACCATTAATTTGGAGATGGTAGGACTCCTGTACATCCGCTTCAGCCGAGGAATGATTGGAAAATGACGCAAGACTTTCAGAGGTAGAGCACGTTGCTCTTCGTCTTTGTAGCGGCGTCCTCCACACTTAGGGCAACGTACAGCTTCCGCATGCTCACCGCGGAAGAGTACGCACCCTTTCTCGCATGCGTGGATGGTGTTGTAAGTGAGACCCAATTTTGCGGTCAAAGCCTTTGCAGCATGGTACGTTTTTGGCAATGTGTTGTTCTGTGGAAGAAGGTGTAGCTGCAAGATACTAAACAACTCATTTGCACAGTGGTTGCTCACTCCGTGAACCGTACAGAGATTCATGAGCAATACTGTGGCTCCAATCTTGTTGGATCTGGCACCTTCATATAAACGCTGCATGGAATCCTCCAATGTTTGGCCATCCGGGTCCACGTCGGCCTCAGCTCCATCAACGGCTGGTATACCTGCCGTAGAAGGGTTGGGGTCGTCCCTGCACTCCTCCTCCTCCGCTGTGTCCTCCACGTCGTGATCCTCCCCCTGAAAATCTGCATGGACGGAGTCGGCAATTGCAAACGCATCGGTCACCTCACGACGCACTTGGTCCGCGGCATCTACAAGTACATCCTCATGCTGCAAAGCTTGTTCGATCATGCCTGCGGTGTCCACATTCGCGTCAACCTGAACCGGTTCTGCCACCACTGGTCCCCAGAATTCGTGCTCCCATTCTTCGTCCGAAGAGTCCCTGGCACCTGGACCTCTCCAAATCCGACAGCTTGGATGTCTGCCATTTCGCAGGAGGTGCTCTTTCACGTTACGAATAAGTAACTTCCTTCCTCCACGGCATTTGTTGCACGGACAAGCCAACCTCTTCAAGTGCTGCTCGGAAGCCCTCCGGAGCTCTCTACTCCACAGCCTATCATCCCGCAACCGCTGACGCCGACTATCATTGCATGGAAGTCTTGGATCCATAATTGCCACGAGGTTTGCGCCGTCCAAATCCAATAGCTCACCTGCGTTGAATGCATTGGCACAGATATGAAAACCACGTCACGAACAAGTACAGTATGCCGCAAACAAAGACTTATAACTGCAAATGTGGACACCGCCAGCTGAGGCGAACTCCTGTGCAACTTCTGAGTGACTTGGAGATGACTCGGCCATGACTGGGGACAGATTGCCCGCTCATCCTGGCGTTGTCAACCAAATTCAAAGGGGAGGGGAGGTACTGGGCATGCGGTCCTCTCTCCATTGCACCCTAAGCATCTGACTTCCACAATTCACATACATGCACATGTCCGTGACTAATGGGATAGCACATGCACTTCAGGTGCGACATGTGAGGAGGAAGACAATGAACATGAAACAAAACAAAGAACCCAAAGCCCTCCCTTTTTTATTTAATAAGAGATTTGAAAAAACTGAGCCACACAGAGATCCTCTTCTTGGCACGAACGTGGAAACATTCCGCTAGATCTGACAGTTTCCTCCACCCCCGTGAAATTCTAACCGATCACAGATATGCTTGTAACTGAGTTCTGGGGGGCGCTGCCTAACTTCGACCTCAATTGGAGGTACCCCGTCAACGCATGAGCGCTCAAAGATATGCCTCTAACTGACTTCAGCTTTGGATGGTATTCTTTCATCATTTCTGTGTTCATTTTCAATGTAATTTGCTTTCAAATCCAAAACCACGAATGCCATTCATGTTCATTAGTACATACGTTGTGTCCTTAGACACCCCTGTCACATGACACTCATAAGATTCAAGAAGTGAATGTGACAACATCGTCAACATGTCGTGGAGCAACTGAAGAGGACTTCAGTTCCTGTTCTGGGGTTCAGGGTTTTAGAAGTCACCTTTGAGTCGCAAAGAAGTCACCTTCGAGTCGCCAGGAAGTCATCGTAGCGTTGTAGGCGACTTATCGGTGACTATCGCTAGTTGTTAGGAGGGTTGGGTCCGCAGTCCTACATCCAACACAGGTGTTCTCACTAAGTCTCCGGGTCAGCACGCATCCAGTGAATTCATGTATACAGGGTGCTCCTCCCTGAACGGATCTATACACTTCATGAGTCAGGGGTCACCCTTTCAAGTGACGATCATAACAAAATCAACAGCAAATACTGCCCCAAATCCTTCCTTCAGTCGTGGACAAGTCATTAGTTATTGCAGGACTTCGCAATTGAATGCCCGCCGCCAAATTTGGCACGTCATCAAACCCACTACCTGATGTACCTACTTGTGATAAAAATGCACACCTACTTCAGGCTTCAAGAATTACACTTAGTGAGGCGGTTTGAACACAAGGGAAGACGAGGCCTTCTGTTTCCAAACTGCAGACGTTGGCATCGACCTTCTTCCTCCGTGCAGCTCGTACGCTTGCACTCCTCGCTGCTTCGATCCGAACAATTTGTTTTTTTACCTACACAGCCTCAAGCAGGAAGAAAACTGTCTCCCTCAGTGCGGTAGGCAAGAATTGTGGGCGTGGCGCGGCATGGAGTCTCTAGCAGTGGAGAAGGGAGAGTACGAGTTGGCGCGCGACAAGCGTGTGGCGGAAAATCAAGCAAAATTCGGGCCTCTTTTCAACTCGCAACTAGCGCCGTGAGTTTCTTCCTTACCTTGGTTTGTCCTTCAATTGTCCCTGCATTCGTGGCCGCCATGAATTGGAGACGATTCTGTGTCATCCACGCCGCGTGCTCCACCTCGCCGTCGACCGTGGACTCCAGAAATTGGCGGCGCATCCGAAAGCTGAGACTTGGATGGTTGTCTTTCTAGCCTTGCGTGTGTACTTCTGTGCACAGCCATGGTGCAAACCGTGTGTCTCTGCAGGAGACGTTGTGGTAGGGTTCGCGGTTTATGAGCTTTGGAAAATGCGCCGCCTATATGCGTTGGACACTGTGCAGTCGTCTCGGAGTTGTGCTGAAGTCTCAGCGTCTGATGTGTATCTTCTGTGTCACTTCGTGTAAGTGACGAGGGAGTCGTGGGGAAGTAACGTGACAGTGCACTGATTGAGGAATTGCCTTAAATCCCATTCCTCACCATTCGGCCACGTGGAACTGGTGGCAGCGTGGCCAAGGAAGTGCGCAGTTGCATAGGGGAGGCAGGCGTAACCCTAGCGCTTCGTCTTTTTTGCAAGTGATGTTGTCTTTTCCTTGTAGGTGGCTTGTTTTGATTTCCTTTGTGCTTGTGCACCTGCTTCTTGAATTTGGCCATTGTATTGAACAGCCTGTTGAACCCTAAGCCACCTACGCCGCAAAGTGATCAGGACTCAGGAAAGAAGCGCAACCGTGAGGGTTCAATTCGACGAGAGAAGGGTCAACAGGTTGTGCGTAGGAGTAGCAGGTAGCGGGGCCTCCGAGGACGGAGCGGGAGGGGGAAGCGTAGTCGTGGAGCGGCGCCCGACGACTCCAGAATGAGTAGCGACCGCAATTCGTCCTCAAAGGCGACTAGGTCCAATGAAGAGGCCATCGCAAGAGGTATGATGCATTTAGCTATAGCTTGTACACATGTAGAGCCACTTTCAAAGTTGGAAGACGCTGCAGCAGGTAAAAATTGTCTCCCGCTTTCTTTGAAGGATATTAGGGTTTGGGATTGATCCCGACCACTTTTCTGCGTGGCGTTGTGGAGGTAGAAGCGCAATTTGAATTGCCCACTCCTGCAATGGGGAGTCCCAGAACAGCAACCGCCTATATTTTTCGGGGGGGTCATACGTAATTTTCTGCACAATCTAACGTTATGAACCGGAAGCCCGGGTTTGATTTGTTTTGCGCAGCTGTGGATGCATGGGGTCAATTGTGGGAGAGCTGAGCCTCCACTATAACCCATGTGGGTGCCTCTACAACTTAGGACATTCCTAGTCTTGCAAGATCGCTCATTCTGTGTTGTGCGACGTTGCAGAGGATGCATTGTTTGACTCCAGTTCCGAGGAGATGGAGGAAGCGGAGCCCCTGGTAGACAGGAGGGCAAAGCGCCACAAACCTAACCCTACCTTCAAGTTACCAAGGAAGCTGCCTGCAAGCAAGCCGACTTCGCGCGCACCCGCAGTAGTTGACGAGTAT
This sequence comes from Climacium dendroides, assembly GCA_950106755.1. Lineage (NCBI taxonomy): Eukaryota > Viridiplantae > Streptophyta > Bryopsida > Hypnales > Climaciaceae > Climacium > Climacium dendroides. The sequence goes on along the minus strand of OX467082.1, from coordinate 23,011,742 downwards.
GAGGATTCAGGGTGGCAGTGGCAGCTTGGGCAGTGGCTACCAAAGCCGGCACCCCCCCGGCAACCTACATGGAATACCTATGGACGATCCTCTCAGCAGGTTCGAGGGGAGGCAATGGACCGACCATCTGAGCACTCAAGTCGGCGGAAGAAGCGAACCGCTTATGAGTTCGGGAGAGAATTGATCACGGAGGGTCCCCCTAAACCAAACTTTGTGGAAGTGCTTGACGGGGGCGAAGTAGATCCTGGCTGCTCCGGGAAGAATGCGTGGGACCTGTCGGTGCGGAATTTTGTTCCAAAAGTATTGGATATGAGCATCCTGGATTGGTCAAAGCACAAGCCTCACACCCTGCAGAAGCTGCGAGACCTTTTGGACAATGAATTTGAATATGTTGGGTCACCTTTGAGCATGGCTGCCTTCAGGACGACTGTCACAAGGTTTATGAAGTCGGAGAGGTCTCGTTTGAAAAGCAAGTGGCTATTAAGTGGCTGTCCAGACCCGGAGCACGTTGAAACCCCAATGCACATTGACCCCGAGCAATGGAAACGCCTAATTGTGTATTGGAACACTCCTGCACAGAAGGAGAAGTCTGCGAAGATGGAAGTAGCACGTCAAGGCGTCAAGGGTCTTAGTGCGGTAGGCAGGACAGGCAAAGCGGGGGTGGAAGCCTCACTGGTGAGGAATATTGTGAAATGAATGTATGCTTACCCTTTTCTGGAAGTTTATGTACTTGTAGCCGCTAGTAATGGACGTCTTCGTTGCCTCATGTTCAATAGCAATGTGCGGTTTTCTTCTGATTGTGTGCAGAGAAGAAGACGGTCCATCAGCCCAACAATTACCGACATTGCAAAAGTCGTGCGGAGCACCAACGTGGATCTTGTAACCCAGAAAGTGGTATGTTACTCATTCCGTTAAATTGCCCCTTTCTATGGGAAGTTTGTATGGTTCTTATGCGAGTTCTGTATTTGGATTACTAATGCTGAAGTGCTCATTACCTTCGACTGTTAGTTAGGTGAATCCGACTTATCCCCTTGTTTGCTGAAGTCATGTGTTGTACTGTGGTTTCTAGTGATTGTGTAGGTGCATTTAGCCATTCTGAACTTTTTAAGGAAAGAAATGCCGTGACTACTATTGGGAATTAACCATTTCAGTGGATTATTGGTGGCTACTAATCCACTGTCGCTGTAGAGTCGTCTGTCAGTCATTTGGAAGTAATCCCGTTGTCGCATTCTTTTTTGAATGTGAACATGTAATATATGTTGTGTCAATGAGTTCTCTTTCAGTTATGTCTGAGTGTCAATTAAGTGTCAGTCCTCCCCAAGTTTGATGAGTCTCAGTTTAGGGAGATGGAATGTAAGTTTCAGTTCTGGGAGGTTGAGTTTGAATGTGAGTCAATTCCTTGCCTGAGGTATGTCTGATTTCTGTATGAGTTCTGGCCGTACCTATGTTAGGTGTGACTTTGTCCCATGTACTTCTTCTACAGCTCTAAGTCACTTGATTTACTCTGGTTAGCTTGGGACATGTTAGTTGCGTTTAGCCAATGTGAACTACAAGTGGACACACAGTATGAGGAACGTGTAAGTCAGGCACATGCATTGCTTTGTGGACCTTAACCATTCAGGTGTTGCCCTATGAGGGAGTAATCCAGTAGTACCTTAGAATTGGCATGGACTCGCGTCACGGTGCATGGAAGTAACACCTCAGTCGCAACGAAGTCGCGACGTAGTCGTATCGCAGTCGTCGTGAAGTAGTGCTTCAGTCGCTTAGAAGTCTATGTGTACTCGCGGAATACTGAACGCATGCTGACTAGTGACTCTATCACGACAGTGAGGGAACTTGCAGTTCGTTAGTTGGGGACCATAAGGTCAGGGTGCGTTTATTTTCATAACGAGGGTGGGGTTGCACAGGATTCTAGTTTGCAACGGCAAATTGACGAATTGAAGAAGGATGTGGACGGGAAATTCGGGCAAATCATGGCGACTACAGAAGAAATGAGGACCATGTTCGAACAATTCATGCGGAAGTCTGACATGGGGGACGATGGTAGCCCGTCCATAACTCACTCCGCGCTGGAGCATCAATCATCCCGTGGTCAGAAAGGAGTCGACGCTCAGGGGGTGCTTCTTGCCGCTTTGACGGGTTTGCTTGGCGCCGAAGCTAACTTGGTGCTGCAGGACGGTGCCTCAGCAGGTCGAAGTAAACCACCTAAACCAGTGATTGAACAAATTGTGACCGCCCGGCATGAAGAAGTGACACTTTCTTCTGAATCTGAGATGTCCCTCAAGGATCCGCCACCCACGCGTGTTGCACCAATCCGCCACCCACGCGTGAAGACAGCCCTTGTTGATACAGTAACAGCCGCCAGTGGAGGAGGGCTTATTGACAAATGTGATTGTGCAGTACTGTCCGTAGCCCAAGATGCTGCAACGGAATTGGAGAAGCCTGTCGAAGATGCCAGTGTGGATGACAAGGTTTATGAATTAGTCACCCTTGCCGCAGATGTTGGAGCCGCAAATGCTGGAGCCGCACATGCTGGACCGCCCACTGTTGTCGTGGCTGGAACCCCTGCTCAGGAGGAGGTTTGCGCTGAGGAGGGTGGAAAGTCTCCTCCGAAACAGCAGCCTGCGGAAGCTGCAGTGCTGTCCCCGGGTCCCCCGGATGTACCCTCCGAAGTTCGTGAGGATGGCGCTGATTCCTCCCCAGAGGACTCTGTACCGTTGGTCCGGCCTGATCCCGTGCAGAAGAAAGGGAGGAAGGCGGCAAAGTCTCCAAGCAAGGTAACAGCCCCCTCCGACGTCCTTCATTGCACGTCGAACGAGGCCAGGCTTTCCTTGTCAATTTGTGAACTCGTGCGCAGTTGGATCTGTGAGCGGCAGAAATTATTGGTCTTCAATGTTCATGGCACTTTGGTGGACTGCAGTTTGCTTGCAGGGCGAAATCCTAATAGTAGAATCTGTGGGACCACAAAGACGCATGTGAGGAGAGTGGTCATGAGGCCTTGGTTGAAACCCTTTCTCTCTAGATGTTTTCTCCATTTCAATGTAGCCTTCTGGGGTAGCAGCAGTGAGTCCTACATGGGTGACGTAGTCCCCACTATGCTTGCCGGTCTCACAGGGCCGTATGAAGTCCCATTGTTTTCTTGGGCTGGTAAGCATTGTGGCGGACCAGAGGGAGAAGACGGGAACCCGGTGTTGGAGGGAAAGAACTTGTCAAAGGTGTACGACAGGTGGCCGGAATTCTCTGCTTTGAATACCGTGATTGTAGATAGCAAAGTCTCTAGAGTAGCTTGCAATCCTTCTACAAATGTTCTCATCACTGTTCCTTTCTACGTGAAGTGGCTGCGTTTGCTGGCGGACGACAAAGACTACTTGAAATGCTACCTGTGGCCCTTGTTGGAAGCCCTCTCTTCCAGCCCCAACATCCCAAGCTTCCGTACAAAGTATCCCGAAATTGTCACTGACTCTGTGGCCCACATGTTGGACAAACGACGAACTAGCTCTGGCTATGACTTCCTAGACGTTGTCGCAGGTGAGGAGGCGGGCATAGCACATGCCCGCTGTCCACTGGTGTGCTCTACCTGACCTACCCTTTTGCTGAATTTTTGATGGGTTTCGTGTGTGTGTGCAGGTCAGGAAGCCATCCACGAGGGCGAAGTCTGCGGCAAACAAGGATGCCAACCCGCTTAGGGTAAACTCCAATACTTGGAAAATCTCTTGGTAATCCGCTTTTCTTGTTTTTATATTGTCTAAGCAAAATTTTAGTCACGTGCCAGTCGTGCGGCAGTTTTGAGTAGAAGAAGCAAGTCATAGTGTAGTTCTTGGCAAGTGACGTGCCACTCACATTCACAGGGGGCGCGTTTGAGAGAAAACGCTGGATTTTGGTAGACATGCCTTGGGACTCTGAAGAACCGATCATGTGGTTTCCTGTGCAGTTCAAGGTCGGCGACGAAGTATTTCTCATGAATCCGAGGGCCGTGAAGCAGAAAGTGGCGTTGGGGACCATCAGTGGTGTGCCAGGTGAACACCAATTCTACGGTCAAGATATCCCAAGGGGGTGGTGGAGGGTAGATGTGCGCCTTGTTTTGCAGGCGGGTGTGTCTCTGATGTTTCCCAACGAAAAAGGAGATCAATATATGATTGAGGACGTCAAGGGTTCAGTCGCAATGTGGGGGGAAAAGAGCTTGAAGTTGGTTGCGTGAGGCCTCCTCTTTGTACTCTCTCCGGCAAGGGAGGCGGGCACATTTACTTTGTGTACATTGTAGTATATCCTGGAGGATGGAGGTGGTCTATCCGTACCTTAGCAAAACATTTGCCTTCTCAACTCTCCCAAATCACAATTTTCTGTTGTTGAAATCTAATGACTATAATATGAAAGTTCTAGCAACAATTCTGAGTATGAGGTTCTAGTCATGTCTGTGGCACTCAGGTCATCCGTGTTATTACTTTGTTTGTGTTAGCATGTAGAAATTGCCCACTAGTATGCTTGAATGGAGAACGGATTCACAGGCTACGCTAGTACTCTGTAGTCCAGCAATTTGCAGTCACTACTGTATCCTCCACAATAAGATGATTTAACGCAACTGCATAGCAACTTTAACAATACACCATAATCACTACTCAATGACTGATCCGTGACTTCACCAGTCTCCGTTGCCCACCCCTAACTGCCTCGCGACTTCAGTGCAACTTCCTCGCGACTTACCCACGACTGTGAAGTGACTGAAGCGGCACTCACAATACACTTCCAGGACACCGTTAAACACCCCTAAACGCCTACTTTATAGTGTGCCACGTGTCAAGTTCCGATTGGCTGTCGAAATCCGTACCATGACTAGAAAGTGACTACGCCGCGACTGGCACTCCAAGTAACTCCAGCGAATCAGCGCTTGCCATGTCAACGTTCAAACCGCGTGTGCCGGGCACACGCCCTTGTCCACCTCAGCTTCGGGCAGTGGATGTCTCATCCCTTTTGTCATCCCTTCTCCGGCTGCCCTCTGTTGGATGGTGCTAATATAATAGCACCCGTGACTGCTATACGACTCAACTAATATGACTACAGGGCCCGTAGTCGTATATTAGTCACACGACTGGAATACGACTTCTACGCAGTCGTATGTGCCAGTCACAGAAACTCCAACTTTCTTGTAGTGGATTGGGGTGCCTTCTGTCTCTCTCACTCCTCTTGCAGGTTCCGCAGATCCTCCAGCTCCTCCTCCTACTGAGGAGTGCCCCTCCACCCCTCCACCTCCACCTGATGACGAGGACATGGCTCAAGTTCCACTTGATGGTGGCAGGTCCTCAAAGACCTTGGAGTCGAGTCCGAAGATGCCTGCGGATCCTGCCATCCCCATTGATGATGATCGCAGTCATGCATTGGATGGCTAGGATGCACCATCAGGTTGACCACACAATCACTCGATGTCATTTGTATAGAATTAGCTCGACTCGAGCTAATTTGTGTCATAGGTTGCACTTAGATAGAGACCCTTAGTGTGGGAGACAATACTTTTGATAGAAAACAATTTTTTGACAAATCCATATCTTCATGTAAGATGATGACGTTTTTATAATGAATTTTATTAATCAATTATACGGATTTTTCTGTAAAAATTTTAAGTCTTGTTTGTCTGGCCCTTTCTGAATTGCAGAACCTCCTCTGATGGCTATCTCAACTGGGCCAAATGATCTTTCGAAATCTATTGCTCCTGTACAGCATGTACAATGTCCAACATTTGGTTGTGGCATTATAGAAGCTACAAGTGGAGGTGCACCGGAATCTGAGTCCATACACTTAGATGATGACATCTCTATTTCCGACGCTCAGCTTCTGGAGATTGAAATGCCAGACCCTGTTGGACCGACGCTGTCTTTGCCGGAAAAGGTAACCTCATGCCCATGCGTCCTTGATCTCTGCGCTAATAGGTACCTTTGTGTTCATATATAGTCTGCGACAATTGGATTTTGCCTTTTTCCTTGAGTTTCGAAATGTGTCAGTGCAGCTTAGTAATTGGCTGCACATTTGTCCGTTTGATAGCAGGAATCGGTTCCCCCATCTGAACGTGGAGATACGTCGAAGGATGTTGAGATTCCATTGACGTCCAGGGTGACCGTCGCCGAGAAGTGGCTGAATGTTGTCTTGGACTTGAATGGAGTCTTGTGTGTCTGTGAAGATGCCAAGTACAAGGGGTGGGCTGTGCACGTCGGGAATGCAGACCAACCGCACTCCGCCACGATTCCTGCGATTGTGGGACCGAAGGCGGTCTTTGTCCGCCCAAATTGCACTCATTTCCTTCGTGAGCTAGGATTGATAGCACACGTTTCTATTTGGAGCTCCATGAAGAAGTTTACCGTTCAAAAAATCGTCGATTATCTTTTTGTCGGTCTGGATAAGCCTCGCATTATACTTAGGCAGGAGTCTTGCACGACGCTCAAGTGTGAGGAACAAGGCCGGATAGTCACATTCAGGGAGCCAGGCACCACCAAGGACCTGTTCGTGAAGGACGCGAACACCTTGTTTAATAATTTCAATGGGCAATTTCTTCGAGAGAATACTGTCATAGTTGACGATAGTCCTATGAAGCACTTCATGAACAAGTCGGAGAACGTCGTTCTCCCCATCAGTTGGTCTCCCAAGGGTAACGGCCCCAGGGACTCATATTTGGACATGGTCCTTTTGCCCTGGCTCAGGCGACTTCACATAGCTCGAGATGAAGGGTTGAAATCATTTTGCAAGAGTAGTGCGGGGAAAATTGGGCGGAAGATGTTGTATGACGAGAGAAATCGTGGCATGTACAATAGTCTTATGGATGCAGTCAGAGTATCTTCAGCGTACCGATAGCGCACTGCATTTCATTGCTGTTCATGAGCCACGTGGATGCAGTGACTGTGTCATCGTCTAATCGGCGTTACGAGAGGGTAGTTTATTTATTGCTTTAGTTCAGGTCAAGTCGTGTTGAATGGCATGTGCATTGTTCTCTGAGTTCCTAGTGAACTTCAGCTCGCCTCGACCTCAATGGCTCGTGCATTCGCATGTATGGTTAGAGATATACGTAATTTCTGTAATATAATTTTTTTATGAATACCTTTCTGTATTTTCTTCTTCCTCCAATTTAGGTCGGGTCGACCTCAATCGATGGCCAGGATTTCCTAGACTGCAAATTTGCTATTGGAGTTTACTTGTAAATGTAATAACAATTACAGTTTTTGATTAAATTGTTGTAATCTCTTTGTTTTCTTAGAATTTGGGAACGTTGTTCTCTCTAGTTCGGCACACCAGTCTTCCGTGCACTGCATCAGCTGACTCTTTCTCCGACTACGGGCAGAATCTAATTCTGAGTACAGGAAACTTCATGTGTTCGGTTGCCACTGCAAATTCGACAATGGACTTCTCCCTAAAGCCCATTGATGATGGGGTGGTGGATAGTCCCCCGGGTTCAGCTCCACATCGTCCAAAATCATGTTCTCCATCGCCCATGAAGTCTACCGATGTTTTTGCTACACCGATGTCGTCCCCACCTTGCGATAGAGCAACACAGCGGAAACTATATGGTAAGGACGTGGGTCCTTCTTCGGATGTTTAAGGAAGTATGTGGGCTTTCCAAGCTCATGAATTACAAGCAAGTACAACCACAGGCCGAAGATGACGAAGGCAATCGTGGAGCTCAAGAGTAAATGACACGTATAGTACTTGTTCATAGTGTAGAGTCATACATTCATGCTTCATGAAAGCTCAATGTGCATATTACAAAAGAACTCAGAGCTCGAGTGAATCACACTCATAGCTTTTACGGTGTACGCAGAACAATGTAATGAACTACATTACTGGCCTTTATAGTTTGTTGCTTGTAATATAGTGTCACTGGACCTAGCCAAGCATAGTTCAAGATGTATGGAACAACTCATGGTGTACAAGTGAAAGGTCAATATGAACGTTTACCTTGTGGTTATGATATTTGATTCCTACTTGTGCTCATTTGATTTTAATTCTTGTATGATTTGAATATTGTTTGAGGAATTCTCTTCTCCGTTTTCAAATGAAATTAGACTTCTGTAACTCTCATTTCGATGGAATACTCTCATTTTAATGAATATTACGTTGGTTCTTCAAGTAAATGAAGCTAGGCTTTGTTTGATGACTTCAATTTGTGTAGCCAAAATCTTGATCATACACTCTACCATGTCTTTCTGGATCCTAGACTTCCACGCTGTCATAAGAGGATCCGTATGTTGTCAAATGGGAGGTTCAGTTTCATCTACTCTCCAACGTAGACCTCTTTCGTTGTCCCAGTCAATGTAGAAGTCTTGCACATCTTGATTCCTTGATGTTGGACGGAAGTATTGAATGAGGATGCAATTTGGATTTTCAGGGCTCAAGTTCGGATTAGACAATGCCCTTCTAATCCAAAGTGGATGGGAGTCACCATCTGCAGGCTTTATTGCAACAAAATATAGCCTTCAAAGACATCTCGAGCCACTCTAAAAGACGGTCGTGGACGGTTTCGTAAAGGCCCCACATAAGCATCATCCTCACCAAACTCTTCAAGGTCTTCGCCGTCTTCGTCTAATTCATCCTCTTGAGTTGCTTGAACACGTGTAGTAGGCCAAAAACCATCCTTCAAAACGGTAGGATTAGGAAGTGGTTCTTCAAGTGCTATCTTCACATCACGCTAGTAGTGAACCAAATGCTCATACCACCTTCGAGATTCTCCAGTAACATCTGCATTGCACAATTTCTCCCAATACTTTATAAATCCTGATATGCCTTTCACAATGTTTTCTACATCGTTCATAGCTTTATGTGGAATAGGCAATGGACTTCCTCTAGGCCACAAACTACGCCCTTCAGCATCTTCTTTCCACAACTTAATGGCTCTACCATTCTCCCCTAGCCAATCTACATCAGTACACAACATTTTGTACTTCATGACCGGACATCCCATTGAATCCAAATAGAACTTCAATTGTTGTGGTTTTGTATGTCCAACAAGTATGTCATTACCGTCATTGAGCTTGCCTTCAATGAATCCTTTGAAATCGTCGACCTCCTCTATGAGGTGTGGGATAGTGGGAATGGACTCCACATCCATGAATGACTTCATAAGTAACGGAATTGTAGGGAAGCTTTCTTTCTTCAATGCCATGTTCCACCTTCCGAACAATGCATCAATGTCATCATGCGTGTGACCCACTATCATGAGATTCACGTACACTTCACGAAAAATCTTCTTTGCAACCAGCAAAGACCAAAAACCGAACACATATCTATTCTTATTGTCACCTATGGCATTATCCATTTGCACGTTGAGAATAGATGGCAGTGGAGTTGCCAGAACCAAAACCTCCGGCAATGGAGGTAGTGAAGCTTCGCACATCTCCGCGCCCTTCAGAATTGCCTTAAACAAATTTGTGGACCTTGATCCCATAAATAATTCTCGAGAAGAAGACTTTGGTGGCAACTCCAGATCGCGTAACAATTTGGCCATGGAACTAATAGCGTAGTCAGAGTCATAGACAAACATATCTAAACCATAATGTGCATAGCGCACATCACCATGACCATGTGCAATCATGCCAGTGACAGACACTGGCAACTTCACTAATCCATCGAGGTCTTTGCTTTTATGTGAGAAGACAGGAGAGTCGGTCTTAGAGTGATCCATTTTGTCATGCATGACTGTAAGACACTCATGTGGAAAATTCTATGATCGGTACCGGTTTATATAGTAATAGTCTCTATGAGCACGAGCAATGGTAAGATGCTTGTCCAACTTCCTACTCCACTTGAGATTAGTAATGGACCCAGCAAGAGAAGCTCTCTTGAGTGCTTGTAATGTATCACAAGTTGCACACCGAGCAAAGTTGTCCTCTGGCTTCTTCACTTCAAACTCTGAGAACTTAGAAGCTCTAATCTTGCTCAAGCTTGAAGTAGATACCTCCTTCAATCCGATAGCAGCATTTACCTCGTTCAGTTCCTTGATTTGTTTTTTCCATTAAAAAGTGGTGGGGAGACACATGGAGACAACCTTCTCCCATGTCTTCAGTGTCCTTGTACGATGTGGCATGTGGTCAGCTTGTTTCTCTAGGATGCACTTCAATGAAGCAGCATCTTGTTGAGTGTGCTTTCTAGGCCTCAGAAGTCCTTTATTGCCATGATGGTCTAATACTTCTCGACCGTTGTTCATGTACGTCTGATAGCGATAGAAAGTGGATTCTAGAACACCGGATATATGCATCCAAGCTCGCATACATACATGTATCTCTTTGATTGTGACCATCCTTTGTCCACATGAGTCTCGATGAACTTGTCTATGAACCTCCGTCTTCATAAAAGCTCTGTGCTTAAATGTCAAATTATGATACATACGTTCCCTAAAGGCTCTAATCTTCTCCCTTGGAAACGGTTGAACACAATTTTGGCTACAACAAGTTCTGGTGGAGACAACATTGATAGATTCTTGAGTAAGGAGATCCTTTCTCTTCACATAAGTCTCACGTGATGGATTTCTGATCGTACTCGAATACGACCGTGCAGAAGTCAACGATGGTGGGTTCAAAAGAGCCGCTTGGATACGGTTAAAATTATCTCAAGCTTCATGGTCTTGCAAGCTCGCTCCACGACAGTGCACATACTTGATGGACTAAGCTACCAAAGAGTATACTCGCTCTTCAGGGAGGTGTTTTTGTGAATGAGTCTTCGCAACGAACACTACTACATGGCTATCACCAAGAGGACCGGTGGCACCAAGTACCAGGTCTGAATTCACGCTGTGATAAGTACTTTCACCAACTAGAACACCATCTTTGTTGTAGAGGGTAATGCACTTCGTATTCCAAAGCCGACGAGGAAGACCTTCGCACTCTAGAATGCCAACATTCATTCCTTCAAGAACTCTGAACTTGTCGTCAGAATCGTCCATATCGTGAGGGGGCATTCCAGTGACATTTATGATTCCTAAACATCAGAAGGAGAAAATCAGTAAACAAAAACATCAGAGTATGCAATGTCAAAGTGGTGTGCTAAAATGCACACCACTTCTGTTGAAATACGGATTACATTTTAGTGCGACTCGCGCTAAAGTGCAATCTAACACTTATAAAAGAGGAAAATGTAGTTTAGCCTTTCACGCATTACAGGGTAATATATTTCGTAAGTTAGAGGAGGAAATTACACATTAGCGCTGAATGCGCTAAAGTGCAATCCACATTTTCCAGAGAGGAGTGTCTATTTTATTCCATTTGAAAGAGGGAATTGTACTTTAGCGCTGTTCGCGCTAAAGTGCAATTCCTTCATTTGAAAAAGGGTGGATTGCACTTTAGCGCTATTCACGCTAAAGTGCAATTTCCTCATTCAAGAAAGGATGGATTGCACTTTAGCGCTGTTCGCGCTAAAGTGCAATCCACCTTTTCCAAAGAGAAGTCTCTTTTTTATTCCATTCGAAAGAGGGAATTGCACTTTAGCACTTTTTGCACTAAAGTACAATCTACAGTCTTCAGTTAGTGAAGTGTAATCTTAGTTTCTACTTCCGTAATTCTTGGAACCAGTCGTGAATATTACAGATCACTATTGTTACTATTTATAGAAATATTTAATTACAGACATCAGTTCTAACTCTACCATATATTCATCGATACCATTCAAAAATGAAGCACTCCTCCTGCATGTCCATTGCTACGTCGATGGTTTGAATCATCACAAATATATAATCATCAGATGAGATCTGAAAAACTATGCATTCTTTGTATGAAGGAAGGAACAGCAAGTGATACTATCATCCTACAAGCTAGTCGTTCAGAATATCACAGTAATTGGACACTATATCCTCCGTTCATACATATTGGATTACAAAGACAAATGTCATGAACGAAAACGGAAAACAACGACACCCTTACTATATAATCACAAAACAAAACTTGGGATTACCTCACAAGTCACAACATACATATGTAAGTGAAATACACATTCGAGGAGAGCAGCGCGCACAGGCGTCGAAGAAAAAGGGAGAAGGAGTCGTTCGCATCCGGGTTGACGATGCACACTCCACTTCTTGGCGGGAATACTATGGCGCAAACTTTGTCCAATTTTTTGAACCTCCTACCTATTTTGAATAACCCCGAGAATCTTCATACCAGAGGAGATTGTACTCCAAAAAGCGCCTTCTAATTCAAGAACCTACCACTGGTACTACAAAATTTATGGAGTATGCAACCTTTTCTTCATTCTCTTCAATTACTGTGCATTGATTTTTTTTCAGTGGCGTGTCAAATTATTATTATAGGCAAAGAGAGACCTATATTAGTAACAATTGGAACTCAATTCCTTTTCTTCCTCTATTTGTATTTTCGTTTTAAAGAAGCTATGATCGAAAAATGTTTTCTCTAAAATTAATGCTTACTTAGTGCACAACTGGATTTGATTTTTGTTTTTAATAGATTGCGTCTTCACTGCAATGTATTCAAGTTATTTAAGTTTAGGAAATTCTATGTTCTAATTATACTTCACACACTTTCGGAGGGTCACATGTCTTTTCCAATGTCAAGAAAATTAGTGGATTCTAAAATAATATTGGATACTTTTAAGACGACCTTGCATTCATTTTTCTCGTGAAAATTTTCATGGTTCATGGTATGTTTCTACTTGGTATTAGAGGTGTTCTTTGGAATCTGAATTTGGTCTAGAAGTAGTCCTGAATTCATTTGTAAGACCCTCAGTAACAACACATTTAATACTAAGTGGGAACATACGTTCATATTCATAAATGAGAGAACAAACAATATGGTTTAGGGTTTAGGATTTAGACTTCATAATTGAGGGTTGTTTGACTTCAACATACAATATTCATATAATTACTGTAACTTGAATAACCCAGAAACATGAACTTAGGTCACCTCACATAGAAGAAAAAAATACTCACAAGTTGGAAATGCAATAGACTCCCCTAGAATGATGTTCATCCAATTTTAAAAAAGGACAAAATCATACTTAAAAAATCACGGAAGATAAATGTGCACTGGACTTTTATAGAATCAAATAATATTAAACTAATAACATAAAAGTATGTCACCTCACATAGAAGAACAAATTACTCAAAAGTTGGAAATGCAATAGACCCCCTAGAATGATGTTCATCCAATTTTTAAAAAGGGCAAAATTATACTTAAAGAATGTGCACTGTACCCTAACTTCATTCATGTAGAGGAATCGATAAAAGAGCCATTGATTTATTTTTCTCATGAATTTCAAATGTCAATGTCATTTGCAACTTGTACCTACTTTTTTGCCCTTTTTTTCACACAGTGCCTTCTAGAGGGTACATCTTTTAACTACAACATCTAAAAAACTAAAATAGAAGTTGTTTCATGTAGAATTCTCATGGAATTTGGGAATTCAAATCATGTGCAACTTGCACCATGACTTTTGGGTTGCATATACCAACTATAATTTTTTACAGTTCTCAATTAGATTGTTTTAAACCATAGAAAGCCACTGCTAGTAGTTTATTTATTTTTTAAACATATTATTCCTTTCCCCCCTAATAAATCGTGAGAACTCTCATGGAATTTTGAAATTCAAATCATTTACACCTTCGACTGTTATTTGTGGTTGCAAGTGCTAAGTAACTAAATGTTTTTTGCTTATTGCAATCAATCACTTTAATGTTATTGTTTTTAATTTTCCACTTTTGAAATATAGCGTGCTATATAATTTCATTTTTTTGGTAATGCGCAAGAAATTAGAAAGAATGATAAAATTTTCAATGTTCCTAAAGATTTTACATCTCTATGACTGTTACAAGTTGTCCAAATTAAATGTAGAGCATGAATATACCTAAATCCATGACTTTCTTATTTTCCACCTCTAAAATAAAGGTTGCTATTTAACTTCATTTTATTTCAAACATTCAGGTTTTGTTGTTTATTTCCATCTATATTGGAATTAATGTGGCCACACTTAATCTCCCATACAGAAATGAATATATTTTTATTATGAAAAGATTAATTATTTTTTCCTTCTTCAAAAAATAATTAGAAATTGAATCATAGGTAACTATTTGCATTAAGGTTCAAAAATCCCCTTTAATGAACTCTTTAGAATTGCATGGTTAAGAGGAATCTAAGTTACCTAAACCTTTATTGCGAGTTGGAAGAAAGTGTCACCTAATTTCACTTCAAAACATAAGTGCTTGCAATCTACATTTTTAAAAGTGTCTAGATCATTTGAGACAATTTTGTGTACTAGAATATGCAAATTTTTTTTTTTTTCATGCTATGTATTTGCACTAGAAATAGTAGTTTGAAATGCTTTTGGATGGAATTGCATGAAGAACATTCTTGGTTTCATGCATTGCCATCATCTATTGTATTTGTTATAAAACTAAACAGTAATGCATTCCTATAATTAATAGAACATTGTTTCTATCACTTTTAAAATAGCCTAAATTTATGCTAAATGTTATAGGGAAGTCAAAAGAATATTTTAGATTCTTTTTTAAAACTTCTAGATAAAGGTTAAATGAAATGTGTTACATACAAATGGCCTTTCAATGTTTCATATAAAAAGTATTTAATGTACTCAAAATTTGGAATATGTAGTAAAATATGTTCTTGAGTATATTTGTTCTAATGTTACAAATACTTCAAATGTTATACTTCAAATGTTATACTTCAAGTGTTATAATCTTTCAATCCATGTGGTCAAAGTTTATAAAAAAATGTCTACATATTTCTCTTGTAGTCTAGTTCAAATTTGTATGGTTCAATTTTAAAATAATTTTTCTTTTCAATTTTTTCTCACTACCTTGGAAAGTGGAATTTTTCACAATTTCTACCCAAATTATACCTCAGGGCTTTAGGGGTTAGCACCCCTTCATGTCATTGTTAGTAATGTGCCCTTTAGTGCCTAGTACGTTGATTTCATCATTATTGGATACTTCATTGATCATTTTCTAGGTACATTTTGGCCAATTTAAGTTATTAGTTGTAGATAGTTTGGTCTAAGATTTTGTTTCTTTTTGAGAAGTATAAATGAGCGCACCTTTGATTGCTTTTAAATCCCCCCTAGACACCTATAAACTTACATAGCAATAGAGGTTCTTATTGAAAAATTACCATTCCACCTACACTTCTTTTGAACAGTTAATGGACATATTTAGTTCTTCTATAGTTATAATCATATATTTTGTAAACTCTACTACAACTCACATTATAAGTTCCTTCAGAATGAACGACTATATACATTTTGGTCCAAAAGGCTAATAGAATTTGCATCAACCCTATTTCTTTGAGGTAGTCAAAATTTATATATTGTAATTGTCATAGAGGAAATTTTAAGTTCTTATTAATTATAAATGAACTTGCTTTCCAAGGCTTCAAGCCTCTTGTAAGAAGCCCTATAATATTTGATCAAGAGGATGTTGAAACTATGAACGTGATTTCAAGTCTTTCAATCCCCTTTCCAAATGTCAAAACTACAAAATTAGTCACCAAAAAAATATGAGATTAAGGTCTATAACATGCATAATTCCAATACATTTATAGTTTTCAAAAATATAATTTTTAATTTAATAAATAAATTTATCATGGTTTTTTTCTCAAAGTTCTAACGTATTTAAGGCTTACTTCTAAGAGTCTTCAACACTAGAAAATCAATATTTGCAATGATAATCTTTGCACTAGATCTAGGATAGAAAAATCATATTCATTCATTTTCAAAATTGAATTTCTGATGCTAAAACTAGACTCCAAAAAGATTTCTCTAAAAACATAAAATGATTAAAAAGAGTAATTCAATGAGGTTTTATTTAACTTCAAAGTTTATCCACACCAACATTTGATACCTTGCACATTTAAAAGGTATGATTTTGGTAAACAAGGGGATTTAGGAGATTCCTCCAATTTCTAGCCCACTTGTTTTTGGTATCAATGGTGGGCCTCCCAACTCTCCCAACCAGAGTGACAAAGGTCTGCTGCCTATACTTGAATCCTAACGGAAGAGTAAGCTTCAAGGGAAGTTAAGTTTGGTATAAGCATAACAGAAGAGGGTGGTAACCATGGAAATCATTTTGATATGATGAGAATTATTGGCTTAAGAAAAAATCCAAAAGGACTTATTGGAGATTAAACTACTATAGAAAACCTTTTCCTTCCACTCTTAATTCCAAGGACAAATAGTTGTACTTTTGTCTTATTGAAAATTATTTTCTTTCATTCATTGACCAAAAAATGGCCTCTCACAGGATGCAACAGGCAAGGTATTCTAAACTCTAAACCCTAAACCCTAAACCCTAGATCCTAAACCCTAAATTGGAACTGGAATTGGCAACCCCAAATTCTGCTGGCTCTGTAAACCCTAAACTGGAATTGGAACTAGCAACTCGTAAACCCTAATCTGGAACTAGAACTGGCAACCCTGAATTTTGCTAACAAGGGCTTAAGTAAACCTTGACATACTAGAAGCAACCCGATGCTTGTAGAAGAAACTTGATGCAACCTGATGCTTCTTGCACTGTCCTACTTAGAAGCAACCTGGAAACTTTAGTTGAGGATTAGATGCGCGCCGACTTTCCCCTCATTCTATGGAGGCGCGTTCGTTGCAGAGGGAATTTGGAATCCCGTTCTCTCTTTTTTCGGGCTTCTTGTTTTCCGTTTTTTTGTGACTTGTGAGGCGAGTTCACTATAGACAGAATTTAGAAGTTCTTGTGTGCCTCCTTTTCCACATAATTGAAATTGCAATGTGAGAGTCTGTTGAGTGGAGGATTGGAGGTGAGGTTTGTCTGTCTTCAAAGGAGCTCATAGTGGGGGAGCTATGTTTTAAAGGACATTACAGTGGGAAAGCTGTGTTTTGAAGGATGTCACGGTGGGAAAGCTATGTTTTGAAGGAGCACATAGTCGGGAAAATTGGAAGCTGCTGAAGAAGAGGTCGGGGTTTAAATCTGCAAGGTCTTCTAATCGTAGTAGGTGAGCACTTTGTGTTTTCCTTTCTACTGATTAGGAATGTAGGTTTTCTTGTTTCCTTTCTCCATACTTGTTTCATGAAATTGCAATCATGTTGCTGAGGGGTGGGCTCCTGTGAGTATCTTCATGATGTCCGTTTTGGCTGCTTAAGAATTGAACTCACATGAAACGTTGGATTCAGTCTGTCCGTCTTGGATGCTTCAGAATTGAACTCACATGAAATTCGTAGGTATCTCGTTCTCATGATTCTGAATTATTTTTTGATTGTTATATTTGAGCTATAGAGGGCGTCACTTTCAACAACAGTCTTAGGATTTAGGGTTTGTTCACCTACCACGGTTTAGAACAAAAAATGCTGAAAGTAGTTATAAGTTAGTGAAGATTTTTTTGAATGATGGAGGAGGAGGTTCGAGATTAGGGTTCCAATCTCTAGTAGTTGCTGTATACAAAGTCTGAGAAGGAACCATTTTGATGGATTGTGCAATGGTGCAGCTCGACCAAATTCATATCGAAATTCATTGTGCAGGATTCACAATTTTTCTCTTAGTTTTTCTCTCGTGTGGTGTTGGACTGTTTTTGGCTATGATGTCAGAGCTAAAGGCAGTGGACGTTTGTTGTTCCAAGTTTCATGTTTCATTTCTGTATTTCATTGCTTTTCAAACTTGTTGTGTAAGCTGCTTTGTACAAGGTTTAAGATTCTTGAAATTCATTTGAAAGATGGATTACATTCATTGTCAAAGCATTGAGGTCTCAAGGTCTGTGTTGGTTGTTTTGTTCCGGAATCAATTAATTAGGAGGTGAATTGCAGTTTCAGCATTCAACTAGTTTTGAAATCTGGCCTCATTGTGTTTTCAATCCAGATCCAATTCTTGTCTTTCCTTGATTTCAATCACAGGTATATCCTTGACCATTCCACTTCTTCATTTTTGATCCCACTTGCATTCTCAAACACTGATTCCAAGTCTTTGTAATTTCAAAACGTACATTAGCTTTTGTAGTTCATAGATTCCAGAATTTGTAGTCCGCATATCCCAATGAATGTGCTCAATGTTGTTCCAATGCACATTGATTTTTAAACCAATCGTGTTGACAGGGAACCTTAAAAACATTCACAAATCTCAGTAAAGCAGTCTTAGAAGCAAAACAAAACCCTAAATTTATCGAAAACTGATTCAGCTTCAACTACCTCGTATGGTTAGACGTATACTCTGCATCTATCATTTTAGCGCGACTCGCACTAAAATGACATACATGCTGAAACTCTGCATCAAAGACAAGTAAATCAAATTTACACAGTTCCTTCTAAGATCGAAGGAAAAATCCACATAAAACTCATTCTGTAAATGTCATTTTAGCACGAGTTGCGCTTAAATGACATCCACATAAACAAGTTGAACTCTAAAAACTACACAACAACAAGAGATCACTATATACAAAACACAACATCTGAACATCGGTAAATCAACAAGTACTCTATATATAGGAAGCTGCAATTTAGCACGCTACGTGCTAAACTGCAATTGAACCAAAACTAAACATACGTGAAAATGCAACCTAAGATAACTTCAAAGCCTGAAACTCATGTCCTTCTCCCGGATCTGTAGATGGAGGATGAATTGAGCACGTTTGAAATGTACTTCCGAAAATGTGAAGTCCAGTTCGACGAAGATGACCAAAACGCCAATGACCATCTCGTTGAAGGAGAATACTGGGAGTTCAAAGAACCACACAGAGTTGAGGCATGGAGTCTTTTCATGATTCCCTTGAAGAATGAAATGACCTTGTCATACAAGTTTAAAAATGCCCAGGTGTACCTGCAAATCTCATTTCAGACGAAGGTCAAAGATGTGGAAGCAAACATGCACCCTACGATCAAAATAAAATGCATGACGACTATATCCAATATCGATAATAAGGATCAGTATCATTTCGTCGTGTGCATTGATTCAATACTCATACCGTTCAATTTGAGTCCGTTACTTGAAAGCTTTGATCCAACACCCTACAGAGGTGAGATTAAGGAGCTTGAAAAGAAGCTGGACAACAACGAGTGGATGAACGCTAACAGTACCCACTAACATGGAAGAAGTTGTGCAACAAGATCAGGCACCTCTTCACAGATTTCCACACGCTGAAGGGAAAGCTCGCAATGTAGAATGAGATCAACAAACCTTGTTCGGTCTCAAAGGGTGGCACGAACCCAAGCAGAAGTCACAGTTCGAGGCCCTCAGTTGCACAAGAGTCTGGAAGTAGTCGGGGACATAGAAATTCACAAAAATAGGCAGAGAGAACCCCGAAGGAAAAAGGGAAGAAAATTGTGGCCCGTCCAACGTAGCAAATACCACTAGCAAAGGGCTCAGAGGTTTCAAAGGTTGCTCAAGGAAGTTTCGTGGACGAAATGGAAAATGTTCCACACTCATGAGTGACGGAGAAGAAACCAGACTATGAGTGAGTGAGTCAAGTCTACAAAAAGTTCTAGACAACCTGCGAAGACGCATATGTGTTCGACTTTGGAGACAAAAAGGAGATTGACATCTCCCAATTAATTGAGGCTCCATCAACATTCAACATTAAGTCCAAGCAGGTGAATATAGTTGAAGACATGGTGAACTACTTGCTGAACATACTTGACAAGTCTACAAAGCAAACGCTTTGCGTTATGCTCGTCGACTGTAGTGAGAAGCCTACTGAGTGGGAAGAAATTAAGAGCAGAAACTTCTACATTATAAATGGGCAGCATAGTGTAGAAGCTAGTAAGTTCATATTCGATGACGCTAACAATGTTGACGAAAACAAGCGGGAGAATTTCCGCAAATGGAATTGCTTCATTGTCTGGTCAGAGGATGCCGAGAAGTTGTGGTGCATCTTGGCATATTATAATTAGACAAATCATTTTGTAGCCGTCCAACCATCATGGGCTATAGATATATTAGAAGCCCGCTTAGTTTGGAAGGCTATGGAAAGACCTGAGAATCCCACGGCAACAAAGTCTGTAGGGATCACTTCATCAACTAGGAGGATAGTTGAGAATAGAAAAAAGAAAGACAACTTCCAGGTATGTAGTTTAACGCGAGTCGCGCTAAAGTGCATGAGTGTTTCTATTTGAACTTGTTTCCTACGTCTTTTGAAATAGCGCTAATTCATTGAAATTTAATTCCATCATCATCTCTAATGGCTTGGAACGAACATGTGGCAGGTATTCGAGAGAGCTGTGCTTAAGAGATTTTCTCTGATTGAGGTAAACAAGAGCCTGAAAATCTCTAAGACAAAGGCTAAAGAAGAGAAGCTTAAGCTCACAAACAAACTACGGCTTATTATAGCCCCAGACGACGTGTACAAGCTTTGGAGCGAGGTGATTTCTGTTGCCGCTCATGGAGAGCTTTTCAATCCTGACACGGACAAGAAATTTAACGCTCGGCAAGATTGGAACCCTGAAAATTGCATGCTCAATCGGGAATTTTTTAAACATTTCGAAAATTTGAGCTATGACGAGCTTACAAAGCTCGCAAAGCATCTATTCAATCAAGGTGGTGAAAAGCGCAAGCACTCATACCCAAAAGTAACCATCAGGAAAATTTCATTTGTACTTGACGATTGTTATACAACACAGGAGTGGGTCGAGAGACGCAAACGAAAAAACCTCATCACGAAAGAGCTTCATGCTATTGATCCCAGTCTTAGACTTCTCAATCCAAGGAATGAGATAATTAGTGAGAACTAGAAGAAGTTCAAGAAGGAGCACTTCTTCTCGAGTGCCACCATGGATGTTCTTCTGGATAGGCCAAGAGAGGCTTACTTTGGACAAGCAAAGAGCACGCACGCGAAGAATAAATCATGTTCCGAGCTCTCTCAAGATGCGTTTGAATTCTTCAAATCGTTTATCAAGCACAAATCCAAATTCAAAAAGCTGACTGCACATGGACACTATCGTACGTATGAATGGTCTCCGAATAGGCACAACGAGTGGCCGGCTAAGGTTTGGGATGATGACACCACAAAATGATTAGCGCTTGGAGTAATAGATTTCCGATCTCTGCTAGGCATTGGGAAGAAGGAAAGTTCTACTGTGGACAATCCGTATTTTGTTGAGGTACTTACCTCCATGCAAAAGGCCAAAAAGCCTTCCATTGAAGATGTTCTGTCGTGGCTCTTCATGTGTGGAGACGAGAAGGAGCAGGCTCAAGTAGTACATTTCGTTGAGACTAACGACGTCCTAGAGTCCTTCTCTAGTGCATTTTCTATTTACTCGACAGGCAAACATGATTGCCTAGGAGATGTCTCGGCTTCGAGAACACCGAAAAAGGTGTTTTTCATTTTCTTACAGAATCCCACAAACAAGAGGTAGGTTGTAATCCCGGAGGAGTTCAATTGCCCTGAAACTACACAGTATATAAAGGTGCAGGCGTATAGTGAATTGGAGTATTGAATTCACAATTATACAAAACTGAGAATGGAGTTCTATCTGTGGATTGTAAGGACGTTCATTGCTCCAGGAATGTCAATCTTCTTCGCCTACACAGGAGGAAAGCTTATGTGCGTTGCAATGGTAAGCCTCTGAGTTCACTAGTAGAAAATGCAGGAATTTCAATAGAATTTTGTTGTTTCGATTGCGTTGTTTTGATCACTGAACAACAAATTTTTGTTGAAATTAACAAAAATTTCTTAATTTCAATAGAAATCTGCTATTCAGTGACCAAAAAAACACAACCGAACAACAAAATTCTGTTGAGTGACCGAACAACAAAATTCTTTTCAATGACCGAAACAACACGACCGAATCTGTTGTTCAGTGACCAAAACAACACGACCGAACAATAAAATTCTGTTGAAATTCCTGCATTTTCTACTAGTGGCTGAAATTTAGCATGAGTCGTACTAATGTGCAATACTTGTAAATGCTATTAAAGTTCTATTTTGCTCTATTGTTTGTTAAGATTACATCCCTTTGTCAATTAAGCGTGGACCACGCTAAAATGTCATAGGGCATTTGATGAGTAATTTTTGACTTTGATTGGTTACTTGTAGATGAGTAATGTAAGTTGACATCTTTGCCACTGGACCAACTAAGCAGTCATTATGGTGGGAGGAAATTAGCTTGAAGGCAATGACGCTAGACATAGCCGATTTCCTTAATAGTAGTTATTCGGTTGCTAGGTTTGGAGGTCCAGGCTCGACCTTTTCTTCATTGAAGCGAAAGTTCTGGTCCACTCAGAGTTCTCCACTGAGTCAACAAAAGAGAAGGCCAATTCCTCACTTCCACGACACGGACTCTAATTTCGAAGAGAAAGACAAAGACAATGAGGACGAGCAAGAGGGAGAAGGAGAAGACGAGACGGAAGAACTAGGTCCTGAGGGGCTCGATGAAATGGCAACACCAACTAGTTGTCCCTTCGGAGATATCCCCTATTTGTCAGCAAGCTCGATGTTGCCGCCCTTGTCGCAGACACCAAAGACTCTGTCTGCATCCGGGCCACTACAGAAGAGAAGGAAGAAGGACAACATAACGAGTATCGTCAGTAGACTGTAGCATCTCTGGCAAACATCCAGAAGCAAACAAAGTTAGCCAAGCAGCAAATTGAGCTTGCTTTGGCGCAAACACTACTAGAAAATTTAATTTTTTTGTTGTTTTGGTCGCGTTGATCCGGTCAAAATTTGACAGAAATTTGTTAAAATCAACAGATTTCTGTCAAATTTTGACCAAATCAACGCGACCAAAACAACAGAAAAACTAAATTTTCTAGTAGTGAAATGAGGGCGGAGAACGCTAATGAAAGAATGGCAAATATTGAATTTCACAGGTTGAATTAAAAGTTCATTCGATAGGAGTCAAGAACAAATTGGGAGCTATGTGCGCAAACCAGGGAAATGTTGCAAATCTTACTGGCGAAGATTGGGATTGAACCTCTCGTGACACTGCTGTCAACCACATCCCCTCCCGTGCTGCAATTATAGGGGCAACCATCTGGCTCAAACATTAGCAATGCTTTGAGTCCGTCAGAGCCCACAGACGGACTGCCGCCTCTTCCTGTTCATGAAGCCATGCCTGTCCTTCCCCTTCCTTCTGAAGAGAATGTTACGGATCCCCTTCTAGCAATAGAGTGTGAAGGAGTTGATGAAGATCAACACGGATGAAGCGGGGATGACATTGCAACTGTAGAGATCCAATTGGGGCAGAACCTGTCCAGGGATGCTTCCGAGGTGGAGCTTGGAAGTGATGCCCTGCCCACTAGAAATCAATCTGCAGGTTTTTCCCTGTGAACACCTAGTTTTGTGATATGTAGTTTTAACGCAACTCACGCTAATCTGTTTGATAGAGTGTGGACTAGTTTTTTACTATAGTTGCAGCACTCATTTTTAAATTCTTTTTCTTGACGGGTTACTATAGTAGTACCATTTTGGGCTTCATATGATATTGTAAAAAGCTTACAACAAAAATCATATGTAATATAACTCTTACAGCGAAAATGTGGAAGTGTGATCCCACATGCTAGACCTAGAACACTAGCATTTGACGAGAAATTTCAAAATTTATTCCCTTAAAAAGGAAAGTTTTTGGGTTTTCATAGGAGATTAGAAAAATTCAAGAATACTGGATCTCTGGATTCGGAAAAATTCCATTAGGTATAAAAACCTAATTCTAGAGCCCTAGAAAGTTTTAGAAATCGGATGACGGCACCAGCCCTAAAAACTGGAAACCGGATCTATACACTACAAGAAAAACTGTCCGAATTGACAGAAATTGGTCCAAAATGATAGAAATCAACCCCTCCTAATCTACAGAAAATTGACAGGTTTTTATTAATTCGGACAATTTTCTGTCAATTCAGACAATTTTTTGTCCTAATTGACTGAAACTTGTCAAATTTCTGTAGATTAGGAGGGGCTGATTTCTGTCATTTTGGACTAGTTTCTCTTGTAGTGATACTAGGGTTAGGTTTTTGCCGCCAAAACCTATCCCGTGCTCTTGTCCGACTGTCCATTCGTTTGGCTAGTATAAAAAGAGGACTGTAGCCGGCGGAAGGCACGATTGCCTTATTACTTTCTTACATCTGTGTTTTCCGCCTTTCTAGCTCTTAGAAATTTCCGGTAGACTGAGGGACTGTATGAGTTGCGATCGTGCAGGGGGTTTCGGAGTGATCTTTTGTAAGCAAGAGGGGTAGGGAGAGATTGTGCGAGGTTTCTTGTAAGCGTGATGTCTTCCAGGGCGAGCTGGCGTAAATTGAGGGAGGAGTCAGAGGACTCAGACGATGCAATTCCAGCGCCACCGCCCCGGCCAAAGGCAATTTCGTTAATGCGGGTGGTGCCGGAAATTCCAACCGATGAGGTCCAGTTGGAGCGCCTACGACAGAACCTCATCAACATGAAGTGTGAGGGTTTGATGGTTGTCCCTTGGGGCATTTGTGAGGAGAATTTGGTGGCAGATTTGCTTTGTCCGAAAAGCGGTATCTTGGATACCACCCTCTAGACGAAGCCAGAACTGTGGATGGTCAACGAGTGGAGAGTTGTCTATGGGTTCCGGATGGCATCGGACAAGGTCATGGAAAAGAACCAGGAGTGCATGGATGGCGAGTTTCGGGCGCCGGCAAACCCGAAAGATGGTCACCAGGTTTCAGACCTAGTGAAGCCGGAATATCGGGATGTGGTAGCGTTTTTCAACCCTATCCTTCACCCGACCAAGCCAAAGCGAGTGGTGGCCAAGGTGGCTTCCACCATCCTAGGGAGCCTTCAAAGGAAGTTGATGATGGATTGGGCCTTAGTCATCTTCGAATTGGTAGGGGACCTTGTGCGTTCCTTCCGGCAGGAGAAGAAGGGTGGGAGCCCTCTTCCGGTTTATGTCTCCCACCTGTATTTCCACCACTCTTTATTCAAGACGAACGAGGAGGACGCTTATCAGGAATTGGTTCAGCTCCAGAAGTACGGAGGAGAAGAACCTTCTTCCCGGGAAGGACCGAATGACGAGGAGATGGAGGATGAGGAGCCGCCCACTCTTCTAGCGAAGAAGCCCCAGTGGCAGGTGACTCCATCGGCAATGCCAACAGAGGATCCTCCCGCGCCAGAGCCACTAGAGAGGGAGCTCCGGACTGGAAAGAAAAAGTTGGACCTTCTCTGCAAGAAGTCGAACCTGCTCAGCTAGAGGCCGGACCCTTCCGGACCAGACTTACGAAGGAAGAGGAAGAAGAGAGGACCAAGCTCCGACTAGGGGGATCACCTTTTGAGGACATTTCGGAAGTGGCCCAACACATCGTGTATCGGATAGAAGACATCATGAAGGTTCTCCAAAACTATGAGGAGACTCTCAAGCGGGTGTGTCGGAAGATGGCACTAACCAACCGGAACGCCATCTTCTGGAGGACGGACGCGTTGGTGGCAGCAGAGAAACAAAACGCCCTCCTGATAGAGGAGCAAAAGAAGTTGGTGACGGAGGCGGGCGTTTTATAAGTGGTAAAATGGACTTTGTTGGAACGAGCCCAGGAGTTGGAGTTCAATTGTGTCAGGTTGGAGAGTGAGCTGCGAACAGCCCAAGAGATGGCCAGAGTTGTAGGAGAAGAGCACCGCCGGTAGATAGAGGCACTATGCCAGGGTGTGATCCGACTCCGGAGTTCTTTGGATATTCCGGTGGACTACATCAACAAGGCCCAGTTGTTCGAGGCCAACTTCGACGTAACTGCTAGTTTGAGCCGAGTGCCTATTGTCAAGTGTTTACTAAAGCAAACGAGACGGATGGACACATCGCGAGCCGAGATGCGGGATATGATGGAGTATTTGGCCTCCGCAGAGTCAAATCTGGTAATTCCTCTTCCTTCCTCTCTCGTACATGCCTTGACGGTTCCGGAGGGTAATGTTCTAGAACCTGTTGTTACAAAAGTATTGCCGATGGTATCGCCTGTTCCGGAACTTTCACCACTACCGGGGAGACCAAAAGGAGTGGATTGGGGTGCCGTGGTACCTAAAGGTAGTGATGACCTCCTCCTTGAGACCCCGATCATTGACCTTATGGATACTCCTCTGTAGACTTCGGGGCCTCAGTCGATACAATCTTCTCCCCACCACAAACAGACCCGAAAAGATTTCTGAGGAAGTCCGAAAGTTTCGATAGTTGGAACTCGGAATGTAGACAGAGGAACCAATATCGTGGGAGGTCCAAGTTGGGGAGCAAGGGGCCCTGATTTATTTTCACTAGGGAGTAGCTAGAAGCAGATAAACCTTGACTTGTTAAAGGACCTTATTCCTCCCATAGATAAGGATGCAGGGGAATAGGTGGCAGTTTTATACATACCTATAAAATACCGGAGTTCGGCCGTCAAAGCCAAAAAAATAGGATCTAGTAGATTACCGGAAATCTAGTGGACCAGTAGGAATGTTTTGTGGGATTTTTAGGATGATGTTAGTTTTAGTATAAGTCAGTTTTGACGAACCTTTGTAGTCATTCACATCCGTCCCATTATTTTCAGCTTGTACCTTTTAAGCTTAATTCAAGTATTTGGAGGCTTTCCATTCTCTTACTTCTTATATTTGGTGCATGCTTATGGGGATGTGGGTCCATTCGTGCCTTTTCCAGATGTTGAGATCTTACCTTAACTAGCAAGAGTCAACTTTGTGAGTGGTTTCCGGACGTCACTGGATTGATGGAAAGATCAACCGGATTGTTCCGACAGTAGTGTTAGTATACTACCTGCCTAAATGCTGGTATAGCCTGAGGGTAGGATACGGCCTTAGGGTGAGGGTATCTGAGAGGCTGTTAGTAATTTCCTTGGACGGGAGTTTGCAAGACGTGCCTGAATTCCAGATGTCGGAATTCCCCATAAACGGAGTCAAAGCCCCGGTGCAACGCCCAAGAGAGTGCGAGGACATCCACTTGGTTGATGGGAGGCTCAGTGTTGGGTTGATGCTAGAATGTCGTTGTAGTCCTTGACTGTCCTTGCGTGACTTGGTCCGGTAAGTATTCTGGATTTAACATAATATTCATTAAAATGAGAGTATTCCACCGAAATGAGAGTTACAGAAGTCTAATTTCATTCAAAAATGGAGAAGAGAATTCCTCAAACAATATTCAAATCATACAAGAATTAAAATCAGATGAACACAAGTAGGAATCAAATATCAGACCCACAAGGTAAACGATTATATTGACCTTTTACTTGTACACTATGAATTGTTCCATACATCTCCAACTATACTTGAGTAGGGCTAGTGACACTATATTACAGGCAACGAACTCTAAAGGCCAGTAATATAGTTCATTACATTGCACTGTATACATTATAAAAACTACGAGTGTAATTCACTCGAGCGTTGAGTTGTTTTGTAATATGCACATTGAGCTTTCATGAAGCATAAATGTATGACTCTACACTATGAACAAGTACTATACATGAGCTTGGAAAGCCCTCATACTTCCTTGAACATCTGAGGAAGGACCCACGTCCTCACCATATAGTTTCCACTGTATTGCTCTATCGCAAGGTGAGGACGACATCGGTGTAGCAAAAACATTGCTGGACTTCATGGGCGATGGAGAACATGATTTTAGATGATGTGGAGCTGAACTCGGAGGACTATCCACCACCCCATCATCAACGGGCATTATGGAGAAGTCCATTGTTGAATTTGTAGTGGCAGCCGAACACATGAAGTTTCTTATACTCAGAATTAGATTCTGCTCATAGTCGGAGAATGAATCAGCTGATGTAGTGCATAGAAGACTGGTGTGCCGAACAGGAGAGGACGACGTTTCCAAATTCTAAGAAAAGAAAGAGATTAGAACAATTCAAAGAAAAACTATAACTGTAATTACATTTACAAGTAAACTCCAATAACAAATATGCAATTTAGGAAGTCCTGGCCATCAAATGAGGTCGACCCGACCTAAACTGGAGGAAGAAGAAAATACAGAAAGGTATTCATGAAAAAAATATATTATAGAAATTACGTATATCTCTAACCATATATGTGAATGCACAAGCCATTAGGGTCGAGGCGAGCTGAAGTTCACTAGAAACTCAGAGAACAATGCACATGCCATTTAGCACGACTCGACCTGAACCAAAGCAATAATTAAACTACCCTTTTGTAATGCCGATTAGACGATGATACAGTCACTGCATCGACGTGGTTGATGAACATGCAATGAAATGCAATGCGCTATCAATACACTGAAGACACTTTGACTGCATCCATAAGACTATTGTACATGCTACGATTTCTCTCGTCATACAACATCTTCCGCCCAATCTTCCCCGCACTACTCTTGCGAAATGATTTCAACCCTTCATCTCGAGCTACGTGAAGTCGCCTGAGCGAGGGCAAAAGGACCATGTCAAAATATGAGTCCCTGGGACCGTTACCCTTGGAAGACCAGTTGATGGGAAGAACAATGTTCTCCGACTTGTTCATGAAGTGCTTCATGGGACTGTCGTCAACTATGACAATATTCTCTCGAAGAAATTGCCCATTGAAATTATTAAACAAGGTGTTCGCGTCCTTCACAAACAGGTCCTTGGTGGTGCTTGGCTCCCTGCATGTGACTATCTAGCTTTGTTCCTCACACTTGAGCATCATGCAAGACTCTTGTCCAAGTATAATGCGGGGCTTATCTAGACCGACAAAAAGATAATCGACAATTTTTTGAACAGTAAACTTCTTCATCAAGCTTCAAATAGAAATGTGTGCTATCAATCCTAGCTCACAAAGAAAATGAGTGCAATTTGGGTGGACAAAGACTTCCTTCGGTCCCACAATCACAAGAATTGTGGCGGAGTGCGATTCGTCTACATTTCCGACGTGCATAGCCCACCCTTTGTACTTAGCGTCTTTACAGACACACAAGACTCCATTCAAGTCCAAGACAACATTCAGCCACTTTTCAGCGACGGTTACCCTAGACGTCAATGGAATCTCAACATCCTTCGACGTATCTCCACGTTCAGATGGAGGAACCGATCCCTGCTATCAAACGGACAAATGTGCAACCAGTTACTAAGCTGCACTGACACATTTTGAAACTCAAGGAAAAAGGCAAAATCCAAACGTCGCAGACTATGAATACAGAGGTACCTATTAGCGCAGAGATCAAGGATGCATGGGCAAGAGGTTACCTTTTGCCGCAAAGACAACGTCGGTCCAACGGGGTCCGGCATTTCAATCTCTAGAAGTTGAGTATCGGGAATAGAGACGTCATCATCTACGTGCATGGACTCAAGTTCCGGTGCACCTCCACTTGTAGCTTCCATACCGCCACAACCAAATGGTGGAATTTGTACAAGTTGTACAAGAGCAATAGATTTTGGAAGTTCATTTGGTCCAGTTGACATAGCCATCAGAGGAGGTTCTGCAATTCAAGAAGGGCCAGATAAACAAGACTTAAAATTTTTACTGAAAATCTGTATAATTGATTAATAAAATTGAATACAAAAAATTCATCATTTTACATGAAGATATGGATTAGCCAAAAAATTGTTTTGTATCAAAAAGTCCTGTCTCCCACACTAAGGGCCTCTATCTTAGTACAACCTATGACACAAATCAGTTCAAGTCGAGCTAATTCTATACAAATGACATCGAGTGATTGTGTGGTCAACTTGATGGTGCATCTTGGCCATCCAATGCATGACTCCGATCATCATCAATGGTGATGGCAGGATCCGCAAGCATCTTTGGGCTAAACTCCAAGGTTTCTGAGGACTTGCCACCATCAAGTGGAATTTGTGCCATGTCCTCGTCATCAGGTGGAGGTGTAGGGGTCGAAGGGCACTCCTCAGTAGGAGGAAGAGCTAGAGGATCTACGGAACTTGCAAGAGGAGTGAGAGAGACAGAAGGCACCCCAGTTAATCGTGGAGTGGTGGATAAGCTTGAGGATCCACTCATCGTTGGTCTTATTGGCGCTCCTTGCAAAAAAAGCTTCTGGTCAACTTGAGACGGCTGCACAGATGCTAGGGGCATGGCCCCACCAAGACTATTGATAATGGCCTCGAGTTTGGAGTCGTTCTTCTGTGACATAGCCACCATAAATTGTCGCAACTCCTCCATCTCTCTGGCTTGCTTATCAAACATCATTTGGTCTTGTTCCCGCTTCCTCTTCAACTCTGTAATTTCTGCCTCATAGTCTTCATCAGCTTGCGATCTTCCCCTCTTTTGCTTCTACCTAGAGGTTGGAGATGACATGGTAGACGAGTCAGGTGGTTGGCCCGACGACGCTAATGATTCCCGGATGCTATGAGAGCGGATCATTGGAGGGGTGCTCCGATTCATGGGAACATTGTCATCGTCGTCGTCATCACCAGCTGCCCCATCGCTGTCGGAGGACTCACACACTATGACTGCAGATGACCTCCGACCGGACGGCGTGCTTGCCTCTCCAGTTGCCTTCTCCTTGCGCTTTGATGACGAAGGCGTGCTTGACCCTAATGGTCGGTACGAGAATTTGTCCTCATCAACAAAGTATCCCTCTAGAAGAAAATCGTTCTTATCCAGTTTCTTTGCAGTGGTTGCAATTTCAATCCATTGGTCAGAATCCTCCGAGTCCTCCACAGCAAACACATTAACCCCACTCATCTACAAAGTCACACACAACGTCATCAGACTGCGATGGTATGAAAATTCCCTAATGAGGATACAATGGTATTTCAAGTAATGTCAGTAGTAGATTGGGTCAAGTCGACCCAACCTGAAGTTGAGGCTTGGGCACTCAATGCCACCAGTTAGGTCGAGCCGACCTAAGGAACAACTCACTCCAGTCAATGCTACGAGTCAGGTCGACCCGATCTGACTTATATCACCTTATAATTACAAGAACAAAATACATGTTCATTTTATTCAGGTCCAATCAACCTTAACCATAGCCAAAATATGACATTGTAAAATTAATTCCGTTCAGGCTTACCATTGCAGCACATGTGAATTTCGACCCAACGAAGAATGACATTACGCTTGCTCTAGGAGCGCAGAATTTCCTCACGAGATTAAGAAAAAACTCCATCCGTAGCTCAGTATTGTTAATCTTGAATTCTAGCTCGTTGTAAGCCCCAAGCCTTGTGAATGTTTCAATATTTGGAGCATCATAGGAAGACCTCATTTTCACCGTCCTAGTGTTGCTTGGGCTTTGTAGGATGGTCAGATAAATTGGTTTCCACCGCTTTCTTGCTTCGTGCAGACAAGTCACCGATACGCTCATTGGGTGAGGGAATGTAGTTAGAAAAACTCATGGAATACTCCTTCAATGCGGGATTGTTGTCTATGAAGTGGAGTGCCTGCGTTTGCCCAGTGAAGTCAGAACAAATGAGCACCCACACTGGAATGTCCTCAAAAAGGGTTTGGCCCTTTTCTTGGAAGGACTCGACATTTGCAGCGAAGTATAGATCGGTTGACGTACACTTAAACTTTGACATTACATTTAGGGTATAACGAAAGTCCCACATTGCAAGCTTCATGTCCTTAACGTTCTCTGCAATGAACATGCCTCTAGGCCAATCTTGGTACATCTTATACATAATGTCATATGGACGATAGTATGTAGTGGATTTTGGGGGCACAAAGTTGTTTCTCTGCTGTAGGAAGACCCGGAAGAACTCAACCGCATACATTGACATCTCCTCAGCGCTCTTCCCCTTTGCTCTTGACTGCTTTGCCTCCATCCAGTATTTGTTCCCTGGCTGCTCTAGCAGCACGTTCATGGTGGTACTCGTGAAGTTCCGACTTCTTTTGAACTCCCTCCACTTCTTGTGGTTCAGCTCGTTCAAGGAGGTCATGAGCCTGAGGCTTGCGTCTAGGGCGTGGAGCTCCATCTTCACCTTGTGCTTGTGCTTCCTTCTCTCCACCCACTCCCTAGTAGTGTAGCAACTCTCCTATACAGCAGAGAGAAGCTTGATTGTGACCTTCGGGTACTCTTTATTCTTACTCCCTAAATTCTAATGTAGAATATGTTCGGCCAGCTTCGACAACTCATTGAATGAAAGGTTTCCGAGCACTTTGAAAAACTCATGCATCAGATTCCCTTGCTCAAGCTTCCAAGTCACCTTCTCGTTGTACTTCAGTCTAGTATTGGGGTCTATCAACTCCCCATGCGTAGCATTGGAGATGACCTTGCTCTAGAGGTTATACACGTCGTCCAAAGCTATGATTATCTTCAACTCATTTCGGATCTTAAGCTTCTCCTTGGCGTCCTTGCCTTTCGTAGTCTTCTGGGCCTTTAATACATCTAGCAGAGCGAACCGCTTGTACATTGCCGATGAGAATTCCTGCAACGTAATATTATATGTCATGGTGAATTTGAAGCTCTCTATTCAGCTCGGACCGACCTAAACTACACATTTCATTTTTAATGTCAAATGCACCTTTGTCGTTCTGCTTACTTCGAATACTTCATTCATTATCATATAAAGAAGATCAGAACATCACCTATTGTTGCTAGAACACTAGGTGGCAGATGACATTTACAAATTAGGTCGACTCGACCTGAATCTCTTACCATGAATTTCTTCTTATTTGCTACACTCTCAGCATTTCGCCTAACGTTGGACATTGTTGCTATTGGGGCGGCTTCCTTTGGATTGCATGGCCTCTCCATGAGTTCCCACACTTTTTTGGCTCCCAGAATGTTTGTTGACCACGAGGGCTTCTGCGCCACGAAGTGGTTGACCCTATTGTAGTATGCCGATATGTCGCAAAGTTTCTGGGCATCTATGGACTAGACCACGTAGCAATCCCACTAATGAAAGTTCTTGACAATCTCTTTGTCAAGGTTTTGGTCCACCATCATTTTGCTAGCAGTCACACTATGTTGCCCATTGATGATGTAGAAGTTCTTCCTTTCTAGTGCTGGCCAGTCCTCCAGCTTTGGCTTTTCGGAACAATCCACTAGCATGATACACAATGTTTGTTTTGTGGACTTATCTGGCATTTCTCAGAGGTACGTCATCATGTCCTCCGTGAGCTTCATCTCATAGCTACAAATGTTTAAGTCCTCTGGGGCCTTGATGAGCTGCTCAATGGAAATCGTCTTTTTATCCTCCAGGCCAAAGATGTAGGCAAGGTTGTCTCGGACGTACGTCCATCACGAAATCACGTCCAAAATCCGGACGTCCGGACGTCCGTTGTCCAGGCGTCATGGACGCGGCCGGACTGTGGTCGATTGGCGTCCAACGGTTGGTCGGACGGTCGTGGAAGCGGTCAGGAGGGTGGCCGACGGAGCGGTCGGAAGGGCGACCGACGGAGCGGTCGGGGGGACATCCGACGGAGCAGTCGGGCGAGCGGACTGCCAGTCCGCAGGTTTGGGAGCGGACGGAGCGTTCGATCGAACGCCGTTCGCAGGTTCGGGGTAGGTTCGCGTCATCCAGGGTAGATTTAGGAAGACAAGTTTTAGGTTTGGGCGTGAACGGCTATATGAAGGGACGGCCAAGGCATTTTCACTCACTTCAACTTTCCTCCTTAGAAAACAACACCACATCGGATGTGCTACTGTTGCTTCACTGCGCCAGTTGCTCCTATGTGGTAGAGAGTTGGGGTTATACATCTTTGATTACACCGGAGGGGTTTTGAATCAGTCATTTACACACGGTTGAAGAGAAGAATCAAGGCATCAAGTAGCTATGGAAGAAAAGCGCGGCATTAAAGGTGAAAGCAACAAGAGATCGAAACAAAAAGGAGCTCGTCACGAGCTCCATCTTGACATTTTAAAGGATGAGAACATTTTAGCAGAGCCTGAGTGGGAGAAGGTGGTCGATGAATACTGGACTTCCAAGTTGTGCAAGAAATATGTGAAGATGTATCACATTGGGAAGTTGTGGCCTCAAGAATTACATGCTGGTCACACTCGGGAGTTTTCTTTTAAACTCGCAAGTTGTCTGAGCCCTCATTTTGTCCATCGTTCCGTAGAGGTGTGGCGGGCTCTCTTCAAGGATAAATCGATGAGCAAGGGTAGAATTAACTACACCATAGCAAGCATGGTGTATACAGAATTGAAGTTGGCTCGCAAGGTGGATTGGAGTACGTACCCCAGGATAGTAGAAACACCGCTTGTGCTTCCTGATGGCCAGAAAGATATTCCTGATACGTTTGTTTCAAAGGGACAACTTCTTCAAATGGTTGAAGGCAATGCTACTCTACAGCACAACACGGAAGAAAAACGTGTTTCTATTCAAAACAAAGTGCAGAACATGAAAGACAAAGGGGAAAACAAGGAGGAGCACCCCCTTGAAAGTAACAAAATGAATGCCACATCAGCGGATCTTACGAATCAAGTTGACATTTCACTTCAACCCGAAGTGGAAAATATAGAAGGTAATAGAGGAGGAAGTATGACGCTAGAACCGGATACCGTATGTAATACTACGAAAGCTTTAGCGTCTTCTTCGAAGGATGCGGAATGAGTCGTGCTTGACACTGTACCGATGTTTCTGAGCCCTTCACCAATTGCATCAAGCGCGAAGGGAGAACCTGGTATTTTCAAGGTGCCATCTCATCCATCAAAACAAGGATCGACGTTGAAGACATTGGAGTACAAAGAAGAGGTTTCCTCAGAAGAGATGGACACGGCAACTGCTAGAATCACTCGTCTTTTAGACAGTGATGCCCTTATGGACATCAGTGCCAGGAGTACAGATGAAGAAATTAACAGAAGTCCAAGTCCAGTTTGGAGTCCAATGCATGAAGTGCCACCTTCCCAAAACATGAATGATGAGAACTTATAGAAGGCAGAAATGGACTCTCGGGAACCGAGCGTTCTTAACAATGGCGAAGAGACCCCAAAGACGGAGGAGAATCCAATCCTAGCGTTCTTGGGTCCAGAGGATCTAAAGACTTTATCGATGATGCCTCCGCTACAAGAAATAGAGCACTTACTACAATGTTCTCTTAAATAGAAGACTTTTGAAGTTCAAGAAGAAGTTCATCCTTCTGCAAATGAAGAGGGTACAACAAATAAAGGAGGCACGATAGATGAAGGGCAAACCTCAACCCCGTGCAACCAAGTATGGAAGTTCGGCGAATTGTTCAAGACTGCCTACTCTCTATCATGTACAGCTAAACTTGTAGCTGTTATGACACCTGCCCTCACACAAATAGCTGAAGAATTTATGAGCATGACACCAGAGATACTGGAGGGTGCCGTGGCCTTCAGAAAATTCATTGAATTTGCAGATAAGCTCCAAGAAGAGAAGGTGGAAAATCTCAAGGCTGTGGTTGAGCTTCAAACACAAAATGAGGAGCTCATGAAGGTCAATTATGATAAAGAAGATCATGATCTCCTGAAGGTCAAGTTCGACAAATTGGATAAGCATTGCTCTATGGTGTTTTGGGATAAAGACCATGAAGCCTTGAGAGATATGTGTTTTAGTCTTCAACAAGAAGTTGAGACTTTAAAGCTCTCGAATGGGACGTTGGAGTCCCAAAACCAGAAGTTGGTTTTGCAATTGAAAACATCTGAGGACAATTTATAATGGCATCGAGAGATGTTGAAGACATTACAAAATGACAAGTCATCTGAACATTGCAGGGACGGAGCAAGCCTCTTGGAGGCAAGTCAACCACTCAAGAAAGCGATCAACTTTCGCTTCCTCTTGACAAGGGCAAAGCTGTGGACGAGACTGTAGAAGTCGTTATGGCCATTGAGAGCCCTAAAGTTGTGCCTCCACTCTCATTAGAAGTTGCTTGCACGCAAACGGTGAATCATGAAGTCCAGGAATTAAGGCAACAATTGGACTTGGCAATTCAAGCAAAGAATGACGCGGAGTCTTCACTGCAGAGAATGGAACACATACAAATACTACACGACATTCTTCCAATGAAGACCAGGGATCTACGGTGGGTGCTGTGGGCAAGGCACCTACAACAACAATCCGGTTTATGCTCTCAACTCATGAGGGGACTCTTGAAGTATGCAATGCAGTCGGACGAATCGTTGAGAAACGTGCAGTCTTCTCACCTGCGTTTGAAAGAGAAGTTCGACGCAGAATTAAAGGATCCCGAAGTGTGCATTACAGTTTGGGGAAACATGGATAGAATGTTCGAGCGGTTGAATCACGGGAGAACCTATGAATCAGACAACATCAATTGGGCATTGGAAGCGGAAGAAGGATGGGTTCCTCACAACACATTGTCTGCTCATATTGTTCAACATGAGAAGCAGCTTATACCTGGAAGTGATCCCAATGTTCCTTTGATGAAGGAAAAGTGCTCTCTTTGCCAATATCGTTTTGGGCCTGAGGGAGGTCTAACTTTGGGTCAATGTAGCCACTCTTTTCATATTCTTTGCATCCAAAGAGCAGCACAATATTCCGCCCGTTGCCCCAACTGTCGTACTCCTTTGAATGCAAGGTTTTATGAAATGCTAGGAATATTGCATTCTATGGCATCAGGTCATGAATTCAACTAGTGGAACCTTCCACTAGACCAAGCGCCACACAAATTCCAAAATCATTTGCACTGGGGAAAAACAATGGTATGACTACCAAACGAAGGTGTCGTACGCGTAGTTAGCCGTAAGTATCCTTACAACCACAAATTGTTGCAAGACGACACGAATTATTGGTCCAGGGAACTTCTAGTGTGATATCGATAGAGTTAGAAGCATCCGGATTGGGACTACTCACTTAATCCTCTTTCTTTCACTTACCCTACCTCATTCCGGAAACTTAGTACATTCCGGATTCCGTTCCGGATCTGGACACACCCGGAACTGAATTCCGTCTCTCTTCCGTCACTGGTTTTTGTTGCCTCTGTTTTACCCTCAGAGGGTCCGCCCTTGATCTAGGAAGGGGTGGGGACTCACCACTTGTGCAATTATCCTCTCTATACTCTAAATCCACTAAAACCATCTACCCAAGACAACAAAGTTGTAGGGAGAGGAAGGAGTATTCTCTCACAGTTTCCGGATTGGCCAATCCGGAATCAGGTCACACAGAGCA
This sequence comes from Climacium dendroides, assembly GCA_950106755.1. Taxonomy (NCBI): domain Eukaryota; kingdom Viridiplantae; phylum Streptophyta; class Bryopsida; order Hypnales; family Climaciaceae; genus Climacium; species Climacium dendroides. Next base: position 22,974,895 of record OX467082.1, on the reverse strand, counting down.
ATTTTCACACCTCCCTTTACTACAACGACGGATCCGAACTCATAGATCAAAGGGACAGAGTTTCAAGGAAAAGACAATGTACCCAGAGGGAGGTTGGTAGACCTTCCGAAGTAGCGGGAGTTCCTTTCCTTTGGCGGTTGCTTATCTCCGCACAGAACCCTCCTGGTTCCGGACTCGCAGGGACCTCTACCTTCTTACCCGGATTGCTATTCCGGTAGTTTAAAGGCACATCACACTTACACTCCCTTACTCAATTTACATCTCTCCCACTCAGCTCAACACCAAGAGACCCGTAGCTCAAGATTCGGATTCCTCCTCTCCTTCCTTTCTCTTTCTCTAGGACAAGGATACAATCATACATGCATACACTGAGCCAAAGATTCCGTCTAAGCAAAGTGCAGCTAGAAGCACCCTAACTGACATAGATTAAGAAAAGGAAATCGAAATACATACGTGAAAGCACTAAGGTCGAATGGAGTAGGATGGAATGGCAGGCAACTAACTTGCCTGCCCTTAAAATACTAACACAAAAACCCAAAGTCAACTCCTAAAAGCCTGAAAAGGAAACCCGGAAATCCAGGCAACCAATCACTGCAAACCCCGGGATATCTGGAAAGATGGCTAACCGCCGCCCTAGATATCCGGATCCCTTACTATCCGCCTAAGATCCCGGAAACCGGATTCATGCTCGGAACCCAATTCCGGACTCTATACTTCCTGCTAACCCTAATGTCTTATTTTCCGTCCCTTCTTTGAACGGCTCCCCGCTTGGCTGGAAGGCGTCCCCTTTGTACTCCTTGCTGGCGTGGTCTTTGTTGTGGCCCGAGTCTGGATATGACGCGTTGCAGGGGACGGATCGTTGTCGTCTTCAGTTCCGGAAGTCGAGTGGGCACTCTCTTCCTCGGAATCTTCGATGACTTGAATTTCCCCTTCCTTCTTCGGTGTGGTGTCCTCCATCGTTGCGGGTTTGCTTCTCTCTTCCGGTGTGGTCTCCTGCATATGCACAAATCCCTGCGGATTAGATCGAGCCGGATTGGTCATTCCACCGATCCGGTTGATGAAATCTCCCCTGACTTGCTGTCCCGGAACCTTGAACGTCCCGGTCATCAAGTTCGGCATTGTTTGCGCCTTGGGAACTTCCGGAGTTGAGAACTTGGATGGCACCGGAACCGATTTCGCGCTAGACTCCGGTTCCGGCTCCGGTGTCGGTTCCGAGGCTGGCCTGAAATTCAACTCTGTCATCCGTATTTTACTGGCGGAAGGCTCGGCTGGTGTGAGTATCCCCCGCAGGCCCTCCATCCGTGTTGCCTGATCCGCCACTGGTTTCCCTAGGGTACCTGCGATAAAAGGAAGTTCCGGAAAGGTGGAGAAGTCCATTGCATGGTTTGGGTCGATGGCCATCAGCAACTTCTGAATTTCCTTGAAAATCTGCTCTATCCTCGCGGTGAAGTCCACGAGAATGGTAACTACCTTGGTTCCGGTAATGTGGCCTTCCGAGATCATCTTTGAGTCAAACAAGACAGCTTTCGTGATGATGTCGGCTTTGATGTTGACTGCTCCGGTTAGATTCTTGACCAGAGCAAGGGCCTCTTTCTCTTTCTCCTTCGTAGCCACCATTTCCCCTTCCGCCCAATTCACCCGAGTCTGGAGTAGGTTCCGTTCCGCCTCCAACTCTTGGATCCGCTCGTCCCTCTTCTTTAGATCCTCCGGCTTGGGCAGTCGCTTGACGGCTTCCACGATCTGATCCGGATCCACCTTCAACACTTCTACGGCATCTATCACCAAGTCTGACAACCCGTCATGAAGTACCTTGGCTTCACGTATCCAATCGAGCCCCGCATTGAAAAATGCGGATTCTGTTTCCGTTTCAGGTCCTCTGCTGGATTCCCCCCTCTCCATTGTCGGCGGCTTGATTCTTGAACCCGGATCGGTTGACTTCCTCTTCTTGGTCCTTAGATCCGTCAGCCGTTCCTCGGGAAGCTCCTCCGGCTCAGACTCAACCGGATCTTCCGCTTCCTCCCCGGAAAGTCCGTATGACAAGAGGGTCTTTCCAGTGTCGTACTGAATTATCTCCGCCGCACTCAAAAGTTCTTGTTGATGGTACAGATGAAACATATAAGTGCTAATTGGACTCGCCTTCGCTCGGGTCACGTGATCCGCTAGTTTAGCCACTATTCCGGCTATAACCCTACCCTAGTGCACTACCCGGTTCTCCATAGCTCTAAAAATGGTATTGGCCACCGTAATGGTAACCCGCGTTGGCTTCTTCAGATACAGGATCGGAATCAAAAACTCCAGTATCTGCCTATGTCTTTCGTCCTTGCACTCGCTGATAGCGAATCCGTCCTTAGGGTTAGCAGACCCCGCGAACTTCCCCGCTACGAATCCCTTTGAGGTCGGCCGGCCTGTGGGGTCGGTCGTCCCAGTCCGGTCGGTCGGCTCCCTTCGGTTGGTCGGCCCCGTCCGCCCAGACCATGCGGTCGGCCCCGTCCGCTCGGTCGGACCTTATCGTCGGTCGGCTCCATCCACCCACACCGCGCGGTCGGCGCCGTCCGCTGATTTTTCACGACCGTTGTACTCGGCCTACAAACTGTGCAACGGTCAATTCTTATTTCTAAAGCAAAGTGCGGACTGGGCAGAGTATAAGAGCAAGGTTCAAGTCATTTGCAAGCACTCCTAAGAAGCTGAACGCTAAGATTCCCAAGGGCTACGAGCTGCAAATTGAAAAATTTGTATCCGTTGCTTGGTAATGTATAGTTCAGTGGACAGGGGGGCTTTGGTTTACAAGGCTTCATACACAATTTTTTTTTCATACATGTAATTGGGTGCAGGAATGAACGTACTATGCGTTTGAAATCGAAGGCCGATATTTGAAGTTTCAAATTGGATCCGCAAGCTATTCATTTTTTTAAATGAGTACAAATTCTCATCTTTGGTATACCATTCCATCCTCCGGCAAAGTGAAGTGTAAGGCATGTGGGCTGGAGTTCGTAAATCGGAAATGTTGCATGTTGAGCCACTTGGGATACGAAGGCAAAAATGGCAGGCGCGACTCAGGAATAAGCCTATGTCCACGATTGACATCGGATGTCAAGTCTCTTTTCCTTCGTTGTGATGGGATGTTTCCATCCAAATCAATCATTGAAAATGTAGATGGTCGGAACGCATTGATGGTTCTAGACAATACCTCAAATGGAAGGGAGTCGCCATGTTCAACACAAGAAGACTTGTGCACAGCACTGGAACAAGCAGCTTTTTCAGCTTCAAGGGTGATTCCTAGTGCCCAAACATCAAGTGACCAACGACCTACACCTTCTTCTGTAACTAGGCCTCAAAAACAAAGCCGATTAGCAGATGGATTTGAAGAAGCCGAAAGACGGAAGTTGAATATGTTGTGGGCTAATGTCTTCTATTCAGCAAACATACCATTCGTGGTAGCTCGGACTGCAACATTCAAAGAAGCCGTCATGAGAACGGCTGACTTCAAAAGGCCATATAGTCTTCCATCATATCAAGCTCTACGAACTAAATTGCTAGACGAAGCAAAGGCAGATCTTGAGGTGAAGTTGCATAAGAAGACTGAGGATAGTATCCGAAATTTTGGTGCAACATTGTCTATTGATGGATGGTTACGAATCGGCCATTGGTAAATGTCATGCTTGTATCTTGCGCAGGGGAGCAATTTCTGGGATCAGTGGACACAAGTGGACATGAAAAGAATGCAGAGTACTTGGCTTCTATTTTGGATGAATTCATATAGAAGGTGGGGCCTCAAAATGTGGTGCAAATAACAACGGACAATGCTCCTGTGAATCCCAAAGCGTGTGAGATTATAACCGACAAATATCCTCACATTTTTTTCCAAGGTTGTGTAGTTCACGCCTTAAATTTGTTGCTCAAAGATTAGGGAAAGGAAGCATGGGTGGACACGGTAGTAACAGACGCCCGAGTGGTTCTTAAGTTCTTTAGAAAGCGACACATGCCACTTGCAATATTCCGGAGTTACGAGAAAGAGTACAGCTTGTTGATGCTGGGGGAAACAAGATTTGCCTCCAATTACATGGCGCTTCACCGATTGTTGAAGGTAAAGGGTGCTTTAAAACAGTGTGTAACAGACCCTCGTTGGCGAAAATATGCGAGGACATTGAGGAAGAAGAAGAATGGTGGCGAGGAGTCTACAAATGCGACAAAGATAATTAACGATGACCACTTTTGGAGGCATTGCACCAATTTCGTTCAGTTGCTGGGCCCCGTGGTACATGGCCTCCGTGATTTAGATGCAAAGACGCCATGCACAGGCAAGGTTTTGCATATCATGAGGAAAATACGGAAGCACGTGGCGGATTTGGAGAATTTGCCTTTTAAACTAAGTTCGGAACTTGCAAAGCCATTGAGGGCAACATTCCAAGAGCGATGGGAAATGGTGGAGACCGATATTCAATATGCAGGAGCTCTTCTAAATCCTTACTTGCTTCACGACAAAGAACTAGCAGACGATGGTGAGGCGATTGACGCATGCAAACGTGTCCTCATGCGAATTTGTAAGCGTAGAGAGTACGTTGACGTCGTAAAAGAATTCATGGCTTTTCAACATAAAGAACCACCTTTTCACAATATGCTGGACCCAAGCGAGTCCAAATTATCGGCACATGCTTGGTGGGATTTTGAAGGTGTTTGTGGAAAGCTCATTGCTCCGATTGCAAGGAGAATTTTAGGGCAATCGGTCTCTTCCTCTTCATGCGAGCGAAATTGGAGTAGCTATTCCTTTGTTCATAATAAGGCTCGAAACAAGTTGAAAACAAAGAGAGCCATGGATTTGATGTATGTGTATACTAATTCCAGAGTCCTCGCTGCTTCAAAGGAGAACGATGAGAAGATGTGGTACCGCGAGAATGCGGAGTCAAAGGAATCCGAGGGGCTTATGGAGGATGACAAAAGTAGTGATCATGATGTCGAGGAAGAACATCTTCCATGGCGTGGAAATGAGGAGGTCAATGACGACAGGGGGGAATCGGAATTGGAACCAGAAACAAGTGATGACAACCTCAAATCCGATAAAGAAGAGGATCTGAACGAAGACACGTACGCTTTTCGTGGTAGACTGTCACAAAGACGAAATGAGTATGATGATGACATGATTGACTTGGATACAAATAACCGAGATGAATTTGAATTTTTAGAAGACGAAGATCTACCTTCTATAGCGAGATTTGTAGATGGGAGCCGACTTCTAAACAGCCATACCGTTTTGGCAAACAAGGAAGACACCATTGTGGAAAAGGCGGTTCAGAATGGGATATCAGTTACAAGAGGCCAAACTTTACAAACAAATGAAGTGATTGAACGTGAAAGGTCTCCATCCATACCATTAGGCCAACCTGGAGAAAATGACAAACTACATTCTTGGGAGAAAATGAATGCGGACAAAACAAGCTTCGAATTTGGAGAAAAATTGGTTGATAAGAGCATCGAGAGACTGAGCTTCCTAAGCCTCAAACCGCTAGAGGTATTGGACGAGGGGGATTCAGGTTCAAATGAGTGCAGAAGTCCGAACATGGTCCACAATGACCAAGGCAGAAATGACAACATGCAGAGGTCGCAACGTCCAACGAATAACGATCCTCCACCCACTCCACGCTCATTGTTGAACGGTGGAAGGGGTAGTACTACTCTGGGGGGTTCACCGAGTTTTCTACCTACATTGCAAGCTTCCAACATTCAAGAAGAAACTGTGAAGCGGAAATTCACTAGTTTAGAGTGTACTAGTGATAGGGAAGATGAGACATTGGAATCAATGTTCAAGAGCATAGCAAGCCGCCCACCACAATGTTCTCAAAGACTAGAGGACATGAAACTGCGATCTGTGAATGAAATAACAGCGGTCGCTTGCCAACGAAGGCAACAGGCAAAAGAAGCAATGGTAGAAGAATCCACTAAACCTAAGAAGAAACGAGTGATGGAGCCATTTGCTATCTCCCCAAGGAAGAAAGTACATGGAGGAAGAACCCCCTTGGATACACAAGTATCTCTTCCAACTCTTCCCGCAAAGAAAGGACGATTGGCTGGCGGTCTTCGAGAACGCATCCTCGGTAAGAATTTCTTAAGGAGGAAGGATGATCCAAACATAGGCAAGGGGAAGAAAGCTTCTACATCTACGGAAATCATAGGAAAAGAGAGAAAAAGTATTGTCTTCATCAGATGATGAAGACAATACTTTCGATGATGAAGACGACGGATGGCTATCAAGAGACTATAGTAGTGGGGCAGAGGTAAAAGGAGATAGTGATTATCATCCTTAGGAATTGAATCTTACATTCTTAGAATGGGTTAGATTAGAATACATTATAAAGATAGTTCTTCAAATCTTTATGATTTGAATTTGGAAGACTTTATGAACGTAGTAGAAATGACTCAAATGAGGTTTGATATTTGACACGCATTGCTCTATAATAGTGTCGTAGCACAGAGTAAGTAAATTCCCTGTTATACCCTCAAAAATCACCCTAGAGCATAACAAAATGACCCTAAAGATCGAACCCACGAGATCCTGTGAAGTATCTAGCCTTATTAAGCGATTAAGCCCAGTCAGCTTTTCCTTTCCTAAAATCCGGTCCTAATACAGGAACCGGAAACTTCCCAAACACCCAGAAAACCCCAAACCAGATTACTTCCTACTTCTGGTTTGGCCGTCAGACGGATTCTCATTATCCAGGAATCCGCTCATATCCGGTCTTAGACTAATCCAGTCCTAAATTCCTCTCCGAACTAATCCGCTCCGGATCAACTTTCTAGTCTCTTATCCTCTCCCGGTTTGGTTTTGCCTCTATTTCACCATCAGAGGGGTCGCCTCTTGGATTTGAGAGTGGTAGGCCCACCACTCCTCCCGCGGATTATAGTGACTAGAGACCCACTTCCTATCTTCCTATCCTCCTACTCTAATCCGGATCCGGTTTGGTCCTTCACAGCAATCCGGATGGCAATCCGAATCACAGGTCACACAAAGACCCCCCGTACGATCCTCTCATACTACAACGACCTCAGCACTCGTCCCGATCCGTACGAAGTCAGGTGGCTGCAAGTGTATCCGCCCATGCCATCACTCACCAAAGTCCTTTCCGTTTTACCACTCATGGTGGCGAGACCTCACAGAAGATCGGATGCTCAACCGGAATTCCCATCCGGGAGACTTAGCGTGATCAAGGACTCCCTCCTTAACCACCTAATCCTAACAACGGCTCTCTCACCTCGAAATCTTGAACTCCAGCTATGTTGAGGGACCAGAATTTACTCCCAACTCTTGACTACCCACTTACATGCACATAGACCAAGAACTAAGATACCAAAGGGGACAATCCTCCAACACACTCGCACGCGTCAACCTGATTCCTTGTCACACACCACTACCACGCTTGGGAGAGAAGTACACACAAAGAAAACAATAGAAGACGAGAGAAAGTTTGCAAAAGAAGGCCCCCACCACTCCCGTAGGGACTGGCTTATATACATTTTGAATTTACAAGGGCGCAAAAAGCCCGCGAAAGCCCGCCGCCATTTTGGCGGAACTTCCGGTTGACCTAACTAGCTCTAACCGGATCCCCAATCCGGTTCACCTACCAATCCGGTTTCAGTCCGAATCCGCAATTCCGGTTTTAATCCTACTCCTAAGTATTTACAATTCTACCTCACTCTCTCCTAGCCACACATCTCGTTCCTCTCTTTTCACCCTCCGATCTCAACCGGAAACCTGCAGGCCATAGGAACACGAGGAGAAGAGGCGCACCAACAACCACACTTCGACTCCAACTTTAAGGTACAAGGTTGAAAAGCACAAGGCACGCGCACAACATTCACAGAAGGCGAAGATGGCAAAAGGGACTGAGACTGGGGTGACCAATCGTTATATACCCCTAATTCCCTAAGACACGTCAGCATGACCGTTTTCGATCCGGTTCATGAATCCGGTCCAAGTAGTGATCCGGTCCGTCCTAATCCAGTCAGACCAAAATACGGATAAGAATCCGTTTTCATTCTGTCACCGATCTAGATAGAATCTGACTTGATTTGCCGCTATCTCTTTGTCGCTAATAAATTCCGGTTTCCCACAATTTCCTAACCGGATCCGGATACCTAGGCATTGGTTTCCGTTCCGATTTTAATTAATTCAAAGAAAACCAAAATTTGAGTTGCGACAAATAGGAATTTGCGTGTTTATTTTGAAAAATGTAATAAACCTTTTTTATTCATTATCTTTGGTTGAATGGTTGAATAGGAAATTGAAGAAGTCTTCACTGCGTGTATTTTGGTTATTCATGCTCCATGTACAAAACAAATAAATCAGATAATTTCTTGGGAAGCGTTAGAAATAATGAACCTCAGAAAGAAAACTTGCATAGAAACTGAAATCTGTAAATACCAAATTACAAAATTGAAGATCGTGGTTGGTGGAATAGCGGGGGGGCACAACGGCAGCAATGCAGCAAACTCTCCGACTGCGTGGAAGGTCGCGGATGGGCCGACCGCAGGTCCATAGCGGACCGTCCACGAGAGAAAGAGAAGAGAAGCAGGGGCTGCGGACTGGCCGATCGGGCCTACCGCAGGTTTAACGACGGTCTGACCAGCGACCGCAGCGGACGGGGTCGACCGATGGTTCGCAACGGACTATCTAGTCTGTCCTACTGCGCGAATGGAACGACTGCGCCGGACGAGGCCGACCGATGGTCTGCAGCGGACTGTCGGATCGCGCGGATGGGCCGACCGCGTCGAACGGGGCCGACCGATGGTCCGCAGCAGACTGTCGGACCGCGCGGATGGGCTGACCGCACCAGACGGGGCCGACCGATGGTACGCAACGGACTGTCAGACCACGCGGATGGGCCGACCGCAGCGGCCACATAAAGGTGACCCAAATGATTAAGAGGTCATTTGCCATTCGGGAAACTGGGACTTACTATGTTTCTTGTCTTCAGGTCTGAGGTCTGAGGTTCGATCACTTGAGTTCATGCGGTGGTATGAGGCTTGGTTTCAACTTCCAACAACCAATTCCCATTTCTCAAAAGTGGGTGATCTATTCATTCTTTGTGGAAAAGAGGGGGAATGAACAATAATAAAGCTAAAGTCCTTGCCAAGTGCCAACAAATCTTGAATGAAACCTACCACTAGAAAATGCAAAGAGTAAATTACTCAAATATTTTTCGATTTCAGGGCTACAGTTTTTCACGGCCAGTCGGCTATGTCACCATGTAGCATTCTTTATAGAATTACAATGCATATATTTATATGGTCAAACTATAAATGGAATCGGTTTTAAATGAAAACAAGGTTCCATGTAGCAGAGAAAGCTCTGTGAGTCTGTGTGAAATCCCTACATAAGTACATTTGTATTCTTTGTAATTTGAAACCTCCAACCAAATTGTTCCGCAAAATATTTAATCCAAGCCGGAAAGCTCAAATGAATGAAGAAACACCTATACTAGTATACTATTTACTATCTCACCTTGCATGTTGATTTGTTTGTTGGCTAGGAATTCTGCATTTTAGATCTACATGACTCAAGATTTATTAATAAGGTATTTATAAATTTTGAAAGTATTCTACAACAAAATCATGAGTGTTGGACGAAGCACAACAAAATTATCAAATGTTTCTTGCAGTCACCTAGATCCATTAGAAATTAGAAAAAATTTAGAATTTTCATTGTATTTTAGGTACATTTCAATGTCAAAAGGCTCCCAATTCTATATTTGGAGTGATGAACTAAGTGACTAGGAAGATGTTTCATCTAAATGAAGATGTTTTATCCAAAATGATTCTGGACTCTGGAGAGTGCAAACCTTCAATGACCAATTTAAATCTTGTATATACAACTTCAAGGGGCTCTAACTCTAATCCCTCAAGTTGACTTCACATAAATACCTAAATATGACCTATAAACAGAAACCGAATTATTTAATGCATTATTGCATTGAGATTTGTAACTTTAAAGGACAATTTGTTTAATTATTTAGATGCAATTTTATGAAATGGAATTGGAGTTGGAGATGAAATAAGGTCATTCTATATTTAACTATAGTGAAAAGTGATTGAATGAGTATTTTACCATAGTTTGTAACTTTGTATAATCATACTTTCTTAGTTTTTGTTGGATTTTATTCACAATTGAAGGGTGATTTTAAAAAATACTCATATTATTTTAGAGTCATGTATTGAGTGCTTGCAAGTTGCAATGTCTTTTTTTATAACTTTTCATACTTGTTTTTTTTTGAGTTTACTAAAGTTTTGACTACTGAAAGCAATACTTTTACTCTTTTAGAAACAAGCTTTTACGAGTTCTGAAGTTTACAGTTCAGATTTTAAGTATTTCAGTATTTCACAAATCACAAAGAATCATTATTTTATGATTATATGCATTAGAAAATGACTACAAACTTCACTTTTCTTCAATTACATATTTTTAAAATTCACCATGAAAAAATGAAAATTTAGTCTCTCTCCCTCTATGTACATTTATAGTTTGTACTCAAAGTACTTATAAGATGTAAGAATGAGTCAATTGCAAACATATTTGATGAAGAGAAATATTGAAATTCTAAAAGTGAGTAGTCATCAGAATTACGGGTAGGATTCATGGTTTTTAGGGTATAGGGTATAGGGTATAGGGTTTAGGGTTTTAGGGTTTAGGGCATGGAGTTATTTTTCAAGTTTCACATTGAAGAGGCAAAATTCCCGCCTTTAGTTTTCAAAGTTTTCATGTCCTTACCTGAAGTTCATGACGAACTAATGGTCTAACAGGATGCCAACTCACTCCTTTGGATTCTCCTCTCACAAATAACTAATTTTGGAGAATCCACAAGTCGTGGGTTGCCTGGCCGTCCGCTCGGCGGACAGTGCGCCGACCAAGCGGTCGGCGAAAGCAACGACCCGTCTGCTGAGCGGACAGGCCGACAGCCGATCGGTCGGGGCAGACGAAGTCCGTCCGTTCGCCTGACGACCGATCGGTCGGGGCAGACGAAGTCCGTCCGTCCGCCCATCCACCTGTCCGCTCGGCAAACGGCCCGACGGCCAAGCGGTCGGTGCGTCCGTTCGACTCGGCCGTCCGTACGTCTCTGTCGACCGTGGGATGGGAGATGCGGATTCACGCTGTTCGTCCGATCTTGCCGTTTGACCCTGAAGCCGACAGCGACGTCCGCCTTGTCGGTCGGTATAAAAAGCGGAGCGGACGGCTCATTCCACACAATTGTTTCCCTTGTGGAGTGGGTGATCCAGCGGCTATTGGTCTCTGTGCGCCCTTTCCGCCTTGGTGTGTGAATAATTGTGAATGAATGAATGGTATCCACTATTCACTAATTATTATAATCTGAAACTACTACATAATACACATTAATCATTCTAACGTTGAGGTAATTTATAAAGAAGGGTACTATGCCTCGCAAAGGAATTTCGGTTCTTTTCGGTTCTTCGAAGAAAAGTTCGAAGGGGAAACCACAAGAACTAGATTGGGATGTTTACTTCGATGAATTTAATGTGGCAAAGGAGGGGTGGGAGTACGAGTCCAACAAAGTGTGGACTTGTACAATGTGCAAGAAATATGTGACCATGTCACACATAGCCAAACTGTGGCCAGCAAATGATAGTTTGGAGAAGCAAGTGAGATGGTGGGAAGGCCCTATGAAGACGTGTACGAGTAGATACTTTGTAGAGAGATACGAAGAAATTTGGGCAGCTTCAAATCTAGGTCCCTCGAAGCCTACCATCATGAACTATTCTACCATGGCAATGGTTTGGGTGGAGATTGTACTCCAGAAAGACGTTGACTGGCGTACAGTTATAGGGATGAATAAAGAGACGAAGATGACGTGTCACTCAACTGTGGTGTTTACTAACTGGCGTGGCGAAAGTGATTGCATGCCGACTTGGTCGAACCGAGGTCAATTTGGGTGCCCAAGTTGGCCTATGCAAGATGCAGAGGACAGTGATGTTGACAATGATGAAGAACCAGTTGAACAGTTGCCACCTCCACCTCCACCTCCGGAGAGGCACGAACGCCGAGAAGAATGCGAAGACATAGAATACGAGAATCAAATGCGGGAAGCATTAAGGAGGAGTGTCGAGGATCAAGGCCGACCTCGTGGATATCACACTTCACCTCGTTGTGAACGTGATGTACATGGCTCGCGACATGGAGGAAGTAGTTCACACTATAGGAACAACCCTCGAGATGGTGGTCCAAACGTAGAAGGAGGCTATAGAACTACAACCTATACGGACTACGGTGGTCTTTCACATGGTGGCCCTCAATATTACCCAGGAACAAGGGGACCTCATGGAAACACCAGTTATACAAACTATGGTGGTTCGGAACAAGGCGGCTCGCGAAATTATCCGAGAATAGGAGGACATGATTTGTATGGGCCTCATGGAAGTTCTTACTACATTGGTTCAAGCCATGGAGGGACTGGAGGCTCACATGAATATGCTTCAGTTCCACCTCCAACTTTTGGAGGTCCTTATTACGAAAATTATGGACAAGGGCGACAATCAAGCGGATATGGGCCATATGGTGGCTTCGGTTCTACGCCTCAAAGTCAAAATCATGATCGTAGTTCTGATTCTGAATGAAGTATAGTGTTATTTTGTAGAAAAATATAAGGTGCCATCACTACAAGAAAGTTGGAGTTTCTGTGACTGGCACATACGACTGCGTAGAAGTCGTATTCCAGTCGTGTGACTAATATACGACTGCGGGCCCTGCAGTCATATTAGTTGAGTCGTATAGCAGTCACGGGTGCTATTATATTAGCACCATCCAACAGAGGGCAGCCGGAGAAGGGATGACAAAAGGGATGAGACATCCACTGCCCGAAGCTGAGGTGGACAAGGGCGTGTGCCCGGCACACGCGGTTTGAACGTTGACATGGCAAGCGCTGATTCGCTGGAGTTACTTGGAGTGCCAGTCGCGGCGCAGTCACTTTCTAGTCATGGTACGGATTTCGACAGCCAATCGGAACTTGACACGTGGCACACTATAAAGTAGGCGTTTAGGGGTGTTTAACGGTGTCCTGGAAGTGTATTGTGAGTGCCGCTTCAGTCACTTCACAGTCGTGGGTAAGTCGCGAGGAAGTTGCACTGAAGTCGCGAGGCAGTTAGGGGTGGGCAACGGAGACTGGTGAAGTCACGGATCAGTCATTGAGTAGTGATTATGGTGTATTGTTAAAGTTGCTATGCAGTTGCGTTAAATCATCTTATTGTGGAGGATACAGTAGTGACTGCAAATTGCTGGACTACAGAGTACTAGCGTAGCCTGTGAATCCGTTCTCCATTCAAGCATACTAGTGGGCAATTTCTACATACTAACACAAACAAAGTAATAACACGGATGACCTGAGTGCCACAGACATGACTAGAACCTCATACTCAGAATTGTTGCTAGAACTTTCATATTATAGTCATTAGATTTCAACAACAGAAAATTGTGATTTGGGAGAGTTGAGAAGGCAAATGTTTTGCTAAGGTACGGATAGACCACCTCCATCCTCCAGGATATACTACAATGTACACAAAGTAAATGTGCCCGCCTCCCTTGCCGGAGAGAGTACAAAGAGGAGGCCTCACGCAACCAACTTCAAGCTCTTTTCCCCCCACATTGCGACTGAACCCTTGACGTCTTCAATCATATATTGATCTCCTTTTTCGTTGGGAAACATCAGAGACACACCCGCCTGCAAAACAAGGCGCACATCTACCCTCCACCACCCCCTTGGGATATCTTGACCGTAGAATTGGTGTTCACCTGGTACACCATTGATGGTCCCCAACGCCACTTTCTGCTTCACGGCCCTCGGATTCATGAGAAATACTTCGTCGCCGACCTTGAACTGCACAGGAAACCACATGATCGGTTCTTCAGAGTCCCAAGGCATGTCTACCAAAATCCAGCGTTTTCTCTCAAACGCGCCCCCTGTGAATGTGAGTGGCACGTCACTTGCCAAGAACTACACTATGACTTGCTTCTTCTACTCAAAACTGCCGCACGACTGGCACGTGACTAAAATTTTGCTTAGACAATATAAAAACAAGAAAAGCGGATTACCAAGAGATTTTCCAAGTATTGGAGCTTACCCTAAGCGGGTTGGCATCCTTGTTTGCCGCAGACTTCGCCCTCGTGGATGGCTTCCTGACCTGCACACATACACGAAACCCATCAAAAATTCAGCAAAAGGGTAGGTCAGGTAGAGCACACCAGTGGACAGCGGGCATGTGCTATGCCCGCCTCCTCACCTGCGACAACGTCTAGGAAGTCATAGCCAGAGCTAGTTCGTCGTTTGTCCAACATGTGGGCCACAGAGTCAGTGACAATTTCGGGATACTTTGTACGGAAGCTTGGGATGTTGGGGCTGGAAGAGAGGGCTTCCAACAAGGGCCACAGGTAGCATTTCAAGTAGTCTTTGTCGTCTGCCAGCAAACGCAGCCACTTCACGTAGAAAGGAACAGTGATGAGAACATTTGTAGAAGGATTGCAAGCTACTCTAGAGACTTTGCTATCTACAATCACGGTATTCAAAGCAGAGAATTCCGGCCACCTGTCGTACACCTTTGACAAGTTCTTTCCCTCCAACACCGGGTTCCCGTCTTCTCCCTCTGGTCCGCCACAATGCTTACCAGCCCAAGAAAACAATGGGACTTCATACGGCCCTGTGAGACCGGCAAGCATAGTGGGGACTACGTCACCCATGTAGGACTCACTGCTGCTACCCCAGAAGGCTACATTGAAATGGAGAAAACATCTAGAGAGAAAGGGTTTCAACCAAGGCCTCATGACCACTCTCCTCACATGCGTCTTTGTGGTCCCACAGATTCTACTATTAGGATTTCGCCCTGCAAGCAAACTGCAGTCCACCAAAGTGCCATGAACATTGAAGACCAATAATTTCTGCCGCTCACAGATCCAACTGCGCACGAGTTCACAAATTGACAAGGAAAGCCTGGCCTCGTTCGACGTGCAATGAAGGACGTCGGAGGGGGCTGTTACCTTGCTTGGAGACTTTGCCGCCTTCCTCCCTTTCTTCTGCACGGGATCAGGCCGGACCAACGGTACAGAGTCCTCTGGGGAGGAATCAGCGCCATCCTCACGAACTTCGGAGGGTACATCCGGGGGACCCGGGGACAGCACTGCAGCTTCCGCAGGCTGCTGTTTCGGAGGAGACTTTCCACCCTCCTCAGCGCAAACCTCCTCCTGAGCAGGGGTTCCAGCCACGACAACAGTGGGCGGTCCAGCATGTGCGGCTCCAGCATTTGCGGCTCCAACATCTGCGGCAAGGGTGACTAATTCATAAACCTTGTCATCCACACTGGCATCTTCGACAGGCTTCTCCAATTCCGTTGCAGCATCTTGGGCTACGGACAGTACTGCACAATCACATTTGTCAATAAGCCCTCCTCCACTGGCGGCTGTTACTGTATCAACAAGGGCTGTCTTCACGCGTGGGTGGCGGATTGGTGCAACACGCGTGGGTGGCGGATCCTTGAGGGACATCTCAGATTCAGAAGAAAGTGTCACTTCTTCATGCCGGGCGGTCACAATTTGTTCAATCACTGGTTTAGGTGGTTTACTTCGACCTGCTGAGGCACCGTCCTGCAGCACCAAGTTAGCTTCGGCGCCAAGCAAACCCGTCAAAGCGGCAAGAAGCACCCCCTGAGCGTCGACTCCTTTCTGACCACGGGATGATTGATGCTCCAGCGCGGAGTGAGTTATGGACGGGCTACCATCGTCCCCCATGTCAGACTTCCGCATGAATTGTTCGAACATGGTCCTCATTTCTTCTGTAGTCGCCATGATTTGCCCGAATTTCCCGTCCACATCCTTCTTCAATTCGTCAATTTGCCGTTGCAAACTAGAATCCTGTGCAACCCCACCCTCGTTATGAAAATAAACGCACCCTGACCTTATGGTCCCCAACTAACGAACTGCAAGTTCCCTCACTGTCGTGATAGAGTCACTAGTCAGCATGCGTTCAGTATTCCGCGAGTACACATAGACTTCTAAGCGACTGAAGCACTACTTCACGACGACTGCGATACGACTACGTCGCGACTTCGTTGCGACTGAGGTGTTACTTCCATGCACCGTGACGCGAGTCCATGCCAATTCTAAGGTACTACTGGATTACTCCCTCATAGGGCAACACCTGAATGGTTAAGGTCCACAAAGCAATGCATGTGCCTGACTTACACGTTCCTCATACTGTGTGTCCACTTGTAGTTCACATTGGCTAAACGCAACTAACATGTCCCAAGCTAACCAGAGTAAATCAAGTGACTTAGAGCTGTAGAAGAAGTACATGGGACAAAGTCACACCTAACATAGGTACGGCCAGAACTCATACAGAAATCAGACATACCTCAGGCAAGGAATTGACTCACATTCAAACTCAACCTCCCAGAACTGAAACTTACATTCCATCTCCCTAAACTGAGACTCATCAAACTTGGGGAGGACTGACACTTAATTGACACTCAGACATAACTGAAAGAGAACTCATTGACACAACATATATTACATGTTCACATTCAAAAAAGAATGCGACAACGGGATTACTTCCAAATGACTGACAGACGACTCTACAGCGACAGTGGATTAGTAGCCACCAATAATCCACTGAAATGGTTAATTCCCAATAGTAGTCACGGCATTTCTTTCCTTAAAAAGTTCAGAATGGCTAAATGCACCTACACAATCACTAGAAACCACAGTACAACACATGACTTCAGCAAACAAGGGGATAAGTCGGATTCACCTAACTAACAGTCGAAGGTAATGAGCACTTCAGCATTAGTAATCCAAATACAGAACTCGCATAAGAACCATACAAACTTCCCATAGAAAGGGGCAATTTAACGGAATGAGTAACATACCACTTTCTGGGTTACAAGATCCACGTTGGTGCTCCGCACGACTTTTGCAATGTCGGTAATTGTTGGGCTGATGGACCGTCTTCTTCTCTGCACACAATCAGAAGAAAACCGCACATTGCTATTGAACATGAGGCAACGAAGACGTCCATTACTAGCGGCTACAAGTACATAAACTTCCAGAAAAGGGTAAGCATACATTCATTTCACAATATTCCTCACCAGTGAGGCTTCCACCCCCGCTTTGCCTGTCCTGCCTACCGCACTAAGACCCTTGACGCCTTGACGTGCTACTGCCATCTTCGCAGACTTCTCCTTCTGTGCAGGAGTGTTCCAATACACAATTAGGCGTTTCCATTGCTCGGGGTCAATGTGCATTGGGGTTTCAGCGTGCTCCGGGTCTGGACAGCCACTTAATAGCCACTTGCTTTTCAAATGAGACCTCTCCGACTTCATAAACCTTGTGACAGTCGTCCTGAAGGCAGCCATGCTCAAAGGTGACCCAACATATTCAAATTCATTGTCCAAAAGGTCTCGCAGCTTCTGCAGGGTGTGAGGCTTGTGCTTTGACCAATCCAGGATGCTCATATCCAATACTTTTGGAACAAAATTCCGCACCGACAGGTCCCACGCATTCTTCCCGGAGCAGCCAGGATCCACTTCGCCCCCGTCAAGCACTTCCACAAAGTTTGGTTTAGGGGGACCCTCCGTGATCAATTCTCTCCCGAACTCATAAGCGGTTCGCTTCTTCCGCCGACTTGAGTGCTCAGATGGTCGGTCCATTGCCTCCCCTCGAACCTGCTGAGAGGATCGTCCATGGGTATTCCATGTAGGTTGCCGGGGGGGTGCCGGCTTTGGTAGCCACTACCCAAGCTGCCACTGCCATCCTGAATCCTCATACTCGTCAACTACTGCGGGTGCGCGCGAAGTCGGCTTGCTTGCAGGCAGCTTCCTTGGTAACTTGAAGGTAGGGTTAGGTTTGTGGCGCTTTGCCCTCCTGTCTACCAGAGGCTCCGCTTCCTCCATCTCCTCGGAACTGGAGTCAAACAATGCATCCTCTGCAACGTCGCACAACACAGAATGAGCGATCTTGCAAGACTAGGAATGTCCTAAGTTGTAGAGGCACCCACATGGGTTATAGTGGAGGCTCAGCTCTCCCACAATTGACCCCATGCATCCACAGCTGCGCAAAACAAATCAAACCCGGGCTTCCGGTTCATAACGTTAGATTGTGCAGAAAATTACGTATGACCCCCCCGAAAAATATAGGCGGTTGCTGTTCTGGGACTCCCCATTGCGGGAGTGGGCAATTCAGATTGCGCTTCTACCTCCACAACGCCACGCAGAAAAGTGGTCGGGATCAATCCCAAACCCTAATATCCTTCAAAGAAAGCGGGAGACAATTTTTACCTGCTGCAGCGTCTTCCAACTTTGAAAGTGGCTCTACATGTGTACAAGCTATAGCTAAATGCATCATACCTCTTGCGATGGCCTCTTCATTGGACCTAGTCGCCTTTGAGGACGAATTGCGGTCGCTACTCATTCTGGAGTCGTCGGGCGCCGCTCCACGACTACGCTTCCCCCTCCCGCTCCGTCCTCGGAGGCCCCGCTACCTGCTACTCCTACGCACAACCTGTTGACCCTTCTCTCGTCGAATTGAACCCTCACGGTTGCGCTTCTTTCCTGAGTCCTGATCACTTTGCGGCGTAGGTGGCTTAGGGTTCAACAGGCTGTTCAATACAATGGCCAAATTCAAGAAGCAGGTGCACAAGCACAAAGGAAATCAAAACAAGCCACCTACAAGGAAAAGACAACATCACTTGCAAAAAAGACGAAGCGCTAGGGTTACGTCTGCCTCCCCTATGCAACTGCGCACTTCCTTGGCCACGCTGCCACCAGTTCCACGTGGCCGAATGGTGAGGAATGGGATTTAAGGCAATTCCTCAATCAGTGCACTGTCACGTTACTTCCCCACGACTCCCTCGTCACTTACACGAAGTGACACAGAAGATACACATCAGACGCTGAGACTTCAGCACAACTCCGAGACGACTGCACAGTGTCCAACGCATATAGGCGGCGCATTTTCCAAAGCTCATAAACCGCGAACCCTACCACAACGTCTCCTGCAGAGACACACGGTTTGCACCATGGCTGTGCACAGAAGTACACACGCAAGGCTAGAAAGACAACCATCCAAGTCTCAGCTTTCGGATGCGCCGCCAATTTCTGGAGTCCACGGTCGACGGCGAGGTGGAGCACGCGGCGTGGATGACACAGAATCGTCTCCAATTCATGGCGGCCACGAATGCAGGGACAATTGAAGGACAAACCAAGGTAAGGAAGAAACTCACGGCGCTAGTTGCGAGTTGAAAAGAGGCCCGAATTTTGCTTGATTTTCCGCCACACGCTTGTCGCGCGCCAACTCGTACTCTCCCTTCTCCACTGCTAGAGACTCCATGCCGCGCCACGCCCACAATTCTTGCCTACCGCACTGAGGGAGACAGTTTTCTTCCTGCTTGAGGCTGTGTAGGTAAAAAAACAAATTGTTCGGATCGAAGCAGCGAGGAGTGCAAGCGTACGAGCTGCACGGAGGAAGAAGGTCGATGCCAACGTCTGCAGTTTGGAAACAGAAGGCCTCGTCTTCCCTTGTGTTCAAACCGCCTCACTAAGTGTAATTCTTGAAGCCTGAAGTAGGTGTGCATTTTTATCACAAGTAGGTACATCAGGTAGTGGGTTTGATGACGTGCCAAATTTGGCGGCGGGCATTCAATTGCGAAGTCCTGCAATAACTAATGACTTGTCCACGACTGAAGGAAGGATTTGGGGCAGTATTTGCTGTTGATTTTGTTATGATCGTCACTTGAAAGGGTGACCCCTGACTCATGAAGTGTATAGATCCGTTCAGGGAGGAGCACCCTGTATACATGAATTCACTGGATGCGTGCTGACCCGGAGACTTAGTGAGAACACCTGTGTTGGATGTAGGACTGCGGACCCAACCCTCCTAACAACTAGCGATAGTCACCGATAAGTCGCCTACAACGCTACGATGACTTCCTGGCGACTCGAAGGTGACTTCTTTGCGACTCAAAGGTGACTTCTAAAACCCTGAACCCCAGAACAGGAACTGAAGTCCTCTTCAGTTGCTCCACGACATGTTGACGATGTTGTCACATTCGCTTCTTGAATCTTATGAGTGTCATGTGACAGGGGTGTCTAAGGACACAACGTATGTACTAATGAACATGAATGGCATTCGTGGTTTTGGATTTGAAAGCAAATTACATTGAAAATGAACACAGAAATGATGAAAGAATACCATCCAAAGCTGAAGTCAGTTAGAGGCATATCTTTGAGCGCTCATGCGTTGACGGGGTACCTCCAATTGAGGTCGAAGTTAGGCAGCGCCCCCCAGAACTCAGTTACAAGCATATCTGTGATCGGTTAGAATTTCACGGGGGTGGAGGAAACTGTCAGATCTAGCGGAATGTTTCCACGTTCGTGCCAAGAAGAGGATCTCTGTGTGGCTCAGTTTTTTCAAATCTCTTATTAAATAAAAAAGGGAGGGCTTTGGGTTCTTTGTTTTGTTTCATGTTCATTGTCTTCCTCCTCACATGTCGCACCTGAAGTGCATGTGCTATCCCATTAGTCACGGACATGTGCATGTATGTGAATTGTGGAAGTCAGATGCTTAGGGTGCAATGGAGAGAGGACCGCATGCCCAGTACCTCCCCTCCCCTTTGAATTTGGTTGACAACGCCAGGATGAGCGGGCAATCTGTCCCCAGTCATGGCCGAGTCATCTCCAAGTCACTCAGAAGTTGCACAGGAGTTCGCCTCAGCTGGCGGTGTCCACATTTGCAGTTATAAGTCTTTGTTTGCGGCATACTGTACTTGTTCGTGACGTGGTTTTCATATCTGTGCCAATGCATTCAACGCAGGTGAGCTATTGGATTTGGACGGCGCAAACCTCGTGGCAATTATGGATCCAAGACTTCCATGCAATGATAGTCGGCGTCAGCGGTTGCGGGATGATAGGCTGTGGAGTAGAGAGCTCCGGAGGGCTTCCGAGCAGCACTTGAAGAGGTTGGCTTGTCCGTGCAACAAATGCCGTGGAGGAAGGAAGTTACTTATTCGTAACGTGAAAGAGCACCTCCTGCGAAATGGCAGACATCCAAGCTGTCGGATTTGGAGAGGTCCAGGTGCCAGGGACTCTTCGGACGAAGAATGGGAGCACGAATTCTGGGGACCAGTGGTGGCAGAACCGGTTCAGGTTGACGCGAATGTGGACACCGCAGGCATGATCGAACAAGCTTTGCAGCATGAGGATGTACTTGTAGATGCCGCGGACCAAGTGCGTCGTGAGGTGACCGATGCGTTTGCAATTGCCGACTCCGTCCATGCAGATTTTCGGGGGGAGGATCACGACGTGGAGGACACAGCGGAGGAGGAGGAGTGCAGGGACGACCCCAACCCTTCTACGGCGGGTATACCAGCCGTTGATGGAGCTGAGGCCGACGTGGACCCGGATGGCCAAACATTGGAGGATTCCATGCAGCGTTTATATGAAGGTGCCAGATCCAACAAGATTGGAGCCACAGTATTGCTCATGAATCTCTGTACGGTTCACGGAGTGAGCAACCACTGTGCAAATGAGTTGTTTAGTATCTTGCAGCTACACCTTCTTCCACAGAACAACACATTGCCAAAAACGTACCATGCTGCAAAGGCTTTGACCGCAAAATTGGGTCTCACTTACAACACCATCCACGCATGCGAGAAAGGGTGCGTACTCTTCCGCGGTGAGCATGCGGAAGCTGTACGTTGCCCTAAGTGTGGAGGACGCCGCTACAAAGACGAAGAGCAACGTGCTCTACCTCTGAAAGTCTTGCGTCATTTTCCAATCATTCCTCGGCTGAAGCGGATGTACAGGAGTCCTACCATCTCCAAATTAATGGTGTGGCATGTAGAGAACCGCAGTGATCGTGTGGGCGGGGACGGCCTTGTCCGGCATCCATGTGATTCGAAGGCGTGGCGGCACTTCCACGAGAATGTGGACCCCAACTTCCAAAATGATCCTCGGAACACTCACTTTGCGTTGGCAGCAGATGGAGTAAACCCGTTCAAGCAAAATAGGTCGTCTTGGTCCACGTGGCCAGTTGTTTTGTTGAATTACAATATTCCTCCATGGTTGACTACAAAGAAGTTTTTCCTCCTCTTGGCCTTGTTGATTCCCGGTAAAGAGTCCGTGACGTTGGAGAACTTCGATGTGTACCTTGCGCCCCTCGTGGATGAGTTGCTACAGTTATGGGAAGGTATTCCTGCGTACGATGTGACAGAGGATGTAGGCTGCAGGTCATTTCAGCTGCGGGCCATGCTGTTGTGGACTATCCATGACTTTCCAGGCTACGGCACAGTTGGAGGGTTTTCCCATCAAGGATATGCGGCCTGTCCTTGGTGTGGTGTAGATCTGGGTGCCGAGCATTCCGTGGAATTGGACAAGCAGACGTATGCTGGAACTAGGCGTTGGTTGCCCGAAGATCATCCGTATAGATCGCCTGCAATGAAGGACCACTTTGACGGCAAAATGGAAACCAGGCCTAAACCACGTGAAGTCACCGTGGAGGAACAAATTGTGCATGCAAGGAACTGCGCGGCTTGGAGAGCAGCGGGACACAAAGATGGTGCAACCGGGGACCCTTCAAAGGTGCATGGCGTGAAACGATTGAGTAGTCTTCACAGATTGCCCTACTGGGAGGTGAGTGCAACTGCTATCTGAAGTCCCTCAGGCATGAAGGCGACTTATATGTGACTTTCACGCTACTGTCTCAGTGTCCCAGTAGTCACATCGGAGTAGTGTGGAAGTTGCGCTTTATTCTTACGTTCACTTGTCGGTGACTTCTGCTAGTGCTAGCGGGGGCTCCATTTCCCGGATTCTGTCTTCTACACGGAATAAATGCCTACTGTTGGCTGAAGTGCTAAACTTGTCAACAATGAAGTGTTGTTACTAAGCCACTCCACTCTTTGTGGCTACGCAGAAGCTTCTGATCCGGTACACCTTGGATGTCATGCATTGTGAGATGAATCTGTCCAAAAACTTCTTGAAAACAATAACAGGGAAGAAGGATACCGTGAAAGTGAGAAGGGATTTGCAGAGGCAGAATTTGCGCAGACATTTGTGGCTGACGCCAAATCCCCATCACGTAGGGAAGATGCTCAAGCCTCGAGCTGCATATGTTATGTTAGATCACGAATTTGATAAGTTTGCAAGGTGCCTGGAGGCCTTGAAGACACCGTCCGGCTATTCCTCTGACCTGGGCAAGTGCATTCGCAAAAAGAACTTTGGCGGCCTGAAGTCACACGATTACCACGTGTTGATGCAACAGGTGCTGCCATTGGCACTTAGGGGGCTGATGCAACCTGGGCCATGTCTCGCTATCATGAGAATGTGCAAGGTGTTCCGGCGCTTGTGCACAAAGGTTTACAACCCAGCAGACTTTGCATCATTCGAGGCCGATGTTGCGGAGAGCATGGCATTGTTGGAGATAGAGTTCCCGCCTTCTTTTTTTGACATAATGACCCACCTTCCCTATCATCTTGCGAAGGAACTTGACCTTTGTGGACCTGTAAGCGCCCGTTGGATGTATCCGGTAGAACATTACATGAAGGTCTTGAAAAACCATGTGAGGAACATGGCACGATCGGAAGCGTGTATGGCGGAAGGCTACTTGAAAGAAGAGTGCCTAGGTTTCATCACAGAATACTTGCAGCGGTTTGAGCCCACACAGAGACGTATTTGGGACGAAGATGAAGAATATGGTGACGCTGAGGAGGTGCTGCAAGGCGCCGGAAGGCCCTATGTCATGAACCCCGAGCTTCGAGATGTCGCTCACCAGTATGTGCTAACAAACGTGTCAGTTATGGAGGATCTTCACGCGTAAGTCCTTCATACAGCCTAAACCGTAGGCAGGTGTTTCAGATTTGGCAACAGTCTAAACCGCCGCCTTCATGCATCCCTCCCTCTCTTGGGCAATGGCTTTCGGGTCCACATGGTTGGCTCACAGTCGCCTATGACTGATACAGTAGTGACTTCTTAGTCACTTCTGAGTGACTTAGTAGTCGCACCTCCATAACTTTTCGACTTCCGCGCAACTGTTTCTAGTCAGATTTTAGTCACGCTAGTGACAGCTCCCCTGGCAATGTTCGTCAACTGCTTGACTGTTCTCCCCTTTTTATTGTACCTTGCGTGACCAACTACAGACGTACTAGTGAGTGTGTTTTGTATTTTTGTGCAGGAAATGGCAGACTACGGTTGAGCAAGATCCATCTACTACTACTACGGCACTGGCAGACTGGATTATGAACACCGTGGATGAAACTGAGTTGAACCTGCGGAACCCAGACGACATGGATCGCCTCTTGTTAAGCAAGAAGCCATCCCGAGTGGCCACTCGATATACAAGGATGTTGGCATTTGGTAACCGGTTTCGAGTTGAGGATGATACATCTACTCGAATGGTGAGCTACAACAGCGGCGTTGCATCGGTGTTTTCACTGCCTACCGAAAGTGATGAGGCTGCATCAGTTCCATATGTTGGTGTTCTCCAGGACATATTGCTCTTGGATTACGGAGCATTGCAAACGCCAGTCATCCTCCTGCGATGTGAGTGGGTGAAGCCATTCGACAATCGTGGGAATCCAACATACGTCCGAGATGACGACGGCTTCTTGCTTGTCAACTTCCGCCACAAACTCCCTCGCTTGTCGGAGCCCTTCATCTTTGCTAGCCAGGCGACGCAGGTTTTCTTCTCAGATGTTGTCGATAGACCAGGTTGGAAAGTTGTCTTACGCAAAGAAGCAAGAGCAAAGTGGGAAGTGGTTGACACCGCAGACGCCTTCATTAGCACCACAGTGGACAGCGTGGGATTAGCAGCACCCAGGCAACTTCCTCGACCAGTGCAAAGTGTGAACTTAGTAGGCGCTATAGAGTTGTCTGTAGAAGACAATTTATTAGCACAAGGAGCATACTAGTGTCACAGTTCCATAGACGACTAGCACAAACTGTCACTTAGTCATTACCTAGTAACAATGGAGTCACGTGAAGTCGTATGGAAGTCACGTATTATGTATGACTCCGAGCCTTTTATGTGGGCCCGTTTTGAAGGTTTTGCACTATAAGTCGAGATCTCCATTTCGCCTCGTGGACAACTTCCACCTCCCTTCATTGTGACCCCTCAAATGTCCGCTCCAGCACAATTTTGAGGCACGGCCCCTTTATAGGCATTACATGAATGTGGTATTTTAGTGATTGAAGCATCTCTCTTCGCCCCTCATAGAACTCCAGCCTTTGTAGGTGCATAAAGAATGACATCCCTAATCCTTTCTTTGGGGCCCCTCTCTTTGGTAGAATCCTACATTGCGTGCCAGTCGTCCTCAAGTCGCGGTATAGTGTCCTTCAAGTCACGCAAAAGTCGATACGAAGTCACTGCAAGCAACTCCCTGTGACTACTACAGGGTCATCGTCGACTGTGCCAATCCACTTGCTGACTGTCGTGCCACATCAGCACGTTTTCATCGCTCCCAACAGCAGTCGTGGATGAAACGTTACCCCTGAAACCGCAGTTCATCTCGCAGTCACGAGCGCGACTGCTCCGCGACTCGGCCCTTATGCAGAAAATGAGCCGGTGCAATTACGGAGGTGCTAGTCGCGCGGTAGTCGCATTTTTCCTGCAGTCACATATTGCAATTACAAATATGGTACTTTTCTTGTAGTGGTCAATCGTGGAGTGGAGGGTAAGCTTGAGGATCCACTCATCGTTGGTCTTGCTGGCGCTCCCTGCAGCAAAACTACTTGGTCAACCTGAGACGGCTGTACGGATGCTAGAGGCATGGCACCACCAAGACTGTTGATAATGGCCTCCAGTTTGGAGTCGTTCTTTTGTGACATTGCCACCATAAACTGTCGCAACTCCGCCATCTCCCTGGCCTACCTGTCAAACATCATTTGATCCAGTTCCCGCCTCCTCTTTAGCTCTGCAATTTCTGCATCATAGTCGTCGTCGGCTTGCAATCTTCCCCTCTTTCGCTTCTCCCTAGAGGTTGGAGACGGCATGGCAGAGGTGTCAAGTGGTTGACCCAACGACGCTGATGATCCCCAGATGCTTTGAGAGCGGATCACTGGAGGGGTGCTCCGATCCATGGGAACGTCGTCGTCGTCGTCGTCGTCATCAGCGGCTGCCCCATCGCTGTCGGAGGACTCACACACTATGATTGCAGATGACCTCCGACCGGACGGCGTGCTTGCCTCTCCAGTTGCCTTCCCCTTGCGCTTTGATGACGAAGGCGTGCTTGACTCCGATGGTCGGCGCGGGAATTTGCCCTCATCAACATAGTATCCCTCTGAAAGAAAATCGTTCTTATCCAGTTTCTTCGCAGTGGTTGCAATTTCAGTCCACTGGTCAGACTCCTCTGAGTCCCCCACAGCAAACACATTAACCCCACTCATCTGCAAAGTCACACACAATGTCACATACTATCAGATTACGATAGTATGAAAATTGCCAAACAAGGATACAATGGTATTTCATGTAACGTCAGTAGTAGGTTGGGTCAGGTCGACCCGACCTGAAGTTCACTCTTGGGCACTCAATGCCACCGGTCAGGTCGAGCCAAACTATGGAGGAACACACTCCAGTCAATGCTACGAGTCAGGTCGACCCGACCTGGTTTCTATCACCTTATAATTTCAAGAAGAAATACATGTTCATTTTATTCAGGTCGAATCGACCTTAACCATAGCCAAAACATTATATTGTGGAATTCATTGTGTTCAGGCTTACCATCGCAGTACACGTGAACTTCGACCCAGCGAAGAATGACATTACACTTTCTCCAGGAGCGCAGAATTTCCTCACAAGATTGAGAAAGAACTCCATCCGTAGCTCAGTATTATTAATCCTGAACTCTAGCTCGTTGTAAGCCCCGGGCCTCGTAAATGTTTCAGTATTGGGAGCATCATAAGAAGACCTCATTCTCACCGTCCTAGCATTGCTTGGGCTTTGCAGAATGGTCAGGTAAATTGGTTCCACCGCCTTCTTGCTTCGTGCAGACAAGTCACCGATACGCTCATTGGGTGAGGGAATGTAGTTAGAGAAATTCATGGAGTACTCCTTCAACGCGGGATTGCTGTCTATGAAGTGAAGTGCTTGCGTTTGCTCGGTGAGGTCGGAACAAATGAGCACCCACACCGGAATGTCCTCGAGAAGGGGCTGGCCCTTTTCTTGGAAGGACTCGACAACTGCAGCGAAGTATGGATCGGCTGGCGTACACTTAGACTTTGACACCACATTCGGGGTGTAACGCAGGTCCCACACTCCAAGCTTGATGTCCTTCACGTTCTCTGCAGTGAGCACGACTCTAGGCCAATCTTGGTGCGTCTTATACATAACGCCATATGGACGATAGTATGTAGTGGATTTTGGGGGCACAAAATTGTTTCTCTGCTGCAGGAAGACCCGGAAAAACTCAGCCGCGTACATTGACATCTCCTCAGCGTTCTTCCCCTTTGCTCTTGACTGCTTCGCCTCCATCCAGTATTCGTTCCCTGGCTGCTCTAGCAACACGTTCATGGTGGCACTTGTGAAGTTCCGACTTCGTTTGAACTCCCTCCACTTCTCGTGGTTCAGCTCGTTTAAGGAGGACATGAGCCCGAGGCTTGCGTCCAGAGCGTGAAGCTCCATCTTCACCTTGTGCTTGCGCTTCCTTCTCTCCACCCACTCCCTAGCAGTGTAGTAGCTCTCCTGTACAGCAGAGAGAAGCTTGATTGTGACCTTCGGGTAGTCCTTGTTCTTGCTCCCTAGATTCTGATGATGAATATGTTCGGCCAGCTTCAACAAGTCATTGAAGGAAAGGTTCCCGAGCACTTTGAAGAACTCATGCGTCAGATTCCCTTGCTCGGGCTTCCAAGTGGCCTTCTCGTTGTACTTCAATCTAGTATTGGGGTCTATCAACTCCCCATGCGCAGCACTAGAAATGACCTCGCTCCACAGGTTGTACACGTCGTCCGGAGCTGTGATTATCTTCAGCTTGTTTCGGATCTCGAGCTTCTCCTTGGCATCCTTGCCTTTTGCAGCCTTTTGGGCCTTTAGTACATCCAGCAGAGCAAACCACTTGTACATTGCCGATGAGAATTCCTGCAACGCAATTTTATATGTCGCAATCAATTTGGAGCTCTCTATTCAGCTCGGACCAACCTAAACTACACATTTCATTTTGAACGTCGAATGCACCTTTGTCGTTCTGCTTACTTCGAACTCTTCATTCATTATCACGTGAAGAGAATCAATACATCACCTATGTTGGCTGAAACACTAGGTGGCAGACGACATTCTCAGATCAGGTCGACTCGACCTGAATCTCTTACCATGAATTTCTTCTTATTTGCTGTACTCTCAGCGTTTCGCCTGACGTTGGACATTGTCGCTATTGGGGCCGCTTCCCTCGGATTGCGTGGCCTCCCCATGAGCTCCCACATTTTTTTGGCTCCCAGAATGTTTGTTGACCACGAGGGCTTCTGCGCCACGAAGTGGTTGACCCTATTGTAGTACGCTGATATGTCCCGTAGTTTCTGGGCATCTGTGGACCAGACCACGTAGCAATCCCATTGACGAAAGTTCTTGACAATCTCTTCGTCAAGGTTTTGGTCCACCATCATTTTGCTTGCAGTCACACTGTGCTGCCCATTGATGATGTAGAAGTTCTTCCTTTCAAGTGCTGGCCAGTCCTCCGGCTTTGGCTTCTCGAAGCAGTCCACCGGCATGACACACAATGTTTGTTTTGTGGACTTATCTAGCATTTCCCAGAGGTATGTCATCATATCCTCCGCGAGCTTCATTTCATGGCTACGGATGTTTAAGTCCTCTGGGGCCTTGATGAGCTGCTCAATGGAAATGGTCTTCTTATCCTCCAGGCCAAAGATGTAGGCGTCCGTGCAGTGCTTCCAGTAGGCCTTGTATGCCTCCGCGGACGCAATGTAATCGTGCGATTTCTTGGCGTCATAAGGGACCGGGACCTCAGTTACCGCGGATACAAAACTCAGCTCCCCTCGTAAAACTGCGCTAGGGTCTTGCTCTGCTGCTGCCGCTGTTGAGGTTGATGCGAACTTACTTTTCCTGGGAGCTCGTGATGGAGTAGCGGCCTGCATGGACTTTCTTGTCCCCCGACTCTGTTGGATTCCAGGTGTACCCATTGAGCTCTGTCCCTCCACGTTACTTGGAAACTCTTGGGAGACAGTTCTGACAGTCATGTCTTTCTTCTTTAGCTCAAGTTTCGTCTTCAGAATTGTGAAGTCGTTGAGGAGTGTCTTCAGGCGAGAGTATAGGGCCTTCCCCGTTGCCAACTTCCCGTCCTTTGTCTTGAAGTAGTTGTGGTCAACTTTCTTCTCAAGGTCGGGAATCTCCGTTCTGTACTCAGTCGGTTCCAGCGTTGACAGGAAGTGCGATATGTTGAAGGCACATCTTGAGGAGTCCAAGCGAATAGTGAAGTGGTACTACTCGCTTTCGGGTGTACCAGTCACAGCTGTAACATACCGAATTTTCAAGAACGGACCATTGTCGTGGGCAACGTCCTTTATCTTCTCATCAAAGGATATGTTGAAGAAATGGTCGGTGTCTTTGAACTTTGCAGCGAAGCAAATGAGGTTCTTAAATGGAATCATGTGGAGACTCCAACTCTCAACCTTTTCGGGATTTTTGAATTCCCAGTAGTCTTCGTCATTGTCAAAGTCGTCCCCTTCCTCCCCAGAGGATTCGTGTGCACAGCGTACGTAGAAGGCCTCCAGCTTCTCGATTTGGTCATCCATTCTGCATTCATTTTTCAAACGGGATGTTGTTAGAACAAGAGTTGTTGCTATGTTGATTCAGATCGACCCGACCTAAAAACCAGTACATGGAGCTTCTACATTTCATCTTCTATGTGTTTGATCTACTTGGACTCGGTTTGTTTTGCTTCATACGCTTCAGGTCGACTCGACCTAAAGTTCTAGTCGGAATAATCAAATATTTCTGCTACTGTGTTGTCCTCAATTTTATTGATTAATGTTATCGGATCGTCCTAGTACGTATTGTTCTCACTTTGGAACTGGCATTTCAGGTCAGTTCGACCTGAATTGCATGCGGTAGTGTTATTATGTTTGTTGTTGGTAAATGGATGTTTATTAGAAATGTGCCTTTTGGTCAATTTGTTAATTATACTAGGTGTCTAATATAGTCATGTAAATATGTATGTTGCTGAAGGGAATACATATTTGCTGTGCCAAATTGCAAAGGGTCTTCCTTGCAGTTCAGGTCGGACCGACCTGATCTGCATTTAATTTTGACGATCACGTTATTTCTCATCTGGGATGTTAGTGACAATGTCTGCTACTCAGTTGCTTGCCTTGTGTTGACAATGCTAGTAGGTGTACACTTCAAATCGGTCCGACCTGAAATGGATGTTCATCTCATGTCAACATTATCCATGAAATAGCACAGACAAATGCAAAGATTTGGGAGAGGATATGAATTATGGGGCTCTACAATTCAGGTCGATGCGACCTGAATCGTAGTGAGGGTCATGTGACGTACATTACCGCCATGTTAATGAACTTATTTATTAGTCCATTTGTTTATAAATAGGTGTCTAATATCGTGATAGTTATTAATTTGTTGGTCTTACAACTTATTTGACACGTCAGATTGCATAGGGTGTTCTCTGCAGTTCAGGTCGAACCGACCTGATCTGCATTTAATTTTGACGATCACGTTATTTCTCATCTGGAATGTTAGTGACAATGTCTGCTACTCAGTTGCTTGCCTTGTGCTGACAATTCTAGTAGGTGTACACTTCAGGTCGGTCCGACCTGAAATGCATGTTCATCTCATGTCAACATTGACCATGAAATAGCACAGACAAATGCAAAGATTTGGGAGAGGATATGAATTATGGGCCTCTACAATTCAGGTCGATGCGACCTGAATCGTAGTGAGGGTCATGTGACGTACATCACCAACATGTTAATGAACTTATTTATTTCTCCATTTGTTTATAAATAGGTGTCTAATATCGTGATAGTTATTAATTTGTTGGTCTTACAAATTATTTGACACGTCAGATTGCTTAGGGTGTTCTCTGCAGTTCAGGTCGGACCGACCTGATCTGCATTGAATTTGGACGACTTTGTTATTTGTCTTCTAACCTGTTAGTGCAATTCACTTCCATTTAGTTGCCTTCTTTGGAGAGAAAATGCTAGTAGGTGTACATTTCAGGTCGGACCGACCTGAAATGCAGGTTTCTCTCATATGAAAATTTTCTTGGAACTTGCCCGAACCTAGGATATGTGCTTGAGGAGATATGCAATTCAGGTCGATGCAACCTGAATTGCAGTTTCGTTCAGGCGCCTTACATTCGTGGTACATAAGTTTGACAAGATGATGCCCGGGTAGTATTGGGCTGATTCTGGGGAATTTGTGTGGTTGTGGCTGCTCATTTCTTTCCTTGACATTCTGGATTCTAATTCGTAGACCTTCAGTAAACCCTAAACCCTAAACCCTAAACCCTAAGCAATAGACCCTAAAAAAACCCTGGACCCTAGGCACTAAACCCTAAAGAAACCCTGGAACTGAAGTACTGGACCCTAATCAATGAATGCCATTTTCTGAACCCTAAACCCTAAACGAAGTCCTGTGCATTATAACTCACCTCGGGAATTAAAAAATGAGGATCTTGAAATGCAATGCAGATGGATTAATCTCCTAAACCTGCAATATTATCCACATTTTCAACAAATTCAAGAGTTGAAAAAGCCAAAGAAATCAAAAACATCTCAAACCAGCAGACCACCTAAACCTAAAACCAAAAAGTCATTGTACAAACCTACAACATCCCAAACAAGCATGTTTCCATCTAGAATCTCCCAAACCATGAATTCTAACAGAAAACAACAAAGCTCACGAGAACTAAAAAAGGAACGTTCGCTCACGATACATCCCGCAAGTTAAACCCCATTGGACATTGCAGCTAGCTTTACAACAATCACAGAAATCACTATTCAAAGCTGAGATGGTGTAAGAGAATTGAAATTAATACATACCTAAGTTTCTACAAGCAAGCGCTATGCAACTTCAGCCTCAACTTAGCTCCTACTTTCAGTGTACCTGCTTATTATGGACTCCACAATCTTGTAACTCCAGTGCTACAATTGTCAATCTGAAATGCAAAAAACAAACCAATTTTAAAAAACTGACATTGCAAGCCAAATGCCAAGAAACAAATTGCAAACATATTTCAAGCAACCACATTCCTTCCAACAATTACAAATAAAGATCCAATCTGTTGGGAGCAAATACCACCCAACAGAATACAGAACTCTTATCTCCAGAAGCTCATTTTCTAGAATAAATTGTGCAACCACATGTGAGCAAGGAAAAACAAACAATGAAGTTCTAGATACTAACCTCATTGTTGTTGTTGTAGCTTATCCACCAGTACCTATTCTTGGAAGTAGAATAAGGTTACACAACCTTGCGCTTGAGAACCTCGGCAAAGTGCTCTGGCACAATACAATCCCCACACAAGTACAATGAGGATTCACACAAGTAGCTGAATCCAACAATGTAGAAACTCAAACATGCATTTGTAGAAATGCACGCAGCTTGCAGAAATGCACGCAGCTTGCATCTCATACAATGTAGAAATATCATCTTATGCATACAAATCATGAAATGTCGTGAAAGTACCTCCTCCATTATTTTGATTTCAAGACTTCAGAGGGTGGATTGAACAGTATTCCCAACACAAAGCAAATACAAAGCAAAAAAACCAATCCCAAACCCGAAGTGTCCAAAGAAGCAGAAGTGCCACTTTCAAATCAGTACCCTAAGAGGAACAGAGACTCAAATCTTGGAGGAATTGAGAAAAGACCCAAGAGAACCCTTAAACAGACCTAAACCCTTAAACACGCCTGAACAGAATTGACAGACCTAAACCCTTAAACACGCCTCAAGAGAACCATTGCACTAACACAACAGTGATGAATTGAGTCAGGTTTTTACCTCAAACTCCAAACCCTGCTTCAAGATGCACGTCCTTGAGATCAAGCTGCACCTCGTTCAGATGCAAACACACAGCACCAGCCAGCAGCTTCAAGTCCCCCCGATCGAATGGAACTCCAAAATCACACAGAAAACAATGCTCAAGGTCCGCTTCTTCACGACGCCCGCCTTGAGGTTCGCTTCTTCACAGCTTCAAGTCCCCCCAATTGAATCGAACTCCAAAGTCACACACAATGCGGAAAACAAGGTCCTCTTCTTCACGACGCCCATGCTAAAAAAAATGCGTGTCCACTGCCGGCAAGTGCGAAATGCACAAACAACAAAGATGCAACAAAAATGCGTCCAAAGAACAGTGGAATGCACGAGAATATAGCGGAATGCACGAGAGAACAGCAAAGGAAACAACAAAGGGAACAACAGAGGTGCACAACAAAACAACGGACACGAAAATGCGCGGACACCAAACCCTAGGTTTCCAGACCTCTGCAGGCAAATACCCGGCAGTCTAGGTACCTGGTTCTTCCAGGTGGTTTTAGGTACCCGGCCTTCTTCAATACCCGGCTTTGATACCCGACCATCTTCAATACCCGTCCCGGCTTTGATACCCGACCATCTTCAATACCTGTCCCAAGTACTTGGACCGTGATATGTCCCTTTTTGTAGCCTCACATAATAATAGATACCCTTTTTCCAAAATTTGGTTTGTTTATCATACTACTAAAATCATAAGTCTCTCTATAATATCACAAATGCTATCATTAATACTAGGGGCTCATGCTTGCTATGCTACGCATTCATTGTATTACATATTAGTAAAAATTTGATATATTTGAATAGATTGCATGATAATGATTTCAATAAGTCTGTAAAATAATTATTTTAAATATTATGTAAAAATATTGTCAATCATGCATACATAGAAATTGTATTTTTACACAATGTGATATCATAGAAATAGAGTAGCTGTTTGCAACCACTTCTATAATATCACTTTTTACAAAGGGTGATATTATAGAAATAATATAGTTGTTGCAATTAAGGTGATATTAGAGAGGATCCATATGATGATATTATAGAGAAGGTAAATCCATTGCTTCTCTTGGCTTTACACTTCTTTGCATTTCTATGATTTTGTTCTATTGTGAGTTGTGAGTTTTCATGATTTCAATCTTCTATTGCTACTACTAAATAATTTTGAGAAATTCATTCAATTGAAGTGATTTTGGATTCCAAAAGAATTAAGTTCTTCAGAAAGTTTTTGAGATTTTTATTTGAAGATTTATTTGAAAGTTTTACACAACAATTCTTATAAAATTCTAATGATGAATGGATAGCATAGCAAGGGTTAGCGCCAACCCATTTCTTGCTCTGCATTTTATCTAATACATAAAAATTCTACTGAAATTTTGAGGATGAATTCATCGGGTAGGATTTTAGGGTAAAATTATTTTAAAAGAACCGTATTGCTTTCCTACACTTCTTCAATTGAAATGAATTTCAAAACAAATACTCTACAAATCATGCTGTATTTAATAAAACCCAAACCAATAAATTATATCGGTTTGACATGCAAGCATGTCAACAATCGTAACACAGTCACAAGTCGCAAATGTTCAAAATAATTAGAATTCATGGAAAAACTTAATTTTAAGATAACCCTATTGCTTTCCGACGCTGTCTTCTTCATTTGAAATGGATTTCAAATGAAGAACTACAAATCATGCTGTATTTAATAGAATCCAAACCAATAAATTATATTGGTTTGACGTGCAAGCATGTCAAGAAACGTAACACACAAGTTGCAAATGTTCAAAATAATTAGGATTCATGGAAAAACTTAATTTTAAGATAACCCTATTGCTTTCCTACGCTGCCTTCTTCATTTGAAATGGATTTCAAAACAAATACTCTACAAATCATGTTGTATTTAATAGAACCCAAACCAATAAATTATATTGGTTTGACGTGCAAGCATGTCAAGAATCGTAACACACAAGTTGCAAATGTTCAAAATAATTAGGATTCATGGAAAAACTTAATTTTAAGACAACCCTATTGCTTCCCCACACTTTTTCAAATGAGTTTCCAAAAAAATACTGTAGTCTTGATGTTGTAATTAATACAAACCAAACCATTAATTTGTATCGGTTTGACGTGGAAGCATGTCCGAAAAAATAACACAGAAGTTGCAAATCTCTGCGAAATAATTCGGATTCATGTAAAAATTAATATTGCAAACATTATAAAAAGAATTTGAAAGTGCATGCAGTATAATTCCTTAGTATGTACTAAAACCTTGAATTCACTTCTAAATTAAATATTTGTTCAATATTTCAAAAACATGATATGAAATGATTTATTAATCTACAAAAATACCTGAACCCGAGACCCTAAACCCTAAAGATCCTAAACCCTGAAAACCCTAAACCCTAAACCCTAAAGACCCTAAACCCTAAACCGTAAAACCCTTATTGATAAAATCACATGCAAACACTTGGGTGGTGCAAAAGGTTGTATTTGTCTAAATTTACAAACAGACCCTAACTTCAGCAAAATCAAATTGACTTCCAGAAATTCCAAAAGAAAAAAAGACAATGAAGACTTCTTGCCTAGATTCTGTTACAAATAGAATCTAGAAATTAGTGCTTAACGGTGCAAGAAAGCAACCTCATAGGTACTTAATAGCTGTCAGTGTCTATTTCTGTCATGAACAGTGTAGGCAGGAATAAAAAATCAAAGGAATTTGCGGAAGGAGTTCGGGATTTTCAAATTCCGTTCTACAGCTCCCGCCTTCGCATTCGCGCTTACACATTGCCGCCAAAATTGTTTTGAATGTCGTTGTGTCCGCGCGCATTAGGGTACTCTCCTTCTCCGTCGCGAATACACGGACGTTCATGCGAGATTTCACTTCTCTCATGTCATTACTGGCCTCTATCAACTTCTGTACTTGTACTATCTAGAGTGTCGGAGTATTGCGCTTTGAGGATCTCGGTGAACGCGCTTGTTGCCTTCCGTATGTCCTCAGGTTAGAAGCCTTTAGCATTTTCAAACATTTTCATTCAATGGATTGGACATAGTTACTTTGTAAGCACATAGTAGTTTTCTGAGTGTGTATAATGTTTCTTCCAGCGCTGCCATTTATTGTCGAGTTCCTAGTTGCTGAAGTTGGCAGAGTGCGTGTGTTTCCAACGTTTATTACTGAAAATCGAGTTGCACGATTATGAGTTCTGGGCTTCCTCAATTTTTAGTGACAAGGTCTTCATTCAATGTTCAGTTCTCGACATCTGAGTTGCCGAATTCTGAGAGTGCAGTGCCCGATTATCTCGCCGGGAAACCCGGAACACGAGATCACGGTTACTACGAGACTGGAAACACAATGTCCGAGAAATCCGGAACTGTTTAGGTCGAGTCGACCTGAATACGAACAACGGTACATGAGTAAATTTTTATGCACTTCAGGTCGAGTCGACCTGAATGTGAGATTGTCTATATTAGTCATTCGTTCATGCAATTCAGGTCAAGTCGACATGAATGTAAGATTGTCTACATTAGTCATTCGTTCATGCAATTCAGGTCGAGTCGACTTGAATGTGAGGTTCTCTATATTAGTCATTCGTTCATGCAACTCAGGTCGAGTCGACCTGAATGTGAGGTTCTCTACATTAGTCATTCGTTCATGCAATTCAGGTCGAGTCGACCTGAACTGACACATATGATAGTAATTGAAGTAATGTAAAACGTATCCTAGGTAGATTGAATTGTTCTGTCATTGAATATCATTTATGAAATGGTATTCATGGCAATTCAGATCGAGTCGACCTAAACCGTATCTATAATTGTAATTTCATTCAAGTGAAAATCTCGTAGATGTCCTGCTGAAATTCTCGATATTCACAGATTCAATCACCAAGAATTCTGTACGTAATGATAATAGTGTGCAGATATGATTCGGCTCACTGCAAGTCCTCATTTCAGGTCGGTTCGACCTGAAGTGTGGGTACTCTTATCCCAGACTTCAGTTCGAGAAGTTCGAGATTTATAAAGGAATAAAATTGGGAATTCCTTGTACAATTGAACAGATGAAGATGAATTCATTATCTCAGAATACAAAGGACACTTTAGGTCGATCCGACCTGAAGTTCAGGATTGTACTCAGTCTTCTTACATTTATATTTTCCGCTAACAAAAATTATACAAGGCCAGGATTCAGACACTCCAGGTCGATTCGACCTGAAAACAAAGTTTACATATATCTGAATTTATAAGAAATTTTAATGAATGATGTCAATTGCAGTTGAAACCTAGGCTTCACAGAATAAGTTCGTTGGTGTCATAGATGTACCTATAACATTTGGTGATTCAGGTCGTGTCGACCTGAACATGAATGAAATTGCATGATCTATGCTGCAATTCACTTACCCTATTTCACATTGCATTTTTACAGGTATCCATGGATACTATAGATGACCCTGATGACATGGACATATCATCGGGTTCTGAATCTAGTGAATTCAGACATGATGAAGAGGATTTCATGGCATCTTCAGAAGACGAATTTCAAAATGTCGAAGCAATGAATGTTGGGGTCCCAGAATGCGAAGGTCTACCGCGTCGGCTTTGGAATACTCGAGTTGTCACCTTGTACAATGAGGCTGGAGTGCTTGTGGGTGAAGGTGTCTGTCATAGTGTAAACTCTGACCTCGTTTTGGGTGCCAATGGCCCTCTTGGTGACACCCACGTGGCGATCCACATCTCCAAAACACATAGCGAAGAAGACCTACCAGAGGAACAAGTGTGCTCATTGTTGGCTTGGCCTATTCATCTTGTCCACTGTCGTGGAGCTAGCCTTAGAGACCATGAGGCTAGGGACAAATTCAATTGTCTCCAACAGGGTTTCTTAAATCCGCCCTCTTCGACGTCTTCGAGACCATACACAAGTATGGTCCGAAATGCGCCCCGTGAAACAAATTTGAAATCGAAGGAGTTGCTTACTCAAGATTCCATCCATGCAGTGTCTACTAAAATATGTTGTAGTCGCAATTGTGTTCAGCCATTTCCTAGGGATAAGATTCGAGCCTTTCGTGAACGCATGTATCGCAACTCCACGTTCAAACACAGGACCTACATGAAAATGGATGTGCATAGGCAGGTGCATGTTGACGAGCGTGGTAGACGAATGGTGTCAATTGACAATACACCGGTATGTATGCGAGCGTGGATGCATATAGCTGGGGTCCCTGAGGCCACATTCTATCGCTACCAATCGTACATGAGGCGTGGTCGAGAGGCAAAGGACCATGGCAATAAGGGAACGGTGAAACCGAGGAAACACACTCAACAAGCTATAGCAACATTGAAGTGCATTCTGGAAAAAGAGGCAGATCACATGTCTCATCGTACGAAGACCCTGAAGTCAGGAGAGAAAGTTGTGGCCAAGATCCTACCTTCCACCTTCCAGTGGAAGGGTAAGATGAAAGAACTCAATGATGTCAATGCTGTTTTTGGACTGAGTGAGGTGTCAGCTTCGAACTTGAGTAAGATTAGGTGCTGTAAGTTCCCTGAGTATGAGGTGAAGAAGCCTGGAGACAATTTTGCGCGATGTGGCACGTGTGACAAATTGCAAGACCTCAAGAAGGGTGCTATAAGTGGGTCTTACAATGAATTAAAATATTCTCGGAAGTTGGATAGGCACAATGAGATTGCTCGAGCTCATCGAGAGTTGTATTATACAAACCGTCATCGTTCAGTAGCTTTTCCACACGAATGCCTCACAGTTATGCATGACAAGATGGATCATGCAAAGACTGCTTCTCCAGTCTTTTCCCACAGGAGTAAGAGCTTGATGGCCTTGTGAAATTGCTTGTGTCTGTCACTGGCATGATTGCTCATGGTCATGGAGATGTGCGTTACACACATTATGGTTTGGATCTCTTTAAACACGATTCAAACTATACCATTGGTTCTATGGCAAAGTTGTTGCGGGATCTGGAATTGCCATCGAAGTCTTCTTCTCGGCAATTATTTTCTGGGTCAGGGTCTTCAAATTTGTTCAGGGCAGTGCTGCAGGGTAAAGAAATGTGCGACGCGTCACTGCCACCACCTCCAATGAATGCAGTTCTAGCAGTGCCTTTGCCTCCTATTTTGAATGTGCAAATGGACAATGCCACCGGCGACAACAAGAATAGATATGTTTTCTGTTTCTGGTCTCTACTTGTTGCTAACAAGATCTTCAGAGAAGTGTATATCAACTTCATGATTGTTGGTCACACACACGACGACATTGACGCATTGTTTGGAAGATGGAGCATGCTATTGAAGAAGGAGAACTTCCTAACAATCCCGGTGCTCATGAAGTCATTCATGGATGTTGAGTCTATTCCTACTATCCCTCACCTCATAGAGGAGGTGCTTGATTTCAAGCGTTTCATTGCAGGAAAATGGATGGATGGTAATGAAATCCTTGTGGGACACACAAGACCGCAACAAGTGAAGTTCTACCTAGACTCTGTTGGATGCCCAGTCATGAAGTACAAGTTGAAGTGCATGGATGAAAACTAGTTAGGCAGGCACGGTCAAGCCATTAAGTTGTGGAAAGAAGACGATGAAGGACGGAGTCTGTGGCCACGTGGTGTGCCTTTGCCAGTACCACTCAACCCAATGAAAGGTGTCCATGACATTGTCAAAGGTTTATCAGGATTCATAAACTATTGGGACGACTTGTGTAGAGCAGACGTGAGTGGAGAACATCGTAGGCGCTATGAGAATGTGGTGTGCTATTGGCGTGGTGTAAAGGCAGCTCTTCAAGAGCCCCTTCCTACTTCTAATGTTCTAAAAGATGGTTTCTGGCCAACTACTCGTATTCAAGTGACAGAAGCTGACCATTTAGACGAAGATGGTGAAGATCTCGAAGAGCATGGAGAGGATGAGCCTTATGTTGGGCCCTTGAGGGATCGTCCACAACCATCCTTTAGGGTGGCTTGAGATGTATACGAAGGGTATTTTGTTGCAGTTCGCCCTGCAGACGGTGACAGCAGACCAGTTTGGATTGCCAGAGCATTGTCTGATCCAAACTCTAACCCCGAGAAACCAAACTGTGTGCACATTCAATAGTTTCGGCCAACATCACGCAATCAAGAAGTTCAAGACTTCTATGAAGGATGGGATAGTGATAGAGGTTTGCTTTGGAGGGTTGATGAAACCGAAGAACCTGCGTGGGAGACAACAAACGCTTTAATTACAGCATGGAAGTCTCAAAACAGAACAGGAACTCGCCAATGCAGAATCAAGATCCCTACAGTTCAAATTGAAATCATCAACCAGAGTTTGGCTTCATATACATGATATGGAGAAATCATGTACATACATTGGATGCATTTTAACTATGACATTCATATGGAGGGTATTGTTTTATTTCTACATCTTATATGAAGTTGTTTTTCATTGCATAAGTGTTGGACCCTTAATATTATAATAGATGATAGTCGTTTCAGTTTTTTTTAGAGGATATAGGTTTCCGTTGATTGATTCTATTTTAGTGTTTAATACTGCATGATTGTTTTCAAGTGTATGTTTTGTATTTACAAAACAATGGAATTTAAATATAGTCTTTAATATATATATTTTTTTTATTTTTGAGCTATATTTTCTCTATTTTTTAATTCATTTTCTTATTTGTGTATCACTAAATATATTTTATTTGAAATTACATTGCTATTGGAGAAAAAAATGTAGTGGATATATCCACTATTTATTTGGTTAACATGTAAAGCACTTGTCACATTCTGGATAGGGGGGCGGTTGGTTGTTACAACTTTCCTACCGGCAAAGCTCACTTAGTAGCACCAAGTCATGTTTTTTCTCTCATGCGCTCATACAAACCCAATGGGAATCGAACCCGGACCGCTTCAATGAGATGAACAACCCCTTACAACCAACCGCGGAGCTTATGACTTGGTGTTCAAAAGATGTCATTTTCTTCACTTATATAAATCAAAACATATATCCTAAAGCAAACTTCATGTATTTGAACAGTCCATCACTAAAAAAACTCTCATTTTAATGGAAATTGTATATTACAACTAGCAAAGTTAGTGTTTGCCCACCTAAACTGGCTAACATTATAATTCACTTTTTAGGGCCTAAATGGAAAATATTATTATGAGAGGCCCTAAACCTCTCAAAATATTGAATATTGTGTTAACCATACTATAGTATGAGTATATTTTTACATGTTGTTGATTTGAATTTGTAGTTTAGTAATATTTCTATGTTTTGGAGTGTATTTTTTGTTCTTAAAAATGAAGAACTATTATTTTTAGTTTAAATTATTATGAATATATTATTTTCTTTTGTTTTCTTGCGTGTATTGTATTTGCAAGACATAAACTATTGGACAAAAAGGGTAGTGGGAATAACCACCTTCTATTGTATTAACATATTAAGCACTTGTCACATTTTGGATAGGAGGCCGATTGGTTGTTACAACTTTCCTGCCTGTAAAGTTCACTAGCAATACCAAGTCATGTTCATCTCTGAAGCGCTCAAACGGGCTCAACGGGAATCGAACTCGGACCACTTGAATAAGATTTGTAGCCCCTTCCAACCAACCATTTAGCTCATGACTTGGTGTCTAGTACTAAACAAACTACTTGTTTATAAGAATAAGAGCACTACTATGAGACTATTTAATTTTAATGGGTTCACTGGCTTTATAAATAACTCTCATTTTAATGGAAATTACATTTTTAAAACATGAACTTCCTATCTATCTAACTAAATTGTCTTGAATGAAAACTGGTTCTTAGATGTTTAAATGAACAATATTATTTTGGGAGGGCTCCAATCTCCTAAAATATTGAATATGATGTTTCATTTAGCCAAAAATTCAACTTCATTTTTCTAAACGTTCTTATACAATACTTTAGAAGTACACCTAGAATTTAATCCATTGCATTCAAAATACTTGGTATTTTAGAAAATTTGCACATTGTATAAAAAGTAGTTGATATATATACATCACTATTCAAACACACAATGTAGCCAATGTTTCTATTCGTGCTGAGATGATAACATTATGTCCTACTACAAAACTTTCTTGCAGAAAATTGCTTTGGGGGGCTTCATGAAACATGATTTATCCTTGAGCAAGTTCACCACTTGTGCACATGTTGGTCGCTTCTTTAGATTAGAGTCATCAAGTTCACCTAATTTCATAAAAAAAATATTTCATTGCCTTGGTATACTTCTTTTAATATTTAAGAAAAAAATTGTTTTTTTTATTTACATTTTTTGTAATATTTGTCCAAATTTAGTAGCCCTTAGTCCTCTTGATACCCCAATATTTTTCTAATAAGATGAAAAGAAATTTTGGGCTCTACCTTACAAGTCAAGATAAACTACTTTCTTTCTTTGAATCAATAAGAAAATTTTAAAAATCTTTAATTTATACTAGACTTTGTGCTAATTGCTACAAGAGAAAGGAGTATTTTAAGTAAATTTTAGAGTATATTTTTTCATTTTTCGAGTACACTTTAATTCTATATACTAACAAGAAAATGTAAAGACCTAAGGTAGAACTACCTATACCCAACCAAAGGACCCATATATGTGGCTATCTCCAACCAAGGCTAGAAGAGATTTCCAACCACATTAGGACTAATAAGGTTATGACATGTGTCCCAAAGTGTCATATAGTGTGTCGAAAGTACTGATTGGGAAAGTAATCTCTTGAATGATCGGAATTAGAAGAGTTTTGACAATGGCTATGGATTCAAAGCACTTTTTGGCGTCCAAAAATCATAGTAATTTCAATTTTGAGAATGAAATTATGAAAAATTTGCATTCCCATATTTCCTATCTTTCTACATGGGAAAAATTTACATTACTTCATACTCTTCATGATTTGTTCTAGAATTGCTTAAGTAATTCAGTATAGGTGGTTCTACCTTATCCAACTTTCAAAAACTCCAAGGGAACTTAAAGAACGTTAAGGGTAAGAACAAGGAACTAGAAGTTGCCCGTATCCACTACCAAGGCAAACATCCAAAAATGTTCAATTGAAAACCTTGAAGTAAATTGAGGATGAAAAGGCATTTGTAAAGGATTGCAAAAATCTTTCAAAGAGTTGTGGCTTTAGTTGTGTAGCCTCCAATTCCATGACTTCAATAGAATCCTATGATTGCTCAAATGCACCTTATATTTGTCAACACAAAAATCCATAAACATCATCAATAAATATCTACTAAGCCAATTCTAAGTTTCCAATCCAAAATTCAAAGTTGTCACTTGTCACTAGAGTTTTAAAAAAATCCTTTTCAAGAGACAAATGTCAAAAAAATCACCATCTTCTAAAGTTCCATTACAAGAACCTTGATGAGTCACCTTGCTCATCACCATGATTAGTGTTTGCAAGCTCTTTATATACATCTAGAGTTTTTTATTATGTAAGTTTGTAACCTTTCAATTCTCAAAGAAAATCCCATTTAACTCTTAAAGGATGTTGCAAAGTTAACCTAAAAGGGTCCAATGGATGACTTCACTATTAACTCCAAAAATATAAAATACACCTATTGGTCTACTAATAGGAATACTTTGGTGACTACCTTGCTTATAGGAGTTACATCCTTCCACAGTTAATTTGGTTCCTATATATGTGCAAAATGTTTCTTGTCAATTCTTTTATTTGATATCAATTTCAACACTAATTAGAATGCTCATTGTGAAATACACTATTCATACATACATCCGTTCTTGTCGTAAGTAGATTATAAACCTTCATAATATCAGATATCAGAATGAAGTCTTGTTTTAGGTCTTGTACTCGTGAGTAGTTAGAAAGTTTCAACCCTTTGTCACATGTCATATTTAATTGTTGCATGAATAAGTAATGGTTATGGGACAAATCATGAATCTTGATAGGGCTCTGTTGTAGTTAATTTAGACAACCTTATTTTCTGGAATGCAATTTTACAAAGGATTTTGCACTGAGATTTATGCACCCATAATCATCAAATCCAAAAATGTGTCACAAACATTTGGACCAAAAAGTGACATTAGAACTGAGATATTGATGATGCAAGATGTTACATAGTTACAATATGACAGCCTAAAAAATCCTAAGAGAACTTGCAAAATCAATCTCAAGCATGCCTTATCCAAAGAGAACTTGCAAAATCAATCTCAAGCATGCCTTATCCAAAGAAAGCTTGCAAAATCTGCCCATGTTTCAACGCAGTACCTGCAAACACAACACCCTTATCCATGAATGACTAGAAGGATAGCAGATTGCAATCAAGGACTGTAGCTATAAAGGCAACCCTCAGAAAATACCTATGATCACTATATCACGCTAATACTGGACTTGATGCATCAAAACAGTGCAGGATATGCTAGGAGTGGAACTTACAATATTGCCGTAATTCCATAACTGCTTGTAAAAACAAAGGACGAACATCTTTCACTGGACCTGCTTCCTGCACCCTTCACATAGAGCTGAAACGAGTGAAGAAATAAACATACATGAAAATAAGGCATCAAGAGAGACTCGTGACAATTTCATCCTCCATCAAAAATCACAGCTCTCTACACTCTTCTGGAAAATCAAAACATCTTTTAAGAGTCATGTTTATAATCAATGGTAGTTTTCCATCAGAATAACTAATACCAGATCTAATTACAACTAAACGAATGATTTTTTCACGACCTCAAACACGTTTGGCAGGTGTGTTCACCACGACTTTCATTTCTCTTTGTCGCTCTTTGTTGCGACCTAGTAGTAGGCCCTGAAGT
The DNA here is from genome assembly GCA_950106755.1 of Climacium dendroides. NCBI lineage: Eukaryota > Viridiplantae > Streptophyta > Bryopsida > Hypnales > Climaciaceae > Climacium > Climacium dendroides. The sequence continues at coordinate 22,930,113 of OX467082.1, read as the reverse complement.
CGACCTCCAGTACATACTGCTGCATCTTTCGCACCAGGGCTTTTGACTCCTCATCCTTAAACTTGCATTTCGTACCGTCCTGATTCAACCAATTCTGAAACTTGGTTGTCTCAAACGATTCCACAGGCACACACGACCACACGTTGTAACTGTCCATTTTCAAAGCCTCGTCCAACTCCTTCAACCCCTGAATTTTGTAACCGTGGTTGCCCTTACTGTACTTAAAGAACTGCACCAAAGTATTCGGAACAATAACTGCATCCACGCTCTGAACATTGAGGCTCGGAGGCTTGCAATAAACCCCTTTAAGCCGCTTCAACTCCTCAACTTTCTCAAACGTCACCAACGTCAGCTTCTCCTGCACGAAGTCCTCAGTGCTTCCATCAGCAGCTGGATCCTCGAATACCCTCTTCCTCTTGAATTTTCCACCCCGACTCATAATGACATGAGCAACCCGCTCGTAGAGGTGCCCCCATGTGTTCCCAAACATTCGGCTGTCAATATGATCCCCTAAAAATTCCACTACCTTTAGACGGCCAACTTTTTCAGACTGCTCGATAATCCTCTCCCGAGCAATGGAAGATGCAAACCGAAACTCGCTCTGAGTATAATCTGTTTCCTTGTCCACTGACATATGGTCCTCCTTCACAGAAATATGGATAAGATAGTCGCTCACGTCCTCGATAAAAAACCCACCAAGAATCTGCACGCAGTTCTCTGCGTTAACCATTTCAAAAGCAGTCGTAAACTTGGCAAGGCCCATTTCCGACTTACGCTCATCTAATACATACCGAGGCACTCCTCCTAGCTTTTTAAATCTTGCAAGAGCGTTCTGCATGTCAGGCACATGCATATCTGAAAACTTGGACTTATGCTCTTCAGAATCGTTATAAAACTCATTGATCTCGGCCTCTGCCCAAACAGGAAGATAGTAGGTCGTGCACATGCCATGCTTGTCAAATTCATGATGGTTTGTCTTTTTCGCAGAACACGCTAGCAACATACGGCATTCGTATGGCAAAGGAGCCTCCTGTTGGCCATCTATTATAAGCCAGGAAGAAGAATCACCGAACACTGATTGCAGGGCAGGGTGTGTACTATCCGGTACCGGACCTCGAGCAACCGCAACCTCTACGCTGAAGTCCAGAAGATAATACTCATTGTTAGCGAGCTTCCAAACAACTTTCCTCTTCAGTGTCGCCAGATAACAGATCCAAAAAATAGTGAAGAGAGACTTCCCTATGCCTGCTGTGCCCAATACAGTGTACCTTTGACTCAGCCCCGCCTTCATGAAGATCTTCTTCAAATCTTTATAGGATTTCCGAATAAAAATCAGAAATCTATCGTCAAAGGAACCAAACGGATCCCCATCCACCTCCAAGAACTTGTTGTGGCGATCTCCCGGTTTGGTTTTGTTTTCCTTTCCACGTTCCCACTCCTGGTAATTTTGTGCTGCCGATTGGACAAAGCGCTGAACCTTATCTCGAGCTCCTGGAAGCTCAGCCGCATTTGCCGGACGAAGACCTTAACATCAATGAAATGAAACGTCTTTAAGCCGATGCAATTTTGTTTGGACTACGAACAAGTACTCGAACCTAAATCCTAAACCCTCCACGAAAGGAAGTGGGGAACAGGGAGCGGATTTTACAAAGTACGAGAGGAAGGCAAACCTTTCGAATAAATCAACTAGTAACCCTAAATGGACATAGACACAGCTTCAAACAAAAATGATTGAATTGTAAATGAAAGCCAAAACCCCAACAAGGCACAAGTGACGAACAACAAACCAGAAATACTCGAACCCTAAACCCTCTATTACCAATCTCAACTCAGATCACCGCAACCCTGATCAATTCACTGTAAGTCCTAAGAAAGAATGAACGCATTTACAAATGAACTCTTACCATCAATCTGCCTAATACATAAGATGGGATGGAACAAACCAGAAACACTAAAGAAAGCCTCAGGGAGGAGTCCAAAAATCCAGGAAGTAAAAAAAACAGGTAAATGGACTCTTTCCATCAATCTGCGTAATAGATAAGCAGTGCAACAAGCTCAGCGAAATATCAACTCACAAAAACAACGATTAAGCGAAACCCTAAACAGCAAGTATCACTATATCACTATCACTTAATATCTGTAATTTGATCTCGTCAGAGAGCAGAGCCAAGACCAAAGCAGAAAGCAGGCTAAGAAGATAGACACAACGCTGTTCAAGCAAGAAGCAAGAAAGAGAAAATCCTAGTTTGCCCTTAATAGGAAAGTTAGAAAATAAACCACCAGCAGCGGGTTCGATGAGGGCCAAAAGAGATGCTCGCAACAAAGAAAGTAGGCTAAGAAGATAAACACAACGGTGTTCAAGCAAGAAGCAAGAAAGTGAAAATCCGAGCTGCGCCAACGCGGTTACGATTACCAAGGCACAAGTGACGACGATCAGGTGGCAACAAACCGGAGGTACTTGAACCTTAAACCCTCTATCACCAATCTCAACTCAGCCCACCGCAACGAAGGTGGCCACACTCAACCCGTGACGCTTCCACCACCCTAAACCCTAAACCAGAAGAGACTGAGACTAAGTGCGCGCGAGAAACATACCTGTAGACGCTGGAGCCTCACCAGTGACTATCACAGGATCTTCTTCCGTTCCAACAGGTTTTCCTCTCTGTTTGAAGGCCTCCTCGATCGTCTCCCACTTAAGTTCTGACTTTAGTCCTTTTTTAGTATATCGAACTCCATTCAAATCAATAGACTTTGGTTCCAACTTGAACTTTTGACCAAGTTCAGAGAAATCGATCCTTCCATCAGCGGTACAGGAAAGTTCAGCAGGTCCAGATGTATCCGTCTTGAAGTAGACACTCGTCATTGTGATAACCTGCATCCACGTCGAAGTCAGAGCCCAATCAAAGACAGGACCGCAAGCTTAATCCAAACCCTACACAAACACCTAAACCAAATCATTCTCGGGTAACGAAGCTCACCTCCACACACAGAAGCTCGGCGCCACTGATGCTTAGCACCCGCACACACAGCTCTCGAGAGAAGAAGCGAATGAGGGATCGAAAGAGAAGGAAGGAGGACAGAAGAACAGCAGGTATCCCCAAACCCTAAACCGCCCACAGCCGTAGGATCTCCGGACTTGATCCAAGCCATTCGTATTTATAACCGTTAGATCAAGTGAAGAGATCCAAGCCATCCATCATTCCATGAGGAAAGTTGGAGCCTATGCTAGCCAATACTTTTGCATTATTGCATATAGTATTGTGTTAACACAAAAATAATAATAATTTTTTAAAATCATTTTCATATTGCATTTCTAGTGCATTAATAATGTGTTCCTAGAAATGCAATGTTAACTAATACAAAATATTATTATTGAAATATATAACTAAACAATCATTTTCTCCATACTTTTGCAATACTACATTTGTGCTACCATAGTAGTAGACCAACAAGGTACATAATCTGTTTTCTTGCAATATTGCATATTAATAATATTATATACGTACTTTTGGTGTATTGCAATAATTAGAATATACTATATAGTTGCAATACAACATTAATCATAATTCAGTACACTTTTAATATTATTAAAATAGAATATTGGATGAAATTTATAATGTGACTGCATGAATAACTATTTGTGTTCAATAAGATAGCTATGGGACATGAAACTAACTAATTAATGCATGAGTGGTTTAGAGTTTCTTATTGTAAGTTCTATTTTATTTTTATTTTTCAATTAACAATTCAAAAAAAAAAATAAGGTAACAAGTTCTACCTTTTTCTTCTCTTTCAAAAGAAAAAAATGAAATAAAATAGTTTAATGAAAAATATTGTTCCTAAGAAACTAATAAAAAATTAATAATACATAATTATTCTTTAGAATGACAATTGACAAATAAATTTTTTGAAAATATAGAAATTACCAAAGGAATGTAGTGAATATGTTTTATAATCTATTACAATGTATAGTGGGTACTATAATCTTATAACCAGCCTATTTGAATCGTTTAAATTTTTTTTATATGACATGGAGTTTAATTGGTATATATTGGTAAGCATAATTTTCTTTGCATCCTTAGTACAATTAATGAGTGAAAAACATGTAGTTTTTTGTTTTGTTTTACTTTGTAGACCCTCAACTCAATTCTTCATCATATAAAATTAGAAATTCAAAATCAATACAACAAAATTTTCAAGTTTAGAAGGCTCAACAACAAAAAATGTAGTTGAGCAAGGTGCACAAAAACTTATTTCCTTCACTTTAAATGCAAAATAACTTGCAATCTACATGGTCAAAGTTTTTGAAATTTCTTCTATACTTTTGCACTAGTCTAGTACAAGATCCTATGATTACATATGCAAAAAAAACATTTTAATTTTTTGTTTTTTCTTTGCTATAGAAATGATATCTTTGAGTGGTTTTTGATGCAATGGAAAAAAGCCTAAGAACTTTAGGAGTTAAGCTAGGTTGTTTGTTTTGTTTGTTTGTTTGTTATAGTAAGATCTATTGGATCATGCATCCTCTAGTTGCATGCTTAGTACCATTGAAAAGCCTTTTCCCAAGAAAGGTGCACAAGCTTTGATTTATGGCATTTGGACCCACAGTGCAAAAGTTATTGAATTTTAAAGTTTTTATGAATTAAAAAATAATTAAAAAATAATTTTTCTTTTTCTTTGACTGTGGCAATGGTGTAGTGCACACTAATACTGCTTAAGGTAGGCTCTTTATGTGTGTGTGTGTTTATTTTTTGTTACAATGAGATTTCTTGCATCATGCGTCCCCGAGTCTTCTTGGGGGTATTGTCAAAAAGCTCTTCGTAAGGAAGAGAGCACGGGCTTTGTTTCATGGCGTTTGGTCCTATGGTGTGAAAGATATTGAATTCCAATAAGGTTAAGTTTTTATGAATTAAAAAACTACTTTGTTCTTGATTTTGATTGTGGCAACAACATGGGACATACTAGTGGTGGTTGAAAATGCGACTAGAAACCAATGTCAATCAAAACTAGCCACAAATATCGGGTTGACGGACTATATTGCTATAAGATGTTGTAGGTTCAGGATAAGCAAAGACAAGCTAGATTCAGACATAAAAGTAAGTATTTCTTGGAATCTCTAAATGATTGTTTAGAATATTACAAGTGAAATGTCTGAAATGCTGCAAAAAAATTTCATCCATATTGCCTAATTTTTTGAATATTTCAAAATTTTATAAGAAAATACGAAAACATCATTTTCAAATTTGAAACTTTACAATAATCATTATCACCAATTTGATATAATTAAAGTAACTAAGTACAGCCAGGTCCTATTCAATTACGAACTACTTGTTTGAGTCTTTCAAAGATTTATATATAATATACAAATAAAATTTGTATTTTCTTTCTTGCATAATTAATATTCAATTCTTACCCACTTTCAATCAAGCATACCGAATTTTAGTTTCTAAAAAGCAAAAGTTTATTTTGGGTGAATTTTTAAAGTCAATTTTCATGATTTTACATATTATTTTATTGAAAATAATTGATGATGAATTTTCTTAGTTCAACTGCATAGATATGTAGGGAACATCCATACGCACATCTTTCATATTTAAAAACATCCCCTTAAGTAACAAATAAATGTGCAATGAAGAGTTCATTCAAAAGTGTCGTATGCCCAAACTTTGAAGAAATGGATATTTCTATATTTTAACAAGATTTTGGCAAAGTAATTATACCATCATGCTCAAATGTTATGAAGTTAGCTACCATGTGAAGGGCAAACAAGAAAAATCAAATTGCAATAAAGAAATAGTTACCTATCCACAAATTAAGACATTGTCACACCAACATTGAAATCTCTATAAAAGGAATTGTGAAACTTTTATGCAAATACTCATTAAAGGAATGATGTGCGTGTGGATGTTTTCTACATATCTAATTCGCAATCGAATTAAAAAAATTCATCACCAATGTTTGTCAATGAATTATCTTATATTATCATGAAAATTAAATTAAAAAAATTGCTGAAAATGGAGTTCGGTTTTTTCAAAGTGAAATTTGGTACGTTTGATTGGGATTGCATAAGGATGCAATGATAATTATGTTGACCAAAATAAAAAAAATTTAAATCCGCATTGTACAAAAGAATTTGAATGGCTCAAATACGCAGTTTGTAAACGAACTAGACTTGATTCTACAATCACAAACTTTGGCCTATAATCGGCACCTTTATTCTAGTTCGCTTATAATGACATTTTGAAGTATCTTACACATTTGCCACACTATCATTCATTGTAACACATTTATTATAAGTGAAGGTTATTTCATTCTTCATATCACTACTAGAAAATTTTGTTTTTTTGTTTTTTTGGTTGCATTGATCCGGTCAAAATCTGACAGAAATCTGTTGAAACCAACAGATTTCTGTCAGATTTTGACCGGATCAATGCAACCAAAAAAACAAAAAAACAAAATTTTCTAGTAGTGTATGATTGTTGCCTAAGTTCTCTTCAGGGAGGTTGAGAGAATGTTAAATTTCAAGATTGAATTGAACAAAATTCACATTACATTATTGCACGAGCTTCATGTAGTACATAGCAAGGCATTTCAATATCATCTTTGAGACCTCTTCATTTTCAAACAACTCATTGATTTCTATTCCACATCTTCTTTCTCATGCTCTTCATTTAAATAAGTAGAAGATGCATTTAGTGTAAAATAAATAACCTAGGTGTATACAAAAGACATTTAACCCCTAAACGATTTGGACTATGTTTTCATCCAAAATGCTCTAGAGCTGCCACATCTAGTAAAAGTACTAAATTTTAGTAAAAAAACATTTTTGAACACATATAACCATAGGATTTTGTAGTACATTGGTTTGAGAAGATGTGGAAAATTTTTCAAAAATTCCTCAGGTACTTCATTATATCTTATAATTTATATATATATGTGTGTGTATTGAATTTTTTTATTTGGAGGACTATTTATCTATTATTTTACAGTATATTTGCCCCTATTTTTTTTCTACTTCTACTTTTTGCCCATTTTCCTACCCCCTATGGTAGTTGAAATTAAAGTTTGAGGCATTTAAACATATCCTTGTTGTAATTCAAAAATTTATACATGGTTTTAGGGGTGATCACTATAACATGAGTACTCTAACTTCTTTGGGACGCAACCCATACATACAACAAATGTATGGACATCATATATTAAACAATTGATACAAACAAATCATACAAATGAATTATACATGCACAATAGGAGAAAAAAACAAGGAAATTAAAAACCACACAAATAGTATTGTATTAGCTAAGCTTTACATATACATTCACAAGAGCACAAAACAAACATTGTATGTGATGCTTGTGGGATTAAAAGAGAAACCAACAATACAAGAGCAAATGGAGGGATGCAATTTCTATATCATTAACAACCAACATAGTGTTGAGGCCAGCAAGTTTATGATGATAGAAGAGAATGGAGTTGACGAGGAGATTTGCCAATATTTTCGTAAGTGGAATTGCTTCATTGTCTGGTCCGATGACCCAAAAAAACTAAGGAACATATTTGCTTGTTACAATCACACCAACCACTTTGTCGTTGTGCAACTATCATGGGCAACAAACATCCTTGGAACATGAATAGTGTGGAAAGGTATGGGCTCCCCTCCAAATCCAGTACTAGTAACATCTGTGGGCATAATGATGGCTACAAGACGTACTGTGGAGAACGCACAAAACAAAAATAGATTTCAGGTATATAAATTAGCTTGAGTTGAACTAAGTTGTTCATTTATTTTGTGTCTTTCAACGAATGAAATTTATTGGATTCTAATATTTGTCTAATATTTCCATCTCAAGATTTCGGGAAGGTGATGTACGTGCAATTTTCATTGATTGATGTAAATAGAAGCTTGAAGATGTTCAAAAAAAAGGACAGAGCAAAGAAGCTGAAGTTGACAAATGAACTGAAATTAATCACTACATCGGAGGATGTTTACAAGCTCTGGAGCGACGTTATCACGAATGTTACACATGAAGAGCTTATTAATCCGGATACTGAAAAGAAGTTCAACGCAAGGCAAGATTGGAACTCCAACAGTTGCATGCTTATGTGGGAGTTCTTTAAGTTTTTTAGGAATTTGAGCTATGCCAAACTTGGAAAGCTCACCAAGTATATTTTGAATATACTAGATGGGAAGTGTACTAGACATTCCTATTTGAAAGTAACCATCAAGGCGATTATGTCGGTTTTTGATGAACATTATTCAACAAAGGATTGGATGGAGTAAAGAAAGCGTAAACATCTTGTGTGTTGTGAGCTTCACAGGATTGATCCAACGCTTGGTCTCATGAACCCAATGAATGAGATCATCGTGAGCAACTAGCAGAAATTCAAGAAAGATCGGTGCATCACAAGAGTGACGATGGATGTCCTTCTTGATAGGCTTGGAGAATCTTATTTTTCAAAGGCAAAACAAAATAGGGCCAAGAATAAGACCATCACCAAACTCTCTCTACAAGCGTCTGAGTTCTTCAAGGTCTTCTTAGAGCACAAAAAGAATTTTGTTAGGCCTACAGCAATAGGCTTTTATTAGTGCAATAATATCATGGACAATACTTTCTCGGAATGGACCGCACAAGCTTTGAATGCGACCTAGAATCACATTTGGTGTTTTAGACTTCCGTAACGTTTCTGAGATTAAGAGAAAGAACACTTTGACTATCCAAAGTGCATTCTTTATCAAAGTTATAACATCATTTTGCGCGGCAAAAAAACCCTCATTCGAAGAGGTCCCTTCCTAGCTTTTTATTTGTAGGGATGAGAAGGAAGAAACACAAGTTATGAGCTTTGTGGAGTCCCACGATGTCCTCAATACATTCAATGTTCATCATATTCTATACAAACCGGGCAAATTCGAGCGTCTGGAAGACTTGTCAACATTAAATAATCCAAATTTAGAATTTTTTCTTGATATTTTTACAAAATGCCAACAATGCAATTTAAGTAGAAATTCTACATGTGTTTGAATGTTCTGAATCGGCAAGATATTTGAAGGCAAAGTCTTACAGTAAGCTAGAGTATTGTGGGAGTGTGATCCTACATGCTAGACACAAAAAACTAGCATTAGACGGGAAATTTTAAAATTTATTCCTTTAAATAGGAAAGTTTTGAGTTCTAATAGAAGATTAGTAAGGTTTGGGAAATACCGGAACTCCGATTCTGGAGAATTCCTATTAGGTATAAGAAACCTAATTCTAGAACCCTAAAAATTTCCGGAAACCGGATGACGGCGCCGGCCCTAAAAGTCGGAAACCGGATCCATATAAGGGTTAGGTTTTGCAGCCGAAATCTCTCCCGGACTTGCGTCCATCCGTCCAACTATTCATTCGTTTGGACTAGTATAAGAAATGGACTGTAGCCGGTAGAAGGCACAGTTGTTTTCTTGCTGCCTTACATTTTTGTAATCTTGGCTCTTCAGCTCTTAGAACTTTTGGTAGATTGAGGGACTGTGTGAATTGCGATCGTGCAAGTGTTCCGGAGTGATCTTTTGTGAGTAAAGAGAGTTAGGGAGAGATAACGTAATATTCATTAAAATGAGAGTATTGCACCGAAATGAGAGTTACAGAAGTCTAATTTCATTCAAAAATGGAGAAGAGAATTCCTCAAACAATATTCAAATCATATAAGAATTAAAATCAGATGAACACAAGTAGAATTCAAATATCAAAACCACAAGATAAACGTTCATATTGACCTTTCACTTGTACACCATGAGTTGTTCCATACATCTCCAACTATGCTTGGCTAAGGCCAGTGACACTATATTACAAGCAACGAACTATAAAGGCCAGTAATGTAGTTCATTACATTGTTTTGTGTACACTGTAAAAGCTACGAGTGTGATTCACTCGAGCACTGAGTTCTTTTGTAATATGCACATTGAGCTTTCATGAAGCATAAATGTATGACTCTACACTATGAACAAGTACTATACATGTCATTTATTCTTGAGCTCCACGATTGCCTTCGTCATCTTCGGCCTGTGGTTGTACTTGCTTGTAATCCATGAGCTTGGAAAGCCCTCCTACTTCCTTGAACATCCGAAGAAGGACCCACGTCCTCACCATATAGTTTTCACTGTGTTGCTTTATCGCAATGTGAGGACGACATCGGTGTAGCAAAAACATTGCTAGACTTCATGGGCGATAGAGAACATGATTTTGGACGATGTAGAGCTAAACCCGGGGGACTATCCACCACCCCATCATCAACGGGCTTTAGAGAGAAGTCCATTGTCGAATTTGTAGTGGCAGCCAAACACATGAAGTTTCCTGTACTCAGAATTAGATTATGCCTGTAGTCGGAGAAAGAGTTAGCTGATGTAGTGCACGGAAGACTGGTGTGCCGAATAGGAGAGGACGACGTTCCCAAATTCTAAGAAAAGAAAGAGATTAGAACCATTTAATCAAAAACTGTAACTGTCATTACATTTACAAGTAAACTCCAATAGTAAATATGCAGTCTAGGAAGTCCTGGCCATCGAATGAGGTCGATCCGACCTAAACTGGAGGAAGAAGAAAATACAGAAAGGTGTTCATAAAAAAATTATATTACAGAAATTACGTATATCTCTAACTATACATGCGAATGCACAAGCCATTAAGGTCGAGGCGAGATGAAGTTCACTAGGAACTTAGAGAACAATCCACATGCCATTCAGCACGACTCGACCTGAACTAAAGCAATAAATAAACTACCCACTCGTAACGCCAATTAGATGATGATACAATCACTGCATCGACGTGGTTGATGAACAGCAATGAAATATAGTGCGCTATCGGTATGCTGAAGACACTTTGACTGCATCCATAAGACTATTGTACATGCTATGATTTCTCTCGTCATACAACATCTTCCGCCCAATTTTCCCCGCACTACTCTTGTGAAATGATTTCAACCCTTCATCTCAAGCTACGTGAAGTCGCTTGAGCCAGGGCAAAAGGACCATGTCCAAATATGAGTCCCTGGGGCCGTTACCCTTGGAAGACCAATTGATAGGAAGAACGACGTTCTCCGACTTGTTCATGAAGTGCTTCATAGGACTGCCGTCAACTATGACAGTATTCTCTTGAAGAAATTGCCCACTGAAATTACTAAACAAGGTGTTTGTGTCCTTCATGAACAGGTCCTTGGTGGTGCCTGGATCTTTGAATGTGACTATCTGGCCTTGTTCCTCACACTTGAGCGTCGTGCAAGACTCTTGCCCAAGTATAATGCGAGGCTTATCTAGACCGACAAAAAGATAATCGACGATTTTTTGAACGGTAAACTTCTTCATGGAGCTCCAAATAGAAACGTGTGCTATCAATCCTATCTTACGAAGGAAATGAGCGCAATTCGGGCGGACAAAGACCGCCTTCGGTCCCACAATCGCAGGAATCGTGGCGGAGTGCGGTTGGTTTGCATTCCCGATGTGCACAGCCCACCCCTTGTACTTGGCGTCTTCACAGACACATAAGACTCCATTCAAGTCCAAGACAACATTCAGTCACTTCTCGACGACGGTCACCCTAGACGTCAATGGAATTTCAACATCCTTCGACGTATCTCCATGTTCAAATGGGGGAACCGATCCCTGCTATCAAATAGACAAATGTGCAACCAGTTACTAAGCTGCACTGACACATTTCGAAACTCAAGGAAAAAGGCAAAATCCAATTGTCGCAGACTTTATATGAACACAGAGGTACCTATTAGTGCAGAGATCAAGGACGCATGGGCACGAGGTTACCTTTTCCTGCAAAGACAACGTCGATCCAACAAGGTCTAGCATTTCAATCTCTAGAAGCTGAGCGTTGGGAATAGAGACGTTATCATCTAAGTGCATGGATTCAGATTCAGATGCACCTCTACTTGTAGCTTCTACACTGCCACAACCAAATGTTGGACATTGTACATGCTGTACAAGAGCAATAGATTTCGGAAGATCATTCGGTCCACTTGAGATAGCCATCAAAGGAGGTTCTGCAATTCAAAAAGGGCCAGACAAACAAGATTTAAATTTTTACTGAAAAATCCATATAATTGATTAATAAAATTGAGTACAAAAAAGTCATCATCTTACATGAAGATATGGATTAGCCAAAAAATTGTTTTCTATCAAAAAGTATTGTCTCCCACACTAAGGGTCTCTATCTAAGTACAACCTATGACACAAATCAGCTCGAGTCGAGCTAATTCTATACAAATGACATCGAGTGATTGTGTGGTCAACCTGATGGTGCATCTTGGCCATCTAATGCATGACTCCAATCATTATCAATGGCGATGGCAGGATCTGCAGGCATCTTCGGGCTAGACTCCAAGGTCTCTGAGGACCTGCTACCATCAAGTGGAACTCGAGCCATGTCCTCGTCATCAGGTGGAGGTGTAGGGGTCGAGGGGCACTCCTCAGTAGGAGGAGGAGTTGGAGGATCTGCGGAACCTGCAAGAGGAGTGAGAGAGACAAAAGGCACCCCAGTCAATCATGGAGTGGAGGGTAAGCTTGAGGATCCACTCATCGTTGGTCTTGCTGGCGCTCCTTGCAGCAAAAGCACATGGTCAACCTGAGACGGCTCTACGAATGTTAGAGGCATGGCCCCACCAAGACTGTTGATAATGGCCTCCAGTTTGGAGTCGTTCTTCTGTGACATTGCCACCATAAACTGTCGCAACTCCGCCATCTCCCTGGCCTGCCTGTCAAACATCATCTGGTCTTGTTCCCGCCTCCTCTTTAGCTCTGCAATTTCTGCATCATAGTCGTTGTTGGCTTGCGATCTTCCCCTCTTCCGCTTCTCCCTGGAGGTTGGAGACGGTATGGCAGAGGTGTCAGGTGGTTGACTCGATGACGCTGATGACCCCCGGATGCTTTGAGAGCGGATTACTAGAGGCGTGCTCCAATCCATGGGAACATCATCGTCGTAGTCGTCATCACCGGTTGTCCCATCGTTGTCGGAGGACTCACACAATATGATTGTAGATGACCTCTGACTGGACGGCGTGCTTGCCTCTCCAGTTGCCTTCCCTTTGCGCTTCGATGACGAAGGCGTGCTTGACCCCGATGGTCGGCGCGGGAATTTGCCCTCATCGACAAAGTATCCCTCTGGAAGAAAATCATTCTTATCCAATTTCTTCGTAGTGGTTGCAATTTCAATCCACTGGTCAGACTCCTCTGAGTCCCCCACAACAAACACATTAACCCCACTCATCTGCAAAGCCACACATAGCGTCACATACTATCAGATAACGATAGTATGAAAATTCCCTAACGAGGATACAATGGTATTTCATGTAACGTCAGCAGTAGGTTGGGTCAGGTCGACCCGACCTGAAGTTCACTCTTGGGCACTCAATGCCACCGGCCAAGTCGAGCCAAACTATGGAGCAACACACTCCAGTCAATGCTACGAGTCAGGTCGACTCGACCTGGTTTCTATCACCTTATAATTACAAGAAGAAATACATGTTCATTCTATTCAGGTCTAATCGACTTTAACCATAGCCAAAACATTACATTGTGGAATTCATTGTGTTTAGGCTTACCATTGCAGCACATGTGAACTTTGACCTAGTGAAGAATGACATTACGCTTGCTCCAGGAGCATAGAATTTCCTCACAAGATTGAGGAAGAACTCCATCCGTAGCTCAGTATTATTAATCCTAAATTCTAGCTCGTTGTAAGCCCTGGGCCTCGTGAATGTTTCAGTATTGGGAGCATCATAGGAAGACCTCATTTTCACCGTCCTAGCATTGCTTGGGCTTTGCAGGATGGTCAGGTAAATTGGTTCCACCGCCTTCTTGCTTCGTGCAAACAAGTCACCGATACGCTCATTGGGTGAGGGAATGTAGTTAGAAAAACTCATGGAGTATTCCTTCAACACGGGATTGCTGTCTATGAAGTGGAGTGCTTGCATTTGCTCGGTGAGGTCAGAACAAATGAGCACCCACATCGAAATGTCCTCGAGAAGGGGTTGACCCTTTTCTTGGAAGGACTCGACAACTGCAGCGAAGTATGGATCGGTTGGCGTACACTTAGACTTTGACACCACATTCGGAATGTAACGCAGGTTCCACACTCCAAACTTAATGTCCTTCATGTTCTCTGCAGTGAGCACGCCTCTAGGCCAATCTTGGTGCGTCTTATACATAACGTCATATGGACGATAGTATGTAGTGGATTTTGGGGGTACAAAATTATTTCTTTGCTACAAGAAGACCCGGAAGAACTCAGCCGCGTACATTGACATCTCCTCAGCACTCTTCCCCTTTGCTCTTGACTGCTTCGCCTCCATCCAGTATTCGTTCCCTGGTTGCTCTAGCAACACGTTCATGGTGGCACTTGTGAAGTTCCGACTTCGTTTGAACTCCCTCCACTTCTCGTGGTTCAGCTCGTTCAAGAAGGACATGAACCCAAGGCTTGCGTCCAGGGCGTGAAGCTCCATCTTCACCTTGTGCTTGCGTTTCCTTCTTTCCACCTACTCCCTAGCAGTGTAGCAGCTCTCCTGTACGCCTGTACAGCAAAGAGAAGCTTGATTGTGACCTTCGGGTACTCCTTGTTCTTGCTCCCTAGATTCTGATGTAGAATATGTTCGGCCAGCTTCAACAAGTCATTGAAGGAAAGGTTTCCGAGCACTTTGAAGAACTCATGTGTCAGATTCCCTTGCTCGGGCTTCCAAGTCGCCTTCTCGTTGTACTTCAGTCTAGTATTGGGGTCTATCAACTCCCCATGCGCAGCACTAGAAATGACCTCGCTCCATAGGTTGTACACGTCGTCCGGAGCTGTGATTATCTTCATCTTGTTTCGGATCTCGAGCTTCTCCTTGGCGTCCTTGCCTTTTGCAGCCTTCTAGGCCTTTTGTACATCTAGCAGAGCGAACCGCTTGTACATTGCCGATGAGAATTCCTGCAACATAATTTTGTATGTCACGGTCAATTTGGAGCTCTTTATTTAGCTTGGACCGACCTAAACTGCACATTTCATTTTGAACGTCGAATGCACCTTTGACGTTCTGCTTACTTCGAACTCTTCATTCATTATCACGTGAAGTAAATCAATACATCACCTATTGTGTCTAGAACACTAGGTGGCAGACAACATTCACAGATCAGGTCGACTCGACCTGAATCTCTTACTATGAATTTCTTCTTATTTGCTGTACTCTCAGCGTTTTGCCTGACGTTGGATATTGTCGCTGTTGGGGCCGCTTCCTTCAGATTGCGTGGCCTCCCCATGAGTTCCCACACTTTTCTCGCTCCCAAAATGTTTGTTGACCACGAGGGCTTCTATGCCACGAAGTGGTTGACCCTATTGTAGTACGCCGATATGTCCCGTAGTTTCTGGGCATCTGTGGACCAGACTATGTAGCAATCCCATTGACGAAAGTTCTTGACAATCTCTTCGTCAAGGTTTTGGTCCACCATCATTTTGTTGGCAGTCACACTGTGCTGCCCATTGATGATGTAGAAGTTCTTCCTTTCAAGTGTTGGCCAGTCCTCTGGCTTTGGCTTCTCGAAGCAGTCCACTGGCATGACACACAATGTTTGTTTTGTGGACTTATCTGGCATTTCCCAGAGGTATGTCATCATGTCCTCCGCGAGCTTCATTTCATAACTACGAATGTTTACTCATTTCATGGCTACGGATGTTTTACTCAGCTCCCCTGGTAAAACTGCACTAGGGTCTTACGCTGCTGCTACCGCTGCTAGGCTGATACCAACTTACTTTTCCTGGGAGCTCGTGCTGGAGTTGCGGCCTGCATGGACTTTCTTGTCCCCCGACTCTGTTGGGTTCCAAGTGTACCTATTGAGCTCTGTCCCTCCACGTTACTTGGAAACTCCTGGGAGACAGTTCTGATAGTCATGTCTTTCTTCTTCAGCTCAAGCTTCGTCTTCAAAATTGTGAAGTCGTTCAGGAGTGTCTTCAAGCGAGAGTATAGGGCCTTCCCCGTTGCCAACTTCTCGTCCATTGTCTTGAAGTAGTTGTGGTCAACTTTCTTCTCAAGGTCGGGTATCTCCGTTCTGTACTCAGTCGGTTCCAACGTTGAGAGGAAGTGCGATATGTTGAAGGCACATCTTGAGGAGTCCAAGCGAATAGTGAAGTGGTACTACTCGCTTTCAGGCTGTCCTGTCACAGTTGTAACACAACGAATTTTCAAGAATGGACCACTGTCATGGGTGACGTCCTTTATCTTCTCATCGAAGGATATGTTGAAGAAATGGTCGGTGTCTTTGAATTTTGCAGCGAAGCAAATGAGGTTCTTGAAAGGAATCATGTGGAGACTCCAACTCTCAACGTTTTCGGGATTTTTGAATTCCCAGTAGTCTCCGTCATTGTCAAAGTCGTCCCCTTCCTCTCCAGAGGATTCGTGCGCAGAGCGTACGTAGAAGGCCTCCAGCTTCTTGATTTGGTCATCCATTTTGCACTCATTTTTCAATTGGGTATTGTTACACCAAGAGTTGTTGCTCTATATATTCAGATCGATTCGACCTGAATGTCAGTGCTTGGAGCTTCTAGATTTATTTTCTACATACTTGATCTAATTTACTTCGGTTTGGTTCCCTTCGTATGCTTTAGGTCAAGCCGACCTAAATGCAATCTATTGATTCAGATCGAATCAACCTAAATGTGAATACATGGGGGTATTAAATTTCATCTTGTATGTGTTTCCAGTTACTTGCATTTGGTGTACTTGGATTTGGTTCAGTTTGTATCACACCTTTCAGGTCGGGTCGACCTGATGTTCTAGTCGAAATATGTGAATGTTTTTCCTAGTGTGACGGCATTGTTTAATGTTATCGAATCGTCGTACATGTCGTAGTATGTACTCATCTCACTACTAATCATACAATTCAGGTCGGTCCGATCTGAATTGCATGCGTTCATTTTGAGAGGTCGATTGTTGTGAGTTGGATGATTATTTGAAATATAGTTGATGATCAATGTATTAATTGAAGTAGGTGTCTGATATCATAATATTATTTTATTTGTTGGTACCACAACGTATTTAACGCGTCAGATTGCATAGGGTCCCCTTTGCAATTCAAGTCGGACCGACCTAATCTGCATTTGATTTTGATGATGATGTTATTTCTCTTCTAGGATGTAAGTGCAAATGTCTGTTTCTTAGTTACTTAGTTGTGCAGACAATGCTACTAGGTGTACATTTAAGGTCGGATCGACCTGAAATGCATGTTAAACTCATATCATTATTATCCATGGACTTGCACGGGCAATGGCATTGATTTGAGAGTGGATATGTTTGAAGGGGCTATGCAATTCAGGTCGATGCGACCTGAATTGTCGTTCGGTTCATATTACGTACATTATCCTTACAATTCTGAATGTTTTTAGTGGTCAATTTTTTAGTTACACTAGGTGTCTAATTTCCTAATAGTAATTTTATGTTGGTACCTCAATGGACTTGACGCATCAAATTGAATAGGGTCTTCTGTGGGGTATAGGTCGGACCGACCTGATCTACATTTGATGTTAACAATGTTGTTATTTCTTGCCTTAGATGTTAGTGCAATTACCTGCTATTTAGTTGAATCTTCATGCACACAATGCTAGTAGGTATACAGTTCAGGTCGAACCGACCTGAAATGCATGTTAATCTGATCTCAAAATTATCCATAAACTAGCACGGACAGCAGCATCGGTTTGAGAGGCGATATGTTTTAAGGGGCTTTTTAATTCAGGTCGATGCGACCTAAACTGTAGTTTGGTTCATGTAACATTCATTCTCGATACGTTTAAGGATTTAGGATGATACCCAGGTATACCGGACTAATTCCTGTGAATTTGTGTGGTTGTGAAGCAAACCCTAGACCCTAAGCAATGGACCCTAATGAAACCCTAGATCCTAAGCAATGGACCCTAATGAAACCCTTGAACCTAAGCACTGGACCCTAAACAAACCCTGGACCCTAAGCACTGGACCCTAAACAAACCTTGGACCTTAAGCACTGGGCCCTAAACAAATCTTGACCCTAAACAATGAATGCCTATTTCTGAATCCTAAACCCTAAACAAAGTCCTGTGCATTAAAACTCACCTGGGAATTGACAAATGAAGACCTTGAAATGCAATGCAGATGGATTAATCTCCAAATCCTACAAGATTATCCACATTTTCGACAAATTCATGAGTTGAACAACGTCAAAACATCAAAAGCAGGAACATCGCAAACCAAAAGACAACCTAGACCAAAAACCAAAGACTAATTGAACAAACCTACAACATCTCAAACAAGCATGCTTCCATCGAGTAACTCCCAAACCATGAATTCTAACAAAAACCAACAAACCTCAAGAGAACCAAAAAACACACGTATGCATACGATACATTATGCAACTTAAACCCTACTAATACATTCATTGGACATTGCAGCTAGCTTTACAACAATCACAGAAATCACTATTCAAAGCACAAATGGTGCTAGAAAATTGAAATTAATACATACCTGAGTTTCTACAAGCAAGCGCTATGCAACTTCACCCGCAGCTACTTATTATGGACTCCCCAATGTTGTAACTCCAGTGCTATAATCGTCAATCTACAAGCAAAAACAACCCAAATTTTAAAAACATTCATTGCAAACCAAATTCCAAGAAACAAACTACAAACACATTCCAAGCAACTAGATTCATTGCAACAATTAAAAACCAAGATCCAATCTGTTGGGAGCAAATACCTACCAACACAATACACAACACAATCGTCACTCAATCAGATCATTCCAACATCAAAAGAAGCAAATTCAAAACTGATTTCGAAACAATGTGATTTCATCCTCAATTTTTTGGAATTCAAAACCATTTTTCCACATAACCCTACATCTGGTATGGGAAGCTTCGAAACAAGGTGCCCAACCAATCTACTTATTATTGCAAGGTATTGCAATTCTCCAACACTTTCAATCAAGCTCCATTTTCTTAATTTACATACAATATCCACTACTCCAAAATCCATACATCAAATGCGTTCACTCAAACCTCCAATACCTGGGTCTCATAGTTCCATTTTCTTAACTCAACCCTAAATCCAGTACTCTCAAAATCCATACATCAAGCGCATTCAAACGCTCAAACCTCCAACACCGCAGTCTGAAAGCTCCAACAAATTCATTCAAGCTCCATTTCCTTAACTCATATACAATATCTACTACACTGAAATCCATTCATCAAATACGTTCACTCAAACCTTCAAGACCTGCGTCACAAAAAAATCTGCAGTACTGACCTAGGGAGAAGGGCTCGCCTATGCTGCGCCATATGAATCAAACACATTAACACAGA
This sequence comes from Climacium dendroides, assembly GCA_950106755.1. NCBI lineage: Eukaryota > Viridiplantae > Streptophyta > Bryopsida > Hypnales > Climaciaceae > Climacium > Climacium dendroides. The sequence continues at coordinate 22,910,783 of OX467082.1, read as the reverse complement.
GAACAAAGTTCACAAAAGATCAAGTAAGGGTGATTCCAGCTAATGCCTCAAATCGCAAAGCAATCAGGCATCCAGGTGTCCAAATCATGAAAGACATTTTCATCAGAATACTAAAACTGAACATGATTCCACGAAATATACAACCAAACAGAATCTCCTCAATCGACAACCTCCACAACTCATTCAAAACCTTCCGTGATAGCTGACAAACCCTAAACCCCAAAAAATCTTATAGCGCTGATCTACAAAGAAGGCCTCGCTAATGTTTTGTCGCAGCTCAGTCTTTTTAAGTCTGTATGAAGTCTTAGTCAATTCTACAGACGTGGACATAGTTGTAGTGTGCAATTGACAGTTTCCGGTACTTATTTTTGTTGCTTCTCGAGGTATTTCGTATTCTGAGCTCGTTATAGTATGCCAAGAGATTGAGACTTCGACCGGATGGAGGGGTCTGAAAGCTCCATTTCTTAAGTCATATACAATTACAAAGTGCACCTCAAGGTGAAGGACTACAATTACAAAGTGCACCTGAACCAAGCGCCCTCTACTGCGTTGCCCATTGCTGTTGCACCCGCTGTTACTGTGCCATCTGCTGCGTCGTTTGCTGCTGTTGCACCCTCTGCTGTTGTTGTGCCCTCAGCGAGCATTCCAAGTTCTACTCTAAACCGTTGTGAGCAAGATCCTCCTCCCTCACGAAACAGGAAAACAACAACGACATAGGAAAACAACAGCAACACAGGAAAGCAACAACGACACAATGCTAAACCCTAACCCGCGCCCGCCCGAACCAGAGCCTGATACCTTCCTATACCTGCTCACGATACCCTTCCTGTACTTGTCGCTTGAACCAGAGCCCAATACCCACCCATGATACCCTTCTTGTACTCGTCGCCCAAACCAGAGCCTGATACCCTCCTATACCCGCCTACGATACCCTTCCTGTACTCGTAACGATACCTGCCCCTGAACCCTGCTGTACCCGCCACGATACCCTCTTCTATCCGCCACAATACCCTGCTGAACCCGCCACAATACCCTCCTGAAGGAGACCCGCCCTATACTCGCCTCGTACACGTATGATACCCGCCTCATACCCGACACACTTTTTACTGAAAATGGACCATGCCTTGTACCCTAGCTTATACCAACCCCTATCATGCATATGTAGAAATTGTATTTTCATACAAGGTGATATTACAAAAATAGAGTAGCAGTTTCCTATCATACTACTAAAATCATAAATCCCTCTGTAATATCACAAATGCTACCATTAATACTAGGGGCTCGTGCTTGCTATGCTACGCATTCATTGTATCACATATTAGTAAAATTTTGATACATTTGAATAGAATGCATGATAATGATTTCAATAAGTCTTTAAAATAATTATTTTATAAAAATATTTGCAATCATGCATACATAAAAATCACATTTTCACACAATGTGATATTATAGAAATAGAATAGCAATTTGCAATCACTTCTATAATATCACCTCGAATATCACTTTTTACAAAGGGTGATATTATAAAAATAATATAATTGTTGCAATTCAGGTGATATTAAAGAGGATCCATAGGGTGATATTATAGAGGTAGCAAATCCATGATTGCTTCTCTTGGCTTTCACTTCTTTGCATTTCTTTGATTTTGTGCTTCTGTGAGCTTTGAGCTTTCATAATTTCAATTTTCTATTGCTACTACCAAATGATTTGAGAAATTTATTAGATTGAACCAATTGGATTTCACAACAATTAAATTGTTCACGAAGCATTTGAGGTTTACAAGTTCTTCCTTTAAATTCTTTTATTTGGGTTGCCATTGTTTGTAACAATTGAGTCCAAACAAATAGTAAAATTTTGACACATATGTATAGAATGCATAATAATGATTTCAATAAGTCCTAAAAATAATTATTTTAAATATTTTGTAAATTTTTTTTCAATCATGCTTACATAGAAATTGTATTTTTACACAATTTGATATTACAAAAATAGAATAGCAGTTTGCAATCATTTTTGTAATATCACTTTTTCCACCGGGTGATATTATAGACATAATATAGTTGTTGAAATGAAGGTGACATTAAAGAGGATCCATAGAATGATATTATAGAGGTAGCAAATCCATTGCTTCTCTTGGCTTTACACTCCTTTGCACTTCTATGATTTTGTTCTTTTGTGAGTTGCGAATTTTCATGATTTCAATCTTCTATTGCTACTACTAAATAATTTTGAGAAATTCATTCAATTGAAGTGATTTTGGATTCCAAAACAATTAAGTTCTTTAGAAAGTTTTTGAGATTTTTATTTGAAGATTTATTTGAAAGTTTTACACAACAATTCTTATAAAATTCTCATGATGAATGGATAGCATAGCAAGCACCAACCCATTTCTTGCTCTACATTTTATCTAATATATAAAAATTCTACTGATATTTTGAGGATAAATTCATCGGGTAGGATTCATTGGAAAAATTATTTTAAAAGAACCGTATTGCTTTCCTACACTGTCTTCTTCATTTGAAATGGATTTCAAAACAAATACTCTAAAAATCATGCTATATTTAATAAAACCCAAACCAATAAATTATATCGATTTGACGTGGAAGCATGTCCAGAAACGTAACACATAAGTTGCAAATGTTCAAAATAATTAGGATTCATGGAAAAACTTAATTTTAAGACAACCCTATTGCTTCCCCACACTTTTTCAAATGGGTTTCCAAAAAAATACTTTAGGATTGATGTTGTATTTAATACAAACCAAACCATTAATTTGTATCGGTTTGATGTGGAAGCATGTCCGAAAAAATAACACACAAGTTGCAAATCTCTGCGAAATAATTAGGATTCATGGAAAAATTAATATTGCAAACATTATAAAAAGAAATTGAAAGTGCATGCAGTATAATTCCTTAGTGTGTACAAAAACCTTGAATTCACTTCTAAATTAAATATTTGTTCAATATTTCAAAAGCATGATATGAAATGATTTAGTAAACTACAAAAATATCTAAACCCGAGACCCTAAAATCCTAAAGACCCTAAACCCTAAACCGTAAAATCCTTATTGATAAAATCACATGCAAACACTTGGGTGGTGCAAAAGGTTGTGTTTGTCTAAATTTACAAATAGACCCTAACTTCACCAAAATCAAATTGACTTGCAGAAATTGCAAAAGAAAAAAAGACAATGAAGACTTCTTGCCTAGATTCTGTTACAAATAGAATCTAGAAATTAGTGCTTGACGGTGCAAGAAAGCAACCTCATAAGTACTTAATAGCTGTCAATGGCTATTTCTGTCATGAACAGTGTAGGCGGGAATAAAAAATCAAAGGAATTTGCGGAAGGAGTTCGGGATTATCAAATTCCTTCCTACAGCTCCCGCCTTCCCATTCGCGCCTACACATTGCCGCCAAAATTGTTTTGAATGTCGTTGTGTCCGCGCGCATTAGGGTACTCTCCTTCTCCGTTGCGAATGCATGGACGTTCATGCGAGATTTCACTTCTCTCATGTCATTACTGAACTCTATCAACTTCTGTACTTGTACTATCTAGAGTGTCGGAGTATTGCGCTTCGAGGATCTTGGTGAACGCGCTTGTTGCCTTCCGTATGTCCTCAGGTTAGAAGCCTTCAGCATTTTCAAACATTTTCATTCAATGGATTGCACATAGTTACTTTGTAAACACATAGTAGTTTTGTGAGTGTGTATAATGTTTCTTTCAGTGCTGCCATCTATTGTCGAGTTCCTAGTTGCTGAAGTTGGCAGAGTGCGTGTGTTTCCAATGTTTATTACCGAAAATTGAGTTGCATGATTATGAGTTATGGACTTCCTCAATTTTTAGTGACAAGGTCTTTATTAAATGTTCAGTTCTTGACATCTGAGTTGCAGAATTTTGAGAGTGCAGTGCCCGATTATCTCGCCAAGAAACCCGGAATGCGAGATCACGGTTACTACAAGACTGCCAATACAATGTCCGAGAAATCCGAAACTGTTTAGGTCGAGTCGACCTGAATACGAACAACGATACATGAGTAATTTATTAATGCACTTCAGGTCGAGTCGACCTGAATACGAACAACGGTACATGAGTAATTTATTAATGCACTTCAGGTCGAGTCGACCTGAATGTGAGATTGTCTACATTAGTCATTCGTTCATGCAATTCAGATCGAGTCGACCTGAATGTGAGATTGTCTACATTAGTCATTCGTTCATGCAACTCAGGTTGAGTCGACCTTAATGTGAGATTGTCTACATTAGTCATTCGTTCATGCAATTCAAGTCGAGTCGACCTGAACTGATCCATATGATAGTAATTAAAGTAATGTAAAACGTATTCTAGGTAGATTGAATAGTTCTGTCATCAAATATGTTAATGAAATGATATACATGGCAATTCAGATCGAGTCGACCTAAACCGTATCTATAATTGTAATTTCGTTCAAATGAAAATCTTGTAGATGTCCTGCTGACATTCTCGATATTCACAGATTCAGTCACCAAGAATTCTGTACGTAGTGATAATAGTGTGCAGATGGGATTCGGCTCACTACAAGTCCTCATTTCAGGTCGGTTCGACCTGAAGTGTGGGTACTCTTATCCCAGACTTCAATTCGAGAAGTTCGAGATTTATAAAGGAATAAAATTGGGAATTCCCTGTGGAATTGAACAAATGAAGATGGGTTCATTATGTCAAAGTACAAAGGACACTTCAGGTCGATCCGACCTGAAGTTCAGGATTGTACTCAGTCTTCTTACATTTATTGTAGGAATCTGGAATCCGGAATCCGGAAACGGATCAATAACATAAGAAGTAGGTGCGAAAAATAAAAAAAATAAAAAAAATAATAGTTAGAGTGTGATTTTTGGACCAGATAGCTTGAATTAGAAAATAAGCGTACCGACACAATCCTAAACCGGAACTTATCCGGATCAAGAATCCGGACTCATCCGGAACACAAGAACCTACCGTATAGGTCTTGTAGCTACGGAAGTAGGATACCGTTGAGACAACGGACTTGTAGCCGTTGTCCTTAAGACCGTAGAAAGACGGGTTAGTACTTAAGCTGACTTCCTAGGGTTTCCTCTTCACTTTTTCTGTTTAGTGTCTTGAGACTGTTTGTGTGAGTAGTTGAGAGAAAGAGTGGTGAGTTAGCGATTGAGGTAGAACTACTTTTCCCTCGTTCTCACTTAGATCTTATGGCATCCGGACCAGTACGAAAGGTAGCGGTATCTGCCCGGGTTATTTCTCCGGCCATTCCGGATAGCCCGGAACTAGACAAGCATTTAGAGGAGAACTTGACTAGGTTAGGATGTGTCGGTTTACTACACCGACCATGGAACCTCAAGAGTGAAGAGATGATTCAAGAGCTACTTCACGGTGTTCCGAACCAGTATGAGCTCACTTTGAGAGGACGGCCAGTCGCGTGGACCGAGGACATCTGGGCGGACGTCTATCAGTTCCGGAAGAGTGGGAACGGTTTAGCATCGAGGACGGACCATTTTGTAGCTGGGAAGTTCACGGGGTCTACAAACCCTAAGGACGGATTCGTTATCAACGAGTGCAAGGACGAGAGACATAGGCAAATACTAGAGTTTCTGATTCCGATCTTGTATCCGGAAAAGCCAACGCGGGTTACCATTACAGTGGCCAATACCATCTTTGGGGCTATGGAGAACCGAGTAGTGCACTGGGGTAGGGTAATAGCCGGGATAGTGGCTAAATTAGCGGATCACGTGACCCGAGTGAAGGCGAGTCTAGTTAGCACCTATTTGTTTCATCTGTACCATCAATTGGAACTTTTGAGTGCGGCGGAAATAATTCAGTATGACATCGGAAAGACGCTCCTGTCATACGGACTTTCCGGGGAGGAAGCGGAAGATCCGGTTGAGTCTGAGCCGGAGGAGCTTCCCGAGGAACGTCTGACAGATCCGAGGACTAAGAAGAGGAAGTCAACCGATCCGGGGTCGAGAATCAAGCCACCGGCAATGGAGAGGGGGGAGTCCAGCAGAGAATCTCAAATGGAAACAGAATCCGCATTTTTCAATGCGGGGCTCGAGTGGATACGTGAAGTCAAGGTACTTCACGACGGGTTGTCAGATTTGGTGATAGATACTGCGGAAGTATTGAAGGTGGATCCGGATCAGATCGTGGAAGCTGTCAAGCGACTACCCAAGCCGGAGGATCTAAAGAAGAGGGAAGATCGGATCCAGGAGTTGGAGGCGGAACGGAACCTACTCCAGACCCGGGTGAATTGGGCGGAAGGGGAAATGGTAGTTGCGAAGGAGAAAGAGAAAAAGGCTCTCGCTCTAGTCATGAATCTAACCGGAGCAGTCAACATCAAAGCCGACATCATCACGAAAGCTGCCTTGTTTGACTCAAAGATGATATCGGAAGGCCACATTACTGGAACCAAGGTAGTTATCATCCTCGTAGACTTCACCGCGAGGATAGAGCGAATTTTCAAGGAGATTCAAAAGTTGTTGGCGGCCATCGACCCAAACCATGCGATGGATTTCTCCACCTTTCCGGAACTTCCTTTTGTCGCAGGTACCCCAGGGAAACTAGTGGCGGATCAAGCAACCCGGATGGAGGGCCTGAGGAGGATACTCACACCAGCCGAGCCTTCCGCTAGTAAGATACGGATGACGGAGTTGAATTTGAGGCCAGCCTCGGAACCGGACCCGGAATCGGAGTCTAGTGCGAAAACGGTTCCGGTGCCATCTAAGTTCTCAACTCCGGAAGTTCCCAAGGCACAAACAATGCCGAACTTGATGACTAGAACATTCAAGGTTCCAAGACAGCAAGTGAGGGGAGATCTCATCAGCCGGATCAGTAGAATGACCAATCCGGCTCGGTCTAATCCGCAGGGATTTGTGCACATGCAAGAGACCACGCCGGAGGAAAGAAGCAAATCCACAACATTGGAGGATACCACACCAAAGAAAGAGGAGGAAGTTCAAGTCATCGAAGATTCTGAGGAAGAGAGAGCCCACTCCACTTCCGGAACCGAAGACGACAGCGATCCGTCACCCGCAACGCGTCATATCCAAACTCGGGCCACAGCAAAGACCACACCAGCAAAGAATACGAAGGGGACGCCTACCAGTCAAGTGGGAAGCCATTCAAAGAAAGGACGGAAGCCAAGACATTAGGGTTGGTAGGAAAAGAAGTATAGGGTCCGGAATGGGGTTCCGAGCATGAATCCGATTTCCGGAATCTTAGGCGGATAGTAAGGAAATCTGGTTATCTCGGACGGCAGTTAACAATCTTTCCGGATATCCCGGGGTTTTCAGTGATTGGTTGCCTGGATTTCCGGGTTTCCTTTTCAGGCTTTTAGGAGTTGACTTTGGGTTTTTGTGTTAGTATTTTAAGGGCAGGCAAGTTAGTTGTCTGCCATTCCATCCTACTCCATTTGATTTTAGTGCTTTCACGTATGTATTACAATTTCCTTTTCTTAATTTAAGTCAGTCAGGGTGCTTCTAGCTGCACTTTGCTTAGACGGAATCTTTGGCTCAGTGTATGCATGTGTGTGTATCCTTGTACTAGAGAAAGAGAAGGGAGGGAGAGGAGGAATCCGGATCTTGAGCTACGGATCTCTTGGTGTTGAGCTAAGTGGGAGACATGTGAATTGAGTAAGGGAGTGTAAGTGTGATGTGCCTTTAAATTGCCGGAACGACAATCCGGGTAAGAAGGTAGAGGTCCCTGCGAGTCCAGAACCAGGAGGGGTTTGTGCGGAGATAAGCAACCGCCAAAGGAAAGGAACTCCCACTACTTCGGAAGGTCTACCAACCTCCCCCTTGGTACATTGTCTTCCCCTTTGAAACTCTATTCCTTTGGATCTATGAGTTCGGATCCGTCGTTGTAGTAAAGAGAGGTGTGAGAATTGCTCTGTGTGACTTGATTCCGGATCGGCCAATCCGGAAACTGTGAGAGAATACTCCTCCTTCCTCATACAACTATGTTGTCTTGGGTGTGTTGTTTAGTAGATTTAGAATACAGAGAGGATAATTGTACAAGTGGTGAGTCCCCACCCCTTTTTAGATCAAGGGCGAACCCTCTGAGGGTAAAACAGAGGCAACAAAAAACCAGTGACGGAAAAGAGACGGAATTCAGTTCCGGAGGTATCCGGATCCGGAACGGAATCCGGAATATATTAAGTTTCCGAAATGAGGTAGGGTAAGTGAAAGAAAGAGGATTAAGTGAGTAGTCCCAATCCGGATGCTTCTAACTCAATCGATATCATACTAGAAGTTCCCTGGACCGATAATTCGTGTCATCTTGCAACAATTTGCCGTTGTTAGGATACTTACGGCTAACTACGCGTACAACATTTATATTTTCGGCTAACAAAAATTATACAAGACAGGGGTCAGACACTTCAGGTCGATTCGACTTGAAAATAGAGTTTACATAAATCTGAATTTATAAGGAATTTTAATGAATGATGTCAATTGCAGTTGAAACCTAGGCTTCAGAAAATAAGTTCGTTACTATCATAGATGTAGCTAGTATAACATTTGGTCATTCAGGTCGGGTCGACCTGAACATGAATGAAATTGCATGATCTATACTGCAATTCACTTACCCTATTTCACATTGCATTTTTACAGGTATCCATGGATACTATAGATGACCCTAATGACATGGACATGTCATCGGGTTCTGAATCTAGTGAATTCAGACATGATGAAGAGGATTTCATAACATCTTCAGAAGACGAATTTCAGAATGTCGCAACAATGAATGTTGGGGTTCCGGAATGCGAAGGTCTACCGCGTCGGCTTTGGAATACTCGAGTTGTCACCTTGTACAATGAGGCTGGAGTGCTTATGGGTGAAGGTGTCTGTCATAGTGTGAACTCTGACCTCATTTTGGGTGCCAATGGCCCTCTTGGTGACACCCACGTGGCGATCCACATCTCCAAAACACATAGCGAAGAGGACCTACCAGAGGAACAAGTGTGCTCATTATTGGCTTGGCCTATTCATTTTGTCCACTGTCGTGGAGCTAGCCTTAGAGACCATGAGGCTAGGGACAAATTCAATTGTCTCCAACAAACTCTCTTAAATCCGCCCTCTTCGACGTCTTCGAGACCATACACAAGTATGGTCCGAAATGCGCCCTATGAAACAAATTTGAAATCGAAGGAGCTACTTACTTAAGATTCCATCCATGCAGTGTCTACTAAAATATGTTGTAGTCGCAACTGTGTTCAGCCATTTCCTAGGGATAAGATTTGAGCCTTTTGTGAACGCATGTATCGCAACTCCACGTTCAAGCATAGGACCTACATGAAAATGGATGTGCATAGGTAGGTGCATGTTGACGAGCGTGGCAGACGAATGGTGTCAATTGACAATACACCGGTATGTATGCGAGCATGGATGCATATAGCTGGGGTCCTTGAGGCCACATTCTATCGCTACCAATCGTACATGAGGCATAGTTGAGAGGCAAAGGACCATGGTAATAAGGGAATGGTGAAACCGAGGAAACACACTCAACAAGCTATAGCAACATTGAAGTGCATTCTGGAGAAAGAAGCAGATCACATGCCTCATCGTACGAAGACCCTGAAGTCAGGAGAGAAAGTTGTGGCCAAGATTCTACCTTCCACCTTCCAATGGAAGGATAAAATGAAAGAACTCAATGATGTCAATGCTGTTTTTGAATTGAGTGAGGTGTTAGCTTCAAACTTGAGTAAGATTAGGTGCTGTAAGTTCCCTGAGTATGAGGTGAAGAAGCCTGGAGACAATTTTGCGCAATGTGGCACGTGTGACAAATTGCAAGACTTCAAGAAGGGTGCTATAAGTAGATCTCACAATGAATTGAAGTATTCTCGGAAGTTGGATAGGCACGTTGAGATTGCTCGAGCTCATCGGGAATTGTATTATGCAAACCGTCACCGTTCAGTAGCTTTTCCACACGAATGCCTCACAGTTATGCACAACAAGATGGATCATGCAAAGATTGCTTCTCCAGTCTTTTTCCACAGGAGTAAGAGCTTGATGGCCTTGTGAAATTGCCTGTGTCTGTCACTGGCATGATTGCTCATGGTCATGGAGATGTGCATTACGCACATTATGGTTTGGATCTCTTTAAACACGATTCAAACTATACAATTGGTTCTATGGCAAAGTTGTTGCGGGATCTGGAATTGCCATTGAAGTCTTCTTCTCGGCAATTATTTTCTGGGTCAAGGTCTTCAAATTTGTTCAGGGCAGTGCTGCAGGATAAAGAAATGTGCGACGTGTCACTGCCACCACCTCCAATGAATGCAGTTCCAGCAGTGCCTTTGCCTCCTATTTTGAATGTGCAAATGGACAATGCGACCGGCGATAACAAGAACAGATATGTTTTCTGTTTCTGGTCTCTACTTGTTGCTAACAAGATCTTCAGAGAAGTGTATGTCAACTTCATGATTGTTGGTCACACACACGACGACATTGATGCATTGTTTGGAAGATGGAGCATGCTATTGAAGAAGGAGAACTTCTCAACAATCCCGGTGCTCATGAAGTCATTCATGGATGTTGAGTCCATTCCTACTATCCCTCACCTCATAGAGGAGGTGCCTAATTTCAAGCGTTTCATTGCAGGAAAATGGATGGATGGTGATGAAATCCTTGTGGGACACACAAGACCGCAACAAGTGAAGTTCTACCTAGACTCTGTTGGATGCCCAGTCATGAAGTACAAGTTGAAGTGCACAGATGAAAACTGGTTAGGTAGACAAGGTCAAGCCATTAAGTTGTGGAAAGAAGACGATGAAGGACGGAGTCTGTGGCCACGTGGTGTGCCTTTGCCAGTACCACTCAACCCAATGAAAGATGTCAATGACATTGTCAAAGGTTTATCAGGATTCATAAACTATTGGGACGACTTGTGTAGAGTAGACGTGAGTGGAGAACATCGTAGGCGCTATGAGAATGTAGTGCGCTATTGACGTGGTGTAAAGGCAGCTCTTCAAGAGCCACTTCCTACTTCTAGTGTTCTAAAAGACGGTTTCTGGCCAACTACTCGTATTCAAGTGACAGAAGCTGATCATTTAGACGAAGATGGTGAAGATCTCGAAGAGCATGGAGAGGATGAGCCTTATGTTGGGCCCTTGAGGGATCGTCCACAACCATCCTTTAGGGTGGCTCGAGATCTATACGAAGGGTATTTTGTTGCAGTTTGCCTTGCAGACGGTGACAGCAGACCAGTTTGGATTGCCAGAGTATTGTCTGATCCAAACTCTAACCCCGAGAAACCAAACTGTGTGCACATTCAATACTTTTGGCCAACATCATGCAATCAAGAAGTTCAAGACTTCTATGAAGGATGGGATAGTGATAGAGGTTTGCTTTAGAGGGTTGATGAAACCGAAGAACCTGCGTGGGAGACAACAAACGCTTTAATTACAGCATGGAAGTCTCAAAACAGAAGAAGTATTCACCTATGCAGAATCAAGATCCCTACAGTTCAAATCGAAATTATCAACCAGAATTTGGCTTCATATACATGATATGGAGAAATCATGTACATACATTGGATGCATTTTAACTATGACATTCATATGGAGGGTATTGTTTTATTTCTACATCTTATATGAAGTTGTTTTTCATTGCATAAGTGTTGGACCCTTAATATTATAATAGATGATAGTCATTTCAGTTTTTTTTTAGAGGATATAGGTTTCCGTTGATTGATTTTATTTTAGTGTTTGATACTGCATGATTGTTTTCAAGTGTATGTTTTGTGTTTACAAAACAATGGAATTTAAATATAGTCTTTAATATATATATATATATATATATATATATATAATTCTTGAGCTATATTTTCTCTATTTTTTAATTCATTTTCTTATTTGTGTATCACTAAATATATTTTATTTGAAATTACATTGCTATTGGAGAAAAAAATGTAGTGGATATATCCACTATTTATTTGGTTAACATGCAAAGCACTTGTCACATTCTGGGTAGGGGGTCGGTTGGTTGTTACAACTTTCCTGTCGGCAAAGCTCACTTAGTAGCATCAAGTCATGTTTTTTCTCTCATGCATTCATACAAACCCAATGGGAATCGAACCCGGACTGCTTCAATGAGATGAACAACCCCTTACAACCAACCGCGGAGCTTATGACTTGGTGTTCAAAAGATGTCATTCTCTTCACTTATATATATCAGAACATATACCCTAAAGCAAACTTCATGTATTTCAATAGTCCATCACTAAAAAGACTCTCATTTTAATGGAAATTGTGTATTACAACTAGCAAAGTTAGTGTTTGCCCACCTAAACTAGTTAACATTACAATTCACTTTTTAGGGCCTAAATGGAAAATATTATTATGAGAGGCCCTAAACCTCTCAAAATATTGAATATTGTGTTTTAAAATGGAAAGAGAGACGTTGCATCACCTGTTGCTCCGTGGAGGTCTCCATCGTGCTTTCTCTCCTCTCAGATGTTGCCTGCACCCCGGAGTCTTTGACTATGGCGTACACATCTTCCACTCCTTGCTGACCTTCAGCAATTTCAAGGATCGCAACTTCACCGGCGCCTTCTACCTGCTCCTCCTCAGCGTTAGCTACAACGTCGTGAACAACATCCTCTTCAACAGCCCGCTTGTCGGAGTTAACGTCAACAAGAACATCGTCTTTGACATCGCTTTGGCCAGCAATGGGGATTGGCTCAACGACATCTACAAGAGTTGTGGGCTACAACACGGACACAAGACAATCTTTTTGTGCCATTTTCGATGCCTCTGCCCTAGGTGACGTGAGAAGTGGTGGATTCCCTGCCCCGATAGGCGAAGATGGCTCCGTGACATCCAGGGTCCCCCCAGCACTTGCTTTACACTAACTTGCGAGGATCTTCCGTAGCATTTCCTCCATGCTTTTGTGGGACATGCTCACGGTCTCAGTAAGGCAACTTACACTACTCTCAAGCTCATCCATCCGACTGCGCATCTCTTGTAGCTCTTTGCCATGGGGACTTCGACCTCTGCGCTTCTCTTCTTCCAGACGCTGCAACTCCTTTGCCACTTCTGCATCCACCTCTGCTTCAAACGGTGCTCTGTTCCGCAACAAAGTCTACAAGGGGAAGAAGAATATGCACTTAGAGTTCACATGCAAAGGTTACATGCTTCAATGGCACCGTACAAGGGGAAGAAGAATATGCACTTAGAGTCCACATGCAACGATTACATGCTTGAATGCCACCCGACAAGGGGAAGAAAAATATGCACTTAGAGTTCAAATGCAATGATTACATGCTTCAATGCCACCCCACGAATGTCCTTCCACGTGTGAAGAAGAAGGCCCAGTCCTCCACATCTACCATCAGAGCGAACATTTTTTGGAAAACCAAACGCAACATGTGTAATGAAAGTGGTGTTGACATGGACAAGTAGGTGGACGTTAGTTACTACATACTTACCAACCTCGAGATGACTTCTCTCTCTACGGCCTTATGTTGGGCTGTGCTGGATGCCTTCCCCTTAGAAATGGCAGACATATGGGCTGACTTCTCTTGGGAAGCATCGGTAGCACGAGCCTCCTTCAATGCCTCCCACACATCGTCATCCATTCCAATCGGCTTGGGTTTTCCGCCATCAATCAATCGATTGAGCTTCCAACGAACATGAATAAACGCTTTTGTGATGAACGACTGCATCCACTTCTCCGACACTCGCTCGGACTCTCCCTCTATATGCCAATCTGCAAGCCAGAGGACTTAGTATAGCTACCTCTGCATTATGTATGACATTGATGTGCCAAAGAATAACAAGAGAATTTACATAGACACTCCTATGTCTCCAGAAAACACTAGGGGATACTCACTGCACGTCCCTGTGGTGCGGACGACCATAGGGACCACCGGTCACTGTAGAGGATCCTGCACTGACGTCATTTGTGACATTGTATTCAATATCGCTGTGGACATTACAGGTGACATCCACTGCCCCGCCTCATGGCCAATGAGCTACCTTCCATAACATTTACAGTCTTCTGAACTACATGCAACAGTGAACTACAAGGTCTATAGTCCTCTTCATTTCACAAAGAAGGACTGAATACAAACCTGTATATAGGCACCTAAATAAACGCCGTCTGTCTTTCTTGGGCTGACCCTCCCATCCAAACCTGGGGTCAAGGTCTCTTGCATATTTCTTGATGTCGTTGGAGAAAGGAACCTTCATAGGTCCGAATGGTTCTCCCTGTTGGTCTATTTCCACAGGTTTCTTCATTACAATACTTAAGCCTTTTTCGCGAGCCTGTTCGGGGATCAGCTACTCGATCATCTCTTCAGTATCAACATCCGAAGCTGGTTCATCAAACCCTGTGTTGTAGCCCTTACTGTAAAAGGTCAAATGCACTATCAGCTTCGGAAGAAAATGGAGCTACGTCAGTACAACCAAATCACTCCCGCAATTGGACCCCCGCAAAAGAGATGTCCACATACACTATTTGTGGCTTCAAAGTACTCTACATGTTCGTCTGTTGTTCACTACGTTGAATCTAAGATCGATGTTGACACGCCTGAACGTTGTTTTGAACATTACAGGAACTTTCTCTTGATAGAAATTGGAAAGACGCCGTGGTCTAGGGTCTGTCACCCTTGCAGGGGACTGACTTCCGTACGTCCTGATTGATCACTCCTGAATTCTTACAAATTTCTCTCTGACTAAAGAACAAACAATCATTTTTCTTTGTATAGAGTTCAATTCAAAGAACATGTCCTCCGTGACGAAGACATGAACGTCACACAATTTATGCGGATGTCACATTAAACGTCTATGACGTTTAACATGATAGAGTCGACGTCATAAGAAACAAGGTGTGCGTTGCACTTGACGTCCGTACCAACGCACGCCTCCCCCAAAACCTTTAATACCACTAGTTCTATACTCAAATTATTTCTTCTTCCAACTTACCTCCAAGACTGCTCTTTGAGTTCCTCCTCTTCCTCTGCGTCGTGCCCTACTTTCTCCGACAACTCCAACAACACTTGAGGGGTCCTCTTCCTCTTTGGTGGAGGATTGTTGTCCCGATCTGAAGTACTTTCCAAGGGTGTTCAGGTAACTCCTCGAGAATGTAATGGAGATTTACCCAAATCTAAAACGAACAAATATCTTGTAAATCCAACAGAATGTTCAGACCTAGATATCGGCACGACCGGAATAAGGAGGATACTGATTCTCATGTGAGAAATGATCATTTCCAGATTCACAACTTTTGAGTGGATTGTGAAGTAAAACCTAACCACAAACTCCATAGTCAATGGAAAATGTAAAGGAGATTCATACAGTACTATACAAACGCTCATGAAAATTCTGTGGAAGCAGCTCATTTGAACATCCAAACTCAATCAGCAGCATTATAAAGATTGCAATTGAACACAAATTTCGCCTAGAGCAAATCACTTAATTTGGTCATTCATAACAACCAACAATGAAATATTGATCTTATATTCTTGAGCACTTAGTTAGACTACACATTGTGATTCTCAAACTAGAAACCCAAACCCTAATTCGTCCCTGCATTGAAAGTTTATCTCTCGATCCGACGAGAACTAAGAACTTGTGAGATAGGGTAAATCCAACGTAATGAACCTCGGAGAATACCGATTCTCAGGTGAGAAAACAAAAATTGAAAGATTCACATCTGAAAAATCAGATTTTGCGAATTAAAATGTAATCACAACTCTATAGTTGATAACAATAATGTAAAGTACATTCAAAGAATAATATAAGAAAACAAAGAAGAATATGAATAAATTCTCAAAAGGAACCTCAATCATACATTTACACTAAGAAAATAGCAATTCAGTGTCGACAAATCTAGCTTGTTTGGAGCAAATCGCTGACTGGAGGCGGAGTCCGGGGTTGATCTAGTGTAGGATCCTCAGGGTGAATCGGAATTGCCATCTTCTTCCTTTTTTTTTTCTTCCAAGAAATTGAACAAGTAGTAAAGCTAAGCTGCAATTTGATAGATTACAATGGCATGAGAGCAAGAGAATGCGCAAAATTGAGAGGAGCTACATATCCGCTGGCTGCAATGCAATGAAAACCCTAATTTTATTGAGCTTGTCAAATGGAACAGAGATGGATATCATCCAAGTATCAGATCAATTGAGGACCCTACGAGCACAAATTTGATGTCGAACAATACTTTGAAGTTAAATAAAACCTAATTAAGTTTCTATTTTTAGTATTTTATATTTTTGAATTTTTTTGTGAAGTCTAGTTTTAGCATTAAAAATTCAATTTTGAAAATGAGCGATTATGATTTTTCTATTCAAGATTTTGTACAAGGCTGTCCATTGCACAATAGACAAGAGTAGATTTTGAGAAGCCATAAATTGGTTAGGATTTTGCATGTTAGGCCCTTATCCTCATATTTTTTTGGTGACCAACTTTTTAGATTTGGCATGTGAAAAGAGGATTGAAAGACTTCAAATTTCTTTTACAATTTTAGCATCCTTATGATGAAACATTATAATCTTTCAATCCATAAATAATATTGTTGTGTTTTCTTTTCCTATGTGATCTCTAAATTGTTTAGTTTGAATTTGTACAATTATAATTCCAAAAAAATTGATACAACTTATCAAAATGATGTCTTTTTGTTCAATTTAGAACAAATTCCTCAAAGTTCAAAAAAGGCCTTGGGCATTTAGGAGGTAAACAAACATCTATACTATAAGAAGTTTTGTCCTTGTAATAAAAGGACACTGAAAATCACTACTTTTTCTATTGAAAATAGTTCCTATTATTCTATTGATAGGTAGGAACGAGTTTAGCTAATTTTTGAATGACTTTTGAGATTATAAAGAGCTCATGGAGATGAAGTTGAAAGTTTAAAACTACCCTAAACCATAAGTAATTCTTCACGAATAGAAGCAAGGAAAAAAGTCAAACAAATATTCAAAATTTTGGAGATTTAAGTAGTAGCCATGCTACAATATGTGAATGTAGTGCTTTACTCATCAAAAAATGAACGTAAATATTATTTTTTGTATCTTTTTTCCTCTGCAAAAGATAATGCCCATCTGACTTCCACATTCCAATAGATATTGTAATTATAGTTCTACTATCACCAAGAAGCCCTTGCATAGTATATATATTATATCTTTGTACAAACTATTGTGCTTTTTTGATCATTCATTTGGCCTGTACAAAGTCATTTGTAATTATTTTGCAAACCTAACACGCTTTTATTGTTGGTAAAGTACTTTATAGAGGATGGATGAAACACTAAATTGGATTAAAATGTGGTAGAATACCTTCTCTACATAAGTACCTACCAATTGGATCAATTGAAAAGTGAAAATAATGTTTATTTTATCTAAAAAAAAGTACGTTATATAAATACATCTTGAAAAAATACTTTTTTGACATACTTTGTAGGGGGGCGTAATGTGCTTTCACCCTACGGAGACTGCAAGTCACTCCCAAATTGTTTGGGCCATCCCTAAACCCAGGTGGGAAAGCACTTCCTGGCACTCCCCACACGACCATTCACCCCAATTTTTGGGGGGGAACCCCCGAGCCCCAACCCAATGGAATGAACTTGGCCATAACACCTCCATGTTCTCCCCATTTAAAATTTTTCCCAACTCTCTAAATCCAAAAAGCACTGGGAAGAATTCACTGTGGGGACTTCAAATTACTCCCAAATTATTTGGGCCATCCACGCCCCCCCAATGGAAAGCACTTCTTCGCACTCCCCATACTACCATTCACCCCCATATTAGGGGGGACCCCCAAGCCCCAACCCAATGGAATGAATTTGAACTGGACACCCCTATATTCTCTCCATTTAATTTTTTCCCAACTCCGTAAATCCAAAAAATATTGGAAGGAATTCACTATGGGGACTACAAGTCCCTCTCCATTTTATGGGACCTAATTTGCAATTTCAAAGCCAGTGGAATAATGTCACATTGATCCCAACACTCCCAAGTAATCCCCATTTTCTGTTCTCAAAACCCGTCTCCAAATAATATTGCGTAACTTCACCTCTGTGATAAGGTTATCCCAATGAGTCTTCATTCTTATTTCCCATCTTTCATGGTTTAGGACCTAAAATATTTAATTTTGTACATCCTTTTTATTTTGGCATACCCTAGACTTATAACACCAAAACACATTTGTTGAGTCATTACATGTGTCTATATCACTTTAATCCTACCTTGTACCCATGACTTCACATCCTCCTAGAAAGCCTGAATTTTACACCCTCAAGCTCTTTCCTATACTAATCAGGTGTTTTCCCTGTAGGGCAGCACCCCCCCTTCCCTCTCAGTGACAGCAGTGCACCTACCCGCAGTGAAAGACGCACCAGTGGCTGATGTGGCTGATTCACGTTTTTTTTGACGTCATCTGAAACGTCCTTTGTTTTTTTTGACATAGTGAAAAACACATCCATTCAAAGTGACATCCCTACATTTCCTGACGTCTATTATGACGTTTCAGATGACATCACAAAAAATTGTTCCTGATCTGCGCGTTCGTCCAAAAACGTAGTGACGTCAAAAATAACGGGTGATGTCACAGCGTAACACAGTCAAAAACATAGTTTTCTTATAGTGAATTCAATCCACTAACAAAGATGATGAAGGTGAGTGAACTTGTCACCCGCAAATTCACCAGTTAAGTGTAGAATGAAAATGTAGAACAATAAAAATTATTGTTGTTCGTGAATCTTTAAACTTCATCTTCAATCTTTAGTCGAATCTTCTAGTCTTCAGCCTTCAATCTTCAAACTCTTTTCCGTTGGCCTATTCTATGGTGGCTCTATAAAGGTAAGGATAAGGGTATGTAATAAGAAACAATTTTTTGGATGGGTAAAACAGGATAGTAGAACACGAGCTGCTGTCCGCATGATGGGCTCCTAAACTTCAAACCCACAATGACCAAGAAGCGCCTTTCACTAGTGGGAACAACAAATTAGATCGACCATGTAGGTGATCAATCCCACTTTGTCGCCACAAACACAAAACGGGGCTAATACTGGATACCTACAACAAAATTGAAAAACAACAAGCCTCCAAATTCGACTAAGAATAACAAGCCACAAGCCACAAACCACAACACACGAGTCTTCAATCTTCATGTCTTCAAACCTCAATTTCAACTTCAAATCATCACTTCAAGTCTCCACCTCAACTCCAACTTTAAATTTTCACCCCAACTTCAACTTTAAATTTTCACCCCAACTTCAACTTCAAAGCTAAACCTTGAATGAACACCACTGTTGCTTTACAACTTCAAATGAAATGAGTGATAGCTCTCTAGAAAGTCAGTAAAATTCCCTCCACTTCTTCCAAATCTCAATTCATTTCAATGCTCTGACCTATATCTATGGCCGTCCAAAATTTCAGCCTCTAAAAGTGAGGGCAACAGATTCTCCTTCACTCCCACACTGACAACTTATTCATAAATGCTTTAATCACATCGAATAATAGCTTCTTAGAAAGATAACAAAATTTCCTACATCCTCTTCAAAATTCAAATCAAACTAACACTCTGTCTATCTTTCATGGCCACTCACAGTTTCGACCTCAAGGAAACAAAGGCAACAGACCCTCTTTCACTTCTACACTCATATCTCACTCATACAAGCTCCAAGTAGAATGAATGATATCTTCCTATAAAGCTAACTCAATTTCCTACACTTCCTCCAAAATTCCATTACAAACTAAGAACCCGTCCGTCTTTTATAGTTGGTCAAAGTCTCTGCCTTTTAATTTTGAAGGCGACAAACCTCCCTCCATTCAAACTAGCACAACTTTTGATTCACAGCTTCAAATCAAGCAAGTGAGATCAATTAAGAAAGAAGACATCATAATACACCACTCCACCAAATTTCTTTTCAAAATTCTCAAAACTCACAACACAATGGCTTCCAAACATTCGGGTCCTTTCCTAAACTCACAACAGGAGAGAAGTTGAATAGTATCCACCTTTCTCTCCACCTTATCTTCACTCTAACCACACAAACAAGTGGGGTTAGCCCCTAACTCACTCCCAAAACTCCTCTTACAATAATTGAGCACTTATTTGGCCCCACAACTATCTCCTTATCTTTATCTTTGAAGGAAATTCACTTCAAGTTCACCTAGAAGGCAAATCATTTGAATATCTCCCTTCAACTACTTCTCAAATACAAAATTATTATAGAAAAGCATTTCAAATATGGAATGAAGAACTAAAACTCAACATACATTTATTAGAGGTAAAAAACTAGAGGTCCAATAAAAATATCATTCCATCTGTAGGATTTCGAGGATGCATTTGATAGTAGCAGCAACGTAATTGGCACGATTCGCCTCAGTTAAAGGGTTGACTGGGCCCTCTAACCATTGTTGGTGACCACAACTTCCTTCGATAGGCCTCACCATACAATAATATTGCTCGTCGTTTAAACCTTCAAAACATTCTTCAAATGTAACTTTACGGTTGCCGGGCTCAACACATCCAACCTGCAATAAAATCACCAATGCTCGAGCATCACGTTGAAGATTGTCATGCTATTGTTTCTTTACGCGAGGTTGTTTTGGTAGTCGCGATGGCCCAGCTTCATCTTCTGGCTGCCTATGTAGCAATGAAAGATGTAGTGGCTGTTGTGGTTGATCCGGCAGTTGTGATAAAGGAAATTCAAACTCTCGCCCTGGTTGAGATTCTTCATCTTGGGACTCAGAAAAAAAACCCTTCAATTCAACATAGTATAATCTAAATGAAAAACAAAGAAAAATCAAATCAAATGTGATGAAACTCTCAAGTGAATCTTTTTCTTTATAGTTGCCTGTAACAACAAAGATAAGGTGTCACCTTAAAGCCATCTTAAATGACGTCATCTTCTTTATTATGTTATAAATATCAAAATTTATCTAAAATATATAGATGTACATATTTTTATATAGTGCCTACATTTGCAGTACGACAACGGTAATGAAACTTTTGCACCCTTCAACTTTGTATCTGCAGTCTTCCGTTGTTTAACCCTACAACATAGCAGGTCCACAAAAGCATCATCTTCGGAATCCAACATCTCGTCTGCACTTAAGTCTGGATCATTTTCTGAATCATCAAAGTTTCCTTTGTCATCTGAAATAAGAACTACGATAGGGTAAGACAGAAGAATTTTTGTATCCATGGATTAAGAGCCACCCAACTCTGTGTCCGTCAATTGAACACTGGAAATTCCTTGCCAAGGCCACTTGCTGCGTCAATATCACCCAACTCCGTGTCCGTCAATTGAACACTGGAAGATCCCATGCCAAGGCCACTTGCTGCGTCAATATCACCCACCTCCTTCGGCAAGTATAGCAAAGGCCCACAGTTCAGTGAATTTCGACTTGAGGTGAAGTAGCTCCGCATTGTCTTCCTATTTCAAGCATTCTTCCTAGCCTCCATTTCCAAGGCCCTCTTCATCGCTTGAGCCTTCTGGTCCGCTACCTTCGCTTCCTGCTGTAGCCTCGTAAATTTTTGTTTTCTCTTTTCCGCTTACATTGCCGCATTTGTGATTTTCATTGCACTTACGAAACCAATATCCCCGGGAGTAGAAGTAGAGTCCACCATGGACAACACCGAAACCCCCTCCAAACCCTGAAATCAACGTCACAACGTTGTTGACGATATCGAAGCAGAAGCCCCAAACTCCGAAATGAACAATATCAAACCAAAGTCGACCAAAGAGGAACCTCAGTTCTAAATCAGAGCTTGAACAACGCCAACAATCCCACACTTCATACACAGAATCCAAACACCAAAGCAAAAAGGATACTATCACTCTCTCTTTAGCTAGCCCACGTTTACATATAGCCTAGTAAGCGAACCATTCTCCATTCTGGAGCAACACTTCAAGGTAGCAACACCCTCCACGATCGTTCACATAAACACACTCCATGATTCCAATAACAACCTCCATAATTCCTATTACCCACAGAAGACGGAACCACATATTACAAGAAGTGGAAATCAATGTGGCGATTTAAGCGATCTGAACTTCATTGTACACATTGTGTACTGGCTCCAAATGCCACAAATCCAAATTCTCACTAGCTCCCTACTCAGCTATGGCATCGAGGAGTGGGCTAAGCAAGACTTTATTGCGAGTGTGAAGGTGGCACTCATGGTCTTCAATGTAAGAGAGAGGGTGGCTATGAAGGAAATCGGTGCAATGACAAGGTGGTGTACAAATGTGATGGAAACGACAACCTGCAGCTAAAATGTCTCCTTCTCAAAAAGCAAACAGCGAACCCCTAAGACAGGATTGACAACAAAACCCTAGCCTCCACGCACATTTCAAACAGAATCAGCACCGGGCCCCATCACTGCACACCACACTAGGCGATTCTGCGTTCATTTTTTGTGTTTTTTTTCTATAGGCTTGGTGCCACCACTACAACAAAAGCAGTGTTTTATGACTGCAAAATATGACTGCAGTAAGTCGTAAAATCAAAAAATACAACTCACGCAGAAATCACTATAGATGACTTGGAATATGACTGACTCCAGTCGTTTAGAAGCAATCGCTTCAGACATCAATCATATTGGCAGTCATATTTTTCGAGGGGTATAAATATCCATTTTTTGCCATAGTATGCCAACATAGCGTATACTTTGACTTTCCTAGGGGAGTCTTGATTTTTTCTTGAGTTGCTCGGGCAAACAAAAAAATCCTACATGGAATATGACTATGGTCAGTCATATTTTTGGATGACGTGGAATATGACTGCGGTCAATCATATTTTTGAATGACGTGGAATATGACTGCGGTCAATCATATTTTTGGATGACGTGGAATATAACTGCGGTCAATCATATTTTTGAATGACGTGGAATATGACTGCGATCAGTCATATTTTTGGATGACGTGGAATATGACTGCGGTCAGTCATATTTTTGGATGACGTGGAATATGACTGCGGTTAGTCATATTTTTGAATGACGTGGAATATGACTGCGGTTAGTCATATTTTTTGATGACATGGAATATAATTGCAGTGAGTCATATTTTTTAATGACATGGAATATGACTGTAGTGAGTCATATTTTTTGATGACATGGAATATAACTGAGATGAGTCATATTTTGCAATAATGTAAAATATGACTCTCGTCAGTCATATTTTATGGAATATGACTTCTGTAAGTCATATTTTTGGCTTCATGAAGTTGCAAGTAGCTTCCAATGTCTTTGTTTCAACTTTTGATGCCTACATATACAATCAAAGAAATGAGAGGTTAGTTTTTAGTGATTGAACAACAAAGCTTAACCTTCAAAGATTTATAATCAACACAAAATATGTAGCTCAAGTTTAGAATAGGAAGAATAAGATTGATGATGGAGGAAACAAGAAAAAAAATATAAGTACTAAGAGATAACAAGAATCAAAAGTTAAAATGCAATAAGGAATAAGAAGCAACAACTAAGCAACAACTAAGATACAAGAAGAAACAAGAAGCAACACAAAACAAAAAACAACAACTAAGACACAATATGAGGCAACAATTAAGACATAAGAACAAATAAAAAGCAACAACTAAGATACAAGAAGAAACAAGAAGCACTAACTAAGACATGACAAGAAACAACAAGAAATGAGAGTATAGATGCAACAAGAAGAAATAAGAAGCAAGAACTATAAAACAAGAGGAAACAAAAAAACAAGAACTAGGAAGAAGAAAGAGTTCAAATGCAAGAGAAAGAAAGAATTTAGATGCAACAATAAGAAACAAGAAGCATGAACTAAAGAGCAACAAGAAACAAGAATTAAGATGCAACAAAAAACAACAACAAGTGAGAGCTAAGAGACAATAAAAAGTAAGGAAAAAGAGCCACAAGAAGTGACGGCTAGGGTTTCAAAACCCTAAAAAAATGACGGCTAGAGTATCCAAACCCTAAAAAAATAGTGACTAAGATTCAAAATCCAAAAAAGTAGGTGACTAGGATTTCAAAATTTTAAATAATGACTTCTCTATATTTTTTTGGAATTGCCCAAATTTTTCTTGAATTGCCCAAAACAAAAAAAAATCACTATTATATGAAAATATTAGTGATAATATGACTCAATGTTCCCAACATTCCCAAACATGTTCCCTACGTTCCCTATGAAGTACTTTGATATTCCTAATGGCCGTATAGTATACGCTTGTGAAGTACAAGGCGTAAAAATAACTGGCAGTCATAATTTGCAGTCATATTTCTCCCCAAAGTGTTGGCCTTCAAGAATATGACTGCAAGCAGTTGCCAGTCATCCTCAATCATAATTTTGCAGTCATAAAACACTACCATTGTTGTAGTGCACCTAATAAATTTTGGTGCAATTTTGCCCCAAATTGCCAGAAAAATAAAACCTTGATGGGGTTACTAGAGATTGCTTTACAAACTTTTACCTTTCCAGTGTAAATTTAGTACAAAAATTAACTTTTTAAATCCTTTATGTCATGGCCATCAATGTTAAGAAATATTTTGGCTATATTAGGAAATATTGTGATTACTTCAACAAGTAAGAGGACCATTTGGATACAATTTTTGGTGGTTTTGGGGTAATCTAGAGATTATTTTGGATCAATTAGATAGAACTCTTCAAAAATTCATAACAAATTTATACTTTATCAAAAAAATAAAATTTCAATTGCTCTCTCTATTTTCCATGCTTGTCTTTATATGAATTTTATAATTTTTTTCAAAAATGACAACAAAGGAAGCTAGCAATTTTGCTTGTTTTAGGCTAGTTTACCTTAATTTTCTCTTATATTAAATGCAAGCTGAGTCATAATTTCATTTGTCACATTTTCCATCCACCTAATTTTTTGGTCACTATCTTGTGTGTAGTAAATCCTCAAGACATCCAAACATTTTTTTTAATCCTAGAAGTATGTCAACCTATGACTAAGGTAAACACTCAAAAATGATCTGATTTTTGGACTAATAGGTGCATTCTTTATTTCTACAGTGATTTGGAAAGTCATCCATCTGCCATTTTTTGACCTCAATGTCCTTACAAGGTTAAGAAAACCTTGACTATGACTTGGATACCTAGCTAGTAGCCTCAAATGCAAACAAACTTTCCAAAAAAGGTTCAATCTCAACTCTATTACTAAGTTTTGATTCCTCCTATAATAAACATATCTAAATGCATCTCTAGAAGCATACCCTAAAAAGTCTTGAAAATAAGTAGATACTCAATTTAAGATGTAGAATCCACGTACATCAAAATTTGGGCATGGTTTTAGAAATCCACGATATAAAAGTTGTTCTAATTATGGTAGACTTCCATGTATTGGAATTGGTCAATTTTCAAAGAAAGGACGGAAGGTTTTCCAAATTTTTATACGAAACTTTGTAATATTTGCAAGAGGATCATTAAAATAGTTGAGTAGAAAAATTATAGAGAAAGGCCCATGAAAAGTAGAGGAATCCAATTTACAATTTTTAGAAAACTAAAGGAATCCAATTTACTATTTTAACATGAAAAAGGAGTTGAAAATGGCTTTTCAAAAAAAAAAAAAACTTGCCTTGAAGAATGAATCCAAAGAAGCGCCAACATTTTAGACATTTTTCATACAAATGTGACCTTGCAAAGTGCAATTGCTTGATTTTTGTAGGGCCAATAAAAAGATTTTTGTCAATTCAAATGCTAATATCTTACAATCCACATGTGGAAATTTTGGAAATTTTTTCTACATCTTCTCAAACTAGCATATTACAAGATCCTGTGATTACACGTGTCCAAATCCGTGTTTTTTTTTCTAAAATTTGATTCTTGTACTAGAAATAGCAGTTTAGGAGTGTTTTTGGTGAAAACATAGTCAAAGAACTTTAGTAATAAAAAAATCACTTTGACCCTTTATAACTTTTATACACTATATCCAAATGTTGCATTCTTTGGTATAATAAAACCTCCTTTCACTTGCCAACAAGAAAATAGGGAAGTTTGAACAATATAATAATGAATGTTAGGTATAGTAGCAAAAAGTGGTGATTTTTGGGTATCCACTTTAAGGTAGAAACATCCAAAATCATCCCTATACCCATTCATGAATGCACAATGGATTTCCCTTGAAGTGTCCTAGACTTCCATTGAAGTGTCCCTCAAAAGTGTCATTAAATTGTTCTTTACTTAATTGCAACTAGTTGATTGCACATTTTATTAAACTTCAGTTTTGAATCCAACCTCATGACAGTTTCTATTGTCTAGGGAGCTTTCACTTTGAAAATTCATAGAAACAACATGCCATATCTAAAAACTCTTTTTAAAATTTTCAATTGCTAACACTACAAATTTTTTTGCATTGATGGTTTTAAGTATTTTTACTATACATTCCTTACTATCAATGTTGCTTCACTCTATCCTACTATAAGTTGCTGTGTGTTTAAGGGGCCAATCTAGCAACCAGGCAACCTCGAGTTTGAGGGAGGGCTTCCTCCATCTGAGCCTTCCAAATGGATCTATGGTGGAGATGGAAGGGCGACACCCAAGTAGAATTTTTGGGCCAAGGAGGATTGCCCCCCCTATTGCCCTGTCAAAAGATAAATGTAAAAATTGCCCCCTATTTTGTGCCGCTTAAATTTTATATTTCTTCACATCTCCTAGCTAATTTGGGGCCTCTGATTGCAAATATGAATTCAAAATTTGCAAATTTTGTCATATGTGACAAATAAAAAAAAATTAATCCACCTACTTTAAGGTTCTCCTTGAAAATGAAATTTTATAATTATATTGTAGCACCCAAATCCTACATAGCGAAGTGAGTAGGATTTGGGCCTAGAGTGGAGCACCGTTAGGCATGTAGCTTCAGTAACAAGGCGTGTATGTAGCATCGTTTAGTGTAAATATGAAGGGGTAACCTCTATTTCTAACTAAGATCTTTTGGTTTTATAAAAAAATATAAAACAATTGACATTACAACTTAGACCCAAATGAAAAATAAATAAATTTAGTGTTTTCCCCATGCAATGAGGTGGGTGGGCAACCAAGCAGAAATTGTGGACACTGGAGCCTACCCTTCCATCTCTACCATGGATCCATCTGGACGGCTCATATGGAGGGAGCCCTCCTTCAAACTCGGAGACAATGGGAGCGGGCGTCAAGTGCCGGGTTGGTCGGGTTTCGTTGGCTAGTTGTGGCCGGGTTCGTGGTCCAACCCGCACACCACGTCATTTGGACCCACCTTTGTTGGTACGATTTAACCAGGAATTTTTTATTGGCAAATTGTCGCCAGAACCCCTTGCTTTGGTGTGTGTGGCTACCCTTACATTATAAAAAATGGGCAAAAATGTGGATGAAATCACCAAAGTTCTCAAAAAAAATCTCTCCTATTAAGACAGGTGGTTTGTTTTGTTTGTTTGTTTTGTTTTGTTTTGTTTGTCACGTTGAGATCTCCCGGATCGTGCATCCCCCACTGGCGTGCTTGGTACCATCGGAAAGCCCTCGGCGAGGAAGGGTGCATTGGCTTGGTTTGGTGGTGTTCCGACATACGGTATGAAAGTTGTGCATTTTCAAGTTATTTTTGGTTCTAGAAAATTAGAAAATTACTTTTACTTATATTTTGGTCGTGATCTTGGTACCATCGGAAAGCCCTCAGTGAGGAGGGAAGCATGGGCTTTGTTTCGTGGCGTTTGGACTCACGGTGTGAAAGTTATTGAATTTTGAAGTATTTTTAAAAATTAGAAAATTACTTTTTCTTATATTTTGGTCGCGATCTTGGTACCATCGGAAAGCCCTCGGTGAAGAGGGGTGCACGGGCTTGGTTTCGTGGCGTTCCGACTCACAGTGAGAAAGTTTATGCATTTTCGAGTTGTTTTTGATTTTAAGAAAATTAGAAAATTACTTTTACTTTTGTTTTGATTGTGGCAAGCCAATATTTGGATGAAAGTAACTTATAATAGATAAATTATGGATGAGAAAATTAAAGTGCATGATTCTATCCATTTATTCCTTCCTTGGTTATTCCAGGGCGCCAGTCGCGCTACCAAGGGAAATGCTTAAAAAATACACTGGATTTAACACGCGGCCTGTAAGTCGGAGCTTGTGCAGAAGCTAACAACTTGCTTCCCTTCCACTTCTGCACCTGAGCATGTAACTTCCGACGAAGACTGCGCACACTTGCCAGTTGGCCGTGGCGCATGAACTCACCTGCCTGCAACTCTGCACCCCGCAACCAAAACTTCCTGCGCTCCTTCGCTCTCCGTACGTTACTCCGTAGTTTTAATTCATCCCCAATCGATCGCCTTCCCTTTGTAAAGACGAATGTGGGATTAGATTAAATTCAGAGCTCATCGACCGTCGAGTGCTCAATTGAACTTGCTGAAGTAGGCTCAATCAAGTGTTTAGAAGTCCTTTTCAAATTCCCGTTCCAATTCGATCGACTGAATTACTAAATTAGCATAGCAAGAGACCTCTGCAGTTCGAAGGGATAGCACTTGCAGATCGATCATGGCGATTGGGGTGCGTGAACTGGGTTCTCAAGGCTTGAAGGTGCGTTCCTCACTTCAATTGTAACTCTTCTTTCAACGGATTCATTCTTAACCGGGGAAGAGAAATGAATTGATTCGCAGCTAGTACACTTCTGTCATTCATTATAGGAGTGAAACTGGGAAAATTTTGAAGAGTTGGGCTGGTTTGTAGTGGTAGTAAGGAGTCTCGGTTGTAGACATGTCTGAGCTAGGGTTTAGGGGGCGCTGAAATGTTGGAATTTGGGTGCTTTGAAACGAGTTGATTTAGGAAAATCACAATGCGGGGAAGGGTCGTAACTTTCACTAGACACGGTGAATTGCACTGCAAAATTGTGCACCAGTTGGACACTTTGCTGTGCTTTTCATATTCGGATTTTCCCCTGGATACTACCCACAATTTTCAGACTAGTTTGCCAATTTTCCCTTCTCCATCATACATCAATTATGTGTGAAATAATAACAAATTTATTTGGTATGCATTGTATGGAAGGTGCCTTCACATCGATTACAGACTGTATTCGCATCAGTTATAGAATTACGAGTACATGTTCTTGTATGACCAACTGGGACCAAGTATTCCTCCTTAGGCAAGGTAGAATAATTGTGTGCGATGTGCAGTGGAAGGGAAGCACTTTCTATAATGGGAGTTTGGATGTTCATCACCAATTCAATCACAAGCTATACATGATTCTTGAACCGCTTGTTTCTTCACTTTCTTGTGAGAGGTTAAGGACTCCATTGTTGACAGTCTTTGTACGAAGTTCAAAATCAGTTGACCGGATTTGGTAACCATTTAAAACTTGGGGTGTAGGATTCTTCTAGACCTGACAATTTGATGTAGCCGTTGATATCTGAGTGGGTGAGATGGTTAATGGTTTGCAGGTTTCAACGTTGGGTCTGGGATGCATGGGCTTGTCAGCATTTTATGGCACAGCTCTGGAGGATAAAGAGGGCGTGGCCCTCATTCACCATGCTTTCAACAAGGGTGTCACTTTTTTTGATACTTCCAACGCGTATGGCCCCTACACCAACGAGAAACTGCTTGGACTGGTACAGCACTGACTGATTCACTGTCCAGTGCTTGTCAATTCCCTTAATTTGACTTTGATTGTGGGAGCCATAAACTGTGACATTCATCTGTTGAAAGCTTTAGGAATTAGGACTGGTGTAGATTTCTGTTTCTAATCATGGAATTCCGACAACTCAGTAGTCCAGACGGGCGTGTGTCTTTTTAGTAGTAGGCCATGTGATGACCCTCTGCTTTCCCACCTTTTTTTCTTTTATGTTTAAGACAAAAACTTGCCACATTCTTCTTTGTGTTTCGTAAGGTGAAATTTGGAACCATCTAAACTATGCTATTCTCAATGTGAAACTCACTTTTCAATCAGCTTTGTCGCAATGAAACTGTTGTGGTGCCGTGTTTTTCGAACCTCACTTATATCTAGATGGAGGGGAGTCTCTGATTGATCAATTTTGACTGATGATTGATTCCATTGCGGTATATGCACACTGATGTTGATATGTAGAAGGATTAAAATACCAACACTAAGCTTGAAGATTGAGGTTGAAGGAGGTCCAATAATTTTTTCTTCTTTCAAGATGATGATAACTTTTTTGGTGCGAATGTACCGAGGTTAAACTCAGCCATATTAGAGTATTCAAAGATTTTACACGTGAAGTGATCATGTTGAGGTTTGTATATATATTGACAGGCTGTGAAGACTTTACCTCGTGATAAAGTCCAAATAGCAACAAAGTTTGGCATTTGCTTCCAAGATGGCGACGTCACTAGGGTTCAAATTCGAGGCGACCCAAAGCATGTGAAGGAGTCTTGCCATGATAGTTTGGAACGTTTGGGTGTTGACTATATTGATCTCTACTACCAACACCGAGTCGACCCTACAGTGCCCATTGAAATCACGGTATACACTTGTTCTTAGTTAATTTTCTCAATATTTGTAGAAACACTATCTTTGTCGACAAAGGAATTTTAATGTCTCATTGGTGAATTTAAAAAGTGTTGTAACCTATAATTCTTCTCCTCATTATAAGCTTTTAGATCAAACAAAACAAAACAAATTCACAGGTCCCCTCTCTAGATTGGATGGATTGACTTGACAATGTTCTTGGAGCTTTCCAACTTCCAACCTATAGCTAGGCTGTAATGCATCTCTTATGCACACTAACTTCAACTATAGAATCTTGTTAAATCATCTTCATTCAATGGTTTAAGAAATAATATGACATTGTTAAAGAAGCTTAGGATTATCAAACACCACCATATTCTCCAAATCAAATCCTTGGGTTTGGCCTTAGTCGACAAAATTGGTCTTCATTGAGCTTACAATTCCTATGATTTGTTACAAGGTTGGAGCATTGAAAGAGCTAGTAGAAGAAGGGAAAGTCAAGTACATTGGGCTCTCGGAGGCAAGCGTTGACACCATTAGACGTGCACATGCTGTGCATCCCATTAGTGCTGTGCAAATTGAGTGGTCTCTTTGGACTCGTGACATTGAAGAGGAGATCATCCCCGTGTGCAGGTAATATGTCCTAAATTTGGACCACTCTTCAATTTTTACAATTTGAGCCTCTTAAAACATAAGTGCTCAAACTAAAGAAAATAAGATCATATTAAAAAAACATAACAAATAATTGTAGAATATCTATAGTTTACCATTGACTCATTTTAATCATTCTTTCTTCTTTCCATTAATATATTACATAGACAATTCTTTTTAGAGCATTCTCCAATGATTGTTAATTGGATGAAGTGCACTTCACGAAATATTCAGTGGACATCTGAACACTTAGGGGATTACCTCATTTTAGCAACTCGCCTTTTTTATTGAAGAATCAGGATCTTTGTTAATTTAGTTGTTGTCATTTTGTGTCATTGTCCTGGAGCTGCAGTTTTGTCTTCCTAAATTATTCGTGATCTATGATTCCAAATTTATGTTGCTATCCCTGTTTCACACTCCCCGTTCTGGTAAATTGCAGAGAATTGGGGATTGGGATTGTGCCCTATAGTCCTCTTGGACGAGGCTTCTTCTCTGCAAAATCACTGGAGGAGAAGTTTTCGGAGACAGACGTCAGGCGTGTAAGTTGAATCTTTCTGTCTTACGATAGTTCATTGGATCGCTTGTTAGCACGGAGAATGAGACAGATGACCCTTCGACGTCAAAGTTTTTGAAACTACACTGAAAGGCTAACCCCAAGGTCTGGCTGTGACGTTTATAAAGTTAATTCAGCAAGCCTCCGACAATTTCTTACATTGATTCACAATTGTGAACTTTGGCTGATATTATTCCTTGCATTCAACTAAATATGAAACGATAATTGTCCCTTTGAACTTCCCTTGGCAACATATCAATATATTATGACATTGATTAGATAATACTTTGTGATTGTGAGAACATGAAGTTTAAACTGTGCACAGTTGAGAGGCTAGAAACTGGTCCCTCGGGGCTTAACTTCGCCGAAGGAAGTGAGTGAAGCATGTGTTGGCTTGTGATTTGCCTTCAGAAAATGCATCCAAGGTTCCAAGCAGAGAATATGGAGAAGAACAAGATACTGTATAAGCGAGTTGCAGCGCTGGCAGAGAAACACAAGTGCACTCCTGGACAACTAGCTCTAGCTTGGGTTTTGCACCAGGGAGACGACGTTGTACCCATCCCAGGTTAGATTTCAGTTTTTGGAAATTGTTCATGATCCTTGAGTGTGCAAAACAAAAAGTTGAAGATCCAATCTGGAAGCTAACAATGTCATTATATTTTAGTAACTTCCAAAACATATATCCCTGATTCCAGCCTTGTGAACGTGATTTCTTCTTTCTATTGAATGATAGATTTTGTTACTTTCAACTCTTTGAGACTTCCGAAACAATTTATTTCAACACTTGGTGTCGTGGAAGCAACCATGTGTAGGTTTTTTTTTTTCTAAATTGTTGCGGATTCAGCTCCGACTCTTCCTATTTGAAACTAAGCTGTACAAATTAGAATGAGGATATGAACTTGAAGATGATGGATAAGCTAATTCCGAAAGTATACCTTGGAGCTTGCATTAAGAAATTTAGATAGTAATTAGATGTTCATTGCCCATCAACCCGAAGTCTCTGAAAGTTGTGCACACATTTGGGAAAGCGACCAATTAAACTTTGACTTCCTATAACTTTTGCATATGGTTTTCAAATGCTATTCTTGCACTTCATCGTCAATTCTGAGGACGCGTTTCACTGGCGTTTCAGGTACCTCCAAGATTCCCAATTTGGATGAGAATGTCGGTGCTGCGTTTGTGAAGCTGACTCCAGAGGAGGTGAAGGAAGTTGCAGCTGCAGTGCCTCAAGACGAAATTGCAGGAAGTCGATATGTGGCCGGAATGGAGCAGTACTCTTGGAGTCAAGTAACGACTCCCCCATTGAGTTCGTATGTAGCATCCCATGCCCACGGTTAAGAAAGTTGTGTACGGATAAAGTAGCTTGGTGGCTTCGACAGTGTCTTTGGTTTGAAAAGCGTTGAAATTTGATGACTTGGGTTTAGAGATCCAGAGGAAGCGGAGTTTGAAGAGTACGTTAATACATGCCCAAGTTGGGAACATTGTGATACTCTAGGACTGTGAGCAAGAGCTACGTTTTGCCACAAGAAATAAAGTTTTTGCAATGTGAACGGGAATTAATTTCTCTCATATTAAATGCAGATTGAGTTATGATTTCATTTGTCACATTGTCATCCACATATGGTAGAACCAGCCATTGTCAACGACTTAACCCCTCATCGCCAGAGGTCCAACCAAGGCTTAAAAATTGCCTGCCTTTGCAAGTCTGAAAAGTCAAAATTAGAGTAAGGTATGAAGCTTGCCTAAAAGTCAAAATTAGAGTAAGGTTGAAA
Organism: Climacium dendroides; assembly: GCA_950106755.1. Classification (NCBI taxonomy): domain Eukaryota; kingdom Viridiplantae; phylum Streptophyta; class Bryopsida; order Hypnales; family Climaciaceae; genus Climacium; species Climacium dendroides. Next base: position 22,877,434 of record OX467082.1, on the reverse strand, counting down.
AGTCAAAATTAGAGTAAGGTATGCCTAAAAGTCAAAATTAGAGTAAGGTATGAAGCTTGCCTAAAAGTCAAAATTAGAGTAAGGTTGAAAAGTCAAAATTAGAATAAGGTTGAAAAGTCAAAATTAGAGTAAGGTTGAAAAGTCAAAATTAGAGTAAGGTATGCCTAAAAGTCAAAATTAGAGTAAGGTATGAAGCCTACCTTTGCAAGTCTGAAAAGTCAAAATTAGAGTAAGGTTGAAAAGTCAAAATTAGAGTAAGGTATGAAGCCTACCTTTGCAAGTCTGAAAAGTCAAAATTAGAGTAAGGTATAAAGATCTCAAGATCTCAACCATACAATATTGTAGTGTGCATGTTGTAGATGGCATGGAACAAATTTGGGGACAAATGTGCATGTTGTAGATGGTGTGGAACAAATTTGGGGTCATTTGACCATATAGATTGAAAGATTATGTTTTAGTGTTGAAAGAAGGTGCTAAAATTTTCTTAAAAACACATTTGGAGGTGAAATTCAATTTCTAAACCTACTCAAATGAAAAAACTTTAAGCTACAAAGTGATTCAAAACCAGAATATATACACTTTGGTGGAAAAAAATATCATTCAAATGAATCATTGCATTTGCAAAATGGATTTGAAATGTCAGAAAACAATGAAAAAAGTAACAAAAAATCACATCTATGACTAAACCTCCTTCTACTAAAATGCTTCTCTGTCACTCATAACTTCTTGGATTGCTATGAAATTTTAACCACACAAACTAGACTAGTATGCACAACTTTAACAACAACTAGACTAATATGCGCAGCTTTAACAAGTATTATTGGATTTGGACATTGTATGAAGAAGTTATAGGCTGCCAAAGTTCACTAGAATCCACCAATGTTTGGATTTTGAACTTTGAATTGCTCCCAATCATTCAAAACAACTCAGATTGACATGAAAACTTTACCACAATAATTAGACTTTAGTGGAAACAAAATCTAACAAATATTATTAAAAACAAACATTAGATTACAAAGATAAAAGACCCCAAGTTGCAGCCATCAAATGCAGTTTGGTGAGCTCAAATTGAACCTGTGAACTTCGATTGGCTCCCAAAACTATTATACATCTTGTATTGATTTGAAAATTTTATCACACAAACTAGACTAATATGCGCAACTTCTCAAACAAGTTTTATTGAATTTGGACATTGAATGCAAAAGTTACAACCTTTTGAATTTGACTTTTAGGTTGTGAGGACGTTTTTTGTCCCCTATGACATTCAAGGGTTAAGCAATTCCATGCATGTTTTAGAGCAGTAGAAAGCAATGTAAATTTATTTTCCTGAAATGATGGGCATTGCCAATTTTTTATGATATTTTCCTTTGAATTTGAAATTACTAAGAATTTTGGAAGCGAAAGATTTGGCTTCAACCTATACTCAAAATAGAGACTCTTCCAATTCCAATCAATCCAAAACTAATTTCCCACCTACTACTTCCTATTTTTTTGCTCACTACATTGACCTTATTAGTTCCAACCTTAAAAAGGAGAAAAAATCACATTCCAAGCTTTTGTTGGAAATCTGTTTAAGCTAGTTGCACCCTCCAAGGTGGGTATAGATCCCTGATTGGAAATGGGGGGTTCTACCATAGTTTTTCTTTTTGTTCTTGTGATGATATCCAAATGACCTAATGACATCCAATCATCTTTTGAATTTTGGAAAGATGTTGGCCTATGGCTAATGTAGTCACTCAATAATGATTTGATTTTGGGATTGATAGGAACATTCTTCTTTTGTGGAGGGATCTACAAAGTCATCCATTGACCTCTTTTCTACTTGAATGTCTTTGATGAAAACTTTTTGTTGTTGTTACTTATTGCAATAGGCACAGTCCTAGTAATTATTAAATATTCTTGTGTATAGTAATAATACATTGAATTGTTGATGGCTACAATTGAGACCAGCTAGAAGCATTTATTGAACACATTGAATCCTTTGCAATGCTAGAACATGACTTGGTTTGCTTTTTTTGATGTATGTAAGAGAATATTTTTGATAAAATCATGTGTTTATTGTACATTTTTCAACCAAAAATGATGGAACTCACTTATTTGCAATACTTTAATTTATGTTGTTCAATTTGTGCATAATGTCATCGTTCAAAACTCAAGCCCTCTTTTAGCATTTTGGGAAAAAACACAAACTTTACTATTAATTACAACTTGAGTGGCTAGTAGCCTCAAATGCAAACAAACTTTTTAAAATCTAAAAGTTCAATCTTCACTCCTCTAGTTAGTTTTAATTCCCCTTACAATAGGCATATCCATTTCAAATGCATCTCTAAAAGCATGCCCTAAAAAATCTTGAAAACAAGTGGACACCCAATTCAAGATGTAGAATGTATGTACATCAAAATTTCAACATGGTTTTAGAAATCCATTTAATAAAAATTATTTTTATTAGTGTGGACTTCAAAGTATTCGAACTGGTCAAATTTTGAAGAAAGGATAGAAGTTTTTTCCATATTCTATATAGAATTATGCTATATTTGCAAAAGTATCATTGGAATAGTTGTCTAGAAAAATTATAGGAAAAGGCCCATGAAAAGTAGAGAAAATAAAATTACAACTTTTGAAAATCTAATCTTAACATTGTAATTGAATTTTTGGTTACATACAATTTGACAAGAAGACTAATTGAAGCAATTCCTAAAATGTAACTTCTCCTTGTTTTAGCCATTTGAGGAATAAGCTTGAAGGCTAGGGAAATGATGAGGGAGTGATTTTTGAGAGAGAAATTTTGCTCCTTCGATCTTTTAGCTTGCCCTTTTGAATTTAAGCTTCCCCAATCCACTAATTTTGCTAGGATTGGTGAAGTGCACACCAAATATGTAATGCATCCAATCACTACTTGCTCTGTCATTTTAATTTGACTATTCAAAGTGGTAAGAGGAACGGTTAATTTTGAAGTTGCTCACAAGTGAACACATGGTATTTAATTAAGTAGACCACTACGGGGATTTTTAATTTCTTGAGTCTTTTTTTTTTTCTAGCATTGCACAGCTTGCAATTCATTGGCGGTGCAAGACCATATGAAGACAAAGGTGCTCTCACATGAAAGTGTAAACATAATGAAAATTGGCAAAACCAATTCCAATTCTGGAAAACTTGAAATTTGTTTTCCAGTTCTGACTCTGCTTGGAAGTCCGCCCTAATTACTCTATATTATCCAAAACCCACTCACAGCGGATGGGATAACATGACGAGACGATTGGCCACGCAGCAAATGTGACGCCGTCGACTGCGACGGCGCCGTCGACAGTGCCCGGAGAGATCCCGAGCAGAGTCGCATCATCGCCACCCGCACCAGGATTGGCGACGCCGCGGCCGCGCTGGCTGGCTGTCGCCGCAACCTCCATCTGACTGCGTGCAGCCTTGGCGCAGCAACAGCTCGCATTGCAAGAGATTATTGGTGCAATCACCTCAAGCTAAGTAAGCGAGGAAATGGTCGTGGCCATGGCCATGGCACTGGGTGGGACCTGCTGCTACATACCCACTCCCACAGAAATTCCAGCTACAGGAGCAGCAGCATCATCACAATCGCCACCCACCAGCACCACCATGCGTTTCACGGCAGGCGCGCTCCCATTGCCGTCGCCATGTGGTTCACCACACATCAACATTTCGTCGTTGTCAAGGCGCAGAGTTTCACCCGTCGTCACAGTAGCTTCGAGCGTCCGCTGGGGAAGCAGAAACAGTAGCAGTAGCAGCAATAGTAGTAGTAGTGTTAGTGAGAGGAATAATGGTGGTGTGATTACGCGCGGGAGGTGGTATTATTGTGGGGCGCGTTTTGGGGGCCGTGAAGGTAGGGTCAGTGGTGGGATTTCTTGCTTCTTTGGGGAGGCAAGAACGTCGTGGAGGAGTGGTAGTTCCTTGGGGAGGTCCGCGAGACTGCTGCGTTTAAGTGGTGACGAGATGGATTTCGCAATGCCGCACTTGATGGACACGGCGCCGTTTCGAGGGGTGTGTCAGGCGCCGTCGCTTCGGGTGCGCGACGCGCGTGACGTTAGTGTGCCCATGGCGTTTTTTGGGTTTGGCAAGAACAAACTCCCCGAAGTTGTGCAGGTGCGTTTCTGTGCATTTCTCTTTCAAAGCGCAAAGCGCAAGTAGCAAAATGTACAAAGAATGAATGATTACAGGGTTGTAAAAGTCCTGCATTTCTGTTTCAAGCGTGGGGTGGGGTTTGCGTGAATTTTAGTATCTATGCATTGGAATGTGACGTTTCATGAGGTTCTTGTCTTGGTGGGGTTGTGGAAAGAATCGGGTACAGGATTGGTCTTGTAACTGTCTACATTGTTTGCTGGTGTAGTGAGTAGGGATTGGGGAATGAATCGTCCAACTTCATGCTCTTGCTTTATCGGGTGGTTGAATTGCTCTGTTTCGCGAACTGGCAAGGCTAAGGATTAGGCCTAGGATTTTTTTCGTGAATGTTGATCTTCATTTTCTGTGGTTTCGAAAAGAGTGTGGGACATCTTTCTTGCTCTCGCATTTACACAATCGTCGGAGTGCTCTGTTCCGTAAATTGCCTATGGGTTAGAATGCGCAGCCAGTGTCTATTTTATGAGGAGAATGCACCAGTGGTGTATATTTCAAGGGGTGGTGTTTCATTCTCTAAGCAGCAGAAATCCCCCGAGCCCTAGAATCTTGTCCTAGGAATACTACCCTTGTCTAGAGTTTGAGAACTGTCTTTGAATTACCTCCTCTTGCGGAAAAGAGAATTCGCAATCTTGATACCTCTTAAAAAGTAGGTGCCTTTCATCATAAGAATCGAGTGCCGAAATCTTTGCGAAGTGCTGAAATCTAGTGTCAGAGCAGTGGCCTTCTAGTATAAGATTTCACCGTTTCCATCTTTTTCGAGCCCCATGCAATTCTGAGCCCCTTAGAAATCGAAGTTGGAAGTCTAAGATTCCAGCATCGTGCTCCAGAAATGCTACGATTTCAATTCGCGTTTGAGAATTGCCTTTCCTTGTGGAACAGAAAGCTTGACACTCTTATGTCTGTTTATGGTTGCAGGCAGGAGACCCAGTGCTGCATGAGCCGGCAGAAGAAGTGAAAAAGGAAGACATTGGGAGCGCACGCATTGAGAAGACCATCAATGACATGGTGGATGTCATGCGTGCCGGCCCTGGCGTGGGTCTTGCTGCTCCCCAGATTGGTGTTCCTTTACAGGTTCGCAACTCACCAAGTGGAAAAATTCAAATTCAAAGACAATTAAAAAATAATTGTGGTGGCTTACATACCCGCGCTCTTGTGCCTTTTTGCTTTATTTTCTGTACTGGACTTGAATGTCTTGTCGCCCCTTATTGGTACAGATGCTGATGCCTGTTGCAGAATTTGTGGATGTAGATTATTGTATTGGAGGACACGAAGGAGCTCATGAGTTACACCTCCTCTGAGGAATGTGAAGCCCAGCAGAGAGTACCCTTCGATCTTATGGTAAATACCATCCGTGTTTTTTTGGTTAACTTAGGGAATGTTAGAGTTCGCAAAATTTACTGCAAGATTGAACCGTTTCTTTCCATTTTCGGCCCTTACGATTCTAAGCACGATAATCTTGTCCCCAAAATTCTCAAAAAGTGTCGTGTAGAGATTTCAAATTGTGGCGATGCCTTTTCGTGCGGAACAGAAGCACCTATCGTTGTTCTCGTTAGTGGAATAATTAGAGTGTGCCACGTCAGAGTTTCTTCCCAGCAGTTAATTGCAGTAGTCCTACCATACTATTGGAAATTTCTTGGACCAAGGGGGAAAAGTAGATGAGCACAAATCGGTGACGTAGATAACCACATGCATTGCACCTTTTTAAATAGCACCAATTGTGGGTCCCTAAACCTGGATTTCTCTACTGACCTAGCTCACTTATCCACTCACAATATTCTATTACTTTAGGTCTCTTGTAGACATGCCCGGAGTATTCTCAAGTTTCAGTGGAGTTGGCTGGGAATAGAAAGGGTTCTCATAGATTGTTTTACAGAAGATTAGTGATTAAACTTTCACTGACTCGAAGTTGATGGGCAGGTGATCATCAACCCAAGACTGGAAAAGAAAGAAAGTGGTGGCACCGCGTTTTTCTTTGAAGGCTGCCTCAGGTTGAACTTCATGACTGGAAAATCTGATTTTGAGCCCCAGGATTTTGTCTCAGTACTAGAGAGATTTCCGTGTGGACCACGATAATTCTACAGATTGTGGTCCTGATAACTTCAAAATCTTCATACTCCGAAGACGTCCTCAGTCTTTGAAATTATTTCAGATCGCAAAATAACTGAACACCATTGAATCCTATTTAACAGTTATTGCAACAAAATGTGTAGCTCCCTCATAGATCCTTCAAATTGTGTTTCGTAAATTGCGTTTTTGAGCTTCGCCACCGTGTATTTAGTTTTTTCCCGTGGTATGCAGTGTTGGCGGTCACCGAGCCCTGGTACAACGGCACTTGGAGGTGGAAGTGTCAGGCCTGGGAAGAGATGGGCAGCCGGTGCGCTTCACAGCTACCGGATGGAAGGCTCGAATTTTACAACATGAGTGTGACCACTTGCAGGGTCTTTTGTACGTGGACCGAATGGCGAAGCGGACCTTCCGAACCACTGACAATCTCAGGCTTCCGTTGCCTTCAGGATGCCCCCGCCCTGGTGTTTGCTTAAGCCCTTCTACGTGTACATAACCCTCTTCTTTTGCTTGCATCTTCGCATGGCACATTGTGGAGGGTCTTCAAGGTTTGGTAGTCCTAATTTAGTTTGGACGAGAGGGTTATGCCCAATATGTCTCAGGCCTCTGGCCCTCGACTGGTTATCTAGTACATAATTCTTTTCCTAGAATTTCTTCCCTCTCCGAGTCTCCGCAGCAGGCAGTCTTGAAGCTGTAGATACTTTCACTCGCTGTACTGCACAGTACATGGAATTGCTGTTAGCATTGTGTGAAATAGGCCTCTGGACAAATTGTAGAGACTATCGAAGAAGCTGAAGATTAGCATTTATTAGCCTTTAGGATGTAACTTAGCATCATCTGGGATAGTTTAGGCTCTCTTAGATAGTTTAGGCTCTCTTAGATAGTTTTGGTGTGAAACTGGAGGAGTCACCAGGGCAGGGACACCTGACGTGCAATTAGTGGTGATACAGCGGTACTACTAATGTATATCACAATAATAGACTCTAGTACAAAATTGGCGGTCTTTCTCATTCAGCGGTTGGTGTGAACTGTCCACATATTGTTGATGTGCTGTAAAACTCCAGCTGTATGTTCTTCAATCGCAATTGATTATACCGGTAAGCGAGCCTTGCCTAAAGCTACACTTTATTGATCTTCATATATTCATGTTAGCAGCAAAAGAGGATCGCTATGCACCAAAGAATGCAGGATATAAAGTTTTTAAGTGTGAAAAGGTTTCCTTGGTAAGGTAACCACACCTAATTTCTACTCCTTTGCAAGTCCAACTCCTACAGATTCTTGCCCAAAATGAATAGGATCTCTTTGGGATCTCCTAGGAGTTATTTTGGTTCATGCATATGTTCAAAAAATGCATGCTAAGAGAGATCTAAAATCTCTTTTTTTAAATTTTGACTATGTGAATCATTGGATTGTATGCATTTTAACCTTAAAGGACCAAATCTTCCTAAATTTCTTTTTCATTTCCAACAAGACCCAACAAAATTGTAGACAACTTAATGATAAGCATTTTGACCCTAAACCCTATTAAGTTGGCTCATAATGTTTATTTGGATGATTTTAGGTGTATTTATCTTAGAAAAAATTTATAACACTCTTAATTAGAACAATGTCCCTATTCCAAGCCAACTTTGATGCAAGAATGTTCTTTGCCTAACACTCAATGTGTTAGGACTTCACTCAAAGTATCATGCAACAAATTGTTCATGATATCCTAAAGAAGAGAGCACTAAAAAAGGAATGTTATGTAAATTTCACATGATATTTAACTCCATCCAATCCATGATAATTATAGTCTGACATGGGATACTATTGAATTCCTCTTTTTGTATGACAACATAACTCACCCCTATCAAGCCCCTTCACAATCTTAGCTGTCTTCTTAGTTGTACCACATTCTCAATACTTGTTTCTCCTCAACCATTAACTTGGTTGCATTTTCAAGATTTGTCAAAAACAAAATATTTCTCCTTCCGACATTGACTTAGGAACTAGCCCGGCTGAGTAATGTTGAGGTGATACACATTCTCAATATGTACTCATTGTGCACGATTTTAGAGTGTTGCATTTATGTGCAAGTTGCAATTAGGTATCACTACCATAGCACACAGATTCGTATATCTGTAATATCACCCTTGAAGAACTTCGAGGCTTCAGTTTCATTTCAAATTTCACGAGAAAACATATACAAAATTTGTCAACAGACTCTGGTCAAAATGATCAGACCTAATAGATTGTCTAATCCGTTAAATCTGTTGTCAAGAAGTAAGTTAGCTCCAACAGTAGAGTGCTCCAAAAAAAAAGGATTGAATTTTGCAGATCCTGTAAAGGGCAACAGACGGTAGAAAGACAATAGTCTCTATCTACTGACGAAACTGCTACTGTAGTAACAAAATTTGTGACGATTTCTTACGCTCTCCTACACTCAACAATCATGATAAGTAACATGAGTGGCTTTAATCAGTTAGTGCTTTCCTTCCCATTCAAAATAGAATTGCTGCAGAAATGTCAACATGAACTCATGTCGTTGTATCGCTCTTTTCTTGCCAGCCTACACAAAACATGTACAGGAGTGGGTCGACAATTTTTCTCAAACATCAACCTTCCACTAGCATACGAACATGACATAGAAGAAAAGTAAGTAAATAATTAAAGTAAACTCATCCCTCTGATTACCTCAGATTTCATAAGGTCTTTCAGCTTGAGCAGCTTCTCAGCAAAATGATTGATTGTTGTTGGATGTGCATCACCACTTGTATATTCAGACTTGGTGATATCCGTGCGTGGCAATTGTGCAGGATCGTGCATCTTGCGATTTCGGCTTCCCCCGTAAGTAAAAGCTCTCGCAATCCCTGCAAAACAATCAATTGTAGGAAGTGATGAATAGCACCCTTTCTGCTCTCAACTAAATGGAAGCTAAAGATGCGGTTCTATTGCAAATCTTCGCCATGCAAGGCATGAAATTCTTGGATGGAAATCACAAATACCTTGGACTAACTGCTAATTTAATGACTAATCTTCTTTCTTTGGCTCTAATCCTCTCACAACTTGAGTTGAAGAATGAAAGCTGGTAATCAGTAAACTATTATAAGCAAGTGTAGTTACTGCCAATCACACAGCAGCTATAGAGAAAAGAGTGGGTGGTCAATGGAACAGTAGAATGTTATGAACACAATCAACCCTAATTGATGTAACACGGACGCCTGGATTCTTATCAAATGAAGTCCATGTAGAATTATGGAGGCCGTGGTCTCATCTTACCAATCGCACCAATTGCATCGAGGCGGTCTGCATCTTGCACCACGGCAAACTCCGGTGAGATTGGGCCATTTTCAGCTCGTTCCAGCTCCTCTTTGAACCCTGGTCACAAGTTCCAAAGGTCCAGTGGCAATTGATGAATTCAAATGCAACTTCAATTACTAAATGATTTCATAGAGAAGGGACTTGCTAACAACTGAAAGCAGGCGACACTTGTGTTGATTAATTGATTTTATGGTATTCATAATCCACTTCGTAAAAAGAAAAGAGAGGCTAAAATGCTAACAAGTATGGCAAATACCCAAAGTAGTAACGATCTTCAAAACAGTCTCCGCAGTGTTCGACTCCACATTGTGTTGCTTCAGAAAGCTCTCCACAGTACTACCCTCATTTTCACCACTGCATTGCAAAGCACACCTGTGTAAGCAACAACTGCAATCAAACGCAGGTTTGTCTTCCAAGACAAACACCCAGCCACAACGACAGACAAGATGTCTAATACGTTCGACAAGATGTCTAAGGACTGCGAAACAAGTATGTTCGTAGAATATGCTCGAAATATTCTAAGAAAAAATGAATATATTCTTGACGTTTATGTTGAAATATTCCACAATTTTTGAACAGGGTTGTCTGACACCTGTCAAATAAGACACCAGATAAAGACTGTAGACCTAACCTGTCTATAAAGACAACCCTAGCGAAATGCAATTACATGCGGAGTATTTCAGAAACAAAGCTAAACCTTTTCGGTCGCTCAAGCAAATACACTAATATTCCTCCGCCAACTTCTGATCATTACCCAGGACAGTCGGTCATAAAAGACCCCAGGAACAAAACACGTGACGCACATCATCTGCAAATGTACAAAATACAAAAATTGCTGAAATGTTGATTCAATTCACCTGGCAGCGTATTTATGATCATCTGCAAACAATCGACGCCCCAATGTAAGAAATAAGGTGAACTAGCATAATCAACAAATTCTACACACCTTGCTAACAGTCCCTTACACAATCGTAAGTTGGAGTGTTGTTCAGACGACACACAGTCTGTGTTCTCTGGAGAGAATGTACCAGACGTCTACATTTCAAGAGGATGTGTCCCAAACAGCACCCCCACCCCCACCCCCACCCCACCCCGACTCATAAACCCTAAAATAAGAAACGTGGAGACGCGGAAAGAAATAGGTCAAATCCTACCAATGTCATGAAGAAGAGCTGCGAGCTCCACCTGCAACAAACCACACACAACAACACATCACGGACAAGCCCACAGAAACTCACAAAGCTCGCTCACCCTAATACTCAGAAAAATGTGTTGTATGGGAGTCAATAAAAAAATTTAGACTTACGGTGAGGAAACTGGAGAGACGAAGACCTTCCTGGCAAGCAAGCGACAAGGCAAGGTCGCGAACACGAAGCGCATGGAAAGGGTCGTGGGAAGAGTCCCAAGCGCCCATCACTTTCTGCACAAGCTCTTCCGCTGCCACAATCACCGCTGGCTTATATCTCTGTCGTCCTGGTGCTAATCCCACCATCTTGTCGCCCTCCATCCCTGTTTTGATAGTACCCTTATCACCCCTGTTTTTTAACGCTCTCTCAAGCCCTACCACCAACTCCTCCGGTATCTTCAGAGGTGTTGATTGCTCCGCGTTCTTGCAAGCGTCTAACAAACTAACATTCTCCACCAAACTAGCATTCTTCACCGAACTAGCATTCTCTCTCTCCATATTCGCGCATCTGGGTGGTTCATCCTTCTCGCTGGCCTTCGTCGGCAGCAGAATCAAAGGGTCGCGTTTTCGGTACACCCAGGGGGGCGTGACCTTGAATTCCAGGGTTCCTGTAAACGGTGGCAACGTGGGAAGCTCATTCGGGGTCTTCCGCCTCTTTGACGAACCCTCCATAGTCACATCACTCACAAGGAGCAGGCACCAGCACCTGACGAGGTAAATGGACAACAGTAGCAAGCGAAAGAGATCAACCCCGAAGTGAGCCTTCGAAACATACTAATGTTATATGATGCCAATTCCTTGCCTGGGAGCTTCCTGAACGAAAGTGCAGGTACATATCATTACTTGAAGGAGTATACTCTTACGAGTTCCATTTTCTCTTTTGATGTGATGTCTGTGGAATCTCCCGCAGAATATGCTGCACGAGATCCACTTTCTAAGGGAATCTTCGACTTCCTTCGGCTTCACGTTTTCTCACGTTGCGTAGGGTCACATCGCTGTCGTGGTCCTCTTCTCGTACTGAAATTCTGATCACAGGCTTAGCACGATTAGCCCCGAGGGGTAGGAAAGACTCATGAAACATGGTACGAACTGGACCTCATGTTTCACAAGCGAACATGAGATTCAGAGAACGCTCAACACTACAGTAGGGTGTTGCAAATTGCCAGGACTTGAATATACTCGAGTAATAGAGTAAGGGCAAACCAGCCTATGATAAGCAAAATGACTGGTTTGCCCTGTTAGTGCTGTTGATTTTTTAAAATTTAAAAAATTTTAGTTTTTAATAAATTCCTTATAAAGACAAATGTGAGAAATGGGTAGAGCAATTGAAATTTCATTTTTTGACAAAGTATAAATTTGTTGTGAATTTTTGAAGTATGCTACCCAATGGGCCTGAGAGTCTTTAACCCACCAACAAAAAATGTATCCATAATGGTCATCTTACTCACTTGAAGCAATCACAATATTTCCTAACATGGTCACAACATGAAGGCCTAAAAAAGTCACTTCCTATGATGAATTTACACTCAAAAAGTGAAAGTTCCTATTGCAATTACTAATCACTCCATCACCATCACCCCAAACATTAATTGTAGCCATTAACTCAACCTAATGTAGCCCAAATCTCATATATAAACCCCTAAACATCATAGCCAAATCATCAAAATTCAAGAGCTTTTTAGCACTGTACAGTGAAAAATGAAATAATGAGAAATGGAGAAATAGAATAATGAGAAATTTCACGATTCAAAAGCTTCTCAGCACTGTACAAGGAAAAACAAAATAATGAGAAATGGAAAAACAGAATAATAAGAAATTTCATGATTCAATGAAGACTTCACCATTGAATCCGCAAGCTACCTACTCGATGAACGTGAGTATTCAAATTTCAAGAGAATCCACCGTCAAGATTTAGGGATTATAATAATTGATGAACTGTATCTCAGAGAAATCTAGAACTTTGAACATCCAAAAAACATCTTGCTGTGACATTCAAGGGTTAACAAAAATCTATCATGGGATGATGTAATGGGTCATTCCCTATTCTAAGTGTCTATATTTGGCATGGATGATTTGCTTGTCATAGGCTAGTTTAGCTTGATGTGTAGTCACCAAAACGAGTTGTGCTCAATTGAGATATCAGCCAAGGAAGAAGCTTCCACTGGACAATTAGTAAAATTGCTGGAAATTGGAATCCCATGGGGTCTTGGCCTTTGTACGCAAACCAATATAAAGATCATCTGCATCAGAGTCCTACCAATGCATCGTAGGAGTACTCAGAACTTTTGATGTTACAAAAGGCGTGAATTATAAGCTGATAGTGCCCTATCTTGTAGAGCAGACTGCCCGCCAAAGAGTAGTGTACTAGTACTAAGCGTCCTCCATGTTAGCGTCGTGGTCAGCTTCTCCATTTGATTCCTCAGGAATGGGCGCTGCTCGGGTAATGCACTCAATCAACGACATGTCACCTTTGCTTACTGCTTCATCAACTGGTGTTCTATCATATCTGCATACAAGCAAGGCTCGTCTGTCAGGTGAAAAACATGGAACGAACTCACATAAAGTACATGAATCTGAATAATCTTGTGCAGAGTACTACTTGTGTCTCTATAACGCTTCAAAGACTAAACACGTAAGCGAACAACCTAAAATAGAATGTCTACTTTGGAAGTTAATAGTCAATTGTAGTAACTGTCAAAGTATAATCCTATTGTTTGAAAATGTAGGATTGTCTCTATTGTTATATTTTGACACATTCCTTGAAACTTCCTAAATGACTTAATTCTACTCCTAAAGATATGGAAGCGACCATTCAGGCACTAGGGGTTGATTGCTCTGATAATTGACCGAGTCCTATTGAAATCTCCATCACCAAGTAAAAAATTCCTTCCACAAGTGCTTAGGTTATGGTCATGAGAGAAACGTACTATGAGCTCAGTAAAGGTGGAAACGTACCTATTGACTGCAGAAACACTTGCTCCTACCGAAATAAGAAACTCTACAACCTGCAAAACGTTTCCCAGCATTAGTATGCTACAGTTTGGAAAAGCAGATTCTGTAATTGGAGGTCTTCAAAACTCCACCACATAACGCACTGAAGACAACAAATAGGAGACTGTTTAACCTATCATGAACTAAAACCTGGGGCACTAGGTTTTTACTAAGCCTGAACCACTTCTAAGATTCAATTAGCTGCGAACTTGCTTGCAATCGCGACAGCACTTACAGGTTTGTGTGCGTTAAGAACTGCATAATGGAGAGGGGTGTTTTGCTCGAAGTTGCACATGTTAACATTCTGCAACAATCACCACAGCTCGCGTTGTTTCGGTGTGTACAATGAATAAGAATTAATTAAAATAAGATTGTAAAAATACGCTCATGAAACTGTCCCCATTTAAAGAAGTAGATACATGAGTAGTGAAAAAATAATTGTTCTCATTGCTGACTAAAAAGCCGAAAACAGTCCAAAGCCCGCCGCCTACCCCTGGCCTACGAAAGGACCACACGCAGAACACTGCCTCATTCTAAGCTCCATAACTTGTGATGAATGGAAGATACTTACGGCCCCGTGCTCAACCAAACATTTCACGACATCAAGGTGTCCATTCGCTGAACCCATATGAAGAGCTGCCAGAATCCCCAAACATATAAGATTCCTCACAGTAGTCACACACAATATGGGTCAAATTAGTAACGAATGCAGGACTAAATCAACGTACGTGATAACAGCATATTTCTACTTAACCCCTTAATGCCAAGCAAGACATACAAGTCTCACTCATCACAGTCACCCATTGATTTTAATCCACTGGGAGTACTCTAAGACGCCATATTCGGTATTGCTAGACTTCGAAGTTAGAACCAAGCTGACTCTCAAACGGTGCTACTTACAGCTCCAATAAATGTATGTTCTCTTGAAATATGACAAATCCAAAACCCTGAGTATGTCGATCATTTTTCTTTGCTCCTAAAATTATTATATACAGAAAATTATAAGGCTTTGAACACACTAAATAATAAATTTTGCAGCCCTATTATATCTTGTGATTAATGATTAGCCTATCATTATAGAAAATATACCTCTGAAACAATTTAAGTTAAACGCTTCTTATCGATTTGACTAAGTTCTACGACGATTTCCCATGGATTAATTCTTACCACCATGCTTAGCATCATATTTTTTATATCAACTGCAAAAAAGTTGTGGAAGTCATATTTTAAAGCACATCTAGGGCACATCCAAAAACTAGTAGGCCTGTACGGGTAAAGTGAGTTATTGTTCTTACATACCGGTTCGGCCTTGAGTATCTTGGGAACTTACAGTCGTCCCCTGTGCAAGAGAGCTCTGGACATCTTCCAAATCCCCGTATCTTGCAGCCTGAAGAATCCCAGATTCACGTCCCAAAACGTTATGAAATCCTCAAAACTAGAGTATCTCTTTCAAATCTCACAATGCAAATCAGATGTTTGAAGTAGCAACTGCTCCCCTGAATAAAAAAATCTATATGAATGATTCAGCCGAAGAGAATGCCAGAAATTTAAATCCAATCAAGGGCATAGCCCAACATTTCTCTCCGTTAAGCAACAGATTTTGGTGCTCATTCGTCCAATTTATCACATGAGCATACTTCCTCTTTCTCACAATAGCAGTACAGCTAGTGTGACTAGAGCGTCTCTCATCTGTATGAAGACCGCTTTCCAGATGCTTCCAATAAATAATTGGTCCCAGTCAAGCTGATAAACGCGGAGTTGAAGTATTCATACAATAATTTCCAATAACAACTGCCACACCTCATAATTGAAGGCGAATATGGTCATTCAAAACAACATTGACAGTGAAATATTGATCTTATATTCTAAAGCACATAATTAGACTGCACATCGTGACTCTCAAACTAAAACCCTAATTCGGACCCTGCATTGCAACATAACATTCTCGAGTTGTATACAGCTTGTACTCTTTCCATGGTAGTACAAAATAGATCTGGAGCACTAAAATATTAAAAAGTGCCACACTTTTGAAGCAAGCTATTTGATTCCCGGGCATGCAATCACTGCATATGAACTCATATGCCGACCAAGGATGTATGAAAGGAAATAAATAATTCTAACGTGAGCGACACTTGCCTTTGCAAACATAATATGACCTCAAAATTGTGCTCAATTAGGATCTGAAGTACTTTCCAAGGGTGTTCAGGTAACTCCTCGAGAATGTAATGAAGATTTACCCAAATCTAAAACGAACAAATATCTTGTAAATCCAACAGAATGTTCAGACCTAAATATCGGCACGACCGGAATAAGGAGGATACTGATTCTCATGTGAGAAATGATCATTTCCAGATTCACAACTTTTGAGTGGATTGTGAAGTAAAACCTAACCACAAACTCCATAGTCAATGGAAAATGTAAAGGAGATTCATACAGTACTATACAAACGCTCATGAAAATTCTGTGGAAGCAGCTCATTTGAACATCCAAACTCAATCAGCAGCATTATAAAGGCTGCAATTGAACGCGAATCTCACCTGGAGCAAATCACTTAATTCGGTCATTCATAACAACCAACAGTGAAATATTGATCTTATATTCTTGAGCACCTAGTTAGACTGCACATTGTGATTCTCAAACTAGAAACCCAAACCCTAATCCGTCCCTGCATTGAAAGTTTATCTCGATATCCGACGAGAACTAAGAATTTGTGAGATAGGGTAAATCCAACGTAATGAACCTCGGAGAATACCGATTCTCAGGTGAGAAAACGAAAATTGAAAGATTCACATCTGAAAATTCAGATTTTGCGAATTAAAACGTAATCACAACTCTATAGTTGATAACAATAATGTAAAGTACATTCAGAGAGTAATATAAGAAAACAAAGAAGAATATGAATAAATTCTCAAAAGGAACCTCAATCACACATTTACACTAAGAAAATAGCAATTCAGTGTCGACAAATCTGGCTTGCCTGGAGCAAATCGCCGACTGGGGGCGGAGTCCGGGGTTGATCTGGTGCAGGATCCTCGGGGTGAATCGGAACTGCCATCTTCTTCCTTTTTTTTCTTTCTTCCAAGAAATTGAACAAGTAGCAAAGCTAAGCTGCAATTTGACAGATTACAATGGCATGAGAGCAAGAGAATGCGCGAAATTGAGAGGAGCTACAAATTCGCTGGCTGCAATGCAATTAAAACCCTAATTTTATTGAGCTTGTCAAATGGAACAGAGATGGATATCACCCAGGTATCAGATCAATTGAGGACGCTATGAAGGAGAAGCAGCAGCAGGCCCGCCCAGAGCAGCTACGCTGCTACCACTAGACGTCACGAGCGTCGAGCAGCGAGACCACTAACTTACCAGGAGAGCCCAGCAGCGACGAGCAGGCAGCCAATACAATCATGCATAGGCCACCACCGAATCCTCCTAGAGCTAGTCGTCGAGGATTGAAAAAGCTCTACCACTATCACTATGGCTGCGGGGAAAAGGGTGCAAGTAGTACTGCTGCTTCAGCTGGTCCATGAAAGGGGGATTTCCCTACTGCGCGTCCCAGACCATTAGCCAAGGGGGGGCCTAAGAACCTGGGCGGGGCCTAAACCTGGGCACGCCTGCACTCGCCTGGTTCAAAGTGCGGCGGCGAAAAGCTCGGCGCAGCCACGACAAGAACCTGCGAGACCTGCGAGCAATGCAAAGAACTAACTTCAAGTGACGGCGAGTGCGGCGAACGACGAACGATGAACGATGAAACGATGAAGCACAAATTTGATGTCGACAATACTTTGAAGTCAAATAAAACCTAACTAAGTTTCTATTTTTAGTATTTTATATTTTTGAATTTTTTTTGAAGTCTAGTTTTAGCATTAAAAGTCCAATTTTGAAAATGAGCGATTATGATTTTTCTATTCAAGATTTTGTACAAGGTTGTCCATTGCACAATAGACAAGAGTAGATTTTGAGAAGCCATAAATTGGTTGGGATTCTGCATGTTAGGCCCTTATCCTCATATTTTTCTGGCGACCAACTTTTTAGATTTGGCATGTGAAAAAGAGGATTGAAAGACTTCAAATTACTTTTACAATTTTAACATCCTTATGATCAAACATTATAATCTTTCAATCTATAAGTAATATTGTTGTATTTTCTTTTCCTATGTGATCTCTAAATTGTTTAGTTTAAATTTGTACAATCATAATTCCAAAAAAAATGATACAACTTATCAAAATGTTGTCTCTATACTGTAAGAGGTTTTGTCCTTGTAATAAAGGGACACTGAAAATCACTCCTTTTTCTATTGGAAATAGTTCCTATTATTCTATTGATGACCTTTAGATAGGAACGAGTTTAGCTAATTTTTGAATGACTTTTGGGATTTTTGAATTGACAAATATAGGGTCCACTTTGCAACTATGGGATGCCTTTGAGGAATTATAACTAAAATGAAATGAAGCCAACACAAAAATGGTGGAATGAAGTTAGGACAAAAATGATGGAATGAAGCTAGGACAAAAATAGTGAAATTTCAAATTCATAAGACTAATTGATTATTTGCAATATTTTAATTTTAAAAATTGAGATTGTCACATTTTATTGTGCTTGTCACAAGCCACATTTCAAAAGTGAATGAAGAATTTTGCAAAAGATGCCAAAATTACCTAAAATGCTTGGATTCTTTTAGGTAGTATAACTTTTGATTCATGCATCTAATTGGAATGTTTCATTAGAAAAAATTTCAAGCCTTAAAGAGGTTGTGAGGTCTGCACTCCCTTTGACATAATTATAGAAAAAAAAATTAAATTAAAAAACAAAAAAATTGATGTGTCACTATTGGTGCCATGTCAATGCCATATCAAAATGACTATTTTTTAATTTTTTAATTTTTAAAATTTTCTTAGAAATTTTTTTTTTAATTTTTTTAGTATTTGCACTACAAAGGTGCTGAAAATCAAAAATTGACGACCCTTTATAGGATTGAGGTTTTTTCTAATGTTTAGATTTCCACAAAATAGGTGAATGCATCTTAAATCTTATGTTCAATTTTCACAAACATCAATTCATTTTGGACTCCTCATCATTTACCCAAATTCCAATTGACCCTTGATTGGACATTAGGTTCTTTAACCTCTAAAGGTAAAAATTGTGTTTGTTGACAACATAGTGATTTTGGGTAGTTCACTACAACTATAAATGTAATTTTTATTTATTTTGTTGAAATTTTTACACAACATTTTCTCAAAGAGTAGCTTCAAGATCCAACATTTTTCATAACTTTTGATTATATGATTAAAAAGTTATTGCATGATATGTCATTTTCATTGCTTAGTAGGCAATGTGGGCAATTCAAAAATCTTCTTTAAAAATCACTTTAAAACAAATATATATATAAGTGGGAAGCTTGAATTATTCCATTTTTATTAATGAGATGAAAGTTATGAGGAGTTTTAGTTTGGAGGTAGTTATGGTTTTCAAAGACTCCATACCTACTTGCAAACTAAAACTCCTTGTAACTTTCATCTCATTAACCAAAATAGAATGATTCAAAGCTTTCCACTTATATATAAATCTAAAGAACCAATTTCAAATTTTTATTTTTTTTAAAGTGATTTAAAAAAATAATTTGAGCTGCTTGGGCTACCCGTTGAGCAATAAAAATTACATATCATGCAATAACTTTTTAACCATGAAGTCAAAGGTTATGAAAATTATTGGGCCTTGAAGCTATTTCTTGAGAAAATGTTGTGTGAAAATTTCATCAAAAAATAGTAATAATTTTGTTCATAGTGAGTTGCCCAAATTGCTATGTTGCCAAAAAATGCAATTTAGTGCTTTAGGGTTTCATGGAAGAATTGCAAGTACTAGATACCACTATTCATCTAATTCTTGAAAGATCCAAATACTATAAAGTGGGTACCCAAACAATTGTCACATTTTGCTTCTATGTCTATTTACTATTATTAGAATAGTTGAATTTTCATTTTTCTTACTGGTATTTAAAAAGAGGTTCCAACATGCCAAAGAACTTGACATTGGGATACCATTTCCAAAAATTATAAAGGAGCAAAGTTTGGTTCTAAAATTATTTCTTCCACATAGGTACATTATTGATTTTGGAGATGTACACAAAGTGAAGATTGCAATTTGGGATCAATGGTGCATTTGAGGGGACTACCTTTGAAATACTATTTGGACTCTAATGCCAACTTACAATGTTGACATCATTTCTGTCACATCCCTATCTCCTTGGGGTGCCCAAAAGTGCCTTAGCGAGCAAGGGGGACCTTGGGGGTGATTTCCCAAGCCTTGCAAGAAACTAAGAAGAGAGAAATGGGTGTCTTTCAAGCAAACAAGGCACAATAGTGCTCTAGATTTGAAAGGTATTCTTGGAAAGCCCTTGAGAATACACATCCAACTATCCCAATAACGCGTGATTTGAATTGGGAGCTAAAAGCTAATGCCATTCAAAGTTGGTGGTGTTCTAGTATGTTGGGACACTTAAGGCTAGGAGTGAGAGGTTCCCAATGAATTTTTTATGGAAATATGTCATATAGTATATCATTGGAAAGCTAAGAACACAAGGAACCTAAAATGATAAGCATTATGAGATTTTAAGCTATGAGTCAAAAGTAATGGCCAAGAGAAGGGTTGTAGTGAAGGTGTGACGCCTCCCCTAGTGAACCCGAATCTTTGAAGGGCCATAACTTTGCAAGAACTTGTTCAAATGGGACGAGTGAATAGTCCATCGGCATCTACTCGTTGCATAGATATTCCAAATGGGCTTGCATGTAGGATTTGGAGCTGAGTTCACAAAGTTACGCCATTTGGAAGTTCAGGAGTCCAAATGATGGTGTAACGTCACAATTTTGGTTGGAATTGGTTGGTCTTCCACAACCCAAGTGTGTTTGGGGTTCTCCTTTGACCTAGGATGAAGGGGTTTGTCAAATACTACAGAAAGTACTATAGAAGGAATTGGTCTCCTTCCTCCCTCCCTCTTGGAGCCTTGGTCAATCCTAGTAATTCAATGTAGGTGATGCAAGTTCACCACCGGGGCCAAGGCACTATGGGACATTAGTGTGAGTGTCCCGTGGCACCAGTTGGATGGAGTCCCACTCTTTGTTAGGCCATTTTCCATGTGTCCCGAGATATAAGTCCCAATTAGTAACAAAAGACAAGTAGCAAATACTCATGGGTCTAGGATGGAATTGGGTGACATCCAAGGGCCGGTGCAAAGTAGTATCTTCACCCGGTGCTTGGACATCAATAAAAGTTCTGCCCTATGTCACCAAGTGACATGTTCGATGTGGGGTGTGCGTATTAGCAATCCTTGAAAATTGGGACTTAGTAATATGAGTTGAAAAGTGAGAACTAACATTGTAGGTGTTTGGCATGTGCAATGTTAATGAATTGAGATTCAAGTGACACTAAAAGTAGTCATTAAAAGCGTAAGGTATTATTTGGATCGCGTCAGTTTTTCTCTAAATTAGGAATGTTGAAAATTTGGATGCCCCTAAAAAACATTTTTTTTAACTTCAAATGCTATAATCTTTTAATTTGTGTAGTAAAAACCTTTCATTTTTTTAGTATAACATAATAAAGTAATTTACCACTGGATCTTACAATAAGATGCAATAAGATTTCATTTGTCATTTTATAGGGGCTTTTGCCATCAAAATGATCCTTTTTGAGTGTTTTCTGGTTAAATATAATCAAAAAACTTTTGGTGTTAACTCTAGAACTCCAAGGTGGACATCTAATATCCATTCTACAAATATAAAATGCTTTGTGGGATGAAAAAATTCCAAAATTCATTGATTTTAGCTTAAATGGAAGTAGTTGAAAGCTCGGTTTATACTAGCCTTGGTACTAGATGGAAGACTAATGTAAAGTGTTGAGGCCCAATTATAGGGTCCAATTTCCAATTCATGTGCTTTTGGATTTTTTTTAACTAAAAAAATATAAAATATTCATCTTTTCCTTTTTCTTTCTTTTTTCTCGCCTTTTCTTCCCATTTAAAAATAATAATAATTTATTATTATTTTTATTTAGATTTTTTGTTTGATATACTAAGATCTAAGAAATCAAAAGATGTGTAGTGTCATTTTTGGTATCACTAGATAGCTCTTTGTGAGGAGGGGTGTATGGATTTTATCTTATGGCATTTGGACCTATAGTATAAAAGTCATGGTTGCTAATATGTGAACCTTGGATCTTGAATCCATGAGTCTAGGAGCCTAGGCTCATATATTATAGGGACCTATGGTATAGACACCTTTCATGGTTATAAGATATTTATATTATAGGTGCCTATGTTATAAACACCTTCTATGGTTATAGGGTACTTACATTATAGGTATGTATGTTATAAACACCTTTAATAGTTGTAAAATATCTACTTACATCTAGGCACAAGGCTTGTAGGCTTGCATTTCTAGGCTCACATGCTAGCATTAGTGGTGTGAAAGTTATTGAATTTCAAAGTTTTATGAATTCAAAAATTGAATTAAATTATTTTTTATTAAAAAAAAACATAACTCTTACATTGTACATCCAAACATCACAAAACAATGCCCTTGAAATCCTTTATACAGAGAGCTTTCTATTCATGCTAGTTTTATAGTGTTTGGATCTACAAATGAAAGTTATGGATTTTCTTAAATTAAAAATTTATCTTGGAAAAACATAACTTTCACATAGTGTGTCCAAATGTCAAAAAACAAAGCCCTTGCTTTCCTTTATGCATAAATAAAATATATTGATTTTCAAGGTTCTTATAGATTAAAAAATTAAAAAATTATTTTAACAATTATTTTGGTTGTGGCAACGACACAAGGACACATTAGTCCATATAAATGCCTAAGGCACCAAATTCTAGTGTTGACAACACTTTGAAGTTAAATAATATCCAACTAAGTTTCTATTTTTAATAGTTTCTATTTTTGACAAATTCTTTTTGAAGTCTAGTTTTAGCATCAAAATTCCAATTTTGAAAATGAATGATTATGATTTTTCTATTCAAGATTTTGTGCAAGGGTGTCTATTGTAATCTTGACTTTCCGTAGTGTTGAGGGCTTTTGGAAATGAGCCTCAAATTACACTAAATCTTGGAGAAAAAATCACATTAGAAATTCATTTAAAAAAATTGTAAAGTATATTTTGAAAAACCAAAAATTGATTGGAGTTATGCATGTTAGGCCCTTCAACCTCATATTTTTTTGGTGACCAACTTTTTAGATTTGAAATGCAAAAAGAGAGCTGAAAGATTTTCATAGTTTAAACACCTTGATGATTAAACATTTTGATGATTAAACATTTTGATGATTAAACATTTTGATGATTAAACATTTTGATGATTAAACATTTTGATGATTAAACATTTTGATGATTAAACATTATAATCTTTCAATTCATAAGTGATATTGTTGTGTTTTCTTTTCCTATGTGCTCTCTAACATGTCTAGTTTGAATTTGTATGGTAACAATTCAAAAAAATTGGTACAACTTATTAAAATGTTGACTTTTTGTTCAATGTAAAGCAAATTCCAAGAAGCTCAAAACAGGCCTTGGGCATTTTTTTAGGGGTTAAGAGTTAGGTTGTTTGTTTTGTTTGGTATGTTGAGATTTAAGAAACTGTGAGGCATATAATGAAGTTATTGGCACTGTTGGAAAGCTCTTTGCAAGGAGGGGTGCATGGATTTTGTTTTGTGGCATTTGGACCTAAGGTGTGAAAGTTAATAAATTTCAAAGTTTTTAATTGAATTTGAAAATTAAATTAAATTACCTTTTATTTTGAAAAATCATAATTTTCATGTCACATGACCAAAACGCCATGATACAAAGCCCTTGGTCTCCTTCGTGCAATCTTAGAATGCAACCTTTCACCTCGCAACAAAGTCTTTGTGCATATAGAAGATATTAAATTTCAAAATTTTTACCAAGGCTTTTTTTTTGGTGAAATTTTGCTAGACTGTCAGAGATTTGACCTCTTTGGCTTCGTCCCTCCAGAAACTAGTCTCTGTAGTGAGGCCAATAGGGGGACATTGGTCCAAAAAAAAGCCCTACTTTTTACAAATTACAAAATTATTTTTACTTTTATTTTGGATGTGGTAATGACACATGGCACACTAGTTTACATGGAAGCGGACTTTATTTATTATCATATATATATTTTTTTATTTTTTTATTTTTTTCATATTTGTTTAGAGAGACTTTGGCCACCGGGGTAACTTAGTCCACAGGCAGAATGGAGAGGAGAGGATAGTGTTGGCACTGGGCAGTTACCAAGGGCGTCTCCTTCGTGGGATCCAGTGTAAATGTCAACGTGGGATAACTGAGCCGGCTCAAACCTTTTCCTTTCTCTTCCTGTAAGCCGTTTCCTGACCTCCAGTCTCCAGAATCATCTCACTTAAATTGTCGCAGGAGGACAATTTCCGTCGGGGTTAGGGTTTAGGTGTAGCGATGGAGGGGTTGAAGAAGTTGGAGTATCTGTCGTTGGTGTCCAAGGTGTGCACAGAGTTGGAGGCGCACATCGGGTGCAGCGACAAAATCTTGGCGGAGTTTATTATCGACTTGGCGCAGAAATGCGAGACACAGCAGGAGTTCGGGAAGCTTTTGAAAGCCAACGACGCGGAGATGCCGGAGTATTTCGTCAAGACTTTGTTGACGATCATTCACGCCATCTTGCCGCCGGTGAGCCGGGACAAGTTGAGCAAGGGTTTAGGCGGGGACAATAAGGACTTGAAGCGGAGTGCCTTTCCGGGGTTGGCTGTACCGGACAGCAAGCAGCGCGTGCGGGAGTTGGAGGACGAGCTCGCGGCCGATGGCGTCGGGGTTAGGGTTTCCGAGGGCCGGGTTGGTGGTGATGATGATGTCAGAGAGCATCGGAGGGGGGACAGAGACAGAGGTGGTGATTTTAGGGTTCGGGAGGGTGATAGGGTTCGAGAGGGTGGGCGGGAGAAAGATAAAGATAGGGATGGCGGTCGGCGGGGGAGAGGCTATGACCGCGATGATGATCGGGAGACACGATCGAAGGAGCAGGTTAGGGTTTCCGAGCGCGGGGGCAGGGATATAGACGGGCGACGAGGAAATGGCAGGTATGAAAGTGGTCGAGGAAGAGGTAGGGACGATGATATCGAGGATGGAGATCGGGGAGTTGTTAGGGCGCCGATGGTGGACGAGCCGGAGCTTTATGGGATTTACCGAGGCAGAGTCTCCCGGATCATGGACTACGGTTGCTTTGTGCAGTTGTTAGGGGTTAGGGATCGGAAAGAGGGTTTGGTTCATGTGCATAATATTGCGTCGCGGCGTGTTGTGAATGCGAAGGATGCTGTGGAGCGGGACCAAGAAGTGTGGGTGAAAGTGCTGTCTGTAAGTGAAAAGAAGATTAGCCTTAGTATGCGAGATGTGGATCAAAAGACTGGTGAGGATTTGCTTCCTATGAAACGGATCACGGCTGAGGAAGAGAATTTCCGTGCGAATCCGTCTAGCTCTAGCTTGGCTCCTGAAACGCGGAAGGGACTTTCGGGGATTACGATTGTCGAAGAGGATGAGAACACGTCGAACAGGAGGCCAATGAAGAGGATGAGCTCTCCTGAGCGGTGGGAGGCCAAGCAGCTGATTGCGTCAGGTGTATTGGGGGTCAAGGATTATCCGATGTATGATGATGATGGGGGAGGAATGTTGTATCATGATGAAGGGGCGGAGGAGGAGCTCGAGATTGAGCTGAATGAAGATGAACCGGCTTTTCTTCGCGGTCAAACAAGGTATTCGGTTGATGTGTCGCCGGTGAAGATTGTGAAGAACCCTGATGGGTCGTTGCAAAGAGCTGCCATGACGCAGTCGGCGCTTGCGAAAGAGCGACGAGAGTTGAGAGAGCAGCAACAACGGACGATGCTGGATTCTATACCGAAGGATTTGAATAGGCCCTGGGAGGATCCCATGCCAGAGACTGGTGAGCGACATCTCGCCCAGGAGCTGAGGGGAGTGGGTCTGTCGGCCTACGATATGCCTGAGTGGAAGAAAGACGCCTTTGGGAAGGCTCCAACGTTCGGGCAGCGGTCTAAGCTTTCGATTCAGGAACAGAGACAGAGTTTGCCTATATATAAACTCAAGAATGAACTCATCAAGGCTGTGAATGATAATCAAGTGTTGGTGGTGATTGGAGAGACAGGTTCGGGGAAAACAACGCAGATGACGCAGTACCTCGCAGAAGCTGGGTATACCACCAGGGGGAAGATAGGCTGCACGCAACCCAGGCGAGTCGCTGCTATGTCTGTGGCAAAGAGAGTAGCGGAAGAGTTTGGATGCCGGCTTGGGGAGGAGGTAGGGTATGCGATCCGGTTTGAAGATTGTACTGGACCTGAGACGGTGATCAAATATATGACAGACGGCATGCTGTTACGGGAGATTCTGATCGACGAGATGTGTGCTTCGTATTCGGTCATTATGCTTGATGAAGCTCATGAGCGTACCATCCACACAGATGTCTTGTTTGGGCTTTTGAAAGGGCTTGTGAAACGCAGGCCTGATCTGAGGCTCATCGTCACCTCTGCAACTCTGGACGCGGAGAAGTTTTCGAGATACTTTTTCGACTGCCCTATATTTACCATTCCTGGAAGAACTTATCCTGTGGAGATACTGTACACGAAGATGCCAGAGACTGATTATTTGGATGCTGCTCTGATTACTGTTATGCAGATTCACCTTACAGAGCCTGAAGGGGATGTTCTCATCTTCTTGACAGGGCAAGAAGAGATTGACACGGCATGCCAAATTCTGTTTGAGCGGATGAAGGGTCTGGGGCCCAATGTTCCGGAACTCATTATTCTTCCAGTTTACAGTGCTTTGCCGAGTGAAATGCAAACAAGGATCTTCGAGGCCCCACCACCAGGTACAAGAAAGGTTGTCGTTGCAACGAACATTGCTGAGGCTTCTCTCACCATTGATGGAATCTACTATGTCGTGGATCCTGGATTTGCGAAGCAGAATGTTTACAACCCGAAGCTAGGTTTAGACTCCTTGGTGATCACTCCCATATCACAGGCTTCTGCAAGGCAACGAGCTGGACGTGCTGGAAGGACAGGACCTGGCAAGTGCTACCGATTGTACACAGAAAGCGCGTATCGGAATGAGATGCTGCCTACAACAGTACCAGAAATTCAAAGAGTTAATCTGGGTTTGACGACCCTGACAATGAAAGCAATGGGAATCAATGATCTCCTATCATTTGATTTCATGGATCCCCCTCCGCCTCAAGCACTTATCTCTGCGATGGAACAGCTGTACAGTCTTGGAGCTCTGGATGAGGAGGGACTTCTGACGAAACTCGGAAGGAAGATGGCAGAATTTCCTCTGGAGCCGCCTCTTTCTAAGATGCTTCTTGCCAGTGTAGACTTGGGTTGCAGTGACGAGATCCTGACCATAATTTCCATGTTGCAAGCTCAGAATATTTTTTACAGACCACGAGAGAAACAAGCGCAGGCTGATCAGAAGAGAGCCAAGTTTTTCCAAGTAGAGGGTGATCATTTGACACTGTTGGCTGTGTATGAAGCTTGGAAGGCGAAGAACTTTTCAGGTCCTTGGTGTTTTGAGAACTTTGTGCAGTCTCGGTCATTGAGGAGGGCACAAGATGTGCGGAAACAGCTTCTTACAATCATGGACAGGTACAAGTTGGACGTGGTGAGTGCGGGCAGGAACTTTACAAGGATAAGAAAAGCAATAGCAGCGGGCTTTTTCTTCCATGCTGCACGGAAGGACCCCCAGGAGGGCTACCGGACTCTGGTAGAGAACCAACCGGTTTATATCCATCCAAGTAGTGCTTTATTTCAGAGGCAACCTGACTGGGTTATCTACCATGAGTTGGTCATGACCACAAAGGAGTACATGCGGGAAGTGACTTTGATGGACCCGAAATGGTTGGTTGAATTGGCTCCACGTTTCTTCAAGGTTGCTGATCCCACGAAAATGAGCAAGAGGAAACGGCAAGAGCGAATCGAACCTCTTTATGATCGGTACCATGAGCCAAATTCATGGCGTCTGAGTAAGAGACGAGCTTAAGCACTGTAGGGCAATCTCAGAGCTAGGAGAGTCCCTCTCTGAAGTTCAATACAATGGGTGGAAGAGGTGTTATGAATTTAAAGAGCGTGGAGAATGAATAGCATGGAGCAAACAGTGCAGCGAATTCTCTAGCCTCCTGTATTTGCTGCACGAAGGCTCGACGACCATGAGCTTTCAGCGTAAACAGCCGGGACGCAAATCTCGCACATTTGTCGCTCGGACATTGGTTTAAAGCATGACAATTGTGCGTGATAAACATTGAACTTCGTCATTCATTCATTGGAGTTTGAAGCCTTCGTCATTCAGTCATTGGAGTTTGAAGCCAGTTGGTAGCGTTTCCGACCTTCCGTGTTGCTACATCAGCTGATCCAATTTGCAGACTGAAGTCTGTTCATTAACAGAGTACCGTAACAAATTGTTATAATGAACAATTTGTTTGTGAACTGCTCGTTAATGAACTAAGCATCAGACTATCTAACGTAGAGTAGCTGCCATTACTCAAAGACTCATAGCAACTAAATTCCATGAAAAGAATGTATACGTGCAGCATGAAATGTCAAAACCAGCCACAAAAAAATGTTTTTGAGAATTTGGCAAAATATCCATTATCCAAAGCCTCATCTCAGAAATTTGATCATAGACTCCTAATCTACGGTAAACATCAAAGAAACTAAATCCTACTTCTGATACAAGAGGATTCTTGGATACATCAAATTGACCATAAGGCATCTTCATTCATTGGAAAAATCAATTGATTAGCTTGAGAAGCTTTTGTAGTAGTATGTGGCATAGTGCCAATGGAATATTATCTTTTTTTTTTTTTGTACAACTTCTGGTTACAAGGTCAAGTTCTTCAATTGATGTTGATGAAATCAATGTTGAAATGGTATGAAAATCCTTTTTTCAAGAAGCATTGGTTGGACCAACAAATAAAAGAGTTTGAAAATCATATTTGTCAAGAGGTGGAGGAATAGAGGTCACAATACCTCTTGGCGGAGGAGATGCCACAACATTTGGTAGAATAGGTGCACAATTAATTGGTGCAAGACTTGAACAAATTAGAACTCATGCAACAAGTATTACAATATGATCTACAACTTGATCTAAATCTTGTTTGCTCTCCATACCTCTCCAATCAAAACTCTATAGCTCAAACTAATCAAACCATAAGTATTTTCAACTTTGACTCAATTAAAAGCTAAATTGCAAGAAATCATGTTTAATGGTATTTTTGTTTGTGGATTGTGGTCTTGTCATAGGAGTATAGGTAGATGTAATACTACTATTCACAATTGGACCAAACAAGCACTCTCTTGTTGGTTTGAAACAAGATTTGATCTCCTATCTAAGCTACTATTGATATTCTTTTGACCACTTTCAGAGGGAGGATTAGTAGTATAATGACCTCGTTGATTTGAAACAAGATTTGATCTCCTATCAAAGCTACTACTGATATTCCTTTAACCACTTTCAGAGGGAGGATTAGTAATATAATGACCTCGTTGGTTTGCAACATCAACACTACCAATACCATGCCCTATACTATTGTCATTGTAACATTGCAACCTCAACCATATTCAAGAGGAGCATTGCCACCACTTCCACAATGAGGTGCAATATAATTTGGATGAAAATTCCCACCATAATTGCCATGAGTACAACCAACTCTACTACAACCATTATTCATACCACCCATTGAACCCCACCAAATACCAATGATTGCACCCTGCCTTGTAGCAACATAGGAAAGATTTGTACATCCAACATGACTACATGAGCTGAACCTCAATGTCTAGCAAAGCTATCGTTAATAATTAAACTAGGGTTCAAATGGAGCAATTGACTCAAATCCACTTGAATGAAATGGCCCAATAAATCAAGAATACAAGGTTGAACAATCGTAGTTGCAATAACATGCCCTTATTACTTTGGTTTGGAGTTGTAAAAGCATTGATGAAGGGAAATGGAGATTTGCTATGAGGAATATAGATAGTTGGGCTTCTATAATCTTCAATTGTTGGAAGAGTTACAAAGAATGATTGATGATTGGGTTTGATTTCTAGAATGTAATGAGATGGTAGCATCAATGACATTACATTCTACTACCATATATGAATCATTTGAGAATGCTATTGGATCATTAGGGTCATCCACATTGTCAAAAACCTCAATTTTATTGGATCTTTCCATCTTCAACTTGAGTACATTCAACTTGAGATCTATGATATTCTTGCATAACCAAGTTGTAGTGATAGTCAAAATTATACATCTTATTCATCATGGATTGTAAGCATCCTACATGAGGTTTTGTGCAACTTTGGCCTTCGGTATTGCAATTCTATCTTAATGACTCAGAGTTTTCAAATTTTGATGTCCAATGATATGGGCTATAACCTTTAGAGAAATATGAGTAACCAACATTTGTATTACAAAAGTCACCTGTCCACTTTGTTTTATAATGTCTCCTTCAATACCAACATTTTTTGCCATAATTTTCATCCATTGAGATACATTTATCTTATTATAGCTAACTTCATCCTTGTTCCATACGTTTGTCTTACTACTCAAAATGCATGCCAAGAAGAGATGATTATCTTTGTTTATATCTAGCATATGGGACATCAAAGTCTTCTAAGTGTTTATAACATTTGTATCAAAGCTGACCATAGAAAGCTTGAAATCCTTATCTTAAAATTTGGTTATTGTAACCTTGTAGTTATTTGAGAATCTTTCATTATATGTGGTATAGACCAAAGATTTCTAACAAACGTAAGAGCCCTTATCAATTGGTATGTAACTTCATGTTTGACTTACAAAATTAAGCCATGTAAGCCAAGAGAGATCATCTTGGAAAAATATTAATATAATGCCATCCAAGAAATAGATATTATAGATGCCATGCAACTTGCAATATACTATTTATATCATGTAGATGAAAACAAATATCGACTTTTGGCTACAATTTAGGAAAGAATGAAATATATAGTTGGAATCGGTATTAAAAATACCTCAAATATTTTCAATTTTGTCGGTTGTGCTATATGTGCTCAAAGTGCACTACCTTCATACAAGTGCAAGGAACACAATTTTTTTTCTCAAAGTTGAAACTAGGTGAAGAGTAGAATCTTTTAATTAGAAAAAATGTGCATTGTTTCTTTTTGAATTTTTTTACTATTTTCTTAAAATCAAACATCAATATGTCCATTTTCTTAGTATTTTCCATTGAGATTTTCCTGTAAACAACTTTTAGAGACATATTTCTCTAGGTTTGAATTCCTAGAAGCATCCTATCACTATAAGAAAACCTTGTTTTGTGTGACGGATTGACATCAAAAGGAATGGATTTTAGGTGACATCAAAGGTGACATCAAAAAAACAAACCTATGTTTTTATGTCAACAATGATGTCCATTGATGTTATATTGGACATCATTGTTGACATAAAAACATGGGTTTGTTTTTTTCAATATCACCTAAAATCCGTTCCTTTTGACATCAATAAATTTTGGTTTCTTATAGTGTATTTTCAATGATTAACAAATTATCCATACTTTATTTTGTTTAAAATTTTTTTAATACAAAAGTCAAAATAGTCATAGAAATAGGACATTTTGAGCCAAACAAGATAGACTTTTCTTAGCATCACCCAATAAGATGTGCAACTATCACTAAGTAAGAAAATGGTGTTTCCTTTAGGCTTCTTTGATAAGAAGCCCAAGTATGTAGTGGGTGTTAAGTATAAAACAATGATGTTGATAGAATCAAATATGGTGGAATCACCCATTGCCAACCAAGGATTGATACCCAACTTGCAAGTGTAGCTATTTCCAACGAAGGCTAGAAAATATTTCCATCAGAAACTCCAAATGTGTTTGTTACTGTTTTTTTAATTGGAACTAATAAAATCATAACACATGTCTTGGAATAGTGAGTAGGAAACTAGTTCTTGAATGATCAGAATTTAAAGACTATATATATATAATGGTTTCAAGTGAACTTGTGTCTACCAAAACTATTAATAATTTGAATTCTAGAAAAACAAACATGAAAAATTGGCAATTTTTTTGATTTCCATATTTTTACTAGGCAAAACTTTTACATTGCTTGTAATACTTCAAAAGTGCATGAAAGCATCGAAGTGGTCAATTATAGGTACTTTAAGCATAGTGGGGTCTCTTAAAATGGTAGTTTGTGGCATAGAGGCTATTTGACTCGTGCGTAGTGCAAGAAGGTGAGTACCTCTTTGTTTTGATGAGAAGTTTTTGTTTTAAATAAGCAATTTTGGAAGCCATCTGGATTGAAGGAATTTTATGATTTCCACATGCTTTATAGCATGGCAACAGCAAAAGAGGATTCTATGCACTACAAGAAAACCTGTCCGAATTGACAGAAACTAGTCAAAAATGACAGAAATCAATCCCTCTTAATTTACAAAAAATTGATAGTTTTTTGTCAATTCAGACAATTTTTTGTCAATTCGGACAATTTTTTGTCCTAATTGACTGAAACTTGTCAAATTTCTATAGATTAGG
Organism: Climacium dendroides; assembly: GCA_950106755.1. NCBI lineage: Eukaryota > Viridiplantae > Streptophyta > Bryopsida > Hypnales > Climaciaceae > Climacium > Climacium dendroides. The sequence goes on along the minus strand of OX467082.1, from coordinate 22,845,170 downwards.
AGGGGTTGATTTTTGTCATTTTGGACCAGTTTCTCTTGTAGTGATGATAAACAATAGAGATGTAACGTCCATAGAGTAGCTAACAAAACCAATTCATGTTGAGCCTAGGAGACAAGGTGGAAGAAAGATAGTGAAACATTAAAGGGTACGAATGTAGTTGGATCCTATGGGCTTTTCTTCTAAAGAAGACAAGAAACGGTTCATAAGAAGAGCAAAATCATTATATCGTATCCACTACACAGATTGCCATCTATCCTAGGTGAGAGAAACATAGAAAACCAGTGAAACAAATGTTCAGAAGTTTACACAAACTATTTCCTTGTGGATGGGATGATGGCTTGCTACATTCTAATTTTTCAAACATGCATCAAATGCGGCGATGTAGATTCAAGAAATTAGCTTGCGCATCTTGTCAATCATGAAGTGAGATTGCAACTAATTTACTTTTTGTCCTAATTTAAAAGAATCAAAGTACATGTAGCAGTGGAAAGCAATTGTCAATATACATGTCCAAGTTGTGCAATTCTCAAGTAGTAATTTGCTCTTGGAATATTTTAAAATGTCATGAGCTATAGTTCCAAGCATGAGGTTGTAGCTAGTACATTGCCTCATGGAAATCAAAAATGTCATAGAAAATTTAGCAATGAAATATCAAACTATATTTTTTACATAGTCCTTGTAAGAACTTGAAGTTCTGATAAATGTGCAGTAGACCAGGTTAAATTTTAGGTTGTTAGTGAATTAGTACTATACCATTCTGTAAAAATGTTTGGTAATTCTCCAAGCATTAAGTTCTTTACAGTTGTGGATTTCAATTACCTCCAAGGTTTAGGTGAATTGCAGGAAAGGGAGAGTGTTCAATGGAACTAAAGCAGTAGTCTTATATAGGATCACCAACAAAGGTAATCCTTCTCCTAATTGTAAGCCCTTGACCAACCACGAAGAGCAATTGAATTGCATTGTATAATGATTTAAACAAATGAAGATGGCATCTATTATTTTGAAGCCTCCTAATTGAGAGCTTCCTTCTACATGAAGACTGTATGGAATCTTAGAAAAATTTCACTTGTTTAGAGGTATTACACTTGCATATCAACTATAGCCTTAACTTTAAAGCAAAAATCACTAGAAATTCACCAAAGATATGTAGCATGTGTGCACATTGTAAGTACTGAGGTTGTTACTAAAATCGTTGAATTTGTAAATTCTATTTTCTTGTAGCACTTGAAGTTCCTTTAGGATGTTCTACAAAGAGTTGGAAAATTTTCCTCGAAGCGGCATCTAGTACTGCCATACCACAACAATGGATGAACGTCATACAAGGACATTGTAGCCACACTAGTAGTGGAGGGTTGAGGTCATTTATGAGTGCATTTGTGAGTTCTCAAACACCTTAAATCTGGAAGCTATGTATTCAATTTAGAGGTTATAGGGAATGTTGTAAGATGTATGGAAAATAAAGGAACAAATGCACATCAATTTGATGATTAAGTGACATGGTAGTGAAAAAGGTACAATTATACTTCATTGAGTACGTATTCTGCAAGGGTGATTCTATGGAGGTCTTTCTTGATGAAGAAGTAAAGACGAGTGGACGAGTCAAAATTGGTTGCACATCGTTTTTGAAATGTTGACATTCAATTTCAAGAGAGGTGTCATCTTATATGGAAAACATAACTACTGGCTCCATTTCTAGGTCGAGGAAGTATCAGGTATGATAGTAACAATGTGTTCTAAAAAAGTTTTATATGTCAATTGAGATTACATAGAACTAGATTATAAAAATTAATGGTAAGGAAGACACCCCAAAAAATACTAAAATAGTTCAATATCTTGAAGGGAACGGAGTCATTTTTTTGGATTTTTGTAGTCAATGCAAAGAGAAGTTGAATTTTTGAAGCAACATGTTTTCCGTGCTTAGCTTCCTTGAACTAAATGGTAGATGGTGCTTCTAGTCAATATGGTTTTTCTTTTTTTTGAACCCTATTCGCATTGTACTTCTTCTTACGTCATGAGAATATTTTGTTTTATTTTTTCCAACAAATGTAAAGTAGAATATGTAGAAAATTAAATTTTAATCAAGATCTCAAAGCAGTGGAAAAATGATGGTATATAAGAGCATTCTATTTGTTTATATAATTTTTGATGTATGAAATGTTTATTTTCAGTAGTATTTTAAGAACGATGAAAGGACACTACGGTATGGAATACTTGGTTTTTAATATGAAATAGTGTGGATTGAAATGTGTAATGTAGAAAGATAATTATAACAAATGTCCAATAGCTAAAGAAAACCAATACTGCATTCGAAATGGCCGTAAAAATTGTTTGCAGACATTGCAAATAGGTCCTTCACTATTAATACTGAATCAATAGAAGGAAAGGACAATGAAAATAGTAACAATGACAATGACAATAGTAGTAGCAATGAAGAGGAGTGAAAACCAAGACCCTTGCAATGTTGGTATCATCAACTATGTTGGCTTCATGCTTGTAGTTCGGGAGAAATGTACAATATAATTCCCAGACTTTCAAAAAACATACAGATATATTAATAACCAATGCAGAATTTTGTGTTGAGGACACTAATTGGAATTATCTGTTTCTTTTATATATTCTGTTCAATTTAAGATTGGATAGGGTGTGTGGCATTCATTTTGTTTTTAGAATATGAAAGATTTCTATTATGATATGTAGAAATTGTTTTTATTCACTGAATTTAACACTAATGCAGGTAGTGTATGAAGTAATATAAAGACGTCTTCAAGCAATGCCCTTGTGAACTTCAATATTCTCATAATAGCTTCGGAATTCTACTGATACTAGATCGTTTGCTTCTAGATGATTGCCATAGATGTTCATCGAAAGTGCACAGTACATAAAGGGGCATCTATTGGAAAGAGATTTATTTCTGTATTTTTTAAAGGAGCAACTATCAAAATGAATTGCAATTTTTAATCTTTTTTTGGTGATGATAGGACATTTTGTATATATTTATACGTGTCATATAAATGCTAGTTAATTTTATTGTAAGTTTATTCAACTAGTAATGTAGTAGGAGGTTATTGTCACATTAGAGATTGTTGCCTTTCTGAGGTAAATATCGAATGTTTTGATGGAATCTTTTATCAGTTGCATACAGACTGGAATAAACAATAAGACTATTTGGTTATTGAGAACCATGTTGGAATTCTTGTTGTGGTTTTGTCAAAATAGTGCTTTTGCACACACCATCTATGAGGTTTGCTTTGGCAAATGTATTATTGTAGAAAACCTGGCTTAGAATGTGCAATCTTATTCATTGTTTGCAAACTTGAACTTGTAATTTACAGTTAATTAAGAGTACATTACACTTAGATAAGAGATATTGGTACATCTTATTCGAATGATGTTGTCTATGTCGGGTTCTTTTTTCATGATAGGAATTGTAGATTCATTTGTTTTTTTGAAGACAACTATTTGTAGCATCCACTTCACATTTATGGGGTCATTTGTTGCACTGAGCATATGCTATGGTGTAAATGTACTTAATATAGAATTTATAGACCTAGTTATTATGTTTTCATGTACTTATTCTATAAGCAATGTTATAGAACATGTTATCTAATTTTAGTGCATGAAAATCAAGTGCCAAGTGTACATGCTGCTTGTGCAATGGAAAGATACTACTGTAGACTTCAAAATTGGTTTGTACATTGTCCATTCATATTCCTGGATTATAATGGGGGGGCGAGAGTGCAATGAGAGGCAAAGAGGTGGAACATGCGGTGGTTTAGGGTTAGGTACGGCAAATTACGACTTAGCAAGCTTTCGTGCAACTTAAACCACTGTTTTGTAAGGAAATAGTTCCAATTGAATTCTATCTGAAGCAAGTTAGTAAGAGACAGGAATGGCGAGTATGCAATTAGAGTAGGCAGGGCGAGAGGATGCTCCAATAAACGAGGGATAGGACAAATGCAAAGGTGAGGATGTACTCGCATGCAACTTGACAGGATAGCAGCAAGTACTTCTAGACTTAAACTTAACTGTTAGCACTACACCCATGACTTCTTATGCTTTGCCTGGAGTAGAAGCAAGTTTACAAAATGGCATTGTCAATGCACCACCACTAAAGATATAAGGTACCCAAGGGATAGATGCCAAACAGACTAGTCAAGTTGAGCGCCTTGTAGAGTTCACAACAGAAGAAGAGAGTTTCATAAAGGTACACAAGGATGTAGCCAAGAACATTATAGTTGTTGGTCAAGTGGTAGGACAATCACCTACCTTCAAAGACATTAATGCGTGGGTGCGTGAGACATTCCCTACGTCGTTAGAGAGCATTGTCATGTTGGAGAACGGGTATTTTGAAGCCACCTTCACGTTAGAAGCCAAAAGCTTACACACACTAGATGGAAAATACTTCATAGGAACCAACAAAGTAGTGTTAGAAAATTGGTCTCTATTTTCCTTGGAGCAGGCAAAAACAGTTGCAGAACTTTATTATTCCATCTAGGTACAAATACAAGGTCTCAGAAAACATCTACGTAACAAAAAATGCCTTCCCATCTTGGTGGCTAAGTTAGGGAAAGTGATAAAGGTGGAAACCCTAAAATCCTATAGGATCAAAATTGCGGGTTATCGAATTGAATCAAGATCTTGAGGGGGAATATTCATGACCTTCCCTCTACAATTGTGATACCAAGAGAAAATCCAAGGGAAACTACAAAGCACAGTCTCCTATTCAGTGGCCTCTTTGATCAATGTAGAAAGTGCAGAAAATTTGGGCATATCGCCAAGTATTGTGACAAACCTAAGACCCAATGAGAAGAATGGACATACCAGGCTACTAGAATACTATAAGCAAGATATGAAGATGTAGACAAGCAACAGGAAGGCACAAGACAATAGATGGAAAGACCAAGGGTCTTGAAAGGAGGAGCGGAGTCCCAGCAGGAGCAACATCTGCGAAACCAAAAAATAACAAACCAATAGTTTTCACTACTTCGATCAACAAGTCAAAATTAGACCCAACCAAAACAACAGGTTTTGAAGCAAGCCTAGGAGAAGGGTGGGGAGCACCTCATTAAGGGAAATCAACAATAGAAAACATTAGAAGTCACCTATGGACAAAAATGGGTCAAAAGAGGCAAGACCAATACAGCAAGCATCTCTCGAAGTACACCAACAGGGGAGAAAATGGATGTTGACACATCGGGAGATGTTGATCAAAATTAGAGGAGCCACGAGGTAACAAGGACATATAGAAAGATGATCAACACTTAACAATTAGGAGATAGCTCGACCGCCAAGACAAAAGAGGCCCTTATCTACAATAGACCACATATACAGTTGTACTTTAAAATAAGCAGGGACTCAGCTCGCCCTTGATCAATACATGAACGGGAGTAGGGATTACACAAGATGTGACCACCCTAACTACATTAGATACACCAGTGACTATCATAGTCCCTGAACATTACATTGAAGATCAAGGCTCCTCAAGACCTAACCACGATGCCGTAGGTCTATCAAATCTAGTAGTATACCATTCAATGAACTATTCAAAGGATGTAAGTCATTACTACAAGCAAGCCTCAAACATAGTCCCACTATTAGATCCCAACATACCAAAAAATGTACCCTTTAGTCCAAAAGAAGATTTTCTCTCAAGAAAAGAAATCAATAGCTATATATGGCAGCAAAGCAAGAATCGAAGGAAGAAGACATTGCCAATAGGGGCGATGAATCCACCTATGCCACATTTAACTATTTCTGGACTATTCATTGAATTCTGGACTATTTACTGAATTCAAAACATTGGGAGATCTCCCGATGTTTGTATAGATTGGGAGATCTTTTGATGTTGGTATAGATCTCTTGATGTTTTGAACTGATTCTCCGATGAAAATTTAGATCCCTTGATGTTTTAAATAGATCCTTTGATGCATCTTCCAATGACCATTATGAATTCTGGACTTTCAAAAGTCCAGAAGTAGTTAAATGTAGCATACCTACGCATCCATCTCTTAGAGTAAGATACCAACAACAAAAGATGTTTGAAGAATTTTTCAGAGCACTCGCCATTGCCACTCCAATACCTACTAGAGCTTAGAGCTGCTGGATGATACTGCTATACGTAAGATGTAGGGAAAGGGAAGATGCAACATATACTACCTAGCAGATGTGGCCATCATGCAATGAAGAATTACTAGTAGAATTGCGTATTTATCTAGACATGGATTGTTTAATTTGACTCTGTTTACTTAGATATTCAATGTAGCAACCCCATGTTTTTATGTCAACATTGACGTCCATTAACGTTCACTATAATATCTTCAATGACATAAGAACATGGGGTTACTATATTGAACATTTAGGTAAACAACGTCAAGTTAGACAGCCCTTATTTAGATAAACATAGGATTCTTCTAGTGAACTATGAGAATCATAAGGATCACTCACGACACAATAGTGACCACTTGGCAACTTGAAGAAAATGAGTATATTCTGGACCAAACAATGGAAGCAATGCAGATAGTCATGCTCTATGACATCAAATACAACACTTTCAAGCAATGGAGCGACGCAATATGGTTTTATTCTTGGTGCACAGAACAAAAAACTTGTTTACTTTTCCCTTACATTGAAATAGCCCAAAATGACATAAGGGTCCAAAGACCAACCAACTATCACTACAAGAAAATTGTTTTTTTTAACATGCAGTTTTTACATCTGAACATCGCACGTGATGTCTTGTCACGTCTGGCCAGACATCTAAAAATTTGCGTTACAGCAGACGTGCCAAAAACATGGTACGTTATGTGTGACGTCACATGTCCAATGTCAAACGTCACAAAAAACATCGGTCAATGGGGTTCTTAGAAATTGACATGTAGCTGCCACCTAAGCGCGGGAAAGCCAGAGTGTCATTTTTTCATCCATTGCCCATCTATAATGTGGCATCTGATGTGTCACTAACATGGCATGCTACGTCACTGATGATGAAATTGGCTAACGTGGCATCCATAGACACTGACGTGGCATTTTTTTGGAGCTACCTGAACAGTCTTTTTAGAATTTAATGATGTTTTTTTAGACATCAATGTGAACGTCTGAGTGTCTTAAATAACATTAAGTGAAACAATTGTATGTTTCTCATCATGTCCCATCTGGATGTGTGGTGTTTGCACATGTGTTTTTTTTAAACATATGTGATGTTCACATGTTTTTTTTAATATCAATAATGACATGAGGTATGTTTTTTTATATCATGTGGTATGTTATAAAAGACATGTTGTCAATGTAGCAATATGTTGTACACAATATAAAATATGCAATATATCATATGCAATACAACATACAAAATATGTCATATAAAATACACTATACAAAACACAATATATATAACATGCCATACACTTGTATACAATACATTGTATTTATCAAGTATATTGAATGGCTCAAAAATCTACTTATTAATTGATGAAAAGACAAGTTGTTTATACTAGTGAGGTGTAGGAGGCATGACAAACAATATGGGATATACAAAACTAAAATATGAGCAGCAACATAAATACAATGATGTCTGAAATGATGTTTTAAAAAACATCTCCATGTCTTAGTTATGTTTTTTTCGACGTCATTGTAAACATTCAAAAGAACATCTATAGTATGAAGTTAGACATTCACATCAATATTGTTTTAAACATTTGCTTCAACAATTTCTAAATTTTCTACAAATCTTATTTGTTATCTATGATGTCATAATAAACATTTGCATGTCATTTCCAACATATATGGGGATGTCTCCTTGAACATTTAATTGATAAAGTCACTAAATCAAGGTTGTTTGCAACATCAACTTCAATATAGTATGGCACAACAATACATCCAACATGGAATTCCAATTGTAGATTATATTTTGTCTATCTAGAAAGCTCTGATTCATTTCATTTGGATTTGCTATGAGAAAGTTATGGACATTTTTGTTTTTTGGGCAATTAGAGCATCTTCTTAAAAAAAATAACTTGTTGAATGCATTTTTTAATGCAATTTTTACAATTTTTTCAAAATAAAAATTCCACATGGTTTAGTTTACTTGCTAAAACAATCTCACCATTGGGATTAGTGCATTTTAATTCCATCTAAAATATATTAATATTTTAGATTTTCCTTCTATCTCATACCTACTTCTACTTAACAATTTTCTTAAGAATGAAATTTAAGTTTTTTTATTTTTTATTTATTTTCCTAAATTCTCAACTCAATTCTCTACTATAAATATTTAAATTTCAAAACTCTGTAGTGCAAAAATTTTAAGTTAAAAATGTTCAAAGTCAAAAAATCTAGTCCCTCAATGTGCTAAAAAACTTGTTTTTTCCACTTTAAATCTATGCGGTCAAAAATTCTGAAATTTTTTCTACAATTTTTTCTACTTGTTAGGTGTAAGATCCTATAGTTGGATGTGAAAAAAAATTAAAATTTCTTTTACTCTATGCTATAGAAATGACAATTTTCAATATTTTCTAGCAAAAAAAGGCCTTGGTCCTTTAAGGGTTAAGATGTCAAATATCTCAAAGTCCAAGAACACTAGAAAATCACCCCACATTAGATATGAATGATTTGAAAATAATAAGTTAAGAAGGTGAAATAGCAATAAAAATTATTAAAATTTGATGCAAAATTTATGATTTTAAACTAATAAAATTTAGAATTTAAATCTTAAATTAAAAATAAATATTTTCATATAATATATTATTGATATGATTTTGTAAACCTTTTTTCATAACAAATCCATTCATCTAATTTATATAAATTTGTTATATAAATTAAATCTACATAGCTTATAACATTTTGAAAATAAATTTTTATAAAATTGATTTATAAAGAAGACATCAAAGAAGACGCCTACAATTGGTTTCGCAACGTCTGCACGTCCAATCAAACGTCATAAAAAGCACAGTGGATAGCATGTGGTTTGAAGTTACATTCGTAGGAAGTAAAAAATGTTAACGCCAAAAGTGATGTTCCTGGAAATGTCAAGATGTTTTGTATGACGTCTACAAAAATATCCAAGGTTGGAACATGAACTGACTGGGTATGATGATGTGACATGCCACGTCAGCATTTCATGTCCATGTCACATAATTTCCACGTCAAATGCCATGTCATCATACTACTTCAACATGTCCATGTCATCATGCCATGTCAAATGCCACGTCAACTTTTTGGCCTCACCACCTACCCGTTATCCTCTTTTTCACCCTGAGCAATCACTTTACCACTGACCAAAAAAAAAATTTTGTCTCAACTTCTAAGCTAAGTTTGACCAAAGATGCTGACGTGGCTACAAATATTTTTCTAGACATTTTTGAAAACATCTAATGTCCACAACAATGTCTTAGATTGCATCATTGTTTTTCATAGTACCAATATATTGTGACTAAAATTTAGCAATGCTTTCTACAACATCAAACCAAAATCTTCACTTTTTCAACGTCCGTTGACATAACATCCCAATGTTTTTTGAGACGTATGGTGTTATCCTGGACGTACAACGTTTTTGGCCTGACATAAGAAAAAACACGGTTTTCTTATAGTGTATGCGTGGCTACAGATGCATGTGCTTATGGAACAAATGATGGGACACCTCAATCAAGATGAATTCCAACACTATGAGATTGAAGACTCGTTCAAGGCCACATTGCTACAATCAAGAGTCATAGAATAGGAAGTTTCACCGAGCAAACTTCCTAGAAAGAGAAACAAAAGGCATGCAATTTCCATTCATACAGAAATAGCAACTGGAGGGGTAAACACACCAGACCAAGGAAATGAACGGGCGCAAGGCCTCTTCAATGAGATCCTAAATTTTTCATCATGGTAGTGCCCCTCACTATAGTTTCCTATAACATTCGCAACCTCGGTTAAGGACAATAAGGTACACAAGAGGTATGATCTAAAGAACTTTTTCAAAACAACAAATCCCAAGCTACATCTAATTTTTTTACAAGAGATTCATATGGGCATCAGAGATTGCATAACCAAGACATCTCAATTACACATAAAAGGAAGACAAGAATTTTGGAATGAATCCAAATACTCCACTGACATTTGGAAATACACTAGAGGTATTGGTATATTTGTATCAGAATGACTAGTTCCATATATTAAAGACCATGGGGTCCTAGTTAGTAGCAAGATATACTATATAATGTTTAGATTTTCCCCTAGTGTTAAAATAGGAATAGTAAACCTATATGGTTACAATCAACTGGTAGCCTATACTAAGATGTAGCACACTCTTACTTTATGTGAGCTGCTATAAGTTGAGTATTGTCAAGTTCATTAGCTCTACCATGCATTTTGAATTACCATTTAGTCTTTTTTCTCACAAAAATAAGTAGTGAGATTGCAGTCATTGGTATTTATAGGAGTTTTAAGATCTTGATTTAGATGAAGATTCAACTCTTAATCCATAAATGGCATTCCCATCTTAAGGAGTTGGAATTTTAGAAAATCTTCAAAAAACTTCTCCAATACTCAATTAAATGTGAACTTCCTTGATATCATTCTATTTGTCTTCAAAAAATGCATCTATCGAAATGTCTCTAGATTCTAAATTTCAATTTTGAACTTGTAGTTTTTGCATTGATAAATTTGATAAATTTTTTGAATAGTGGTTTTAAGATTGATCATGGCCTCGAGGAGGATGGAAGGTCATCATTGAAGGATCATTTGAACAAGTTACACAATACCCAGGATTTAAGAAACTAAGGATTCAAAATTCAAGTTTGGACAATCCTCTTCGAACTTCAAAGGTTCTTTAAGGATTAATAACCACAATTTGAAATAATATTGGAGTTATTTCTCTTTTACCTCTTAAATTAACTAGAATTCTTCTTTATAAGATTTTCATTATGCTTATAACTTAGATGAAGTTCTTACAATTTCAATGTTCACTTGATTGTAATTGGACAAGTAGCAAGGGTTTCAGAGAGTCTAAATGTTGCGACCCTAATAACACTTTTCAACTCCAAACAACCTCTACATGCCCTTTATAGCTTAATGCGTTTACCACACTTCACTTCTAATATTACTTGAATCACAACTAATTAATACTATACATGCCACCCACCCACAATGTTAGTTTCCATTTTCAACTCATATTGCTAAGTCCTAGTCTCAAAAACTACTAACACACATTCTGCACATGACAAATGGCATGTCACTTGGTGACATGAGGTGAAACTTCTATTGATGTCCAAACACTCAGTGGAGGCACTACTCTCCATCATTGTTAATTGTCCTTGGATGTCACCCCACTCCATAGTCCATACTAGATTCATTATATATTTGCTATTTTTACATCATCACTAATCGGAACTTACAACTTAGGAAACATCAAAAGTGGTTTAATAAGAAACATGACTCCATCCAATTAATGCCACAGAACACACACAAGTGTCCTATAGTACCTTGAATCTAGTGGTGAAGTTACATCACCAACTTTGAGTCACCGAGACTCACCAAAGCTTCAAGGAGGGAGGAGGAAGACCTCCTATAGTACTCTTTGTAGGATTCAATAGACTTAACCCCTTGTGGATCGAAAGAACTTCCAAAATTCATATTGGTTTTGGAAGACCTCCCATTTTCAACCAAAATCACTAAGTTATGACCCATTTGGACTCCTGAACTTTCAAACAACTTAACTTTGTATTTAAAGCTCCAAATTCTACATGCAAGTCCATCTTGAATATTTACGCAATAAGTAAATACCAGTAGACTGCTCACTTGTCTATTTGAATAAATTCTCACAAAGTTATTGTCCTCTAAAGATTTGGGTTCATTTGGAGTGACGTCATGCCTTTACCACACCCCTTCTCTTGAACATAACTTTGGACTCATAGCTTAAAAACTTATAATGCTTATCATTTTAGCTTCCTTGTGTTATTAGCTTTTCAATGATATGCTACATGGCATATTTTCATAAAGAATTCATTGGGAACCTCTCACTCTTAGCCCTTAAGTGTTCACGTAAGTGTTCCAACACTACCGAGACACCACCAACTTTAAACAACCATAACTTTTAGCCAACTAATTCAAATCACATGTTCTTTAAACCTTTAGAAGTGTTTACTTAAGATCTTTTCAAAAATGTAAGATATTTCACCATGCTCCTTTAATTCAAGGCACTATTGCACCCTATTTGTTCGAGAGTCTCTCATTTCTTTTTTTTATACTTTTGCAAGGTTTAAGAAGTCACCTCCAAAGTCCTCTTTGTTCACTAAGGCACTACGGGGCATCTCAAGGAAATAGAGGTGACACTAAAAAGATGGTAACAATGAACGACCAAGTTGATGGTACATAACCAAAAACATATTTAATCTCTAAATAGTATGGTTCTTGTAAGAGATGAAAGACTTTTATAGAAGGTCATAGTGTACTCCAGCATAAAATGAAGTTCCATTGCAAAACATCATTGATTAACTTGCAATGGTGCTCTAGTTTTTTGGTACCTTATGTTAAGCTCATGGTCTATTGTAAATCTTGGCAAAAATGCTACAAATTCAATGTAAAAGTATTAGACATAGAGCAAATGCATATCTATATGTAACATTGTAACATTATTGTGAACACTAAGTGTCCAATGGATGACAAAGTATCTTTTCATATAAGATAGAAGTGCAAATGTTCATCCTTGAAATTTTGTGCAAAAAGGAGAGGTCTACTTTGAACCAATGAGTTATTTTGGGTTTATTTAAGTAGATGATTTACTCTGTAACAAAAATGATGATTTCTATGATGACAAGGCCATACTTACAAAATTAAATTGTTGCAAAACCTATTGTAATCTCAAATACATTATACTAGTGTACCCTATGCCGTTGCCACAGTCAAAACAAAAGTAAAAATAATTTTCTAATTTTTTAGAACCAAAAACAACTCAAAAATGCATAACTTTCTCACCGTGAGTCAGAATGCCACAAAACAAAGCTCATGCACCTCTCTTCGCCGAGAGCTTTCCAATGTTACTAAGATTGTGACCAAAATATAAGTAAAAATAATTTTCTAATTTTTTAGAACCAAAAACAACTCAAAATGCATAACTTTCACACCATACGTCCAAACGCCACAAAACCAAGATGGTGCACCCCTCCTTGCCGAGGGCTTTCTAGCGGTACCAAGCATGTGACTGGAGGATGTACAGTCTAGGAGATTTTAATGTGACAAACAAACAAAACAAAACAAAACAAACATCTTGTTTTAATGTATAGACTAGTGTACCCTCTACCATTGCCATAGTCAAAATAAAAGTAAAAGTAATTTTCTAATTTTTTAGAACCAAAAATAACTCAAAAATCCATAATTTTCACATCATACATCTGAATACCACAAAACCAAGCTAGTACACCCCTCCTCGCCAAGGGCTTTCCGACGGTACCAAGCATGCAACTGGGGACACACAATCTAGAAGATCTCAACGTGACAAACAAACAAAACAAAACAAACATCCTAATTTAATGTATAGACTAGTGTGTGCTATACCATTGCCACAGTCAAAACAAAAGTAAAACTAATTTTCTAATTTTTTTAGAATAAAAAACAACTCAAAAATGTATAACTTCCTTACCGTGAGTCGAGATGCCACAAAACCAAGCCTATGCACCCCTCGCCAAGGGCTTTCTGACAGTACCAAGATTGTGACCAAAATATGAGAAAAAGTAATTTTTTTAATCTTTTAGAACCAAAAACAACTCAAAAATGCATAACTTTCATGCCGTACTTCTGAAGGCCACGAAATCCAACCGGTGCACCCCTCCTCGCCAAGGGCTTTCTGACGGTACTAAGCACATGACTAGGGGACACACGGTCCAGGAGATCTCAACATGACAAACAAACAAAACAAACATGTTGTCTTAATGTATAGATAGTGTTGTACCAAATCACTACATATTAAAATTTTGACAATTTTTTTGGCGGACTTTGCAAAACCATTGAAATCTCACCCTTCTGTACTAGTATCATCAATCTTGTTCTAGCTTCCATTGAAGTTGCCATTGCTTATTCTACTAGCAAATCGCCTAAAATCACCCGTCAACGTTGCCAGCGATGGACCATGAACTTAGTAGAGAATAAGATAGCCTTGGTTCAAGCTTTTCAACTCAAAAGCAAGTTCATTTATCGAGTTCGTTGAATTTCTTTACTCACTGATTTGAGAGGAAGATTATTTCAAGAAGCTTTGCCTCCCCAAAATTCAGTTTCAGCTCTTAGCTAAGGTCGGAATTGCCCATCTCAGAAGTTGTGCATGTGGGCTCTTGTGTTTTTTTTCGAGGAAGTTGCCCGGAGTCACTGTTCATGCTCCGCCTCTGCCCCGTCCATGCCAGCAACTCCCAACTGTACACTTCCGGAGCTAAAGGAGGCGACGCTGCCCGGAGTCTGGAGGCGTTCTATCTTTGTAGGTACACATTTTGTTTTCGTTTTCATTGTTTGTTTGTTTTTTGGGTGTGTGTGTTGAACAAATGCAAAGAACTATTGCATTAAAAAAACAATCCAAGAAACAAAACGGCCAAGCCACACGGGCTGGACTGCAGGTAGACATTCATGAGATTACACCAGCTACATCACCAAAAGTATTTGAGTTTCATTTTAGCTTCAGCCTGCCGCCATGCGGACGTCCATTTTCATTATGTGAAGCCTTCTCTTTCCTCCATTATCACAGAATCCGCTTGGCTAGCTTGTTTTCCATCATAAATCTGGACTTGGAAGTCCTCTATCTTTCTAATAAGACCTTGGATTCCAATGATTTCTCTTTGGCTCGTTGCTCCATGTTCAGCTCGTGTCCTACCACGGTAAGTTGCCCACCATGATATGTGCATGAGATGCCGGAGCATTTCTTGGATTTGTTTTTCCTGATGCTAACCGGTTTTAGAATCTCCTGACATCCGTCCTAAATTGTGTTTCTTACAATGCTGCTCTTCTGCAATTGTACCTGCGTTTGTCTCCACGTCGAAGTTTACAACCTGGAGCACCGACTGGAATAGTTTCCAGCAAGTATCATTGCCATCCTTGCTTCCCGGGGCGCTTTGCAGAATCACCACGGTGATAGGGTACCTGGCGTACCCCACCCCACCCCACCCCACCCACCCGTTACAGGGGTTAAAGTCCATTTGCACTTCATCTCTTCGAGAGATTTCAGCAAAGTGAATCTACTCTAAAAGTCGTACTCCGTATGTAAATTCATTCCACACACCCTTGCAGATACCATTCACAAAAATGAGCAGCACTAAGAATGATTCTTGTACATTCTTATTGATAAGGATATATAATCTTATCCTTTTCCAATATCATTATCTTGCAAAGTCAACTATATCTGGACTTCCGACATCATTGAATTCAAGAGATGGTTTCCCAAGTCTTATCTAAACATGACTGTGCCTAGAAAACACCATCAAAGTCTCAACCAAAAAGGGAGTTGCACTCACGAAGTTGTTTCAGTGGCTCAGTCAAACAAACAAACGCTCCTTCAGTTGCTGTCTTTGACCGCGAAACATGAAGTGTTTAATTCCTCCCAACACAACAATATTTTACAACAAGTCGCTTTCTTCGGCTTGCCAGTCTACTTAACCAGCCCATTTTTTGTAACGGTTTCTCCACTTTACCAAGCTTTTTGGAACAGTCAGTATTTGCAGCAAACCCACCGTAAAGTTCACGCATCAGACATGAGCCGCGTCAAGAGTGAGAACTGCAAGGTGTGCCTAGCTATGAACTTCACATTTCAAAACACACTCACACATCCTGCATTGAGAAGCTTTGTGCTATTTTTGTTCGCAGTTGCAAAAAATAATAATAAATTAATAATAATAATAATAATATTACTAGGCTTAGAGTTTGGATAAATCCGCGCTACAATCTCGTAGCCCGAAGATTTCTTGACGTGGGACCAATATACACAAAAACGTCCACACCTCACAATAATGTAATGTACACCTCTACCATAATGAGCATACATAAATGGCTACGGGTCACTTCGTCACCGTCACGTCACGTCACGTCACGTCACGTCATCGTCCTCTCACAAGAGGAGAAAAGGTGCAACCACAAAAACAATTGGGGCTCTAACAATTAGGCTATGGCTGGCTCCAGCTCCTCTTCTCTTGTACGAAGACTATTGACATTCCCTTCTCTACACTCACTCTAAATCCTCAAGTCACTCTATTTGGCACCTGTGTCACATCCAGAAGGTGGAGATTGTAGCATCATCATCGTCCGCACAAGTCCCCTTTCCCAAGGACGGTTTTCTGTGTGAAAGGTTGGTTGGTTGGTTGGTTGGTTGAAAGGAGGGTTGAAACAAAAACATAACATACCATCCACATGTGTTTCAAGGGTGGTTTATTATCACAAACCCCATGTATGTATGATTTTTTGAACTTTCTAAAGGATCGTCCTCCTTCTTGTAGAGAGGAACACCGCTCACTTTTCCGTCCGAATTCAGCCACCTGTCTCTCAAGCCCCCATGGCTCCTTGGTACATGTGGTGATTACTGGTATAAGCACGCACAGCGTTTGCAAACTGCTTCTTTTCTATAGACCCTGCACTCTTCTGATGCATCACCCACAAAATTTCCAATCAGTACACCGCAAAACACTACAGAAAAATCGAAACCTGAACAAACAAACACAGGCACCACTAAAACTCCACAGTTTACGACACTGAGTGTCACCATATCCACGACATCTACAACTATCCAAGTAAGTTCCCCTGAACACTAAAACTCCATAAAACAAAACTGACTAGAAACCACAAGATAATGTGTAAGCAGAGACCCGCCAGCCAGCAAGCAAGCACCGCAAGTTGCTGCAACCTTAAACTACATACGATACAGACAACCCCAGACTATAAAATCCTACTACCAATCCCATTCTAACACCCCCAAAAGCTAAAAAAAACAAGAGAGGGATAGAGATTCCACCCTAGACTAGGTACCTTATTCGGACTTCGACTATCTTCCCCATTCTTCACACTATCCCCACTGTCACTATTCTCCACACTCGAATTCTCGCCACCACTAGCTCCTTCCTCCTTTTCTTCTTCTTCTTGTTCTTCTTCTTGCTCGTCTCCTTCTCTCAACCTCTTCTCCACCATGAGCTGCCTCATAATCGCCCCTTCCTCCAACTCCGGATGATGATGCCAAAAGCTTCCCAGAAACGTCTTCGCCCCGTCCAAGCTCGGGAAGTACGGCGGCTCGAAGTAGATCTGCGACAAAGCATCTGCAGCCGACACGGGATCCATGGAGTCCTTGGGATTCGTTACCAGTGTGGCTTTGTACTCTCCGCTGCCCATGACGGAGATGACGAGCTGTTGGTAGGCGAAGTAGAACTGGCGGACGGCGGCTTCCACGGCTTGGAAGGCTTGAAGCAGGTGGATGGTGGACGAGTGGTGGAACGAGGGGTGGGTGTGGGTGCGTGTGCCGTGGGTGTGGAGGAGGTCAAGGATGGCTTCTTGTAAGCGGGGGCCGCCTTTGGGGTCCGGGTTGACGCCGACGACCTTGGGGACCAGGTGACGGAGCTCCTTGCAGGCTTTGGTCACGTGGCGGAGGCGGGTGGAGCGGAGGCAGTAGGCGCCTGGAAGGACAACAACAGGACAGAAACGGAGATCAGAAAAGAAGGATCGGAAATTGGATACGATCAGAAAGAACGATTCACGAATTGATGTGTGAAACAACACTCCACAAGTTTTATGTCAGGAACAACACTCCGCAAATGGATACCAGAAACAACACTTCACAAGTTTATGTCAGAAGCAACACTCCACACATCAGAAATAACTCTCCCCAAATTGATATCAAAGATAACGCTCTAGACGTGCCGTCAAGATCTCTAGATTTCGGATCTGAAATGAAGTCTAAGCTGATGTAGACCGACAGAAATGGAAACCGAGTGATGAAGCTCTCGCGGAGCGTAAACATTATGCACCTGGCTCTGGTAGGGCGGTCTTCCCCATCAGAAACAGAGTAGGTCCATGGATTTCTGATAGGACATGAAAGTCGGTCTACATCAGCTTCGTCAGACATGGACAAGAGTGATAGAGCACCATGAACCCAGATTGCTATCAGCTATGGCGACCTTGGGTTACAATAATCATGCCCATCAGAAACTGGTCAGGTCTGTAGGTTCCTAATAGGAGATGAAAGTCGGGCTACATCTGTTTAGTCAGGAACTGAAACTGAGTGATACGGCAACATGAATTCAAAAGCTCCATGGATAGAGAAGAGATCAAATGGAGCATGGTAATGCACACATGAACCAATGTGCCCGTATCGCTACAAGTGGCTGCTTCCATATCTATAAGAGTGCAAATTATACATTCAGAAACGAAAGCAACAAAATGCATCAGCAGAAAGAAATCATGTCTGATCTTTTTGAAATAGAAAAAAATAGTGCTACTTCTTTTCGGAAGTTACTGCAATCGACCATAACCTTCGAAAGTGGGATTTCCAATTGTTAGTTTAGTCACTTAGGGATGAACAAAATATTCGGTATGCGTAAGAGTTGTATCCTTACCTCCACCGATGTGTTCCGTGCTGACCGCCGTCCCGTCCTGCGAAATCGCCAGCTCCTCCCTCAAGCGCATGAAATCGTCCGGGTCCATGATTTGCAACAAGTCCAGAGTGGAGATCAAGAGCTTCCAGACACGCTCCACCACCCAGCAGCTCTTGGCCGCCACATCGCAGTTTCCCATCTTCACATTCTCCTCCACTGTTCGAAGCAAGCCCGACGCCACCTCCAACCACGCCTCAAACATTTGGTGCACAGTGGAGAGCGTGTGGTCCTCCGGGTGACGAGGCGATTGACGACACGCGTACACCTGCAGAGACATCAGATTGCAACAACTCTGTGAACCACGCAAATCACGCAACTGGTAACACTCTAGAAGAATTTTGGTCCATCGCAAGAGTCCCTTAGGAACATTAGGAAAAAAGATGTGAGTAAGCAAGGTACACGTCTAATTTCAATGGATTCATTGTGAAAGACCGAATTTCTACGAGTAACATTGGAGGTTATGTAAACCCTATAAAGCTCGCACATCACGCAGCTGGAAAGCGTTAAACACACGGGTCCTCACTTAACTCGTTCACTGCAATTAAAAAGAACTAAGCTTAAGTCGCAAAGGCTTTTCTAAGAACCTAAAGGACCATAAATTCTACCCGAGAAATCGCGAATTGCATCAAACCTAGAAACTTCTCAAATCTTGCACCTGATAAGCATCAATGATTGGAGAATAGTGGAAACCGGGAACCTCCCCTGCCAGACGCCACTAGCAAATGTCGATTGGATTCTCTATTCTAACCTTTGTAATCTATAAGAGCTCCTTAGAAACCAGAACTGTGCTTCACATCTAAAAACGAACTAAACCTTAGTCACTGCACAATACTGCAATTTCAACTACCCGTTGGAAGGCCCCAAAACCTCTACTTGAGGAAATTGAAGAATAGAGAATGGAGGAAGCGACATGGAAGAGATCTATTCTAACCTTGGTAAGCTCTATCTATCAGGCCCTTCGAAAGCAGAACTCTGCTTCACATCTAAAACGAACTAAATCGTAGTCCCTACCGAATTTCCGAGTATCCATTGGAAGGCAACAAAACACTACTTGAGAAAATTGAAGCATACAAAATGGAGGAAGCTCTAGTATGGAAGAGAGAGAGAGAGAGACACACACAGAAAAGACAGAGCAACACTTGTTGCATCCCTCCCATACATACCTCAAGAGGTCGGCAAATAAGATCATACTCCAACACGGGCTTCCCTGCCAAGTTCGGTTCCCCCAGTCCCAACGTAAACGGCGCCCTGGCCATCTTCCCTTCAATCGCAAACTGCAGCCTCCCACTCACCGCCTGCGCCGTCCGCCAAGACGCCAGTCTCGGCAACAAGCTCTCCCTACTCAACCTGCTCACCACTGCCTTCTCCCCCGACTTATGCCACACTACGTAACTGTGCGCCGGCGCTGCCGCCGTCGGGGCCTCCTCGTCTCCTTCCACAATACACGAAAGAATCTCCAACTGTGAGCTTGCGAGACTCTCCAGACGACGCACCCATTCCTCCCTGTCCATGTAGGGGCGAGAGTCGCAGAGAACGCCTGAGATCAAGCGAAACAGAAGCTCCATGCTGTGAAGAGCAGGCTTGACGATGGGTTCGTTGCGCCAGGTTGTAGCCCTTGTTTGCCAGAGAGTTGTGAGTTCGGGGAGGTGGAGGTAAAGCTCGTAAGCTTCGACTTGGGAAGGGGAAGGTTGGACTAAGGCTTCCATGTCGCAGTTGGCGAGGGAGACGGAAACTGGTAGCCCAGGGAAGAGCGCCCGTGAACGAACGTCGTTGAGGTGCTTGAAATCCATGGATGGTCGATGCTCCATGAATGTTACCAAAGTCCAAGAAGGACAGAAGGTTTTGGATTTGGGATCCAAGTGAGGGTGGAGGAGAGCAGGGATGAAGCTCTTGACGGAGAGGAACAGCAAAACGCGAACATCTCCTGGTGGAAACTGGGACGCAGTTCAGTGAATAGGCGAGGAATCACGCCGGGCTTGGATTGTTGTGACGAACTCTGGTGATGGCGATGATTGTCGAAGGGAGAAGTTTGAAACGTTCAAATTCACGTGAAATTTGAAACGGGCGGCGGCGGAGGAGGAGGAGGAGGTGGATGTTGTCGCGCGCGGAGTTTCTTCGAGCTCCGACGGAATCTTGTCCTGTGTAGCACCGACGCGCTGGGACCTTGTTTCGTAATTTGGTGGCGACGGTCGGGGATTCCTTCGTTTGTACGAGGAAAACACGCGACTGTACCTGCGAGATTGTTGAAAAGAGTCAAGCAGCTGTTGCACCAAACATGGAGCAAAATCGTAAGGCTAGAGGGAAACACCGACAAGCCTTCAACGTGCAACAGCAAGAGAGGCTCTCTTCTAAGGAACAGCAGCTATGGCGAAAATCGGAACTACTCAGACTTCCACTCTGACGCTTGCATGCAATTAATCCCGAACAATCTTCCCCAGATTCTGATCAATCTAATAAAAGAGAAGATCGGCAAGCTTGCTGTTCCAATCTTTTCAAACCCTGCTGTCTCAAAACTCTCTCCACGCGGTAACTGGTTAACCGAAAGCTCTTGTTTCGGCAAGTGTACACAACGTGGATATGGTCACTAAGCTTCTTAATACACTCCGTTCGAAACTCGGTCACTATCAAGCTATTTGAAAAATGGCTTCACCCGACCGACCGCAACGAAGCCAAAACAAAAAAAATCTCCGTTCCTTCGCAGTTCCAGATCAAGTAGACAACGCTCCAAACAAGTGTAACCCAAACTACCAAAACCCCGCCCCTGTCACAACGAATTAAATTCCCACAGGCACCCCATGTAAGCAAAGGCTCAAGAGCAGTAATATCAACCTCCGCTTCCAAAGTATTCCAAACAAAACTCCAGCACTTGCACCGGATTGCTTCCAACACTGGAGCCTTGCGATGTATCGATGCTTTGTATATACGCTTACACAAAACTTGCACAGACACTCTGTTCCAGATCACAAACTCTCACTTGGAAATCATAAAACTTGTAAACTGGATTGCTCTCACTCTCTATCTCTTTTAGCTTGCGGTGATGCAGTGTCGTAGGCGCGTATTGTAGTGCTGAATGATGATTCAAAGCAAGTGCATATCCCAATCCTCAACTACCTAACCTCCAAATCCGCTCCCGGCCCTTCCTGCGCACTTGCCGGTCCGTTATCAGTATTCTAATGGCGTTTCCGCCGCGTCAGCACCCATGCCTGTCAAAGTCAAATGAATCCACGCCTGCGCTGGCAACGCTAGCCTTCGGATTGTGTGTGGGTCGCTTCAAAAAAAAAGAAAAAAGAAGAAAATTTAAATGGGGTCTTCGGATTGTGTCAAATAAAGAAATTAAAAAAAAAATAACCTCAGGAATATGGGATTCCTCATCCGCAGGCAACAAGGACGGAACTCTCCAGTAACCAACTTGTACCGTCGTCACCACCAGAAAAATTTATAATATTCTTCATCAAGCCTTCATTCACAGTTCCCAACTTTCCATCTCTCGCTCTCTCGCTCTCTGTTTTTCCTTTTTCCTTTTTGCTGGACATTCATTGTTCTCCACCGGCAACTGATGAATGTACTGGAAGCTCCGAAAAAGGGACGACGGAACTCCAAGCTTCCTGGATTGACCCCCTAGCGCCTCCAAAGCGTGTGCCAGATTTTTGAGGATAGACATGAGCGTTAGACGCCGGCGAGGGGGGGCGGAGAGATCTTCGTCTCCCGTAGACTTCGCGGGTGGCTTCGGTAACGGCTGCGTTGGGTGGCGGTTGGTAGATTTTCGGTGGGATTCTAGGGGCGATGTAGAGTTTGGGTGGGGGATGTCGGTTGGGTGTGGATATTCGTCGGTCCCTGATGAGGTGGAAGTCTAGTCAGATTCAGTGGAGGGTCACCTGTTTATGAGATTAGTACTGTAGCTGGGAACACTCTAGCTGGAGTGAGACGGATTTGATTATTATGTCATGCCGTGTCATGTCCACAGCACTGTTTCTTTTCCGGTTTAGTGTGTGACTGCAGTAAAACATGATCCATGTGCATTGAAGGCTGAAATTATCCTACCAATACTACATGTGAAGGAGATACAACAGAGGCTCTTTTTTAGGGTGGGAAATGAATAAAAAGAAGTAGAAAATGACCTGGTCTTGTGCTTCCAGCAGATAAATGGGGATAAACAAAGGGGGGGAAATTGATTATCATGTTATAATATGTGTTACTAGTGTCAGCAGCCTGTGTTGTTACCACAGTCAAAATCAAAGTAATTTTTTAATTTTTTTTAATTCATACAAAAATTTGAAATTCAATAACTTTATGACGCCTCAAAACAGAGGCCATGCACTCTTCCTCACAGAGAGCTTTCCGACACTACCAAGAACATAACCGAGGAACATATGGTTTGAGAGATCTCACCATAACATGCAAAACAAAACAATGTAACTCAATATAATAAATAGTTGGTTAACTTTGTAATTTTCAACCTCTTTAAAGAAATTTAGGGTCAAGGTTTGATGTGTAAATTCAAATTTTATGATTTGTGGTAAACAAAACAAGAATAGTGCGACCATGAGGCTCTATTGTAGGTGAATACCAATGTTAGTTTATTGATAGTAAACCAATCAGACCCCACACTCCTACTCCAACCAAAACCTAACAAAGTTATGTAGTGTGAATGTTATTTTAGATAGGGTTTGGAAATTGGGATTCGCGTGAAGAAGCTTTGTATTGACACAAGCTGTTTAGAGGAAGTTTAAAAAGCAAATGGATTTTATAGGAACACATATTCTCTCAGTGTAGCTTTTTGTTCCAAATATTTTAGATGTATTTACTAAAAGTATTGTAGTTTCATGGACTTCTCTAGCAAAGCCCCACCCCATCCATATTCTATTATTCATTGTAATTCATATTCAAAATATCAACTCATGTTCTTATCAAATGATATGGCATAATTTACACTTACATCAACAACCATACTTGTATTTGTATTTGTATAAATACTTCTCTATATTTGTACACGTATATGTATCTCTATATATCCTCAACCACACATGTGCACATATTTGCATCTATATTTGTACATATACATACAATAGGCTTACTTAGTTGACTCCTTCATTTCCATTTTTTTTTTCTTCCATCCACCACCACCTCAACTTCTCAGTAACTTGTGGATGGGTTTTTTGAGTTGATAAGATGAGCACACACAAAATCATGCACAAAATTGCCATCATCACTCTATTTACATCTCCAAAATCCACATGTACACATGTGTAACACATAATTTTAGCACATTGACCAAAACAAACTTTGACCCTTTCTAATTTTTGCATACATTATCCAAATGCCGCATTCTTTGGTGCATTGGAACTTCCTTTTACTTGTCCAACAAGAAAACACTATATATATAAATTTGACCACTTTAATAATAATAGCAAGGTAGGAGGTTCTAAAAGCCCACATGCTCTAAAATTGTCCACCTCTTCAAATCTACCTTGTTTTAACATGTCCCTTTTTCATAGCCCTCAACAATGTACAAAAAATGTACATTTTAGGAGGTGGACAATTTTAAAGCCCTATACCATTTGAACTTCTAAATTTCATAACTAGTTCCATAAAGCTCCAAAAAATATGAAATGACTTGGGTTAGACCCTCATTCCATTGTCTTTCAAGAAACATTTACACTAGGAAAAGTTTTAGGCAGGCAGTTTTCTAATTTTCAGCCCCCTAGCAATGCAAGTACAGAAATAAAAAATATATTAAAATATATTTTTTGAAAAAATAATTAAATAAAAATGGTTAAAAAATAATCAATCTGATGTGACGCTGATGTGATGCTGATGTGACACATCAGATTTGAAACATAAATAATTAAATTTTAAATTTTTTTTCATAATTCCACCGCGGGAGTGCAGACCTCGGAGCCTCTTTCATGCTTGGATTTTTCCTAACGCTGAAAAATATTTCAAGAAGCTTCACCCTCACCCAAAATCCAATAAGGTAGGTGGCTCTTAAACCAATCTGGTACATTTTACTTCTGAAATATACTAACTGTGTACATTTCAGAAGGGGGTCGGTTTAAGAGCCACCTACCTTATCATTTATGGATTTAGGGACCTCACACCTTAGTAGCAAAAAGTGGCAGTTTTGTGGGTACCCACCTTTGTTATAGTAGATGTGATTTGAACACCCTCCAGACATACTCTGCATGCACAAAAATCAAAAGCCACTGATTCTCAGTACCTTTTTTTTTTTTTTCCTTTAAACTCGGAGTTATTCTTGGTACCATTTTGGGGGAGCTTCAGTTCCAACAAACAGTGTCTGCTGCATTCCAAGCAAAAACATAATTTTTGAACTGTAGGTATCACCTGATGGAGGGATAGACAGAATTTTATTTTTTTTCAAAATTTTAAACTTTTTTTGAGGGATAGACAGACTTTGATGCTTGTGCAGACAGAATAGCGTAATCAAGGGCTTTTTAAAAAAAAAAAAATCTATCAACCGATTGGATGAGTGCCATCCAAGGCATCCCATCATTGTCTGAGTTTCCAAAACTCTGGCACTGTAGAGCTACACTGTACTGTTTTCTTTAACTCTGATCGAGGATTTATGGAGTAACTCTAGTTTTTGAAAAAAGAAACAGTTCTGGATCAACAGAATTCCATGCCCGCCAAACCCATTCCAAGCATTACTTCTTTTAATGCAATGGTTCTTCCATTTGTTAAAAAGAAATTTAAAAACCATTCCAAGCATGAATGTTATTATTGTATGTTTGGGGATGTAAAAAAATTCCACGAGAATTCGTGGTTGGATATTCCAGAACAGGCTTATAAAGAAGTGTAGAAATCGGGTGATTACAAGTATTCGTAAACGTGTCAATCGAAGGTTTGGAACTTCCCATTTGTTAATTAAAAAAATAATTTAAGGGTTGTAACTTGTCGTGCATGGCAATGGCAAGGCTTGAGTGAGTGAGTGAAATAGGCGATGTCTGCAGTGTCTGAAATTCCTCTTTGCTTGATTTGAAATTTACATAAAATAATGAAGTGAATAAGAACTACAGTAGTACTTCATAAAATTTGAAAATAAGGGCATATTTGATCAGCTAGTTTGTTGTGCTTCTTGATGTCCCAATTGAATTTTATGCTGTTTTTAAAAAGTGCAAATTAACCCCTGAAGGACCAAGGCCTTTTGTCTGCAACACTGTTATTTCTACAACAAAGAGTAAAAAAAAATTCTTTTTATTTTAACATCTAACCATAGGATCTTGCACCTAACTATTGCACCTAACTAGTGTGAGAATGTGTGGAAAAAATTTCAAGGATTTTGACCGCATAGATTGCAAGATATTTGTGTTTAAAATGGAACAAAACAAGTTTTTGAGCACATTGTAAGACTTGATTTTTTGACTTCGAACCTTCTTAAACTTAAATTTTTTTGAAAAAATCATTCTTAACTAATTGTTAAGCAAAAGTAGATATGAGATAAAAGGAAATGTAAATTATTAATAACTCTAAAATAGAATTAAAATGCACTAATCCCAATGGTGAGATTGTTCTAGGAAGAAAACTAAATAATGTAGATTTTTTTTCAAATTGGAAAAAGCGCATTCAAAATGAATCCTACAAATTATTCTTTCAAGACTAAGATGCTCCAATTGCCTAAAAAACAAGATTGTCTATAATTTTCTCATTACAAATCCAAAAGAAATGAATCAAAACTTTCCATATAGACAAAAACATAATATATGAGGGAAAAAAAAGTTCAAATTTTGAATTTTACCTTTTTGTTGTCCCCTATTTTGAATTTATTTGGGCATACTTTTGTTCCCAAACACCAATTGAAAAAAAAATTACATTCCCATGAAGCAAATCATTTTTTCTATCTTTATAAAAAGTTCCAAAAAATCATAACAAAAATTCAGCTCGTAAATACCTACCCAAAATCCTATTTGTCCCCCAAAGGAACAATGGTCCTTTAGGGGTTAAATCCTTTAAGGGTTAAAGTAAAGATGGCATAGCAACCATCTCACCACCAATACACCATTTACCATATTTATTGCCACGAGATGTCAAATGCATTTTAATATTTTATTTTTTGTTAATTTGTATCTAGTTTATAGTTGAATATATATGTGATAGAATTAATGTATTAAATGATTATGTGTTATCATGTACAAAATCTCTAATTCATTTGAAGTAAAATTTATATAATTGCAATTAGTGAAGAAAATTCCATAACTTGGTCTAAAAATACATGAAATTTGAACCAAAATAATCCTCCATTTGACTCATAAAAAGTTCTAAAATTTAATTAAACCCACTAAGTACATTGTTGTCATGCAATTTGGAGGAAATAAGACATAACCAAAATAGAACTAAAAAGTGTTATTGGCCCTTTCAAATTTTCTCCAAGGCTTCAATCCTAGTGTATCAAGATATGACCCTTCAAGTGTAAGTTTGGCAAGCTTCATCACACATTCTACTTGTAAGAGGGTAGTTAAATATTTGTTGGACCCACTTGATGTGCAAAGGATATAAATGCTCTAAATTGTAGGGCACTTGTAATTTAGATGTGAAATTACATGTGTTAATTCTGTATCAATTTTAACATATAAGTGTGCATGTGAATGCTCTTATTAGAAATGGACAATCCATAATTCCTATATTGTAGTTGAAGGGCAAAGTCAATTGAAAATAGTTCTAATAATAGATGTCAAAATTTAATGATTTAAAAAAAAATGTAAATAGGCCCTATTTTAGTGAATCATGGATAGATCCATGCTCAACTACACACTCACATATCTCCTTCCAAAGTGCATTGTTGTGATGCTATAGGGTTGCCAACTAATGCAAAATACTTTCTTTGTTTTTGAATAATACCAATGTTTCCTTCATAAAATGCAAAAAAAACACTAGTATTATTCAAAAATAGAAGGAGTAAGATTGTGGTCTTGGGTGGGTGGCTAGCGCAAATGGAAGGATCCAATATGCATTGTTTTTTTTAATTTGAACAATTTTTCACTCAAAAAGTGATGGGTTTTTTTAGAGTGGGGTAGGGAATCTTGGGCAAAATATTTTTGCTTTTTAGTGGATGAAATCGCCAATTTGCTACCAAATCTAGCACGCTATCGTTCTATTCTAGATGAATGTACATTGTATTGGATGAATGAATGAAATTTCATCCATATATTGCAAATTTCATCCACTCCCATGTGTGTAAATAGCTTCATCTTTCCCATGATTATTGCTTTTCACATTGCCTTAGATGAATCAAACAAAAAAGAAAACCTTGTCAGTATGATAGATGTTGGGAACTGGATGATTGACAGCATTGGGTTGTTTGAAATTATTTCTCCCATCCTAAGTTTAATAAAATAGAGTAAGGTAGCTGACCCATTTCCAACCACTCAAGCAATTACACATATTTGGAGCGCAGGTTTCCCATGTACAGAAATAGAGTTTGGAAGGATTGCATATTTTTCTAGAACTTTATCATACGAAACGTAATTACTTATGAATTTTTTTAGTGAAAGATTCTCTTTGACCTATACCAGTGATGGTAGACCTTTCAATTTTCTGACCATAGGCAATCGCAGAATCGACCAAGGCCGGCTGGTTGCAATATCGATAGCCTTCCTTACAGCCAATCATGCTGCGCCACAACAGCTCCTCGAACTCCACCACAACTTCACAGAAAGAAAGCACAACTTGATTTCGTGGAAAGAAAGCAGCCTACAGATTGGAAACGGGAAATGGGTGTGGCTACTAAGCTCGTCTGGTGCCCTGCCTGATCCCCGATCTGAGCTGAGCTCTGCGTTGCGCCAGGAAATTCCGTCCTCAGGCAGGTGTTGACGACGGAGTCGCAAGCCCCCCTGCGCTTCCTGAATCCTGAGGCAAGGCGAGGCGAGGCGAGGCGAGCTCATGCCTGACGTGAGAGTCAGCTTCGGCACGTGGGTCAGACCCCCGGAAGTCACCTTGCGACGCAGGCGATCAGGTGTCCCACCAAGCATGCTCACTCCACTGACTCACGCACTGACCACAGCGCACCAGGTCTGAAACCAAACAGCCAAAGCCCAGCCAAGCACAGCACAGCCCAGCCAGCTGAAGAACTGAAGACGCGTGCTTCTCGAAAGCCAACCACTGGGTCCGCGGCACTTCCACTGACAAGGAGAGTCAAGTGAAGAGGCGGACTCCGTCTGTCTCTCAGGAGGCGGACTTCACTATCGTTATCTTCAATTGACCTACACAAGCCCCAAGTGTTGTTTTCTCTCCGAGTTCGTCGACTTGGAAAAGAGTGACGGTGGGGGGATAACTCAAAAGTGACACTCATCGGGAAATTGCAATAATATGGTTGCAATACTATTTCAATGCTTAAGAGTAGAGTACAATGTTTTTAGTACTCCAACAATACAATTTCAATGGAGAGTGTACTCTATCCATTGAAAATATACTATTGTAGTATTGCAACAGTATGTTTTTAGTACTTTATTGTTCAAGCATTGAAACAATATTGTTGCAATTGGGGGATACTTTCCTAATGGAGTGAATGAGAGGGCTTCATCCATTGAAAATTCAACCCATTTTGGATATTGTTTGAAGATTCCAAAATCGATTGGCATGCTAGATGAGATTCAACTTTTCTAAAGGACTACAAGTTTCCCTGCTTTCCCATACTGTGGGAATTTTGCCACAAGAACGGTATGATGTGGCAGAGCAACTACTACATCAGATAATAATAATTAGCTTATTTTTTAAATTATTATTATTATTTTAAATGTTTTAAAATTATTCTAAATTTTTAATTTTAATCATTTAATGTAATTTAAATTTTTTTATCTATATTATTTTTTATTCTAGCTAGTAGCGGTTGGTTCCTAGCATGGGAAGTGGCGTGAAATGGCCCTTCAATGTAGTTGAAAAACATCTAATGGATTTCAAGTAGGGGTGGGTACAAGGTAGGATGTTCTAAAAGCACACAAACTCTCTAATTGTCCACCTTCTCAAATGTACACTATTTGTACATGTTGCTTTTTTATAGCCTTCAATAATGTACAAAAAGTGCGCATTTTAGGAGGTGGGCGATTTTAGAGTGCTAGGGCATTTCAACTTCAAAATTTCATAACTAATCCCACAAAGTTCAAAAAAATATGAAATGACTTGGGTTAAATGCCAATTCCACTTGTCTTTGAAGAAAAATTTACTAAAAAAAATATTTCAATATGCTCCACCTACCCCAAATTCAATTTCAACTTTTAGGTGGACAGTTTATGAACCTCCTACCTTAGTGGGACACCCAACTACGAGGGCCTCTCATTATATTAGGGCCTTGCTTTGAAGGCAAGGGTGGGAGCCCTAGCCTAAGGGAAGGGACCCTTACACGATAGATTCACGAAAATTCTACTTAATATTGCCCATCCTTATAATGATAAGTCATATAACATAGCTACATCCAAATCCAATAATTGGAATCACCCCTAGTAATCCTACATATTTGCCGATCCTTTTTCATTTGATAAATTCCTTATACCCCTTTTCTTTCACTAGAAAGTGAAGTCTAAAAATAACCATTTGAATATTGGATGCACAAGTCAAAAGTTCTCACAATTGGCTTGGTAAATTTATAAATTTCATACAAAAATTCCAATGTCCTTATGTTGAACATTGTAATTTGTTGCCACTACTATAAGTATTCTCTTATTGTATTTGAATTTTTGATTTAATATTCATAATGTTATTGTTGTTGTCACTAATACTATAATTTCCATGCTTCTCCAATGAATTAATTTTAATATGGTGTTTTGAAGTTCAAATTGCTTTAAAATACTTGTACCTAGAACAAGGCTAAAATCTTCATCTATATCTATCTCTATCAAATACAACCACAATATCCTTTAATTAATTTGTTCAAGTACATCCTTCCAAATTTTTAGAAAGAATATAGTTACCAAGAAGAAGATGCATAATCCATTGGTTACTCTTGTAGTGTATTTTAGTCACTTTTTACTCTACATTCTTGATGTGAATTCTTGCCATATAAATAATTAAAAAAAAATTTGATCCCAAATAATGAAGCAAATTTTACCATGTGTGGTTTCTACTCCAATTAGAAAATTCTTAAATTTTTTAAAATTCTATATTTTATTGCAATTTGAACTTTAGGCATGTAACTATGTTTTTGTTTTTGTTTTAATTTTAGAATAAAAATGTAGCTTTGAATTACACTATGATGTTGTATACTATAATATATACCTATGGTGAAAATTTCAAAAATTTAAAGCATATTTTATATTTTATATGAATTTTTAATTGTTTTCTTTAAAGAAATAACAATAATTTCAAATTTTCACCCAAAAAATTTGAGAATTTCATGGCTCACTAAAGACATGTGATTTCATCTTTGAAAAACAAATATAAAAAATTTCATTCATATATACTTGCAAAGAAAATGAAGAACTGTGAAGATTGAATCTATAGTCATAGCCCCAAGTTATCAAGGTCAAACACCTTCTTTTAAAAAGAGTAATATCTTAATGAGAGAACTTGCAATATATATATTCACTAAAAATGCATTCAAGCACTTTCCAAAAAGAATTGGATGGAAAACTATTTTTTTCATCCTACAACCCTCCAAAATATAAAAAATGTCGTCAAGATCATTTCAAGATTAAATTCAATACATTTTAGTTGTTTTTTTATTTTCTATAATGGGATAGTTTGTCAAAAAAAATGGTACACAATACAATGTATTTCAATGCTTCGAGTTTTTATTCCTTTAAAACTTGAATTTGATATTCAAAAGGATTTTTTTTGCTCTAAGGCAAAACTAATAAAACTAAGCTTTGAAGTGTAGTTTCTAGTCCCACTTATAACTTTTGAAAAAATTCTTAAAATAAGCATTTCATTGAAGTTTGAATTTGAAGATCTATAACCACATTTCCAACTATGGAAGGACAAGGAAATTTTCTTTATTTCACAATGTTCTATGCTCTTATGTACTTCTATTTTGAAAATTTCAGATTTATTAACATGTTTTGTATATGATATGAATTTTCTTCATATTTTCTTCAAAAATTCATGGCAATTTGAAATCTTTCCAATTTAAAAAACAATTATGACATATTTCAAACTTGTGATCTCATTTTAAAAAAAATAGAACCAAAAATATGAATTCATGAACAACAAAGAAATGAAAAATACAAAGTGAGGGACTTTCAAGTTTGACTACATATTCATGGGCTTTGTCCCTTAGGGGTCAAATGAAGTGGCAAATACACTAGTCATTTTTTTGATGATTTCTTGTGCAATGAGGAGATTCTTTATTTGAAATCCAAATGGACAAAAGTTAAAGAAAAATATTTGGATCATGTGAGAAAATTTTCAAGAACTTTGACTTCACATATTATAAGATAATAGGGCTTGAAGTTAAAAAAAAATGCTTTTCCTGAAATAGGCGCTACATATCCAACAAAGTTTGACTCCTCTTAAAATGTGATATGACTATTAAAATTCAGTTTTTTGGAACAATTGCATGCCATATTTCATTAGCTATTTTATTAGTTAGTGTGTGAGCATGGTTGAGTGGACCAAGATGGGTGGAAGTTTGTATCTATATAACTCACTACAAGGCTAGTTAAAATAATTTGCATAAGGAAAATAAATACAATCATCCATAAAAAAAGTGCACAATAGTATAGGATAAGCATTGGAGAGGATTTTTAAGAACCCTACAACTTGTCCTACCCAAAATGCCTAGTGACACCATCCATCCATCTTGTTACTCTAAAAGTTGAAAATCTTGACGGTTCAAATCATTAAATGATTTTGAGTTGCACTGGAGGCCCGTTTCAGGCATTTAGCTCCTTCAAAAGTTCATAACTACTATTTCAAGATCAATATTAAATAAACCAATACATTTTTTAGGCACTTTAATCTACATTACAACATAGAATGAATCACTAATACAATATCAAGAATGTTCTCTTCATTAAAAAGACTTTCATAAAATGCTATATAGACTTTTTTGAATTCATACTACAACTTTAAATATCCATAGCTCTTTATTTAAAGAAGAGACATTTTAGAAATAATTACATATTTGTCTTTGTATTGAAGCTCATAATGTTTGTTCAAAATTATAGCTATAATGATGCAATGAAAAATCTACAATGTATCTTGCAAGCCAAAGGTCATGCTAAAAACAACACTATGATACTAAAGAGTGGTCCACTTACTCATGCTCACACCTTACATGTCAAATTTCAAAAGTTGATGAGGTTTTTGATGTAAGATGCCCAAATTGTCTAGACTTTCTAAAATTTCAAGGCAACGTAAGTTTTGATCCAAACACTTGATTAATGAAAAAAAATCATATTTTCAATAAGGAGGTACATGCTTACTCCTACTATCAAAATTTCATGAACATCCAACTAATATCAAGTTCATAGGAACTTACCTAGATTTTCAATTGTCCTTTAGGGATCAACCTCCTTGCATTGTAAGTCGTGTTTTAGAATAAGCTAGATTCTATATTTGTTTCTGAAATTTTTTATGAGTTAACCTAACATCATATGCTTATGAATGGTAAAAATCTTTATTTTCGTGTAGAACAAAAATTTTACTCCAAGAAGTCTCGAAATTTGCTAACTCCATTTCACACAAATTAAGAAAAAGTTGTTTCTCTCACTTCAAACGTTATAATCTTTCAATCCATATGGTCGGTTGGGCTGAATTTTCCCCCCACATTCCCTTACCATATAAGGTAGAATAGCCCATTGTGGTCAAATGACCTATAGTGGACACCTAGGGAATGACCCCATCATGATATTTTTTCAATATGTGAAAATTTGACCACAACGCATGTCTTACATGACAGTAATGGAGTGATTAGTGACTTCATTAGGAACTTCTAACTTTTCAGTGTGAATCCATTATAAGAATTAATTTTTTAGATTTCTATGTTAGAAAATACAATGACTACTTTAGGTGAATGAAATGAGCATGATGGATTCAGATTTTGTTGGTTCTAAGATAGTCTACAAATTGTTTAGGGCCATGGTGCATTGAACACTTCAAAAACTCACAACAAATTCATAATTTGTAAAAAAAAAACATAATTTCAATTACTCTCATTGTTTCTCACACATGTATTAATGTGGGAAAAAAACTGAAAAATTTCAATAACAACACAAGGTCAAACTCCTAATTCTGACCACAATGGGCCATTTTACCTTATTACACTTTTGTACTGTTGGAATTCAAAAAAATTGGTTTTGGACAATGCATCAAAAATTGCTAGTTTTGAACTTTTCCTCCATCTTCTAAAACACCCTCCCCGTCTGTCCTTTAGGGGCGTAAGTCAATGATGTGGATATAACTTCCTGTAGCATCAAGAAAGAAAAAAGTTGCACACCAGAAAATCGGATCAAAATCATCCATTCTTCAATATGCACATGCAAAGCTTATTTGACCACCACATCCTATCTTTCCCATAAACATATCTCTCTTTGAATTGTCCCCACAACTGCGTCATCAGGTTCAAGTTATAATCAATATTTTCAATATTGGGGGCATTTTCATTTGCTGCCTTTTTTTCATGTTTTTTGTGAATCTTCAGTTGCAGCCATTCAGCTGTGGTCAAAAAAACGAGGGGTTGACCTAAGGTAGGGCACACAAATCAAGTAAGCTTCATGCACATGCACACGGCCCATGTAGTAAGGTGTGTACCCTTCAAACCGCCACTTTTTGCTTTTGTGCATACATTGGTTACTATTACTAGGCTTGTCGAATTTTCATTGATTTTCTTGTTGGAAAGTGGAAAGAGGTTCTAATTTACGAAAGAACGCGGCATTTGGATACTGAATGCAAAAGATAAGAAGGATTGAAGTTTATTTATTGGTCGATGTTTGAAAGTCGGTTTTTCCACGTAGTTGTGCGTATCGGTTTTAGAGATGTACCCAAAGTGATGATGACGGCTTTGGGTCATTGGCACATTGGGGGCGCCCACCTTGGTAATAAAGGTGTGTTTATGTCTAAAAAATTTAGGTTGGAACCCCCCCAAATGCAGTGGTTTGATTGGAAGATAGCTATGGTACCTAGTTTGGGGGTTTGCACCAAATAGAACTTGGGTTGTAGTCCATCATTTTTTCAATGGATGAAAATCCTTATTGGAATCCTACATGACTGAAGTGGATAGTGACTTCCTTGACCTAAAAGCAGTAATTTTGGAAGAAGGTCTTTGAGGTACCCAACCTCCAAGGCCAAGAAGAAATTTGGGGAGACTTTTTTTAGTCAACCATTTATGTTTGTTTATTGCTTGTTGTTGGGTTGTTTCTACCAAAAATCATCAAGTTTGAGAGGGAGAAATCAAAACAACATATGAACATGTAAGGCAACATTGGTTATGAGAGTTTCTCTATCTACAAGTATTAATTCTAAAAAAAGACTTCTATGTATGACTCTACTTTAAAAATTCAGCCCAAGTGTACAGTGGACCATGACTCAACTCTTTCGGTTTACCTCAATGATTGATGATTTATTTCAATCATGAACTCCATCTCTAATGTCTCTAAACTTTCAAGGCATGAATGTTTGCTAACAATTCCTTTTCATAGACAGGATAATTTAATTCCACAACATTTGAATCTCAAAATTCAAATGCAATCACCTATCCATTTTGTATCAAAGCATTCCCTAGTGCTAAATCACTAGCATCAGTGTATAAAATTATATTTTCCTTTAAAGGATTAGTAACAGTCAAAATAGGTGTATGAGCTTGAACTCATTTTAACCCCTCAAGGCCTAACAAAGTTTTGACAATGGAGGTTTTCAATGATCTTTCCACTTTGATATTTTTTTGCACATGGATGTGTTTGCATTTAAAAAATTTTAACCATACAAGAGTAAAGACTACTTTGTATAATATGCATAGAATTAATTGTAGAAAATATTGACAATTGGATTTTTAGATCATAACAATTTTAGATTATCAACTTTATGGGCAAAAAACACAGCTTTTAGGTCAGAAAAAATATAAAAAGATGAGTAATGCTTTTCCCCCAAAAAATATTGTATTGGAATCTAAGTCAAATGTAATACTTTTTAAATTTAAAAAATGAGAAATAAAATCCTTTCTCAAATTTGTACACATTTTCAAACAAAAGGAATAGAAAGCCAAAATTGACCAAATTGGATCCTAATTTTTTTTAAAGTATATATGTGGCAATTTTTGAAATTTAATAATTGATATTATGAGCATATTGTTTAGAACATCTTCAAAAAATTGGGAATCACTCTAATTATTTTTTTATTCTTAATCACACCAAATTGAATCTTATATTTTTAAAATTGCTAAAAGTAAAATTTTGAAACTTTTTTCTCTACATTCACTTTATTTTTGCACAATAATAACTAGGAATGTCCAAGAATATGTTTTTCATTCCTAATATTCCTTTCAATGTAAGAACACTATGCTTGCTCCAATTTTTCTATTAGACTACATTTCCTAAACAATTTTTAAAATAATTCTCACATTAAAATTTTGAAAATTAGAAAGTGCAATAATTTTACAAACTTATCATTCTACAAGTCCCTAGTTTATAAAATATTGATATTTGTTTCATTCTACCGAGAATTTGCCATTGAAAATTTGAAGAGGACACATTGTGTCTTCTTAGTCCTTGAGGGGTTAAAGTAGAAAAATTTAAATCACAATCACAATTCCAAACAATCAAAGCAAGCCTTCCTTCAAAAAGAGTAGTTTTAGGGGTAGCTACTTTGGAGAAAAAAAGATGATGAAGGTAATCAACCTAGAATTTTAAAAACTTACACTTGCTCATTTTCACAAAAAATTTATTGGCTCTTACAATTACAAACACCTTTCTAAGGTTTTCTTTGTAATCTTCCATCATCTTAGAATATATTTATACATTGTTCATGAACACAAGCACAAATTATCCGATTGTTGACGAAGTACATAATTCTTCAAAGTCATACATGTAGGAGAAACATTTGTAAGTCCAAAAGGCCTTACAACATATTCATAGTAGCCCAATTGGGATTGAAATGCAATCCTTCCAATATCAAGTTTTTTTATTCTAATCTAATGGTAGTCGCTCTTTAAAGTCAATCATAGAAATTATCTTTGTTCCATGTAAATGGGCAAACAAATCATCAACCCTAGGTAGAAGGGTACTTATTCGCAATGGTTAATTTATTCAACCCTCTATAATCCACCCAAAGTCTCAGTGTTTTGTCCTTTTTTGATCACAAAGAGGATAGTTGCACCCCAAGGAGATGTACTTGGGTTAATATATCTCTTATTCAACAAATAATTCAATTGATTCTTTAGCTCAATGTTTTGAGCTAAAGAATGTTTTTAAGATACCCTAGCTATGAGCCATATTAGCTATGAAGTCTATAGCATGGTCATTTTCTCAAATTTTTTAATGAGGACTTTATAAAGGGCACTCAATAGAGAAACTGCTATCCATTTGCTCCGTATTATTAACTTGGAGTGGGAAAAAGTTCAGATTCAACGATGGCCCTATCTTTAGAGAGTATCAGGTAGTAAGTTATCAAAGGATCATCCAAGTTCATAACTTTTTTGGAACCTTTTTCGGAACCTTTTTTTCTTCAAAAAAGTGAAAAGATTGCTGATGAACCCATGCAAATCTCCGTCAGACCGATCCAGTCCACTGTTTTTTTACTCTAAAAATTTAAAGAACAATAAAAAAATCGATTAATTAACTGAAACGCCACAGACCGGGTCAGGACCCCTTATTGCCCCCACGTTTTACCCACAGGGAAAACACTGGAATTTTTAAAATTTGCCATCAATGATAAAATTTGCAATTCTGGAATTAGAAGTCTGGAATTAGTAGCTTGGAGAGATGAAGAAGAACAAGATTTCTACTATGTTGCATAAATTAGGGGGCAATTTTTACATTTAAGGTAGGACTGACCACTCATTCCCAACTAGAGCCCCATATGGCCATACCCAACCTGAAAAGGTGTAGTTATGTCCAACCAGGGCTAGAACAAATTTTCAACCAAAGCTTGGAATGTGTTTTTCCCTCCTCTTGAAGGCTAGGACTAGAAAGGTCATAATATATGTCCCAAAATATTAAGCAAAAAAGTAGGAAGTAACGAGCGGGAAAGTAGTTCTTGAATGATTGAAATTGGATGACTTTAAATATCGAATATGGGTTCAAACAAACTTTTGCCTTTCAAAATTCATAGTAATTTCAATTCAAGCAATTGAATTACCAAAATTTTGGCACTCCCTGTGATATTTTGGCCAGGGTGAATTGACCCCCTCATTGCCCCATTTTATCCTTGGGGAAAACGTTGTGAAATTTTTTATTTGAAATTAGACAAAAAAAAATTTGCAAATTTTGAATTCAGATTTGCAACCAGTGGCCCCAAATTAGATAGGAGCAATGTTGAAATATAAAAAATCATGGCAAAAAAATAGGGGGCTTTTTTCACAATTAACCCTAGCCAAGGCAATGAGGGGGTCAATTCTCCCTAGCCTGTCATTTCTATCTCTGCAACCTCCGAAACTATTTGCTTCGCCTTGCACTACTCTAGACCATGTCCACAATTGCTTATTTGATCGGGTATGGGTGGCTTTACCCTTGCCTAGGGGCAATAAGGGGGACCCACATGGGACCGACCGGAGTCCGGGCCGCTCGGGGAATGGGGCCAGCGTTTTAACGTAGCTTATCCGACAGCCGTGAATCTCGTCCAAAGCTTTCAAACCAACGAACCTGATTGATTAATTAATTTTCCATTGGCAGCTCCCGACACGTGGTTGACGGCAGAAGGACCCAATAGCCAGGCGGGGAATAGGGGGTGAGCTGGCTGGGCTACCCCTGTACCAGCGTTCCACTTACTACTGTAGTAAGTTACGGTCTTTGGGGGCTTTCGAGGAATTGCGGCTCAACGGCGGCGATTACAACGTCCCACTCGGAGCCTCGTCTTGAATGCAGCTCCGTCCCCACTTGTTCCAATGTTCGGTCTGTCTGACACACCAGCGCTGCAGCCGCATCTGGATAATGTGGGGCCCAGTATATACGGGTTCCAAGTTTAAAATCCATTGCTTTTTCTTTTCGCAGCAACTATTTCGTAGTAATGACTGAAAAAGGGGAACTCACTGGGGACCTGAAGTGGGGAACTGAACCGAACCCAACCCAAGTACCCAACCCAACCCAAGTACCCAACCCAGTGTAAAGTTATTGTACCTGCATGCACGTTTTTGTTACTGTGGTACTCACGAAGCTTAGACTAGCTTACTGTCTGTAGAAGAGGAAGAAAAAGGGCAAAAAAGAAAAAGAAAAGTCTGCCTGGCCAGCACTCAGGCAGGCAAGCAGCTGTTTGTGTGCTGGCACCAAAGTCCACAGCATGTTTCAGCATGTTACAAATGGGGACTGGATGATTTTTAGAACCTACCGGAACTTTACTGTTTGGATGAAGAAGAGGAGGAGTTAAGGCAGGGAGTTAACCCCCAAGGTTTACAGCCTGTTTCCGACAATGGGAACAGCTAATGCAAACAGGACGCAATGAAGAAGCCCTGATACTGTACAATGCAGGACGTTAAATCCTGCCAATGAAGGTGGGCCCCGGTGAGGTGGATTTAACCTAGGGAAAAACACGCAGGAGTTTTTTATTTGCGACATATGATTTTTTTTTTTGCGAATTTTGAGTTCATATTTGCAATCAAGAGACACCAAATTAGTTGGGTGAGGTCTACAATGTACCCTAGACATGGCTCAAAATAGGGGGCTTTTTTTCACTTTTATCTCTAAAATACAAATTTTACCATGATGGGCCCACCTTTGTTGGTACAATTTAACGTCTTGTTAATACAATAAACCACATTCAGGGGCCTTCATTAAGCTTTGTTCTCACTTGGTCTTAAAAAGTGTCGTTATTGTGGTCTTGAGAATGAATTTAGACCTACTTCTGAACTGGATTCACATTGTATTTTTTTTACACAAATAAAGGAGAGCTTTACTGCAAGAGAAAAATGAACAAAAACCTAGCCGCAAGCGGCAGGGGGGGGGGGGAATAAACAAAACACAAAGAAAACAAAATAAAATTACATGCTGGGCAAAAGCTCGGTAGTGGGAACCACCCTAGGAAGAATTGCCCACTTAAGGAGGTTGGAAGACAAATCCAACACGAGGACCCACTAAAACCCATTAGGGTGTGTTGCTCACCGTCTTTGCAAACAACTTATTGCGGAGATGCTTTCTAGCAAACCTCTCTCTAGCTTCGTCCCCTCTAATAGCCCCTCGTATTTGAAGGCGGCAAACTACATCCCATTCCATCCTACCATAATCAATCAATCCCAACCAGATCTGTTGCAGAAGCTTAACTAAGTGCCACCTGATGTCATTGAAAGCCGCATTATTTCATTTGATCCATAAAGTCCAAATGATAACTATACGCAGTACCACTCATATACTACTCACGGGATTGAATTTATGAGGGATGCAATTAGAGAAGATCCCTTATTTTCAAGTAAGAGATGGCCATGGTTATGTGGCCTTCTTGTTGGTAATAAGAGAATTCATAATATGAATTCCCCATTGCCAACCTTATTGGACGGATGTGTACTCCTAGAACATATGTAAGATAGATTCATGTGCCCTAGACGAACACACTGGGCAATTAGTATCCATTGCATGATGGATCTACCCCCGCCAAGCGTTCACTGCCATTGTTCAATGCTAGACTAACCAAAGAAGCCCTGCTTCTTTGGAAGTTCGGGTCTTCACCCAAATTGTTTTCAACTTTAAGCAATAAGAAATAGATAGGACCTTTGGCCACTTCTTTTCTATTATGCAAGGGATCACTTGTTTCCTCCTTAAAAGCTCACGCCCTAGTTGGGCAGTGAAGTCCAGAAAGTAGATTGGGCCTTGACTCCTAGCCCACGTGAACCTTTGTGGATCCCAATCAAGGTGCTCAATTTGTCCAAAGAAGAATAAAATATCATCTTTCTTGAACCTCTGTTGAACCGCGTTCACACAAACTCTCTAAAAAGCATCAAACGTGTGGGTGGAATATTCGACTTCTACCTCTTCGAAACTCCCTAGGCATCGCTTAGCAAGGATTCCTGAGGAAGCTCTCACCTCCCATACTTGCTTGGTGTTAGGAAGATACCAATCTCTAGCTAGACCGCCCACCTCTAGTTTAGAGCCGCAACGAACTTGGACCACGCAATTTAGTGTGAGGTCAAAATCATTTGTGAAGCATCCTAGCCATTCCCCTGCAATTGAGAAAGGGAAAAAAAATACCCAAGAGGGTACCCCAGATGCATTGTAGAGCACAAACTGTGACTTCCCAAGCGTCAAATTCATCAACCAACAATCCAAATTTACTTGCAGCTTTGTCACATGTAAGAAACCTCTTCCCAATACGCGCACCACGAATCCTATGCATGCCAACATGGTGTAGTTTTGAAGCTCTATTCCTTGAAAACCTTGGCCCAATCTGATCTGAGAGAGCAGACCACCATAGAGACTCGTTTTGAAATTCCTTTGGGGTACCAGGAGGACCAATCACCACCTCTTCAACTAGCTTCTTCTATGCTCGATTCCATGTCTTCAAACCATGCTTAGCTTGAAACCTTGGACTAGTGAACAACTCCAAACTTTGTGTCCACTTGCCTCTGCTATAAGGTTGGAAGCATGAGAATCTATACCAAAGAAATATGTAGAGGTTTGATTGGCTTGGTTCACAAGCCTTAATGATCTACTTTCCCATGAGTGCAATTAAGGCATCAATTGGATTAATTAGCCCAATGCCTCCCTTGTCCTTGCTTTAGTAGCACTACACCTAAGCAACTTTGATACGCGAATGGTGAAGCGAGTTAGACCATATGAAGTGCATGACTGAGCTTTTACACTTGGCCACCTTTGCTTGAGAGCCTGTCCATATAGCAATAAAGAAATAAAAGGAAAATAGCAGCATGTGGTTGACCACTACTATTCTCATTATAGTATTAATCTTAGTTGTGCACCAAAAACTTAGTTGTTTATTCACTCTCTCAAGGAGAAACGCGTCCACATCCCCAAAGTTTAGTAATAATCCAAATAGAGACCTAAACAACTTACAGATATCCCTATCATTGGCCCACTTGAAATGAAGTTGTGATGTCCATCGAGGACGTTTCCCACTACCAACAGCTCACCAATAGCTACAGGATTTGTCTCAATTGAGGACCAACCCTGATCCGGCACAGAATAGCTCCAACATATGTATAGTTGCCAATACTAAGTCTTCCTCATCCAATAGGGTCAATGATGTATCATCTGCATATTGGGCCATAACTTATTGATGGTCCTCAGTAGGTAATTGAATACCTTTGATCAGCCCCTTGTCCATCTCAGTTTTAATCATCGAGTTCAAGACCTTTGTGACTAAAAGGAAAAGATATGGAGCTAAAGGACATCCATGTCTCATGCCTCTTTGTAAAAGAAACACCGACAATTGGACCCCATTAACCTTAACTGAGACACACGCCCCTTGGAAAAGGAGCTTTGTTATAGCAATAAACTTTGTTGGAAGGCCCAAGTCTAGTAAAGCTTTGGTAAAGAACGTGAGGTCCACCATGTCATAGGCTTTGCTAAAGTCAAGCTTCATGAAAAGCAATGGTTGACCTAAGTGTTCCACCCAGTCAAGAATTTCATGGGTGAGTAAAATGTTATCCAAGATGAACTTCAAAGGTAAGAAGGCAGATTGCTTTGGGGATATAACTTCCATCAATATGGATTGCAACCGATGTTGTAACACCTTGGTATAGATCTTGTAAGACATATTGAGTAAGGTAATGGAACGCCAGTTAGTAAATTTTCTCCTTTCCCTGCCCTTATGTAAAACGGATATGACCCCTCGCATTTCACCAGACAGCATGACGTTTGCCCACACAGCCTCTATAATCATCTCAAAGTAATCTTCTTTAATGACATTCCAATAGCTCTTGAAAAACCCGGTGATGATTCCATCTGGCTTTGGCACCTTCCCTGGGTCTATTTCCTTGAGTGCTACTTCTAGCTCTACCATCGTAATGGGTGCATTG
Source organism: Climacium dendroides (assembly GCA_950106755.1). Taxonomy (NCBI): domain Eukaryota; kingdom Viridiplantae; phylum Streptophyta; class Bryopsida; order Hypnales; family Climaciaceae; genus Climacium; species Climacium dendroides. Next base: position 22,802,531 of record OX467082.1, on the reverse strand, counting down.
AGGGAATTAACCATTGAGTTTGTGAGTCTGTTAGAGATCCCCTCTAGACAGGATCCTATAGCGGTCTCTTGAGCTAATAATGGAGTTGTGGCCATATAAAACTTGGTGTAATAGTCCACACAGATCTTCTCCAAGTCAACCTGGTTAGAATGTACCACCTCCACTTCATCTTCTAATGTTGTGATCTTTGCTCCATTTCCTCTATCTTTGTATGCTTGGAAGAATTTTTTTGAACACGCATCACCAACTCTTTTCCATTGGATTTGATTCCAAGTTTGGTTCCGCATTTTGAATCCTTCTGTATGTGATTTCTCTACCCCACCTAATTGTTCTCCAATTTCACTAAGTTGATTCTAGCAGGTAACCTCACTAGAGTTTACTTGGAAGGCTTCCACCGCTATTGTCAACTGGACCTTCAAATGAGCTCTAATACAATATTCTTTGTATATTTCACTATGTTGCGCAACTTTCCAAAGAATCCTCCTCCCACATTTGCTTCCCAAAGTTGTATGATGTTTGCCCGAATCATACTATCCTCTAGGTATCTATTGCTCATTTTGTAAGATGGCTTTTTAAGAGCAGTGGTGTTGAGTAAGAATTTCCCCCATACTAGTAAGTGATCAGAATTGTTACTATCTCCCTTGATAAAATATTCCAACATTGGGCTAGGACAATCTCCATTAGATTGAAAAGAATAGAATCAATCTAAACAAGCCAATATTCTCAAACCATCCTTCTTTCTATTGTCCCATGTGAATTTAATAGGGTTAGTATTAGGAAAATGCTCCTCCAAGTTGAGAGCCCCTAGTAACAGTTCAAAGAAATGGCGCTCATTAGCTGAGATGAGTTTGTCATACATGTTGGACTTATCTACCCCATGTTCCACAAAATTCCAGTCTCCACCCACAATCCACCTACAATCCTTATCAAAAGTAGATAAGAGCTCAGACCAAAGTTCCCCTCTAAGCGTCCCTTTCAAAGGCGCCCATTGTGCCCTCCTACACCTAGAATCCAGAAGAGGATACCATATGTTGAATGCTCGAGGCTACCCACATACATACACCTCCTTAGCCCGCCCCTACTTTGCTTGCACTATGTCCATAGCCTATGGAGGCTTCTAAACAATAAAATTTAGCTCTTGACCAAATTACCAAACCAAATGTCAATAACCTATCACCCCTAAGTCAATGTTTCTAAAAATAAAGAAAGTCCAAACTTTATTTAATTGCCCAAAAGTAATTTTTAACAATGTTAACCTTCGAAGGACAGTTAACGTCCTAAAGGTTTTGAGAGAATAGTGTGATTGAGAGTCATGATAGAACAAGAATGGGCCCTTTGGTACTACCTTCTTTCCTTGACTCCTCCTAGAGTCCAGTCCCCCTCCTTCTAAACTGCTAAGTGTATTCCTCCTCACTTGAAGTAGAGATGTGCAAAGACGTCTAGCAGAGGAGGAAACGCCAGCCCTCTATTGTAGTTGTAAACTTGAGGAGGAAATGTTTGTCCTTCATTGTATTTGCAAACCCGACCGCCCCTTGGGTTGAGGTTGTAAGAAAACCACCACTCGCTTGAAGTTTACATTTCTCTCTAAACCATTCCATGAACTCCACTACATATGAACGAGAAGGGAGTGTAATGACCAATCTGCATCTGACGAACAAGGCGTTGAAATATTAGAGCATGGCTGGATTACCCCTAACAAGTTCTGCAGAGTTTGGATATGATTTGGGCCTGCCACAGCCATCCTATTTGTGCTTCCTCTAATAAAGGAGCCTGAGGGATCAAGGGCTGTACCATTCAGGTTGATGCTATTGGATCTCCCTCCACTCTGCTCATCAATTTGCAACATCATTTGGTTACCAATTAACTCTAGGTCCTCCACTACCAACATATCTCTAGGCAAATTACCATTCCTTAAATTGGCCAACACATTTGGTAGTTCAATTCAAAAATGCCTAGTACTTGCAATGTACTTTGGACAAGCTGCATCTTGCAAGGAAGTTGTAAATTATCAGACTCTGACTCAGCTGCCATTGTTTGTGTTTGGACTGGGGTAGCTGCAAACTCAATAATCCCCTCTCCCTTGATGGCGCCCCCAATTGGTGCACCTCTACTGTTGGCTCCATCGTTGTGTATAGCTCTTGTCGAAGTTATGTCGCCACTAACCCTAGCTCATGTCACTACGTGATGAATCCGGCTACTGGATAGGTCTTTCTAATCCCTCCTCTCATGTTACCCAATAGAGTCCCGGAGGCACTCTGTACCTGGGTCGCCCGCCATGTCGTTGACTACAAAACTACCTGGGACATCAATCAACCTTGAGGAGAGGTTGGATCTAGACATCCTCTCTTGCAAATCCCACACATTATACATTGAAGGTGGAGTTACTACTAACTGCCTCTCCGCACCTTAAAAGCATGCATGTGTTGATTTGGGATACTAGGCCCCCGAATTTTTGGACCCCACACCACCTTCTTCCACCCATTCCATTCAAACTTCAGCATCAGCCTAGACCGAGAATCACTATTGTTGTTCTCAGTGTAGATTGTGTCATGAATGGAGGTATCCGTGGAAGAGTCCATGACCTGTGGGGATGATCGTTGTGGCAATGCCTACCAATTGTTGGCCGGCAATCCTTCTTTCAATGCACTTCTACTACCACCAGCTCTCTGGTCGCTTACCACCGATGTGAACCATATGGGTTGCTGGTCGAGTGCGAGTGGAGGTGGCCCGAGCAAGGGTCTTTTATGCATCGCCTTCAATCTATCATTTCTGGACTTGCTAGATCCACCGCTCTTCCCCTCTATAGCCACTTTGGTCGAAGATGTTTTGTCTCGAGATTTCTCGCTACGACCTATGCAATCTTTTACCAAATGATTGGTGGCAAGATAGACGTAGCATTGAATGAGCAAATTGCAATAATTGATTTTTATAGTTGAAACTTCGTCCTTAAATTCATTCAAGACTTCAAGCTATGTCTGCCACCTTTGTCCAAATGTGAGCCCGACACAAAAACATTGGTCGAAAGAGAGTTTGTTCCAACTGTTCGTCCCAAGGACTGTTCCAAGTCCGCCTACCAACTCCGCTACTATTTTGAGAAATTCACCAGGGATGTCCTTCAACGTGACCCAAGTCGTCTCCCTAAGCCCCGTTGGTTTATTTTCATTGAACCTTGGAGTCCAAGTCTGGAGAATACATGTTCCCTACTTTGATCAATGTGGAGTGAGAGTTAACAATTTTTGAGTAATTTCATGTTTTCTATTGAGAATCTGGATAAAAACCTGTCCTAGATCTCTTCCTCAATCCACCCAATCACCCATGACCACTTGCAAACTATGGAGCCATAATCCCATAGCATCCTGGACAAGTTCGCCTCCAACAAAATATACAATAATGGCATGCTTTTGTAAATACTTAGTTTCTTTTCTAACTAGCTCTTAGTTAACCTTTACCTTCAATGCTGTTGTATTGATTAGAAATCCTGCGCAACTCTTCTTGTAACCCTTTGGGAGCTCCTCCCCCAGCCTGGTCACTGTGGGATGGAAACAATTATTTCTACCTATGTTCAAGACAACTGCAACCATCTCCGATTCAACTAGTCTTTCCGCCCTGATCGCCGATGCTCACTCTTTAACAACACCCGACGCCATCTAGTTCACCGGCATGTGTGCTAGTCTGATTGTGTTAGCATACAAATTCATTCTAGACGAACCCTAACTGAAACCCTAGCCCTTATGCGACACACCTCCTATCCCCACCTTCTCCCGTTCTATAACCCCGAAGGATGCTTAGAATAAACACGCAAGCCAAAATTCCACGCAGAGAACAAGATTGGGATCCTAAATAGACGAAGTACCATTGATCATTGATCTACGCTTAGTTCTACTTCACCATAGAGGTAACAATGTCGGCACTCTATGGTGCTTTCCTTTTCTTTGCAAGTAGACAATACAACATTATTTCAGTCACCACCTAGACTGTAAACAAGACAAGCAGGCAAGAAAACCAAACCAAACTCAATGTCGTAAATATTGATTAATTTCCTTCAATAGTTGTCTAGAATTTGAATGGCATTGTGACAGATGTACGACTATTCGATCGTTAAATTGCAAATCTCCATAATGCAATTGGATTCACATTGCAAACATTATCCCTAATACCAAGTGTGAACATACCCTCAGGGATTAGTCCCCAAGCATTTTGACGTTCATATTCTAAACCATGAATGGAGGGCTTATAGGCATTGTTTATTCCAACCAACTTCTCATTCATCTAATGGAATACTTGAATGTTGAAAAGACAACCTTCCTTGATGATCAATTTTGTGAAATTGCTATAATGATATTTTTGTACAAAGATATGAGCAAAAAATGTGCCAAAGTTCAAAAAAGGATGGAGTTGTTTTAGGGTTAAGTATTTTAGTACAAGGGAGAAGCATCCAAAACCAACAATTTACCCAATTGCGATAATTTTTAGACATGGTAGTCATTCTATAATGTAAATCTATGCAAACCATAGATAGCCTATAAAGTATGCAATTTGTTTTCAGCACATGGTCCCATTCTACCTAGATTTATGTTCTAGAATGACTATCATATGTAGAAATTATCGCAATTGGGTACATTGTTGGTTTTGGGTGCTTCTTCCTTATGTCTAATTGAGCAATGGTGAGTGGATAATTTTCTCTAGTCAAGGAATAGAAATAACAAAGATTGCACTATTTTTTGCTAATTTTTCATTGAATTTGGAATTAGTAGAAATTGTAGGAAGTGTAGATTATTAACAAGCCAACTTGTTCTTGATGTATAGGCAAATCTTGTTTCTGAGAAGTACAAAACTAAAAACTCGTTTTAACAACTTGAGTTAGGTATCAATGTGTTATTTGTCACATTATAATAAATTTGTTAAACCACTTCACATTCCCCTCATTTATGAAAATAAGTCATCCTATCTTGCGTAAAATGGGACTATGTGCTAGAAATAGGATTTGCAGAACTAATGGAGTCTTCAAAATGTTTAGAATCCAAGAACAAACAAGGTATTAAACAATTATATTGCATTCTAGCATGAACTAAGAAAGTGTACATAAGATTGCACAACAAATTGTTCAATTTTTTGGAAGAAAAAAGGGAGGTTCCTTTGTATTTTAGAGGCCATTTCATGACCATATTTTGTATTATAGACGTATGCCCCTCAAAAACCATTCAATGCAATCAAGTTTGGAGGGCATTCCAATCCTTTGTCAAGGATAAGCTTAACCTTTAATGATGAGCCGGTCACTCTAGAAATGATCTATTTTGGTACAGTGTGAATTGCTAGTTTAAAAAAAATACAAAAGCATTCATTGAAAGTCAAACTACTATAGAAGACCTTTCCTTTCACACAAAATTTGAAGGATGAATATTTGCATTTCTATCCTAGATAGAGAGATTCTTTGTCATTCGGTAGCTAAAAAACGACATCACCCCATTTCCAATCTATAGAATGTTTTCCTTTCATGAAGTTGTCCTTTCTGTCCGTGAAGGTGTGGTGGAATTCGAGGAGTTGTTGTGGTGCATTTTGATTGGCTATAAGGCTGTCAATATTGCAACCGGCCTATGGTCAAATTTTGGTCAACCAATTTTGCAACCAATCTATGGTTAGAAATAGAAAGGTCTATATCACTATTATATGTCAAAAAGAATCTTTTACTAAAAAATTCATAATAATAATGTTTTGTACAATAAAATTCTAAAAAAATATACAATCCTTCCAAACCTTATTTCTATACATGGGAAAAATTCCCCACTTATAAAACCTGCACTCCAAATATGCTTAATTGGTTAGAAATGGGTCAAGTACATTAATCTTTAAACAATGCCTAGTTGTTTTTGGGTCGATGAATGACAAAGAATCTCTTCATGTAGGACAATAGTGCAACTATTCATCCTTCAAATTTTGTAGGAAAGGGAATATCTTCTACAATAGCTTGTCTTCCAGTGAGTGCTTTTTCATTTTTTTTAAGCCAACAATTCACACGGTATCTAAACAAATGATTTCCACGGTGACTGGCTTGTTGTTTAAGGGTTAATAAGTGTCACCATAAAAGAATGGGACATCACTGTTTGCACAAGGCTGCAACATTTGGATATGACATACTTGATGACATACCTCTCCATTTACATTGTCAATTTTGGTTTGTTTTTTTGTTGATGCCATCATGTAAACATTTTTTTCTTCCCAAAGTGACAATGGCATTTCAAAGGAAAAAAAGGAGATCATGTAAACATTTTACAAGCAAAGAATGCATCCACAATTAATCAATGAAAGTGATGAGGGTGTGCATCACTTAAGGTAGGAGCACCCAATGGCATGAGTGTATCCAATGGTGTGACTTTCTAGGTAGGTAATGATTTTAGAATGTAAATGTAGGTAGACTATAGATAATTTATTACTTTAGTCAATAAAAATAAACTATCTACAGTTTATTTGCATTTAAGTTCTAAAATGACTGTTATGTATAGAAAGTCATGCCATTGGGTACACTCATGCTATTGGGTGCTCCTACCTTAGGTGTTGGTGTGACACAAAAATGGAGAGAGTTTTTGAAGTTGCATCCAATTAGTGGCATAGATAGTATAAGGTAAAACATCACATTGTGGTCAGAATTAGGAGTTTGACCTTATGTTGCTGAAATTTTCCAATTTTTTTTCACATTATTAGAAGTGTGAGAAATAGTAAAAGCAATTGAAATTATGATATTTTGACAAAGTGTGAATTTACTGTGAATTTTTGAAGTGTTCAATGCATCATAGCTCAAAAGAGTTTGTAGACTACTTTAGTACCAATAAAATTTGAATCCATCATGCTCATTTTGTTCAAAAGTGGTCATTGTATTTTCTAACATAAAAAGCCTAAAAAGTCAATTTTTACAATGAATTCACACTGAAAAGTTGGAAGTTCCTACTGAAGTTACTAATTACTCCATTCCTATCACATAAGACATGCATTGTGGTCAAAATTTCACATATTGAAAAAAATCATGATGGAGTCATTCCCTAAGCATTTGCTTTAGGTCATCTGACCACAATGGGCTATTCTACCTTACTACTAAAAAAATTTGAGTGGTTTGGATGTAATCCAATGTAAGGAAAACTATACCATTTCAAACCAAATGAAAGCAAGCCTATTGTGGATTAAATTATATTAGCACTATACATTCAAGTTCTAAAACATACACCATTAACATAATTTAGCCCACAATGGGCTTGCTTCCATTTGATATAGAATGGGGTAATTTACCTTATATGATTTTGCAAAAGTTGAAGAGATATAAATAAAATTGTGCTTATTTGACAACACTATGAATAGCATCACAAATTTTTTTAGCCGTCACTACACCAACACTACACATTCAAATATTTATGTGTTTTGATACAATAACTTCTACTTCATTGCCCCAAATGTTTTCAATATCCTCTAGAAGTAAACCACATGAATAAAGAAGATTTTGAGGGGAAGCAAATGAAAAGAAGATTTCATTGCAAAAATAAGAGTGCAACAAATTTGAAGTTGTCTTCTACAAGTGCATATATGGCAAGTCCATGTAGGAATACATGGGTTGTGATTGGCCGAAGAATTTCAAGGTCTATTAATTGCCCCAAATAGGGGCACTTTTTGTAGTGAGCACCTGTGTAGGGTGCACATATAGTTGCATTCCCCAACAAAATCTAAAGGAAGAGTATTTTACCCCCACATGCTAATTAAACTATGATTAACCCCTCACCGCCCAAGGCCGTTTTGGGAAACACACATGAGGCTGAACCTCTTTCTACTAAAATGCTTCTCAGTCATTCATAACTTCTTTGATTGATATGAAATTTTAGCCACACAAACTAGACTAGTATGCGCAACTTTCCCCCAAAAAATTATTGGAAACAGACACTGTACGAAGAAGATACAAGCCGCCGAAGATCACTGTAGTTCACAAATGGCGGGATTTTGAATTTTGAATTTTGAATTGCTCCCAAACATTCAAAACAACTTGGATTGAAATGAAAATTTTACCACAATAACTTGACTTCAAGGGGAATATAGCGCAACAAATTTTATTGAAATCGAACATTGGATGAAGGAGATACAAGCCCCCGAAGTTGCAGCTATGGAGCTCACTTTGGTAAATCAAATTGAACCTGTGAACTTCGATTGGCTCCCAAGAACGTATTACCTCTTGGATTTATCTGAAAATTTTACCACACAAACTAGAAGAAAATGCGCAAATTTTCCAACAAGTTTCATTGAATTCGAACCTTGGATGCAAAAGTTACAGAAGTTTGAATTGAACTTAAACTTTGTGAGGACACTTTTGGTCCCCTTGGGCGGTTAGGGGTTAAAGATTGAACATACTACAAATTGAAAGCAATAAATTCAAAACTAGGGCAAATAAATAAAGAGTCTTTTGAGAGTAAGGTAGAAGAATCCATTTTACATACAAGTTTGGGCAAGCCTCATGTGCAAGAAAAATTTCTTCTTGTGATGTTCATTTGTAGTTTGAAATGGACATCACAAGAAGAAATTTGCCCGCAATGGGCTTCTTTAACTTATGTCTAGGATATATTCTTAGATCTACAATGATTGTCTAAGGTATGTGTGCTAATAATCATCATTAAAAAGGTAAAAAAAATGTATTCAAGTGGCAGTTTGAAAGGAGAATGAAAACTTCTTGTGTTTACTTTGGATTTCATTTTCCTTTCATTGAAACTTTATTGAAAATTCATCCACTCCACCAACTGAACCTAATTTTGATTTACCTCGTAATGGATCACTCCTTGAACATGTTACCTTAGCCAACAAAAGACAATTGGGCTACAATTTGTGATTATTTCACAACACCAATGGTAATGCCACAAATACTTCTTTTGTATTGCATGCAAATTTTACAACAATTGTTTTTCATGATCCTATTTGATCCTAACATGATAACTGATTTTGCACATTTGACATTTGAGCATGATAGTATAATTACTTTGCCAAAATCTAGTTAAAATATAAAAATACTTATTTTACAATATATGGGCATTAACATCCCAGCATTGAGATCACTATAGAGGGAATTATGAAAAAAAATTGAATTGCTTAAGAATTGAGTGCTAATAACTTAAATTTAACTAATTATGGACTTTGGCAAGTCCATAAATAACATATGTATGTGCCAAAACATGATGAAAATGTATACATGGGGTACATTTTGAATTCAAAATGTACAAATGTATCGGTTGGCAGCCGATACCTTAATTGCCCATAATTTGCAAAAAAGTCCAGAATTAGTTAAATATAAGATTAATTATGCTAGACAAACAAGTTCAATTATATTCTATATTATGCAAAAAAAATTGAATAGCACAATAGTCATTTTGAAGGATTGTTGGACTTGATTGCACAACATCAAAATCTACCTAAACCAATGATGCACTACAAGATTGTAACAAAAATCATTTGCAAATAGACAATGCAAGTGGATAACAAAAAGGCAATATGGAAATGTAGGAAGCCATTAAATAGACCAAACTTCTAGATCACTAAACTTTACACTTTAGGAGTCTTAAAGTAACATTCTATGTTTTCTCTCATAGGATTCCACATATAAAAAAACAAAGTTATTATTTTGCACTCATTAGCAAGTAGCAAATATGGTTGCACACATGGCAACCATTCCATCTCATTTTTATAAATAATGAAGAACTCTCATCAAGCTAGTTGCAACTTTAAGTTTGTCTTCAAGCACTATGAAATCAAGACTTAGGGAGGTGTAGAATTTTTGGCAATCAATATCCAAAAGAAAAAACACAATTTATGACTAATGAACATTAAAAACAAGGTTAGGATTGACAAATGTAATTAAGATAAATTCACTTTAATTATCAATCCTTGTTTTTTTCCTTTGCACTTTTAATTGAAAAGGTTACTATTTTTTAAAGATAAAAGAGAAGAAGGTTTCTAGTAACAATGGGCATGAAGAGTCACATAGCTCAAAGAGAAAAAGCAATGGGATACTTCCAAATAACAAACTCCCAAGGGGTAGTGATAATCTCTCTAAAAAGGCCCTAGTATTTAGATGGGACGTTCTAAGGGAAGTAACCCTCTAGTGGATTTGGTGTACAAGAAGCCATAAAATCTTCCAATTGGAGTTTTTTAAGGTTTTACAAGTGTCATTTGGCATGGGAGGATGTAATTATTGCAACGTTGGTGTAAAGAAGTCTCAAATCCTCAAATGCTTTGATTCATGTAGCGAGGAGCTTAGTTGGAGGAGTTTAGTATGACTCAAGAGGATGTAATTATTGCGAGGTTGGTGTGAAGGAGTCTCAAATCCTCAAATGACTTGATTCATATAGCAAGAATTCACTAATTGGGCCAAGAATTGCATGATGAATTCAAAAATTCATCATCATTATTTAATCCATCTCCAAGATCTTATAAATTTAAGTGGGAAGAGCCTTCTCAACTTACTAATTGGACTATGAATTGCACAATAAATTCAAAAATTTATCATCATTACCCAATCCATCTCCATGATCTTATAAATCTCATGATGGTTTCATCATGAAGAATGGAATACATGCCAAGTAGTGATCCTAATGAGGATGTGGCCACCTTCATATTCATTCAATTAGTATAAAAATTAGTAAGAAATCTCAAGGCCTCTTTGTGGGTTCTAATGCTTTGGTTAAGTGCCTCCTTTTGTATTAAACTTTTATTGCGCAGTTTTATTTGATGGTTGTTCTTCTTCAAAAGAAAAGACAACAAGAAAACAAGAAGACAAGAAGTTCTATTGTGGTCCCTAAATCACTCCATTTCAGTCCATCACTCATAACTGTAATTATGATTGTTGAGACCTCCCATTTTGACCCAAATCTCATTTATTCAAGAACGATGACTCTAAGTTGAATGCATGCCCCCCCCCCCCCTTAATGGGCCCATTCTTATTACCTCTTGGGAATGGAAAACATGTGTAGAATGGGCTGAAATTTTCTACCTTACTAAAACGCTCCCGTGCTCGTGCCCATTCTTACCTGTCGGGAATGATGGGCAATATGTCTACAATGGGCTGATTTCCTACCTTGCTATTCAAAAAACCCTCCTGTCCTCGCTTGGGCCCATGAGCCTCCCCCTTGACTGAGTTTCTGCAGCCGACACCCACACCCTGTTGAAATTGTGGACTCTGCGACCATGCCAACTCTATTGTTATTTTTATAAATTTTATAGGTTAATTATTATTTTTTTTAAACACAATGTCCCCCCTTAAAAAAAATTTAAAAAGAAAATGCCAATCCACCCATGCACACAATTATCTCGGAGACAAATGATACACACGTGGATTGAGAAGACTATCTTGCCCACCGAAAACCCTAAAAACAAAGACTAGCTTCGCTTTCTTCTTCCCACCCCCCTGGAATCTACCAACTGGTGATGAGTGCCACCTCATAATGCAAATGTGCTGAGCTGGACCCCGAGGCTATGACAGGCCCCGTACACTATTTTTCATCGAAAGTCTCCCTTCATCTCACCCAAAGTCTCGCTCGCCTGGTTCATCAAAAGTGGGGGTGGTGCGAAGGTAGTGTAGACGTAATCATTCGAGTTTGTCGAAAGTGGATGAGGTTGACATGTTCGGGGCGGGCGTGGGGCGGGCGTGGGGCGGGCGGGTGGACGCAACCGCAAAGAGGAGTGGTGCAAACAACGTCAAAAGCGGTTCAAACTGCCAATGTCTCGCGTACTACTGATACCAGGGGACTGGTTATCCAACCCCAGCAACCGAAGTACATAAGCTTATGCACGAGATATTGTAAAAAAAGATTTAAAAAAAATGAAAAATGATACTAATTGGGGTCCATCTGATGTGTCACATTTCCTTACACAGTTTCGGCTATCCCCCGGATTGGGTCAGCGCTGCTCATCACAACTCCAGATGCAAGTTGCGTCCGTTTTGTTGCAACCAGCACTTTTTTGTTGTTGTTTTTTACTGTAAGTTAGAACTTGTGCATGCCATTGCATTATATTTGGAGGGACATCAGGGTAAGGTGGAGGCACCCATTACCAACCAGTGTCCCTTAGGCAATCAGTAGGGTGTCTCAAATCCAGGAAAGTGGGGGACTCATTTGTTGGTTAATTTCGAATTCAAAGAAACTGCCTGGGTTCTGTAACCAATGTGGTCCCCATGCTGCTACAAAACTTGTGCCTCCTTTTGTGGGCCAAAGTTACATACAAGTACTCTCCCAGTGATCAATTTTGTAAACATTGGACATGGGTTGGGTCCAACTTTAGGCTTTCATAATAATGTCAGTTCAAGCTGTAAATTCACCAAACTTTCTACTACAATGCCATTTCTATCTTTGCACTTTTGTAAATATTTGCTTCACCAAATACTGCTGCAAAGCATATCTGCCATGGCTTAAGTTATTGGTTATGGGTGGCTTCACCTTATTCATTTCTTTATGTCAGAACTGGCAACATATCGCCCCAAAAAACTGTTCTTTGCAACTTCACAAACTCAACAAAATTGAATGGCCCCTGTGCATCAGAACAGATGCTGGAAATCAAAATATGTGGAACACCCTGTTCATCAAATGTTATAATCTCCAAATCTGCTTAGCAATTTCTCGTGGAAGTTGCCCATCCTAGCTCATCGTGGAGTTGGTATGAAGATGCAACAGTGAAATTTTCTGGAAACAAGTAGTTTCAAAGTTATTGCATTTTTTCTCGGACATGCCAACAAGCTTGTCACTTGTGTTGTTTGGGTTGTGACGCACAGGGGTTAACCCTTTAAGAACAAGCCGGTCACTATAGAAATCATCTATTTGGATACCGTGTGAATTGTTGGCTTAAAAAATAAATGAAAAAACACTCACTGGGAGACAAGCTACTGTATATAAGACCTTCCCTTTCTACACAAAATTTGGAGAATGAAAAGTTGCATTTTTGTCTTGCTTGGAGAGATTCTTTGTCATTCATCGGACCATTGTAGTCCATAGCATCCTTATTGGGTTAAATGACGGATTTGTGACCATAGAAATCATCCATTTTGATATCTTGGGAATCATTGGTCCTAAACAAATCCAAAAGCACTCATTGGAAGTCAAAGTACTGTAGAAGATTTCTCCCTTTTCTCACAAAATTCCAAGGATGAATAGTTGCACTTCTATCTTGTATGGAGAGATTCTTTATCATTCATCGAACCATTGGAGTCTGCAATGTCTTTACTGTGTTAAACAACAAACTAGTGACTGTAGAAATCATCCATTTTGATACTATGGGAATCATTGGTCTAAACAAATTCAAAAGCACTCATTGGAAGTCAAAGCACTCTAGAAGATTTTCTCTTTTCAAACAAAATTCCAAGGATGAATAGTTGCACTTCTATCCTACACTAAAAGATTCCATGTCATCCATCGGACATCAAATGTTTGCTTCAACATTTAAGGGTGAAGTTACCATAGCATTTTCTTTTGCACAACAAGAATTTCTTGAATTTCATAACATTATTAACCAACGTCGGGGGGGTCCTTTTACTCCCCTAAGTGAAAGTGGGAGCCCCTAATGTTGCAACTTCCTAGCCAACTAACAACTTTGTGTTGATTAATTCCTAATAGAACTTGGTATTTTTAAGCCCCAAACTACTTCAAAGTACTCAAAACCAAAGCAAGACTAAAATCTTCATCTATATTTATTCATTAACAAAATTGACCAAGTGTAGGATCCTCAAGTCTTCAATTTTGTTCACAATGGTCTCGTTGACGTTACTACCAAAACTCAAATTGAGTTTGGAACTAGGCCGTTCTATCATGATCCACAAAGGTTTTCCCAAAACCTTAGGACTTCCTTATATATATTGGTCATTGGGGGAATTGCACATCAAGTGCTACAAGGAAAAATAAGCATTGCACTTTCACGTGGACCCGGTGGGTGGGGAGGGAAACAATAAAAAAAATTGAATGTTTTAGATTCACTAGTCTCCACCAATGAGGTTGTCCACCAATGTCAATAAAACTTCAACTACTTTCCCACTTGCCCATCGGGTGAGCATGTAAGGAGGCCCTTAGAGCAAGCTTCCATATGGAATTGAGGGCTGATGGAGCCTGCCAATCATCAGTGAAATATTTATGTGTCCCCCTTTCTTTCTTTTTTTCTTTTTTCCAGGAACGCCCATTTGACCGATGATCACCACGTTCCACCAGCCCCCAACTCCACATGCAAGCCCACCCTTAGGGTCTGTTCACACTGAGCAGTAAATAGGAATGTTATTATTAGTTAAAGGCCTGCCTGCAACAAAGAGAAGGACAGTTCATCAAGCAGCAGGCTCGGAACCAGCCCTGAGGACTAGTCCAGCACTTTCCATCACTCATTCCTTGTCTGCTACAGCTGATATCTGGCCTCACTATCGTGTTTCCCACTAGCTTGTGGCAAATAGTGGGGCTTCAACGCGCCTCGTCAAAGGGTTTGCCTGACCTTTCCACTCTATCTTCGATGGTAGTGACAGTCCCTTCTACCCCATCGCCAAGGCACTGACCCCACCTGGCCTTAAATAACCTCGCAAGTAATTTGAACAACAGTTCATCCTTTACTTGTGTCAAAAAAATTGAAAAAGAAAATCATCTTCCAACTAAAGCGTAAGTTCCCTTTATTTGTGTGTAGAAAATTGGGAGATAAGCTTTTCAACTTTGCTAACTTTTGATTGAGAAGTGAAGCTCACTATATACACATGGGGTGGTAGGAGGTAGAACAAACAATGTGGGATAAGTAGAATTAGAGTAAGTAGGAGCTCAACACTCATAGTTAATTCAAAGTTCATTCTACTATGCCTACTTTTGAATTAACTATTAGTGTTGAGCTCCTACTTACTGTAATTCTACTTATCCCACATTGTTTGTTCTACCTCCTACCACCCCATGTGTATATAGTGAGCTTCTCTTCTTCCTCACAATTCTAAACAAGTTGGGAGTGTATTTGAAACAATGTGAGGTAATGCATTGGAAGCTAAATTTTTGTAAATTCTATTTCAAAACCTTCAAACTGTTTTCATTTAACATCCATTCAGTGCCCCGGCTTGGCGCGTCAGCCATGGGGCAGAGTGGGAAGCCCCACTCTCCAAATCCACACGCCAAGACTGCACTTGGCCCTCCTACTTGAAGTGAAGCCGTGGCGATGCTATGATCTACTGACGCTTTCTACGATGAGCGACCTTACCTGAGCACCAGCTCAGCACCCACGCAGGCTCGGCAAATATGCTAATGTTCCAGTGGGAACTCCCTCTCCACTTTTACTTGTTCCTATCCTAATAAGGTAGGTACACCCAAATGTGCCATTGACCTTAAACCGCCATCTATACCATATGTACATCTCCAAAATCAGTTCTGTACCTATGTGGAAGAAACGCTTTCAGAACCCAACTTTGTTCCTTAATAACTTTTGCATACAATATCCAAACGCCACATTCTCTGGTGCGTTGGAACCTTCTTTCACTTGCCAACAAGAACATATGAAAAGTTAACCAATCCAATATTAGGAAATAGGCTCAGCAATTAGTGGCGGTTTTAGGTGTACCCACCTTATTGCTAACATAATGACTGGTGCAAACAGACCCTTAGTTTCCTCCACATGCTCGCTCATGGGTCCGTCCCGTCCAAGTCAAATTCTCTTCCATTTGAGTAACAATAAAAAGGAGAAAAAAGAGTCAAGGATGACTGACCTTCACTTAATGAAGTCCTGATGAGTTGAGTTGGTGATGACTGATACCCGCCTGCACATGGAGAGATTTGCCTGACTTGCAGCTGCAGCTGAAGTCCTGCAAATGCAGGTCATTCAAGATACCAGAGATTGCTTACCTGTGATGATAGTATTTCAAGACCTAAAAGCAAACCGGCCTAGACTAGAACCGGACTGAAACTGAAGGAACTGAAGGGACTGATGGGGGGTGGCAGGCACAGGGTGCAGAAGAAAGATGGGTTGGGTTGGCCGTCTCCGCAAATTTGCACACCAAGTCAAGCGAGCAGGACGATAAACCTGTCTCACAAAGTGGGACCAGCCGGGTGAAAATGTAATGTAGGAATTTTATCCCCAGGAAAATGCAAAATTTATAAAAAAAAATTGACACGTACAAAAATTTGCAAATTTTGGATTCATATTTGCAATCAGAGACTCCGAAACGGCCAAGGGAGGACAAGAACATACCCTAAACATGGCACAAAATAAGAGGCAAGATTTTACTTTTAACCTCTAAAGGACTTGGTTTTTTTTTCCAAAAAACACTCAAAACTGCCATTTCTATAAGAAAGAGTAAACAAATTTGGAAAATTATTTTATTTTTTGCACATCTAATTGTAGGATCTCGCACCTAACTAGTATGAGAATGTGTGGAAAAAATTTCAGAAACTTTGACCCCAAGGATTGCAAGATATCTATATTTAAAGTGAAAAAAACAAGTTTTTCAACACATTGAGGGACTAGATTTTTTTGGCTTTGAACCTTTTTAATTTAAAATTTTTGAACTACAAAGTTTTTTGAGCTTTAAATCTTTATGGTTGGGAATTGAGTTGAGAATCTAGGGGAAGAAAAAGAATTTCAGAAAAACTTGATTTTCATTCTTAAAAAAAATTGTTAAATAGAAGTAGGTATGAAACAGAAAAAAAAATTTAATTATTAATATCTCTAAAATGGAATTGAAGCGCACTAATCCCAATGGTGAGATTGTTCTAGGAAGCAAAATAAACTATGTGGAACTTTTTTTTTGAAAATTGTAAAAATTGCATCCAAAAATGAATCCTATGACTTATTTTTTTCAAAAAGATGCTCTAAATGTCTGAAAAACAAGATTGTCCATAACTTTCTCATAACAAATCCAAATGGAATGAATCAATGCTTTCCATGTAGGCAAATATATAATCTATGAAAAAAAATTCAAAAAAAAATTCAAAATTCAAATTTTAATTTATTTTTTGTTGCCTCTTCTCCCCTATTTTAAGCTTATTTGGACATAATTTTTGTTCTCAGGCACCACTTGAAAAGAAAAATTATATTCCCATGAAGCTACTCAGTTTTTCTATCTTCATAAAAAATTTCAAAAAATCATGACAAAAAATTCAACTTGTAGATACTTGCTCCAAATCCCATTTGTCCCCCAAAGGGACAATGGTCTTTTAGGGGTTAAACTAGAGAACTTGCATTTTCACCCTATTGGTCTCACTTTGTGGGATGGATTCAACGTCTTGCATGAAGTTAACTTAAGTTATTGGGCAGACAATGTAGTGGCAATGACAAAGTCATTGCAAGGGGGAAGTTGAGCATTTCCACCCAAACCCTACATGGGAAACGGTACATGACTAAGTCTACAACAAATACAATTGTGGCAGCAAAGACTTTCTAACAACTTAGCAAGACCATGAATTTTTCCTATTAGGGTTTGTTGTATGTGAGATACATATTTTTGTTTGGAAGAGATTATGCTTTAGAAGGGTCGAAATGGCGAGGCAAAACTCTTTGCAATGTATGCTTACAGTGATTACACGGAGTCAATTGAATTTCCATGCATTATGCAATTTTTACATATATGCCCTTACATGCTCGCCGGTGGGCAAAGCTCTACCTTAATCCAAGCAATAAGACAGAATGCGAACAATGGATCCTCTTTCCAGGGTGGGCAACCGAAAAGTAGGCGCTTCATTTCCAACCAATCCATGTCCAAGAATTTTCTTGAGATTTTCCATCTATTTTCCTCCAATTCCCAAATTGAACCGTTTTTCCAAGTACAAAGTCCGGTTATTTTTTCTACTTTTCATTTTAAATTTTAAAAATCCCAAATTATGTACCAATTGTTTTTTTGCCAATGGTTTTCAGATTTGCATCCAATTTTTTTCCCCCTATTCCACTAGATGTTGATTCTTCCTAGACATTGCGACGGACATTGGTGGACAACCCCATTGGTGGAGGCTAGTGAATCCTGAGAGAATTTAATACATGTCAAGTTCTTATCGTATCCTTCCGCCACCCACCCACCCACCCACCCACCCACCGTGTCCACCATGAAAGTGCAGTGCAATCCCCGAGGCGCGCTGCCTTGGAAAAGAAAAGAAAAAGAAAAAGGAAGGAGGCCCTAAGCCCGCCCCGAGAGTAGCGTCGGGAGTCCGGCCAGATTCAGCTCCACATTCACGACCCCTTTACAGAATCTGAATCTGGCCCTTCCTGAAGGAGGGGAGTGTGGACTCCACAAGCCAGCCTCCTGACAAAGATCACGTACCGTATAACTTTCAGTGGATCTGGAGGGTTGGGTACTTGGGTTGGGGGACAGTAAAATACTACTACTACAGTACTGGAATCATAACAGGAACTGTACTGTACAGGGGGAGTTGCACAGCGGCTACAGTACAATACAGCCCCCTCCACGCCGTCCATTTTTCTTTTTCTGTTTTCTTTGAAAAAGGACGGTGGGATAGAAGAGGAAGACCACCATTTCCAACCACTTCAACGCCTCATTGTCGGAGGTCCAACCGGGCTTAAAAACTGCCTGCCTTTGCAAGTCTGAAAAAGTCAAAATTAGAGTAAGGTATGAAGATCTCAACCATACAATATTGTAGTGTGCATGTTATAGATGGTGTGGAATAAATTTGGGGTCATTTGACCATATAGATTGAAAGATTATAATGTTGTTTTGGTGTGGAAAAAAAGTGCTGAAATTTTCTTAAAAACACATTTGGAGGTGAAATTCAATTTCTAAACCTACTCAAATGAAAAAACTTTAAGCCACAAAGTGATTCAAAACCAGAATATATATATACACTTTGGTGAAAAAAAATATCATTCAAATGAATCGTTGTGTCCGCAAAATGGATTTGAAATGTCAGAAAACAGTGAAAAAAAGTAACAAAAAATCACATCTATGATTGAACCTCCTTCTACCAAAATGCTTCTTAGTCACTCATAACTTCTTGGACTGCTATGAAATTTTAACCACACAAACTAGAATAGTATGTGCAACTTGAACAACAAGTATTATTGGATTTGGACATTGTATGAAGAAGTTATAGGCCGCCGAAGTTCACTGGAATCCACCAATTTCTGGATTTTGAACTTTGAATTGCTCTCAATCATTCAAAACAACTCGGATTGACATGAAAACTTTACCACAATAATTAGACTTAAGTGGAAACAAAATACAACAAATTTTATTGAAAACAAACATTAGATTACAAAGATACAAGCCCCAAAAGTTGCAACCATCAAATGCAGTTTGGTGAGCTCAAATTGAACCTGTGAACTTTGATTGGCTCCCAAAACTATAATACATCTTGTATTGATCTAAAAATTTTATCACACAAACTAGACTAGTATGGGCAATTTTTCCAACAAGTTTTTATTGAATTTGGACATTGGATGCAAAAGTTACAACCCTTTGAATTTGACTTTTAGGCAGTGAAGATGTTTTTTGTCCCCTGTGACGTGCAGGGGTTAAATGCCTCATTCCTTTTTCAAATTTTGGCACATTTTCGCTTATGTCATTGTACCAGGATAGCAATTATAGCAATTTCATGAAATTGGTCATTAAGGAAGGTTGTCTTTCTAACATTCAAGTATTACATTGGATGAATGAGAAATTAGTTGGACTAAATAGTGTTTGCAAGCTTTTCGTTCATTAAACAATAAACAATTCAACCTACTTGTGATATAGAGAAGATTGAAGGAAAAAGCTATCCATATAGAGAAATAGATTTAACCCATAAATGATGTTGCGGCCATTTTAGGGTTGATGAATGATAAAGAATCTTTGTATGTAGGATAGAAGTGCAACTATTCATCTTCAGAATTTTGCATGAAAAGAAGAGGTCTTGTAGTATTTTGACTTCTAATAAATGCTTTAGGATTTTATAAAACCAACAATTCACACAATGACAAAAGGGATGACTTAGGCTTGTCTTTTAAGGGTTAAGAAGGATTTGTAATTTTTGACATTTTTTCCTTCAAAAACAAAATTATTATGAAATTTTTTGTAAAGATTCTGTTTGTCCCATTCTTGATCTATAGACAAACCAATTTCTAACCATAGGTTGTTTACAAAATTAATGTAGGTGATCATTGTTGCTTTCAATGTACAAGTTGTGATCATTTTATGCTTTCAATGTATACCTCCCAGACATTTGTATTGCTCTTTGTTGTCCATGTTGTAAGTGACATGGCACCTATAATAGAGCTCATAAAAATGGAAGAGTCTAAGTTGTGAGAATGGTTTGTCAGTTGGAAATGGATTGATTCCTTTGGAGCTCAATCCAACTCTCTAGGGCCTTCTATTTTCTTTTGAGAGCATGCGCATACCATTGGCTTAGGCATGGTTGGAAGGAACTAGTAGAATGATGGTGTTTGGGCATCAAAATATAGTGTTGGAGCAACAAGGTGTAGAAGGCCTACATTGGCACAATACTATGGCACTAAGGTAACTAATCCCATTGTGGATCAAATGGGAGCAAGCTTATTATGGGAAAAATCATATTAGTGGTGTACATTTTAAAAACTTGAATGTACACTACTATCATAATCTTGTTCACAATGGGCTTGCTTCCTTTTGTGTCCACCCTATTTACTTGTGTGAGCTCTTCTTGGGTCAGAGGGTTGATACCCTCCAACCATACATATCCTATCAACAATGAGAGATCTTGTGGGCTCTTTAAAAAGTAGAGAAACTATAATTGTTGAAGGTGCTTATCATGTAAACACCTATAATATAGGTGTATAGTCTTCTAGGCTTATGTACTTGTGCTCCTAGGCTCACATAATAGCAACCTTCATTTACAACTAAACTCAATCTAATTAGTCCTTAAAGTTTTGAAAAGCCTAATTTGGGTTGTAATATGTTTGTTTTCTATATTTGACATATAAAGGTTGTAACGTCAGGTTGAGCTGGATCCAATGACACACAATACTTCCAATTTAGATCATTATTGCACTTCCTACATATATAAAAATACAAAATGACTACATATTCTACATGTATAGTGATGAATTTGAACATAATATAGTTTACATATTAAAATGATCTCCAAATGAAAGATGTCATTAGTTGAACTTTTAATCCAATTGTGTATGCCTAGCCATATTTAAGTACATATTTGTATTTTAAGAATAAAATATGGAACCATATATACAATTTTCACTAGATCTTTAAGAATTATAGACATCTTTATATATTCTTGTAGACCCAACTCCAAATAATCCCTAGGGAGAAAACACAAATACTTTTTTTTCAATGTAGATGATAAAGGTTTGAAAGTTTGAAGTCATATGTAAAATCAAGAACTTTGAAAGAATAAAGAGAAAATATAAAATTAGCCAACCACAAAATATAATTTTTTTTCCATTTATCCATTCAAGGAGAAAAATTTGGAGTTTTTGCATCCGAAGTCCACAACATGAGATGAAGTGTAGCCTACACCCTAAATCTTGATTCTCTTTGTACATTGTACAAAAAAGGGCATCAAGGAGGGAGATATATGGTGGTAAGGAGTTATGTTAGGAAGTAAAAAAGTTGTTTTTCTTCCCATTGTATATTGACTAATGTCAAAGTTTGCCTTCTAATGTGGAGTACTTAAGTTGAAACTACCAGAAAATGTTTATGTACCCAATCATGAAAAATATAATTCTATTGAAAGTGCCCCCCCAAAGCGAATTAAATTGTTCCCGTACTTAAGTGTAGTTGCTTGCTAATTCTCTAGGTTTTAATTTTTACAACCTAGTAGTATGTGATGGATTCAATGGTCTACAGAACTTCCACTCACTCCAGTGAAAATCCATAGCAATTACATGCCTTACACAAGAACTCTAATTTTTAGTTTTTGAAAATTCGAGATTTTCAATTTCTAATAATACCAAAATATTTTTTTCCTTGAAAAAGGTACCTCCAACCATACCAAACCCCTTAATATATATTTTGCCTATTTTCAATGTTTTCACCTTAATTTTTATATTCCGTGACTTCTCGCCATCAAAGTTGGGGTCCTATAGTATTGTCAAATATGAATTCCATATTTGCAAAATTTTATCATCCGTGGTCAATAACACGCCCCCCCGGAGAAAAATTCACCCCCTCCACAAGTCACTCGCTCAGCCCATGAAAAATAACGCCCACCCATTGGCCAGAAAGAGTCCAGGCTCCAGAAGCCTCCTCTCCTCATCCACGACGACCAGAGACTACTTGAGAAACTAGAGTCACTACTGAAGTCACTACTCACGAGACAAAACGACAAGCCTTGTCGACAAGATGATGACCTAGCCAACATTATCCGACAACATGATTCACGCCGACTCTCGATTTTCTAAGTTTAGGGGACAAAACTATTATTAGGAAAAAGAAAATCATGAGGATTAAAGGTCGCACATTTGGGAGAGGAAAAGTTCGCGGCTGTTCACTCGCAATCATGGTCGCAGGAAGCTATTGTTGGCTTTGGTGTGGACAACCGTCGTTAATAACAAGCTTATTATAAGCTCATAATACTCCCCCAAGACATTTGGGTTGAGATTTTTCTAATGCCAATTTCGTTGATTCTATGGTGAAAAAACATAATCAAGAAAAAGGGTTCAAATTTCATTTCACTAAAATCAATGAAGAACATTATGTGTATTCTTTAACCTTTAAACGACAAGCCGGTATCATCTTGTTTGGTACTGGGTGGATTGTTGGCTTAAAAAAAAAAAGATGAAAAAAGCACTCATTGGGAGACAAGCTACTGTAGAAGACGCTCCCTTTTCCCACGAAGTTTGGAGGATGCGCTTTTGGAGGATGTAATTTGGAAGGGTGCACTTTTTGTATTGCATGGAGAGATTCTTTGTGAGTCATCAGCTAAAAAACGTCCTTGGGCGTCGTTTAAGGGTTAAATAAAATTAGCCATAACAAAGCCTCTGTATGGCCTACTCCAAAACATGACATTCAGGTGGACAATCATTTCGGGATGGAGGGAGTAAGTTATGGGTGCTTCACTTTGGGGGTTCAATTCATGCTTGACTTTGATTTTTTTTTTTTTTTTGTGGGAAATATCGGATGAAGAGGTGTGTGGCGCTTTATCCTCACCCCTGGGATAAAGTGTACACAATTGGATTCTAGTGGGTTTTTTTGTCGTAGATGAATTCTTAGTGGGTGTCGAGCGTGTTGTCCAATTACGCCTTCTAAGCAATGGACAGTTGTTGCTTATTCCTACTTTTAGTTTACTTAAGTGAAAATGCTAATCAAATCAATCATAAATTAGTAATGATGCCCGACTTCAACTACAACAACCAAAATTAAAGGCCGGTAAGGGTTTGTCAAGCACAAAAATTAAATGTTCCAAATTGTAGGGCTTTTTATGCCTTTTTCAAAATGATATAAAAGTCCACTGAATTTGGATAAAGTTATCCATGAATGAAGTTTAGCCTTTAAACTATAAAACATCATCCATCATTTTCTTCTATTTTAACTATCAAAATTGACTTTAGATTTTTGGATTGATTTTAGTTTTAATTCTAATTCCTAGGTTATGAGTTTGACTTGATTTGGTCAAATCTTGTTGACTATCATCTGAACTTGTCTTGATTTAAGTCAAAACTTCATTCTATTCTAACTTCTTCAATACTAAACTATTATCCAAAAGGCAAATTAGTTTTGGAAACCTTAGAATAATCTCTAAATGATTATAGTTCTAGCTTGTTCTTGAGTTGTCTTCAAAAATTTCCTTTTGATCTCCTATTGATCAACTACTTGAATTCTTTTAATCTTTAATTCTACTTGCTATTTCAAGGTTTAAAATAAAGTTAATTTAAAGTTTTTAAAATTAAATTTCTAAAAAGGTTAAGCATTTATACTTTGGATTTTCTTAGAACAAGTTATGGATGGATGAAGTTTGACTACTAATCGGTTCCTCAAATTTCATCCATTGAATTCTTTTAAATATGCTAAGTATGAATTTCACTGTTGACTTGGTTTTGACTTTTGGTTCTAGTCTAGATCCTAATATTCCTTTCTTAATCATTTTGGATGACTTCCTAAAATTTCATCTACTTTTATCTCTATTTTTCATCCAATTATAACTTTTAGAGTTTTTATTTATTTCCTATGTGTAATATCTTTTTGAAAAGCTATCAAAAATATCCAATCAATTTTAAATTCAAAGTTATGTTTCCTACATTTTTTAATGGTCTTAATCTAAATTCTAGATTCTAGGTCAATGTTCCTAACTCTAATTTAATTTTGCTACGAATTAAAGTAAATGGGGGAAAGGAAATTAAAAAATCACTTCAAATTCCGTGGATTTAGTAGTCCCATCTTCATGCACCATGATTGTAATCTTGTTGTAAAGCCCATCAATTTCCATCTTGTATTTTTTCCATATTCGAAATTGGTATGTTGTGGAGTGTACAATCAATTTAAAGGAGTTCTAAAACCTTCCCTCCTTATTCCAAGTTTCTTTTTCTTTTTTCTTCTACTTCTTTCTAATTTCCTATTTTTAAAAATATTTTTTCAAAATGCAAATCCTATCAAATCTAATTTCCTAAATACTTGAATATTGTTTAAGAATCAAACAAAGCTTGAAGACAAGCTTTACTTAATTTTTACTAACTATAATCAATGCTTAGAATATTTGAAAGTCAACTATTATTTTCCTTGTAGTTTTCTTTTTGTCTTAAACAAAGTCAAACCTTGTTTAATGGATTCAAACTATTCTCTAATGAATGGTCTACATTCATTTAACAAATCCTTCCTTCACTCAGCTTATCAAATGGCCAAGCTCTCTACAAACTTTGAATTTTTTTGCAACTAGTTAGAAAAGTTCAACACATATGAGAGTAAGATCTAGAGCCATATATTATAGGGGGGAAATCATATATTCAATCCCATTGAAAGATGTAGAGACAATTGTTGTGCCATCATTGAGATTGAATTTAATGACACTTAGTACTTAAAGTGCCATCATTGAGATTAAGTTTAGTGATAACTAGTGCTGAAATGGTGTGTTTTGCTTTGATGGGCCTTACTCTCTAAGGTGGCATCTTTCAGATGTTTTCTACCATGTGATTTTTTTGTAGAAAATTGGATTGAATTGCATTCTTATTTTTCTTATATCCCATTGCCCATTTTAACCCCTAAAGTCCCATTGTCCCTATGGAGAACAAAATGGATTTTGGGTAGGCTCCTATGATTTCAATTTTTACTAAAACTTTTTGAAAATTTCTCATAAGATAGAAAAGTTTATGAACTTTCTAGAAATATAATTTTTAATTCAATCTGTGATCAAGAGCAAAAGTTATGCTACAATAACCTCAAAATGGGGGAGACTAGGCACCAAAAAAATTTCACAAAAATTGAAATAAATATTTTAATATTCTTTTTCTAAATAGGAAGCTATGATTCATTCCATTTGGATTAGTGATGTAAGAGTTATGGAGCTTCTTGTTTTGTGGGCAATCATAGCAACTTCTTGAAAGAAAAAAATTCTTTCACTTTGAATGCTAATATCTTTCAATCTTTATGGTCAAAAATCACAAAAATTTTAACACATGATCTAAGGCACGTGTAGAACAAGATCCTAAGGTTATATTCTAAAAAATATTTTTTTTAAATTTATTTTGTAGGTGAATGTAGTAGAAGTAGTAGTTTGAGTGGTTTTGATAGAAAAATGACCTTGGGACTTTAGGGGTTAAAGAAAAAAAAACAAGTTCTTGTAGGGATGGAAAAAAGGAAGATTTGCAACAATGAAGATCTAATGCATGAAGTCTTTCCAACCATATTTTTTTTCCCTCAGCAACATTAGATATGCATCCCTTCTAGCAAGCTCTCTTGGCAGTATCCCTCTCCAAATGTGCCATTGACCCTAAATTGCCATCTTTTCACTTTTCTACATCTCTAGAATCAATTATGTACCTATGTAAAATAAACTATTTTAGAACCAAATTTATTCCTTTAAAACTTTTTCATATATGATCTAAATGTCACATGTTTGGTACATTGAATCCTCCTTTCAAGTGCCAATAAGAAAGTATGATCAGTATAATAATAGTAATTATGTATAGAAGCAAAACATGGTAGTTTTGGGAGGATCCACCTTAAGCCTTAGAGGGATTTTTAGCTCTTAGAAGATCGTTTTAGGGTTTTTTCCCTTGTTGTGAACCAATGCACTATTATTACAATATTAAATAAGTAAAAAAAAATTTAATTCAAATTTTTAAATTCAAATTTTTAAAATATTTTTATGAAATTATTTTTAAAAATAATTAAATATTACCTGATGTGACTGGCTCCCAACCATTTTAGACTATTGATGTGGTGAAGTTCCCAAGTTCCCCACAATCCGAGAATGACGGTCTTGGCTAGGCCTCAAAAAACATTTAATGACTTTGTTGGCTTAAGCCCCCCTCCCAAAAGCCCAAGGGACCTTCAGTTAAATTTTTTTTTTAATGCAATGGTTTCTTCCATTTGGTTAAAGGAAAAAAGGACCTTCAAGCATAGTCAAAAATCAAAGTCAATATCATAGTAGTAAAAATGAGCTAGCAATCTATATTCGGATGCTTTTAGGTGTCGTTACCCCACCCGACCTGTATCTGTTTATAATTTATTACCAGTCTCAAGCTCCACTTCAATGCAACTGAACTGAAAGCCACTTCAGTTGGACTTCAGTTAATGTTTCTCTGTTGGATATTGATTTTGGAACCACAATTTGGTGCTCGTTGCACTAAGTTACGATCTGGCTCTCCAGAAGCTCAGCTACAGTGTCGTGTACAGTACTGCAGGAATTTCAATGATGCTCCTCCGAAGCCACCAACGTTGAATGGAGTATCCTATCAAAGATTTCCAACAGATAACTTCGACAATCAATCATCTTACAATGAAAATCTGAGTAGCAGATTTTCCCATTGATGTAAGTTAGTATTACCATTTGTTTTTTAAAACTCCAAAAAAACATGCGCCGACTGAGGATTGTGAGTCAGCGTTCGGGATATTTGGTGGAGTTAAATTTACCAGCTAGGATATCTTCCTTTAACTCCCATATTGAACCGTTTTTCTCAAGTACCCAACTCCCGGTTTTTTTTCTCTATTCTTTACTCTGAACAGAAATTTTTTCATAGATGTTTTCATCGGTTTTTGTCCGATGTTTTCAAAATTGCAACCGTTCTTTTTTCTTTTCTTTCCGATTCCAACAGTTAACAATGAACGAATCGGTGATTCTCCCCGAACAAAACATTGATGTAAGACACTTTCAACTACTGATTGGTGGATCAACAATCGGAACGGAGGCTTTGAAGTAAGTTAGACTTCAAATTGCAACCGTTTTTTTTTTCTTCTTCTTCCCGATTCCACCAGCTAACAATATGTGAACTATCCTGCGATTCTCCTCGAACATTGTTGTGAGGACTTCGATTTCAACAATTGTTTGATGATCAACAGTCTGAAGGGAGAGTTTGAAGTAAGTTAAGTTAGCGCGACGGATGGAGCCATGACGCATGTTTGCATATTAAGGTATTCATTGCTGATGTTTGGTGTTGAAGATTTGTAACTGAAACACTGCCAATCATCCAAGTCTCCAACTAACTTAAGTTATTATAAGCTTACGTCCCCAAAGTTGTGAAGGCTGCCATGATAACGTACTCCCGATCAGTACTTGGGATTTGGCCTTATCTTATGTTGTGTGCCAGTCACAGCCCAACACATGGGCACACAACACATGGGATGTTAAGTAAATGATGGGCAGCCCAGGAAGGACCAACTTACTTACAAAAGCCACGTCGCTCGATAATTTTTATTTTTTTCAAGATCTACAAGATTCTACAAGATCATGTGCACTTCAATGCTCTCCTATTCATCAGTACTTAACGAAATCGAATAACTTCATCACTTGAATCTCTGAATTCTCTCGATTTACGCCTTTTGAAACTCGTCATTGGGCAGGTTAATTGCACGATGAAGAGATTCAATTGTGTGCTTGCACGATGAAGAGATTCAATTGTGTGCTTGCACGATGAAGAGATTCAATTGTGTGCTGTGTGGTCATACTCTAGACTACCTGAAGTTTGTATCAGTTGATTACAGACAACTTTCTTTAATGACCGTAAGCCCTTAAAACATTAAATTCACGTATTCAGAACATGTAATTAAGGCTCGACGGACGGTCAATAGGAAATCGTAGATGGAAGGTAGGGCTCTTTAATTCACTTATAATTCAAAACTTGACGTTGTGGGGGTGTTGCGCAATTGGATGTGTACACAAGAAGAGAGAGAGAGAGATTCTCGCGATATTACAGCAAATATGCAAGCAAAATTTCAAAGAGTGTGGTGACAACTGAGTGCGTGCTAATGCTTGCAACTGTTAGAAACTGTATAAATTCATTTTACATCAATTTTATATGTGAGACAATGGCCTAAAAACACCATCCTTTCAGCTCAAAAAGAACTTGTAAATCATGCTTAACTGAGTATCCTCCATTGACTGAAAATGCATCTACCGACATGGCAAATTTCAACAAATTGGCAATTACAGGAAACGTGGCGTCGTTGTGTGGACGTCCACCCACCTGGCTTTCGATCTAATCCACGCCATTTTCTGTCTGAAACTTTTGGAACACGGAAATGCACCTAATATTTAACGAATATGAGATTCAATTACTGTAGTCATCACGATCCATAGACTTTTAAATGATCAATGTGGCATTGTACGAAGAAAAGTTGCCACGCGGAATGAAATATCAAATTTACCGACTCATCAAATAGGCCCTCACGTGCACATGGACTTTTAGAAATGTAGTCCGAACGTGTCATCGTGCATTACTGACTTGCAATTGGGACAAGGATTTAAGATAAACGCTGTGCATGTGATGGAAGCTTCAAATTCTCCCGAACAGAGTTCAAACATATTTTTGAATGAGAGATTGCGACTCAATTGGGTGATGTGATGTCAACTTGCACACAAATGGACCAAGGTTGCAAACTTTATGTTAGAATTAAACAAAAACTTAACCCCTGTAGCAGCAAGAGCTTAGATAGAGCTTTGCTGTTTTACCATTTCTGAACTTTTCTTTAGTTTCATATTATTTATTTATTGACTAACGTGTGCAATGTTCTTCATCAATGATGCTGGTGATATAAAATACGCTCCCTGTGAAATATTGATGTCAGTTTGATCAATTTGAATTGATCATTACTAAACTCTATGCAACCTTGGAGTTGACCTGTAAGTGGAGGTGCACCCACCTTCATAGTTAGTCTTTAGGAGCTGGTCATATTCTACACTCACTATAAGAACCCTGTTTTTTCTCATGTCTCAGTTGACGGATTTTTTTGGACATCCAATGTAATAACCCGTGTTTTTATTTCAAGACGTTACATTGGACGTCATTGTTGACATAAAAACATGGGTAGTTACATTAGATGTCCAAAAAATCCATCAACTTTAATGGACACGAGTTTGTTACAGTGACACACGCAATTCAAGTTTCGCTGTACACATACAGAACTCATTGTAACTCTTGTCCATTTTTCTGTCAACGTTTGCCTTCATTCCCATATCCTGGAAACATGGCCGTGATTTGTGCTGGAAGAAACTAGAGTCGGCATGTTTAGACCCACTATTCTCGCACCATAATATTCAGCATTTAGCTCATTACATGGAACCCACTTTATCTTACCAATTTGAAGAAATTTGTACAATTGAATTTGAAGTTTGGTGACCAGTTTCCAATTCAACAAAAGTCATGCTCAATGATTTGGTCCTGAATTGAACTATTCTAGATCAAGTGTTCTGATTTATTTGTGCAAGTTTTAGTGCAAATTTCACCCTCCGATTCATATTGGAGTCGTAGACACGTATCTGTCTGTCAATCTCGGTAGAAATTCTTGAAACACCGACAGTTTGGGCACATTCGATAGTTTGATGGCCGTATAAATTGAACTGGTGGTTCCTGAAAACAGCACATTTTGTCAATTTGCTCCTCAAATCCAACGATACATGGTATCGAGGTCATTGCAACAAGTGGAGATGTCGCAACAGAACATTACCACATACTGCAAAAGAATGCAGATAAATGAATTGTGTCCTGGTACAATCGCAGGACAAATTTGAGTCGTTCTTCGTTTGAATTCCGTGTGAGCTTCCCATTCTTCACTGAGAAATTCATCAACTTGCACGAATTTGTCTATACCAATGCAAAGTATATGACCAATTGGCAAGCAGATGCTGGTTTACTACTTTATGGAAAATGGGGATCTTCACTTCAATCTTCTCTGTTGCATACCTGAAGTGTCCTGAACTCCTTCTGGTTTGTGTTGATCGCAAGGAGGCGATTCATCATAGGCTTGGACATCTTGCAATTTTGTACATCTGAAACCTCATCTTCATTCTTTTCAAGAAGTTTCATTTGAATAGAAAATGTGACTCACTCAAGCACTGGAAATTGCGACTTTCAAGCCTTGAAATACTTTCCAGCAGCATGCATGAGCTTCTGATGAAGGTTTTTAGGTGCCCAACTGATACTTCCATCTCTGGAATCTCGCATGAGCCCCTTGATTTGAAAATTTCAGATGAGTGTCTCTAACCAATTGGCATCTCAAATTGCTCCAAATTCCTAAATCAGAGTCCTTTTTGAAATCTGTGCAACTGTTTTAGTTCCTGGTGAGGCTCGTCACGCTTCTAAACGTTCTTAATTTGACATGCACCAAAATTCCATGCAAAGAGCCCTTCGTTTCTGACTGTCCTTTCACGTTAGTCTAAAATTTTAAAAACCTACAAAAGCCAATTTCTTTTTGAACTTTGAAAACTTGTTCGATAATGTAGCAAATGAGAGATAGGAAACAAGTATTTTGCCTCTTTCTTTGTTTCTCTTCGGGACAATCAACCTACTTCAATAATAATATTGGTTAGACTGAATGCAAACATTTTCGATTTGATGCACCTTGTTCAGACTAGGCAATTGCATTCTAAAGACTGAAAGGAAAGATTGAAAGGAAAGACTGAAAGGAAAGATTGAAAGGAAAGACTGAAAGGAGGGCACCTCCAAATGCGCCTCTGACCCAAAACCACCATCATCACCACCATAGTAGAAGAAACAATTTAGAACATGTACCCAAAAACAAAACTTTGATCCTTCCTAACTTTTGCACACATTATTCAAATGTTGCGTTCTTTGGTGTGTTGGAACCTCCTTTCACTTGCCAACAAGAAAATGAATGAAAATTTGACCATTTGACCAGGCTAATAATAATATTAACTAGGCATAGTAGTAGAAAGTGCCCACCTTATTTAGAGTGCTCATGTGTTTTGAGTTGATTGTTTTTGTGGGATCTGTAGGTATTCTATCAGTCCAAGCTTAGTTATAAAACAGTTTCCAATGTATATTTTGTCTGCATCGATCATTCAGTTTCAACCTGCAACCCATGTCTCTGTCAAGATCCGATTTGAAAGATGGAGCTAAAACATTCAAGTTTGTTGCATCTGGGATTTGTTACTGAATTTCGGACTAAAAGTTTGCAGCATCGACTGCATTATGGAAGGATTTAACCCTTAAAAGGACGACGGGGTGACTTTGAAAATCATCAATTTTTATGACTGTGAAGCATTGGCTTAAAAAATCGTAAAAACACTCATTGCAAGACAAATTATTATAGAAGATCTCCCCTTTTTTTGCAAAATTTTGAGGATGAATAGTTGCACTTTTGACCTACATAGAAGGATCCTCTGTCATCCATCGGATGCAAAATGTCCGCCTCGACATTTAAGGGCTAAAGCTCATGTTGAAATGTTGACCACCTGCAGGTAGAGTGTCATAGTTTTATCATGAATAATTGTCCTTGAAAATGTCTCAATCCAATCATTAGAAGAAATCTCACGCATTCCAACTCATATTCTGTGTTAAATCTAACAAAACTGTGCCTTGGAATCGAAAAGCGTAGCTAGGGGTACGGCAAAACTTCACCTTGTCTATTTTGAAGTGAACCTTTTTGTTTGCCCTACATGTGCTATAAGCTCTTTGGACTTTCAATTAATTGTGAGTCTCCAAGTATCGGTGGAGGTACTCCAACATTTTATTTAACATATTATCTTAGATGTTAAGATGGGCTTAATTCCAACTAATAAGCAAATTCTTAGAAAATAGTTGGAATATTTGGTAGTATTTGTGAATATAGCTAAAATATTTGGAATATTGAGCATATCATAAGAGAATGTTTAGTATATTAGACAAATATCCATAATATGACAAATGTTATATATGACAAACATGACCTAAAACTTGTCTGACGAGACATACTAGGCTAGTATGTAAAAGTAAAAACAATCTCCATCATTGCTAACCCAATGAACTATTTATAGAAAAAAATAGTTTGGACAAAGTTTTGAATTTTTTGACCTTGCCAAAGACAAAATACTTTAAAAGGTTTAAGCATTAATTGCGCATTTTCATGTCCCAAACACCAAAGTAGGCTTATTTTTCATAGTGGAGGCAATGATTTAATGTAGATTCTCTCATTATCAACTTTGTCTAAATACCAAAACCTATAGTGGAAAGGGAAGGTTTGAAAAATTGTCAATAAAATAAACCAATTTTTAGAATGTTAGTGAACAAAAGTCAATGTTTCAATCTACCATTTAGATTCTCATTGTATTTTCTTGAATATGTGTGCATTTGGTTTATGGATGATTATATTGTCAATTATTAATTTTTTACTAAGATAATATAGGAAATTAATCATCTTCCCTTTCAATTTGGGTTGAAATTCTTTACTTTCACTTTCACTTGTCTTTTCTTCTAATTGGTTAAAAAGAAATTAAAATATTCTTTCATTAAAATTTTGCTAAATTGCACTAAGTGACAATCATAAGTGCGCATAATTTGTAGAGATGATCTACCTTATTAGCCTTGAAACACCCAAACAATTGATTTGTTTTCTTAAATGACTTTTAGGATTCCTATATAGGACATAAAAAGACAATTTTTCATCCAAATTTTTGAGGGAGTTACTTAAATTTATTTTAAGTGGACTATGTTGAAAATTTCTTTTAATTAATATTGTTGACTTTTCTACATTAAAAAAATGCTTAATCCACTAATCACTTGATAGTATATTTTGGCCACTTTTAGCTCTTTGTTCTTGATATGAATTTTAGCTACAAAGAATCTTTTTCGAATTTAATTTCAATATTGAAATGAAGTTTACGAACTCTAGTTTTTACTCAAATTTGAAAGATTAAAATTTCTTAAGATTTAATAGTTCATTACAATTTAAACTTTGCATCTATCCCCATGGTCTTTTGATTTTCCAAGTATCGGGCCAATATAGAATAAAACAATACTTTACCTTATAACATGATATTCTATATTACAATATACATTCATAGTGAAAATTAAGGGTTTTAAAATTTGTTATTTGATATGAATTTTCTTTACTCTTTATTGAAAACATTATCTGCATCTCAAATATTCACAATAAAATTTGAAATTTTTATGACTTATAGAGTTTAAATATGTGATCTCATTTCTTAATAATTGTATAATTATAAAATGGAAGTATATAGAAAAAGATGTTTGAATAAGTGGTTATATAGACTCAACCTTTCAAGGTTAACTATGTTTTAATACCAATTTTGATATATGTTCTTTTGATGACTTTAGGTCCCCTTTGTAAGAACAAAAAAAGCCAAATTTCATCTATTTGGTGTGCTTGTATTGAGTTGCTTGAACACATTTGTGATAAATGATATTGAGAATTCCTTCATTGTGGTATTTTTTACTTTTACACTATATAAAATACTTACCCCACATACCAACTCATAGTGTATTTTTTGCAACTTTTAGCTCCTTGGTTTTGATGTTGATATTATCCACAAGAATCATACTTCTTGAATCTGAGCTCAAGAAATGAATGAATTTTTCAATTCTAGTTTCCAATCAATTTATTTAATTTCTAAAAATCTTTTTTAAAATACAAAATTGAATTTTAGAGCAATAAACAAGTCTACTAATTGCATAATTATAAAAAAATGAAAATTTGATTTATTCTATGATTTTTTTAATATCATATGCAACAATGGAGAAATTCAAATTTCTTCAACTAATGTTGTATTTGATATGAGATTTTTTTTCTTTTAAATTTCACTTTAATTTTAATTTTTAATTTAAAAAAAATTTAGACTTTTATAGACCAAAGGACAAAGCTTTTTAATGATAGTAATTTTGATTTCTAATTATAAACCAATAAAAAGTCAAAAATACATTTGGAGGGCCAATATGTTGGTTCCATTGATCATCCTTACCTTTACAAAATGAGTCTTGTATTATATTGCTTATATTGAAAGGGAAGCTTTAAAGTACAATTAATTTTTTTTTATAACAAGCTTTACATATACTACCAAGCAAAGTTCAAGCTTCAGAATAAATACATAATTTGTATGGACCTTGATGGGTTAATACAAGGTTCAATGATTACAATGGAAAAAATATAGTCTAAAGGACTGCATTTTCCTACAAGATCCTACTAAATTTTCATTGTTTTCTTGGTAGAAGCATGACACCCACTTGCCTAAAATGCAAGCTCACTAGACAAATCACCCAATTTTAATCATCCATCTTCCACTCACCAACGATATTAGCTAAACATAGTACCAAATTCATTCAAAATTTGGCAAATATCATATTTCTTAAAGTTGATTTTGACAATTTCATCCATTTATTTTCATTCTTTCTTTTTTCCCTCTAGTGTTATGGGAGCAAGCTCAGAAAATGTGGTAAGATTTTGGAAATTAAAATAAATATATCCATTGTCAACCACGACCCATATCCAACTTGTAAGGGACATTGTTTCCGACCAAGGCTGGATTAGATTTCCAACTAAATCTTGGAATGTATTTTTAATTATTTTTCAAGGTTGGAACTAATAAAATCATGACACATGTCCCAAAGTAGTGAGCAACAAAGTAGGAAGTAGTGGACAAAAAGTAATTCTTAAACGGTTGGAAGTAAAAGACTCTAAACATTGGCTATGGGCTCCAAGCACTATTTGGCTCCCAAAATTCACATTAATTTCAATTTTAGCAATAAAATTACGAAAAATTTGCAATCCACTATATTTCCTATCTTTCTACATGGGAAATATTTTTTTGTGCCTTCATCTATTAATAATAAACTGCAAAATTCCTTAACCCTTGAACAATGTAGAAGCCCTTTTTTCTGGTCAATGAATGACAAAAAAAATCTCTCCATGTAAGATAGAAGTGCAACTATTCATCCTCCCAATTTCGTATGAAAAGGGAACATCTTCTACAGTAGTTTGACTTCCAATGGATGCTTTGGAATTTTTGTAAGCCAACTATTCACATGGTACCCAAACAAGATGATTTCCATGGTAACCATCTTGTCGTTTAACCCTTAAAGAAAGAATGACGGGGTGACCTTGAAAATCATCAAGTTCCATTACTGTGTGAATCATTGGCTTAAAAAGTTGCATAAGCCATTAGAAGACATTTGAGGCCTCAATAGGGCCATTTCAGTCCCTTGTTCCCCTGTAGCGACGGAACAACCAATTGTTAGGGAAAAAAAATTAGTTCTTAGAATGCCAAAAAAAGTTGAAAATTAAATTTTTTTTTTCCCAAAAATGACGTGGTAGGGTCTCGACCACATCAGCACGCTGCGTTGTCACTGCTGCAATGCACTGTGGGGAGTTCCCTGTCATGATAACTCGCAGCCCTATAGAGGCCTCAAATGTCTTCTAATGATAGAAGATTTGTCCTTTCTACACAAAATTTTGAGGATGAATAGTTGCACTTCTATCCTACATAGAGAGATTCTCTCTCATCCATCGGCCACCAAACGTTTGCCTCGTCGTTTTTTAAGGGTTAAGGGATTGGGTATGGGTCCTATTTTCCTCATTCGCCAACCCAAGTTTTCATTTTCATTGGGTGCCCCCAAAAGGGGCAATCAGGGTCTTCAGTTGTGGATTACGCACATTCTGATGACCAAGCCCCTCACAACGGAGAGGAAGCTGCACCTGAAAGGACCCAGCAATCATCAGCTGCCACGTCAGACTCCGAGGTTTCACCCAACTGCACCCAACTGCATGAGCAAGATCTGACGTACCCTAAAAAGTTGAGCAAATCTCCATCCCAATCCCATTGTGGTTCCCTCCAATACGCTCCTAACCCTAACAAGGACGCCGCAACGGATGAGAGAGAATCCTTCTAGGATGAAGATAAAAAAAAATGCAAATGTTCAATCTTGGAATTTTGTGCAGAAAAAAGAAGGTCTTACACAACAGTTTGACCTCCAATGAGTGCTCCTTGTTTTTTTTTTTAAGTAGATGATTTGCACAACACTCCAAAAGGATGATTTCCATAGTGAACAACTTGCATGTGGCATCTCAAGTTTAAGGGATAGATAGAAATGATTGTGCTTGTTGGATTCGTGTGGGTTATGGTTTGATTCCTACTTGTATATGTATCTTAAGCACAATCATTTGGTTCGATGGGCGAAACAATAACTTGCCACTAGTGGGGATGTTGCCTTTGGTGTAATTCAACAAGGCTTGGTTAGTTTGTTACTTCTTGTTGTGGTCAAAATGTTGTATGATGGCGCCAAAAAAAAATCCAACAAATATTCTATTCAACTTATTGTTTTCTTGAACCCATTGAAAGAACACTCTTTTAGAATATATCAAAAGGGAGGAGGCTTTGCACAAACAAAAACTTTGTTATTATAAGTGGTAGTTGGAGTACTAGGCCTCCAAAGAACCAAGGCTTCAAAGACAAAAATTCTCTTAACCCTACAAAGATGAGACCTATCACCAAAGTACTTTGTCGAAAATGATCTGATTTTGAACCAGTATGTGCATTCTGCTTCATTTCTACAATGATCTAGAAAGTCACCCCATTGGATACACTCACACTATTGGGTGCTGGTCCATTTTAGGCAAAAATCCATAGAAAGGTGTCACAATTACGTGCACTTAGCTCAGACAAGAACTTACGGCTAATAAAAGTCAGCGGCATCTTCACGTGCAATGAAGACTGCTCTAAGAGCTCGGAACTCTGTGGAAGAATGTTATAAAAGATGGCGTCCTGACGTGAAGAAATCCTCTCCACAGCCAGAGCAGCGTTAAGGATTGGCGATCAAGTGGCACCCCAGTGGGAAGGAGCGCGTCCATCGAACACCCAGTTGATAAAACTTGCATTAGATTATTCGGAGTAACACTTTAGATTTTCTGCCTTCATTCCTTCATTCTCCGTCTCCGTCTCCATCTCCATCTTCAGATTTGGCTGTTAGTCACTCTTCCAAAGCACAGCACAGTTGAATCTCATAAGCGGCATCTCCCCCTTTGAGATTGAAGAAAAGAAATGGAGTCTTTGAGCGACCCCAGCTCGTTTCTTGCGGAGTTTCGAAAGTCTTGCGGTACGCCGGTGATGCTGCTGCGTCACACTGCTCAAGCTATGGCGGAGGAGATGCAACAAGGGCTGGACCATCCGGGACAGCGAATGCTCAAAATGCTGCCCACGTATCTCGAATGCTTGCCTTCAGGGTGCGTTTTTTTTTATCAGCTCGGAGAATTGGAAATTTTTGAAGGGGTGCATCACAGTGCGGAACCTCTTGCTTGAAGAACTAAACCTTTTGTAGGATTTGAATTTTCGTGTGGGTAATGTTCGAGAGCAGTGTTGACGCTTTACTTGTAATTTTTCTGTTGGGAATAGCGCAGTGGTGGACATCTTGCTAGTGGAATTCAAACCTTGGCGAGTTCAAACCACAAGATTTTCCAGGGTTTTGAGTTTTCTTGCGTTTCACAATCCAGAGTAGTGTTGTGATAATTTTTTTTGTGTTGAGAACAGCATATTGGTGGCCATCTTGCTTGTGGAATTAGTTTTTCCAGGGTTTGAATTTTGTTGTGTACGACATTGTAGAGCAGTGTTGACGATCCAAGACAATTCTTTTTGTTGGGAACAGCATATTCGTGGCCATCCTGCTCGTGGAATTAGTTTGAAAAGGTTCGAATTGTTGTGTGTGTAACGTTCTAGAGCAGAGTTGACGATCTTCCCATTATTTCTTGTCGGGAACAGCACACTGGTGGGTCATCTTTCCAGTGAAATTCAAACC
This sequence comes from Climacium dendroides, assembly GCA_950106755.1. Classification (NCBI taxonomy): domain Eukaryota; kingdom Viridiplantae; phylum Streptophyta; class Bryopsida; order Hypnales; family Climaciaceae; genus Climacium; species Climacium dendroides. Next base: position 22,764,437 of record OX467082.1, on the reverse strand, counting down.
CTGGCAAATTCAAACCCCAAAATTTTCCAGGGTTTTGAGTTTTCTTGTGTTTGACATTCCAGAGCAGTGTTGTGACGATCCAATCATAATTTTTTGTTGTTTAGAACAGCATACTGGTGGCCATCTTGCTCGTGGAATTAGTTTTTCCAGGGTTTGAATTTTATTGTGTATGACATTATAGAGCATTGTTGACGATCCAAGTACATTTTTTTGGTTGGGAACAGCATATTCGTGGCCATCTTGCTCGTGGAATTAGTTTGAAAAGGTTTGAATTGCTGTGTGTAACGTTCTAGAGCAGTGTTGACGATCTTCCCATTATTTTTTTGTCGGGAACAGCTCACTAGTGGGTCGTCTTTCTAGTGAAATTCAAACCCTGGCAAATTCAAATTCTGGCAAACCCTAAACCCTAAAATTTGCCAGGGTTTGAATTTTCTTGTGTTCAACATTCCAGAGCAGTTTTGAGCAATCCACCCTTTTTCTGTAATTGTTTCGTGATTGCTTGTAACAACAGTTGGTTGAGTACCAACAGTTTCGATTTCGAAGGTGAGAGAGAAGGGAGCGGAGGGGCTCTGTGTTGGAGAAGAGTGGCAAAGAATTGAAGCATCTTGGTTGTTTTGAGTTTTTCTTCAATTCGCAGTTGGGGTTCTAAGTGTTTGTAGCTTTTTTCAGGAATGTTGTGTGCTACCGGTATTTTGCTTTAGATTTATATCACTTTGCAGCTCTAGAATTCCACATGTTACAAGGGAGAGGAGTTCCAAATGTTAGTATAATTTATTTATTTCATCAATGATTTATTTTACTCATTTTTTAGTATCATTTTCATCTCCTTATATCTGGCCTTTTGAGAAACACCTTTTTTGTTTTTTTAATATAGTAGTAGATGTGTAAATGTATCCAAGGTATTAGCGTTTTCCTTCATTTATCAAGTCATTCGTTTTTTTCATCTCTCCAAAGTAAACTATAAGTTTATCCAAGGTAGAATTTTGCTTTCATTTTTCCAATTTTCTTTTGTGTTTTTTTTTCTTCCTTTCTAAACTTGGGTGCTTACGAATTGTTGGATGAAAATGAAGGAATGAAAAAGGACTCTATTATGCAGTGGACTTGGGGGGTACCAACTTCCGAGTGTTGCGATTACAGTTGGATGGGAAAGAGGGGCGTATCCTGAAGCAAGAATCGGAGCAAGTTCGCATTCCTCATGAAGTAATGACAGGAAGCAGCAAGGTAAGTTTTGGATTGATTTTTTCCAAACTTTCAACTTATGATGGAGTAATATGATGAGTTTAAAAAAAAATACTTTATGTTGTAGACATATAATAATTTTCCTTCAATTCCCATTATGATTTTTTTGTTCTTACATTGAATCTATTAAAGGGTTTATTAAGACACAAAGGAAGTACAAATAATCGCAAATACTTTGAATAGATTCCTCAAACCTTATTTGGCTATTACGAATGCTCTAGAGATAAGGTAAGTAGTGAGTCCATTGTGGATAAAATTATATAAGTAGTGTACATTTCAGAAATTGAATGTACACCACCATTATGATTTTGTCCACAATGGACTTACTCCCATTTCGTCCACAATGGGCTTACTCCCATTTCGTCCACAATTACTGTAGGTCTAGTTTAGTGTGCAATTTGGATTAGGAATAGAGCTTGAAGGTAGTTCAACTTCCAAATTGATTCATGGCTTGGGCTAAGAAATCTCACATCTATTTGGTACAGTGTTCTCCTTGGGTTTGGCTCAAGATTTTGTCTTGTTAGTAGATCTTTAGGATTATGTCTAAAGGAAAGAAAGTTGAGTCAAGATTAAGTCTTGACTAATAGGAGTACTCAATTTTTTCCTAAACTTCTTTGTGAGCCATTGTTTAAAGCATCATGTAATATTTGATTAGAACAATAAATGAATAATATATAGCATTGATTATTTTTCTTCACTTAAGTTGATTAGAAAAGTTTATGTGGATCTTACTATTATTAGATTTTGAACTTCTCATAGCGTATTCAAGACCATGAGTTGTAATTTTATTAACCTAGATGGGTTGTCTTTAGTAAGGAAAGTGTAATTGAGACATATAATGCTGAGACATGTATATCTTATTGGTCTTTATTACTTAAAAAGTTAAGCGTATGACAATTGTCAAATATTTTGCTTCTAACTTTTGACTGTGGTATTATTTCAATTTGCTTGATAATATTATGAATAGACATATTTTTGCTTTTGTGCATTCATTAGATGTTTTTCAACAAAGATAGAATGAGTTTACTTAGTACTATGAGATTGATGTTTGCAGGGTCTTTTTGACTTCCTTGCCAAGACCATTATACAATTTGTATCCAAAGAAGCAACCCTTGGATTTGAGTGTTTGAACCTAAATCAACGTCGAGACATAGGCTTCACATTCTCATTTGCTATTAATCAAACCAAAGTGAACCAAGGTGATGTCCTTGCATGGAGTAAAGGTTTTAAAATCACCGATGGGGTAAGTATGTTCTCAAACTCAAATGACCTTTGACTTCCAAATTGTAGAGGGGTCTTTTTTTTAGAAATTCTTAGCTAGAATGTTTTACAATATTTAACAAAGGTATTGAGAATGTTTTGAAAAGTGTTCATTTTACCCAATTGATATTCATTTAGAAAGCTTGAAAGGCGATTGTATAATATATCATTGGAAAGGAAAAAACATGCCTTTAGTGGCATCTCAAGCATGTTTGGATTTTAATATTTCTAGTTCAAGCATTTTGGGGGGGGGGAGTTAATTACTTTCCATTTCAACATGCCTTTAGTGGAGATTGTAATAAATGCAGGTTGGCCAAGATGTGGTGCAACAATTACAGACTTCTCTTGCGGAACTCGGCTCCAATAATACAAAAGTAGTGTGTTTGGTATGAATCTCACTATTGAGTTTTGATAAATTGGACCTAATGTTTTTTTAGTACTTTTGAGTGGTTCATATGTTTTTTTACTTTTGTTCAACCTTATTTCTTCATTGATTTGGGTGACATAAATTTAACCCCACTTGAATTATACTATATTGTATCAATCAAATCGGTCATTTTCAATCCATGAATCCTTGATCCTATTACAAATTAATGATCTTTAGGGGTTATCTTTTTTTTTTAAATGTTCTTTTGATAAAATACATTGCTTGGTATTGCAAGAATGAATTTTTTTGGAAATCTAAAGCATCAATTATTCTTAGGTTCTCTTGCCATTTAGAAAATAAGTGTCCAAAAATAGAGCCTCATATTTTTCCAGTAGGTTTGAGTAGGTCATATGAGGAATTTCCTTTTTTATAGATATGTGTTGACAAATACTTAATGTAATGTTCTTTATTGGTTCTAGTGATATAATAAAACAGAATTACACTTTTCACAAAATGACTAATAAAATTGATATCAAACATTCAAACAACATTGTGGATGTGTTTTCGAAGTGGAGGGAGTAAGGTAACTCAACTCATGGCATTTAAAATCCTCCTTTTGATGTACATGTGTGGTGTGAAATGTACATCACAAGAGGAATTTCTACCTACAATGGGCTTATCCGAAACTTGTGATGCAGGTGAACGACACGGTAGGGACGTTAGCTCAATGTAGATATTGGCACCAGGATGCCATGGTGGGCGTCATTTTAGGCACAGGCACGAATGCCTGCTATGTGGAGCATGCTGATGCCGTGCATTGTTGGAAAAATCCTACAAATGCAAACTTGACGGTAAATAATCCTTCTATGTGTACATCATGAAAAATCTGTTCAACTACATTAGCAAATTGTAGTAAAAATTGTTGTGAGTAGAATCTGAATTTTTTGTTGAAGAATACTTAATAAATTTTCAAAAGCAACACAATATAGATTCCTTTACAATGGGTTGTAGACTCAATAGAAACAATACATTTGGAACCTGGAAGCAGAAAAATGGATACATGAGTAACTACACTAAGTCATGAATAGACATCTCGATTATCTATAAAAGTTCTAAATAGGAGCATTATGGTTTTGCATGCAGATTTGATTTGCTATTATTTTAGGTACCTGACAGCCCTGCCATTTCTGTTGCATGATAAGATTGATGGATTAAGTTGATTTGTTTGATTTTGAGGTGAGTGAAAAAGAATCCTTGACCTTTATATTGAATGAAGGATGTAGCTGGAGGCTGACGTGGAGGCTGACGTGGAAAATGCTGACTTTGGCATGTCAATAAATAGGTCGTTAATGTTGAATGGGGCAATTTCTTCTCAGAAAATCTTCCTCGAACATTTGCTGACAAGGAGCTGGACAAGGATAGTACAAATCCTGGTCGACAGGTGAGCTCCAAATTGTGGTAGAAGTTTTCACAAAGTTTCATTAATAAATGTATTATTATTTTTAATTCACACCGTCTTCCCCCCCCAAAATGTATAATTACAAGACCTTCTTGAGGTCTTGGAACATGCACTCATCACGTTATTAACAATGAAGTTGTGGAGTATTTGGTGAACAAAGTAGATAAGCTAGCAAAAGAAGGAAGGTTTTTAAGAGGGCATGATTCATGAGGTCCATATTTGCATCAATGTAGTGCCATGTGGTCTTCTGAATTGTCCCCTCACAATGTAGCTTGACCCTCTAGGATATCCTTCCTACTATTGCTAGCACATCTATTTTGTTCACTAAATACTCCCTAGCTACATTGGTTAATAATGTTACAAGTGCACTCTCAAGAACTTTCTTCCTACTTGTGTAGATGTGATTTATTGGTCTCTTTTTGCTTAAAGTTGAAAGTGGCAAACGCAACATATTTCATGTAGTGCCGTATGCCTTTTGAACTGTGCCCTTGCAATGTAGCTTGATTTTCTAGGACATCCTTCCTACTACTGCTAGCACATCCACTTTGTTCACCAAATACTCCCTAGCTGCACTAATTACTAATGTTATGAATACATTCTCGAGGACCTCCTTTCTATTAGTACAGGTGTGAATTTAGTGGTCTCTATTTGCTTCATATTAAGAGTTGCAAACACAAGATACTCCACCTCTCGCTTGCCATTTCTATTGGTAATGTTTTGCCTTGCTTAATAATGTTATGTACTTGTCTTCTAGGTAGTAATGTATCGTGCATGATTGGGAATTGTAGTGTTTGTTCTTGCAAAGAGAGCTTGAAACCTATTCTTTGGAAGGAAGGGTAATCCAAAAAAGTGGATCATGTTGTAGGAATTTGAGAAAATGATTGGCGGTATGTACATGGGCGAAATTGTGCGCCGTGTCCTGCTCAAGATGGCTCAAGTGACAGGCCTGTTTGGCTCGGAAGTTCCTGAAAAACTAACAAAGCCTTTCTCTCTCGCGTATGTTCATACAAACCATTCCTTTCTTGTTGGTGTTCTAAGGTAGGAGGTTCAGAAAGCACCCATTCAGGAGCTGGAAATTCATTTGGGGAGGTTAAACTTTTGAAAATTAAGTTTTCAGTGAATTTTTCTTGAAAGAAAACTGGAATTGACATCTAACCCAAGTCGTTTCATATTTTTTGGAGCTTCATGGAATTAGTTATGAATTTTTGAAGTTGAAATGCAATGATCACTAAAAGTGTCCACCTCTTGGAATGTACATTATTTGTATAATGTTGGCGCAATGAAAAAGTGAAATGTACAAATAGTATACATGTTAGGAGGTGGGCACTTTTAGAGCCCCCAGCGCTTTATAGACCTCTGACCTTATAAGAAACACTCTAGAAATAATGATGATTTATTTAGGATGTTGGTTTTGAAGTGGACATTATTTATGTTTGGGTATCCAAGTTATTCTTTTTGGCACTTTAATCTTGAAACGACAGGTTGTTATCATGAAAATCATCTGTTTTGATATTATGTGAATCATTTGCTTAAAAAATAACAAATCCAAAAGTACTCATTGGGGGTCAAACTAAAAAAAAAATTTAGTTGTTTTGATGCGAGAGGCTATAATTGTAAACAACCTTGATTTTCAATTAAAGATGAGTGAACAAAGACATTTAGACAAGTCATACTTACAACAATGACTAATTGAAAGCCAACTAAATGTATGAATAGATGAGTTCTTATCGAGGATCCATAAAGTAGGTGATTTTAGTAGTGTCTACCTTGGTAGTAGAATATAATACTGTCAATTTGATTAAATTGACACAATTTTGGGTGCCAAAACTTGTGACATTCCTCGGCACAGATCTAGGACGAGTATAGATGCCTTGATAGCCTAAGAAGTCCGCCAATTTAACAAAATTCAGTTTTATTTTTGTCCCTGAGATTAATTAGTTCTCTACTGAAAATGAATTGTGGGTATGTTCCGATACTGCGAATTTGTGTGCAGGACTCCTCACATGTCAACAATGCACGGTGATGATTCCCCTGACTTGCAAGTTGTGGGATCTGTAATTGCAGAAGCCATTGGGGTAAGTGAAGTTCTCCACAGGCTCCTCAAAATTGCAGAAACTAAGTTATGTTTGAAATCAGTGGGAGATTATAACTTTAGGTTTCCTTGTGGATGACGAATGTTTGATGTGATCTTACTATCTTGAGTTCAAGTACTTGGAGGTTAAGGCCGTCTAGATTTTTAACTCCTAAGAATCTTGACGTGACTTCAATGGATTATCAAAGTCTTTGAGAGCATATTGTGGTGAGCTTATCATGGGGAGCAAGCTTTGTTGAAAAGACATTTTTTTGTTTCAGTTCACGTAGGCACGGGAAGAGAAGAAAAAAAAAACTTGCATAAATCAAGATTTTTTTGTCTAGATTCTTCTCAGACAAGACATAGTTTTATATAGTTTTATTTTGCGTTTAAAGCTCCAAATCTACATTCCGCTCTGTATAGCAGACTGATTTGAGGTTTATACTGGGTCTTCTTGTTCAGGTCAAGGACACAACGCTAGCGACCCGGAAAGCTGTGTACGACGTGTGCGACATCGTGGCCGAGCGCGGGGCTCGACTCGCAGCTGCAGGAATTGTGGGCATCCTGAAGAAAATCAATCGTTGTGGAGACTTGATGAACAGTTGCCTCACCACCCAATCCCTCACCGACGTGAAGAAAACGGTGGTGGCCATTGATGGGAGTCTGTACGAGAAGTACACCAAGTTTCGGAACCACATGGAAGTGGCCATGATGGAGATGATGGGGGATGATTACGCGGACAACGTCACCACCATGCTTTACAAAGATGGCTCCGGAGTTGGAGCGGCGCTTTTGGCTGCTGCCATTTCCACGGATCTGCACTTGGGGGAAGTAGGAGTGACACGAAGCCAGTGATCGGGAAGCAGGTATCAGTCACGACATCCATGCTTGCGTCTGTTTTAGTAGAGTGGATTATGTTGTTAGAGTTGCTTCTTCTGTTTAGATTTTTTAAAAATTTGGCCAGGGTTGGAGTCTTGAGGGAGGAAGCATCTAACGCATTAAAATAGGTATTATTATTGGAATGTTAATTGCCCAACTTATGGACTAGATAATGCTCAAGAGGCTTGAGAGCAGTTCTGTACTTTTTGCAAATCTAAGGGTGTAGAAAGAGGGTTTGCATTATGAGTTATAACACTTTTCTGACTATTCAATGGAATGGTGACAAATCTGCCCTTGGAAACCGGACTTGGCATTATGAATGGTTGAAGTTTGAAACTAGCTAGAGTTCCAATCATGAGTCCGGTTCATGAATCTAGATTACCCTTGAACAATGAATATTAGGTTGTAGTAGTAGTGATTAGTGTAACTAACATGCATTTGTTGGTTTTCAATCATAGCATTCTAAACTTGTTGTCAATTCATGGGTCTTTGGAACAGGGTTGAAGCACCCAAGAATGCAGGTTCACCAAAGAGTTGTTCATTCTTACCGTAAATCAAGAAAATGTGGCCACCTCATCTGTTTGAGGACTCTTTCTGTCCCCTAAATATCTAGCAGCTAGACTCTTTCTTAGATCCCTAAGGCTTCTTAAGGTTAATTGGGAGCCTCTCGGATTGATTAAGAATGTTATCGATTGCAGAATCACGCTTGGATTGCCATTCATGCGACGTGAAACTGAGGTTACAGTTTCATGGCGACTATGGACTCTCGTTTTCTTTGTGAGGTTAACATGTGTTCTGTACTTTTCAATTGTAAACTATTATATAATGTGTGGGATTTCAAGTCCCTCATAATTGAGGCTCCGGTTTACAAAGAAATGGTGGTGAACTCTCAAGAATACTTTGTCAAAAGTGCATTACTACGACATTCCAGACTGTACTAACAAAGGGGCTTACATGGCAAGCGTACAAAAAGGGGGGTTTTACACAACATGAAGGGTGAAATCAAAACGCTGCAATCCTATTGAGTGAAGATGCCCTTAGGAATAAATATACGAACAGCTTTGGATTAGATCCTCTTTGGTAGCATCACTCCTAACATCAAGATGAAACGTGCTTTATAAAGTTCAAAAACCATCACAGCTACTCATATTGGTTATCAATAAAGTGGTCCATACAAAAAAAGTAGAGAATACAAAGATTCTGAATCTCAGCAAGTGGAAACTCAAAATACTCGAAAGCACTCCAGAATTGCTAGGGCTTGTCATAATGGAGAATCCTTTAGAGCACCCTCTGAATGGGCACAAAAATAATCCATAACCCCTCCCAGCCAAAGAGCCAGTCTTCATGAGTATGTCAGTACATTTTACTTCACTTGATTTGCTTTAATTTAGCTTGAAATTGCGCTAAATATCTCTTAATTGATACTGTTTTGAACAAGCGGCATGCCACTGCAATTCAACAATGTTATGTATATGTGTCAAGAAAGAAAAGAAATGGAGTTTCTGGTGCTAACTACATTGAGACTCCCTGAATTACTGTTCCTACACCAACACAAGCAGGCGAAGGAAGCACCCAATAGGTAGCCATGCACAATTCCAACTCTTAACAATGATCGAATACAGCACATTCTGGTATGTTCGGTTTGTCAAGGGTAAATGAATCAAATAAATAAGGCTAACCAGGACTAGTTTCAAAATACACTAAGTTATAGTCCAGCCAGACTTGCAGTGCTGAAACTGGTAAACTTGACGATTACATGCTCACGATGCTCAAACCTCTTCTTTAAGAGAACAGTGTACCTGAATAAGTATCCAATGAATAACGTCACGCTATGCAGCTTATTCAGTAGTTGTTTCACCGAATAAATGAACCTAGATACGGAAACTGATTAATAGCCAATGGTCTAAATTGTAGACGCGATCGCTACAAACTAGAAGGCAACAAGAATAGGCCTAGACTAAACCTCTTATTCTCTACATTGAGGAACTCTATGCCAAAGAATGTGAAAGAATCTCATTCTGTAATCTAAAAATTGCAAAACGGAAGCTCGCAAGTCAGGTTGCACAAGATTCTGCATACTAATTTCCTATGTCGGCAAAGAAAGTTGTCTTTGCTTAGAAGATGGAAACTGACATAATACCGTCAGAAGGTGACTGCCATGAAGCGTATCAAAATAGGAAAGCATTGACCGTTTCTCACTACCAGCTATCAGCAACCTAATCCAAAGCAGCCTTGGCTTGACGGTATACAGAGGAAATACCTTCTAACACACTGAATGATCCTGTGGAAGGCACCCGTTCAGAAAATGGTCTGCCACCTTCTTGTGAGGTAGTCGGATTTGCTGTTGTCATCACCTTGAACAAGAGACCCTCAACAACCTCCCTCCCTCCTAAAAGAGCAGCTCCAAAAGTCTTGATACCGCTTGACCCTTCATTGCTGTTGGGCCATTCAGCAGTCGGAAGGGCAGGGTTTCCAAACCGAGCGTGGGGAACACCAGAATTCGGGTCCTTCAGCCTCGGAGCAGGATCCCTTTTGGGGAAATTGACTCTCTCACTGACATCCAGTGTCTCATCACTGCATAACTCACCCCTTGCACGCCTCCTGATAGGTTTTACCTTACTCAGTGAATCACCTTCCCTAACTAAATTTTTGCCAGATTTCAGAAGACGGGACTGTGCCAATTTAGAACTCTGAACTGACCAACAGGAATCTAGCAAGTTATTACATGATTCTCGCACGTAACCACAACGATTAGGCTTGAGATCCACGGTAGAATATTTTCGAGAGTCCGAGGCGTTTGGGGGGCGGCACATAGGCAAAAAGCCTTCATCATCAATGTCGCTCTCATTGCTAGAAGAAATAGTAGTCATTTCTACATCTTCGCTCCCAATTCTCTGCGCGGAAGGTAGGCCATAATAACCTCTCAGCAGTTCCATTGTCGATGTGTCTTGTGTGTTATCTGCCGTCTTGTGCGTCCCATTGCTTGGAACCTTGAAGTCCTGGCTGCCAACACGGTGCAGGTCAGAACTGGCTGTGAAATTCTCACGTCTGCACCACAGGGTTAACATCATTAGCTCCAACCAGGGTGCCAAACCACCCGACTCTTTACTTTGACCAATTCGTAACATGATGCAGTCGGCTCCTGTAAGATGTCCCCTCTTTCAAAATCACAATATGGAAGCTAAGCACCTGACTGTAAGGTATACCAAAGATATGCTGTCCTCTCTCGCAACCTTGACTAAACTTAACTCTGCATTAAGTGGTCAAAGAGGAAATGGAGAATGAACTAACTTGAACTGAGTAGGGCCTGAAGGAGGATGTCTGCCCGGTGTCGGTATTCGTAATGTTTTAAGTGCAAACATTTGCAAATCTGTGGTAAGCCCATTAAAACGCTTGACATCTGCAACCTGCAATTCGGAGCCCCAAAGAGGCGCACATTTGTAAATAACGATGACTGGCATTAATGAGACCGATAACAATGCACAACACAACCTGACAGCCCTCGCAACTACTTGGCAACAGGAGATACTGTGTGCTTGTTAGAGATTTAGTAAAGAGCCCTTCCCGAGAAAACACACAACAAATCAATTGTGGACCTCTTCACAACAATACTACCAGTCTTTTGAAGTTCCAAGCATCTACCTCAACGCCGTATTTGATAGCAACGCCAGCAAGAGTATCAAGCTTTGTAACAGTGTGGTCGATGTATCCTACGCTGCCAGCGGTACTGGCTTCACCTGAGGGATCCGCCAATACTTTAGAAGAGGGCATTTCAGCCCTCTTCCAGTATTTTCCAGTTATCTGATCTCGAGAAGAATACTCATTACCAGGGTAACAAGAAAATTGGCCGCGGCCACCATGCCCCATACACCTTCGTGAGCGAGAACTAACGCCAATAATTCAAATCATGCACTCGCCTCGACTATCCCCTTTTCACTTGTAGAATGGCCACGAAAAGTAAAAGCTACGCGCCCTTCGAATTCTCGCAACAGTCACTACCCCTTCAAAATGAAACGGATTCGTCTCCAAATGACAATAATCATACAGACCTACAACACAACGGACAAATCAATCCAGTGCACGATTCTCTACTCTGAGAGCTCCTCCAATTGGTCTTTAGGGTTTCACGAAAACTAAAATCCTCGCGAGTCGCGACCATTCCAAGACTGCGAAGCGAAACCACGACAGAGCGCTCGTACTCTGCACCACCGCGTACCAATATTTCCCCACTAACACCAATCGACCAAATTTAAACAATGACTGCTAAGACGCGCATTCCCTAATTCCAGCAACCCTCGACCAACTGAACTGAACTCCGCCAGTAACGCCACTGGCAAGCCCTCCAGAGCCTCTAGATCACTCAAACAACGAGTTCAAATTTAGCCTACCAACGCGCAGGAAGCATCCTCGCCACAACACTATTTCTGCATCAAATCGGACGCCTGGATTACAGAGTGAATACACCATCCTCTGCACGTTGTGGCGGTGGAAATCCACAAATAACTTAGAATTTAAAACGCTAACTGTTGAAGAATCACAAGTTGCTGCAGTTGATGAAGGAATTGCTAGAAAAAATCTCGTGCAACATTATTGAGGTTTCTATTTCGGGCTTCGGCATTCTTGACCTAGCACAACGTTGCCGCGTAGTCGCCTACCGAGGAAAGTCTTCCATCTACAATCATGGAGCTTGGACGAACGTCGTCCTTAATTTCTCATCCATTAGTCGCCATTTTCATCCTCAAAGCACTATTTTCATTCATTAGCATGCTCGAAGCTAATTCCGAATGTCGTCCACCATTTCTCATCCGAATGTCGTCGTTTTCATTCAACGAGAAGCTCTAAAGGGAAGCTCCCTTCCCTTCAGCAATTTCCTTCAGTACCTACACGGGAAAAAATGGGCGGATTATTCATATGTGCTCACTTATCAAGACCTAAATAAAAATAAAAAAAATTCTTAAAATTCAAGAGTTTTTCAAGAAAGGGTTGAAACAAAAGTAAAACAAAATTTTGGACTCTTTATTTGGTATAAAAAAAGGTAATGGCAAACACTTTACAAAATTTGGCAAGTTTGGGTCACACTCCTCACAATCATACATTTTATGAGTACTCCTTGTGAAAGAAATGATGGGTTCAAAGCATTAAAGTTGTCATGTCCATCCTTGAAAAATTGTTGGGATGGTACTTATATTTGAAAGGCTCTTAATGTTTGGGAAGATTAACCTTCACAACTTTGAAGGCTAGGGTCACGCTCACATCAATGGCACTCAAAAACAAAGAGCTTGAAAACAAAGTGTTTATGACATGTGTAGTAGGGTACAACAATAATTCAATTTTTTTTTCTAATCACCATTGTTGATGAAATGTTGCTCTTTACTTGAATGTGGTGATTACATTGTAAGGAATTTGTACACAACTCTTGATATGCATTCTATTTTTGAACTAAAAGAGGTGTTTTTATGCATGTAACCAACCATGTTGTCACACATAGGTTGCAAATGTGGCGCTTTATGTGGAAGTGGTTTGATGAGCTCAAAATCACAGATGCAATTAGAGCATGCATAGAGCCAAGCAAGGTGTGATGGCTCAAAATGCTTGGATGGGGTAAGTTACATAAGCCATCTAGGGTTGTGAAGCACATTACATTGTGACAAATTGAGCATTCCTAGCATACAAAAGATTTTAGAAGTGTTGATTTCTTGTTTTTGGCATTGTTAGCTTTAGTGGCTTCTTTTTATCATATTAGAAGTTGATTGAGTATTGTTTGAGGAGTTAATACAAACACCTTGAGTTAGAGAACATTGTCCTTTGAACAAAAGAATCAAATTTTGGAGATGAGGAAGGCCAAGATGAAATGTAAAGACATTGTAAAAGCCTTCAATGCTCCCTATTCAACCATTTCAACTATCTTGAGTTGTTGGAAGGTCCGTGGAAGAATAAGTCCTTGAAGTTACAATGTAGAAGAGATAGGAAGTTGTTTGAGTGGGATGTAAGG